>OZ038381.1:36972737-38200765 GCA_964036045.1 Eutreptiella sp. 'Long Island Sound 2002' | reverse complement strand
GAGAGAGAGAGAGAGAGAGAGAGAGAGAGAGAGAGAGAGAGAGAGAGAGAGAGAGGGAGAGGGAGAGGGAGAGGGAGAGGGAGAGGGAGAGGAGAGAGAGAGAGAGAGAGAGAGAGGGAGAGAGAGAGAGAGAGAGAGAGAGAGAGAGAGAGAGAGAGAGAGAGAGAGAGAGAGGGGGGGGGGGGGGGAAGACCCGCAGAGCGGACTAACCGGCACTGTGGGAGGGTGCTGGGTGCGAGCTGACCTGGATATGTGGGCAGCCAACGCACAAACGCAAACCGCCTGGAGTGGTACTGTAAAGGTCAGCACAGCAGTACAGCAAGGCACCTGTTGAAGCAGGGAAGCCTTTGCGCCCCCAGAGTTCAAACATGACACGTCTTTACGTGCCAGAGAGCAAAAGCAAGACAGGGGCAGCAAGAGCAAGACCCGCAGAGCAAGTGTTAGAGACTAACCGGCACTGTGGGAGGGTGGCGGGGGCGAGCTGACCCCAATGTTCAGATGGCCAAGGCCAAAGCACAGTCCGCAGCCACCTGGAGGGGTAACGAACTGGCCTGCGCTGCACTGCAGCGAGGAAAAAACACTGAACTATGTGGTGATGACCATGCGCCTGTGACACGGGGGCGTATGTGAGCCCAGTATCCGTTGCCTCATGGCCCCGGCACGGCAGGTAGGGCAGCCCTAGCCCAAACCCCCCTCCCGGCACGGCAACCAAGGAGGGGGAGTGGGATGTTGGGCAAATGGGCTTCCGTGCCATCCCCCCCCCCCCCCGCAAAGCAATTTTCTTCCCGCCAAGATCATACAATCTCGGCCAGCTCATACCCCATGCCTGGGTAGTTGTTGTGTGTCGGTTTTTGGTAAGTTGTTGTATGGTGTTTTGGGTGTCTGTTGGCCAGGACAGCCATCGTTGCGTTGCGGCAACTCCATTGCGCAAGATGTAAGCGTGCACGTTGCGTAGTAAGGTGGGCCTCAACTGGGGGACCGTGGGGTCGGTGGCTGGGGCGTTTATGGCTCAATGCATGGCGGTCTTGAGAGCTAGCTATCAGGCAAACGGGTGGCTAGTGAGGTGTTTGGTGTGCTAGAACCTATGTCCCACCGCTTGTGGGCTGGCCGTTTGGGGCTCTAGGGTGAATGTTTCGACCTGTGTGGCAATGCCTTTAGTGTTCCACTCGATGACCCACCACGTGCACCGTAAACAAGTAAGCGTGATGGTCGGGGTTGTGGGCGGGGCGTCTAGGATCGTCCAAACTGTGAGGGTAAGTACGTGTGTTATTTGCCGTTGCTCGAGTGGGTTTCTGAGCTCCGAGAACTAGATGAGTTCCGGGGTGAGGGTATCCTCTTTTTCTTATCCCCCTTCTTGTCCCATACTGTGGTGGCCTACCATATCATTCCATGCTTGAGAGACGCCGGCCAGTGTGTGGGCCACGAGGGCGATAATGTCGTCCGTCATGCCTTCTAACATGATAACCCAAGGTCGCCGGCACGTCTGCCGTCGGCCGCATGGTGAGGTGTAGTCGGGCCCTTTCATGCTCTACCGCCCTAGGGTTCACCAGTCTGTGGTCGGGACAGTTGTGCCCTGCCAGGGAGGACCGGGGCTTGCCAAGGTGTTCCATCTAGGGTCCCATGGCAATGTGGTGTACATATCTGAGCCGTATGGCTTCTCCCGGGGTATCTCGGGTTTTGAGGTGTACTCCCCTTTGCCCGGCACAGTGTCAAGAAACACGCCGTGTAGGGGCGCTACTTGCAAGGGTAGGGGTTGAAAGAGGGTGTGCGCACATGGATGTCCACAAGGTGGGTCTCCTGCTCGGAGCCCTTGGCATGGTGCATCCATTCGCAATGGCACTAGTAGAGGATTAACGGTCTTCCCATGCATCATAGCTTCTCAGGGTGCCATTGTCCCACTTGGATGGAGATAGTCCATTTTCCATTTTCTCTGCACATACCGAGCATTCGGATGACCGGGAGACGACACTTGTCTGTATATTGTTGTCACTATCGATGTCAATTAGGGTCCAACAACAAGGTGGTCTCGGACCGCGGCATTTGCACCACAGTGTCGGAATACAGAGACAATGCTAGCATGTCATGCGGTGATGTGTGTCGAAAAACACACTACGGGCCTGTGTGTGGGACCCACAGCTTGATATGTCTTCCAACCATACGTCGTAGGATGTCTTCAACAAACTCAACTTGATTGCCAACCCACGGAATGGCTCGTCCTTGGGCATCGTATGCTTGGTTTTTTCGAGACGAGAAGATTGGCACCACAAACAGTCCACTCTGCCCAATGGGGATGCTGTCAATGCGGATCGGGGCAGGGAACAGCCTCTGCACTTGTAAGTTTGATTCCATGTTGTTTTCAGTCGTGAGTCCATCAAAGAATTCATACCGCCAGGGGACGTGGGTGTACTTGTTTTGGAGAGGTGTTGGGCGTGGATACTGCGCCAGTGTGTTGGCATACCATTGTCGGTCGACCTGGACTCCGATGCCTGGTGTGGATGGTACCCAGTGATACGCAATAGAAAGACCTTGTTTGACTATTTGTTGGACATACTCCCCCGGCAGGTGGGGCCCAGTGTGGGGGGGGGGTGTTCCCGTGTTGTGCCATGTTGCTGCACCCGTCTCCCCTTCAATCTAGCTAACAACATCAAGCAAGCACGCCTCCTTTCCATTTAGGCCATTGCCCCAGTTACGTAGCTCCGTAGTAATGTAGGTCTATGTCCTGCAGCATCATAGCGGGGAAGCTGGACTGGCACAACATCGCTCAGTGTGCAATCGGTCCCGTGTTGTGCTGTTGTTGCTTGCAGGGAGGCAGGGACGTGGGTGCTGAACCCCGTTGCAACGCTTCGGGCTCTACTCTACTCTAGCCATCTTCTGCATTGACACATGGCCTTCCCAAATGCTGAATTTGAGCCCACAACTCACCAATGGCGCCCTGGGGCGTAGGCGCCAAGTCGGGAGGTGTGCTCCCAAATTTGCGCCATTTTGAAACAAAAATAGCCTTTTTTCTTTTTGCTAAAAACAGCCTTGCAACTTGTTCAAAACGGGCAAACGAAGGGAATCGGGTGCTAAAGACCATGTGCAGCTTGATGTTCTTGTGACAAAGAGCCCTTTGTTGCCCTCTAACTCCACGATATGTCCGAAAAGCAGCCAAAAAAACGGCTAAAATTGGCCCAGAATGTGCATACCAGCCCCAAATCCAAGAACAGGTTGTATCCTGGGCTACGTGGCTCAAATCAAAATTCCAAGGGCACCTATTCCACCCGCAACCCCCCACTTTTTGTCGTTTCCAAGGCTCAAAAACCCCCAACGAGACGCCTAGACCCCCGTACCAGGGGAGCACTTGACGCGTTGCGCGCACGGCGTGGCGATTTAGCTGTCTGGCCTGACCAAGCAGCTCTTGCCCCGGGGGCCCCTTGTCTTGGGGTTTTGAGCCTAGTCCGTGATACTCTTGCAGTTAACTGCTTGTTCCATCAAACCGTTCATGCTTTGAGCACCAAATCGTGCAAGAAGAGGGGCTAAACAAATGTCGTTTGTTGCTCTTTGAAGATCCCGCCCTCGAAGCTTAGCCCCGGTGTGCGGTACCCAAGGGTTATCTCGCCTTAGGGGGCATTTTCGGAGGTGTGTCAAAGCCAGCCCCTTGCGGGTAAACATGTTGGAAGCGCATGGTGCGGGCGCGGCGCAGATACTCCCTAGAGGGCAGACCGGGCCCAAGGAGGCATGCAAATTTGTGCATTTTGATGTGCCGAATTCAAAAATGCAAGAGTTTGGGCTCAACAAGACGATATGCCGGAGAATTTGCCAATTTATTTCCAAACGGTAACATTTTCCTCTGCGTCTACAAAGGCTGTCAGTAGTGCAGCAGTAGATTTTGGGACACTAAACGGGGCATATCATCTTGTTGAGCCCAACCTCTTACATTTTTGCATTCAACATATCAAAATGCACAAATTTGTATACCTCCTTTTTCCTCATCGGAACGATATGTTGAGTAGCAAGCCGAGCACCGTGACAACCTTGCATGCAGTACTGGACAAGCTTTATGAGTAACGCCCAAGTTTGGCGGCCTCGGACAAAAAACTATGGTCACCTAGCCCCTCACAACCCATACCTTTCCAAAACGGCCACTTCTTAGAGATTTCAAAAGGTGTTACATACCCCCCCCTCCAGAACGACATTTCTGAGAAAAATGGCCAAAATCAAAAAGCACCCACTTTGCATCGGAATCACCCCCCCCCCCCCCCTCCACCACAAAACGAGACGGGATCACAGTCCAGCTGAGAGCCATCAGATTTCCCGCTCAGCACAGAGCGTCCAACGTTTAAGTCACGTAGGCTGACCTCCTGAACGTGAGTGCACGGTGCGTGGCAGTGCCGTGAGTGCACGGTGCGTGGCAGTGCCCGCGGTGTATCGTAGACGTGATGCAGGGATGGAGTCCTTCATCATGAACCATCGAGCATACCTGCTCCACACACTGATGTTTGTGTTAATGACCCACGGCCCCCACCACGAAAACCCCTTACACCTGGCCAAGGAGCGCCAGCATCAGCAAGGTGGCAGGGAAAAGGACAAGAAATTGAGGGCACCCAACCTGTACAGTACTATGAAGACACCCAAGTGTTGACAAAACACAGGCCATGAAAGGTGACAAAAATTGTATGGTAGCTCAGTGTATCATCGCAATATGGTCGATGATGAACTGCCGGACATTGCTGCATATGCATACCAGGACGTGCATGTGTGGAGCGCTTTGTGACCTGCTTGTGGCCCCCACCACGAAAACACCCATGTGTGTGTGTGTGTGTGTGTTTTGCTACACAGCTCTCCCCTTAAATCTGGCCAGCAACAACAAGCAACAAACAACAACAACAACAACAACAACAACAACAACAACAACAACAACAACAACAACAACAACAACAACAACAACAACAACAACAACAACAACAAGCAACACTTTAGGATTCCATTTGACCATCACTCCCTAGCAACAACAGCAACAACAACAACAACAACAACAACAACAACAACAACAACAACAACAACAACAACAACAACAACAACAACAACAACAACAACAACAACAACAGCAACAACAACAACAACAACAACCAACACTGCAGGTTTCCATTTTGACCATTCCTCCCTTTCACCACTTCCGGCTCTATTCTACTGTGGCCATCTTTTTCATTGACATGTGGTCTTCCCAAATGCAAAGGTTGAGTCCCCCATTTAATCGCTGGTGGCAAGGGCGAGGGCGCAAGGAGGAGGCCCCCCCAAATCTGCACATTTCTGGGCAAAAACTGCCATTTTTCGCCAAAAACAACCACCCAAAGCCCATTGAAACGTCAAAACGAAGGAATACAAATGCCACATACCGCAACTAGCTTACTTTGCTGTTCTGAAAGAGTCGTTTTGTGGGCACCAACTTCACCATATGTGACGCAACATGGCCCCAAATCTGTATAATTTGGCTCCACCAGACAGTGATATGAGCCCCAAATACATTTGCAGCAAACACATGTGCCCCTTATAGCCCACTAGCTCGGCTATTGCCATCTGGAGTCGTCATTAGGATCGTGGCGGATTTGTTTTGGAGCCTTTGGAAGCTTAGATCATCCCATTCATGCCATCATCATGTGCCTCATACTCAGGAAGTCTGCAGTAAATCACAGTAGAGATGCAGGGTTTCAGGGTTCAATGTTGTTGAGCCAGTAGACCCCCCCTGCATGATTTCTGACTGTTGCTATGGGTGCAGCACCTGTACATATGCTAGGCACCTGCACCTACGAGCGCTCCGATTTGCTCATAGTGACATTTGTGGTCTTATGGACACACGCAGTGCCAGAAAAAAAAGATTTATACTGTATTTCTGATTAATCCCCTCCACTACCGTGCAACGACCTGTTGCAATACGTTCAGAGCCTCATCCAGTGGATGGTATGTTGTGACAATCTCAGCTTGAAGGGCTGTGGGGAGCTAGGAAACCCTTGTTTTTGGCCAATAGGCAGACCACATTCTGCCATTGGCCTCATGGGCATTAAACACAGGAACATAATCACATCACACTTCTTGACATGATCCAGAGCAGCGGTTTGTGCCCGAAATATATCCAGCCGCCCTTTTACAGGTCCTATTTGTAATGAGGTCCCTCTCTGAGCTGCAGTGAACCTCCGTCCTGGAAGCTGTGTAGCCCGTGGTGCACAAGGTCCACAACAGCACAAGTCAGGTACACGCATGATTTCTGCTGCTTCCACTCCGCCTCTCTGATTGAACGTCCCCATGGCTGCTGTTGTGACTGCCCCGGCCGCCAACATGGAATTACGACATGAGTTGTATGGAATGGAGGAGGCGATTAATATGCACCACCAACAATACGGCGAGACGCTCGAGCTCGTTGAAATGTTCCGGAACTTGCTACTGAAGTGCAACTCCGCAGCCATGCGATGCCTGGAGCGGAGCCAGACGGATATGGCCAGGGAGCTTCTGGAGAAAGCGGAGCGGCTCATTGAGGAGGTGGGCACAAAGTTGAATGCGGACGCACGGGAGACACAGCAGAAGCTGCAGGCCACAACCTTCAACAACCTGAGCTGCTACTACAGTCATGAGGGGGACTGGGACGAGGCGCTGCGGTACTGCACACGCGCGTACAGCATCGAGAAGAACAACCCTGAGGCCACCCACACAGACCTGGCAACGTCGAGCCTCAATATGTGCGCCATCCTGAGCCGTGTGGGCAAGCATACGTCCGCCGTGAAGCACGCTGAGGCTGCAGTAGAGCGGCTGAGCCAGGTCCAACCGTACATTCCTCTCCAACTCTCTGCAGTGGCCTGAAATGCCCAAATGCGCGTCTGCAACCCTCTCTCTGCATCCCTCTTTGACCTGCTTTGTGGGGAAATCTCCTTTTCAAGTGTGGTGGTGGTGGTGGTGGGTTTCACCACAGCCCCCGGACAGCACAGCCCATCAATGTGCTACTGGGTATAGCTTGTGCGCGCCCTCTCTAGGGTGCGCAAAATCCTGTGCGAAGCTGTGCCCACGCATGGTTGGGCATTGTTTGAGACAACAGCATTCTTTGTGACAACCACAAAGGACTGTCAACGGTCAAGGACAAAGCTGGTGTACGGCAAACGAGTGACAGGGAGCAGACCATGGTGCTGGAAATTGCCTTGGACAAGGGTTTTGACTTGCATGTGACTCATAGGCTGCGGGTATGGAAACAACATTGATCGCCGCCTTGGGGGTCAGGTGGTTGGCCCCCAGGGTGTGTCCATGCAGATGGTGTATGCCATCCTTGCAGTGCCCGTGCGCCTAGTAGGTCTGCCATCTGAGTCAGGGGTGACCCGTGACACGCACTCTTGTGCCACAAGCTGGCTGCATGCTGGTGGACACATAGGAGTAGGTCTCGCCCTTCTGGGAGGTCCCCACCCCCGGGGGGAGGGGGGGTGGGGGGGTCCTTTGGGGGGTTGGGGGCTCCCAGTGGGTGGTCACGGGTACCCCAACATACATACCCCAAAATAATGATCCCCTCGTCGCGCTGATCATTTTGAACACACATATGTGGGGGTTTTGAAAAAAAAATACCCACTGGGGGTCCAGTCCCAGAAGCCAGATTTTTGGGGAGAGGGCTGGGGGCAAAGGTCAGGGGTGAAAAGTTTTTCCTAGTTTGCATGCATATTTGAATTCCCCATAAAATTCTGAGCATTTTGAGCATACACACAGAGGGTGAAGTCAATTTTTACCCCCCAACTGTATGTCAAAAAAAAATTCCGGCGCCTTTGGTGCCAGGTTTGGGCCAAATGTGGACCAGACCTCCTCAACACTTTGGACCTCCCGGGAGAGGGGGGATCAGGATCTGAGTCTGAACACCCCCCATGGCCTCCGACCGGGCGTGAAGGCATTGTCGTGGGCCTCCACACGTAGGACTACACCCGGCACTCCCAAGAGTGCCGCGCTGTCTCCAAGCGCGTCGGCTCCAAGCGGTCGCCACACAGGAAGCACAATGCACAGCTGCATATTTTTGTGCTCTGAGCTCTCCACTAGCACCATCATGGTGGGGAGGTTGCACATGTGGTGGGCCGCCAGGAAACGCTGCTGGTCACTCATGAACCAGTCCAGCGGCAACCCAGGCCCCGCTGGAAATTGGGGCCCCACTGTTGCTCGTACTACAACCGCACTGGGTCCCCTGGATTGTGGCCAGCGGTGGTAAGTCATGGAACCACACACCACGCTTTGTGCACTGCCAGCGGACCTCACTTGGATGCTCTGCAGCACCTACTCTTTTGCCTCGCTGGACAAGTTTCGCGACCACTACCAGTTGGCCCCTGGGGGGCGTTCAGACCCCAACCCCTCCTAAACTTTTTGGGGCGAAGGGCGGCGCCAGTGCAGCGGCAGCTGTGGGACTCTGCGGTGCTCGAGCAGTGGGCGACGGCCATTGCCACACCGTCCCCGCGCAGGGTGCATATGGGGATAGCCCGGCCGCATGGCATGGGGACGGAGTTTACTTGGCAGGCGCTGAATGAGTCCTTGAAGGTCTGGCTGGCCCGGCCAGGACTCGACCTCATCAAAGTCCACTCAGGGCCGAGGAACGATGGCGCGGGCCGTGCGAGAACTTCAACTGCACCAGCGGGCAGAGCGGCAGGGCGTCCCTAGGGAAACTTTGAACTAACGCGGCACCTAGCTCAAAGGTGGGCCCTGGCCCTCCACCGCATGTGCACAGGGCTTATGGTTCGACATTATGGTTAAGGACTAGGGCCCGCCTGTCTTGCATTTTCCCATGTGCAACACATACTGGCCATTGCCTCTTGGTAACAGCGCCTTCAGCACACCACACCACACCACACCCACACCAGCACCCACACCATACCCAGACTCACACCAACACCTACACCCACACCGACACCCACATCCACACCTCACACTCCAATCTCTGCAGGGGATCCAGTCCATGGACGCCACAGTAGCAATGGCAAAGCTGCCTCACTTCAGCCACCAGGGTTTTGCGCAGCAGGACCATGTCGTTGACGCCGACAATCCCTACCCGTTACTCGCAATTGCGTACCACAACCTTGCAACAGAGTTGGCGCACTGCGGAAACCGCCGTGCCTCCAAAGACGCCATCCGCAAGGCGCTGACTCTGGCCAACAAGCACCTTGGACCGCATCACCCCACAACCTCCGCCATTTCCGCAGCATATGGGTCGCACAGCGTGGGCACGCGCCGCCGCTCGTCTGCGGGCCAGATGGTCCTGGTCAAGAGCAAAGGCCAGACCTTGCAGAGCAATGGCCAGACTCCGCCGCCTCCGAAGCTGCCCCCTTTGAAGGTCAGCGCCAAGCATCCCCTGCGTGCCCCCCAGCCCCCAGCGGCAAACCCCCGGCAGCTGCACACACGACCTCCTCGCGGTCCCGTCCCCGGTGTCTCAGGAGGCCTCTACGTCCCCGGTGTCTCACGCGCGACCTCAGCCCCTTCAAAGCCCGAGTCTCTGCAGAATCCCATGCCTCCCCACAATCCTCCTTACCCCAGTGGACCCCATCGCCCCCCCCCGGCATATGCCTTCCCAGGGCAGCAGTTCGGCAGCACCCACCCCACGTACATGCACGAGCTGGCACCTCCTGCCGCGTTTGGGGGTCCTTTCCCTGGGTATCCGCCGCAGCCGCCTCCGCAGCCCCGCAAGGCTTATGGTTCACCGCTGTCCCTGCCCATGCAACCCGAGTATGCCCCACAGATCCCACAGATGGTCCATTCGCCTTCACCCCCAACGGACCCTGATCCCCCACTATTCCAGGACACCCTTTACCCCGCCACCTTCAGCCCCTCGTCTAAAGAGGTCGCCCCACTCACCTTCCACCAGCCACATGGTTATCCACCGCCCCCACCGGAGCAGATGCCGGCCTTCGCAGCACAGCACATGCCAATGCAGGCGGCCGACCCGATGCCTGTGCCAGCAGCACAGCACACCCCCATACAACAGCCCCCTTCCATGCCCTCGCCAGAATCCCCTGCCAGGCCACCGACACAGCCCTCTCCCATGCAGGAAGCCGGAGGCTTGCCATATAGCTATCCTTCAGGCCACTATCCTTTAGAGCCCAGGGTTGGTTCTACTGGTGCTTCAGGGGCAGCGCTCTCACCCCGCAGCAACAAGTCTCCCGGCGCGGCCGGGCTGGCTGTGCACATCGCACCGAGCAATCCTGCTATGCCACACATGCCCGAACATTCAACATCCCCATCTTCCAAAACCAAATCCCCAAAAGACAGTCCCGTGTTCAAGCAGCAGCTCGGGGCCATGTCAGAGTCGGCAGCAAGTGTCAACCGGTCGGCCCTCCAGCCCTTCGGATCATGGGATGCCCCCCCCGACTCCCCCATGCATCTCCCCAGGGCCCAGCCTGCGACTTCGCCACTGGCCGCCAGCCCCAGATCTGTGGCATCCAAGACCAGCCCCAAGTCAAGCCCCACGTTAGTGGTCAACGCTGGGGGCCTGGCCCCGTCAGCCCCAGCCTCCCCGAAGCAGAAGATGATGACCCCGAAGGCCTGGAAGTTGGCCCAGGCCCCAAAGTCCGCCTCCTTCACAAACGCCCCCTTCTTCCGCGTCTGGACGCAGGTGCTGCGGTCGGAGCATGAGGTCCGCGAGCACCACGCCTGCGTCATCCAGCGGGCCTGGCGCTGCGCCCTCGCACGGCTGGAGCTCCACAACCGGCGGCAGCTGCTGTACCACCATGTGTACCAGGTTCAGACCCAGGCCGCCTGCATGATCCAGCACGCAACCCGGCGGTATCTGGCCGTGCTCCTCGTGGGCCGCGAGCGGGCGTGCCAGAAGATCCAGGCGGTGCTCCGCGGATGGGGCGGCCGCCGGCAGTTGGCGCAGGATCGAGTGAACGCGCGCTTCCAGGACGCCCTGAATCGCGTGCGGGCGAACATGGCGGCGCGGGCCGTGCAGCACTGGTATATCAAGACAAGGCCCAAGACGAAGGAGGAGAAGCTGAAGCTCGGCAGACTGCGGCGGGAGCGTCGCGAGATCCGGACGCGGAATGCGATCATCATTGAGCGGGTGTATCGGGGGCATATGGCCCGGCAGAGGGTCAGGGCCATGGCCGCGCAGAAGTTCATGCAGGAGCGCCGGCAGGCGCGGGAGGCGCAGGGCAAAGCACCGTAGCCAGAGAGCTCGTTCCGGATGCGAGGGCCTCATTGTCTTCTGCGCCACCGATCGTCGGTTGGCGGCCAACCGTCACCCTATGCCCTCCGTTGGGTCCCGGTCAGCCGGATGCACCCACTGTCGCGTAGCCGCATGTCGGTGTGCGCCAGCGGTCGGTGTGCCTGCATCCCGTCAGTGCAGCCCATCAGGGCGCAGGAGCATCGGCGACCTGATGTCAGAAAAGCTTTTGCTGGACGGCCGAAGCTTTTCCTTTTCATCGAAAAAGAGCCCAGTAGGAAAGGCAACAGTGTGAATAGCATCCCAGCACAACCCTCTGGGGCCATTTAAAAAATGGGAGTAGTGTAGTGCATCAGCAGCCAAATCACTTCAGATTCCAACATCATTTGTGCTTTACTCACATTAGATACTGAGATGAGCAACTCTGGAGGTGTCACAAACAGACCGCACGGTCACCAAGAGGCAACTGTTGCCCTCTTCTTCCCGGTTTCATTCCTTTGCCCACACATACTACATGTTTCTGTTTTTCATGTACATCTGAAAGATGGCAAACCTGCCGCGCAGTGCCATTACTGTGTGCTTTTTCACACATCCTTTCATGCAAACCCGAGTGTTGTCCCATAGTTGAATGTTCATTCCTGGAGTTGCAGCCATAAAACACGTCCCAGTCACATCTACACTGACACTCACAACCACAGACCACCTCAGCAGCCGCTGCACCAGTGTGGTTGCAATTACGGCCACATATGTAGTTCCGGACCCCAACAGCCATAGCCACTCAAACCGCAGACAGTAGGACCTCAATAACCTGCAGTCAATGCATTACCGCATCACATGAAGCGTCGTGGCTTGTGGTAGACCTGTGCTGCTGCTTCCAGAAATTGACCCATGATGTAAAAAGGCGTCCAGATGACAGAGACCCCACGTATTCTCTTCATGCACGTCTTTTAGGGAGCAAAGATTCTATGAATGGCGAAGGAGTGCACGGGCAACAGCCATAACAAAAGGATGGAGGCTCCACGCAGCCTTCCCGCGTGCCTAAACAGGAGTTTGCATGCTGCACCATTGTCCCCACTTCCCCTTCTGCAGAGTACACTGCACGGCAAACGGTACAATCGCCCCCCCCCCCCCCGCCCCCTTCCCATCCCGATCGTGGGCATGTGAAGGGTGTCTTTTTCTCCCAGTACAATTCTACCTTCTAGCTTCTGGACACACGTCTCTGTGCCGTTTGAGTTTGTAACACTCAAGGCCCTGAAGTGTTGTGCAGCGTGCCTGCAGGAACTGTGAGGCCCAGCAGTGGTACAGTGACGAATGTCACCTGCCCCTTTGGCAACTCTTCTTCTGTCGTCTAATCAATTGTTTCCCCCCTCCCAAGCTGCACTATGTGCACACAACTGTGACTTTGGTTTGGTTTGGTTTAATTTCACTCCGAATATGAGTGCAACAGTACTCGGCTCATCAGAGCCTTGTGCAACCTGGAGAAAGCGACTGCCCTGCTGTAGCGGTCAACCTGTCGCGGTACATTTCCTGGCCAAAGTGGTGTGCGTTGCGTTCCAGCTGTTTTCTTTTGTGTACACGGTTTTGACTCTTGCCACATGCCCCATGTCCCAGGATGGCCCGAGTGGGAGTTTAGCAGGCGTTGCTGGATGATCCCTGTCCCTTGTCAGACAGACGGCACTTTTGTTCGGTGCACCCATGGACGTGCAGTGGAATCCTGGTTGTAACTGCCTCACCCCCCTTCTGCCATAGAGTATCTTGCGCGGGCGGCAGGTGCGCTGCTGCTGGAGGGCGCCGCGCCTGCCACACGCCCAGCGAGTGCAGCAGGGTCGCCACCTCCTGCCACTATGGACCATGCAGGCATGACAGTGGGCCTGGCGGCTCACAGCCCGAAGGGTAGTACTGCATAATGATTTTGGTTGCCGGTTTTCTCAACTTACACGCATTGCAACACCAATTTTTGGGATGTAGACTGCCTCACAAGTGTTCTAAGAGGTACAATTTCAGCCCAAGTATGGGTTTTGTGTTTGTCTACACAAGCTGCGGCTCATATGCATGTATCCTACCAAACCCTGAGAGTCATTGTATGCAGCTGATGATTTCTCACCTTCTGCTGGTTTGTGCCTCATTTCCCTTGTTGTTCTTTGGTTTGCTTCCCTGTTGTAGGCATGCCTGATGTTTTAGTTCCACACATATACATGGCACTATTATTTGGAGCATGTGAGTTTGGGGCGTTTTGCTCAACTTCGTCCAATCCAGTCGAGTAGGTCTGAATGAGACCATATCCTTCCCAAATCTTGACCTCCCACTTTTTGGTGCCCATTTGGGCCTCAGATTGTTTGCATAATATTCAGCAGCATTCCAAGACTCTGGGCTTCCTGAATTCCCGAGAAGCAGGATGGTATTCTTATTTTCCTTCCACCACATCGATGGACCAGGGTGGGAAGGAGAGCTCATAAACAACATTGTGCTGCCCAGGAAATGGGAAGCATGATAATATTGGTCCACACCGCTGTTGTCTGACCTATAGGTTTTGGTGTTTACCTCCTTCCAATTCCCGCAACCGTCCCCACAACCGGTCGCCCGCCTGCCGGACGCTGAAGCAGCATGCCATGGGGTGCGGCCCACGTACCTTGTCGTCCAAGGCACCGCCAAAGATGCACCCCATTGTCCTTGCAAGCCCTCAGTCTTTTACACAAGGATCCATCTCCAGATTTTCCCATAGGTCCATATTGTCTGGACATTGTTTTTATCGGGTTTCATGGGGTGTATGCTCGAGCAGGTGGCCTTGAGGGAGATGTTCAGATAGGTCTTTACAGTGTGCAGTTGCACAGCAGCCCACAGACACGGAAGGCTTTCAGGTTGAGGTTTTGCCTGCGCTTTAATCAGGCTTTAGGTAGGCATGGATGATGCGGGATGCTGCCATGGGGTAAAAGCAACTGCAGTGGCATTGATTGCCTTGACAGTTGTGTTGTCCGATTGGTTGGACATCTTTGGACCAAAGTGCACTCTTCAGACCTTGTGGATGGCTTTTGCAAACAAGCAGCGGATGTTGGATCTAAGCAGGACTTCTGCAAATTGTTCCTGTTTCGGTTTGTTATGACCTAGTTTTGATGGGAGAGATACAATCACCAATTTGGGGAAAGCTGGGTTTGCGACTTATGTCTTCTTTCGGAGCCAGTTTTTCATGAGGTCTAAACAGTAATATACTGTCTAAAATCTGAGTCACAACACCTAAAAATAGGAGGCTTTGCTTCTTTATTTCTAGGGATTGGTGAAAAAAACAAGTCACCCCTGTCCCCCTGTCCACCTCTCTTCATGGTATTCGTGGTATTTTGTGCTTCTGCCCCAAGACTTTATTTGCCCCCCCGCCGGTGCGCCGTCTGCAAGGCATTGAGCGTGGTTCGGAAGGGGCTGTGGGGAGAGAGTGTCTATACCGTGCCGCCGTTGCAGCGGCGGCTGGTTGATACGCACCTCGGACGCCTGTCCGCAGTTTTGTAGATTCTCCTGAGTGTTGCCCGTGATCGGGCTCCGGCGCTGCGGCCGGTGTGTGGGCGCACGGTTGGCCGTCGTTGTACTATTGTGGATGTCGTCTGCGGGGTGTTTGGGATTGGCAGGAACCAGTCCCAGGGAGATGCGGCGCACTGACGAGTTGCTTCTCTCCTTTTTTGTGTTGCTGCGTGCATGCCCTCTTCTATCTCTAAACCCTTGGTCCATGTCTTTGTGCTCTTTTGTAGCTGTTATCGCCACCGTGTCTTTGACTCCATTGCGGTAACCTTTGGTGCTTAAGTTCGCCTTTGCCGTTCCTCTTCCGTGGTGTCTTTGTTCTTGTTGTGGCCCTCGCTCTCTGTTGTCCTTCCACCTTTGTCATTCGCTGTGTTTCGTTCTTGTTTTGGCCCTCTTTCTCTGTCGTCCGTGCATTTTTGTCATTCTCCGGTTTAGTTGCCATTATTGCCATTGTTGCCGTGTCCGTATCCTGGTTGTTCTCCTCATTCTCTGCTTCTGCATGCTCGGGTGTCGTCTTTGGCGTGTCTTCATGATCGTTGTCCGCCGCATCCTATGCGGTCACATCCTCTTTGTTTCTGTCTTAAATTTCCTCTGTTTCTCCTTGGTTCTCTTTGTTCATAACTGCGTTGCTGTTCTCTTCTGCATCCGCGCTGTCCTCTTTGGCCTTTGCCAGTGATTTCTTCCGCATGTAGATTGTTTTGTTTTCTTGTCTTTGTCCTCCCGGTGTTTGCGTGTTCTCCTCCAGCGGTTTTCCTCCGCGTTGTTCTTCTCGTTGTCCTCCACTGTCTTTTGTTTTCCTAATTTTTTTTCGTATTTGTTGGCACCGTTGCCTGCTATCCACATTGTTCTCTACCTTGTTGTCTTTATTAGTGATGTGCCTCATCACCATGGTGTGTGTTTTCTACTCTATTGATGTTGAGGTCCCATCCCCATTGCCGCGTTTGGCTTCGCTGACACTCCACATGTACCGGCGGTGCCTAGCATAGACCATTGGATGAGAGAGCGGTATTCTTTCCTCAACGCGGGCAATTTTTGGATATACCTAGGGAGACACGTGAGATATAATTCAACGAAGCAAAGACAAAATGAAGAGACTCATCAGGTACGATTCTGCAAAGCAAAATGTGACAGTTTTGTACCCTCACCCCCCCTTGTCGTTCCCCACCCCTTGTCGTTCCCGGGGGGGGGGGGGGGTCACTTGGTCAACCCAAAATTTTTCGTTGTGGCCCACTGTGTTGTTGTGTGTGACTGTGTTGTGGGGCACTGCCACTTGTATCCCTTGTACTCATGGCAGGAAATTTTCCTCACTTTCACTGAAATGGAACTTGACAGCACAACCATGTTTCCCCCTGGGACGAATGTAATGTTCATCTGCTCCACGGGGGAACCGGAGGTCGTTGGACATTTGGAGCACGGCGATGCATATCGCCGCATCACTTATGACCGAGATGGCAACACCGTCTTGCATGACCGTGCGTCTGTTCGGCGCCTCCCACTGCCACGTTCCCTGTCCGCCCCGCCGTGCCCAATCGGTGCGGTCCCCAGGGGGGGGTGGGGGACAGTCACTTGGCAACCTTCCCCCAGGGGGTGGTGGGGGAACGTCTTCCCTGGGGTGGGGAACGACAAGGGGGGTAATCGAATACCACAAAATCACAGTATGAACACAGATTGAAATAAAATGCATCAGAACTGCGCACGCGTGACCCAATAGGAAATGGCGCGGGCCAGCTGCAGCCCAAAAAAGTCAGCCAAAGCCAGATCGCACATAGCCACAACCACTGCCCCGCACTCCCCCCGGGTTGTGGCAGGATTCATGAAACAAGGTGACCATCACGGAAGAAAGATGTATTGTTAAACATGGTCATGAGATCATGCTGAGGCAGAGCCATTGAATGTTGGGCACAGAAGTTAAGCATTCAATTTATCTATCGTTTGGGAATAGCCTTGAACCCTAATTGAGTGATAGTAAGGACGACGTTCTCATCGATATCTGATGGTTGCTAGTACCAATCAGCACATTTGCAGCACGAGCGGCATGAGCGATGCCCACACACCGGTCTTCGATGACCAAGGGTTGGGCCATCTGGCAATGCCTGAGACTGCACCAGTATGGGCATTACAGCACTTTTGAGGATAACCTTTTACCACTTTCTAATGGGGAAAAATCAACAATACAATCAACAGTACGCGTTGCCATAGGCCTAGGGTAAACCGGCTCTGAGAGTTCAGGATCCAGTCTATCATTTTTTTGTCCTACAACGTACGACCCTTATGCGGGAGGCATAGAATGGCTTGAGGTGTAAAAAACATTGTGAATCCATGAGTAAGGGACCCATTTTTTCTACCATGAAGTTAGCAAAATATAGGGAGATGATGTTCACTTGGATCAGGAGGTATTTGTGGAGGGCAATACCACATTTGCTTTTCACACGGGCTTTCACCGTTCACAAAGACTTGTCCTAGAGGCGGTGTTCCACGTTGTTTTGGCTGACGTGTAGAACAGGGAACATATCAGCAAGACTCAGGGAGGAGCGCAGCGCAGGGACTTCTTTCTCACCAGTGGTTGTGTTTGCCAAATGGAGCACGGCAGGGCCGTATAGTTCACTGCGACTGAGCTGCGCCCAGTCCTTGGAACCCCAATTGGGCAAGCGCCGGTGAAATAAACACAAGCCCTTGCATTGCTACCATTTTTTCGCGGGCGAATACCTTGAAGATAGAGCACAGCTCAAGGGGGCATATGCAGCGGCGATGAGGACCTATTTTTGACATAAAGCGGTACATGGAATAGGCAGTTTGGGGGGTTTTCCCTGATAGGCACTTCGGCATGGCCATGACATGTACTTTGCCTCAGTCACAGGTGGGGCGCCCGGTGGAGGCGCCCTTACCCTTAGTCCAAAGCATACCAAACAAGTGGACCGCAGTCTGCCTGACCATGCCAATGTAAATTTCAAAAGTATCCATGCAAAATAACATGTAGCAACCCACCACCGGTTGCAAAAGGGGGAGCCTTAAGCGCAGTGCGCGCGCAGTGCAACTATTTGGGCGTCTTGCCGTAGTAGAGACCCATACTTTGAGATACTAGGGGCCCCTAGGGGCATCATGGTGACCCGTAGCGTAGGTTTTGACTTCTGATTTTGTCCCCCTTTGTTGGGGACCCCCGAGAATGCAGGGGTGATGTAGCATTTCCGCCCTCTTTTGGGCCCCAAGCTTCCGGTGCCATTGAGGAAACCGGGACAATCTTTGAATCCACGGTTTGTAGCGTGGTGCATCGTGGTGACCCCTAGCGTAGGTTTGACTTCTGATTTTGTTCCCTTTGTTGGGGACCCCCGAGAATGCAGGGGTGACATAGCATTTCCGCCCTCTTTTGGGCCGCAACCTTCCGGTGCTATTGAGGAAACCGGGACAATCTTTGAATCCACGCTCCATATGGTCCATGGGAACACGTACCTGCACATGTATGGACCGCACCTACACAGGAGGACAATGATGATGAGGATGTTGTGGGTGATGATGGGGATGTTTGTGCCCTTTGTTGCACCAAGTTTGACCCTGAAAAGATGTCCATGTGTGACAAGTGTGTACTGCAATATTGTACGGATTGCATTGACACACACACATGTGACAATGTGACATTTCTTTGATTCTGTAACTGTGTCATGTTGTGCACACAAGTTGCGTATTCTCAATGTGTACTTAGTTGTGAATGGACCAGAAAGACAGTTGTGTGTTCTTGAGGGTGGCGACCAATGCACTGTTCATGGCCTTTTCAGATGTGGATGATGTGTGTTATGTGAAGGGAAGGTGGTTTGCAACTGTCTTGAGCTGGGGCAGTTTGGGTCACCTAATTCTAAGGGCGTTTCCAAGGGGTGTGCTTGGGGGCTCTTCGGGGGGAACATAGTCTAAAACTAGCGCGCAGTGCGCGCGCAGTGCGCGCGCAGTGCAAAGATTCCCCCAAACAGAAACGGTGACACAAATGCCCATGAAGTTGCAAAGGCGTAGGATGTGGCAAATTCAACTTGCATTGCACACCGGTAGCAAGCGGTGTGCAAGGTCAAAGGATGCAAAAAAAAGTAGATCGCTTCTTTGCGTGAGTGTCGACCGCCCGGTTTCCGATAAGGCATTCACCCTACCACATCGTGGACCCTGTGTTTGAGAGGCGGCAACTACTTATGCGGCCGAAAATAGTACACTTTTTTGAAGAAGGGTCGAAAAATGTCGGATCAAAGATGGTGGGTAATTTGGACAAATTGCACTACTCTTTATGGGTCAATTTTTTTTCTTGTGCTAAGTAGGGTAAAAAGGCCCCTTTTTTCGCGGACCTCGATGCAAATCTATGTTTTACGGTAGCCTTGATTCCAACTCCTAGTCGGATCAGTGCAGCGCTCTCCTCATAACACAAAAAAAGGCCTGTTTGACATCATTTGTCAATCTTGTTGTGAGGCCTTGCAATTGCTTTCTGAAATATGTTCTTTTTTCAACTATTTCAAGGGCTGCATATTCCCATTTAGGCTAACCATCATTAATGACCCAATACATCAAATGCGAGGCCTCGCAATCGACTTTCATAAATGAAAAAATAAAGTGTTTTTACAAAACGGAATGCGAGGCGTAGCAATACATTGTCCGATGTTGTAACTAACTTCAATTTTTGTGTTGTGAGGCCTCGCAATCCAAAACAAATTTATACGACAATGCACCCTATACCCAAAGAGGTTTCTTCCGGTCCATTTGAGGTAACATTCAATTTACCCAGTTTTGTACAGCGAGGCCTGCATTAATCAAGAAGTCATTATCTACGAAAAGTAGAAACATAATGGAATTGGACATGAAGCAAAAGGTTGGTAATGCGCGCGACATACGGAGTGCTTTTGAACAGAACATGCGACGCAAAATTAACATTGCGTGTGCTGCATGCGCACAGATGCGCTCTCAAGGATGCGTATTTTTCATCTACACCAAATGACGAATTGGAAAAAACAGTGGTGTATCAAGTCATTGCAAGTCACGTGTTTCAAAATTTCTGAGGTCTTTTTTATGCCGTCCTTTTGAGTGAAGTGCGTGTGCAAGCGTTCAACACCACAACCAAACGTATGTGGACATTTTGCGCAATGCGCCACAGCTACAATTCCTCTGCGGAACTCTAGAATGCCCCGTACCAAACCGTACAAGGGGCGGTCGGACTGTTCACAGTTGCTCGCTGTTTGTTGAATAATCGCCATACAAGACACCCGCTACGCAAATTGAAAGGCGAACAAGATGGTTGTGCCCCTGTGCAATTCAAGGAAGACCTGTTCAACTTGTACAAATTTCGGCACTTGCGCTGCAAAGCGCCACATCTAGAGAAGAATACACCAAGCCTTGTTGCGATAGGCCGGCATGATGGGCGGCTGCTTCGCTTCAATGAGGAAACAGTGAAGCATACGGCAGCTGCAAAGATGCTTGCGACATGCACATGGTTGGAGGATGGATGGCTCTGTGTGTGGATGGACACATGTTACATCCAGCAGCATGGTACACATTGGACAGTTGGTGATGAGTGGCAAATTTTCACCTCCTCGTGTGCACTTCAAAAGCCACCCAAGCCTATATGCTTTGATTGGAAATGTTGGTCTTGTGGCTGCATCGCTGATTCAGATGAAGAGATCTTCTCTTGGAATTGGAGAATCTTGGTTTCTTTCCCGACCGTCCCACAGCAATCCTAGGTATCCGCGCACTGCTCGACACGCTTCAGGAACAAGCTGCAAGTCCAAGCTTGCAACCGCTCCTGTTGAGTGCACAACAAGTGACCTCTTATCATGCACTCATTGAAATTTTGGCGTATGCGACCTCACTGTCATAGCATTGCAAACATTTCGACTCTATCCTGTGTGACAAGAACATTCACAAAAGATGCCTTCAGTCGCTGTACTTAGATATAACACAAAGCAATCCGCAAGTATCGACAACCCTGATTGGATGAGATGAAGAAGATTCTCATCAGAAGACTGCCGGAAGAGCCCATCATCTTGACACCATGGCGGTCACCTCGTATTTTAGCCGTTTGCAAGCGGATTGCACATTGAAATACGTGGTGACATTCTTTTCTTTGGTTTCAGCAGCCCTCTGAATGGTGAATGCCAAGCGGCACTGTGTCGGTGCCGTGACGGACCTCAGGAACGAATGGTCGGAGAGGGGCCTTGACCCGCGAGTATGGATGCGGAGGGTGCTAGTCAATTTGCCGATTATCGGAACGTCCTGGTCAACGTGTGTGCCTATCGTAGGCATGAAGCACGCAGTGTATCTTGACCTCACATCGGTGCCGCCATGTGAGGCGGTAGACAACTTGTGATGCGCATGCGAGACATGTCTTGTCAGCCGAACGACAGCAAAAGGGAGTACATCAATCGTGTTATCCCCCATGCAGCCCGAGGACAAGCATAGCTGCCACCAGAGTTCGCACATAATGACTAGCAGGTACTGTTGACTTCGATGGTGAGGCCTCGCAATACACGTGACCGTTGTGCATGAAAGCAATTTGTCCTTTCTTTACCTTGCGATACCATGGCGATGAGGCAGCGTTTTAGTCCCTGGATAACTTCATGAAGAGCAACGCTCCTCTGACCATAAATCGGATCAAGTTCCGTCAAGGTTTGTACAATCCGTCTCTTCTGCATCGGGTTGCCGCAGATATGAGCAGACCACAGGGGAACATCAAGGATATCCATGACCGCGCGCCTCTGTGTTTGAAGCAGCAGTTGGTTGATTGACATTGGTAAGCAACACCGGAAAGCGTTATTCACAGCATGCGAAGCATCACGGCATGCGAAGTACGTAATCACCGCCCTGCATCGGTCATGCGCATCATTAATGCCAAGCCTCAAAACTTCTTCTCATTGTCACAAACAACGATAATGCGGGGAAGGTACCACTTTTGCAAATTGCCCTCATGTCAATTAACGTAGCTCTTCGGGCCTACCTTTTGTGGCACGGTTTCCAAAGCGTGGGTTGGTACGACTCTTTTGGATTTTACAAAACGTGGAAGCAATGGTGAGGTCAAGGACAATGGGGGGCGCCGGGAAGAAGGTGGAGAAATCATGTATACCCAGTAGAGCATGTACAATGGTAGGGGGCGGTCCTACGGACCTTCTTTACTCAACTTTGCATTGCCAATACCCAATCAGGTACTTCAAATGAGCTTGGGCGTACAATCAACACATGGACATTGTCATGAAGAAGGGGACAAATAATGACAACGAGTTGGAAGGCACAAATGGAGAGGAAATAGAAATCGAAGCACTCGAATTGGATATGCGAGTATCGACAAAAATGTTGCTTCCCTACTCCAAGAATCGATTTATATACCATGCACGTTCGAGCTATGCGGTCTGTTGGGAAGATATGACGGCATGCAGGCACAACCTCCGTCCAACACCGACATTCGCTCATGGGAAATTATGCACGACAAAATACCATCAATGTGGTCTATATAGTGCATCGTAGAACACACGGAAAATCACATACAACACAATTGCGGCATTAGATTCTTCCGAAGCGTGGCCACACATGGCCCATCCCCACCTAGGTGAGCAACAACCTAGGTTTTGCCTTAGAGGGGGGAGGGGGACGGACAAGGCTACAAGTCGGGACAAGACCAGATTGCCACCCCCCTACTGAAGTGAAGTGTGCTTTGTTTTGCTTGGGACCAGTTCCCGTTGTCATGTCTCATTTATCGCCCAACGAGTTGGAGTCGCTTGTCCAGGAAGCCGAGGACGCCGTAGGAGCGGGCTATGCCGCCGTGGTGGGTGGCGAAGCAGCCTCTGCCAGCAGGCCTGCACAAGAGCAACCGAATGCCAAACATGCTAAGTGCGCGTTTGCAGGGGGCGTGGATATGCCCCAAGCGGTTAGCGAGTCATATGAAAAGTGGGCACAGTAGAGGGACCACGTGGCGGCCACCTTCCATGCCTTCCTCAGTGATGACTTGGCCGTGAAGCAACAGGCCGGAGAGTGCCATGTGGAGCTGATGCATCGCGGATGAGATCAGACCGGTGCGGATATGGCCACCGAGTGGGCCGCCCCGTCGGCGGAACCACACACGAGGCACTCCTGATGATGGCCGTTTACGAGAATCACGCACGCTGGAGGCTGCACGTGGTGGCTTGGGAGTGGCGCCACATAAATCCCCTGGCCCAGGCCGCTGCCCAGGGCACGGCACAGCGAGGGCCGCCCGGGCCGGCCCCGCAACCGCAGCCCACTCATTAGATCTGCGGCAAGATTGCTGCCGTCGAGGCCCGGTTGTCGCAACTCCGTGGCCCGTCAACCCCGCCCCTATTGCTAGGCGAATTGCAGGCATGGTGAACACCCAGCTGCATTACGCGTGGTAGCGCCAACTGGTCGAGACACTCGTGATCTTCTTGAGGACGGAGGCACCACAGCAAGGTTATAGTCAGTTTGAGGTTGTGACTGTTCTAGCCGACGGCACATGGGCTGCTCTGTGGCCGACCCTCGGGATGAAAGAGGGCGAGTTATTGGCCCACCAGCAAACCCTATAGGCTGCTGATGCGGGTCATCTTGTGGCCGACTTCAAGTGTGGAGTGCACGGCCACTGGGCGCGCGAGTGCACCAGTGCATGCCGTTGCACCGCACGCATAGGTAGGGGGGCGGCCCGCGCGCGTCATACGTGCGATCGGTGCTGAACGCTGTGTACACGTCTGGTCCCCGTGCACCGAGAACCCACCCGCCGGGCGCGCATATGACGGGATAAGATGATGTAATCGATTTCTGTAGATATTGTGTGTCTGCCATTCCATACTACATTAGTATGTTGACCCGCAGCATAATCAAGGTGTAATGCATTCAGACATTGACCTGGCCGCATGGACCGTGCCAGATACAAGTTAGGTGACCTCTGCGTGTTAAAATCACCAGCAAATTCCATCCCCCTGGCAGATGTGCACTTGATGAGGCCACTGATCTCAACACAGTGCTCGAAGCAAGGTGTTGAGGTAGACTCAGGGTCGAAGTGAACATTAACATAAAGCACACCCCCCCCCCCCCCCCCCCACATGAGTAACAAGAAGAGCTTGCCAGTCTCGTGTGTTATGGAGACTTAATCGGGCTGGTTCGTCTTTGTGCACACACACCGCCTGTGTATGAGCATGCACAGCCCTCTCCCTGGCCCCCTGATGGATACATGATGTATGAAAAAGCACCTGAGTGCGAAGATGTCCGTTAAGATTGTGTCCCAAGTTTCTTGAAGCATCACCACATCAGGATCATGACTGAGTATCGTACACGTTAACTCATCCACCCGAGCAGCCGGCCCACCAGCATTTAGTGTTCGTACCCGCAGCGCACGTAGCTGGGAATCGGAGCTATCCCCCCGTTTAGTAAAACTAGCAAACCTCTGAGCCCATGCCCTGACACGCAGACATTCGTGTTCCGCAAGGTTTACGTGAGTGGTGCACAACACGTTGCATGTCAAGGAGACTGGCACTACTTGCCGTAGGCACAGGTGTTCGGCATACACTGTAGACCTAGTCGCCATTTGCTTGTCGGCCACAGCGACAGCCGGCGGCGCGCGGATGCAGACAGTGCGTGCATACACACCACCGCGCTTCAATATGTGCGGGTTTTGTACCGATCCCTTGGCAGACCCCCCCCCCCCCCGCACCCAATACCCAAGTAGAGTGAAAAACATAGAAAAGACGGTCTGAAACATGCTTTACATATGTCGGCTGGTAATTTTAAGTGATCATGGTATCAAAAAAATAAGTTTCGAAATCTTCTATTTTGGAGCCCCCAAGGGTGAAAAACTGCATGAGCAGGTTGTGTACCAATCCCTTGGGAGACCCCCCCCCCCCCCGAACCTCCTGGACCCCCCCGGAGTGGTGCTAAACAGGTAAGCGCAACATTACAATAATGCACCTGTTGAAGCGTCAAGCAGAATAGTCTGATGGTGAAACGTTGAGACGCTCTTGCGCCCCCGGAGTTCGGACATGACACGTCTTCACGTGCCAGAGAGCAAGAGCAAGACAGGTGCAGCAAGAGCAAGACCCGCAGAGCAAGGGTTAGAGACTAACCGGCACTGTGGGAGGTGGGTGGGTGCGAGCTGACCTCAATGTACAGATGGCCAAGGCCAAAGCACAGTCCGCAGCCACGTGGAGTGGTTCAGAACTGGTCTGCGCTGCAGTGTAGCAAGGAAAAACACTGAACTATAAGCTGATGACCATGCGCCTGTGACACGGGGGCGTATGCGAGCCCGGTATCCGTTGCCTCATGGCCCCAGACCTCATACCCCGATAGGGTGAAAATGATGTAAATATGGCCTAAAACGCACTTTACATACCGTGTTTGGTCATATTGTGTGGTCAGAATATCATAAAAATAAGCTTCGAAAACTTCGGTTTTGAGCCGCCTGGGTTGAAACACTGCATTAGCAGGTTGTGGGCTGGCCCATTCACTAGGCCATTATTGGTGGAAACAGGCATTTCGCGTCTTTGGCACGGGTTGTGACCGGCTCTCAGCAAGGCTAGAGACTTTAAAAAACGTCCTTCCGTATCCTAGTAGGCATATATTGTCACAATATCCCCACTCACACCCTTTGGAGTGGGTACCACGGGGTCACCGAGGTCGCCAAACCGGCAACACAGCAAAAATGGCTGGAAAGTTCACAAATTGCATGAAAAGCGCCCGTCCCACTCCGCCCCATACAAACCCCATGGAGTTGGGACCCGGAAACTTTTTTTCGGCTCAAAATCCAAAAAAGCCAAAAGCTTCATGATTTTCGACCCAAAAAAAGGGGGGGGTCCATTTTTTCGACATTTTTGACCCCCACCAGCCCCCCCCCCCTCCCTCAAAACCTCACAAAAGTGGGTTCGGTGGGGAGGGTCTGGGGAGGGCCGGGGGCGGGGGGCTGTCCGGTCCAAAAACTCATTGAGGGATGCGTTTATTGCACAACATGGTCATTTTACAAGGGGTTAGACTCACAATTCAACCATTTGGGGTAGGGTCCGCGAATAGGCCCAAAAAGGCCCAAAATGGGGGGGTATATGGTGTTTCCCCCTATAAACACCTGCCTAGCTGTAATCTATCAACCTCTTATGCGGTTTCCACCCTTGGTACCTCAAAATTCGAAGTTTTCGAAACTTATTTTTTTGATATTGTGATCACTTGAAATGGCCATCCAAGGTATGTAATGCGTGTCTCAGGCCTGATTTACGTGTTTTTCATCGTATTTGGGTATCAGGTCCGGGGGGGGGGGTCTCCCAAGAGATTGGTACACAACCTGCCGGTGCAATTTTTCACTTTGGCCAAATCAAAAATTGAAGTTTTCGAAACTTATTTTTTTGATACCGTGATCACCTAAAATGACCATCCAAGATATGTAAAGCATGTTTTAGCCCGTATTTATGTAGTTTTTACCCTATTTTGGGTGTGTGTTGCTTGGAGTAGATTCTTTGCGAGGTCGACTTGGCGAAGGCAATAGAATTTTTTTACCTCCTAGGGGAATTTTTCTTCCTCGCTCCCCCTGGTGGAGTCTAGTGCCCTCTACCTGGGGTTCTCAGGCCACATGTCGATTATTTGGAGGGTGTAGACCCTCCAAACACTCCGCGTGTAGTGTCTATTGCCGTTTTTTCGGGGGGTAAGGTCACTCGTCGACGATTTGGAGAGTGTAAGCCCTTCAAATAGTCAAGGCACGGGGTGTATTGCACTCCATAGGGCCACACATTGATTTTTTTGGACGGTGAAGACTCTCTGGATAGTCAACATGGGGTCTACTGCCGTGTATAGGGGGGATAAGGCCACATGTCAACTATTTGGAGGATGTAGACTGGCCAACCGGTCAAGGGGTGGAGTCTTGTGCCCTCTACATGGGGTTATAGGGCCACATGTGGCCTATTTGGAGGGTTTAGATCCTCGAAACAGTCGACATGTTGGGCCTATTGCTCTCTTTGGGGGATATAAGGTGGAGGGTGTAGCAATCCGCTTGTCGGGTCCATTGCCGTGTTTGGGAGGCATAAGGTGACTCACTGACTATTTTGAGAGTGTAAGCCCTCCAAATAGTCAAGGCACCGGGTCTATTGCAGTTTTTAGGGCCAAGCATTGATTCTTTGGACGGTGAAGAGGCACTAGATAGTCAAAATGTGTGGTCTACTTCCCTTTTTAGGGGGGATAAGGCCACATGTTGACGATTTGAAGGATGTATACCCCAACAGCCAAGGCGTGGAGTCTAGTGCCCTCTACATGGGGTTACAGGGTCACATGTGGACTATTTGGAAGCTGTAGACCCTCCAAAGAGTCAACACGTCGGGTCTATTGTTGTCTTTGGGGAGTATAAGGTTGAGGGTGTAGACCGTCCAAACAATCCACGTGTGGGGTCTATTGCCATTGTTGGGGGGTATAAGGTGACTCATTGACTATTTAGAGAGTGTAAGCCCTCCAATTACTCAAGGCGAGGGGTCTATTGCACTCTATACAGCCAAACATTGATCACTTGGATGGTGAAGACCCTCTAGATAGTCAACATGTCGGGTCTATTGCCCTGCCATGGGGGTATACGCCCACATGTCGACTTTTTGGAGGATGTAGGATATCCAAACATTCAAGGCGTGGAGTCTAGTGCCCTCTACACGGGGTTATAACGCCACACGTGGACTATTTGCAGGGTGTCGACCCTCCAAACAGTCTACTTGTGGGGTGCACTGCTATCTTTGGTTGGTATAAGGTGCCTCATTGACTATTCAGCGAGTGTGACCCCTCCAAATAGCCTGGTCATGGGGTCTATTGCACTCTAAGGGCCAAGCATTGATTGTTTGGAGGGTGAAGACCCTCTAGGTAGTTAATATGTGGGGTGTACTGCCGTGGAATGGGCGTATAGGGCCACATGTTGACTATTTGGAGGATGTAGACCGGCCAAACAGTCAATGTGTGGAATCTAGTGCCCTCTACATGGGGTTATAAGCCCACATGTGGACTATTTGGAGGGTGTAGACCCTCCAAACAGTCGAATTCTGGGCTTTGCGCCATCTTTCAGGGGTAGAAGGTGACTCATTGACTATTCAGAAAGTGTAAGCCCTCCAAAAGGTCAAGGCACGGGGTCTATTGCAGTCTATAGGGCCAAGTATTGATTAATTCAAGGGCGAAAACTCTCTCGATGGTCAACATGTGGGGTCTACTGCCCTGTACGGGTGATATAAGGCCGCATGTCGACTATTTGGAGGATGTGGACCCGCCAATCAGTCAAGGCCTGGAGTCTAGTTTGCTCTATATGCGGTTATAAGGCCACATGTGGACTATTTGGAGGGTGTGGGCCCTCCAAACAGTCCGCGTGTAGGGTCTATTGCCGTGTTTGGGGCGCATAAGGTGACTCATTGACTATCTACAGAGTGTAAGCCTTCCAAACAATCTAGGCACGGGTTCTGTTGCAACCTATAGTGCCAAGCATTGATCACTTGGAAGATGAAGAGCCTCTAGATAGTCAACATGTGGGGTCTACCGCCCTGTGCAGGGCGGATACGGCCAACTATTTGGAGGATGTAGACCCGCCAAACAGTCAAGGCGTGGAGTCTAGTGCCCTCCACATGGGGTTACAGTGTCACATGTGGACTGTTTGGAGGGTGTCTATTGCTCTTTTTGGAGAGGATATAAGGTGGAGGGTGAAGACCCTCCAAACAGTCCGCGTGTGGGGTCTATTGCCGTGTTTGGGGGGTATAAGGTGACTCATTGACTATTTAGAGAGTCTAAGCCCCCCAATTAGTCAACGTACATGGTATATTGCACTCCATAGGGCCAAGCATTGATTACTTGGATGATGAAGACCCTCTAGATAGTCAACATGTGGGGTGTACTGCCCTGCAAAGGGGGGATAAGGCCACACGTCGACCATTATGAGGATGTAGACCTGCTAAACAATCAAGTTGTGGAGTCTAGTGCGCTCTACATGGGGTTGTAAGGCCACATGTGGACTATTTGGAGGGTGTAGACCCTCCAAACAGTCAATGTGTGGGGTCTATTGCTTTTTTTGGGGGGGTGTAAGGTGACTCATTGACTGTTTAGAGAGTGTAAGCCCTCCAAACAAACAAGAATCGGAGTATATTGCACTCCATAGGGCGAAGCATTGATTATTTGGAGGGTGAAGACCCTCTAGATAGTCAACATGTGGGGTCTACTACCCGGTACAGGGGGGATAAGGCCACATATTGACTATTTGGAGGATGTAGACCCGCCAAACAGTCAAGGCGTGGAGTCTAGTGCCCTCTACACGGGGTTACGAGGGCACATGTGGACTCTTTGGAGGGTGTAGACCCTCCAAACAGTCCACGTGTGGGGTCTACCGCCGCCCTTGGGAGGTAGAAGGTGACTCATTAACAATTTAGAGAGTGTAAGCCCTCCAAACTACATCACCCTCGGGAAAACCACGCTCCACGACTGGCAGCCAAATCCCCACAATCGTGGGGTACTGCACTGGGGCACCACCTACCAAGACATGGCGGCAGCCATGGCAAGAAAGGAACTATTCCAGGACATTCTAGCGACACAGCCATGGAATATAGATTCACCCGATAGTGTGACCTCCCCGGTGCGACTATTTCCCGAACACAAGGCACGACCAGACTCACCCACAGTAGATGCAATGAGCCGCATGAACCCCGGGGACACAGCAGTCTGGACTTTGCCACTATACACGGCCAGAAAAGAGGAATCTTTCACAAATTAGGGGCAACGGATAGTGTGGACGGGAAATCAAACCACCGTTGTATGGGCCATCATTGATGCTATGGAATGCATGCCACAACAACAGTCACAAGCGCGATATGTGTGGGTAATATTAGAAACAAAAATTTGACCAGTCGGCCCTGCACATGTGATGCTCCCATTTGATGGAAGGGGCATCATGAGAAAGTTGCAACGCAAGATGGTTGCCGCCATAGTCGACAAATCCGGGTACTTTCAGGTTGCGAGGTCCACATTTCCTGAGCAGTTGGACGTAGCTAGAGTGTCCATGTGGGACGTACGCATGGTAGCCTGCTGAGTAGTACCGCTCAGTGGCTCCCTTTTCAAGATCTCCTGATCCGGTACTTGCAAAATCCAAATGTGTTCAACCCGCAGGTGGAAGTCCCGCCTAGAACTTACCGGTTGCTGTTGCCCAATGCGATTGAGAAAAGAACCCAATTCTATCGGTTGGTGAACTCCTCCACTGATGACGCTTCTTCGGTGGCCCGCCGTAACTCTGTGTTCCCATGGACGGGCGCCACGCGCATGGCCGCCCGTGACGAGACAAGTTACTTGTGGGAATACCAAATCCCTCAGGTACTCCACGACAGACCGCAGGCCTTCCTTGAACACCCGGACACTGAGGTACAGTGGCTCGACCTCACCGACCATGAAAAGTTGTACATCGTCCTGCAAGCCAAACCAAATAAAGGAAAAGAAGGGATACAAGATATCAAGTCTCCAGAAGACTTGGCGGTAGAACTGGCAGCGGCGATGGACAAGGACTGGGACGATGGCGTTCCCTTGCCTCGCCCGCCCTTCTTGACACAAGTGTTCCCAACGCATTGTGACACTTGCCAACGAGAATCATGTCTCAGAGGTGGCGCGAGGGCTATGGCAGAACAGCCTATTGGTGCTGAAGAAGTTAACGACGGATCGGCGTGTGAGATTTGGAGTGTGGGGGGCAGGGACAGAGGAAGACCGGCAACAGGCTCCAAGGGAACCGGTTCTGGATGGGCAGGCGCTGGTTACCGCGCCTTTTGGATTGTCCGAGGCCACCGTACCCAAATATGCAGCGCCGTTTGGTCTCTTCACCACAGCCTCGACTCGAGGGGCATCCCACATATTGGGACGCAGCGAATACGTGGTTCAGGTGTGGCCGAAAAGAGAGCGCTTTGATAAGCCACGATTTCACGCTGGACTCTACGCCTGGTGAAGTTACGTTTGAGGCTAACTGCACGGAGGATGACCTCATGGGAGCCAAGCGGGCTTTCCAAGAGAGGCAGGGACAAATGCTGGACAACCAAGAAGACATGGGAGATTGGTGGAGGATGGAAATGGGCCGGGAACTAGGTGCGGAGACGGTGGTGGCCGAGGAGGCCACCCGCCTGACGGCTAATAACCTGGCGGCCCTATCGGGCCGAATCCCTTGCACATCACCACAGGACAACAAGGCAGTGCATTGCAGGAGTTCCACTGCCCACTGCCCCAGGGCAGTGAGGCAGTGCATTGCAGGAGTTGCACTACCCACTGCCCCAGGGCAGTGAGGCAGTGCATTGCAGGGGTTCCAATGCCCACTGCCCCCAGGCAGTGAGGCAGTGCATTGCACGAGTTGCACTGTCCACTGCCCCCAGGCACTGAGGCAGTGCATTGCAGGAGTTGCACTGCCCACTGCCCCCAGGCAGTGGGGCAGTGCATTGCGGGAGTTGCACTGTCCACTGCCTCCAGGCACTGAGGCACTGCATTGCACGAGTTGCACTGTCCACTGCCCCCAGGCAGTGAGGCAGTGCATTGCAGGAGTTGCACTGCCCACTGCCGCCAGGCAGTGAGGCAGTGTATTGCAGCAGTTGCACTGCCTACTGCCCGAGGGCACCCCGGCAGCGCATTGCAGGAGTTGCACTGCCCACGGCCCCCAGGCGGTGCGGCAGTGTATTGCACAAGTTGCACTGTCCACTGCCCCCAGGCAGTGAGGTAGTGCATTGCAAGAATTTCACTGCCCACTGCGCCTGGGCAGTGAGGCAGTGCATTGCAGGAGTTGCACTGCCCACTGCCCCCAAGCATTGAGGCAGTGCATTGCAGGAGTTGCACCGCCCACTGCTCCAAGGCAGTGAGGCCGTGCATTGCAGGAGTTGCACCGCCCACTGCTCCCAGGCAGTGAGGCGGTGCATTGCAGGGGTTCCACTGCCCACTGCGCGCAGGCGGTGGGGCAGTGCATTGCACGAGTTGCACTGTCCACTGCCCCCAGGCTGTGAGGCAGTGCGTTGCACGAGTTGCCCTGCCTTCCGCCCGAGGGCACCGAGGCAGTGCATTGCACGAGTTGCACTGCCCACTGCCCCCGGGCGGTGCGGCAGTGTATGGCAGGAGTTGCACTGCCCACTGCCCCCAAGCAGGGGGGCAGAGCATTGCAGGAGTTGCACTGCCCACTGCCTGCAGGCAGTGAGATAGTGCATTGCAAGAGTTCCACTACCCACTGCCCCAAGGCAGTGAGGCAGTGCATTGCAGGGGTTCCACTGCCCACTGCCCCAGGCACTGAGGCAGTGCATTGCAGGAGTTGCACTGTCCACTGCCCCCAGGCGTTGAGGCAATGCATTGCAGGAGTTGCACTGCTCACTGCTCCCAGGCAGTGAGGCAGTGCATTGCAGGAGTTGCACTGCCTACTGCCCGAGGGCAGTGAGGTAGTGCATTGCAGGAGTCGCGCTGCCCACTGCCCCCAGGCAGTGAGGCAGTGCATTGCAGGGGTTCCACTGCCCACTGCCCCAGGCACTGAGGCAGTGCATTGCAGGAGTTGCACTGTCCACTGCCCCCAGGCGTTGAGGCAGTGCATTGCAGGAGTTGCACTGCCCTCTGCCCCCCGGCGGTGCGGCAGTGTATGGCAAGAGTTGCACTGCCCACTGCCCTCAAGAAATGGGGCAGAGCATTGCAGGGCTTGCACTGCCCACTGCCTCCAGGCAGTGAGATAGTGCATTGCAAGAGTTCCACTACCCAGTGCCCCAAGGCAGTGAGGCAGTGCATTGCAGGGGTTCCACTGCCCACTGCCCCCAGGCACTGAGGCAGTGCATTGCAGGAGTTGCACTGTCCACTGCTCCTAGGCGTTGAGGCAGTGCATTGCAGGAGTTGCACTGCCCACTGCTTGCAGGCACTGAGGCAGTGCATTGCAGGAGTTGCACTGCCTACTGCCCGAGGGCACTGAGGTAGTGCATTGCAGGAGTCGCGCTGCCCACTGCCCCCAGGCGTTGCGGCAGTGTATTGCAGGAGTTCCACTGCCCACTGCCCCCAGGCTGTGAGGTAGTGCATTGCAGGAGTTGCACTGCCCACTGCCCCCAGGCAGTGGGGCACTGCATTGCAGGAGTTGCACTGCCCACTGCCGCCAGCACTGAGGCAGTGTATTGCGGGAGTTGCACTGCCTACTGCCCGAGGGCACTGAGGCAATGCATTGCAGGAGTCTCGCTACCCACGGCCCGCAGGCGGTGCGGCAGTGCATTGCTGGAGTTTCACTGCCCAGTGCCCCAGGGCAGTGAGGCAGCGCATTGCAGTAGTTGCACTGCCCGCTGCCCCCAAGTAGTGAGGCAGTGCATTGCAGGAGTTGCACTGTCCACTGCCCCCAGGCAGTGAGGCAGTGCATTGCGGAGTTGCACTGCCCACTGCTCCCTGACAGTGAGGCAGTGCATTGCAGGAGTTCCACTGCCCACTGCCCCCAGGCAGTGTGGCAGTGCATTGCAGGGGTTCCACTGCCCGCTGCCCCCAGGCAGTGCGGCAGTGCATTGCAGGAGTTGCACTTCCCACTGCCCCTAGGGTAGGCAGGCAGTGCATTGTAGGAGGTCCGCTGCCCACTGCCCCCAGATAGTGAGGTAGTGCATTGCAGGAGTTCCACTGCCCACTGCCCCCAGGCAGTGAAGCAGTGCATTGCAGGGGTTCCACTGCCCACTGCCCCCAGGCAGCGGGGCAGAGCATTGCAGGAGTTGCAGTGCCCACTGCCCCCAGGCCGTGACCTGGCACCAGTCTAAAAACCCTCAGGATGGTAGCTGTGGGACGGATTGCCCACACGCGCTGCCACGCTCGAAGCCAGTCGTGATACGTCTCGATTTCTCGTGCGTCTTCCCTGTGTCAGGCCGGGCCCACCCCGCCCGCCAACCGCCCAGGACCCCTCCCTGGGCCAGACATGCAGTCCTGTGGGGGACAGATGCACATACGTGGCCTCCCCCCGACCGCCGGACGCCAACGTGGCACCTGCCCCGACAGCTCTCCGCCGACATGGCGCGGGCTCCGTGGCAGGGCACTATCGTGGTGCCGCGAACGTACCCGTGCGCCGTCGTGGCGCGGCCTTCAGGGCAGAGCGCCGTCGTGGCGCAGCCTTCTCGCCAGAGCGCCGCCACGGCGCCGCCCAAACAATCCAGCGCCAACGTGGCGCCACTTCAGTGGCAGCACACCACCGGGGTGTTGCCAACGTGCACGTGTGCCGCCGTGGCGCAGTGTTCGGGGCACGGCGCCGTCGTGGCACTGCCCGGACAGCCAGTTCAGTGGCCGAGCGCCATCGTGGTGCCGCCAACGTACACGTGCGCCATCGTGGCGCAATCCTCAGGGCAGAACGTCACCGCGGCGCTGCCCAGACAGCCCTGAGCCGACGTGGCGCCAGTTCAGTGACGTGGCACCACCATGGTGCAGTCAACGTACACGTGCGCCGTCGTGGCGCAACCTTCAGGGCAGAGCGCCACCGTGGCGCTGCCCAAACGTTCTTCGTGCGCCAGCCTGGCCATGGTGTGTCCTCCAGGCCAATACTCGAGGCACCATGGCGGGGTCTGCACTTGGCGCTCCGCCACCCTCCGTGACACCCGGTGCAGAGGTGACGAGTCATCGGCGGTACTCACCGCCTCACGTGCCATCGGCGGACGTCGCCGTCTTGCTCGGGCACCATCGTGGTGCCACTTTCTCGGTCACGTACCGTCTCGGTGCACGTATCGTAGGGCTCGTCGTTTGGGCTCGGCCTTTGCGGCAGGGCGTCGTCGGTGACTTCCACAGCGGTGCACCACCGTGGTGCTATGGCTGTTACGCACGTCCTGCACTCACATAACCCGGGGGTACCCAGGCCACCGGCGGTGCGCGTGATCGTGTAGCGTGGCCGTACTCGCGACGCCGGCGGTACTCAGCCCGCCGGCAGTGCGCATAGTCGTGCTGGGCCGCCTTCTATTTAGCCCGGCGACGTTTGCAAGTCGGGGGTGATGCCCCGGGAGACCCACACCTTCCGTGCCCGTTGATCGTTGGACGCTACCTCGGGTGGACCCACGACAGGTCGGAGCGGTCGGTGGCCGGGACCGGAGAGCAGATCGGACCGTAGCGTTGTCGTACACCGGCGCTTTGACCCAGACGGCCTGCTGGGAGGGGCGTTCTCAGGTGGGCGACGAGATTCGTCTTACTTTAGCGGAGGTAAGACGGAGGACTCCCTCGGCTGTGCTTGCGTGGGGCCCCCGGGGGACGACGCCAAGGCTCACCGTACGTGGGACCGCGGCAGGCGCTCCTCCTCTTCCTCCTCCTCCTCCTCCACTGCCTCCAGGCAGTGAGGCAGTGCATTGCACGAGTTCCACTGCCCACTGCCTCCAGGCAGTGAGGCAGTGCATTGCAGGAGTTTCACTGCCCACTGCCCCCAGGCAGTGAGGCAGTGCATTGCAGGAGTAGCAGTGCCCACTGCTCGCAGGCAGTGAGGCAGTGCATTGCAGGAGTTGCACTGCCCACTGCTCCCAAGCAGTGAGGCAGTGCATTGCAGGGGTTGCACTGTCCACTGCCCCCAGTCAGTGAGGCACTGCATTGCAGGAGTTGCACTGCCCACTGCCCCCAGGCAGTGGGGCAGTGCATTGCAGGAGTTGCAGTGTCCACTGCCCCCAAGCAGTGAGGCACTGCATTGCAGGTGTTGCACTGCCCACGGCCCCTAGGCGGTGCGGCAGTGTATGGCAGGATTTGCACTGCCCACTGCCCCCAGGCAGTGGGGCAGAGCATTGCAAGAGTTGCACTGCCCACTGCCCCCAAGCAGTGAGGCAGTGCATTGCAGCAGTTCCACTGCCCACTGCCCCCAGGCAGTGGGGCAGTGCATTGCGGGAGTTGCACTGTCCAGTGCCCCTAGGCAGTGAGGCAATGCATTGCAGGAGTTGCACTGCCCACTGCCCCCAGGCAGTGAGGCAGTGCATTGCAGGAGTTGCATTGCCCACTGCCCCCAGGCAGCGAGGCAGTGCATTGCAGGAGGCGCGCTGCCCACTGCCTCCAGCCAGTGTGGCAGTGTATTGCAGGAGTTCCACTGCCCACAGCCCCCAGGCAGTGCGGCAGTGCAATGCAGCAGTTGCACTGCCCGCTGCCCCCAGGGCAGGCAGGCAGTGCATTGCAGGGGTTCCACTGCCCACTCCCCCCAGGGCAGTGGGGTAGTGCATTGCAGGAGGTCCGCTGCCCAGTGCCCCCAGACAGTGAGGTAGTGCATTGCAGGAGTTCCACTGCCCACTGCCCCCAGACAGCGAGGCAGTCCATTGCAGGAGTTCCACTGCCCACTGCCCCCAGGCAGTGGGGCAGTGCATTGGAGGGGTTCCACTGCCCACTGCCCCCAGGCACTGAGGCAGTGCATTGCAGGAGTTGCACTGCCCACTGCCCCCAGGCAGTGAGGCAGTGCATTGCAGGAGTTGCACTGCCCACTACTCCCAGGCAGTGAGGCAGTGCATTGCAGGGCTTCCACTGCCCGCTGCCCCCGCAGTGAGGCAGTGCATTGCACGAGTTGCACTGCCCACTACTCCCAGGCAGTGAGGCAGTGCATTGCAGGGGTTCCACTGCCCGCTGCCCCTAGGCAGTGCGGTAGTGCATTGCAGCAGTTGCACTGCCCGCTGCCCCCAGGGCAGGCAGGCAGTGCATTGCAGGGGCTCCACTGCCCACTCCCCCTAGTCAGTGGGGCAGTGCATTGCAGGAGGTCCGCTGCCCAATGCCCCCCGACAGTGAGGTAGTGCATTGCAGGAGTTGCACTGCCCACTGCCCCCAGGCACTGAGGCAGTGCATTGCAGGAGTTGCACTGCCCACTGCCCCCAGGCAGTGAGGCAGTGCATTGCAGGAGTTGCACTGCCCACTACTCCCAGGCAGTGAGGCAGTGCATTGCAGGGGTTCCACTGTCCGCTGCCCCTAGGCAGTGCGGTAGTGCATTGCAGCAGTTGCACTGCCCGCTGCCCCCAGGGCAGGCAGGCAGTGCATTGCAGGGGCTCCACTGCCCACTCCCCCTAGTCAGTGGGGCAGTGCATTGCAGGAGGTCCGCTGCCCAATGCCCCCCGACAGTGAGGTAGTGCATTGCAGGAGTTGCACTGCCCACTGCCCCCTGACAGTGAGGCAGTGCATTGCAGGAGTTCCACTGCCCACTGCCCCCAGGCAGTGTGGCAGTGCATTGCAGGGGTTCCACTGCCCGCTGCCCCCAGGCAGTGCGGCAGTGCATTGCAAGAGTTGCACTTCCCACTGCCCCTAGGGTAGGCAGGCAGTGCATTGCAGGAGGTCCGCTGCCCACTGCCCCCAGATAGTGAGGTAGTGCATTGCAGGAGTTCCACTGCCCACTGCCCCCAGGCAGTGAAGCAGTGCATTGCAGGGGTTCCACTGCCCACTGCCCCCAGGCAGCGGGGCAGAGCATTGCAGGAGTTGCAGTGCCCACTGCCCCCAGGCCGTGAGCAGTCGAACTCCCGCAATGCACTGCCTCACTGCCATGGGGCAGCGGGTAGTGGAACTCCTGCAATACACTGCCGTAGTGCCGGGGGGCAGTGGGCAGTGGAACCCCTGCAACGCGCTGCCTCACTGCCGGGGGGCAATGGACAGTGGACCCCCTGCAATACACTGCCGCACTGCCTGGGGGCAGTGGGCAGTGCAACTCCTGCAATGCACTGCCTCACTGCCTAGAAGCAGTTGGCAGTGCAACTCCTGCAATGCACTGCCTCACTGTCTGGGGGCAGCGGGCAGTGCAAGTCGTGCAATGCACTGCCTCACTGCCTGGGGGCAGTGGGCAGTGGAACTCCTGCAATGCACTGCCTCACTGCCTGGGGGCAGTGGGCAGCGGACCTCCTGCAATGCACTGCCTCACTGTCTGGGGGCAGCGGGCAGTGCAACCCCTGCAATGCACTGCCTCACTGCCTGGGAGCAGTGGGCAGTGCAACTCCTGCAATACACTGCCGCACTGCCTGAGGGCACTGGGCAGTGCAACTCCTGCAATACACTGCCGCACTGCCTGGGGGCAGTGGGCAGCGCGACTCCTGCAATGCACTGCCTCACTGCCCTCGGGCAGTAGGTAGTGCAACTCCTGCAATGCACTGCCTCACTACCTGGAGGCAGTGGGCAGTGGAACTCGTGCAATGCTCTGCCCCACTGCCTGGGGGCAGTGGGCAGCGGACCTCCTTGAATACACTGCCACACTGCTTGGGGGCAGTGGGCAGTGGAATCCCTGCAATGCACTGCCTCGCTTCCCTGGGGGCAGTGGGCAGTGGACCTCCTGCAATGCACTGCCTCACTGCCCTCGGGCAGTAGGCAGTGCAACACCTACAATGCGCTACCCCACTGCCCCCGGGCAGTGAGGCCGTGTATGGCCGGAGTTGCACCGCCCACTGCCCTTAGGGCAAAGGGGCAGTGCATTGCAGGAGTTCCACTGCCCAATGCCCCCAGGGCAGAGGTGCGGTGCATTGCAGGAGTTGCACTGCCAACTGCCCCCAGGCAGTGCGGCAGTGTATTGCAGGGGGTCCACTGCCCACTGCTCCTAGGCAGTGAGGCAGTGCGTTGCAGGGGGTCCACTGCCCACTGTCCCCAGGCAGTGAGGCAGTGCGTTGCAGGGGTTCCACTGCCCACTGCCCCCAGGCAGTGCGGCAGTGTATTACAGGAGTTCCACTGCCCACTGCCCCAGGGCAGTGAGGCAGTGCATTGCGGGAGTTCCACTGCCCACTGCCCTCAGGCAGTGAGGCAGTGTATGGCAGGAGTTGCACTGCCCACTGCCCCCAGGGCAGAGGGGCAGTGCATTGCAGGAGTTCCACTGCCCACTGCCCCCAGGGCAGAGGGGCGGTGCATTGCAGGAGTTGCACTGCCCACTGCCCCCAGGCAGTGACTCAGTGCATTGCAGGAGTTGCACGCAGGGTGCAGTGGACCAATGAGACCTTGTGTGACTGCGCACGGGCGTCGGCAGAGCAGTGCCGGCCAAGTGCGTGAGTGCACTGGTCCGGCTATGCATCAACACACTTACACACAGCGCGCACCCCACACACACAGCCCCGCCCGTTTACCTGTACCCGTGGGTAGACATTCCCTTCTGGTGACAGCGCCTTCGGCACATCACCACAGGACACACTCGTCCACACACAGTGCGCAAAGGTCCCCCCACAAGGGACGAGAAAAGGCTGTACGTCGGCGAGATGCCGAGAGGGACCGCACGGGGAAAAACCGTCACTGGGTACGCCACTGGGTGACGGGACACATTGGAACAGATCCGACAACACACTCAGCCAATACTTGACACATGCAATCATGTGGTCTATGATGTGCATAAACCTCAGGCACAAACCGCGGCACTGGTGGATTCGCATGGTGGTAGCCATACTCGCCTGCCAACTGGCCTTGTCCGTCGAGACTTCCTGTGACATACATGCCCTAAGCACGAGTAGAAGGTCGTGCTGTGCCCGCATTCGACGATGACATGTGCCGCGCGCGTCATGGTTCCTGGACAACATACCATGGTCTGGAGGGTGCTCATGGGCGCGTGGGCAAAATTCCACCCCGCAGAGTACTCAGCCCAATGCACGCCACAACACACTGAACGGCCTGACTACCATGACGACCTGCCCTGCCTATGGCAAGCGGCCCCGCTGTGGGATAGGGTGCACCGACCGGTGACCCTGTCCAATGACGTGCCCCCAAACCCAAACAGAGCGCAACAGGTTTGCTGCTGTGACCCAATCATATTGTCTCATGCCCGATGGAAACGTGAAACCATAACAGTGTCGGTAGATGTGCATCCAAACCCAGGTCACCCCAAGACGACCACGTTGCACGCCCTGACTTTGAACGTAGGCGGCCCACACCTCAGCAGGCGGAGGTGGGGTCGCCTCCTGCAAGAAATAACAGCCTCCCCCCCCCCATATCATTGCCCCCCAGGAGGTGCGCTTTAAAACAGGCGAGGCCCACCTCGCATACACTGCAAAGGCCTGCCGAACCTACCAACCGCTCCCTCATGACGACAAGCGCCCCGACATGATGTTCCTTGTGCATGAGAGGGTCCACAAATACTGCAAATTAATAGCCCACTGCTCGCCCCATGCTATAGCTCTCCGCGTCCAGATCCTAGGCGTGCCCGGATTCACTTTCGTTAGCCAGCATGGGCCATTCACCCTACGGGAAAGGGAGGCCTTAGACGCCTGGATTGCGTCTGTTCCCAATGTGGGCATTGTTGGAGGCGACTTCAATGACGGAATCTGGCACGCAAGTCCACGTTGCAGGAGGATATGGCACGACTGGCTCGACGCCGGACGCCTTGCTGACCCGCAATACCAAACGGTGCCTCAACCGCAGGGCCCGAGCCACACCCGAGGGGGCAAACGCCTGGGCGCGCTCCTCCTGTCGCAAACAACATGGAATGCACTCACGCTGGTGGCCTACCAAGCGACCACGTCCCGTCATCAGGGGACCACGCAGGTGTCGAAATCCACACCACGGTCGTGCTCCCTGAGCCGCAGTCCCTAGATCCCGAGGTCATCCGCATCCGCGACTAGACGGGTAGAGATCTGAAGCGTTTCCGCGCACATATGGGGAGGTGGTACCTGGGTGTCCCCAAAAACATGACCATGGAGACTACCAGCAATATAGTGCCGAAAGAGGTCGCACGGTACGTCGCTGCACACCGGAAGCCAGACAGACGACCGGACCAGACTCATCAGGATCTGCACGCCCGACTCGGCAATAATCCTTGTGACGTGGCCGCACTAAAACAATGGGGCGAACACATGCAACGCAAACGCCACACGGAGGTGACGAAGAAACTGCGCCGTTTCCGCAAATCCGTAATTGGAAGCATAGGGACATTCTTCGCGGACCTTGCCGCGTGGCTTGTGAAGCCTGCTCACGTCTCTTCCATGTCTCCCGCTCTGGCATCGGCCCAAAAAGCTGCCCGATTTTGCGGGGGATCCACAATGGGATCCGGAGAAGGCCTTCAATATTTTGCCAAGTCTCCGCGTGCCAGAAACTCCCGTGGGTCAAACCCTACCAACGTGGCGCGAGTTCCAGGAGGCGGCCAATCAGCCCAAGAAAAAGTCGATGGGAATGGATGGGGTTCCGCCCCACACAATACAGTGGCTGCCAGAGAACGTGCAATGGATCCTATATAGAAGAGTTTGTGAGGTATGGAACCAGGGACAGATGCCGACGGAATGGACTGACACCCGCATATCGCTGTTGTACAAGAAGGGCGACGCCAGGGATGCGAGCAACTACCGTCCTATAGCGGTATCCACATGCATGTACCAAATTACCACGAAGCTGATCCTGCGGTACATCAAGAAACCTCTCACCGAAGTACTATCTGAACACCGAGCAGGAGGACGAAGGGGGCATACCACACTGTCCCAGGCTATAAAACTATGGTCGTAAGCGCCGAGCATGCCGGGTACACCGGACGTGGTACTCCTGGATATCGCCAAAGCGTATCCGAGCACCCCCCACCCACTGCTGTGGGCTGCAATGTAGCAGGTGGGTGTACCGGATCGCTACATCTCCATGATGCAATACGCATACCAAGAGACACGGTGCTACTATCGGGTGGATGGAGAAAACCACTCATACCATCAGAGGAGGGGAGTGAAGGAGGGGTGGGAGCTCGCTTCCCATGGACGCCAACGAGTCGGAAAGGTTATTTCCCCGTATGTCTTGGGCTTCCTGAGTCGTCCGCGCCTGACGTTCTTCCTGGTGGCCTGGCACCCACCTGCGCACCAGTGACTTGTTGTGCAGCTCCCCGTGCTAATGGCTGGCGGGCGTCCACGTCAGAGACTTCGTGGTATGGCGCGGCTGTAGCACAATCCGTTGCGGCCTGATTGTTCAAAACTACCTCGTCATCAGCTCCTGCCAGGCACGAAGCTACATACATGCCCATGAGTTTTGCGGGTATGGGGTTTGAGGACCCCGCACTCGTCCAATCACGTGCAGTGGGCCGCAATGAAGTCCGAAACCTGCTCGGCAGTCGCCTGTGGCGCCCCCCATACCCGCCGGATTGCCTTTTCTGCTTCCATCCGTGTACCATGTCATCCCCTCCGGCTCACGGCCGTTGGTGTAAACTTCACAACCCCCTACCACAGTGAGTTGGTAGCCTGCCGGGACCTGCCCTCCTTCCAGGACATGCCACCGCGATTTGGCAAGACCATACCGGTGCGCTATGTCCTCTTGGCCGACTGGGGCCATTTGATTGTGGATCATGCGACCGTCCTCCGTGTCCTCGCTGTCAATGAGACTCGGCCCCCCGGGATGGCGACGGGGGTGCTTTAGCAATATGCCCGAGATTGCTCCCATTGAGTTTAACAAAGTAACGTACGCAAGTGAAAAGGCGCCTGGCTACGTTCCACTGATGTGTGGAGGGGTACCCGAAATGCTTGGTGCTGCTGACGTACGGTCTGCTGCATGGTGGTGATGAATCGCCGTCGTTAGGCCCAGTACATTTGGTGCAGCCCCATGCCTCCGCAAGATACAGGGGCACTGAGTTGTTTGGTATTTCGTCCCGGGACCATACCTTTAGGTTGACGTACAAACACCGAACACAGGCCGTCTACCTCCTTGTACCACTCGTCAGAGGGAATGAGCACCGCCCGGTGAAGCCACCTAGGCATGAAGATGGAGTTGACCACCTGTTTTCGTTCCCAGCCATCCATGGGAATATGCGCATACTGCGCCAAGTCCGACGCAATCAAGTCCAGGTAGTCCGACCGCGCCTTGTGTGCCCACCGTGGGTGTGCAATGATGTGTTCCAGGTAGCTGAGGATGGGGGGTCTGACAGTATTAACCTGCCCGTCCCACAGTAGCTGGTCCACCTTGTAGGTCGCCGACCAACAATACACCTCTGTTTTTCCTTTGTTCACATGGAAGCCCAGCGTGTTTCCCAAGTCCGTGACCCTCCTGAGTACGGCCATCGTAGTCGATCGGTCCGGCGAGACAAAGGCCACATCATCCATGTACGTGTAGAAGTGGACGGAGGGGAATTCTGCCGCTAGAGTTCCGTGAAACATCTCGTACCCCACGCAAAAGAGTAGGCACTGACACCATACACACCAGATGCGCCGCATGGCATAGGCGTGGGAGGCACGGAGGCACCCACGCCAGCAAAAAAGTGGATCACGGCGATGCGCCCACATGCCACACCGGAGGGGGTCCACTGGGCAACGTGGGTGCCCTTAAAGGCGGAGCGCCGCAGGCTGTGGCTTCAGTGGGTGTGGGGGAACTTGTGGTGGAACGGGTGTATGCCTCCATGGAAGAAGTCGGCCCAACCATGTGCTCTTTGTGGGTCCACACACCAAGGAGCGGCGCAGACACGGCTTGTGCAGTGTGGGACATGGAGGGCGCTGTTCCTGGACGAGTGGGCGAAAACTTGGGGACCTTGGGAGTCTATGGCCCGGCAGTGGCGCTCTACAGCAGCTCCTGACGACCTTGCCCGTGTAGCGAAGTTCCACATTCCCCTGTCTCTTGTGGAGTCAATCCCGCCCAACCGTATGCCCGATTTCCGGTACAGGGTGGCGGTACACCAATACCAGTGCATGAAGCTGGCGGGTGAGCTACGCCACAACCTTCCCATGCCGCAGGACTCGGTCGAGGAGCGGCGCTCCTCATCGGGTGGAACGGCCATCTGGTACACGGCCTTTCGCCGCAGGGCCCAGTGCTTGCCCCCTACCGAGGAACGCCTTGTCCGACAATGCCACTACAACCCCCGAAAACGCTCTGTGGCTGGCAGCCAACATAGGTCTGCAAAACCCAAAAGAGACCACAGGCTGGAAACCAGGCGCACAGTGACGAAACTCCTGCGTTAGCCGTACACCGTCCCAAGGGCGTGCGTGATAATCAGGGCTTTACCGGTGCTGACGGGGGACGGACTCACTTGTGCGGACACTTTCCTCGACACAGGTATGCACTTAACACTGTCTGTGACCCCCACAAAACAGTGGCGACCGGTGACACGGGCAACCTACATGGCGGCCAACAATCTGATGGAGACGGCCTAAATCACTGATCACGGGAACCATTAGGGGAATCTTGGCGCAACGACAGGTTACTGTCAGGGTGGCAGTGACATGGGCCGCGCACGTGGACGCCTGCGCTACGGTGCTCGCCGTGTCGCCCAGCGCACGCGGTTCTGGTTCCACCATAGTGTCCGCGTGACGCTCTATGCGGCGCACCGTGCGCGTCCGCGTGTCCTGTTGGGCACGCTGTCCGGCCTGTGCCGCCTAACCACACGGGCCCTGCGGCATACAGACATGTTGGAACTGGCGCTGCGCTTTGCGCTCGCCCACTCGGCCACAGTTGCCCGGGCCTACATTAGCCACCAGCAGCTGGCTCGCCAGAAGTTCCGCACATGGGCTGCTATGGTGACCCATAAGCTGGGGGACAGGGACACGTGGTTGACCGCGGCCATGTGCGATACCTTGCAACTCGCCCGCACCAGCCAACATAGATCCATGAAACAATGGCGGCAAGAGTCACTTGAGCAGGTGCGGGCGTGCATGAGCCGGTGGCTGATGGAACACCAGGCCTGGTTGGAGGAAATTGCAGAGCGGAAGAGCCTTGTCCGGGAACAGAAAAAGAGGCCTGCGAGTGCAGTCGACTTGTCATCGGGTCGGCGTTTCAAGCGATACAGGACGCACCACTCCGACACCCTGGACTACATCCAGCTTATTGGGGACCCTGATCCGACAGACCCGTGGGAGATTCAGCTGACTGGGTCTCCCAGGACCCACCGCACGTGACCTTTGGCTCGCTACCAACACACTTGAAACACCATACTTGACACATCGGACTGGGCAGCCAATGCCTGTGGCAGAGCACATCTGCACACCACTGTCAGCCGACTTGTGGGATAACTTGTCCCCACAGGCGTCCTTGATGGACGTGCATAACCCGCACGAAGCTTGTGGTTATAGTTACTACGGCTGGACTGATGCTAGGCAACCTGCCTATGAGTGCCTCTCCTTTGTTCATAGCGAGACTTTGAACTTCGAACTTATGTGGCGCCGGAAGTAAAAAAAAAGAGTGTAAGCCCCCCAAACACTCAAGGCCCGGGGTCTATTGCACGCTATGGGGCTAAGCATCGATTATTTGGAGGGTGAAGATCCTCTAGATAGTCAACTTGTGGGGTCTACAGCCCTGCAAAGGGGGGATAAGGCCACATGTCGACCATTTGGAGGATGTAGACCCGCCAAACGGTCAAGGCCTGAAGTCTAGTACCCTCTACATGGGGTTATAAGGCTACATGTGGACTATTTGGAGGGTGTAGACCCTCCAAACAGTAGACATGTGGGGTCTACTACCGTCTTTGGGGGGTCTAAGGTGACTCATTGACTACAACCGACAACGATAGGCACCTCGAACGGGTGGATACACGACGTCACCAGCGACGGAGATGTCGAACCAAATCCCGGCCCCACCCCACTAGGTCCCTCGGCAAAACGCGTCGGCAAAACATGTCGGCGTCTCAGCGGTGCCGCACAGCGGTGGGAGCAGTACAAAACGACCACCGACAGGTTGGCACAGGAGCGCGTGCAGCGATCTCACGACATATACCACAGCGCACACGCCGCTAAGGTAACACGGCAGCACCTATGCACACTGCACGCATACTACTCCAACACACTAACTGCCAAAACAGACTACCACATGCTTGTGACTAAACTGATCAAAGGACAAATGGCAGCACAACGACTGCACTACACACATACGAACATGTGCCAAGTACGCAGACAATGGTACGAGCAAGCAAAATACGACACAGTGACGTGGTACACGGATGCACAAACGTCGCTGCTGATCTGCAGGCGATACGAGAAGATGTGCGCCGAAACCAACAAGCTGCTGGCCCATCACCTACCCTCTAGATAGTCAACATGTGGGGTCTATTGCCCTGTACAGGAGGTAAAAGGCCACATGTCGTCTATTTGGAGGATGTAGACCCGCCAAATAGTTCAGGCGTGGAGTCTAGTGCCCTCTATGTGGGGTTATAAGGCCACATGTGGACTATTTGGAGGGTGTAGACCGTCCATGCTTGGCCCTATGGAGTGCAATAGACCCCGTGCCTTGACTATTTGGAGGGCTTACACTCTCCAGATAGTTAGTGAGTCACCTTATACCCCCCGAAGACGGCAATAGACCCCACACGTGGGCTGTTTGGAGGGTCTACACCCTCCGAATAGTCCACATGTGGCCCTGTAACCCCATGTAAAGGGCACTAGACTCTAGTCTAGTGGGGTGTACTGCCGTCTTTGGGGGGTATAAGGTGACTCATTTACTATTTAGAGAGTGCAAGCCCTCCAAACAGTCAAGGCACAGTGTGTATCGCACTCTATAGGGCCAAGCATTGGTTATTTGGAGGGTGAAGACCCTCTGGATAGTCCACATGTGGGGTCCGCTGCCCTGTACAGGCGGGATAAGGCCACATATCGACTATTTGGAGGATGTACACCCGTGAAACAGTGCAGGCGTGGAGTCTAGTGCCCTCTACATGGGGTCATAAAGCGCACTCTGTACTTCTCTCTCGTGTACAATAGCATGCAGCGGGGTGCAAACACCTGCGACAAAACCGCCAACTGCCGAGGAACTATGAACTTGTTGAGGCAATGATCCCAGCTTTGAGGGGCTGCGGGGAGTCATGGAAAACCTCGCGATATGGCCACATGTGGACTATTTCGAGGGTGTAGACTCTCCAAATAGTCAATGTTTGGGGTCTATTGCCATCTTTGGGGGGTATAAGGTGACTATTTAGAGAGTGTCAGCCCTCCAATTAGTCAAGGCACAGGGTCTATTGCACTCCATGGGGCCAAGCATTGATAATTTGGAGGGTGAAGACCCTCTAGATAGTCAACATGTGGGGTGTACTGCCCTGCAAAGGGGGGATAAGGCCACATGTCGACCATTCGGAGGATGTGGACCCGCCAAACAGTCAAGGCGTGGAGTCTAGTGTGCTCTATATGGGGTTATAAGGCCACATGTGGACTATTTGGAGGGTGTAGACCCTCCAAACCGTTGACCTGTGGGGTCTACTGCCTTCTAGATGGGGACATAAGGGGACACATTGATTATTTATGGTTTGCAACAGGGCCAATTTCATATGGCAGGTGGGGGGCCTTCCCACCCCACCCCGCTTAGAAGGGGGGGGTGCTTTTACGGGGGGGGGGGGGGGGCTTTTGGGGTTGGGTGGGATGGCATACCTTAGCACTGTGTATTTTCATCTGTGTCCTATGCCATCCCATTCTTTTTATAGCCCCATGACCCATGTCTGATGTTGTTGCAGTGATGATGAGAGTAGTGGCAATAGCACCGGTAGCACCAGTGGCAGTAGCACTAGTAGCCGCTGTAGCAGCTCCACCCATGTCAGCATCTCTAGTGGCTGATTTGGAGCCAAAATTTGGTGTGTGACTGAAGCACTACAGCCAGTTGCCCCTTTTTTGCCTGCTCTGCAGACTTGTGGCATTGAGCCAGGCTGATTTGCTCATTCAGCAAGGCTGATTTGCTGCCCGCTGGTGCGTGGTGCACTTCAGTTTTGTTAACGGGTGGCAACAATCAACGTTTTGAATAGGTTTTGAACAACAACCATCCAGATACCACCAAGAATAACAATCACCATCTGGCTGGGCCAAAAATGCTATCACCTTGCATTTTCAATTTTGGCAGTCAAGGATTTGGCCCCATCCCAGCCCACCCCGTTACAAGGAGGGGGGTGCCCTTAGAGGGGGGGGGGGGGCTTTTGGGGTGGGGTGGGATGCCCCCCCCCCCCCCCCTCCCAAATGAAATTGGAGCCGGCTCCAAACAGTCAAGGCACGGGGTCTGCTGCCCCCTACCTGGGGTTTAGGGCCACAATTGACTATTTTTTGTGTGTGTGCACCCTCTAAACAGTCAACGCATGCGGTCTACTATTTTCTACATGGGGGTATAAAGCCATGGGTCAACTATTCGGAGGGTGCAGACCCACCAAACAGTCCAGGCGTTCGGTCCATTGCCATCTATAGGGGTTATGAGGCTACAAACTGAGTATTTGGAGAGTGTAGACCTTCCAAACGGTCAACGTGTGGGATCTATTGCCCAGTTAACGTCGTAGAATGCCATATGCTGACTCTTTGGAGCGTGTAGACCCTCCAAGCAGTCACTGCATGGGGTGTCCCTAGGTGACCGCCCCCAGGGGCAGTTTTTGCTATCCAAACCTTCGGTCGCACGTTAGAATAAAACAAGTTTGTTTTTCAAACATCACACCCCAGTCAGTTGCGCTCCTCTTGGTGCCCTAAATATGTGCATTGTGGTTTCGTTATGGTTTCTGATCCCCTAGTCACCACATGTGCTTTCCTTTTCACCGATTTGCAGTCCGTTCTAAACTTTGCCTCAACTTGCTATCGAAGCCGGTCGATCCTTCGATGAAATGATCAACCGGTCGATCAAAGGTTTCCATAGCAGAAAAAACTTCACACCCCTGCACACATGCACACTTGCAACCAAGGCCAGAAAACAGTTCTTCACTGCAACATGTGTATCATTCGCCGTGGCTGCTTGCACTCCAAGTCGCCTTACTTGGGGATGGCTTACTTGGAGGCTTCCTTGCTTGGGAACTCTCTTGAGAACTCTTCTTCGGGGAACTCTCATGCTCCTTCGGTGCCGTTGTTGCCTTCTTCTTCGGTCACACATTGTGCACCCCATTGGAAGTATCCACATGTCTTGGCAATTTCTTTTGATATAAGCACTTCTTGAGGTTTTGCTACAGCTTTGGAGTAATTCACTAAGGTCCCTCAGTGACTTTTGTGAAAAGATGGTTTCTCAAATTGCAACACATATAAAAAAGCTTCATGGTGGAAGCACACATCGAACAAAACAAGGTTTACTAACGTGCCTCATCAAAGTGGTTGTTCAACAAAGAGGTACTTCGGAGGCTTGTAACATTTGTCAAAATTTACTACTGTGCCGTACTCAATAGCACTTTGGAAAAGGTTCTTGTTGGAAGCATATTCACTTGCCCCAAGAACAATTTTCAAATAAAAATAAAGGAGTAAATTGGAGGCTTGCAAGGTTCATCAAAGGGTTCCACAACACTGCAGCACGTTTCATTTTGGAAAATGGGTCAACAATGGGTGAAAAAGTTTTTTAAGAGCGGTTCTCTGAGGTGGCAAAAAAGGACTTTGAAAAAACGACGTAACAATCATGTTGTTGGAACAGAGATGCGTAAAAGTAGGGAAACTTGTGCTTTTCTGCAGCGTGGGATGGATGGACCTTCTAAGTTTCATGTTCCGTGCAAATGTGCCTTTCACGTTCCCCACTCCTTCCACGTCAAGCCTCCAGCTTTAATCATGCCAGCAACGCTTTATGCCAGCCCTGGGCAGACTGTGTGCACCCCTTCCCTGTGCCACCAGTGACTCGAAGGGTGTTGCTGCTGAATAAAAGGCCAGAGGGCCCAGAGTATGGGTACAACCTGCGGTGGTTTGAGCAGAAGCAATGTGGACCACACCATGGCTTCATAAAGTGCTGTGTCCAGGAGAGCACAGGTCAATACAAAGAGGTGGGAGGGCTACAATGTTTGCTCGATGAGCTGCCTGGGCCACGAGATGAGTGCAACTGGAAGGGTTGAACAGCGGGCAAGGCGCTGGTTGTGGGAACATGGATATCAAGAGCCCTTTCAGGCGTGGATTCCATGTCCTGGAAGCTGTGCCTATGTCAGTGGTCAGGAATGGTCAATACCAAAGGCCCGTTATGGGAGGTCGTTACGAATGATGCCCTTGCAAATGATACTGTGCGTATCTGGCCAGTGTTCCAAATCCCAGATTTAGCTCTCGCGCAAACACTATCTTCTTCTCTTCTGCTGCTGAAGGTTGCATCATGTCGTATTGTGTGCAGAATGTTCACTGTGGAATTGAAGATGGTGACCACGAAATCCACATTCCCACTTCAATTGCAGGTACGGACCCATGTCTTATTCCGGTTTGGCACAGGGTTTAGCTCGAATATGCTGAAATATGCTGAAATGTGTTTGGAGTGTTGCGAATAGCTTATAGGCACAGGGCTCCAAGGCTCTGTTCCCCATGCATTGCTGCAGTACTTCAAACAAGGGAAAAAAAGGAAGGAGGATAATTTGGAAGGAATGATAGAGGGGTCTAATTTAGGGCTGGGTATAAGGCCACTGCGGACCAAAAGACCTGTGGACGAAAGGTGGCGAGTTGGGAAGCGATACATGTTGGTATGGTGTCCATTGCAAACGAGCAAGCAGTTGCTGAATTGAGCACAGCAACTGAGCAAACCATGTTAAAAGAAGCCAGGAACAGGTAATTGTGACAGTCATGAAAAAGAAGACAGGAATGTTGACAGGGCCTTCATGAGACCAGACAAGTGCCCCCTGGGAACTGAGATCAACCACATGGTGGGCTACTGTGCAAGAGCCCATTTTTTCTGGAGCGGCATGGTCTCTGGTTTCCTCTGCAGCAGTGTCTGTCAGTCCTCCTCTCAGCGATTTGGTTGTCTCACAGCCACAGCACCACAGATTTAGGCTGAGCGCTTGCCCTAAAGACTACGGCCCCACTGTTCCACCTCTTCCTGCAGAATGCAGCGGGAATCCGCACCCCTCACCACAACACAAACACAATGTTTGAAGTGAGAACACCAATTGGGGTGCTCGTTCACAGACCCCTTTCCACAGGGCATTTGAACTTGGAGCACTAGATCCTCCTGTCATATTACAATGTACACCCGGTGCAGATCAGAGGAAGCCCTATCGTAGTCAGAGAGACATGTTTCTACCCCATGCCATGCACATAGCAGGCGCGTCACATGAGCCACACACCCCAGAACAGCACCAACACGATACTCTTCCTTGAATACAGCCGAGCGTCTACTAGCCATGCCCCATGGGGGGCGCCGGGACTGGACCCTTTACCCCCCCCCCCCTCCCTCTTGGAATTTGGTCCGAGAGTGCCGGACCATGGGCGCCAAAGGCGCCCTGAGGAAAATTTGCTTGATCTGGTAGAGGCTGACAAAATGGGTTTTCACCCCATGTGTCTATACTCAAAATGCTCAGATTTTTCAGGAGATCTCAATATTGGATGAAAACCGTATTTGATCAAATATGAATACCACCCCCGTGCAGACATTTGTCAGAGTTGGCCCGTACCCTAGTGGGTAAACTAGTGCCTCTGCAACTGGGAGGTCATGGATTCAATCCCCAGTGCTGGCAATATTGAAGGCTTCCATCTGGGTGGGGCCCTCAAAGGAAAATTTGTTTTTTGGTTTGTTTTTGCCTTTCTATGCAGTGGTTTTGTCCCCTTTGTTGGGGATCCCCGAGAATGTAGGGGTTATGTAGCATTTCCGCCCGGTTTGGGCCCCCGAGAAGGCAGGGGTGAATGGAGAGGTCATGCAGCATATCCGTTCAATTTTGGGCCCCCGAGAAGGCAGGGGTGAGGCAGCCAATTCTGATTTCGTACCCTTTGTTGGGGATCCCCGTGAATGCAGGGGTTATGTAGCATTTGTGCCCACTTTAGGGCCTCGGAGAAGGCAGGGTTGAGGCAACCAATTCTGATTTTGTCCCCTTTGTTGGGGATCCCCGAGAATGTTGGGGTTATGTAGCACTTCCGCCCAGGGGTGAGGCAGCCAATTCTGATTCTGTCCCCTTTGTTGGGAATCCCCGAGAACGTAGGGGTTATGTAGCATTTCCGCCCAATTTCGAGCCCCCGAGAAGGCAGGGGTGAGGTAGCCAATTCTGATTTTGTCCCCTTAGTTGGGGAGCCCCGAGAATGTAGGGGTTATGTAGCACTTCCGCCCAGTTTGATGCCCCCGAGAAGGCATGGGTGAGGCAGCCAATTGTGGTTCCGTCCCCTTTGTTGGGGATCCCCGAGAATGCAGGGGTGAGGTAGCCAATTCTGATTTTGCCCCCCTTCCACTTTTAAACATGCCATTAATGCAGGTCCGGAGCCCCCCCCCCCCCCCCTTCCAGGCTTGCCCCCAGTCCCCCCCTCCCTAGACCCCCCCACCCACCCATCCCCCCACCCCCACCTTGAAAGTGGTCCGAGAGTGGGAAGGAGTAGGCGTATGGCCCGATGCTATGCCCGCCCCTCTGCCATGCTCCAAGATCCCCAAGATCCCCACCAGGGCCACAATTCACACACATTAACACACATGACCTACCACTAGTATAAAACCCTCAGGATGGTAGCTAGCGGGACGGATCCCGTATGCACTGCCAACACGGGAGGACAAGGATGAGGGCGGCGCACAGGGTGCCAGCCTAGTCCCGCGAGAGTAAACACCAGACAAGACAGGGCAAGGCCTAGGACTGGTGCCCACTTTGTTGTGCCTCGCAGGCGTGATAGTCAAGCGCTCCGACGGTCCGGCGATGAGAATTTGAGACCCTGTGCCATGGCATTGTGCCGGCACTGCGACACGAGGGTAGACTCAAGCAGCAAGCGTACAGTGGAGTTCCGTCGTAAAGCAGCACAGGCCATGGTGCCCGTCCACGCACTGTAGCACGCCTGCACTCTGGACCGTTGCGTCTGTTGAGCTGTGGCCGGCTACTCCCCGGGGGTTACGCGGCCGACAGCAAGACCGGCGGGACCGGAGAGCCACGACAGAGTTGCGCCAGCGGAAGGGCAACCATCGTCCTCCGCACGAGGGTAGAGAGCAAGAGAGAGGGGCTAGAGAAAGGAGGCCGTGATAGTACAACAGTGGCTGCCCAGACAGAGCGGCTCACAGTGGGCCGGGGAGGGCATGGTGCAGACTGCGCACAACCTCATAGTTCCTTTGTGCAGAATCGCAGTGATACCATGGCAGAGCGCCCTTTCCGCAACATGATGTTGGGAGCCGTGTGTGACGGCCAGAGAGTGGACGTGGGGGCGCTTCCCCAAGGGGTACAATGGAAGCACGTGAGCGTGACGGACGTCATCCGCATCGATGACGCGTATACGGCGCTGGACGCCGAACCCGCAGGGGTTGTGGACTGGGCAGGCACAAGGTGGCTGGACTGCTCAATGTATGATGACGTGACACTGACGTTGGGAGCCCCAGCCCCAAAAGTCCCGGCGGCATTCCTCATGCAAGACAAGCTTCTATGGGTGTTGCTCACGATGAGGAACCTCTCCGACGCGCAAACGGCTACGGTACGCGCCGTGCCAGGCATGGAGAGGGCCCACATCCAGTCGGCCAAGGAGGCGAGAGGTGAGCCCTAGGCGTACGCGATGACCGACACCCAGAGGTGGCAGGAAGTCAAAGGCCACATGGCGAACGCCCTGCCCCCACAAGCCGACCTCTTCGGGAAGAAGCTGTGGGCGTCAATGGCTGAGGACACCAAGCCGCTCGTTGCCGGGACGGGCCACTATCCGCCCACCAAGGGCATGACCGTGGAAGAACATAAGACCATGATCATGGTGGCCATCCACGCGGCGACGGCTCGCCTCCAAGGTGGAGACCGGTTGTCCTTCAGAGAGCCAACGGTCGCGTGGAGCAGGGAGAGCCTAGTCGAGGAAGAAGCGGCGCCGGAGGAGGAACACCTGGACCTGGACGCAGCGCGGAGGCTTTTCCCCGCGGCCCTGGCCTCCTAGGCGGGATGAGTTGCAGCTTGGGCGGGAGATGGCAGCCGGCAGCCAGGAGCGGCCCCGCCGCAGCCACGCGCGCAGGTGAGGCTACAACGCAACATCGCAAAGGACGGCCCAGAGACCAGCGCAAGGCCAGGGAACGGGAGCGCCCGAAGATGAGGGAAACAGCGGGAGCTTCCGTGGAGCTATGGGATGGGAGAGGAGTTGATTGACGTCCTACTCGATAACGAGGAGACGCTGCCAGCGGACCCACTCGTGGCGGTTAGAACAACCATGGAAGGCCCCGCCGGAGGGGCAGCGGTAGGCACAGCCAAAGGCTTCCGAGTTGCCCTGGACATCACTATCCCCAGCGGGGTGAAGACCAAGGACATCAACCGGTACATGGAGCTGGCATTCGGGGACACCTTAGAGCCAGTGCCGGTGTCGGCCGAAGGCAAGGTCCGCCTGCAATGTACGTGAAAAACGGCCGATGCGGTGTGCAAGGGGTTGATCATCCGAGGGGAGGAGATGAAAGCGCACGCGAAGGAAAAGTGAGATGTGGAGAGTAGCGATGATCACCAGTTTGTCCCCCAAACTGGGTTTACCACCTCCAGCCCCCCAATGCTTCGTTTTACGGTCTTTTGAAAAATTATTGCTAGGTCATGATGTTTCATTCTCCCTCTCAACCAGGGCAGGCACCCAACCAGGGTGGTAATGGGGAAGCGGTTCCCGCAGGGGCGGCTGCCCCCCCCTTGCGCCTCTTCTTTAGTGCCCAAGGACGCCTCCCAGGCCGAATTTCCTGCGGCGCTGCAAAAGCAACAAATGGAGCTGGAGGTCTCAAGGGCGCGACTTGAGGCCCAAAAGCTTTCCGACAAGAGTATGGTGCTGGATTTGACACTCAATGGCATCAAGGAGTTGCTGGGCAGGGACAAGATTCCACAATGGATGAGAGAGTCCTCGGCGGCCCTCAAGCAGTTCTTGGCTGACCGGGAGGAGGAGCCCAACGACGACGGTAACGGCGGAGGCAAGAGACGTGGCGTAGGAAAGAGCAATGGCATAGAGAGACGGCAAGGGCCGCAAGGCAGGGGCCAGAAAGTGGTTCGTGGGCTGCTACGGATGCGGGGGGGACCACAGTTAGACGGCATGTCATGCGGTGGGCCCCACCGGCCAGAAGGAGTCCGCTACACGGCCCCCGGATATCAGGGGGAGGTGCAGGCTCAGCCGCAGCCCAGGGGACGCCCTGGCATACCGAACCATGACCCGATCCCAAGGGGCATCCTAGAAGAGGTACCACGCCCAGGAGATGAGTGCTAAAACGCGTGAGACCCTGGACAGGTTGCCGTGGGATGAGGCACTGCACGGGGCCGCCACCTTCGTGTACAGGGGTGTCAAGTTCCTCACGGAGCAGGGACGATGGGTCGCGGCTAACGGCAACCACATCCCGGTCAACGCGGTGCCCAGTGGGGACTGCCGGAGGTGCATGTCCCTGAGAGGCGAGGAGGGTAAGTGCAAGCACTGGCATTTCTAGTGTCCCCACCGGTTGTGACTGTTCGAATTCCAGAGAGGTGCCTCAGCAAGCGCACCTCCCCAGCGGAGGGGCGGCCCGGCGGCAACCGATCCGGGGCCCCCAGAAGAGTCGGGGACCATGGTGTGGGGCTCAGTGGCGGCGTCCTTAGCCGAGGCCCGACGGATGTGGGATGAGGCAGCCAAAGGCAATGGCGAGGGAGGCATCGGAGCCCGGGCGGTGCAGGCTTGGCGCCCCCGTACTGGTCAGCGGTATCGTTCAGCCATCAGTCAATTGGCGGCTTGAGGCGCAGGAGAGCCCAGATTTGGGAAGGGCTGAGATCTTGGCAGTCTGCTTTTCTCCGAAGGCCGCCGAAGGCCAGTCCGCGTCGGGGATGCGGGGGATCTTCTCCGCGGTACAAGCCCTAGAAGACATCTGCATTGTCCTGCCCATTGTCGGTGCCATCCACAGGTGTATGGCGGGAGGAGGCGCCAAGTCAGGAGAGTAGGACTACGCAACCCCCGAGATGTTGCGGCATATGTGGCAGCGGGCGGACGCGTAGAGGGACGGCGCATTCGTGGCCCTTGTCTTACTGTCTTGGATTTGCTTTTGGTGTGTTGGGGAAGCGGCTTCGGTCCGCCCCTTCGATGTGCTCAACGCGGGAGGGCTGTCTTTCCACCGCACAAAGTCCGCCGGCCCTAAGGGCTGGCACAGGCGGCTTGTTTGGAATGTCCTGGGCTGCCTACCTGTCACCTTACTGCGCACGCCTCGACAAGGCAATCTTCCATGGAAATTGAATTGGATGGAAATTAACTAAGCACTCCGCAACATGGGCAACATGATTTCGCAATCATTGGTGACAATCATCACTATTACCAAACTTGTATGGTGATTTGGGTGGCAGTTCCCCATTACCACATTTCATCAAAGCAATCAAAAGGTGTTCCACTACAAGACGGCTTTGAGAGTCTGTCTCATTGGGGGTGCCTAGAGTTTTTCTCGGGTTCCTACAGCTTTCCTCGGGTTCCCAGAATTTTCCTCGTGTTCCTAGAGTTTCCCTCAGGTTCCTAGAGTTTTACTCGGGTTCCTAGAGTTTTCCTCGGATTCCAGGTCACTGCTCACGTAGTAAACAACAAGTGGATTGTGCCAAGAAATTGGAGATTGGACGCAGCAAAGCGGCTGTTGTTCATCCAAATTAGCCCATAATGCGTTGTCATTCTTTATGGACTGGATTGTAGTCAGTCAATCGAAGATCAAGGCAAAGTTGACAGAAAAGTGCAAGAGCGCCGTAAGACGAAGATTCTGAAAGAACAAGAAGCACAACGCACGATGAAAATTCTTGAGCAATGAACGATGAGCGAATGGCAGGGGAAGACACGTTTAAGGTAACCATCATGCAACCTTCTTTGGAATGTTTTTGGCACTATTTGGGTCTACCTAGTGGGTGTAATGATCACATACGGCAAGCACACAGGGTCAGTGGGGGCCAAACTGGCTTCAGAACTGCCCCGTGTCCTTGGTCCAGAGCCTCCTGCACTGCTCCTTGCTTTCTTATAGGGCGTGGAAACCGCAGGTATTGCTCCCCCTTAACATTTGTGGGGGGGGGGTCCTATATGTGGATGCCGCCTTTGATATGGACAGGTTTAAAGTTGGTGTCTGGGGCCCGACTTTGGGTGGCCGAGTTTTTCCCTGTTCCCCAGGGGTCCGGACCCAGCAGGAGGCTGAGCTCGAAGCCCTGGTGCGTGGGGTCCGGCTCTGCATCAGGGTGGGCTGGCCTGTGTGGCGTCTGATAGGGGATAATTCCTCCGCTTTGGAGCAGGTCGCTTCCCTTAGGGCCAGTGCAGGCCTGCGACGCCAAAACAGGCACCTGCGCAGGCTGTTTTATTTGATCCAGCGCCTGGAGGGCTCGGTGTATCTGGAATTTGTACCGGGGGACCTGAACCCGGCTGACAGCCTCTCCAGGATAGACTCGGAGTCTAAGGGACGGATGCAGGATGTCCGGCCTAGAGGTTGACCTTCATAATTTTGCACGGGTCCCTAATAAAAACACTTTCATTGTGTAGTTAACAGGCTAAAAAAAAGCCTCATGGCAAGTAACCTAGTAAAATTTTCATATCCCTACGATGCCACAAAAAAAGGTGTTTTTATGAGGGATGACACAGGGTTGGCTCTAATACTGGTGGGAGCTTGACAGTGTGGATCTCAGGACATTGCCATATAACCACAAGTGTTGTATGAGAGCTGCAATAGAACCGGCATGGAGACTCAAACAATTCAGACGACGGGAATCCAAGCTTGTTGGCAAGCCTGTTGGCGGCATTTCACACAATGGAGAGCCAACCCACTTCACATAATAGAAACCCCAGCTAATTGACACCACACAACGGGGATCCGAGCTGGTACACACAATGCAGATCAAAGCGGGATCGCGCAATGGGGATCCAAGATGGTTTACACAATGGAGATCCAAGCTGGCTCACACAACGGAGATAAAAGCTAGTTCACACAACGGAGCTATGAGCTAGGTCACACTACGGAGATAAAAGCTAGTTCATACAACGGAGATATAAGCTGATTCACACAATAGAGGTCCAAGCTGGTTCACACAAGGGAGATCGAAGCCAGATCACGCAACGGAGATCCAACCCGGTTCACACAATGGAGATCCAAGGCGTTTCACACAACGGAGATCCAAGCTGGTTCACACAACGGAGATCAAAGCAGGTTCACACAATGGAGATCCAAGATGGTCCACACAAAGGAGATCCAAGCCGTTCACAACACATATCCAAGCTGGTTCACACAATCCAGATCCAAACTTGTTCACACAATGAAGATCCAAGCCGGTTCACATAATAGATATCCAAGCTGGTTCACACAACAGAGATCCAGGCTGGTTCACGCAATGGAGATGAACGCGGGTTCACACAATGGGGAAGAAAGCTCGTTCACACAACGGAGAACGAGTTCCTTCACGCAATGCAGATCCAAGCTGGTTCACACATTGGAGATCCAAGTTGGTTCACACAACGGAGATCCAAGCTAGTTAACACAATGGAGATGAAAGCTAGTTCACAAAATGGAGATCGAAGCTGGTTCACACAATGGAGATCCAAGCTGGTTCACACAATGGAGATCCAAGCTTTTTCACACAACACAGATCCAAGCTGGTTGACACAACGGAGATCCCAGCTAGTTTACACAACGGAGATGCAAGCTGGTTCACACAATGGAGAAGAAAGCTCGTTTACACAGCGGAGAACGAGTTCCTTCACGCAATGCATATCCAAGCTGGTTCACACAACGGAGATCCAAGTTGGTTCACACAACGGAGATCGAAGCTAGTTGACACACCGGAGATGAAAGCTGGTTCACAAAATGGAGATCCAACCCTGTTCACACAATGGAGATCCAAGCTGGTTCACAGAATGGAGATCAAAGGTAGTTCACACAATGGAGATCCAAGCTGGTTCACACGACGGATATCCAAGCCGGTTAACACAATAGAGATCCAATGCTGGTTCACACAACAGAAATGCAACTTGGTCTACACAATGGAGATACGAGCCAGTCCACACAACCGTGATCCAAGCTAGTACATAGAATAGAGATCCAAAATGGTTCACACAACTGAGATACAAGCTGATTCGCACAACAGAGATCCAAGCTGGTTCACACAGTGGAGATCGAAGCTGGTTCGCACAATGGATATCCAAGCCAGTTCACACAATGGAGATCCAAGGCGGTTCGCACAATGAAAATCCAAGCTACTTCACACAACGGAGAAGAAGGATCGTTCACACAATGCAGCTCCACACTAGTTCGCACAATGGAGGTCCAAGGTGGTTCACATAATGGCGATCCAACCTTGTTGACAATATCCAACTCCTTCCACATAACAGATTGCAAGCTGCTTCACACAATGGAGATCCAAGCTGCTTCACACAATGGAGATCCAAGCCGGTTCACACAATGAAGATCCAAGTTGGTTCACACAACCGAGATCCAAGCCGGTTCACACAATGCAGATCCAAGCCGGTTCAAATGATGGATATGCAAGCCGGCTCACAAAATGGAGATCCAAGCTGCTTCACAAAACGGAGATCCAAGCTGGTTCACACAACGGAGATCCAAGCCGGTTCACACCATGGAGATCCAACTGGGTTCACAAAACGGAGATCCAAGCTGGTTCACACAACGGAGATCTAAGCTTTTTCACACAATGGAGATCCCAGCTGTTTTACACAATGGGGATCCAACCTTGTTCATACAACGGAGATCCAAGCCGGTATGCACAACCGTGATCCAAGCTAGTACATAGAATAGAGATCCAAGATGGTTCACACAACTTAGATCCAAGCTGATTCACACAACAGAGATCCAAGCTGGTTGACACCGCGGAGATCGAAGCTGGTTCGCACGATGGAGATCCAAGCCCGCTCACACAATGAAGATCCAAGCCAGTTCACACAATGGAGAGGAACGATCGTTCACACAATGTAAATCCACACTAGTTCGCACAATGGAGGTCCAAGCTGGTTCACATGATGGAGATCCAACCTTGTTCACAAAATCCAACTCACTCCACGTAACATATTGCAAGCTGCTTCACACAATGGAGATCCAAGCTGGTTCACACAATGGAGATCCAAGCTTGTTCACACAACGGACATCCAAAGCTGGTTCACACAATGGAGATCCACAGTGGTTCACACAACAAGGATCTAAGCCGGTTCACACAATGGAGATCCAAGCTGGTTCAATCAACAAACATCCAAGCTGGTCCACACAACGGAGATCCAAACTGGCAAGCTGGTTCACCAAACGGAGATCTAAGCCGGTTCACACAATGGAGATCCAAGCCGGTTCACACCATGGAGATCCAAGCCAGTTCACAAAACGGAGATCCAAGCTAGTTCTCAAAACGGTGATCCGAACCGGTTCACACAATGAAGATCCAAGTTGGTTCACACAACCGAGATTCAAGCCGGTTCACACAATGCAGATCCAAGCCGGTTCAAATAATGGATATGCAAGCAGGTTCACAAAATGGAGATCCAAGCTGCTTCACAAAACGGAGATCCAAGCTGGTTCACACAACGGAGATCCAAGCCGCTTCACACCATGGAGATCCTACTGGGTTCACTAAACGGAGATCTAAGCCGGTTCACACAATGGAGATCAAAGCCGGTTCACACCATGGAGATCCAAGCAAGTTCAAAAAACGGACATCCAAGCTAGTTCTCAAAACGGTGATCCGAACCGGTTCACACAATGAAGATCCAAGTTGGTCCACACAACCCAGATCCAAGCCGGTTCACACAATGCAGATCCAAGCCGGTTCAAATAATGGATATGCAAGCCGGTTCACAAAATGGAGATCCAAGCTGCTTCACAAAACGGAGATCCAAGCTGGTTCACACAACGGAGATCCAAGCCTGTTCACACCATGGAGATCCAACTGGGTTCACTAAACGGAGATCCAAACTGGTTCACAGAACGGAGATCCCAGCTGGTTTACACAACTTAGATCCAAGCTGGTTCACACAATGGAGAAGAAAGCTCATTCACACAACGGAGAACGAGTTCCTTCACGCAATGCATATCCAAACTTGTTCACACAATGGAGATCCAAGTTGGTTCGCACAACGGAGATCGAAGCTAGTTGACACACTGCACATGAAAGCTGGTTCACAAAATGGAGATCCAAGCTTGTTCACACAATGGAGATCCAAGCTGGTTCACACAATGGAGATCAAAGGTATTTCACACAATTGAGATCCAAGCTGATTCACACAATGGGGATCCAAACTGGTACACACAACAAAGACCCAAGCTGATTGACACAACGGAGATCCAAGCTGGTTCACCCATCAGAGATCAAAGGTGGTTGACACAACGGAGATCCAAGCTGCTTCACACAATGGAGATGAAAGCTGGTTCACACAATGGAGACCCAAGCGATGGAGACCTTAGCTGGTTCGCACAATGGATATCCGAGCTGGTTCCCACAATGGAGATCCAAGGTAGTTCACACAATGGAGATCCAAGTTGGTTCACACGACGGAGATCCAAGCCGGTTGACACAATAGAGATCCAATGCTGGTTCACACAACAGAAATGCAACTTGGTCTACACAATTGAGATACGAGCCAGTCCACACAACCGTGATCCAAGCTAGTACATAGAATAGAGATCCAAAATGGTTCACACAGCTGAGATCCAAGCTGATTCGCACAACAGGGTTCCAAGGTGGTTCACACAGTGGAGATCGAAGCTGGTTCGCACAATGGAGATCCAAGCTGGTTCACACAATGGAGATCCAAGCCAGTTCACACAATGCAGATCCAAGTTGCTTCACACAATGAAGATCCAAGCCGGTTCACACAACGGAGAAGAAGGATCGTTCACACAATGCAGCTCCACACTAGTTCGCACCATGGAGGTCCAAGGTGGTTCGCATAATGGCGATCCAACCTTGTTGACAAAATCCAACTCCTTCCACATAACGGATTGCAAGCTGCTTCACACAATGGAGATCCAAGCTGGTTCACACAATGCAGATCCAAGCCAGTTCACACAATGCAGATCCAAGTTGGTTCACACAATGAAGATCCAAGCTACTTCACACAACGGAGAAGAACGATCGTTCACACAATGCAGCTCCACACTAGTTCGCACAATGGAGGTCCAAGGTGGTTCAGATAATGGCGATCCAACCTTGTTGACAAAATCCAACTCCCTCCACATAACATTTTGCAAGCTCCTTCACACAATGGAGATCCAAGCTGGTTCACACAATGGAGATCCAAGCCGGTTCACACAATGAAGATCCAAGCCGGTTCACATAATAGATATCCAAGCTGGTTCACACAACAGAGATCCAAGCTGGTTCACGCAATGGAGATGAACTCGGGTTCACACAATGGGGAAGAAAGCTCGTTCACACAACGGAGAACGAGTTCCTTCACGCAATGCAGATCCAAGCTGGTTCACACATTGGAGATCCAAGTTGGTTCACACAACGGAGATCCAAGCTAGTTAACACAATGGAGATGAAAGCTAGTTCACAAAATGGAGATCGAAGATGGTTCACACAATGGAGATCCAAGCTGGTTCACACAATGGAGATCCAAGCTTTTTCACACCTGACCTTCCGCGCCCACACACAGGCGCTGGCGGCGTGTGCGGTAATCAGCGCTGCCCTAGGTACGGTAGCGCCCCCCCCGGCCGCCTGCCGGCGGCAGTCCACTGTGTCAACCGCAGTGTCATCCGGGACCTCACCGTGCACACACGGCGGGACGCCCCGGGCGAGGAGCGGCACGACACGCCGTCCGCCGGGGCTGCCTCCCCGTGCATGGACCGCCCCTCCCTCACCGAGGATGACGTCGGGCGCCTCATAGCCGATGCCGTGGGCGGAACGCAGCAGGTGGTACATCCACGGCCGCAGGAGCCCTCCCGGGCGCCCACAGCCGACGCGGTCGGTGGCGCCGGCCGCCCCCTACCCCGAGGCCCCCCTCCGGCGCAACAGGCGCCCATCTCCCGGGAAAGAGACCCCAGAGTTGCCCGGGGGCGGGGCAGCCCCTGAGCGGAGCCCAGAGGTCACCGCGGCTCGGCTGAGCCCGCCTGCGCGGCCGCGAGCCGCAGCCAAAGGCCGTACCAGCCAGCTTAGCCGGCGTATCCTGGCGGCTACCGGGACGCCTAGTGACCCCGGCCAACCGGCTGCCGGGCATGCCAGCGCAGGGCCCCCCCGGCCCGGCCCCTCGGATGTGGCAATTGAAGGCGCGTCCCAGGACCTCTTGGGCGCAGATTGCCGGGAGGAGGGCCACCAGCAAGCCCTCGCCAGCGCCCAAGAGGCCCCTGCGGCCCGCCCCCAGGCGCCCGCTGGCAACCCCATGACCGCCCAGGCCCATGACGGTGTTGAGGCCTCAGCTCCCCCGACGGGGGGCCACCCCCCGGAGGGACCCGCCCTGGATTGGTGTACAGTCTGTCGCTTCTGGCGCCCCAGCCCATGCGACCAGTGCCCCCCGCAGGGAGCCCCCCAGGAGGAAGACGAGGGTGCGGAGGTGGCCCCGGAAGGAGAACGGGAGCTGGGGCCCCGTGAGACCCCGCCCGCTCTCGAAACTCCCACTTCGCACGCGGCGGATGACCCTCCGCCCCCCCCCATCGATGTGGGTGCGTCTCAGGGCACGGGCACCCAGCTGGCTGGCCTCTTGGATGATGAAGCGGGCGCCCTCAGCCCGCTGGAGCCCCTACCGCCGGCGGTAGAGTTGGAGGACGACCCTGCACCGCCGGCAGCCGGCTGCGCCGACAGCCCGCCGGGCGAGCTGGGCCCGCACGGGACCCGCCTGGCAGCGCTCATCGCCGATACTGCCCTGGAGGAGGCGAACCCCTGCAAGGCCCTGGACGTCGCTGTCTTCCTGGACAGCGAACGCCTGTCGGCGGTGGGACGCCGCATGCGGGCGGCGGGCCAGGACACCACCTCCGTCCCCGGCCCCCATTCCCCGGAGGGAGACGGCCTCCCTCCCCTCGTGGCCCAGTATGCAAAGAGGACCCGCGAGCTGCTCCAGCTCGTGGGCTATACCCTAATGGTCCCCTCCTTCTCCCTCTCCAGCTGGGAGGGAGATGCCATCCCGGCTCGTCACCCGCCGGGACTTGGGATCACGGTGTATTACGTGATCGAGGGGAGGGTGCAGCTCCGCCTCCCCACCCCCGAGGGCCGCTCGCGCCCTGGGTGGTGGCTCCAGGCCATGGCATATGCGTATGCCTGGTCTGCCCCACCCCCGCCCCGGGCGGCCCCCCCGGATACCACGGCCCTGGTGCTGATATGCCAGTGCCCGGTACATGTCCCCCGGGGCACGCCGGCCACCGCCCCCCCCCCCCCCCCCGGTCCAAATCCGCGTCAAGCGCGGGGACCGGTACACCCCAGTCGACACGGCGAGCATGGACCTCGGGGACCACAGGGCCACCCTCACCCCACCCGGAGGCAACCCCCTGGCCATCGCTACGCCCATGGTGGCCAGGGCCACCTACGACAGGGCTCGGGGGGGGCTCATCGTCGTTCCCTCGGCCCTGGGGGCCCAGCAGCTCCGCGACACCGACTGGAAGGGATGGAGCGCCTTGTGGGTTAGCTACGCCCGGGCCCTCCAGCTGGCCAAGCCTGTCGGCTTCAAGGTCCCCGGGGCGCAGGCCCCGGCCCTACGAGACTGGGTGCTCCCCAGGCTCACGGGCGAACGGCCAGCGGGGACTCCCTTCCTGACCACGGTGTTTGGCCTCATCGGGCGTGACCTGCGGGCAGCCCAGGAGGCAGCTTGCGGCTCGGCCACACACGCCGACCCCCAGGGCGGGCCCACTTCCTCAGAGCCGGACCCGGAGCCGGAGCACCCCACTCCCTCGCAATCCCAGAATTGAGGGCACCCCGGAGGACGTGCACGCTGTGGGGTACCTGTGGCTCAACGTCCAGGGCCGGTACCTCCGGCAACGCCTCCTGGCGCAAGCCTTGCACATGGCAGCGCGCCGCCCTACCCTCCTCATCCTGGCTGAGGCCCAGTCCCGGGCAGGCCCCGAGGACCCCCCCTTCCAGGACTACGCCCGTCACGTCGTGCTCCCCGCCCAAGGCAAGACGGGGGCGGGCCTGGAAGTATACGTCCGCACCGGGACAACCACCCGGGCTTCCCTCCTCTGGGGCGCGGAGGATGCCAACGCCCTCCTCATGGAGGTCCTCACCCCGTGGGGTCGGCATCATGTGCCGGCAGCCCATGCCCCCCAGATCAGCATAGGCGTGGAGCCTTACGTGAGATGGTGGGCCGCCGTCTGGAGGGAGGTCACCTGCCTGGTCGACCCGACGACCGTCCTGGTTGTCACGGACACCAACTCGGCGGCCCGACCGGCAGATAGAGGGACCCCGCGCCCCGAGGACACGGGCTATCGCACGTTCCTGAGGGCCTTCAACCTCAGGGACTTAGTGGACCTTCACCCGGTCCCGCAGGACACATACTCCTGCTTCCAGGGAGCCGCGCGCTCCCGCATCGACACAGCCGCCTGCCACAGCGAGGCGCAGTTCACCATCGCCTCGTACCACTACTGGGCGAGCACCCTCCTCTCGGACCACCACGTCCCCCTCCTTCTCACCGTCGCCTTCCCGGTGAACCGGCTGGACAACCCCAGCCCCCATACGGTCTCCCGCACCCCGGAGTACCACCTGGGCCCAGTGGCCCTGTCCCCGGCCGACACGGCCGATTTCCACAACTCAGTGCTCCGCAGGAGAGCCGTGGACCCCCAGCTCGCCCCGAATCGGTGGCTAAAAGGCCTGCAAAGGGCCATCTACGATTGGGCCCACGCCACGGGCAGGGTCCGAGCCCTCCGTTTCCGGCAGTACCGCCTCAAGACGCGCCCGGTGGAGCGAGCTCCCCCCTCGCGGGCTCCCCAGCAGCCCTTCCCAGCGCGCAGCATGCTCCCCACGGTGGGGCGTTTTACAGTGATGGCCCAGAGCATATTGGGCACCTCAGTGACGGCGGGGCACGCCCTCAAGCGGAGCCTAGTGGCCTTGGGGGAAGCCCAGCGCTAGCAGAGCCTGCGGGGGGTGAAACACAGGGCCCTCCGACGCAAGTAGGAAACCCTCAACTTGAAACGCACCCCGGAGCAGTGGAGGGAGGTGCGGCGTCGTAGCAGGGCCCCACTGCGCGATGTCTCGGAAATCCCCCTGGACAGCAAGGCGCTCCTCAACCCCAGGGAGACGTTGTCCGCCCTGTATTTGAGCCGCCTACGGCTCCAGGGCCATAGCTACCGAATCCGGGATGACCCCGACCGATGGGCCCACTTCCAGAGGTACCTGGGGCTCCTGCCGCAGCATGCTTCGCCAGCCCGCGGCGACTATGTCCAGCCCCGCCACCTCTGGGAGGTGCAGTCAGGCAAGGCCCGCGGCCCCGACCTCCGCCTACCCGAAGCGGACGTCTGCATCGATATAGCCTGGTACCGACACCTGACGGAGGCAGACCAGAAGACCCTGTGCACCGTGGTGCGCAGCCCCCACAGTCAGCCGCACGGTGGGCAGGCGGGGGCGGGTTACCCTGCTCCTAAAAAACCCGGACCAGCCGGTCCAGGAGGCGAACCTCCGGGGGATAACCATCTCCTCCCACGTCTCCAAACTCGAGCCCACGGCCTTCTATGCCGTGGCGACAGCCGTCTACGAGCGGGCCCTGGGGGGCCCCTGCCTAGTGGGGGGCATGCGGGGGATATCCCTCCAGGAGGTCGTCCGCACGGTGCACATGAAGCTGGACCTGGCCAGGCTTCAAAACCGGATAGTGGACGTCCTGATCACGGATCTCGCGAAATTCTTCGACGTGATCGCGCAAGACATTCACCCTATAGTGGGAGCCCGGGTGGGCCTGGGAGAGGCCGGCCACCTCGCCACCCATACCGAGGGTTTCTCCTACACCCTGCCCTTGGGCCCCTGGCAGTCCCACACCCTGACGCAACTCCTGGGTACGCCCCAGGGTACCGTCCAGGGGGTCCATGCGGGGGCGACGGCGGCGCTCCCTTTCTTGCGATACATGGACATCGCATACCGGTCCTCGGCGGTGGAGCCCTTCCGCTTCCCGGGACTCATGTGGGTGGACGACACGATTGTCCTCTTGGAGCGGGGCGATTCCCACCACATACAGGGGGTCCTATTGGATCAGCGGGTATACTACCAGGGAATCCTGCGGGTGGACGTCCCTGACCGCAAGATCCAGCACGGCTCCACGTCAGACCCGCGGCCCCTACGGTCGCCTACGCCAGCAGCCGTGGCCCGCCACCTAGGCCGCGCGTGGGTGACGAGTACCCCGGACCAGCGGCGGGAGGCACTGGCAGGGGCCCCGGAGATACAGCCCTCCAGGGTCCTCCGATATATGGGAACCGACATTTACCTCCAGGGGGCGCCTACGGCCCCCCGCAACCTGCCAGAGGTCAGGGCGGAGCTGTGGACACAGCTCCGCCCCTAGCGGCTCTCCCCGGACGCGGCCATGATGGTACTCATGGCCAAGCTCCCGAGCAAGCTGCTCCCCCTGGCCAGCGTGTACCGCCCCACGGCCAAGGTACACGCGGCAAACGATGCTCTCATGGTGCGAGCATACAAGCACGTGACGGGCATCTCCCGCCACGCTCATACCGACGCGCTCTGGGGACCCTGGAGGCATGGGTTCCAGGGTCTCACTCGGTCGGAGCACTCGTGGCAGGCGGCGGTAGTTCGAAAGTGGGTTCGGCATGGGGCCTGGGCCAAGCAGGAGTTCCGGGACTCCCAGGCCTACTCCTTGCAAACGCACCAGGCGCTCAGGGGGGGCTGCCCGGCGGTGCTTACCCCGGGGCAGTACACGCATCACCCCAAGTGCCCCCACCTCATAGCCACGCTGCAGCGCGTCATGGATGAGGTGGCTCTGCCCATGTGGATGCCGGGCCAGTGCTCAGGGACCACCCCCATCCTGGTCCGAGGTCCCGGTGGGCCGCGATCGGCGGCAGCGGCGACCCCTGCCCCTCGGGTGGAGGTGTACACAACTCTGTATGGCGCCGTCGCGCAGGTGGTCGTCCCCCCGACGGTGTACGAAACGGTACAGGCCCTGGGCTACCATCACCTCGGCGACCTCTACACAGAGAATCACCAGGTGCTACCGGAGCGAGCCCTGAAGAGACGAGCGCTAGCCCGCAAGGGAATCCCGGGGCTACGTGCGTGGCTGGCACGCCACGCTGCGGTGCTAGTCCCGCTCCTGAGGTAACCCACGCCGCGATGGCAAGCGGCACCCAAGGACTGGGTCCCGGGGGCCGTGCCCACCTATCAGGCGGAAGTCATAGTGGGGGGCCGGGCGGCCAAAACCACCCGAATGGAGACGATATACCATAGGGGGCAGCCCCTCCGGATAACCGCGGCCCTCCAGGACACCATGGAGACCGCGGGCTGGGCGCCAGAACCCCGGGTGTGCCAGCAGCCCCCGGGCACCCTGCCCAGCGACACCAGGCTCCACCGCCTCTTGGTGGCCCTCCTGGATATCCAAGTGCAGGTGGATGCGCCACTGCACGCCCAGCTGTGGGGCGACCACCGGCAGGAGTCCCTGGCCCAGCCCCAGCGCACTGGGGTCAGGGCGCCCACCGTCGTGTGGACAACAGCCCCCCCGACTGCCGCCTACTGGAACTGGGCCAGCACATCGCAGGCCCCTCTCGTGACGGTCACCTCGACGCTGCCGCCTTTTCCGTGGATCGCCATAGCCCCGGCGGCGGTGGCGCGTTTCCAATATCCAGCGGGGTGCATGGCGCACAAATGCCCGGGGCATCCGCACAAGGGGCCCCTCTATTACTCCCTTGATACGGTGGGGTCAGTGCCAGCGGAGGTTCACCAGGCCCTGCGCACCCACCTCAGGGAGCACCATGGGGACATGGCCCTTTTGGCGCCACACGGCCGGGCGACCAGCCCCCCGCGGGTGTTGGCCCCTGAGACTCGCCCGGGCGTCTGGTTCCATGACCTGCCTGCGCTGGCGACCCTCCGAGGCAGTGTCGTGGCGGTGGATGCAGGGGCCACGCAGGCGGGTATGGCCATGGCCGGGGTCGTCCAGAGCGGGCCTGGGGAGTATCAGGCCCAGGTGGCCTGAGGAGTGGGCACATCCCAGGAGGGGGAGGCGATGGCCCTCCTCTCGTATGCCCGCCGGCTGGCGACACAGCCGGGGGTTTACTGGCTGGTGCCGGACTCGGAGGCAGCAGTGGGGGCCCTCCGCACGTACCAGGAAGGAGGGCACTGCGGAGATGGCATCCACCACCTCTACGCCACCGTCCTGGGGGGGCAGCGCCTCTCCCCGAGGTCTGCCATCAATGTGGTGACCACACCATCGCACTGGATCACGGACCTCAACGTCCGTGTGGACGCAGCGACGCGGGAGCCGCCGGAGGTAGACCTCACGTGGCTCCTCAGGCGCCCCTACTCATTTATCCCCCCAGTGCCCTTCCGCGACCAGTGCCAGCTCTCCCCGACGGCGCTGAGTGACTGGTTGCAGGACCGGGCCTCCATACCGGCGCAAGCCATCTACGAGGCCCGCTGGGGGGTAAACTTCATGCCAGGGGGGGGCCTCCCCCTGGACTGGTTCGACCACGACCAGCAGCGCCACATCACGGCGCATCGCATGGACAACGTCCCGACCATGGCCGTCCTAGCCCACCGTTCCTCCCACCGGGGCACGGTGCTGGATACAACGTGCCTCCTGTGCGGGACACAGCCCGAGACGGCGCCCCACCTGTGGGCCTGCTCGGCTCAATCGCACGAGTGGGGGCCAGCCCGCCGGCGCCTCGCAGCGTGGCTCGACCAGAAGGTGGGGCCACGGGCGGCCCCAGTGCGTCACCAGCTGTGGGAACCGACTGTGCTGGAGCAGTGGGCGGCAGCCCTGCGGACCCCCTCCATGCAGCTGGCCCACCTGGAGTGTACGGGGCCCCACTCGCTGGGCACGGAGTTCCTCCGCCACGTCGTGGAGGAGTCCATACGGATCTGGTACGCCCACGCCAAGGCGCGTGCCACACTGCTGAAGGCCCGCCTGGGCCCGGGCAGCACAATGGCGTGGGCGTTGCAGGAGCTACGCCTGCACCAGCAAGCAGAAAGGGAAGGGGTGCAGCGGGAGCTCCTGGAATAAGCGCGGTCGCCAGAGGCGTACTCACCAGGTCTCCCCGACTCCCCCTCCCCCTGCCGAGGCCTACTACACACTTACGCACGGCGCGCACACAACACACAAAGCCCAGCCCGTTTACCTGTACCCGTGGGTAGACATCCCGGCCTTTTGGCTTTTGGTAACAGCGCCTTCGGCACAAAATGGAGATCGAAGCTGGTTCACACAATGGAGATCCAAGCTGGTTCACACAATGGAGATCCAAGCTTTTTCACACAACACAGATCCAAGCTGGTTGACACAACGGAGATCCCAGCTAGTTTACACAACGGAGATGCAAGCTGGTTCACACAATGGAGAAGAAAGCTCGTTCACACAGCGGAGAACCAGTTCCTTCACGCAATGCATATCCAAGCTGGTTCACACAACGGAGATCCAAGTTGGTTCACACAACGGAGATTGAAGCTAGTTGACACACCGGAGATGAAAGCTAGTTCACAAAATGGAGATTCAACCTTGCTCACACAATGGAGATCCAAGCTGGTTCACACAATGGAGATCAAAGGTAGTTCACACAATGGAGATCCAAGCTGGTTCACACGACGTATATCCAAGCCGGTTAACACAATAGAGATTTAATGCTGGTTCACACAACAGAAATGCAACTTGGTCTACACAATGGAGATACGAGCCAGTCCACACAACCGTGATCCAAGCTAGTACATAGAATAGAGATCCAAAATGCTTCACACAAGTGAGATACAAGCTGATTCGCACAATAGAGATCCAAGCTGGTTCACACAGTGGAGATCGAAGCTGGTTCGCACAATGGAGATCCAAGCCAGTTCACACAATGGAGATCCAAGGCGGTTCGCACAATGAAAATCCAAGCTACTTCACACAACGGAGAAGAAGGATCATTCACACAATGCAGCTCCACACTAGTTCGCACAATGGAGGTCCAAGGTGGTTCACATAATGGCGATCCAACCTTGTTGACAATATCCAACTCCTTCCACATAACAGATTGCAAGCTGCTTCACACAATGGAGATCCAAGCTGCTTCACACAATGGAGATCCAAGCCGGTTCACACAATGAAGATCCAAGTTGGTTCACACCACCGAGATCCAAGCCGGTTCACACAATGCAGATCCAAGCCGGTTCAAATGATGGATATGCAAGCCGGCTCACAAAATGGAGATCCAAGCTGCTTTACAAAACGGAGATCCAAGCTGGTTCACACAACGGAGATCCAAGCCGGTTCACACCATGGAGATCCAACTGGGTTCACAAAACGGAGATCCAAGCTGGTTCACACAACGGAGATCTAAGCTTTTTCACACAATGGAGATCCCAGCTGTTTTACACAATGGGGATCCAACCTTGTTCATACAACGGAGATCCAAGCCGGTATGCACAACCGTGATCCAAGCTAGTACATAGAATAGAGATCCAAGATGGTTCACACAACTTAGATCCAAGGTGATTCACACAACAGAGATCCAAGCTGGTTGACACCGCGGAGATAGAAGCTGGTTCGCACAATGGAGATCCAAGCCTGCTCACACAATGGAGATCCAAGCCAGTTCACACAATGGAGAAGAACGATCGTTCACACAATGTAAATCCACACTAGTTCCCACAATGGAGGTCCAAGCTGGTTCACATGAAGGAGATCCAACCTTGTTCACAAAATCCAACTCACTCCACATAACATATTGCAAGCTGCTTCACACAATGGAGATCCAAGCTGGTTCACACAATGGAGATCCAAGCTTGTTCACACAACGGACATCCAAAGCTGGTTCACACAATGGAGATCCACAGTGGTTCACACAACGAGGATCTAAGCCGGTTCACACAATGGAGATCCAAGCTGGTTCAATCAACAAACATCCAAGCTGGTCCACACAACGGAGATCCAAACTGGCAAGCTGGTTCACCAAACGGAGATCTAAGCCAATTCACACAATGGAGATCCAAGCCGGTTCACACCATGGAGATCCAAGCCAGTTCAAAAAACGGAGATCCAAGCTAGTTCTCAAAACGGTGATCCGAACCGGTTCACACAATGAAGATCCAAGTTGGTTCACACAACCGAGATCCAAGCCGGTTCACACAATGCAGATCCAAGCCGGTTCAAATAATGGATATGCAAGCCGGTTCACAAAATGGAGATCCAAGCTGCTTCACAAAAGGGAGATCCAAGCTGGTTCACACAACGGAGATCCAAGCCTGTTCACACCATGGAGATCCAACTGGGTTCACTAAACGGAGATCCAAGCTGCTTCACAGAACGGAGATCCCAGCTGGTTTACACAACTTAGATCCAAGCTGGTTCACAGAATGGAGAAGAAAGCTCATTCACACAACGGAGAACGAGTTCCTTCACGCAATGCATATCCAAACTTGTTCACACAATGGAGATCCAAGTTGGTTCGCACAACGGAGATCGAAGCTAGTTGACACACTGCACATGAAAGCTGGTTCACAAAATGGAGATTCAACCTTGCTCACACAATGGAGATCCAAGCTGGTTCACACAATGGAGATCAAAGGTAGTTCACACAATGGAGATCCAAGCTGGTTCACACGACGGATATCCAAGCCGGTTAACACAATAGAGATCCAATGCTGGTTCACACAACAGAAATGCAACTTGGTCTACACAATGGAGATACGAGCCAGTCCACACAACCGTGATCCAAGCTAGTACATAGAATAGAGATCCAAAATGGTTCACACAAGTGAGATACAAGCTGATTCGCACAATAGAGATCCAAGCTGGTTCACACAGTGGAGATCGAAGCTGGTTCGCACAATGGAGATCCAAGCCAGTTCACACAATGGAGATCCAAGGCGGTTCGCACAATGAAAATCCAAGCTACTTCACACAACGGAGAAGAAGGATCGTTCACACAATGCAGCTCCACACTAGTTCGCACAATGGAGGTCCAAGGTGGTTCACATAATGGCGATCCAACCTTGTTGACAATATCCAACTCCTTCCACATAGCAGATTGCAAGCTGCTTCACACAATGGAGATCCAAGCTGCTTCACACAATGGAGATCCAAGCCGGTTCACACAATGAAGATCCAAGTTGGTGCACACAACCGAGATCCAAGCCGGTTCACACAATGCAGATCCAAGCCGGTTCAAATGATGGATATGCAAGCCGGCTCACAAAATGGAGATCCAAGCTGCTTTACGAAACGGAGATCCAAGCTGGTTCACACAACGGAGATCCAAGCCGGTTCACACCATGGAGATCCAACTGGGTTCACAAAACGGAGATCCAAGCTGGTTCACACAACGGAGGTCTAAGCTTTTTCACACAATGGAGATCCCAGCTGTTTTACACAATGGGGATCCAACCTTGTTCATACAACGGAGATCCAAGCCGGTATGCACAACCGTGATCCAAGCTAGTACATAGAATAGAGATCCAAGATGGTTCACACAACTTAGATCCAAGCTGATTCACACAACAGAGATCCAAGCTGGTTGACACCGCGGGGATCGAAGCTGGTTCGCACAATGGAGATCCAAGCCTGCTCACACAATGGAGATCCAAGCCAGTTCACACAATGGAGAAGAACGATCGTTCACACAATGTAAATCCACACTAGTTCCCACAATGGAGGTCCAAGCTGGTTCACATGATGGAGATCCAACCTTGTTCACAAAATCCAACTCACTCCACATAACATATTGCAAGCTGCTTCACACAATGGAGATCCAAGCTGGTTCACACAATGGAGATCCAAGCTTGTTCACACAACGGACATCCAAAGCTGGTACACACAATGGAGATCCACAGTGGTTCACACAACGAGGATCTAAGCCGGTTCACACAATGGAGATCCAAGCTGGTTCAATCAACAAACATCCAAGCTGGTCCACACAACGGAGATCCAAACTGGCAAGCTGGTTCACCAAACGGAGATCTAAGCCAATTCACACAATGGAGATCCAAGCCGGTTCGCACCATGGAGATCCAAGCCAGTTCAAAAAACGGAGATCCAAGCTAGTTCTCAAAACGGTGATCCGAACCGGTTCACACAATGAAGATCCAAGTTGGTTCACACAACCGAGATCCAAGCCGGTTCACACAATGCAGATCCAAGCCGGTTCAAATAATGGATATGCAAGCCGGTTCACAAAATGGAGATCCAAGCTGCTTCACAAAAGGGAGATCCAAGCTGGTTCACACAACGGAGATCCAAGCCTGTTCACACCATGGAGATCCAACTGGGTTCACTAAACGGAGATCCAAGCTGCTTCACAGAACGGAGATTCCAGCTGGTTTACACAACTTAGATCCAAGCTGGTTCACACAATGGAGAAGAAAGCTCATTCACACAACGGAGAACGAGTTCCTTCACGCAATGCATATCCAAACTTGTTCACACAATGGAGATCCAAGTTGGTTCGCACAACGGAGATCGAAGCTAGTTGACACACTGCACATGAAAGCTGGTTCACAAAATGGAGATTCAACCTTGCTCACACAATGGAGATCCAAGCTGGTTCACACAATGGAGATCAAAGGTAGTTCACACAATGGAGATCCAAGCTGGTTCACACGACGGATATCCAAGCCGGTTAACACAATAGAGATCCAATGCTGGTTCACACAACAGAAATGCAACTTGGTCTACACAATGGAGATACGAGCCAGTCCACACGACCGTGATCCAAGCTAGTACATAGAATAGAGATCCAAAATGGTTCACACAAGTGAGATACAAGCTGATTCGCACAATAGAGATCCAAGCTGGTTCACACAGTGGAGATCGAAGCTGGTTCGCACAATGGAGATCCAAGCCAGTTCACACAATGGAGATCCAAGGCGGTTCGCACAATGAAAATCCAAGCTACTTCACACAACGGAGAAGAAGGATCGTTCACACAATGCAGCTCCACACTAGTTCGCACAATGGAGGTCCAAGGTGGTTCACATAATGGCGATCCAACCTTGTTGACAATATCCAACTCCTTCCACATAACAGATTGCAAGCTGCTTCACACAATGGAGATCCAAGCTGCTTCACACAATGGAGATCCAAGCCGGTTCACACAATGAAGATCCAAGTTGGTGCACACAACCGAGATCCAAGCCGGTTCACACAATGCAGATCCAAGCCGGTTCAAATGATGGATATGCAAGCCGGCTCACAAAATGGAGATCCAAGCTGCTTTACAAAACGGAGATCCAAGCTGGTTCACACAACGGAGATCCAAGCCGGTTCACACCATGGAGATCCAACTGGGTTCACAAAACGGAGATCCAAGCTGGTTCACACAACGGAGGTCTAAGCTTTTTCACACAATGGAGATCCCAGCTGTTTTACACAATGGGGATCCAACCTTGTTCATACAACGGAGATCCAAGCCGGTATGCACAACCGTGATCCAAGCTAGTACATAGAATAGAGATCCAAGATGGTTCACACAACTTAGATCCAAGGTGATTCACACAACAGAGATCCAAGCTGGTTGACACCGCGGGGATCGAAGCTGGTTCGCACAATGGAGATCCAAGCCTGCTCACACAATGGAGATCCAAGCCAGTTCACACAATGGAGAAGAACGATCGTTCACACAATGTAAATCCACACTAGTTCCCACAATGGAGGTCCAAGCTGGTTCACATGATGGAGATCCAACCTTGTTCACAAAATCCAACTCACTCCACATAACATATTGCAAGCTGCTTCACACAATGGAGATCCAAGCTGGTTCACACAATGGAGATCCAAGCTTGTTCACACAACGGACATCCAAAGCTGGTTCACACAATGGAGATCCACAGTGGTTCACACAACGAGGATCTAAGCTGGTTCACACAATGGAGATCCAAGCTGGTTCAATCAACAAACATCCAAGCTGGTCCACACAACGGAGATCCAAACTGGCAAGCTGGTTCACCAAACGGAGATCTAAGCCAATTCACACAATGGAGATCCAAGCCGGTTCACACCATGGAGATCCAAGCCAGTTCAAAAAACGGAGATCCAAGCTAGTTCTCAAAACGGTGATCCGAACCGGTTCACACAATGAAGATCCAAGTTGGTTCACACAACCGAGATCCAAGCCGGTTCACACAATGCAGATCCAAGCCGGTTCAAATAATGGATATGCAAGCCGGTTCACAAAATGGAGATCCAAGCTGCTTCACAAAAGGGAGATCCAAGCTGGTTCACACAACGGAGATCCAAGCCTGTTCACACCATGGAGATCCAACTGGGTTCACTAAACGGAGATCCAAGCTGCTTCACAGAACGGAGATCCCAGCTGGTTTACACAACTTAGATCCAAGCTGGTTCACACAATGGAGAAGAAAGCTCATTCACACAACGGAGAACGAGTTCCTTCACGCAATGCATATCCAAACTTGTTCACACAATGGAGATCCAAGTTGGTTCGCACAACGGAGATCGAAGCTAGTTGACACACTGCACATGAAAGCTGGTTCACAAAATGGAGATTCAACCTTGCTCACACAATGGAGATCCAAGCTGGTTCACACAATGGAGATCAAAGGTAGTTCACACAATGGAGATCCAAGCTGGTTCACACGACGGATATCCAAGCCGGTTAACACAATAGAGATCCAATGCTGGTTCACACAACAGAAATGCAACTTGGTCTACACAATGGAGATACGAGCCAGTCCACACAACCGTGATCCAAGCTAGTACATAGAATAGAGATCCAAAATGGTTCACACAAGTGAGATACAAGCTGATTCGCACAATAGAGATCCAAGCTGGTTCACACAGTGGAGATCGAAGCTGGTTCGCACAATGGAGATCCAAGCCAGTTCACACAATGGAGATCCAAGGCGGTTCGCACAATGAAAATCCAAGCTACTTCACACAACGGAGAAGAAGGATCGTTCACACAATGCAGCTCCACACTAGTTCGCACAATGGAGGTCCAAGGTGGTTCACATAATGGCGATCCAACCTTGTTGACAATATCCAACTCCTTCCACATAACAGATTGCAAGCTGCTTCACACAATGGAGATCCAAGCTGCTTCACACAATGGAGATCCAAGCCGGTTCACACAATGAAGATCCAAGTTGGTTCACACAACCGAGATCCAAGCCGGTTCACACAATGCAGATCCAAGCCGGTTCAAATGATGGATATGCAAGCCGGCTCACAAAATGGAGATCCAAGCTGCTTTACAAAACGGAGATCCAAGCTGGTTCACACAACGGAGATCCAAGCCGGTTCACACCATGGAGATCCAACTGGGTTCACAAAACGGAGATCCAAGCTGGTTCACACAACGGAGGTCTAAGCTTTTTCACACAATGGAGATCCCAGCTGTTTTACACAATGGGGATCCAACCTTGTTCATACAACGGAGATCCAAGCCGGTATGCACAACCGTGATCCAAGCTAGTACATAGAATAGAGATCCAAGATGGTTCACACAACTTAGATCCAAGGTGATTCACACAACAGAGATCCAAGCTGGTTGACACCGCGGGGATCGAAGCTGGTTCGCACAATGGAGATCCAAGCCTGCTCACACAATGGAGATCCAAGCCAGTTCACACAATGGAGAAGAACGATCGTTCACACAATGTAAATCCACACTAGTTCCCACAATGGAGGTCCAAGCTGGTTCACATGATGGAGATCCAACCTTGTTCACAAAATCCAACTCACTCCACATAACATATTGCAAGCTGCTTCACACAATGGAGATCCAAGCTGGTTCACACAATGGAGATCCAAGCTTGTTCACACAACGGACATCCAAAGCTGGTTCACACAATGGAGATCCACAGTGGTTCACACAACGAGGATCTAAGCCGGTTCACACAATGGAGATCCAAGCTGGTTCAATCAACAAACATCCAAGCTGGTCCACACAACGGAGATCCAAACTGGCAAGCTGGTTCACCAAACGGAGATCTAAGCCAATTCACACAATGGAGATCCAAGCCGGTTCACACCATGGAGATCCAAGCCAGTTCAAAAAACGGAGATCCAAGCTAGTTCTCAAAACGGTGATCCGAACCGGTTCACACAATGAAGATCCAAGTTGGTTCACACAACCGAGATCCAAGCCGGTTCACACAATGCAGATCCAAGCCGGTTCAAATAATGGATATGCAAGCCGGTTCACAAAATGGAGATCCAAGCTGCTTCACAAAAGGGAGATCCAAGCTGGTTCACACAACGGAGATCCAAGCCTGTTCACACCATGGAGATCCAACTGGGTTCACTAAACGGAGATCCAAGCTGCTTCACAGAACGGAGATCCCAGCTGGTTTACACAACTTAGATCCAAGCTGGTTCACAGAATGGAGAAGAAAGCTCATTCACACAACGGAGAACGAGTTCCTTCACGCAATGCATATCCAAACTTGTTCACACAATGGAGATCCAAGTTGGTTCGCACAACGGAGATCGAAGCTAGTTGACACACTGCACATGAAAGCTGGTTCACAAAATGGAGATCCAAGCTTGTTCACACAATGCAGATCCAAGCTGGTTCACACAATGGAGATCAAAGGTATTTCACACAATTGAGATCCAAGCTGATTCACACAATGGGGATCCAAACTGGTACACACAACAAAGACCCAAGCTGATTGACACAACGGAGATCCAAGCTGGTTCACCCATCAGAGATCAAAGGTGGTTGACACAACGGAGATCCAAGCTGCTTCACACAATGGAGATGAAAGCTGGTTCACACAATGGAGACCCAAGCGATGGAGACCTTAGCTGGTTCGCACAATGGATATCCGAGCTGGTTCCCACAATGGAGATCCAAGGTAGTTCACACAATGGAGATCCAAGCTGGTTCACACGACGGAGATCCAAGCCGGTTGACACAATAGAGATCCAATGCTGGTTCACACAACAGAAATGCAACTTGGTCTACACAATTGAGATACGACCCAGTCCACACAACCGTGATCCAAGCTAGTACATAGAATAGAGATCCAAAATGGTTCACACAGCTGAGATCCAAGCTGATTTGCACAACAGGGTTCCAAGGTGGTTCACACAGTGGAGATCGAAGCTGGTTCGCACAATGGAGATCCAAGCTGGTTCACACAATGGAGATTCAAGCCAGTTCACACAATGCAGATCCAAGTTGCTTCACACAATGAAGATCCAAGCCGGTTCACACAACGGAGAAGAAGGATCGTTCACACAATGCAGCTCCACACTAGTTCGCACCATGGAGGTCCAAGGTGGTTCGCATAATGGCGATCCAACCTTGTTGACAAAATCCAACTCCTTCCACATAACGGATTGCAAGCTGCTTCACACAATGGAGATACAAGCTGGTTCACACAATGCAGATCCAAGCCAGTTCACACAATGCACATCCAAGTTGGTTCGCACAATGAAGATCCAAGCTACTTCCCACAACGGAGAAGAACGATCGTTCACACAATGCAGCTCCACACTAGTTCGCACAATGGAGGTCCAAAGTGGTTCAGATAATGGCGATCCAACCTTGTTGACAAAATCCAACTCCCTCCACATAACAGATTGCAAGCTGCTTCACACAATGGAGATCCAAGCTGGTTCACACAATGGAGATCCAAGCCGGTTCACAAAACGGAGATCCAAGCTAGTTCTCAAAACGGAGATCCACAGTGGTTCACACAATGAAGATCCAAGTTGGTTCACACAACCGAGATCCAAGCCGGTTCACACAATGCAGATCCAAGCCGGTTCAAATACTGGATATGCAAGCCGGTTCACAAAATGGAGATCCAAGCTGCTTCACAAAACGGAGATCCAAGCTGGTTCACACAACGGAGATCTAAGCTTTTTCACACAATGGAGATCCCAGCTGGTTTACACAATGGAGATCCAAGCTTGTTCACACAACGGAGACCTAAGCTTTTTCACACAACGGAGATCCAAGCCGGTACGCACAATTGTGATCCAAGCTAGTACATAGAATAGAGATCCACGATGGTTCACACAACTTGGATCCAAGCTGATTCACACAACAGAGATCCAAGCTGGTTCACACAGCGGAGATCGAAGCTGGTTCGCACAATGGAGATCCAAGCCTGCTCACACAATGGAGATCCAAGCCAGTTCACACAATGGAGATCCAAGTTGGTTCACACAATGGAGAAGAACGATAGTTCACACAATGCAAATCCACACTAGTTCGCACAATGGCGGTCCAAGCTGGTTCACATGATGGAGATCCAACCTTGTTCACAAAATCCAACTCACTCCACATAACATATTGCAAGCTGCTTCACACAATGGAGATCCAAGCTGGTTCACACAATGGAGATCCAAGCCGGTTCACACAACAAACATCCAAGCTAGCCCACACAACGGAGATCCAAGCTGGCAAGCTGGTTCACCAAACGATGATCTAAGCCGGTTCACACAATGGAGATCCAAGCCGGTTCACACCATGGAGATCCAAGCAAGTTTCACAAAACGGAGATCCAAGCTAGTTCTCAAAACGGAGATCCGAACCGGTTCACACAATGTAGATCCAAGTTGGTTCACACAACCGAGATCCAAGCCGGTTCACACAATGCAAATCCAAGCCGGTTCAAATAATGGATATGCAAGCGAGTTCACAAAATGGAGATCCAAGCTGCTTCACAAAAGGGAGATCCAAGCTGGTTCACACAACGGAGATCCAAGCCGGTTCACACCATGGAGATCCAACTGGGTTCACTAAACGAAGATCCAAGCTGGTTCACACAACGGAGATCTAAGCCTGTTCACACAATGGATATCCCAGCTGGTTTACACAATAGAGATCCAAGCTTGTTCACACAACGAAGATCCAAGTGAATTCACACAACAGAGATCCAAGCCGGTACACAAAATGCAGATCCAAGCTAGTTCACACAATGGAGATTCAAGATGGTTCACACAATGGAGTTCCAAGCTGGTTCACACAATGCAGATCCAAGCTGGTTCACACGACAGAGATCCAAGGCGGTTCACACAATGGAATGGAGTATTAAGCCGGTTAGTGTTTTTGGAGCTCCAGTATGGGATTTGCTCACCTGATGTTGCCTGCACGGCTCATCTTGGTGCATTTGATACACTGTAATGCTCCAGCCTTGTAACCTGAAGTGGCACGTTTCCACCAACGCAAGACTTTTTTCGTGTTTTTGGCATTTTGGCGTTTCTCTTGTGCAGGGCTTTTTGGCCTTGGCGGAGCTTGCTGTTAGTTTTTTCTTTTTCGGCCCATATAGGTTTGTTTTATTGCTTCTTTCACCTTTTTTTTTGCGTCAAGTGGTGTTTTTTCCCCATCCGGTTGACATTCGGTGTAGAAGAAGGGAGTCTTGTGTATTGGAACCAATGACTTTGAATGTCCTGAGTGTATACCAAGTGATGTAGGCTAAACATGGTTCCATCCCCACAACAACCTAGTGACATTCGGAACATCATGTGAGATCACATACCATTTCATTGTGCACCATGGAGGAGGTAATTGAAACTTTACGAGCAGACGTTGTGGGTTACTTTTGTTTAGCCCATATGGGGGTTTGGTTTATTTCTTTTTTTCTTTTTTGCCCCAAGTGGGGTTTTCTTTTACCTAGTTGGCTGTCCGTGGAGAAAGAAGTAGTCTTGCGCATTGGAACTAATGATGTGGGATGTCCCAAATGTATACCAAGTGTTGCAGGCTAAACATGGTTCCATACCCACAACAACTTAGTGACACGTGGCACATCATTTGAGAGGATATGCCACTCTGGACTGCTAAAAAATCGAAGTGTTTGAAACTTGTTTTTAAGATATTATGATCACCTCAAATGACCATCCAAGGTATGTAAAACATGTTTTAGGCCGTATTTACATGATTCTCACCCTTTTTGGGTATTAGGTCCAGCGGGGGGGTCTCCCAAGGGATTGGTACACAAGATTGGTACACATGCAGCTAATGCAGCTTTTGAACCTACAGAGCTCAAAAATCGAAGTTTTTGAAACTTATTTTTTGATACCATGATCACCTAAAATGACCATCCAAGGTATGTAAAGCATGTTTTAGGCCGTGATTATTTGTTTTTCAACCTATTTGAGTATTGGGCAAACAAGGGGGGGGGGTTTGTCTTGCAAGGGATTGGTAGACCACCTGCTTGTGCATCTTTTCACCATCGGCAGCTCAAAAATTGAAGTGTTCGAAGCTGGTTTTTATGTTATTATGATCACCTAAAGTCACCATCCAAGGTATGTAAATCATGTATTAAGCCGAATTTTCATGATTTTCACCCTATTTCGGTATTAAGTCCAGGGGGGGGTCTCCCAAGGGATTGGTACACAACCTGCTTGTGCAGTTTTTCACCCTAGGCAGCTCAAAAATCGAAGTTTTCAAAACTTATATTTTGGATACCATGATCACCTGAAATGACCAACCAAGGTATGTAAAGCATGTTTGAGGTTGTACATGTTTTTCATGTTAATCTTTGACCCCAGTGGTGCAGCACCGTGGCCAGGCAGTTGGACCCAAGGTGGGCGTCTCGGGCGGCGGAGGGGGCGGCGTAGGGGGGAGCGGTGTTCTGCCACGGGCAAGCGGCAGGGGGCGCGGCCACGCACGCGGGGGGCCGCCTTGCTCCCAGTCTCCAGCGAGGCGGAGTGCCTAGTGGAAGACCTCGTGCAGGCGGTCCCGGCCAGGCCCTGGCCCAATTTGGCGGATTACGTCGGGCCACAATGCCGTGGCATGAACCTCTCCCGGCTCTGGCGGGACGGCCCAGCACACGTCGGTGACCACGGGGAGGAGGGCGTGGACCGTATCGGCCACGTCTCGCCACGTCGCCTCCGGCCCAAGGTAGGGGGGGGGGGGGGCTGACGGGTGGGATCATTGTCCCATACCCGGCCCCACCAATCCAGCTCCACGGCGACGGGCTTCGCGGTGGTCGTCTCTCCCTTGAAGAGGGTGAGGCGGCGGCGTGGACGAAGGAACCAGCAGGGAGGGGGGTCGTCCCACCGCACCAAGCGGGCGGGCCGGGGCTGTAGCCACGGCGGCTGGGCAGCTTCCTCCCGCCACGTGGCCGCCAAGTACCAGCGCCACGTGCACGGGAGGCGGCCGCTGCGGAGTCGAAGATTAACGTGCAGGCATGCCTAGTTGCCCCTCTGTCCCCCCTCGTTGCGCCCCTTGACCATTGGCGGACGAGTGTTTGGGGGGGGGGGATGGGTGTTGCCCCCCCCCCCCCCGGCTGGGGCCGCCGGGCTGCATGCCCCCCCCCCCACCCGGTGCAGGGTCTTCCCTCCCTCTGCTCCTACGCTGCGAGGACGTCAAGCCCCACTTGGGGCCCATGCGTGTGGCGATGGTTGCGTCTGCAGTGGCACACGGTTGCCGGCTAGCGGGCGGACGTTGTGCTGATCTCAGAGACCCGGCTCACGGCGGTGGCACAGCAAGTGATGCGCGCCCAGGCAGGGGCCTCGGGCTGGCAAGCCTTTTGGGGGGCGCCCTTGAAATCCTGGGAAGGGGGCATCTGGGATGGACCGGCCGGGTGGGTGGGAATCGTGGTACGCCTAGGCATCCCAGCCACGCGACTTCTCCCCCCAAGGGGGGGCCCCGCACTGAGGCGGATGCCCTCGCCCAAACCCTATGGCACTCCACCCGCTGGTGCTGCGTCTTGGTGTGCCTAGGTTGGGGGGCGGATTCCCTGTATGCTCATGTGGCATACGGCGTCTCGGCCCAACGGGCCCTTAACCGGACTTTCTGGGACCATGCCACACAGTACGTGGCGTGCCACGCGACGGCCCCGTAGCTAGTGGGGGCGATTTCAACTTTGACCTTGATTACCCGCTGCGGGCGCCGCCGTCCAGCCTGGCTTCCCTTCTGACCCGCCGGCTGGTGGAGGCGGACCTTGAGCTGGTGTCCGCTCTGGGGAGGGACCCCCTCTGCTCGTACCAAGGCCCGGAGGGCACCCGCCCTTCGTGCATCGATGGTCTGCTGGTCGACACGCGGCTAGCGACGCTACTCGACGCGGCGGAACGGCTGCCAGGCGGGGCTGTTTTGGGGCACAGCCCGGTGCTTTTTGACCTCCACCCGCGGGGGGTGTCGCAGCGGGTGGTTAATTTTGTCTGCCCCAAACCTATGGCGCCGGCATTGACGCAGCGTCAGGAGCAGGAACGGCTCCTCCTCGTCTAGCGCCTTTTCAACCCGCTGGAGACGGGCTGGCGGGCGGCCCTGTCAACCGGGGACGAGGACCGAGCCTGGGCTTTCCGGACCACGACCGCGGAGTAGACCGTCCTCGCCTTGGCCTGCCCGCACATCACCTCGGAGTCCCTCCCTGCCAAGGCCACACTCCCGCTGACCCCTTCCCACCTCCCCCGCGGCAGGGGTACAGACCTACTGCTCTGGGAGGTGCGCCTCTGCCCCAAGCAACGGCGGGACACCGGAGGTCCGCTTTCCTGCCCAGTGGTGCGCATCTAGGTAGCTCAGGGGACCCTCCGGGACGTCCTCCGCTGGCTCGAACGACGAGCGCAGGGCGCGGGCGCATTGCCGTGCGCGGTGCAGCGGGCATGGGCGGCTCTCCGACGTCGCCTGGGCGGGCTCCGCGCGCTGGCCCGGAGTATGCGGACTTGGAGCCCGGAGGCTCGCACGACCGGCTGGCCTCGCTGGCATCGCTCCACCGCCTCCGCACGACACTAGCAGGGAAGGTCCGGGCCACACTCAGGGCGGAGGACAAAAACCACATTCGCAGGTGGCGCGCCTGGCTGGAAGAAGCCTGGTCCTAAGACCAGGGGGCCGTGTACCCCTCGCTGAAGGATGACTCCCACGCCCCGCCGGTCACCTTCCTCTCCAGGCCGAATGGTACTTCCACGGCCAACCTGGCGGAGATGGATGGCGTCCTGCAGGACGCCTGGCGCTCCATAAATCGCAAATACGGACGGAGCCGGAGCCGGACCCGGCGGCCTTCCTTCGCCGGTACGGCAACCATGTGCGGTGAGTCCCCATGATTGCCTCGGGGCTCGTTGGCCCCCGCCTGCGCAAGGGGCTCTCCCGCATGAAACCCTCAGCACTGAGACTGGACGGATGGAGGCTGGCTCACCTCCGCTCCCTTCCCGATAGGCTGCTGGGCTGGCTGGCAGACCTCCTGCGCGAGGTGGAGCGCCTTGGCAAATGGCCGGCCCGCCTGGCCGAGGGCTACACGGCCCTCATCCCCAAGGAGGGCCCGCCGGGGCCCCTGAACACCCGCCCGCTCATTGTCTTGTCCATGGTCTACCGGCTGTGGGCGGGTGTGCGCCTGGTGGACGCCATTGCGTGGCAGGAGTCTTGGGCCCACCCGGCGGCCTTTGGCTTCCGCTTTGCCAGAAGCGCCCTAGACGGGGCGGCGGTGACACAGGTTCTCCTTGAACTATGTCGCCTTCGAGGATTGGCCGTCGCGGGGATGAGCATCGATTACGTCAAGTGCTTCGATCTCATCCCCAAGGCGGTCGTGCCGGCCCTGGCGTTGGAGCTGGGCATGCCCCCGGGCACGTGCCGTGCCCTTGGGGCCATGTACAAGCAGCTCCGCTGGGCCTTCAAGATCGCCGGGGCCCTCGGCCTATGGTGGCACGCCACCAATGGCATCCTCCAAGGATGTCCTCTGTCGGTGATCCTTGTTAATGTGCTCACCACGATCTGGAAATGGGAGGTGGAGTCCATGCGCCATCAGGTGTGCGCCCAACAGCCGCCCTCCCCCCAATCCTGGACGAGGACGCGGCGGACGACCCAGAACCGGGAGCCCTGCTCCCCCTCAAGGATGCCGGCCCCGGCTACGCCGCGCTGGGATCGTCGGGCTACGCGGATGACACCCAGGCAATGGCCCTGGGCGCGGCCTCCCTACATGAGACGGTCCCCGCGACGGAGGAGTGGCTGCAGGTCATAATAGGGCAGGACGTCTGCGTGGACAAGTCCTGCTCATGGGTCCATGGGGAACAATTAAGGCGCCCCGGCGGTGCTGCTCCGGGGGACCCCCATCCCGCTGGCAACGACCTTCCGCCAGCTCGGCATCAACATTGCCATTGGGGGCTGCAAGACCACGGGACCGGTACTGTCCCAGCGCCTGGAGACGGGGCGGAGTGCCCTGTGTCGCCTCCCCCACCTCTCGACTTATGACCGCTGAGAGCGGGCCAGCAGCACCCTGATCACCCCGCTGCGCGCTCCATGGGGTGGCCCTGGCGCCGGTGATGGAGCCCGACTTGCGGGGGCTAGAGACCGCGGTAGTGCGGGCCCTGTGAGGACCGACGCGCGTGTCCCGGGCCAAGGAGGTCATCTTTACAGCCCTTTCCAAGGGGCGCCGCATATCCCCGGTCATGCACGCGCGGTGTGAGCGCCTCTTTTGGCCGGCCCGCCCAGCCCGGCGGCCGGGAGTCACTCAAGTCGTCGCTATCTGGGAATCGCGGGGCCGCCCACGTGGGCCGGGCCCCGTGGGGCGCGCGCTCCGCATGGCGGCCTCCTTGGGCTGGACCCCGCGCTAGGGCTGGTGGTGCTGGGACATCCTAGGGCAAGAGCACCCCCTGCACTGCGTGCAGGAGCCGCTCCGCTAGCTCCAGCACCGGGTCCGGGACAGCCCTCGCCGCCACTCCTCGCGCCAACTGGAGGCGTGGCGCCCGGTCACCTTCGGTGGGCTGGGCGACGGGGCGGATTGCCCGGTCTGCCGCGCGGCGCTGCGGGCTGCCTCCACCGACATGCAGAAGTCGCTGCTGCGCGGTCTTCTGGCAGGGGCCATGTGGATAGCGGCCTGGGTTTTGGGCCACGGTATGTGGACCAACTCCGCATGCCCCCACTGCGGCGCGGCGCACGAAGACGAGGCCCACGTCATGTGGGAATGCCCAGTTGGACGATTCCACGGGGCCGTGGCTCCCCTGGTTGAGGGACGCGGCGGGGGCCATCCCCCACCTGGGACCGCCGGACCAGTGGCCGTCCTGCCTGCGGAAAGCGGGCCTCTTTCCCCTCCGGCTGGCGCACGGGGTGGACGGGGACCTCCTCGACGAGTTCTTGTACCGCCTATACGGCATGTACTTGGCGGTCCTCGTTGCCCGCATGGCGGCCAGCCCGGGGGACCAGCCGCGCCACGGGGACTCCCTCTTTCCGGAGCAGCCGCGCCCGGCCCCGCAACCTCTACCCTTGGGACCACTTCGTTGGCCCCTTGCCGGGGGACGCCGTCCGCCACCAACCGCGGCTACAGCCGGGGGTGCCGCCGGACTGGCGATGGCCCCAGGACTTCATCCACGACCTCGTCAGGAGGGCCCGGGCGCTCGCCTGGACGCCGGGGCCGGCGGAGGTCTCCTGGGCTGAGCTGGCCCTGGACTATGCAGGGTTCGTGGGACGAGCGCTCCGGGCCTCCCCGGACCACCGGCTGCGGGGCACGCGCCTGCCGCTAGGGGAGCGAGCCCAAGTTTTGCGCAAGGTACTGGGCCTGGCGGAAAGCCATCTGGCGGCGGGCTCTGCTAAGCGGGGCCCCGCTGGGGCGCTGCCGCTCGCTCCTCCCCCTGGGGAGCTGCGTCTGCGCGGGACTCTCGGCCCGGCCGTACCGTGGCGCGCTGCGAAGTTATGCTGCGGCTAATGCGCCTGGCGGCGCACTGCCGTGACACGTGGGTCCGGCGCCTGCCGGCGCTTGCCCGCATGCGGCCGCCACTTAATGACCGCTTTTTGATGGACTACTTCCCCTGTCCCCTCGAGGGGGGGCCACCTATGCTACCGTATGCCCGGAGGCCCCTGCGGGCGCCAGCCCGCAGCGTCCCGCTCGCGGCTCCGCAACGCAGCCACCCACCGAGGGGCAGGCAGCGGCACACAGGGCGCGCTCTGCTTGGAACATGGGGCGCCGTCTTGCGCCCGGTGCAGAAGCCGGGGCTGGGGCATCAGCCGCTGCTCCCGGGCGGGCGGCGAAGGCCATGTTGGCTCCTCGGCGGGCCCAGTTTGCCCAAGAGTCCCGCCCCGGGTCGCGCCAAGTGCTCGTCCCCGAGGCCCGGCGAGCGGGGGCGGCCGCGTTGTCCACCTGGTTGGGGCGGGCATGCCCAGCATCACACGCCCTCCCGGACCCGGGCCCTCCGGCGGCGCGACGGCGCGCAGCGCTGCCTAGAGGGCTGGGTCCTCGCACCTCCTCTGCCCGGGGAACCGACGACCCTAGACCCGCGAAACGCCCGGTGCCTAACCGGGCTACCCGGGGTGACCAGGGGGGCGCGGGGCAGCAACTGACGGGTGGGGGGGCTGCACTCCCCTTCTCACCCCCGCCAGCATGGGGGGGCGACAGCCCGGAGCCGGTCCCCGTGCACGCCTCCGCCACTACGGGGGCCACGGAGGCACTGCCCGCACCGCGAGACCCCCCCGCCATCCCCCCCGGTAGAGCGACCTGCATCGTTGCTCCCTGATGTTTTGAGCCGCATTTCAGCGGCCCTGAGCAGCCGCGCATTGCCACGACGTCAATCCTCCCCGCGGCCTCGGCTGAGGCCTCAGCCGAAGGCCGACAGGTCGGTGGCGGACATGCTCCGCGCACGCGCTCCCCCCCCCCCCCCTCCCTCCCCCCGCACACAGCGGCCAACGCAGTCAGAGGGGGCTCCTCTGACCCAATGGCGGACGCGCCCTCGGCGCCCCCGCCATACCAGTCCAGACTGCCGCAGCAGCGGCGGCAGCACGGCAGGGCCAGCACGGAAGAGACCTAGTCCCCTTTGGCTCGTCCCTCCTGGCCACCGTGCGGACACAGGCGGGGGGCCTGTAGGGGACGCCACGGGCGCGTGAACTCGACTCGGCCCACCTCCCCGCCCCTCTGCCTCTTTACATAGGCCAGCGGACGCTAATAGACGAATGCTGTATTTACATGTTTTTCACCCTATTTGGGTATTGGGCGAACAGGGGTGGGGGGGGGTTGTCTCCCAAGGGATAGGTACAAAATCTGCTTATGCAGTTTTTCGCCTTCGGGACCTCAAAAAATCGAAGTGTTTGAAACTTGCTTTTATGATATTATGATCACCTAAAATGGCCATCCAAGGTATGTAAAGCATGTTTTAGGCCGTATTTGCGTGTCTTTCACCCCATTTGGGAATTGCGGGCGGGGGGGGGGGGGGGGGTTCTCCCAAGGGATTGGTACACAACTTGCTAATGCAGTTTTACACCCTAGGCAGCTCCAAAACCGAAGTTTTGGAAACTTATTTTTTTGATATTGTGATCACCTCAAATGGCCATGCAAGGTATGTAAAGCATGTTTTAGGCCGTATTTACGTGTTTTTCGCCCTATTTGGGTATTGAGCGCACGGGTGGAGTGTCTCCCAAGGGATTGGTACACAACTTCTTGATGCAGTTTTTCACCTTGGGCAGCTCAAAAATTGAATTTTTTGAAAGTTCGTTTTTTGATACCATGATTACTTAAAATGACCATGCAAGGTATGTAAAGCATGTTTTAGGCCGTAATTCCCTGTTTTTCACCTTATTTGAGTATTGGGGGGGGAGTGTCTCCCAAGGGATTGGTACACCACGTGCTCATGCAGTTTTTCACCCTGGGCAGCTCAAAAACCGAAGTTTTTGAAACTTGTTTTTATGATATTGTGATCACCCAAAATAACCATCCACGGTATGTAAAGCATGTTTTAGGCCGTATTTACGTGTCTTTCACCCTATTTCGGTATTGAGCGCACGGGGGGGGGTCTCCCAAGGGATTGGTACACAACTTGCTTGTGCAGCTTTTCACATTGGGCAACTCAAAAATCGAAGTGTTCAAAACTTATTTTGTCATACCATGATCACGTAAAATGACAATCCCAGGTATGTAAACCATGTTTTAGGCCGTATTTACATGATTTCCCCCAATGCAGTATTTCACGCTAGGCAGCTCAAAAATCGAAGTTTTCCAAACTTATTTTTTTGATACCATGATCACCTAAAATGACCATCCAAGGTATGTAAAGCATGTTTTAGGCTGTATTTACATGTTTTTCACCCAATTGGGGTATTGGGCTAACGGGGGGTGGGGGGGGTCTCCCAAGGGATTGGTACACAACCTGCTAATGCAGTTTTTCACCCTAGGCCGCTCAAAAATCGAAGTTTTTGAAACTGATTTTTTTTATACCGTGATCACGTAAAATAACCATCCAGCATATGTAAAGCATGTTTTAGCTTGTATTGATGTAGTTTTTACCCTATTTGGGGTGTGTGGTGCTTGGGGTAGATTCTCGGCGAGGTGGACTTGCCGAAGGCAATAGATTCACCCCGCAGAGGTCGTTAGATCAAAGCAAGCAGGCGTATATAGGGCAAAACACCACATACCCCCCCCATTTTGGGCCTTTTTGGGCCTATTCGTGTACCCTACCCCAAGTGGTTGAATTGTTAGTCTAACTCCTTGTAAAATGATTATTTTGTGCAATAAACGCATTCCGCAATGAGTTTTTGGTCCGGACCCCCCCCCCCCCCCCCGCCCCCAGACCCTCCCCACTTGAAACCCACTTTTTTGAGGTTTTGAGGGAGGGGGGGGTGGGGGGGTCAAAAATGTCGCAAAAATGACCCCCCCTTTTTTTGGGTAGAAAATCATGAATCTTTTCGTTTTTCTCGATTTGGAGCCGAAAAAATGTTTCCGGGTCCCAACTCCATGGGGTTTGTATGGGGCGGAGTGGGGCGAGCGCTTTTCATGCAGTTTTTGCGCTATTTAGCCATTTTTGCTATGTTGGGGGTTTTGGCGACCTCGGTGACCCCGTGGTACCCACTCCAAAGGGTGTGAGTGGGGATGTTGTGACAGTATATGCCTACTAGGATACGGAATGACATTTTTTGCAGTCTCTAGCCTTGCTGAGAGCCGGTCACAACCCGTGCCAAAGATGCGAAATGCCTGTTTCCACCAGTAATGGCCTAGTGAATGGGCCAGCCCACAACCTGCTAATGCAGTTTTTCAGTCCCGGGCAGCTCAAAATCGAAGTTTACGAAATTTATTTTTATGATATTGTGACCACAGAATATGACCATCCACAGTATGTAAAGCATGTTTTAGGCTCTGTTTACATGATTTTCACCCTATTTGGGTATTAGTTTCGGGGAAGGGTCTCCCAAGGGATTGGTGAACAACCTGCTAATGCAATTTTTCACCCTTGGCAGCTCAAAAAACGAAGTTTTCGAAACTTGTTTTTTTGATACCATGATCAACTAAAATGGCCATCCAAGGTATGTAAAGCATCTTTTAGACCGTGTTTACGTGTGTTTAACCCTATTTGGGTATTGAGCGCACGGGGGGGGGGGGGGGTCTCCCAAGGGATTGGTACACCTACTCATGCAGTTTTTCACCGTGGACAGCTGAAAAATCGAAGTTTTCGAAACTGATTTTTTTGATACCGTGATCACCTAAAATCACCATCCAAGATATGTAAAGCATGTTTTAGCCCGTATTTATGTAGTTTTTACCGTATTTTGGGTGTGTGTTGCTTGGGGTAGATTCTCTGCGAGGTGGACTTGCCGAAGGCAATAGAATGCCCTTGCAGAGGTCGTTAGATCAAAGCAAGCAGGCGTTTATAGGGGAAAACGCCACATACCCCCCCATTTTGGGCCGTTTTGGGCCTATTCGCGTACCCTACCCCAAGTGGTTGAATTGTTAGTCTAACCCCTTGTAAAATGACTATTTACTCCAATGAACGCAACCCGCAATGAGTTTTTGGTCCGGACCCCCCCCCCCCCCCCCAGACCCTCCCCGCTTGAAACCCACTTTTTTGAGGTTTTGAGGGAGGGGGGGGGGCGTGGGGGGGGTCAAAAACGTCGAAAAAATGGACCCCCCCTTTTTTGGGTCAAAAATCATGCATCCTTTGGTTTTCTTCGATTTTGAGCCGAAAAAGTGTCTCCGGGTTCCGACTCCATGGGGTTTGTATGGGGCGGAGTGGGACGAGCGCTTTTAAATGCAGTTTATGAACTTTCCAGCCATTTTTGCTATGTTGGCAGTTTTGGCGACCTCGGTGACCCCGTGGTACCCACTCTGAGGGGTGTGAGTGGGGATGTTGTGACAGTATATGCCTACTAGGATACGGAATGACATTTTTTGCAGTCTCTAGCCTTGCTGAGAGCCGGTCACAACCCGTGCCAAAGACGCAAAATGACTGTTTCCACCAATAATGGCCTAGTGAATGGGCCAGCCCACAACCTGCTAATGCAGTTTTTCAGTCCCGGGCAGCTCAAAAATCGAAGTTTACGAAATTTATTTTTATAATATTGTGACCCTAACCCTAACCCACGGTATGTAAAGCATGTTTTAGGCTCTATTTACATGATTTTCGCCCTATCTGGGTATGAGGTCCGGGGGGGGGGGGGGGGGTCTCCCAAGGGATTGGTACACAACCTGCTAATTCAGTTTTTCACCCTAGGCGGCTCAAAAATCAAAGTTTTCGAAACTTTTTTTTTTGATACCATGATCACCTAATATGGCCATCCAAGGTATGTAAAGCATGTTTCGGGCCGTGTTTGCGTGTTTTCACCCTATTTGGGTATTGGGCGCACAGGAGGGGTGTCTCCCAAGGGATTGGTACACAACCTGCTTGTGCAGTTTTTCACCTTGGACAGCTCAACAATCGAAGTTTTGGAAATTTGTTTTTTTTACATTGTGATCACTTAAAATGACCAACCAAGGTATGTAAAGCATGTTTCAGGCCGTATTTATATATTTTTTACCCTATTTGGGTATTGGGTGCGGGGGGGGGGGGGGGGGGGGGCTCCCAAGGGATTGGTACACAACCTGCTCATGCAGTTTTTCACCGCGGCCAGCTCAAAAATCGAAGTTTTTGAAACTATCTTTTTGATACCGTGATCACCCAAAATGACCATCCAAGGTATGGAAAGCATGTTTTAGGCCGTAGTTACGTGTTTTTCACCCTATTTTGGGTGTGTGTTGCTTGGGGAAGATTCTCCGCGAGGTGGACTTGCCTAACATATATATATATATATATATATATATATATATATATATATATATATATATATATAAATATAAAAAGTATAACCACAATGTATTTTTTTTCTAGGTGTCACGCGAGTACACTCGCGTGACACTTCTTTACACTGGTGTGGCACTCCCCCCCAACTGCAACTTCTGTTACAAAGACTGCACTGGATGAAGACACCACACAAAATGCAACCGTTCTTTACTGATCCAATGAAGCAACCAAGGAACGACGAATTTTACTGGTATTCATGTATATCAGGTGGTGTGCCACAAAGGCTGGTTGGTTTCTTTGTAGTACAACCTGTGGCCACCCTGCATGATTGAGCTGTGCCTTGCACATCACTTTTGTTTGCAATGCACCATGTTCAGGGTCACACCGTCCACCATCATACAAGATGTTCCTTGTCGCTGTGGGCATAACATTCATGACGGCCATGGGTGGTATGGTTTTGATTACCTCTTTTGGAACGCCTTCTCAACAGTCAACAACCGCCTTGTATGCACCAGCAATTGTGATCGGCACTGAAATTATGCCAGGTACAGTCGCATGCCGTCCGTCCTTTGCACCTCCATTTCCAGCAGTGATGCATGATCATCAGTCCAGGGCACAAAAAGCCGCCTGCTGAAACAGTACCAATAGTAAGCAACCTACCATGGAAAACTCAACTCACCCTCCCTCGCCTCCAGTTTGTGAATTGGATCCCCCGCGTTCTATGATGCGATAGTTGATGCCGGTATGATGGCAGGTAATGCCATCACCCCAGAATCATCTGTCGCAACACCCGTGTGTTGTGAGGGGTCATGAGTGAGGTGGTGTGCCATGCCTGCCAACACCCCTCACATCATCCCTCATCTTTCCTGGTAGAACCCCTAACATCCACCTCAGCAGAACACCTTGCAGCAATCCCCACATCACCCCTCTCATCACCCGTCACATTACTCCTTTCATCACCCTCACATTGACGCCACATCAGCCCTCACGGCCGACTTCACATCAGCCTTTGCATGACATCCCACCTCGCTCCATACATCACCCATCACATCAACTCTTGGTGGCCAGCTTTTTCGTTTCCCTAATCTTGTGCTCAGTATCCCTCTCTCGACTTTATTTTTACCAGCTGCCCGTCTGCAGTCCCTGCGCGCCGACAGCAGCGACAATCCATCTGCCCAACCCGAGCGAGCAACCACGGCTGAAACCGCCACTGAAGCGTCCGGTGGGACAAAGATGGCGGAGTGGACCAGTGGCCCCCCACCAAAGCCCACGATGCCAGACCGCGACCAGAGTGGAAAGATCATCAAACCCCTCGACTTGAAGATCGTCGAATGGGAGGTTTGTGTCCCCAATTCTCTTCGTGTGTTACCTGTCTGTGGTGTTTTCTGGTGCTGTGTACTTGCACACGCCGCACCAGGCTCAGATGGCCATGCACACAGCACTGGGCGCCGACAGGTAGAAGGTGTGAAGGATACAACCAAACACAAACAATCCTCCAAGTAGGTGTACGAGCCCCGGACATGCCCAGACAAAAGTTTCCACAGAAAAACTGATGATGCTGCATGTCGTTGGTCCCCCTCGGGGCAAGTCGCTGGCCTCCTCACCCGGAACAAAGAAACATGCCCCCCCCTAGCCCCCCCCCCCCCCTGAGAATCATGGCCCGGGCCAATGACATGGGGGGGGGGTGCAGTGGCCACTAGGCCCGTATGGCCCGCATGCCCCCCCGGAACGACCCAAAGCGTTTAATAATTGGTAGTTTTAGTTTAGTTTAGTAATTGGTATTCGACTTTTTCTTAGAAAATCCATTTTTTTGGGTGCCCGTTGGTCACCCCTGTGATGGGGTTGGATGGTCATCTGGTGACAACCCGGGTACTCGAGAACCCCAGGGGAGCTCCGTAGTGGCAGCTCAGCGCATGTAGCCCGCGGCATGGCCCCCCTATAAGACCCAATTTTGGTGTTGTGGCACTTGAAAAATTTGCAAACCCCGTTTTGGTGTTTTTGTGAGCTTCATCTAGCGCCCCTCGGATGGGTGTTGGTGGTCAGTTGGTGACAATAGGGGTGCTCGAGCACCCATGTTGACCCATTCAGTGGCCTCCAGGGTTGTGAAGCCCAGCCCATGCCCCCCCCCCCCCCAAAGAAACCAAACTTGTTGTTTTATGTGCGGCTTAGTTGCACCTATTTTCCAACAGTGTTTTAACGCCCTTGGGATGGGTAGGATAGTTTAGCACCCATGGACAGCCAGCCATGTAGTGGCTGTTGGGCCCGTGCAGCCCGGGCCCTCGCCCCCCGAACGATCCAAAATGAGTGTTGTATGTGCAGCTTACTTGCACCTAACAATTTTGGAAAATGCATGCAACATGTATCTGCAAACTGTTTGTTGCCCATGGGAAGGTTTCTCGGTGGTCATTTCTTGACAACCTAGGTACTCGATGAAGCCTAGGGACCGACATAGTGGCCGCTATGCTCCCGTAGCCTTGACCCCCCCCCCCCCCCCCTGGGGGGGTATGACATTAGAGTTGCTGTCGTAGATCCTTTTTTTGTGGCACTTGAAAGACTTTGAAAATTAAATGTTTGCTGAAACCCCTGCTGCACACTTGTGATGGGCTTGGTTTGTCATTGGTGACAAGAGGGGTACTCGTGCACCCATGGGGACCCACGTAGTGCCCTTGGGCTTGTAGCCCGGCCATTGCGGCCCCGGAAGAGCCAAAATTGCTGTTGTGTATGCCAGTACGTGCCACGTAAAGTTTTTTTTAAAATTGGACCGTTTCCCAACCCCGTCCGTAGCCTTTGGAATGAGCTCTCGTGGTCATTTGGTGACAAACCGTGCTTGTGAGCAACCTTGGGGGCCCACATAGTGGCTGCTAGGCACATGTGGCCTGGCCCATAGGCCCCTTGATAGGCCCCATAGGCCTATAGGCCATGGCCATGGCCATGGCCCATAGGCCCCAAACTGGTTGTTGTTTACATTGTTTAGTGGGACCTAAACAGTGTTGAAAACTTGACTTTTCCAAAACTGTTATATCGCCCCTACGATGGCTTTGGGTGGTCATTTCGTGACAATGTGGTTGCATGAGCAACCATTGGGACCCACAAAGTGGCTAATAGGCGGATATGGTGTGGGCCATCTGCTGCCCCTAAAAAAGACCCACAATTGATGGCACTGAATTTAATGGCACTTAGCAATTTTTTGACAGTGTGACTCTTTTCTGACACCGGTGTGTTGCCGTTGCGATGGGTTTGAGTGGTTGTTTGGTGTTAGTTCGGCTTCTCGAGCACCCATGGGGACCCATGTTATATATGGATGTGGAATAGTGGCACTTGAAAAGTTTTCGCCAATTTATCTTCGCCTAAAACCCATCCGCCGCACCTTGTATGGGAGTGGGTGCTCATTTGGTGACAACACAGATAGTTGCCCACCCCCAAGGACCATGTGGTGGCCGCCAGGCCCATGTAACCCGGGCGCCCTGAGGTTAAAGCTAGCAATGGTCCCAGGCACGTGCCGCACTCTCTGGGCCATGTATGAGCAGCTGGTTTGCCACGAATGGGATTCCCCATGGCTGCCCCGTGTCCATCATGTTGGTGAACCTCTTTACCATTATTTGGAATTTGGAGGTTGATTCACTCGGATAGCAGGTGTGCGCCGTGAGGACCAACCTACTCCTTGTCTTGGCCGAAGTGAACCTAGACGAGCTAGAGGAGGGGCCTCGCTGGATGGGTAGAGCGCTAGTTATGCAGCCACGGGGTACCTCGGGGTATTTGGACGGCACCAAGGACGGCTGGGCTTTCGATTTGCCATACTTTATTGGACCGCACCGGCTATGGAGGATTGGCTGTGGGTGACGGGACAAGATGTACGCTTGGAGAACACCTGCTCTTGGGTGCAGGCGAGGACGGCGTGCCGGTGATCCTCCTCTGGCGCCACCCCATACCAATGGCGGATACCTTCTGCTAGTTGGGTATCGATGTGGATGGCGGGCCTAGTGCTAGCCGAGTGCTTGGCTGCCTGCCACGGGCGCTCCGCCGCCTCCTGCACCTCGCCACCCTTGACCACCTTGTGTGGGCGCTCAACACAGTGGTCACGCCCTTGGTGCTCCATGTTGTGGCATTGGCCCCGGTCACGGAATCTTGGAGGGTTGGAGACGGCAGTGCCGCGGGCCGTCTGGGGGCCACCGGCCTCTCCGGGGCCAAGGAGATTGTCTTCACCGTCATGACCTAGGGGCACTGCATCTCCCCGGTCATACACACTTGCTACGAGCGGGTGGTGTGACTAGCGCTTGTGGCGCCACCATGTGTTGTTTGGGGGGACCGTCCACGGTGTCAATGGCATGGTGTGCTGCGCGGCACCTCTCCTTAGCGAGGGGCGTCCCTGTTGTACAGCTTGCTAGCCGGAGTGGTGTGGATTGCGGTGCGCGTCCATGGGCGTCAGCCGTGGGCACAATCCTTGTGCCCCTTTCTTTGGGGGGCATGAAGATGAGGTGCATGTCCTCTGGGATTGCTAGGAGGGGGAGCCACAAGGGGGCTTACGTGTGAGGCCTGACACCCCCCCCCCCCCACCTCACCCCCTGTGGACACCCCGGCCCATACTATTTAGAATCTGGGTGGAACTGCCAACCTGGAGATTTTGCACTTTGCCCTCACGGGTCATTGCCTTCTTTCCCACGCCTTGGTGTGGCCCCTTGAGTTGGGGATACGGACTCCCACACTTAGGTGTGGGCCCTTGAGTTGGGGATACCAACTCCCATGCTTTGGTGTGGCCCCCTGAGTTGGGGATACAGACTCCCACACTTTGGTGCGGCACGGCACTACTTTTCATTTGTTGTGAGTGGTAAAACCAAAAAATCACGGCACTTGTGTATATTCAAAATGTTCAAAATGAAACCAGGAGCTCAAAAAAGCCCCCAAAATGGGAAGATTTTGAACCCCCCCCCCCTCTGCCACTTGAGCGGCCGCCTTCTGAGAAGTACTGGAACTTGGCACAGGGAACAACCGCACACGCAAACACACTCACCACACATGCAGGCGCCTCGGCGCCGCCCAGCCTTCCCACCCTCTGTATGGCTGTATGTTGACCTCCGAAAAGCCAGTACCCACTGGGGTTTTTAAATCCTAAGGACCTAAATAGCCCATGGCCGGTGGCAGTGGCCCACAAGGGTGACCTCTGACCGCCCCACCCCCCACGACCAGGTGACCCGGAAACACAGGTGTGTGGCCGAGAGGGGCCAGCGCAAGCGAGCATGCCAGTGCGACGGTGGGAGCCAAAGTGGGACACAACAAACGCTACGCCCCAAACTCAGTCCGAAGGCGACAATGCCCTGAACCCTGTAGAAGCAGCCCGACTCTTACCCCATCCAGGGACGAGGGACGGGACGAACTGCAAAGCACTGTCTGCGTGACACGGACAATCATGGAACTGAGATGGCGATGAAGGTTGTGAGGCAGGCGCGGCTGGAGCTAAGTGGCGGGTCCACACCTGACCAATTGAGGCCCCTCCACCGGACTCCCCGCCCACGCCGCGGGGGTTGGTGTCTAGAACTGAACTGCAGACCCCCCCCCCCCCCCCGTGGTGGGAGCCAGTGTGCTCCATGTGGTTGCTGTGGATGCGCGATGCAGCGGGCCATCTGTCGCAGATAGGCCAGCCGGAGCACCTGCCGGCTTGCCTACACTGCGCCGGCCTCATGCCCCTACACCTAATAGAGGGCATGGAGCAAGCTTGCAGAAACAACTTCTTGTATTGCGTGTGCAGTATGTGCCTAGCGCTACTTGCGGCGCACAGGACAACGGGTCAGGGGAATCCGGCGGGCGTGCGAGATGCGCTCTTGCCACATGACCCGCGGCCCCGGCCTTGCCTGGCCGCCTATATCTGCGGCAAAAACTATGTGGCCCCCTTACCTGGGCTGTGCAATGGGTGCAACCCCGCTTGCGACCGGGTGTCCCCTTGGGCTGGCGATAGGCCGAAAGTCTATGGTGGACCTGGTGCGCTGGGCCTGTGCGCCGATGTGGTTCATGTTTGGGCGAGGTCAGGTGTGCACAACTCGCCCTCTGAAGCTGTTGTGGGACAAGCGCTCTTGGCTTCCCCACACTACCTTCTCTGGGGGATGTGACTCGGGGGAACATGCGTTGGTCCTCCACAAGGCAGCCAACCTCATGGAAGAGCACTCGGCGTTGGGGCGGCTGCTCCGCGGGGAGCCTCCGGGTCGCTGCCGCTCCCTATTCTTGCTAGTGGGCCGCCTCTATGTGGGGTTGTCCATGCACGCCTACTTTGCGGCCCGCCCTCAGATGGCTCTGCAGCTACCGCTGGCTGGCTGTCCATTGCTAGGATATGTGGGTCCGGTGACTACGAGCAGCAGCACGATTGCAGCCATTGGGTACCGACCGCTTCCTCAAGGACTACATAACGCAACCGCTGCAGGGCGGACAACCGCTTCTTCCCTATGCGTGGTGCCCCCACAGTTCCAGGCACCAGTAGCCCGCGAGAAGCAGCGCAGCCGCATCGCCGTCCGGGTGACGGGTGAGGCGCCATGGGGGCGGTAGGCTCTGTGCATAGCTCACCGTCCCCGGTGTATGCAGCTCCACTGTGGCATCAAGCGCTGCTATCGAGCGGGTTAAGTGGGGCTCCAGGGATCCGCCATGCTCACAGGTACCGGTCCGGCGGGTGCCGGGACGGACGGTGCTCCTCGTGCAGGAGCACCGGCAGACACATCAGCCATGTCAGTGTGGCTGGAGCTAGCCTGCTCGGCTTCAAAGTCCGTGCTGCCCCCGGAGCGGCTAGCCAGCAGCTGGTGCACGCCGCCCCGCGTGTACTGGGGGCACGGCCCCCACCGCCGCCGAAGGCGAATGTGCAGCCGGCGGCGAAGCGCCCGTGCCCTTCAAGAGTGGACTCTATGAGTACACTAGGCGGAATGACTACCAAGGGGGGAGGGGGTGTGTAATCCGCGGCAAATATCCCCCCCCCCCCCCCCCACACACACCCCTCAGGCCACTCGGCCTTGTCCAGCTTGGCGGCACCCGCGGTGCCTGCCAATTTTCAGCATGGCTCCCGCGGGAGCGCCCAGTGGCCCAAGTGAGCGCCAAGCTCCCCCCCCCCCCCCCCAACCTCTGAAACGTTGGCTGGCGCCACTGCGGATAGACTCTACCCCGCGGGAACACCGAGTGGCCCAAGTGAGTGCCAAGCTCCCCCCGCCCCCCCCTAACCTCTGAAACGTTGGCAAGTGCCACCGCGGATAGACTCTACAGCCCCCACACTGCCCGAAGTTTTTGAGCGCATTTCTCACGCCATGCAGCCAACGAGCAAGTCAGGAGAGACCCCCTTTCCCCTACGGCGATGAATCCCCCCCGGGAGGGGGAGTTTGTTACGGGGAAGTACCACCGCCCACAGGCCCAACTTTCCTTGACGCTGGCATGGGGTTGGCACCATCACCGGCGGGCGCGCCAGTGGCGCCCTTGCCCCCACGATGACAACCGCTGCCACATTGGCAGCATGGCAGGGCGACCATGGAAGAGAGTTGGTCCCAACCAGCTGGTTCCTCTCGACCGCCAACAAGATAGGCGAGGGGCATTGCCGGGGGGCAGGATGCCAGAACTTGAATTGGCCCAACTTCCTGCCCCTCGACTTGTGTGCGTGGGTCAATGGGTGTTAATCACAGATTGCCTGAATTTGTTGGTTTTTGGGTTGTTTAGTGGCCCTTGAAGATTTTGGAAAATTCGACTTTTTCCAATCCCCTGCTATCAGCCCTGGGATGGGTTTGAATGACTGATTGGTGACAATACGGGTACTTGAGCACCCATGGGGACCCACGTAGTGGCTGCCAGGCCCACGTAGCCCGGGCTATCCGTTGTTTAGGTTGTTTTGTGGCACTTGAAAATATTTGAACAATCAACACCCTTCTGTCGCCTCTGAGATCGGGGCGGGTGATCATTTGGTGACAATGTGGGTACTTGAGCACCCATGGGGACCTAGGTAGTGGCCTTTCGGTCCATGTCCCCCAGGGCCATGGCACCCCTGAAAGTCTTGAAGACCCCCTCCCCCCCCTGATCCCCGCCCCCAAGGATGCCTCTGGCCAATAGTTAGTCGTCTCTCTTCGAGGAGCCTTGCCGCAGGCAAAAAAATTACACGAACTTACAGCAACAAAAATTATTTGCACCGACGATTTTTTTTTTCGGAGACAAGTTGCATTTTTCACCTTTTTTGTATGTACCACAAGGCAAAAGGGATGCCCACTCCCCCTATTCCTCCATTTACAATTCTGATGAATCAGGAGGAAATGCTGAGGCGGGGATATGGCTCCGGACTGAGTAGAACAAAGGAAGGAAGTGATGCCTTTGATGTGGGGTTGAACATTGCATTTCCGATCATCATTATCACCAGCGTTCTCTTCATCGTGTTCCCATTTTTGGCCGGCAACTGCATAGATGTGAGCACTCTGCCACCAGTTCCTACTGAGTAGGACCAACTGATGGTGGCACCACCCAGATTACAGTGTAGTGCAGCAACGTGATGCTAGTATGTAGTATGCAATGGGTAACAAGTGCAAGAATGTGAGCCTTTGGTTCCTGATGCAACTAAGGTATTCCTGGTGTCTTTTAAACTATCTTGAACAGCAAGGGTTTGTTTCTATACACTGTGAGAATGAGTGTCATGCATCAGTGCATTGGGTCATTTACAGCATCAGCTGGGTGTGTCAGGAGTGTTTCGATTGTTCAAGTATGGAGGTAGGACACGTTGGGGTTGGCAGTTATGGTGTATAGCATTGGCATGTATGGTATATATGCCCCGCAAAGTCTCTTCTAGCATGAGTATTGACAGATATTGAATGCCGATTCCGTCTTGGGGATCCAGGTTGGCGTTGCTGCCATTCACTTGTGACGTGTGTCTGAGCAATTTGATAACTATTGTGCACATTTTCGAATGTCCACTCACCATAGTAACAGCTGTCAGGCAGCTCTTCCAGTGTTTGGCTCATGCTTGCTATCAGCAACATAGGTACCGCAGGTGGACTTCTACACTACGAACAGGGGATCACAGCATCAATGGCACCCCCAACAGTGCACGGCGCATAGGCGGTAACTTCTACTGCCTGCACTGCATGGCCCTTGGTGAGCTCTGATGGCTTACTACCTGCCCTTGAAATGTGCACACAACACCAAGTCACGAGCCCAAACTCTCTCCTACCCGTGGGGTGCAAGACCAACAACACCATGGTGAACATCATAGTCAGCCTACAGGAATAGACTGGATTGCAATGCACACTCCGTGGATTTGGACATGAATATTGTATTGCACACCATGCATTGCAGCACTCCGAGTTGTCCGAGCCCTCGCTCCGATGCCTTCTGCTGCGCTGTCTTACATCACAGCCCGAGGGTGAAAAGAAAGGAAAAAACGAACAGGGATGTTGGGAAAGGAAATGGCTGGTCTCTTTGGCGGAGGGGGGGGTTCTCCCGGAGCGATGCTGGTTCCAAGGAGGGGTGTGGGTGCAGAGGTATGGGCACCATCCTTTGTTTCTGGGTGGCGGGTTGCCTTGGTTGGTGGTGCTACAGGGCAGGGCTGGCGGGATGGGGAGTTTGCAATTCTGGAAACCGCAAGTGGAAGACAAAAGGGTCCTTGCATGTGGACGACGAGCTGGCTGACACAGCAATGGTGTTTTCTGAGCACAGTGGACTGTGGGCTGACATGGGCACCCTTTTGTGCTCTCTGTGACTAAGTCTGCCTTGAAAGGGGGGCACAGTGGATTTTTAGTGGTGTCGGGTGTTTGAGCAAGCGGGCTTCCTCGGGGACTGGAGAAAGAGGCTGAGTGAAACCATCAGGGGTTTGGTTTAGGGAGAGCTGGGGGGGACTCCACACAGGTATCCGGCCATGGAGCTCACCATGATAGCCGGGGGTTGTGGTCCAACAAGCGCAGGGGACACGGCATCCAGGGGGCGAGACCAGGCCCTCCTTCAGTGCAAAGTTCCCGTTTGCCGACGCCCAGGGGATTCAGCACCCAGTGGGCCACCGCTGGGGCCTTGAGGCGTCCTGTGGAACTGTCGGATGGGCCAGGAAAGGGAAGAAAACTCGACCAAACCAGGGTGAGAAGAACCAAGGACAACGGCGGAGGCACAACGCCGTTGCCACCACAGAGGCGTGCATGACAGCCGTTTCAGCCCCAAAGATACGTGCAATGCCCACATGCATCACATGCATAGATGCAGTGATTGGGCTTCACACACTTGGCAGTGTGGGGAGGCAGGTTGCGGACGACCAGGACAATATGGGAAGGGGTGCAGCAATTGGGTCTCACACACACGGAAATGCGGCAAGACGTGTTGTGGACGACCTGGATACAGAGTGGAGTGCGACCCCAGTGCGACAACCACTGGGTCTTGCTAATGCGGAAACAACACCACCAGTAACACAGACGGTAGCGGCTGTCACAATGCAACAACTCACACGCGAAGAAGGGGTGATTGTTTTGGACAGGGTAGTGGGATTATAAAGCGTGGTGGGAGATGGCCGCTCCTGGCAGGAGCCGACCCTGGCTCCTGCTCCTGAGGAGCACCGACCCTGGCTCCTGAGGAGCTCCGACCCTGGGGTGCTCCGGAGGAGCACCGACCCTGGCTTCTGTGGAGCTCCGACCCTGAGGGCGCTCCTGAGGAGCACCGACCCCGGCTCCTCAGGAGCCAAAGCTCCTGAGGAGCACCCACCCTGCTCCTGAGGAGCAAGCTGGCTCCTGAGGAGCACCGACCCTGGCTCCCGAGGAGCCAAAACAGAAAAATGTTATTTTTTCACTTTTTGTTTAGTACTTTGCATATTTTCTAGAAAGGATGCCCATTGTGGCTGCAAAGATACCAACAACTTGGACAAAAGTCGCATTTTTGGAGTCTTACGAGCTTTACTAATGCTTGCATCATTGATGCAGACAAACACCACCTCTGCTTTTTGGGAACAACTGCGCTTCCGAAGAAAAGCGGCCCTCAGGAAGCAACCCATCGTGCATGCAAGATTGCCAACAAGGCAGATCAAAGGTGCATTTTTGTTAGCTTTTGAGGTGGAACTAGAGATTTCTTTCAAATTTTTTAAGGTAACCATTTCATTTATTTAAATCATTGATTTTGAGAGTAACCACCATTGCTTCTGCGGCGCAATTTTGCTCCGGAGGAGCACCGTGCGTGTCTTTCGAGGAGGTAAAACAAATTTAAGTGCTTTTCACTTTGTGCTTGTTGTTTTGCATCATTTCAACATCTGCTCGGCACTCATTTTTGCAACATTACCCACAGCCCAAAAGTTGCATTGCGCTTTAGAAAGTCTACTAGACATTTGTTTTCTTTGCTTCAATGTTTGCTTTGTGCCCAACGTCAATTAACAAGATATTTTGTTTCAAAAACGTGAATTTGAAGCTCTTATAGCCATGGAACTTGGGTTTAATTTGTTTTGGTAACAACACAACCCTGTATCGGACCACTCTGCAAATGCACTGGCAGCCAAGGCATTGTGCGATGTATTTGTTTGGAGTGAAAAAGCTAATTTTTTTTTATGGTGCGACAAAGTAGTGAATACAAGAGTGTTGGGCCATACCATACAAGATACTGCAGCATTGTATGGTATGGATACCGTGCTGATACTGTACAATACATATGCTGTATGGTACCAAGTTTCACATCTTTGGACCGAAGGCTCCATTGCAATTTGATGTGTTAGTTAACTTATTGATGCGCCAATTGGACAGCGAATTTTTATAGATTTTTGGTTGATTATTTGCTTTGCAAACTTGATGATAGGATTTTTTGTGCATTTTGCGTACTGCTAGATGCATCATTTTCATTCAAATTTTAATGCAACACAGCGGCCAATGATGGTGTACGGAACAATTATATGCCGGTGGGGTCCAAAAGTTCAATGACTGCGAATCTTCTAAAGCAAGGCAGATGAAGTGCAATTTTGTGGTTTCTCCCGCAACCAATGAGGGATGGATGGTAGAAAAGGTTTTGTTGATTGCTATGTGATTGGTGCCAATACAAAGTGTCAATCGGTTTACGCATGTATTTAGGTTTTCTTCAGCAGCAATGGGGAAAAATTCACCAAGCAAGAAGGCGCATCAAAAATGGCACAGCAAAAGGTGGAAGATGAAGAATAACCTTTTGGCCTACATACTTGGGGAAGACACAGCTTCCCAGATGTTCGTAAGGCATCATGTAGCATGTGAAGGCATTATTTCATAATACGATGATAGAAGCACGGCAAGTGCTAGCCGAAGTGCTTGCCACGCTCCGCCTTGGAATGCTCATATGGCGGTGGCGGCGACCCCACCGTCGAACTTGGATCATCTGCATATGCCGTATGCACAAACTGATGCCGCGGAACATGGTTCCATCGCCCAAGATACACGGATGGTGGTGATAAACAAGCAACAGTTGCCAATGGACATGCAAAGAGAGCTTTGTTCGGCCCCTTGTTCGGCAGCGGCGGACATACTGGATGCGCAGTCGGGACACGATAAATACCATACCATATGGTATACGGGATCATCTTCTGCTTGTATGCATGCCCTTAGAAGCCATGATGCTTCCGGCGACGGAGCATTTTCAGCCGGGGCCGGATTGTATCCATTCCCAAGGTTGCTGGACAAGATGCCACCTTGTTTCCATTTCTTAGAAAATTTCATCAACGATGGATTTGAAAATGTTCTTATTTATGTATATGATGACATTTGTGTGTGGAATCACCACACCGGACGCGGCCAACAATCATATGGCCGTATTTTTGACTTTTCGATATTACAATTATCTACCTCTCTTTTGGGATTAATTAACTAGCTTCCCAAGCCTTGATATGATTTATGGCAATGGCTGTTATGTCACTTGCCATCAATCAATTTGGCATCACTCCTAATCGTATTCTATCCTCCTCGCCCCGGAATAAGGTGGCCTACCGACCTGTACCCACAAAACAGGAAGGAAGGATATGGCAAACACGTTGTGGGAGTGTCTTTGCTAAGCGACACCGTTTTGGAGTTTCGCAATCGCGATGGGCATGAGGTGAGTGTCTTTGTGCCCCGTAGGTCAATGTACCTATTTTATGGTCTTCTTCGTTACGAGTGGCAACATTCCATAAGGAATTGTGCCCGAGAAGAGTCCATGGGGCCAAGATACGCACGGACTTTTCGTGATGATTAGGGTGCGTGCTTGATGCATCCACTTGAAGACTGCAGATGAGCCGTGTCATCATATATCACCATGTAGCGGGCGACCATCGCCGTGTTGACAAGGAATCATGTATTCTGATTGTTTACGTTACATGATGGCTCATCGTTTTATGGTGTTGTTAAACCACATTAGTAAGTGCTTGCTGCATGGTTCTTTGGTTAAGGAATTAAGAAAAGAGGTTGATTGAAAAAGATTGCACAAGAGGTTCAAGACTAAAAATGCCTAATCAATACGAAAGACCACTTTTCATTGCGGTTTCAAAATAGAGGCAATGATTGTTGTCAATTCTTGGCAGCCGGTGAACAACTGCTATCATTTTAACGAGCCACCAATTGTGGGAAATTAATGACTGGATCCGGGACAAAGGGGTGGCCACGGATCTTTGTTTTTATGCTCCATAGGAAAAACGTAATACCTTGCATCTTGGTACTACCTATGTGGTACCCGTGACCAATGGTGTTCAGATGTGTAATGCAAAGGCATTAATCAATTAAAAATGACTGCAATTGATTCCCCGGGCGGCATTGGCGAGCACTTCATTGTGCCGTGTCCTGATGCAAAAGAATGATGGTTACACGATCGGGCCGAACCAGCTTGCCATAATTGCGAGATGCTGATGCCACCGTCACACTGCTTGCTAATTGCTGCATGTTTGACATTTTTAACAACCCTGAGGCCCAGCGTGCCACACATGCAATTGAACTCAAATTCTACCCTCCACCACCTGCTTTGCCACTACTCACAAGCTTGGCTATTTGCTGGTTCGATTAGAGGCTGACCAACTAAACTCAGGGCATAACACTCTAAGCAGCCCATGGTTGATTGCTAGTTCTCTCATAGGACTTCGGCCACGAGAACAGTGCGCGTTACTCAGGCTACTCAAGCTAGATCTTCTCCCACCTAACCTTTGAGGGTCATTAATACGTGAAGACGACGCCCGGCAGTGCCGGAGATGCAAGACCGTTTCCTCTTCACATCCGTTGGGGACGCTTGTCGCACGGACACTGATACATTTCAGAGGCTACTAGTCTCCGTGAACTATGGTTGTTGTCACGACGGCGACGCATTCAATAAGATCTGGAATGGAATGAAGCGTCCAATGATGTCCATGAGCAAATGAAAACACATCAATTTCACATTGAATACAAGGTTGAGGGGCTCTCTGGCTCCAGAGCACGCTTGGCTTCGGAACTGCTGCCATCTTCATGCCCCATGCCATGCCCCATGCCCGCCCATGTGGGGGCTGAAATTTTTACCTATATGCGGCCTCGCATCCGATTTGCATCATCATCCGCCACTTCCACAGAGTCTTCTTCAATGTCTGACACTGCCTCACCCCCAGAGGAGGTGAATGGAAATTTCCGGATATTGCACCTGTGGGAAGAAGTAGAACAGAATGACGGGGCTCCAGGGAGCACAGATATCCTCGTCATGGCGCAGAGGCAGTGCAACAATTTGGATTTTTGTCTGTTGGGCGCACGTGCACAAAGCGATGGGCCCATTATCCGGTGGTGTTTCACCTTGCCACGATGCAACGCTTGGCTCCCTTCAAAAGGAAGAGGTGGGTGGGTGAGTGGGTATTCTGGCGGGGGATGAGTAAAACCAAATCACAAGTCCACGTGGAAGTTCTGTGGCGGCCCATTGCCACAGCCAGCAATCTTAACTCAGCTTTGCCCCCCCCACCCCACCCCCGGGTGGGTTCCTCAAAAAAAGATTTGGGCCGTGTAGAGCAAACAGCGGGCTCCCGCAGAACCCATACCATGTCCAGTCTCGTGTGGCAAAGCCATCCAAGCTGCTACACAGATTGATACTAGGCACATGGCGCCAGGAATGGGTCCGCTGGTGCACAGGGGAAGACAGGTCAGGCTGAGAGGACTTGCCCATCTTTCGAACTCAAAACCTCCTAATCCTATTGCAGCAACAAGAACCAGTTCAAACCCTCGCGAGTTTTGACCAGTTTATCAAAAAATCTTTGAGACAATGCGCCCACATGGACCTGGTGACACCATCAACCCTCCTCCCCGCCCGATCCATGCGCTAAGTGCACCAAACTTCCATTTCCCCCCTGCCACCAACAGTCTTTTGGCGCAAAGTGACGGAAACTATGGGTTCTGCCGTGTGCTTGGGCCGGGGTCAAGGTCCCCCTGCCACCAACAGTCTTTTGGCGCACAGTGACGGAAACTATGGGTTCTGACGTGTGCTTGGGCTGGGGCCCTCAAAACACATTTCACCCAGTGCCAACACCTCAAACCCCCTTTTCAACTGCCCCCATTCCCTCAAAACACATTTCACCCTGTGCCAACACCTCGAATCCCCTTTTCAACTTCCCCCATGCCCTCAAAACACATTTCACACAGTGGCAACACCTCCAACGCCGTTTTCAACTGCCCCCATGCCCTCAAAACACAATTCACCCAGTGCCAACACCTCAAACCCCCTTTGCAACTGCCCCCATGCCCTCAAAACACATTTCACCCAGTGCCAACACCTCAAACCCCCTTTTGAACTGCCGCCATGCCCTCAACACACATTTCACCACGTGCCAACACCTCAAACCCCCTTTGCAACTGCCCTCATGCCCTCAAAACACATTTCACACAGTGGCGCGACGCCTTGGTCCACCTCTTCCACACCACCGGCACGCGGGACCCCCGCCTGAGGCTCGTCCACCCCACGAGGGCTAAGCAGGACACCCACACCGGCCCACGGGTGTGTAAGTGCGGCTAGCCCCATCTGCTCAGATTTTCAGACATTCTGCCCAGATTGGCTACATTTTGGTCATTTTCTTTGCTTCGGCGGAATCGCCGCCTCGCAGCTCAGTCTCAGGATATTTCCTATATATTTCTGATATGCCGGATTTGATTCCGCGGTCCATTCCCCGTAAATCCGCCGCGTTCCGCTATTTTAGCTGGAATCGCCATTTGCCGCTGACGCGCGCTCGCGGGCCAGATCGGCCAAACATTTTTACATAATTGGATTATTTAAATCTTTTCAGACAGTTTTGGACACTCAGATGTATTTAGAATAATTCGCATCAATTTTCTTCATAGACTGGGATTTTCTGCCGGACCACAATCAGCATGGACCTTGCTTCTGTTGTCGCTGCTCTCGCCTCCGTTGGTGTTCGAGTATCCGGTTCTACCCCCAATAACAACATCCAGGGAGACTCCTCGCGTGCCTGCCCCACTGGTCTTGCCGGCCCCGAGCCCTCCGGCACCCTCAACGACCCAGGGCAGCACTTTCATGGTAGCAGAGGCTACCTGAATGTTGTTCCTTTGGTGTCCCAACCACAGCTAGCTCCCCAGTACGGCCCCGTAGACTCCGCCACCTCAGGAGACGTAACGATTACGCTGCCGTGGTGCTGTGCGAACGAGGCCTTGAGAGGAATGCCTTGCGCAAGCCCAAATTGCCCAAGAAGGGCACAAATCAGCAGCTGTGGAGGCCCAGATTACAATCAAGATCCCAGTCGAAATTGGCCATCAAGCAGCTGGAATCTCCCAGCCTACGCTAATGGCAACGCTCCGGTGGAGCTTACGGACCTGGCAGGTACCAATACTCCTTACCAATGTCCACATTTTGAGACCATCGACGCCGACATTGACGACATTGAGATGGGTGGTCCAGGTGAGGTACCTACCTATAATCGACCAGCCTCTTGGGCACAATGGGACAACCATTTGTCTTCAGAAGTGACCCGTAACCTTGAGGCGCTTGAGGCCCTTTGTCTATTAGCCACGTCTAAGCTGATAGGTCAAGAAAGAATCGCCTCTGATTTTTTATTTGAATATTTTTTCCTTCTTCAAGAAGAAATTAATACCAGGATGTGGTGGTGTTCTCAAGAAGATGAATCTTTTGCCATTTTTTTGCAGATCTGGGAGGCAAGCCCCTTCCCGAAGGAGAAGACCAAGGCACCTGTTGCTGGGCCCTCCGCCCCTCATCCCTCTGTTTCCATCCGCGACGATCTAGCCGCCGCGGTTGAGGAAGGAATTTTAGAGGCAGCTAGGCAGGCAAGCCTGGAAATTAGGACTGAAGGAGCTCCCCAAGTGGACTCCTGGCTGCGAACCACTGAGATTAGCGGTCCGACAGCCTGCTCAGGCCCTTCAGGACACGGTATGTACTGTCCTGCCGACTGCTCTTGCAGATTACAGCGAGATACTGAGCTTCAATTGCTCAAAGATCAAATGCAACTCATCATTCAGACGCTGGGAATTAAAGATCTTTTCAAGACCCACATGAGGTCTGAGGGCGCATCATCGGTGGAACAAACAACAGAACCGTCGGAGGAGGCGACAGAAATTTTTTCGATTGCTCCTTCGGTGGACTCTAAGACCACCGACGCAAGGATCAGCAGGACTAAGCTAAAGGAAAGGGTTACAATCTCTCGATCTCAGAGTAGATCGGCGAAGGCTAGGACTGAGGCTCAGAATGCCAAACGAACTGCCTCCCGTACTACCCTTCCTGCTGTTGATTCCAATGCAATAGCCCAGATGTTGCTCGCCCAGACCCTCGCCGGAGCTGGTGTGGCTAATGATGCCGCCAAGGTGTCTGCCATTACGGCCGGTGTTGGGCTGGATTCACTTCTAAATCCCACTTCATTGCGACTTCGCCAGGTTGCCAAGCAACCGAAGTATAATGGAAACCCCAGACGTTGGCCTCAGTTCCAACGGGAATTTAAACTGTGGGTTAAGACCCAAAAACTTCAAGATGATCAGTTCCTGATGGCCCTCTTGGACTGCCTTGAGGGAGCGCCGGCCAACACTTGGCTCAGGACCTGGAGTGATCGTGAGGATTCAAGTTCCCCCCTTACCTTTGATGAGGTGTGGGAACAGTTGGAGGTACGTGGATCCCGGCTGCCAGAGGACCATTACCACCAGATGTTGAAGAATTTTCCTTCGTTCTCGCGATTAATCTTGCACGAAGTGCAAGACAAGAGACAGCGCTTCTGGAATCTCGTAGAAGAATCTGAACATTCAGGCGAAAAATTTTCTAGTGCCGAGCTGAAAAGTCTGATTTTTGACAAGATCCCCTCAGAAACCACCGCCACCCTTCGGAATAAACAGTCCGAAGAAAAGGTCAAGACCTGGTGGGCGGAGGTCGATGGCTTTGATGCCTCGGCCAACCGGTTTACCGTCAGGGAGGCACTTCAAAAGTGCTCCCCCACGTCGTTTACCAAGGTGAAATTCACTGAAAACACGTGGAAAATCAAGTTTAATGAACACGAGGATCGGGACTTGTTTGTCCAAGTCCTCAATAGGGGAGTAAGTTTCCACGGCCATCGCCTGAAGGCCAGGAACTGGGTGTTTTCGTTCACCCCGCAGGAACTGTGGGAAGAGGTTGAGCGGCTCGCTGACGCCGCCAATCAAAATTTCCATGAGGGTCTTGGGGGAAACAAGAATACCCAGCAAAACACCCAAAATGGGGCCCAAAAGGGCAACAAAAAGGTGAATGACACCCGGAATGTTCAGGATCATTGTAGCATCTGCCTTCTTTTAGGTTCTACGAATCGGGCTAAGACGCATTCTACTGGTAATCACCGATGGTCTGCTTACGATCACAAGGTGATTGGTGAAAATGTCAGTAATTCGCAGAATTCAGACAGGAATGACAGACAGGTGCATGGTGCAAAGGGGGGAAAGGGTAATCCGACCCCCTCCGGTGGGAACAAAAATACTGGAGGCCCTGGCGGGTCCCAAGGCAAAGGAAATCGGACTCCATCCGGCTCCGGTGGGCAGCCAAACGGCCAGACAAGTCCCAATGGCAACGCCGGAGGCGGAAATGGAAATCCAGGCCAAACCCCTCAATCCGGTACAAACAAAGGAAATGCTCCAGGATCACAGGGTAAAGGTAAGGGAAATCCTTCAGGAACCCCTTTCTCTGGTAAGGGCAGAGGGCGTGGCGACGGTGGTGGCCCATCATCCGGCGGCCGTGGCCGTGGACGTGGAAAGGGCAACCATCGTGTGGATCAGGTCTCAGGTGCAGATCAGGTGTCCGATGCGGATCGAGATTACGTCGAAAATGCTCTGAATCCAGCAGATGATCCGTTACAAGATGAGTGGATCGACGAATCAGGCTGTGTTCACAATGTTAACGCAGCCGCTGGAGGTCAGAACGCCTAGGGGAGCCACGAAAATCGCCCCTCCCCAGGCGATTTCAGGCATGATCCCCAGATTCCTGATCGACCATTACTTGATGTAGGGTCGCTTGTCTCCTCTCCCCTGGATCCGGCAGCGGATCCTTCTGTTGTAGTGGACGAGGTTGGTGTACAGTCCAAGCACAGGGTCGTCAGTTTGTCACAAAGCTGTGGGTCTCTGATTGCAAAGGAAATTTCCATCTCGCCACTTGTTTGTGTGACAATGGATCAGAGGTAAATCTCCAATCCAACTCATTCTTACCCGACGACTGCGTGTTTGAATCGCCTCATCCTGTTACCCTCGAGGGAGTTTCTGGACATTCTCTCGCAGGTGGGCAACGCGGTTGTTATATATCAACTCATTTGGTCGCTCAAGACCTTTGGGAAGAGCAAAATGTGGAAGAAGTTGTCCTTAAGGATGACTACTTCTATCGTGCTGACATAAAGTATGACCTTTATTTGGGCCATCCTTGGCTTCGCAAGAACAGGGTAGCGCCCGTAGGTCATCGTCGTTGTTTTTTGCTGGAGTCAGGCCCCTTGGAGCGTCCTGAATTCCGTTTTTTGCACGCAGGGTTTAAAAGTGCAGAAGAATTTTTGAAGCAAAAGGTGACACCAAAATTTGGTGAAGATGTCACCATTGCAGAGGTGAATGGGAGTGCCGATTACTCCCAAGAGTTAGAATGTCTTCGTAGGGACTCCCAGCCACGACGCCCTTCGCGCTGGCACTCTTCATCCTACAGAGTTGTCGACAAATGGCGCGATGCAATTTGTGAATATTTTTATGAACACCATTCCTTTTGGCCACAGTATGATGCCTTTGCTAACCGTATGAATAAGCGCTTTGACAAGCACTTTAGCGACGCTTGGACCCATAAATGGGACAAGAAGTTGTGGATTAATCCTCCGTTTCACTTAATCCAGCAGGTCATCCACAAAATCAAGCAAGATAAAACCCAGGCAATTTTAGTTGTGCCCTTGTGGGACGACAAGCCTTGGTTTCAGGAATTACAAGACATTTGTGTAGATTACATCTAACTTCCCAGGAAGATTAAGCTGTATGCCAGGGACGACACAGGTCCCCTGCCACAGCGGTCCTGGAGTTCGCTTGCATTCCTGGTGGATGGAAAGCTTTCTGACTCTAATTCTGCTGATTCTGGTACTGATTCTTGTGTTGGGTCTGAATCTGAGGTTGAGTGTGGTACTGATGATGAATCTATTTTTTCTGATTTTTGTCCGTCAGATACCCAAGGTGATTCAACGTCCAATGGATCCGCCTCGTCTCCCTCTTCCCCAATACGATCGACATCGAAAAGAATCTTCAGTGCACGGGCGAAGAAAAATTCCAAATCGCGCCGCAAATTCAGAGTTTTTTATGAAAAACCCCCTGTGGAAGCTTTCATGGATCTTTTCGAGGAGCTGGATCACGAAGAGAATCTCTGGGATTTCGACACACGACCCACCTATCTTCAAGAGGCAGTTGATACGGACCTGTTTAGGGACATCCGTAAGAAGATTCTTCCTGCCAAAGCCGAAGAAGTCGCCAAAGTTTTTTCGACAGTAATTCCTGGCGATCAGGTGGACACTGAATTGTGTTCCAAGTCAAGAGAAAAGATTTTTGAGGAACGGAAGGACACAACCCTTTCAGGGAAGTTGATCAAAGACCCCCTTGTCCGTGGACAGTTCGGTGAAGCCTTCATCGAGCTTCGTGAAGGGTACAAGGCAAAAAAACAGCGCCCTTATGAAAATCATGGACACAAACATGAGATACTCAGAAAAATCATTGAGAGAAATCTCAGGGAATTTGGTTGGCTTGAGGGTTGTATGACCAGCGAATGGTGCTGTGCACCCTTCACAGTCCCGAAGCCGCCGCCTGCAGACCAGAACACTATAGATGGTTGGCGAATGGTGGTTGATTTTCGCAATCTCAACGCCGAAACCAAGGCGGATTCGCACCCCCTGCCCCTCATTGAGGAGGAAATCGCCAAGAGGGCAAGAGGTCGTTTGTTTTCTGTGCTGGATCTCCGTCACGGCTTTCACCAAATGCCGTTGAGGAAGGACAGCCGACCTCTCACCTGTATGTGCACGCCATGTGGCCCAGTCCAATGGACCGTCATGCCCATGGGCCTGAAGAACGCCCCTTCATTTTTTCAAAGAGTGATGGAGGATGTGCTGTTCACAACCCATCCTGAGCTTCGTGCTTTCGTGAGCGTGTACATAGATGACATAATCATCGCGACGGAAGGGGAGGGACTGACCGAAGCTGAGCTGGTGGCCCTACATGAGAAGCAGCTGAACCAAGTTTTGGACATTCTTGACGCCAATCAGCTGATTTGTGGGCCAAAGAAGGGAAAATTATTTTTAAAATCAGTCGAATTTTGTGGTTCTCTCCTAGAGAATGGCACCCGACGACCCAGTCCAGGGAAGCTCGTCGCTATTCAGAAGTGGAAGCGCCCTGAGACGATCACGGAGCTGAGAGGATTCCTGGGTTGTTGCAATTTTTACCACACTTTTGTGCCGAATTATGCCAAATTTGCTGCCCCCCTCACTGAATTATTGAAGGTAGGGAGAGATGCAGGCAAGGCAGGTTCAAAGGTTCGTGTCAAGTGGACTGACGAGTGCGAGGAGGCCTTCGATCACTTGAAGGCGGCCCTCTGCGAAGTCGCCACGTTGCATGTGCCCCAATTCGACCGACCCTTCTACATTAGAACCGACGCTTCTAGGTACGCGATCGGAGCTGTCCTTGAACAGGTTGATGAAGCCACCGGCGATCACTACCCTCTTGCATTTTGGTCTCGGAAGCTAGCCCCACGCCAAATGCAATGGTCGCCGCGTGAGCAAGAGACTTACGCCATAATTTGCGCTCTAAAAAAGTACCAATCGTGGGTTGGCACCAATCGAGTCGAGGTCCTGACGGATCATCGATCTCTGGAGTATTGGGCCACTGAACACATTGATACTGTCGCGAGCCCAGCTGGTCGACGGGCCAGATGGCACGAATTTCTCTCTCTGTTTGACCTCCATGTGTCGTATTTGCCTGGAAAACACAACACGGTAGCGGATGCTCTGAGCCGATGGGCTTACCCCGCCTCAGAGGGGCTGCAAAGTACCAACATCCATGGTACGGAGCAGGACCGCCATGTCATCATCGAATGGGATCAGGAAGAAAAGAAACTCATTCGACGTGCATGCATGCAGTGTGCTGTCAAAGAGCACCCATTGCCGTGTCACGACATCACGGCCATCTCAGATCCGGCGCATACCCATGAGATCTGCACCAAAACACTGAAAGTCGTGGAGAAAGTCACCGATCCCTCCTCAGGGAGTGTGAAACAGTTTGACTATACCCGACAAGTAAGTCGATTTCGGTTGATCCAAGGCATTAAGCGTCGAGATCCGGCCAAAACTCCACCCCTGCCTAAAGATTCCCTGATCATCCGTGACTGGACGTCCGATTATCTGCAGGATCCCATGTTTAAAGAGGTCTTTGGAAATCTCAAATCCAAAGATGCTCACAAGGATGGGATTTTTCCTGAGTACTCGTTGGATGGGGGGAAGCTGTGGATGGAGGGTAAATTGTGTGTGCCAGACGCCCTAGCCCCCCGAGTGTTAAACTGGTGGCACAAATGGGAGTCCCCCCACGCACATGGCCGTCGACTGTGGTCGATGATTAAACATAGGTTGTTTGGCTCACGGCTATATACTCACTGCATGAAAGTAGCCGCCGGATGTGCCCAATGTGCTGTCTCGACGCCTCCCAGTGCGAAGAAGCACGGCCATCTGAGGCCTCATCCTATTCCGGAGCGCCTCTTTAACAGAGTCACCAGTGATTTTTTCTATCTCGGTGAACTCGACGACGAAGAGTGCCATTGGACTAACAAAAAAGTCAATGGTGTGCTCCTCATTCAGTGCCGTCATTCCGGCTACATTCAAGTGTTGCCTTGCAACATTGAGTCGATGACTGGCAAGGCTGCCGCCAAGTGGTGCGCGCAGACCTGGATGGGAGGCTGGGACGTCCCATCCGAGGTGGTCACGGATTCAGGCAAAGAGTACACCTCCGAATGGTGGAGAGAATTGTGTGCTCGCCTTGGAATCCACCACCTCCGATGTGAAATCCACTCGCATCGAGCGCTGCCTGGTGAAAGAGCCGGCCGCTCAATTATTAATATGCTTCGTAAGGAGCTCGCGAGTGAAAAGGATTTCCATTGGATGGAAGTTCTCTTCGCATTGCTTCGCCGTTACCACAACACGCCTTTGTATCATGGCCTTTCTCCAAATGAAATTGTCTTTGGACGAAAGAAGTGTTGGTGGAACATGCCGTTGAATAATCCTCGCCCCTGTAAAGATGCTTCGCTGTTTTTGGACGAAGTCCAACGAGCAGATAAAACTGTGTCGGAATTAATCGAGAAGCATCAAGCTGACTGGCTTTGGGTCCAGAATCAAGGCCGAAAAAACCCCCACAATTTTGAAGTCGATGATCGAGTTTGGCTTCGAAAATCCGAAACCACCCTGGACGGAGATGACAAGCTTCTTCCCTTGTGGGAGGGGCCATTCGCTGTTACAGCGCGTCTTGGTGAGAACAGGTGGAGGATTCGTGTGGATGTCAGCAGGGAAATTGACGTTTCGGGCGATCGCCTCAAGAGAGAGATCCCCTCCCCCAAAGATCAGGTTAAACCCCTTTTTTGGACGGCGAAACACTTGTCTGATCGGGTCATCGAAGGGGGAAAGTACGAACTCAAGAGGATTGTTGAAGCAAGACGTGACGCCAAGGGCGAATGGGAATTTCTGTGTGAGTGGAGGGGCTTTGATTCCAGTCACAACAACTGGGAACCAGCCCAATCTTTTGTCCATGGGTACACCAAGGGGTTCATCGACTTCCTCAAGAAGCACCCCGAAATTGGAGTACTCCTGACAGATTGTTTGTCGAAACCAGACAGACAAGTGGAGAGCGACGGAAAACGACCTGTGGTGAATCGAGATCCAGCCTTTTACGGCCCTCAGCAGCCACATTCCAGGGCTGATCCGTCGATCCCCCCTCCTGCGGTCAGGCCAGCCCAGGAGCCACATGAGGACCAAGCTTCAAGTTCGGCCGCTGATTTGCAGCGCCCAAGCCGTACGAGGGCCAGGCCAGACAGGTTGGTGGTCACATGTATTCGTGCTTGGCCGAATTGAAGAAGCCATCCTACCACATTCTGCTCAATCCACTGTTCATTCTTTCTGTTTATGTCATGATGTGGAGAACTGCGAATGTTTGATAATTTGACGTCAATCAAACAATTTTTCTTTGGTCTCCGTTCGGTAGCGTATCGAAAGTCGAAAACCGAAAGCCACGGAGTGTGCTGCCGTGTTCAGAAAAAACCAAACTCAGGCTTAATTCAGGCAGATTCGGGGTAATCTTGTCTCTGTTGGTCTGTGCATCTTTGGAATTTGGCTACTCGTGCAGATGGAAGCAAATGTACATAATCAAAACGCTGGCCAGCGACAGTCGCCCCTTTCAGCGACATTCACCCCTACAGGCACCCCCTGTAGTACTGGCTGCACCAGATGCGACGCCAGGAACTCAGATCGTACCTTCATTTGCTGTGATGCTAACGCCAAAGTCCAGATTCAGATCCAGGATCCTCAAATTTGCCTTGAATTTCTCAGGTTTGTCCATCATTCTGCCACTGTTGTACGAGACCCAGACGTCAATTGTTCAGACACCATCATGTAGGAGCTCTAGGGACTTCTAAAAGCAACCTCTGAAGTCCGTAAGCTTCGTTGTATTTTTGGCACACGCCAATGTGAGCTCAATCCGACCTGAAACTGTCGAAAATGGTGAATCCAAGTGTCTTGTGGGACTTCATCGAAAGATTGGCCTTGTCCAAGTCGATTGACACCACCGCCACTGTAAATTCGGTGTCTCTCAGTTATATACTGTCAGTAAAGTGCCTTCAGCGAACCTTCGGCGCGTTACATGCCAAGGATCCAGGGCCAGCATGTCCCATCATGATGCATCATCACATGATCCACATTTTCATAGAATCTGTTAGATGCTCGCGAACCAGCGTGCCGGAAAGCACAATTGAGCTGAATAAACGACAATATATATTAACTTTAGTCTAAACGACAGTGTTAGTAGTTTCAGTTGTAGACATTCCGCTGCATTTCACCTCCATCTCATGAAATTGCTGATTTTTAGGACAATTTAGATTGATTTCCTTGTCATCTCCTCTCATTCCTTGTAGATCTGTTTAGATCTAAGTGAACAGAAGAACATCTCTACCTTCGGTGGTTCACTTAGGGTCTGTAGACTACATGTGTATTTGTTTAACCTCTCTGTGATTGCTTCATCCCCTTAATCTCTGCTCCAATTGAACCTCAATTTTGCTGAATCTTGTGATCATCCACCAGATGCGCCAAATCTGAGCCACATGCTGCACTGTTCAGAACGACAAAAGCGGGATAACACGATGTAGAGTTCGGCGAGGACACCGTAGCGTGCCCGCGACAGCGAAACTGTGCCAGAGCGCTGAGATGTCACTCCATTTCTTGATTCCCCCACTCAATCCACCAATAATCTACCTCATTCTCAACCAATGCATGGTTTGGTATCGATTCTCGATACGTTTACATGCTTTCTAGCCCTTGACCTAATGTTTTACTGCACGGAGGACTGTTCGTCACTTCTCATTCTGTCTCATTTCAGGTTCATCCAGCCTGATTCAGTGCCAATTCAGCCCAAATCAGGTCAGATCAAGCAGATTTCGCCCCATCGAGGCTACATTTCTATTTTTTTCTGGGACTTACCCGCACTACGTTCTTCGTTGACGTAGCGACACACCCCAGTGTGTTTTTGGAGGGGGAGTGTAAGTGCGGCTAGCCCCATCTGCTCAGATTTTCAGACATTCTGCCCAGATTGGCTACATTTTGGTCATTTTCTTTGCTTCGGCGGAATCGCCGCCTCGCAGCTCAGTCTCAGGATATTTCCTATATATTTCTGATATGCCGGATTTGATTCCGCGGTCCATTCCCCGTAAATCCGCCGCGTTCCGCTATTTTAGCTGGAATCGCCATTTGCCGCTGACGCGCGCTCGCGGGCCAGATCGGCCAAACATTTTTACATAATTGGATTCTTTAAATCTTTTCAGACAGTTTTGGACACTCAGATGTATTTAGAATAATTCGCATCAATTTTCTTCATAGACTGGGATTTTCTGCCGGACCACAATCAGCATGGACCTTGCTTCTGTTGTCGCTGCTCTCGCCTCCGTTGGTGTTCGAGTATCCGGTTCTACCCCCAATAACAACATCCAGGGAGACTCCTCGCGTGCCTGCCCCACTGGTCTTGCCGGCCCCGAGCCCTCCGGCACCCTCAACGACCCAGGGCAGCACTTTCAGGGTGACCCCGGACGGCATGCACCTCCACGTCGGGGGCTACCGCCGCCGGGACGGCCTATCCCCCCCCACGCGGGGGGCGGCGTACCACCCGCCGGCAGCCCTCATGTACATCCTCCGCGACGTACTCGCGGAAAGCGAGCACCAAGAGCCTAACGCGGACGTGGCATGGCCCGAGCCCCTGCGTCCCCGGCCCCCCGCGCCGACGCCTTTGTGGTTGGTGACCACGGACGACCAATGCACCCAAGCGACGGGGCAAGCGCAGCTCCGGGCCGAGTGGGTAATAGTGCAGGTGGGGGCGGGCCAGCCCGAACCCCGTGGGCTCCCCCGTGGCACCGCCCTGCTGGTAGCTACGGGGGTGCCGCACGACCCACACATGGCGGTGCACGCGTTGGAGGACCAGCCGGAGGACACGGGGCACCTGGTGGGGCACCAGCGCGGGGGCCCGGCGTGGCTCAAGGAACATGTGACGGCACTTCGGTCCTGGGCGAGCACGATCACCGGAGCGGAGATCCGGCTGCACGACCACCCGGCGATCAGCCCCGGCGACACCAGGGCGCTGAGCGTGGACCAACTGACCCCCAGCCACCCCGACGTCCGGTGGCACTCCGCCGACCTCAACGCGGGGTGGCTCAGCCCCACCGGATACTGAAGCGGTAGGGTGGGGACCCGCCGTGTTGGCCCTTGAAGACCCTGAAAATGCAACAGAGCACAAAAATCAGGCTTCAACCATGACTCCGGTCAGCGGTGTTATCTTCTCGATTTCGATCGCTTTGGGAGTCCATTTGACCACTTTTTATACAAATCTTTCCAGGATTTTTGCCGCATGGCAGGATTAGTCCTGGCTACATGGTCTCTGGAGAGGCGCAGAAGGAAAATTGATTAATTTATTGCAAAAATCTATAAAATTAACTATAAAAATCGCTATTTCCCAATCTGGGATTACGCCTCTGCTGAGGTCATTTTTACGCCTGCGGAGACTTCTGCGGTCGCGCTGGGGAGACGCTCCCGCTACCGCATCACCCCTCTCCTTAAAAGAGTTGCAACCCTCTAGGAGGCTTGCAACTCCGCACTGGAGTGCCCTGGAGGAAGTCTCCGCTGGGTGACTTTCCTTTATGGGAAACAAAAAGGTTTGTTTATCCCCCAGGGGGAAAAACAAGTCCCAGGGGTGGCCCTGCCCTAGGTGTCCGGTGGGGAGCACCAATACTACCCTCAGGCAGAAATCTGCCTACTTTGACACCTTAGGAAAAAGAAAAAGGCCTTGGGTGGCCTGCCCCGTTTGTTTTGAAAACCTGGCAAAAGCTTTCAGTTTCCCGAAAACCTCCATGCTTTCAAAAACCAAACAACAGGACAGGCACGCACACAGCACTATAACGCAGCATCAAATCCATGGTGCTGTATCAGTTCGTGCCTTACCCAGGCACCGTGCACTGTACTGTACAAGTGCGGGTGCGTGTGCAAGGGGCTGAGCTGCCCCATATATACATGGGTTTTAAGTCCCACATATATACCCGGTCGGTGGAGCCTGCCAAGACTACGCTCAGCTATTAGTGCTCCACCAGAGAAGGAAAACTGCGAGCACTCAAATAAAATATAATAATGATTACGCAGGTTCGTCCTGCTCTTCCGATACCCCCTTTAAGAGGTGTCATCACGGCTTAACGCCGCCATCGGCGACTGCTCGGACTAGGCGTTTGACTGCTCATGGTCATCTGTTGCTTGGATACCCATGTCGTTGGTCCTCCCGTTTGTTCCGCTTGAAGCTTGAGAACGCCCTTCAGGCGTTCGACCTCCGCCTCCAGCATGGGTACTCGAAGAAGGACCATCTCCTCTAGTCTCTTGATTCGCTCTTCCATTGGCTGCGCTGCCTGTTCATTCGGTGCCGCTCGTGCTGTCAAAGGATCACGCTGCTGGTTCGTTTGACTCCTCCACGACGCAGTCCTGGTACCATCTTGGCGCCCGTCACCATGGTGAGGTCGGTAGCCTCGTTGCTGCCCGGCTGTGGATCCCCTTGCGGTCCTTTGCTCGAGTTGTGGTTGGTGTGCCGCTCTTCGCTGACCCTGGTGTCTGGCGCTCTCAAAGGCCAGTTGCCGCCTTGGTGAGTCTGCAGGCACTTGCTGCCGCGGACCCATGGTTGCATGTCTCTCCTTCTCCCGCAGATTCGCTTGCCTTGTTCGGGGCTCCTGCATTCCTCTGGTGGCACGCGGTTCTTCTTTTGGCTGCTGCCACGGGTCACTTGGACTTGGATACGCCGGTTGGTACCACCGATCTTGCCCTCTGGCTGGCATCGTTGGGGTCTTGGCATTTGTCCATCGTTCACTCGTGACAGGGGCTGAGAACTTGCTTGAGCTCCATTTCGTGCCGTCGGGAAACTTGATGTCATGATGACCTTCAGGCTCGCTGCTGCCCGAACTCCACGGCAAGTTTGCTTTTTGACTGATAGATCCCCAGTCCGATGAGCTGCTCATTGTAGCCTCTCTTCTTTTAACAAACGGCTGTTGACCGTCCTCTCACTCTTTCACTGCGGGCGGCTGACGGCTGTCCTTTGACTCCTCCACCGCAAACGGCTGATGGCCGTCCTCCTCGGCGCAGACGGCTTGACGCTGTCTTGTCTTGAGCGGCGGGCGGCCGTCTCTTTCTCAACGGCTGGCGGCCGTCTCCACTTGAGCAGCTAGCGGCTGTCTCCTTTTGACGGCTGGCGGCCGTCTCCACTTGAGCAGCTGGCGGCAGTCTCTTTCTCAACGGCTGGAGGCCGTCAACTTCTCCACGACTGGTGGCCGTCGCCTCTTGAGCGGCTGTTGGCCGTCTCCTTTTGAACGGCTAGCGGCCGTCTCCTCTTGAGCGGCTGGCGGCCGTTCTCCTCGTGAGCGGCTGGCGGCCGTTCTCCTCGTGAGCGGCTGACGGCCGTTCTCTGCTGCGCGGCGTGCGGCAGTATTGTGGAAAGATTTTGAAGCGGTAGGGTGGGGGCCTGCCGCGTTGGCCCTTGAAGACCCTGAAAATGCAACAGAGCACAAAAATCAGGCTTCAACCATGACTCCGGTCAGCGGTGTTATCTTCTCGATTTCGATCGCTTTCGGAGTCCATTGGACCACTTTTTATACAAATCTTTCCAGGATTTTTGCCGCATGGCAGGATTAGTCCTGGCTACATGGTCTCTGGAGAGGCGCAGAAGGAAAATTGATTAATTTATTGCGAAAATCTATAAAATTAACTATAAAAATCGCTATTTCCCAATCTGGGATTACGCCTCTGCTGAGGTCATTTTTACGCCTGCGGAGACTTCTGCGGTCGCGCTGGGGAGACGCTCCCGCTACCGCATCAATACTACTGGATCCCGGAGGCCTGGGGCCACACCTCTCCCGACGCGTCCGGGGGCGGACCCTGCAAACACGCCACCAGCGTCGCTCTCGCCGCCGACCTCACCCGCACGTGGGCGGTGGCCATCTCGGGCACGGTGCCTGACGGGGAGGGGGTGGCCGCCTCCCTCCCCCTACAATACGGTGCCCACCGACCATGGGTCCACACGGTGGACGCCGAAGTCATCCTCCACCTCCTGCGGCACGCAGATCGCGAGCGGACCACAGGGGTCCCCGCGGGCGCAGCGAAGGTGGTCAACCAGATGCCCCTGCGGTGGCTCCGTGACAGCCTGTGCGCGCGAGGGCAACACGCCGGGCACCCGTTCTGGTACGTTGGAGCCACCTCGCGCCACAGTGACGCCCTACTGCACAATGCGGACTGGGCGGCGTCCCAGGACACCGTCCTGCAGAACAGGCCCCCGGACCCTGGCCACGCCTAACTCATTGTCGCCGGCCGTGACGGCCATCTCGATCTACGCCCCCCCACGATGCGGGTGCTCGGCGAGGTCGCGCAGCGGGCGCAGACGGACCATGCGCTGACGCACCGGGGACACACACCTTTGGGCGCGGCCCACGCCACGGCCTATGTCCACGCCCGGGACCTCACCGCGGCGGCCACCAACCGCCGGGCGCTGCGGGCCCGAGACGGCCACACGCCGGTGCAGCGCAGGCTCCGCGTCCGTAAGGAGCGACTCTCCGGCGTCGCCATCGTCCCACAACCGTGCCTCCTATGCGGCGGCCCGGAGGAGACCCCGGTGCACATGCACGTGGGGTGCGCCCACTCACAGCTCCTCTGGCCCCACTACCGCCAGGCGGTACACGAGGCGGCCCGCCACCTCCCACCCGGGGACAAAGCCCTGTGGGTGGCCTCGTGGCGCTCCGCAGGCGCGACGTGCACGGAAGTCTTCTGCTCCGGACTGGTGCCCCAGGACGCGGAGGCGCAGCTCCGCGCCATAGCCTGCTACGACCCGCCGGGAGGGACCTCTGTGGACAATTTCCTCCACCACATGCTCCGGCTGGGGGACTTCGCATGGGAGCTTCGCAACCACCGGCTGGAGCAACTCCTCCGCGAGCCCCAAAGCGCGGCGGCCCGGGCACACCGGTGGCTCACTGCGGCGGAGGGCGACCACCCTCCCCCCCCCCCCGCGCCCTGACAAGGACTTCGTAGCCTCCCTCCGTGTCGTGAATGGCACTCTGGAGTGCCCGCCCCAATAGGGCCCCCACCCGTACCAGGACCTGCCGGGGGGGCTCTTGAGGCACCTGCAAGACGCCCTCTTCCCACCGTGGATCATCGGGCGCGGCTTCATGACCGCGTGGGAGGCGTGCATCGTGGGTGAGGAATGGGCGCGCGAGTGGGGCCGGTGGTGCGCCGCCACGCGCGCCCCGGAGACCCCTGCGCAACGATGCGCCGCCATCCCGCTCAAGGGATGGGGGCCGGACACCCGGCCGAGACCTACCGTGATCCGCGGGGCAGGACCTGACCACCCGTGGGACGCGGCCACAGGGGAATGGCTGCAGGCGGCCCCGGGGCCGCAAACGGGATGGACTGGGGACTTGTCCTCACTTGTCCGGACACCCGTCCCGCCCCGCATCGTCCTTCACGCCGCCAACGTACTCCGGGCTACGGAGATACGCACGTGGGGACACGCCGCGGCCACCGTCCGGTGGCACCCCCCAGAGGGCGGGGCCGCCCAGCTCGCCGTGGCGCACTTCAAAGCTGGGGGGCCGGTATACGACGACGCCCTGTCCCGGCTGGGCGACACCCAGGGGCCCTTGCTCCTCATGCTCCCCTTCGACATTGCGGCCGCGCTGCGCCAGGAGCTGGACGGCTGCGAAGGGCTGCGAGTGGGGTGGGAGGCAGTCGCGGACGGCACCCTGCTGGCCCTCCTCCACCGAGACACCGCGAACGGGTGCCGATGGGATGAGCTGACGCCCCACCTCACCGGGCGCCACCTGTACATGGCAACACCCCCCCAGGGGCACCCCCGCCCGGCGTGGGACGACCTCATCGCCGCCTTCCACCACCACGGGATCCTCCCCGACGACACGTGGCAGGAGGTCCAGCAGAAGATGCTTGGCAAGGACTACCGGCGCCGCGTCCGCGCCCGCCTGCTGGAGATCCGGGACCCCCTCCGACAGAGGTGGGACGACCTCTGGCTCCGGCATCTCGACCCTTGGTCGCCGCCCTCCCACCTCCCACACACCTGCCGACTCTGCGGGGAATGTGACACGGTGTCCTCCGCAGCGTCGACAGGCGCCAACAGGTGCGCGCGGTGCGCCCAGGTGGCCGCTTGCCCCTGGCCCGAACCTCCCGCAGGCCCGCGCAGGCGCACAGAAGAGGAGGTCCTGCACCGGCGCATCGAGGGGGCACACACCCCCTCACACGAACGAGCGGGCCCCGCGGGCGCTGCCCTTCTGTGGATCCCCGTGCACCTGCGGGACCCCACATCCGTTGCGCACCTGTCGCACGTGTTCGCGCCCTAACCCCCACCCGCCGCCGCCCTTTGCAGAGCCCGCAGCACCATGCCACGCCGACGGGGGGATGGGCCGGGACACACCAGGGCCCGCCGCAAAGCGCAGGAGGCGGCCGTCCGGGGCCTGGTGGCGGACGCGGTGGCGGAGGCACACGAGGCGCACGCTGCCGCACGGTGTGACCTGACAGGCAGTGCGGGGGCTTTCCTCAACGAGACTGCTCTCCCCGCCGTCCGCGCCCTGAACAGAGCGGGGGCCCCTACGCTGCTCCCGGCAATGCACCGGATCGTGAACGCCGTCCAGCCGGGGCTCATCAGCCTGGAGGCGGGCCTCTACGGGCACTGGATGGAGTGGCGCGAGTCCAACCGGTCGGGCCGGCCCCTGTCCATGGGGGACACCGTGCGGCTGACGGGAGCAGGGTCTGCCATGTCCCTCCGCAGCAGCGCCCCAGCCCTGCTGCACGCCCTCAGGACGCGCTACCCTGGGGACGCGGCCCCGTACCTGAACCAGGCGCGGGCCACGTACACGGGGGGAGTGTCCGAGCTGGATGCGGCGCTCCACCTTCTACACCCACCGGACGAGGACTTTGAGGTGGGCGAGATCACGGTGTTCGTGGAAGGCGCGGACGAGGCGTCCGCCCGCCCCCGGCCGACCAACCCAGTGTACGACGGCACCAGGCCTACCCCCCCGTACGCCATCGTATGCGAGGCGTTCCCCAGGGAGCCCACTTGGTGCCCCGCCCTCCCGCCGGCGACGCACGCGCCCCGCGGCTGGGCTGACCCAGACCTGTCCACCCCCCTCTCCAGAACCAGGGGTGCCCACCACAGGGGGCACGTCCTCTGGCAAGAGTGCCCTGGCACCCCCCTGCTCCTCCTGGTCGTCGCGACCCGCGGGGACCCGGGGCGGGTCCTGGGGATCACCCCCACCCACCTCTATGGGGCAGCACCCGTACCTCGCCCCCCCCTCCCGGCGCCCGCGGCGCGGGACGGAGTACACACCTTCCTGCGAACACAGGAGGTCACCGCCGTTACGGGGGTCCACCTGGTGCGGCTCCCCCCGACACCACTCGACAACCCTCGGGGGCCCAGGGCCCTGGGCCCCGCCCCAGACTGGGAGATATGGCGCGACACGTGGGCCGCGTGGCTCCCCCGCCTCCCCTCCGAATGCCGGTGGATGGCCGCCGGCCCCCGGCCGTGCGGGGCTGACGCCACAGCCGGCCCCCCACCCCCTCCCCCCCTCTCCCCCGCAGAGCACCACACGGCACTGCCCACGGCACGGCACTGATGCACCAGGAGGTAGTGGGAAGGGCGCGCCTGCCACCACGCATGCCTACCAGGATAACAGTGATGGCAGACTCCGATGGCTCCCCCGAGCGGGACGACCGCCACCACCGCCGGTCCCGCTTCCGCTCCCCCGCCTCCCCGGAGTGGACGGGGGAGACCCTCGCGGACCGCGAGGAGCAGAGGCTGGCGGAGGCGGCGGTGCTGGTCGGGCAGCCGCCCCCGGCCCGGGAGCCTGAGCCAGCTGAGGTGACCGCCCCCGCCGCCCAAGCAGCAAGCCCCGCCGCCCCGCCCCGGGGGGGGGGCCCAGACGCGCAGGAAGCGGAGACCGCAGCCCCAGCGAGCCACGCCGCGGCCCCGACCGCGGCCCTCGGCACGCCGCCGACACGGGGGGTAGCCCCGGCGCAGGAACCGGGCGCATCGCTGAGGGCTGCCGCAGCCGCAGAGGAGAGCGAGAAGGGCGCGCGAGGGGTTGCGACCGCGGCCCCGGCGGGCCGCGCCACCGCCTCGGCCGACCACGCCGCGACCCCCAGCACGCCGCGAAAGCGGGGGACGGACCCCGCACGGGCCACGGGCGCCTCGCCGGCGGCTGCCACAGCAGCGAAGGAGAGCGAGGAGGGCGCGCGAGGGGTTGCGGCCGCGACCCCGGCGGGCCGCGCCACCGCCTCGGCCGGCCACGCCGCGGCCCCCAGCACGCCGCGAAAGCGGGGGACGGACCCCGCACGGGCCACGGGCGCCTCGCCGGCGGCCGCCACAGCAGCAGGGGAGAGCGAGGAGGGCGCGCGAGGAGTTGCGACCGCGGCCCCAGCGGCCCGCGCCTCCGCCTTGGCCGGCCACGCCGCGACCCCCAGCACGCCGCGCAAGCGAGGGAAGAACCCCGCACGGGCCACGGGTTCCTCGCTGGCGGCCGCCGCAGCAGCCGCAGTGGGCAGGGAGAGCGCGAAGTACCGCGCCCACGCCGACCCCACCCACACCCACACCAGCCCCCCCAAGCAGTTCTGCCCCAAGCCCTTCCCCCCGGGGCGGGCGCGGCACGTCCGCCCCGCGGCGCCCGAGCGCTCGCCGCCGGGCGTCACGCTGCCGCAGCTGCAAAGACAGCGGGGCGCCCGGCGCGTGATCCAGGAAGGAGGGGGGGGCGCGCAGGCAGAGCTGCGTGCCAGCCACTGGAGCGCTGAGCGGGGGGCAGGAGGCGACAGGGGAAGTGCCCAGGAGCGCGCGCAAGGAGCAGGCCAGGGCACGCGCGGCAGGGAGCAAGGGCGCAGCAGCGGGGGGGAGCAGAGCGCAGGCAGCGGACGGCGCGACTCAGGGCAGGGGGCCGGGAAGGGACCAGGGCACGGGAAGGGCGCGCAGGGGCACGGGCAGTGAGCCCAGGTGCAGGGGGCAGGGCGAGGAACGGTGGGTGAGCGGGCGGGCCAGGGCGTGGGGGACGGGGGGCGGGACCCGCGGCACGGGCAGGGGGCTGGAAAGTGGCCCAAGGGCAAGGGCAAGGGCGGCCGGGCTTCAAGGGACAGGCGGGACGGGGCATGGGAGCCCAGGGAGGAGGGCGGGACGGAGGGAGGGGGGCGGGGAGCGGGGCGCCCCCGCAGCGGGACGTGCAGCCCGTGATGTGCATCCCCCCCGGCATCTAACAGATGCCGGCGCACCACACCCACCACCACCACCACCACCACCACCACCACCTCTACAACATCGACCCTGACGCCGGCGAGCTCGTCCCCCCCCAACCCCCACGACCCCGGCACCAGCCAGCCCCCCCCGCGCCGAGGGCGGAGCCGGCGCGGATGGCCTCGGCGGAGGGGAGGCGGGGCGCGGCATCGGCGCCGCAGGTACAGGGGCAGCGAGGGGAGCCGGCGCGGGGGGCAGAGGAGGGCCGGCCATGGGACCGGGACTGGGGCGCGGTCCCGTACCCTCTGGGGGAAGAGGCCCTCCCCCTGGTGGGGGAGGTGTACGGGTGGTTGTGCTGGGCCAACCAGGGGACCTCCAGGAGGTTGAGGAACCGGCCCTTCGATGCCGTGCTCCTCCGGAGAGACGGAGGAAACCGAGAGGTACCCCCGGGGTGGTGGGCAGCCCCGGAGGACGATGAGAGGGTCCTCAGGTCAGTGATCCGGGCGGCGTGGCCCGACAGGGAGCCGACGTGGCCGGCCTTCCTGGAAGGGGGAGCGGTGCTCCGCATCACGGATGCGGACGCCAACAACTGGCTCCCCCGGGCCTTGCGCAGCGCCCTCGCCCACTGGCGCTACCGCCGGCGCAACCCGCCCCCGCCACAGCCCCAGCCCCCACACAAGCGGCGGCGCAGGTGATGACCCAGACGGCGGATGCGAGAGAGTGGGGGGGGGAGCTGGGCCCCCCGACCCACGCCCCCCCCACGGTACGGCACGACGCAAGAGAGCGTGCCACCTCCCGCGGGAGGGAGGGCGGAGACAACGAGCGCGGGGGGGAACCTGCTGCCCCGCAGCCCGCTAACCGCTGACCGCTAATCCTCACGGCCGCCCCCGGCCGGCCAGCGCCGCGCGACGACAGCCGGGGGGATGAGGGGCCCCAGCGAGGGCCTGCACGAGGGTCTGGCTCTAGGTAGAGGGAGGCGGGGGAAGGGCGCGAACCCCCAGCCGATGGCTCGCCCCTGGGGCCAGGACTACCATATCGCCCCCCCCCCCGGCCGTCAGGAGGCGTCGCCAGGGGACCAGAGGGCCCCCCCCACCCCCCCCCCCCTCCCACACAGGCCCGAGAGCGGGCGGGGGGGCGGCCCCCCCACCCCCCCCCCGCACCCCCCCCGGCTGGGGAGCCACAGGCGCGGCCCTCCGCCCCCCCGGAGCCGAGGGGACGCCCCCCCCCAGAAGGGACGGCGACGCGGTGGGGGGGGCGGCGGCTGGACCTGCTCCCGCGAGCCCACACTGGCCTGCCGGAGCAACGTGCACAGCAGAACAGTACGGAGGCCGCGCCCCACATGACCCTCCCGTGACCACAGCCCACTCAGGGAGGGCAGAGGGGGGGTTCAGGTCTGCAATGGCCCCCGGGGGAGCGGTGCGTAGGCCGCCCCTCACCCCCCCCCACCCCGGGGCGGCACTTCGACCCCGACCGCACGCGCACGCCGGAAGGGAGCGCGCCGACGACACGAGGGGGGCCAGGATTGAGTACCGCAGGCCGCCGCCCAGAAGGCGAGCAGGGAGGCCGCGGCGCGACACCCCCCCCCAGCCCCCCCACCGGCCCGCAAGCCGCGGGGGCCCCAGCCCCCACCCCCCGAGGCAGGGGAGATGGTCCCCCCCCCGCCCGAGAGAGGAGCCGGAGCGCGACCCGCCCCCCCGCCCCAGCCGCCGGCTCCCACGGGGGCCGCGAAGAACAAGCAAGCCCGCGCCAACGCGCCAGGACGCCGCACAGATCGCACCCAGAGAAGCCTGGTGAGCACGAACCGGAGTGATATGGGGGGCCACGCCCCCCATGGAAAGCACAACGCCAGTGACACCCGCTTTGTTGTCTGCCCAGGGAAGGTAGAGGGACGGAATGAGGCAGAGCGACCCCCCGCCCTACAGCCCCCCCCCGGCCGCACAAACGGGGGGTACGGCGCCCCCCCCCCCCCCCAGCCCGCCCCCCGGCACACGAACGCCACGGACCCGCCCCGCGGCGAGCAGCCCCCACAGGGCGTGCCGGCCGAGGGGACAGAGAAGGGCCCCCACACCCGCACGCCCGCGCCCACAACACGTCGATCGCGGACCCCGACAGCCCGCCCAGTAGGCGGGCAGTCGGGGGAGGGGGAGCGCCTGACCCCAGACGCCCCTCGCAACAGTAGAAGGCACCCCCCCCGGGGACGCCCTACCGCCACCCCCACAGCCCCAAGCCAAGTAGGGGGGAAGCGGGACCGGACCGCCCCCCCCCAAGCACGCCAGACGGAGCAAGGGACCGGGGCAGGACACACGGAGGGGCACGGACCACGTGGAACGGCCCTGCCAGCGCCCAGCGCCGGGACCGCGCGAGGTGCGCACGCCACACCACCCAGGGGGGGGGGAGCGGACGCCGCGGGAGCGCGAGCGCACACACATGAAAGGGACACGCGGGGACTACCAGAAGGGCAACCGGACCGAGCGCGCGGAACGCACAGACCGCGTGGAATGGCGTACCAGCGAGCGAGGATAAGGGACACCCGGACGGGACTGCCCGCCACACGCAGCGCGGAACACGCGGGGCGGGGAGGGGGAAACGAGAGAGACACAACACCAGGTACCGGCCCGAACCCCCCGAACCGGCCGCGAGCGCCGCGCACACACAGACGGGGCACTGCACCCGCCAAGGCAGTAGTGGCGCACAGCGCCACGCCCCAACCCCTAGGCTAGGCAGCCTCCCCGCCAGCCCAAGGGGGTCCCACTGGCGACAAGCCAGTAGCAGGGGCCCGGCGGCGCCGGCGCCCCGGGCGACCACGCATTAGGGGGGCGACGCAGTGGGTAGGCGCCCACAGCCACGGCTGCGAATTGATGCACTGACCGGGGAGTGGCGAAACGGGGAAGCCGGGGAAGGACGGGGCTCCGAGCTCTGTGAACCCGCGGGACTCCGCCACCAGGCAGGAGGTGCGTCTTGGAGGGCCCCCCACTAGGACCCGGTGGGGAGGATATCACCTGGCCCGACCAGGTGGCCCCCCGGGGCCGAAAGGCGTCTAGTACCCGCAAAATCAAACCTCAAACCTCAAACCTCACATTTCACACAGTGCCAACACCTCAAACACCCTTTTCAACTGCCCCCATGCCCTCAAAACACATTTCACCCAGTACCAACACCTCAAACCCCCTTTTCAACTGCCTCCATGCCCTCACAACACATTTCACCCAGTGCCAACACCTCCAACCCCCTTTGCAACTGCCCCCATGCCCTGAAAACACATTTCACCCAGTGCCCACACCTCAAACCCCCTTTCCCTTGGAACCCGTTTTGCCCACGTAGATGGCGGCACTAGTGTGCAACCCCTCTGATGAAGTGTGACATAGGCCACTTGCACACCCCTTGCACACGAAGCCAAACTTTCATTTCACCCTTTTTTTTGGTGGTTTTTGGGTGCCACCGAATCTCCCATGGCATATTCCATTAGTGTACTATTACCCAAACCTCTCACATGCCTCATAATTGTGCCCCATACCCACGTAACAAATTCCCCCAAAATTCCCAAACGTGGGGGTTGTGCAACCGCCGCCTTGCACAACCAACCCCTTGGACATGCCATCCTAACCAAAGGAACCTTGCTTTCATGGTTTGCTTGTATTGAATAGGTTGTAGAGAAAGGAGAACCATGTTCTTCACCATCAAACACCACAATATTTCACATTAAAATCACTTTTTGTCTACCCCCATTGGTGTGTGCAACCCCCCAATTTCACCGGTTGCACTTGTGCAACCGTGTGCAACCGTGTGCAACCACCATGCTACGCGCGGTGCGCGCCGTACTACAAAAAAAGAAGAATCCATTCAATGCGAGCACATTTGGACAATGCACTACAAATCACACATGGCACGAGCAAAGACGCATCCTCCACCATTGGAATCACATGTCATCACCACAATGGAACCCGAGTTGAAGGAGTCCTTGTCGGACCGCGGTCGTCAAGCGTGCCCACGATGCACTCGTGTAGCATACAATAGCATAGCGTTCCCCACGTCAACGCGTAGGTCCATGCAAATGATATGCATTGAAGAGGACGCCCGTTCTTGCATCGACCAAGCATCCCCATACGAGTCGCTCCCCGCAATGTGCCCATGCACGGGCCTTGACTTCCCCCCCTCCCAAATAACCCGTCGTGAAAAGGTATCCCCCATCGAAATCACCAATGGTGATTTCGCCGGTGAGAGCACAATTGTCGTGGCCATGAGTATAAAGGTTCATGGGGGCTCTCCCTGTACCACGCACAAGAGCAATGCTTGTGTAGGACAAATGGGGGAGGTGTCGTCGCACAAATTCATTTATGGATCGCACTAATGGCTCCATTTTGAAGGTCCGTGCGGAAATTGCAATCTCCTTGCGAAAGCTTGGAAATGCTTTAACGGCCCCAAGGAGGAGCCTCCGATAGTGAGTGCCATGACTCTCAATGTTCTCCCAACCCCTTGCATGACGTAGTTTTTGAACAAGCGTGTCGGCTAGTCATTGCGGAGGTGGCGAGCTGTATAGCTTTTGCGTTGCATCCTAACCCTCCTTGTTCGGCGTGTTCGTCTTGGGTGCCTCATCGCTCTTCCCCTCTTGCGCCAGGGCCACACTTGTGTCACTTGGGGTGGTGCGCTTGTCGTTGACATCCTCCGTGGGCTTGGCATCTCCTCCTTGCTCTCCCTCTTCCATGGGTTCATCCACTTCCTTGGAGTAAGAAAAAGTCACTGCCATGTCTTTCTTGGAGGGCTTGATCCAGGCCAAGCCCCCCTTAAAACCCTTTTGTTGATGCTAAGACTAACTTGAGTATTTTTATCACTCTTTTGAAGCTTCAAATACACTTTTTCAAAGTAACTAGGGTTATAACCCTAGCCCCCATGAAGTTCACCCCTACCACTCAACTGAGCGGAGGTATCTTCCTTCATGGAGGATATACCCAAATAAAATAGGCATTACATGCTTTAGGCCTTGGAGGTTAAGCCTAGTGGTCTCCCACCCCAAGACCCCTATACTCAATTAATTCTACCACTTATTGTGGTTCTACTTTTTAACTGTTTCTGAATTCAGTTGCTTGGCCAAGTCATAATCTGTGTCTGGCCTAAGTCCTTTGCCCCATATTCCTAAACAACACCATTTCATCCAAAAGAGTGCACATGAAGTGCTTGATGCTACCTTGGAGGCTAGAGTCAGGCCAGTTTTCACATAAAATCTTTTGTTTTATCCATTTGTGATTGAATCCTTGTATCTATACCTGCTTTGTCTATCTGCAGCCCTTCTGTGTTACACTGGACTTCAAACTATTCATTGATTCGATCCACATCCTGTTCTTGCTCTACTTGCTCCTTTGGTTTTGGGATTTCACCATCAAAAACCTGCAAGATTTCATCAAAATCTATAGGGCACCAATCAAGGACATCTTTCCGGTAGCAGAGGCAAACCCTGAGAACCTTTCGAACCGACTCTGAGCAGAAGCACAGGAAAAGCGCACTGAAAAGCACATTGAACATGTCTACTCAACTGTCCTCCCGAACCTGGCCGATCAGAAGTGTACAAGTACAACTTGGCAGTGTAGCCCCCCCAAAGAGTGAACCGCCACTCAGAGCAGCATCTGCGTCTCAGGAAGATCCAGAGCACAGAAGGGCGAACCTAAATCCGCCCAGAACAACCCCATTAACCATGGAAACCTTAGCGGCCCATGGTGAGGACAGCCTGCAAAGGCTCCGCATGCGTAACGAAGCCTCCATCGCCCGGTCGGCCTGTCCGGCCTCGTCTTCTACTGTTCTTGAAGGTGGTCCTGAAGAACAAGAGGACCTACGAAGGAGGATGGACGAGTTCATGCTCCACGAAGAGTACCACAAGTCCACCGTAGGAGAAGATGGAGAAATACCTCTTGATGCCCTCGGGTCGCCGCCCCCAACTGAGATGGGTTCCTTCCTTTTTTTCGGGGCCATCTAGAGACATGGCGGACACAGTATCACTACCGAGACAACCAGGAGTACACGAGCACCCGAGAGCATGGCATCCAGACCTGCCGATAACTTCAATGGCTCCTGAAAAGAGTCTGGATCCTCTTCGCCCAGAGCCCACCTATGGGGCTCTGGATCGTACGGCCGAACTTTTGGCCAAACTTCTATCCGGATCGGAAGACCCGGATGTGACAGCTCTGTCAGAGGCTGTCGAGGCTAAATTGGGTATCACTGAACCCTTACCCAAGCCGGCGGTAATCTCACCTTCATCCAGATTGAGCACGTTGGCTGATGATCTCAAAAGATCAAGGGTGTCCAGGTTTCTACCCAAGGTCATCTGCCCAAGCCCTTTTCATCCTCGCGCCAGGACAGTCCCAATTGCTGAACTACAGGATGTGCCGGTGACGGAGACTGAGAAAAGAGGGCTGTCAGCCCTGGCACCTCTTACCGGCGTATCTCCTTCTCCTTCTGGCCTAACCCCTTGGGGTGGGAAGATGGGCAGACCTATTGCCCAGGCGAACATCCAGCTAGAACTGCCGGAGTTCGACCCGAAAAATCTGCCCGAACGGGCAGAAGAATTTGCTTAATTTCTTTTGCTGACTGGCCAATCCCATGTGGATGTGGCCACCAAATGCTCACTGCTGAAACGCTCATGCAAAAAGAAATTTTTGCAAAAACAGGTGAAACAGATTGTGAAAACCTGTTCAACCTGGGCAGAGGTACTCCAAAGACTGGAGAAAACATTCCCAGTCTATGAGACTGACCTCAGTGTGCGCACACAGATGGAGGAGCTACCTATGCTCCCTGAGTTTCCTTCCGCTTAGCGAGTCTCTGAATACGTGTGCGGCCTAGAGTATCTGTTGTCACGGATGAACGTGGGCTCCTATGGAGCCACTGAGCCCCACCTGTGGCTCATGAGTAAGATCCCCCAGCGTACGTGGGATGACTGCCGCGCTACCTCTGAGAGGAAAAGCCGGACCCACTCGTACGACGAACTGGTGGACCTACTCATTGAGCTAGCTCTTGAGAGGGAAAATGACTCCCACATGGAGAAATTCCTGAAGAAGCACTTGGGCCGAGGTGGTACCCCTACCCCCGAACGTGGCGAAGGGAAAGGGCCTAAAAATCCCACTAACGCCAATAGAAAAGTTTATAGTGATTTCAACACTGTGTTTGTGCCTCTCCTGCTGCTTGCTGCTGGTGTAGGGTTTCCTGCTGCTTGTTTTTGAAGATGAAAAGCTTTTGTTTGCTGAAATACAGTCAATCCAGGATAGCCCAAGCCAGAGGTATGCAAGTAGAAGAGAATCAGGATCAAAGCATGAGGGGCTGCAGTGTAAACAGTGAACGATGAAAGGATATTCACAGAAACTGCAACTCAGGTCAAATCGGATTGCATATTCACAAAGATAGCTGAAATGCTTTGGAAAAGAGTTGGAAAACTGCCCCATGGTCACTCTATCTCCATAATGCCATCTCAGGAGATGTGCACTCTTTGTTTTGGGTCCCACATGTGCTGAGGTGGCAGGGCATGTGGCGATGAGGTCACTGCCATGTCACATGGGATCTTCCTACTTAGCTGGGCGGACCGGGAATTGAACCCAGGACCTCTCAAAAAGAGGTGCCCAGCCCCCTAGGGTGCATACTACTAGGACAGCTAAGAATTCATGGAAAAACATAGATAAATTCATAGGCTCTGCCCTGGATATGTCAGTTCTCAATCAACTCAGGAAAAGATGATTTGCCTCACATTGAAAGGGGATTAAGGGGTCCACTCCATATCCTGATTGGGTGTTTCTTTCCATAGGTCAAAATGTGTTATCACCACTTTTGGTAGGGCCAATACTAAGATAGAAATGCCTGGATGCTCAGTGCATCCCTAATACAACTAGAGTATGCCTCAAAGCATTGGAAAAGCACTTTTTCTTACTCCCCCCTTGTGCTGTGGTGGCCACCACTGTCGCATTTTAGGAAAAAGGGATTTTTTCTTGGCCTTTCCTTGGTTTCCACATCTACTTTAAAATACCTATAGTTTTCCTCACACAGAAAAATGGGCGCTCACCATGGCTGGCGCTCTTTTGCTGCTCTGTTTGTAACATTTCCTACAGAAGACTCAGCTTGGCTTGGTTGGGTTAGTTTGGGAGCATGCCAAAACATGTGCATGTGCATCCCTCCCTCTAAGACGCAGCGCGACACAAACCCAACGCAAGACACAATATACACACTCGCATGGGTTCCCGTAAACCTGCTGGCTACCTGTGACCTGTCTTAGGGGGAAGGGAGTCGTAAAAAAATTAAATTGCCCCTTGGTGGGGTCTTGGGTTCTGCTCGGTCTCTCCAGGCTGCTGCGTCTCGGCCCGAACACGGCCTACTCAGCGAGGCTGCGCGTGGGTATCTGCAGAGGCAGGAATGGGAGAATTATGGACGAATCCACGCAAAAGCAAAGCGACGACACCAAAATCCGTCAAATGACGGCCTAGAATTTTTCTAAGACAACACACCTGAGCAGAATCCAATTGTGCATCATAAGCACATTTTTATAAAAATTATAGTCATCTCTAGATTTTTTAAATCAAGAATTTCCTACGCATAAAAAGGCGGCGCGCAGGAGCGGCTCCTAGCGAAGCGCCCGAAAATGCAGAAATGATGGAATTATAAACGTATGTCTCACGTAGTCTTGAAAATGACGAGACACACATTAATAAATAAACATACAGATTCCACCCACACTAATAGAAGAATCAAAAATCCAAGAATTCGAAAATCAACGAAAAGACTTCAATGAATCAAGTATAAACTACAGGTATGCTCGTCTCGTATGCAGCATACACATTGCTCCTCTCGTGTCTCCGTGAACGAGTCTTGTAGCAGCGCTAACAACGATAGGACGCGATAGAGGGATTGATTAGAAAGATTGCAGATGATTAGAGGTCAGATCAGGGTGATTAGACATACACACAAGTGCATAGCGACGTTCTTCGCTTGCGCCCGGTTTTTCTCCTCACCTTGCTTCACTCTCCAGCGGTAGGTAAGGTAGGTACGCCCAGGTGGGGCCACCCCCTGGTGGAGTTCGTGATTGCGGTTAAGATGGGCAGGTTTGCCCAAGACAGTCGTGCATGCTCGTGCATTCACACACGCATTAAAGGGTAGGCCACGCGAAGTGCGCACGGTAAACCTTGTTTAGGCTACCCAGGGGCTCCTGGGTACGTTCTTTAAGAGAACCGGAGGAGTCCCTTAACGCTTGCTTGCTTGACAGGGGAGCTGATCCTTCAGCGTGTTTGCGGACAGTGTATTATAGGTCACACTGAGAAGCGTATAATACGTGGAGTGTGGCTTGGTTCCTCCGCCGCAAACACCCCTTCATTTGCCTTTGCTTTACAGGTGGGCAGGTAGGGTGATTGGTGCAGCAGCATACCATTTTTTTTTCATGCCCTGCTAAACAAGGGCGCAGATCACACAAACAAATAACTCCGCCTCTGCCTGTGGCAGAGCAGGGAGTCCGACTCGATCGACATCTGCGCCGTGCACGCAAAAAGAGCATCCCTTCCCTCCAAGCCCTAGCAGGGGAAACGCGTTGTGGCGTCCCCTGTTAGGCCACAGTTGCTTAGCAGCGCTGTGTTCTCTTGTCTTCTTCACAGGAGGGTCGCTAGGACCCACGACATGTTCTTCAACAACACCCAGTAGAGTGTGCGTGTAGGAGTGGTAGTCCTGAGTGGGGGCTTGAGCCAGTTGCAGCAGTGCTCGCCCACCAGGATGGTGCCACTGTAGGGTGTGTAGGACCTGTAGTGCGTGTGTCACTGTCCCACCCATTTCCTGCAATTTTAGCAGGGTTGGTGGGCTGTGGCAGTGGTTAGGTCAGTGTTTTGGCCACTTAGCAAAACGGCGTTTTCATGCCTTCATAGCTTTTGGCCACCCCTCCCTGTAGTAGACAGATAGGTAGGGAAAACAATACCTGGATTAGTACGCTCGGTATTCCCCAAAGGTTTTGCGCCAGCACAGAAATTGGGCGGTTAGGGGAGGGGAGACCCGGGGCGTACCCCGTGGCATCAATAAGCCAACCCTCCAGGTTTAGCAAGCGTGCAGACTTGGGTATAATTAGGACACCACTTCTGCGGCTTGCTCTCAGGACCTTAGGAATAGCACACTCACACATACGCTTTGGCAGGTAAGGGTAAGGTTCAGTCCCTAGCTTTAGTCTTGGAGGCAAGCGTCTCAGCGAGCCTCAGCAACTCACCAAGGTTGTTCTGGGACAAGTAGTCAACCAGAACTGAGTTTAGGCGTCCCTCAGGTAGAACAAACGCAGAGAAGGGCTCCCAGGTGGCCTCTTCGACTCCAAACCCTTCCCAGAGGGTGAGGAAGCGCCAACCCTGGCGATAGCGGTGGCGTAGGACAGACTTCACCAGGTAGAAGCCCTCCTTAGCCATCTCCTCGGCGTTCATGTCGGGGAGTTCACCTTCAACTTCCATAGGGCTGGCAGCCCCTTGTAGGTCCAGAGCGGCGATTTCCTCGTCGTTCAGCTCCCACTCCTCCCCACAGAGGTCTTCAGGATCATAGTAGCGCTTCAGGTGTTGAGCAGCGCACACCAGGGTCCCCCCTAGACGGGGAGAACACCGCACGGTGATACGGTGTCCATCCACTGATAGAATCTTGTACGGCCCGAAGTATGGGTCATCGCTGGTAGAGCGTGGCCAGGCGGGTAGTCGACTGTGGTGCACCAGCACCCAGTCTCCCTTTTGGTAGGTGGCCGGTACTCGGTGCTTGTTCTTCTTGTTCCACTGCCGCTCCCTCACTCTCTGGAGCATAGCCTTGGCCTTGTCCACCTTCGCTTGTTGCTCTTGGACCCATTCAACCATAGAGGAATGGGTGTCCTCTGGATAGGGGGCATGTAGGAACCATGCCGGGCGCCCTAGGAATAGCTCATGGGGCGAGTAGCCAGTAGCTGAACTCTCTTGGGAGTTCATCATCAAGGATATGACGGGGAGTAGTCTCACCCAGTCTCTGGTGCGTTCAGTTTTGCACCATATCCGTACATTCTCCTTCAGGACACGGATCTGTCGCTCACATAGGGGGTTGCTCGTGTGCGAGTAGGGAATCCCCGTAGACACCTGGACATTGAGGGATCTCAGGACCCTCTTGTACCAGCCAGTATCTGAGCGTACTCGTACGTCCTCATCGGAGTTGATCTCCTTGGGCGCCCCATAGACACAAAACCACTCCTCCAGGAGTATCTTGATAGTCTCCTCCCCGGTAATGTGCTTGGTACATGGGAACACCCTGGTAAACCTGGTCAACCCACAGGTTACCACGAGGGCAAAGTCATAGCCCCCGAACTTCGGCATCTCCGTGTAGTCCACGTATAGAACACTGTTAGCACAGTGAGGGATGGGCAGGGTCGAGTAGAGACCTCTGTCCCTGATATCCCCTGGTTTACAGAACCTGCACGGGCACTTGTCCACGATAGGCTGGAGGGTTTTCCGCAGTTGGTCGTCAGTCCACGTAGTGTGGAACCACTGCTTGAACAGCCTCAGGGTGCGGTCAGCACCCACATGACCGCTGGACTCATGGGTCCACTTCAGCAGCGCTGGGACTCTGTCACTAGGCACCACAATGCGGTCCTCGTGCCAGAGGTAGCTCTTGTCCCTCTTCCACTGGTCTTGGTTGACCAGGAGGGGTTCAAGGCGTTTCTCCAGGCGCTTGTAGATATCCCCAAACTCCTTCAGGTACTCCGATTGTTGGAGTCCATCCAGGGGGCGTATCATCGTCATGTTGAGGTCCAAGTGGACGTCCATACGGCTGAACGCCTCCTTAGCCAGCGCTTCAGACCGGGCACCAATCAGGGCGTCGAAGTTGTTGCGGCTGATGTAGTCGGCACACTCGTTCTTCACTCCCTGGATATGGTGTACCGTCAGCCGTAGTTGACTGAGGTAGGTCCACCAGCGCCGTAGCTTGGCCTTCTCAGGTGGGGGGCCCTTCTGGAAACTGCGGACCGGTTCTTGGTCGCACAGCCAGACCACAGGGTTACTCCCCAACAGTCGTGCTTGTGAGGACAGCACCAGCATACCCGCGAGCAATTCCTGCTCATAGGTGGAGTAGTTCCCCCTGGCCTGGTTCCACTTCCAGTTCCAGTGGCCCAGAGGTACTAGGACCCACTTGTCGTCAGGGTAGCTGTGCTTGAGGGTTCCATCTCGGTTGAGACCTTCCGTCCCCCGTTGGGAAATGGCCGAGTTGAAGTCCTCCTTCTCTAGTGCTTGCCATTGGAACAACGTTCCACCACCGCCCACATTGCTGGCGTCGGTCACCAGGATAATCTCCCCTTGTGCCCTAGGCACGCCCAAGCATTTAGCGTTGGCTACTTTGTCTTTGAGCTCGTCAAACGCTTGTTGCTCTTGTGGGCCCCAGCGCCAAGTAGTACTCTTCTTGATCAAGTCCGTCAGAACGGCGCTGGTGTAGGTGAAGTTTTTGATGTGGCGGCGATAGAAGTTGCACGCCCCAATGAAACTGCGTACATCATGAAGTCCTCTCTTGGCGTCTTCCTGTCGTACCTTGGCATCCATCAGGGGTTTGGCCTTAGAGGCCGCTGGGGTCCACCACCCATAGCCAACATCAAACCCCAGGTACTGCATGGTCTCCTGCATGAACTCACACTTCTCCAGCTTGAGTCGTGTGTGGTTCTCCTGGCAGACCGCAAAGAACTCACCCAAGAGGATTAGGTGACCCTCCTGGGTAATGGTCCCGAGGCATACATCGTCGATGTGAGCCTCCATCTGGGCACCACGGGATATGAGCTCCTGCACCTCAGGTCTCCTTCGTAGGATGGACAAGATCTTGTTCATCAGCTCTTCGAATAGAGCGGGTGCGTTAGCCACGCCAAACGGCATGACCTTCCACTTGAACACCCTCCCCTGAGGGGTGATGAAGGCCAGTAGTTCCTGTGCGTTTGGCGTCAGGTCCACTTGCCAGAATCCGCTCCTCTTGTCCATTTTGGTCTTGTAGCGACAGGAGGCTATCTTCTTCAGGGTAGACTCCATATTGGGAATGGACCCTGAGTGGTTCAGCGTTTTCTTGTTCAGCTCCTGGTAGTCCACTACCAGCCGTTTGGCTGTAGACCCAGGTTTAACCACCAGGAAACAGGGGCTGCAGTGTAGGGGGTAGTCCCCGTCCTTGTACTCCAGGACTAGGCCAGCGTCGATACATTGTTGTATCTGTCGCTCAATCTCGTCGGCCTGCTCTTTAGGAGCTGGATAGGGTCTCCTCCGGATCTTGTGACCCACGAACTCGGGTTTCAGCTTGAGGTCCATCTGTACCAGCTTGTCACATGAGGCTGGAGGGGGTAGTTCTCCGAACACCTCCAGATAGGTCCTTATAAGCTTCTGTACCCGCGGGTCCAATACCTTGATCTTGTCCTCCATGTCCTCGTCAGAGTGTAAGTTGCTTGCCCCCTGAGTAATAGAAGTCGGGAGGTGCTCCTCAACCGACTCTTCGCCCGTGGTAGTGTCCTTCAGCCCTTGGTAGGCATATAGAAGGTCTTGTTCAACCATCTCCGGTGGACGATGACAACATAGGCACGCTCGAGGGGGTTCACATACACGTTCCTCGGAGAGGTCGTCCTCCTCTGGGGTCCTCACATGGGCGCCCCAGACGCTCTTCATAAGCTTAAGATCTACCTCCCTTTGCCAGGTGGTGATCTTCTGTTCAAGGTCCTCCTTCAATTGGGAGAGATCTCCCATACGTCCTTGCTCCAGTGGCCATGAGCTGCGGGTAGGCTTCGCGTAGCATAGCTTTTTCGCCACCAACTTCCTCTTGGAATCCACATACTCCCTTAGCCTGGATCGAGGGTCCAGCTCTTCATCCACGGGGTCTTCCACCCTCATGGAGAGTAGGGGTTTTAGTGGGGCAACGTACTCGGCGTTCTCCACTTCCTCCACACAGGTCTGCACGAAGAAGGCGTCGTGCTCAGTTTCGTCATCTGAGTGGATAGAGCTAGGTAGCTCAGATAGTCCACACTCAGAGACTCCATCAGGAACAGGTACATGGCAGGGAGAGTTTGGGGCTTTGGTGTCAGGCACGACGTACTCATCTCCTCCGGCTGTAGTCTCAACAGCATCTTGAGGTCGTAGGCGATCCTTCAAGTCACCCAAGGCGAGTCCGTCGCTTTCTCGTTGTATAGCCTGGACCAGAGTCGGGTCCAGATCTTCCCAGGGAATGGAGGTAAGACCTCCGTCCACCACGCTGAGCATACTCCCCCATCCGGGCTTCCCAATAGGCGTCTTGCGTCCCAGAGGCACGTAGATGGCCTCATCAGGCAAACGAACAGAGCTGATAGTTAGCCTGTCCAGGAGGTTTCGCCAGTACTCGTTGCCCCCATGGGGTCCCCAATCGGGGGAACACAGGACCATACGGGAACGTTCCAAGGCCACCTTGGTCAGCAGCTTCCCCAGTTCACTGAACCTGGGGTTCCCGTAGGCCATCCCGAAAGAGGGCCAGTAAAATTTGTAGCTGCAGTTCTTCCCCTTGCTGCAGTAAAGGTCCAGTACATGCTGCTTGTCGCTGGCGAACAACTCCACACTCAGGTCTTCTCTAGAGTAACCTAACTCCTTCAGACCTTGGTCTAGGACTTCCCCCAATAGTTGATAGTCCTCGGTTTTGGAGGCCGCCATCACGTTCGAGGGCACCTCCTTCGATAGCCTCAGGTAACTCGAGGTATGTTCCGACTGCTCCAGTGGCACAGACTCTCTGCCACTGCCGTGGTCCACGTAGAGGAGGTACGGCGCTTGCAGCGTCAGGGATTGTATCTGGGAGTGCTGTACGAAGAAGTCAGTCCCCAGTACAAAGTCGAAGGCCTCAGTGTCCATCACATAGAACCGATGGGCGATAGTCCGGGAGCCCATAGGTACCTCCACTTCACAGTCCCCGCAGCTGTGCACCACATGTCCATCCCCCATGCGTATAGCAGCGGTGGTCATGGTGTTCTTCAGGCTCCCACAAGGTAAAATTTTCTTGGCCACTATAGATATGGTGGCGCCAGTGTCCAATACCACCAGGTATTCGCGTCCCCCTAGTCGGATACGTACCCAAAACACCAGGTCTTGGGTGCCACCGGAGCGTCTCCGTCAGAACTCCGCGGGACAGGGCACCTGGAACCCCTTGTTCCGCAATTTGCGGGCCATCCTCATGAAACGGCTCCTCTTCTTAGCGATGCCGTCATTACCACCTTCATGCTCACGCTTGGCTGCTTGTTCCTGCTGGGCCTGCGTTTGTGAGCGTGTGGTAGGACCAGAGTGCCCTCCAGAGGGCTCGGAGTTCCCTCCTGGATTAGGGTTGGGGTTGCCTCCGTTCTTGTCCTTGTTCTTGTTGTCCTTGTCTGGCTGGCGGTTAGCGCCTCCTCCTCGTCCACCTTGACCCTTGTCTTGCCCTTGACCACGTCCTTTCGACTTGCCCTTGCCGGAGTCGTTGCCTTTGCCTTTGCCTCCACTTTTGCCTGAGCCTTTGCCAGGATCTTCACCCTTAAGCTTCGCCGATAGGCGTTGCTTATGGTAGCACTCATCCTCGTAGTGCTTCCGCTCTTCGCAGAATGCACACGTGATGGTGCACCTGTAATGATCCGGCAGCTTCGCTTTGGCGCCGGTGTTCTTCACCTGCTGCTTCCCCTGGACTACGAAGCAGTCTCGCTGCTCGCAGTCAGGGGCGTGCTGCAGGTGGCCCTGCTCGTCTCTGGCATCACACCGGAATAGCTCCTTAACGTTCTCCATGATACGGGTGTGGGCGTGTTTGGGGGTAGTCCCCTGCCCAGGTCGGGACCCTTGGTACCCTTTGCCATGGCCTCCAGAACCTCCACCACCAGGACGGTAGTTGTTCAAGTGCTGGTCGCTCTCCTTCTCCAGCGCCAGCTCCAGGAGTAGCACGCATAGATCCTCGTAGCGGAGGGATCTAGCCTTGCGCTCCGCCGTCGAACGGCACTCCTCCCACAGCTCTCGAGGGAGCTCCGCCAGCAACCAGAACAGCAGGTTGTCGCTGCTGTAGGAACCGGGCGTCAGTCGTCCAGCCCAGTGATCCAGATCAGCCAACAGCTCAGAGACCCTGCCAGGTTTGGGGTTGTTGGGCAGCACGGGCAGGTTCTGGATCCCGGCCCTGATGGAGAGGTCGGTTTCGTAGGTCGGGTACTGCCTCTCCAAGGCAACCAACACATCGGCAAAGGTGGCGGAGTTAGTCACGATCTGCCCGACCTGCTTCTCGTTGTACTTGGTCTTGCAGCACTGCAGGAGCAGATCGCACTTGACTCGTCCACTAGCGTGGGTTTGGCCGGTCAATCGGAGAAACCGGCCAAAATTCTCAGCGAACTCGCTGAGGTCCTTGCCTGTCAACTCAGGCAGGTTCACCACGATCTTGGAGGTGGCAATAGCCTTCGCCTCCTGAGACCTGCGTCCCTCAGGGCGTCGGGTCTTCTTCTTCTTCTTCTTCTTCTTTCCCCTTGGGTTCTCGGGGTCCTCCGGGTCATCGTCTTCCGAGGGCGAAGCAGAAGTCATAGACGGCGGCTCATCATCGGAGGGGTCTCCGCCTAGATCACTAGAGCCATAAGGCTCCACGTCCACCATTGCCCTCAAGGCTGTCAGCCCCAGCCGGTCCAGCTCGGCCCTCGTAGAGTTCGTCACGTGGCTGTAGGGCGGCTGGGCCGTTCTCGGTACGAAAGGACTTGTTGGTATCGCTGCAGGGGTCGGCATCGGTCGACTCCTCAGGCTCCCCAGGGTGTTTGTCAGCCCTGCCGCCAGGTGGTTGGCCTGTACTCAGTGGGGTGACATTCCCACCGTGGTAGGTGACGCTTGGGGCGGTATCATCCGGGGCTCCAGTTTCTCTCGGATCTCTTGAGTGAGGTCGCCCACGATTTTTGAAGTGGCTCCTCGGAGCACCTCGTTGATCTCCGACCGCGTCAGGGACCTGTTAGAGGATCTCCCTGATCATCTACTCCTGCCTCCAAGAGACTCAGGTCCTCTCCTCAACCCACTCAAGGTTGCATACCCAGGTGCATACCCAGGAACATCCACATAGGTTCCAGTAGCGGGTAGTGGATGGTGATAGTCAGCCGCATACGATCGCGGCGCAGAACTGGAAGCCACCGGCTCACTGGCAGTAGTTGCCTCAGGGAACGCAGTGGTAGGTGGGCCCATACCATAGGTGGGGTAGGGAGGCATGCCAGTAAAGCCTGTGCCCTCTGCCATAGGCGGGTTGGATATGGGAGTGGATGTTGCAGCGGCTGGGTCTGGAATTGGCAGTGTGGTGGTTATAGGAGAGGGTGATGCGTGGAGGCCAGAAGCGCTTGGTGCGCCTCTCGAAGGTAGGGTCATTCGTCAGGTCTTGCCCTTGTTCCTCTCCTTCGTCTGCTTCGTCTCCAGCATCCTTCTCGCTCTCTCTCTTTCTCTTCACAGGCTGAGTGACCACCTCTTCGACTGAGAGGGCCCTGAAGGCCGTCTGGAGTCCATCCAACGAGTCCTCAGCCACTTCCACTGGCCCATGTAAGGGCTCCGAAGGTACAGCGCTAGGTCCAGGTCCAGGTTCACCAGGTGCTGGCCTTGCCGGTGCCTCAGGCGCTGTCTTCACGTCGGCGTCCTCCTTCCTTGTGTCCATCTTCGTTCGCCCTTCTGCTTATATGTGACTGTACTCGGCGCACTGGATGTACGGCGCGGGGTTGCTGCCGGTGCGCAGAGACAGTCTGCCTCTGCTACCAGAAAAGTTTATAGTGATTTCAACACTGTGTTTCTGCCTCTCCTGCTGCTTGCTGCTGGTGTAGGGTTTCCTGCTGCTTGTTTTTGAAGATGAAAAGCTTTTGTTTGCTGAAATACAGTCAATCCAGGATAGCCCAAGCCAGAGGTATGCAAGGAGAAGAGAATCAGGATCAAAGCATGAAGGGCTGCAGTGTAAACAGTGAAAGATGAAAGGATATTCACAGAAACTGCAACTCAGGTCAGATCGGATTGCATATTCACAAAGATAGCTGAAATGTTTTGTAAAAGAGTTGAAAAACTGCCCCATGGTCCCTCTATCTCCATAATGCCATCTCAGGAGATGTGCACTCTTTGTTTTGGGTCCCATATGTGCTGAGGTGGCAGGGCATGTGGCGATGAGGTCACTGCCATGTCACATGGGATCTTCCTACTTAGCTAGGCTGACCGGGAATTGAACCCAGGACCTCTCAAAGAGAGATGCCCAGCCCCCTAGGGTGCATACCACTAGGACAGCTAAGAATTCATGGAAAAACATAGATAAATTCATAGGCTCTGCCCTGGATATGTCAGTTCTCAGTCAACTCAGGAAAAGATGATTTGCCTCACATTGAAAGGGGATTAAGGGGTCCACTCCATATCCTGATTGGGTGTTTGGTTCCATAGGTCAAAATGTGTTATCACCACTTTTGGTAGGGCCAATACTAAGATAGAAATGCCTGGATGCTCAGTGCATCCCTAATACAACTAGAGTATGCCTCAAAGCATTGGAAAAGCACTTTTTCTTACTCCAATCAGGGAGGTGGTAAAGGAAGGGGTAACCTAAGTGCCATGAATGAGGTTAAACCTGATGCAGGTACACCCCCTCTGTTCTACTGTAAACCTGTCAATGACAAGGGGGGACCTTGTCATGCCCCTGACTGCAACCACCGCAGTAGCTGTATGCTGCAGATGAAACGACAGCAGCATTCCAAGGATGGGCAAACTGTGACCCATCAGGATCATTTCAGGTGTACCATCACCTGTTGCTATTGTGGCAAACGTCGTCACTACGAGGACGAATGTCACATAAAGAAAGGCGAGAGTAATAAACTCAAGCGGCAGGAGGCTGAACGCCAAAAGACCCAAACACCCACCAGAAATCCCCAGAATGGGGATAAAGGTGGTAAAAGAGGTGGCAAGGGAGGTGGCAAAGGTGGACCCCCTAACCCCCAGAGGCGCTCATCAGCGCCCGCTGCTACTCCCCGTCCGGCAGAAGGTGACCCCAAAAAGCGCCCACAGGGGGATAACGCCTCCCCTGAGGGGAATAACTCCAAGAAGAGGCGACTGGCCTGGATGGCCAAGTCCCTCATGTCTGCAGGGGTCGATGTCAAGTTCCCTGCTGAGGAGTAGGGGGATGGCTCCGAAGAGGAGGACTTGGTTTTCTTGATCCTAGTGAAAATCGGGGATCAAGTTTTCCGAGCGGTGCTTGACACCGGTGCAACACTTTCCATAGTGGCCCGGCGCCTGCTAAAAACTTTCAGGAAAACTAAGACCGTGGCCATTAGAGTAGGGGATGGGCGTACCATCCATTCCTTGGGGGCAGTCAATCTGACTGTATGCCTGGGCGACGAAACTGTGACCCAACATTGCAGAGTGTTGGACACCGACGCCTTTGACATCGTCATTGGTACCGACTTCCTACGAAGAAACCCCCAGGTAAAAATGCTGTCTCTCCAGCGCCCCTATTCTTTGCACTGCGAGTTTGGCAGTGGGCTCTTCTCCGTACCTTTGGAGCTGTCAGGACGAAAAAGGTCTGGGCTGCGCTACGCATCCAAGACTAACTATCGTACTGAAAACTACCAATTGGCCTGTCACGTTCTTGAAAATGGACTGGCGGTCCTTCAGGTAAACCTGGATGAGATCCAGGTGGAATTGTTTGCGAGCCAAAAAACAGCACATCATGCAGTTGTACTGCTCGAATCATCCGAACAACGCTTTCTGTTTCTTCTGAAAAGCAATGGGCCTAGCGCATGCTAACCCTCCCTTCTCCCTGCTCGCGAACGTCCTAACCAAAATCGCTTATGAGGGAGGAAGGGTTGTCATGTGCACCCCTGACTGGGGCTACTCTGGTGAACATGCTTACTGGCGCCGTATGCTAGATCGAATGACCGTGGGAAGAGTGCAACTCCCTGACGGTCCCATCTATGTGCCTGAGGACTCAGACACAGCTATGCAAGCCCCTGAGTGGGCCGGTTTCTTATCCATCGTCGATGGATCTCGCAATCCTGTAACCCTGTGTGACCTAGACCAGGTGCCACTAAAAGAGGTCATGGCGGAAAATCGTGGCCTGACTCTTTCTGATCTCAAAAATCCATCTCCTGAGCACCTATCTGCCACACTTACAGGGTGTGAATCTCCCAACGGCTATCTGGAACCTGCAGCGGTTAAGGAGGATGCTGACAACCAACTGTCTGAGATCGCCAGCACTATCCCTCCTGTTGATCCTAACTGTGTTGATCTAAAACACAATGCCTTCCTAGCCCAGCTGTTGCTGGAGGAGGTAGATCTAGAGTCAACCCGAGAACCCACTTCCCCTGTTGGGAAACCGGTGCTACACATGCAGCCTATGCACACAGGTGACCCGTGGCCCAGAGTCCGGATGCTCTAGCGCGGCCTGCATCTAATAACATGCCACTGTCTGAGCATGACACTCAGGAACTCAGACGGCTGCTGTACCTGAAGGCCGAAGGTATTGAGCGTCAGGAGCGGCTGCAATACCTCAGACAGACCTGGAAATCCTCCATCTGGTCTGAGGAGGAGGATGATTCCTATACGCTGCCTGACCCTGAGATACCGCTAGTGTAGGTAGGTAGGTAGGTAGGTGCACTTGGTCGTGGAGAGGCGCCCCATGGTTCCCCCTGGCGTCGCCCCTGTGACTAACAGGAAGAGGCTCCGCGCGTGAAGAGGGGAGGCGGCTTACATCCCGCTAGACCTGACTGTTGGCCCCCAACAAAGCGGCCCCAGGCATCACCGGGAGGGCTGATCGCCGCCAGCGTGACGTGCTTGTCTCGCCGGGAGGGTGTGCCCCCGTGCTTGCGCACGTCCCCTCCTTTGGGCGGAACCCTAGAGGTTCACCGGACTTCCTGGCGTATCCCGTTCCCAAGGCATGCATGCACGTTCTTGGTACTAGGGTTCCGAGGCGCTTGGGTGTCGCACGCTCCGCCTCGAGTCCCAAAGCAGCGCGGGCATTAGGATGCAGCCTTACCCCCGGTCTCCGGATCTCGTTTGGCCGGGTCACCTGCATGGCACGGGCTGCCTCAGTGCCCGGGCTGTGGGCACTGGGTTTCCTACTGTAGTGCAGCGTTTGTGTTTGGGTCCGGTTTGCGGTTGGGTGTGGGTTTTGTTAACCCCGCCAGTCCTGGCTGGGGTCTTGGGTGGGTGTGTTTGGGCACGGTTTGTGGTGTTGTCCCTCTAGTGTCGGCTGTTTGTGGTGTTTGTGGTTGGGGTTCGGTTTCGGCCTGCTTATGGGACCTGTGTGGTTTTGTGCGCGCCCCACTTGCCCCCCGCCGTTTCCGGTTCCGGCGTGCGGTGTGGGCGTGCGTGCTGGGCCCGGGTCTCGGCTGTGCCCAGCTTTTCGTGGCTGGGTTGTCGGGGTATGTTTTTTGCGTTTTTTTTTTTTGCTGGGTATCCCTGTCCCGGGCCTTGTGGTCCCTGTCCCCCCATCCCTCTTCTTTCGGGCTTGGCTGCTGGCTCTTTTTTTTTCGTGGTGTGTGTCCGCATGTTTCGGTGTCCCTTTTCCCGGTGGGCCGCTGTTCCTGGTTTGGTGTTGCTGGTTTTGGCTGGGTGGTGCCCCCGTGCCTCTTCGGGGGTCCTGTCTTCGGTGCCTTCTGGGGGGGGGGGGGGGGGTTTGGCCGCCTCTGGTGGTGTTGGCGGGCGGTTTGGTGGCTGTGGCCTGTTTTCGCGCCCCCCTCCTCCCCTCTCTGTTTTTTTTAGGGGGGGGGGGGGGCTGCCTGTTCCTCCCTCTGCCTTCCCTGGTTGGCGCATGCACTGGCCCGCATTCAGTGTTGTCTCCCGGGCTGCTGTTGGCGGTTGCGTTCTGTTTGGCCGTGTTCCAGCCCCATGGGTCGGGTGGGCTATGTACATGGTGGGCTCGGCGCCCCTTCTTGCCGGGTTAGGTCCTGGCTCTGCCGGCTGGGCGGCTGCGCCAGGCGGCTGCTTGTGGCTCTGGGTTAGGGGGCTGGGGTTGTTCGTGTCCTTTCCCCTCTGCGGTGCCGGTTTTAACCTTCTGGGTGGTCCGCCACCGTTGTTGCCGGGCGCGCTGTGGCCCCGTGTGTGGCTGCGGTGCTTGTGTGTGGCGTGCTGGTGGGGCGCCTTCCGGGATGTGCGGTGGCTTGCTTCGGTTAGTCCTTCAGGTTAGGGTCAGTTGTGTCGTGTTGTGCCGCTCTAGGCCGCGTCGCGTCGCGTCGTGCTGTGGCGCGTTGCACTGTGGCGCGCTGTGGTGCGGTGTGCCGTGGTCTTGCGTTGTGCCGCGGTGGGTCAGTGGAGGTCAGCCTGGCCTGTGTCATGGTGCGGAGTGCGGGCCGGAGTGTGGCTGGCTGGTGGCTGGGGGGTGCGGTTAGGTGTGAGTGTCTCGCTGGGTCCGTACTGTGGGGGCTTGGGCGTGCCGCTCGGGCTGGTGGGTCGGGTAGGTCGATCGCGTGACGGTCCGTGGGGTTGCCCTCCCTGGGGGCCTGCGCCTTGGTCCCGTGTCCTCGGGGGGTTTCGGTCCCTAGTCCTGGTCGCTGTGGCCGTGCCTTCGTCCTCTTCCGGTGCTTGTGAGGTGGCCCTTGTGGCGGCCGGGGTCGTCACCTGGCGGTGAGGACGTGGTGGTGCGCCGTGCGGCGGTGTTCCCTTCGGCGTCCTCTGTGGATGTGGCCCGTTCTCCCCGTGTTGGTGTGCCCTCCATTCCCCGTGTGGCTTCCGGTGGCTGGTGAGTGTGCGCTGGCGTGATCCGTACGGCGTCCGATGCTTGCTTCGGCGGTGTGTGTTGGGGGATGCGCCCCCGGGAGTCGTGGGGCGTTCGGTGGGGGTGGGGCGGCGCTGGTCCCCCCGTCGTGGTATGCCCTCCCTGGGTGTGGGTCGTGGCGTTTGCCGTGGTGCCCTTTTCCTCCGTACCTTGGTCCCCGCTCCCGCCCCTTCCTGGTTCTTGGGTGGTTTCCTGCCCCCATGTGGTGTCTCTTTCGGCGTCCTGTCCCTGTGAGTGCCTGCCCCCACTTGGGCCCCCCCCGTGCCCTCTTGCCTGAGTGCCCCTTGGTTTCCCTTGCCCTCCCCTTGCCCTTGTCCTCCTCCTTCCTGGTGTGGTGTTAGCGGGAGGGGCGGGGTGGGGAGGGGGCGCCGACGGCCCAGGCCTGGGGCTGGGTGGCCTGGAGCCACTGGCGGAGGGCTTGGGAGGTGTAGGGGGGGCGGAGGCCCTTGACCACATCGCGGAGGAGGGCCTCCCATGCCGCTTGTGGCATGATGGCCTCCGGGGCGGCCTCGTTGAGGTCGGCGGGGGTGCGGGTGCGCACCTCGTCGAAGGTATGCACCATGTGCACCCCATCGTGCCTTCCCGCTCCCCCGGCCCAATTCACCCAGCGGCGGAGCTCCTGCAAAGCGGGGGCAGACCACCAGGCGAGGTGGGCCGGGGCCTGGGGGGGGGGAGGGGTCCGTGCCCGGGGTCCTGGAGCGGCGAGGGGAGGACGTGGACCTGCGGTGGTGGCGGGGGTGGCGGTGCCTGGGGGAGCGGGAGCGGTGGTGGCGGGGGCTGGGGGTGGAGGACGGGTACGGGTGGAGGGGGGAACGGGAGGGGGAGGTGGACATGGGGCGGCGGTGGCGCGCTTGGTGGCGTCCGGGGGAGCGGGAGTGGTGGTGGCGGGGGCTGGGGGTGGTGGATGGGTATGGGCGGCGGGGGGAACGGGGAGCCCGGCGGGGCCTGTGGGGGGAGGGGGAGGTGGACGTGGGGCGGCGGTGGGGTGCCTGGCGGCGTCGGGGGGAGCGGGAGCGGTGGTGGCGGGGGCTCGGGATGGGGGTCTTGTATGGCCGGAGGGGGGAGGGGGAGGTGGACATGGGGCGGCGGTGGTGCTCGTGGTGGCGCCCGGGGGAGCGGGAGCGGCGGGAGCGGGGTCTCGGGGGGTCGTGGTGGCACCCGGGGGAGCGGGAGCGGCGCGAGTGGGTGGTTGAAGCGCGGTGGCGGTGTGGGGAGTGTGGGCGCCGTGGGCGAGTGTGTCGTGCAGGGGGGGGAGCGGGAGCGCCGCCGTTTGCGGGACCGGGCCTCATCGCTCGAGTCGGGCCAGTCAGGAGGCGTCGGCGGGTCCTGGGGGGCTTCGCGTGGTGCCGCCTGGTACTGGGGGGGGGGGGGATCCCCCGTCGTCCATGGATCCGCAACGTAGGGGTGTGGTGGCGGCAGCGGCTGGTGGTATGGGTCGAGTGACTGTCCTTGGCGGGGTTGGGCCCGGGGGGCCCCTTCGGCGCGGACGTGGTGGCCAGGGGGATACGGTTACGGCTCCTGGTACGGGGGGGGTGGCTGGTACGGGGGGGGTGGCCCCTGGCGGTAGGTGGGGTATGCGGTTGGAGCGCTCGCTGGCTGCCATCCCATTCGCTGGTGCTGTTCGTGCACGGGGGGTTGTGGCCCGGTGGGGTAGGGTCCTGGGCAGTGGTAGTGGTGGGGGTGGTGTTTGTAGTGGTGGTGGTGGGGCCGCTGGTGGTGGTGGTGTTGGTAGTGGTGGAGTTGGTGTTGCGGGTATGGCCCATGGACCCCTTGTGGGTTTTCCGGTCCCCCTTGTGGGGGTGGGGGGTTGGGCATCGTGGGCAGCCCCTGTGGCTGCACTATGTGGTGGGCAGGGGGGGCGGGTTGGGGGCCGGGCTTGACGGTGACGGTGGTCGAGGGGTCCCACGTCCCTGGGTTGGTTTGGCCGGCGGTGGTGGTGGTTTGCGGGGGATGGATGACGGGGCGCTTGGTGACGGGGATGCGGACGAGCGCTTGGACGGGGTCGTGTTGGGTGGCCGCCTCTGCGGTGGTGGTGGGTGCCGGTAGGAGGGGGGCGTGGGTTGTGGTGGATGGGGGGTCCTGGCTTGGGTGAGGGTCCGGGTTCGGGTGGTTTCGGTTGGGTTTGTGTCGTTGCGTTTGTGGTGTTGTGTGTGCTCGCATGGACGCTGGCTTGGGTTTGGGGTCGGGTTTGGGGTTGGGGTCCGGTTCCAGGTTGAGGAGGACCTCTGTCCGGAAGTGTGAGGGCGCCGATGTCGTGTCGGGGGTCTTCCCGGTGCGTTGCCGGGGTGCCCGAGTCGCCTGTGTCGGGGTCGGGGGGTCGGTGCCTGGAACCGCGGCTTTGGCTTTTGCCGTGGCCTTGAGGATGAGGGCGGCGGGGAGGGGGGGGTCAGAGGATGAGGTGGTGGAGGTGGACATGGCTCAGGATGAGGAGGAGGTGGTGGACGCGGGTTGGGCTGTGGTGCGGGCGGGCTTGCGGGCGGCGGCTTCTGCTGCGACCACGGCGGGGAGGATGGAGGGCATGTCCTCGGGCTGTAGGTTGGGGGCGGGCGGCTGGGGGGGCCCGGTCGTGACCTGGCGGCCCGGCGGGCCGATCTGGTCGGCAGCGGCGGAGGAGGGAGGCACGGGGCTGTGGCCCTCCCCTTTCTGGGCTTGGCTGGGGCCTGGTCCTGCAATGTGCGAGGTTGTGTGGGTTGGCGTCCGCGGGGGGGAACAGTTCGCGTGGGCTGCATTCAGGGGCCGGCGGGGGTTGGCCTGGGTCTTCTGGGGTGTGTGCGGGGGGCGTGGGCGGGCCACTGGTTGGGGTGGGCGCGCCGCGGGGCCCGGGGCTCCTCTCAGCGGGTCCATGTGGGTCGTCGAGTTTGGGGGGTGGTGAGGGGTGTCCGGCGGGTGGGTGTGTGGCGGGCGTGTGTTGGTGTTCGGGCGGGTGGGGGAGGCCCGTGTCGCGGGGCCCGGGGGTGCGCGCGATGGTGGGCGTGTGTGGGTCTCCGGGCGAGCAGCGAGAGGGGAGGGGCATGGGCAGGGATTGTGCGGTGGGGTGTGCTGTGTCGGTGTATGTGTCCGCTCGCTGCGGCGCGCTTGCGTGGCCAGTTGTAGGCCGGGCGGTTTGGAGGAGAAGCTTGCCGTCTTCTGCTGCTGCGGCAAGGATTTCGCAGACGAGCTTGCGTATCTGGTGGACCTCCTGGTCAGTGGTGGGAAGGGGGTATGCTAGCTTTGGGCTAAGACCCACGCGGTTGAGGACCCTGTAGATGGCGTGGTACCCGCAGGTGAGGAATTGCTGCGGTCTGGGGGGGGGGTTTGGTCGCGTGTCCGGGCCCGCTTCGACCTGTGTGTGGGCGGTGGGGATGGCCCAAACCCAGGGCACGGTCCCCGTGGGTGGCCAGCGGCGCTGGATCCAGTGGGTCAGGCAGAGCATGGCCAATCCCAGGTGGTAGCCTGCCTTCGCTGAGGTGATTTGGGCCAGGGCGCGGGCTGGAGGCTTGTCCCCTGGCTGGAGGACGCCCCTGAGGACCCTGTGCTGGGTGGTGGGGTCCCCTACTGCCCCTGGTGGGGCGGTCCCTGGGGCGAACATGGTGTCTGTCCCTTTGACGAGCCATTGCGGGCCGGGGGACGTAGCCGTAGCGGCTATCACGTAGTAGTGCCCGCGCTCGAGGACTGTAACCCGGACCTCCGGCGGGGGGTGGTCACTGTCTGTAGGTGGGGGGGGGAGGTTGTCGTCTGGGGTGCGGAGGCCGGCGGCACGGAGGGCAGTGTCGCGGGTTGGTGCGGTGGCATGTTCCCACTGCTCCGGGTGGTTCGAGTCCGCTGGGTGGTCCGTCTCCGCTGGGGCCCGTCGTAGGCGTACGGTCCCTCGACGCGTGACGTTGATGCCGGTGTCGTGCGTCAGGGCCTGGCCCCACTCGATGGGGGGGATCCAGACGTGCTGGCCCTGGGTGTATTTGCGGCCTCTCCAGAGTACGAGGTCTACGATGGCTCCTGGAGGCCGCTGCCTGGGGTGGTCAGGTCCCGGAGGGCTGTGACGGTGAGCTTGGTCCAGTCGTCTTGTAGGCGGTACCAGCCCAGGGGGGTGGTCGGGGCCCTGCCTTGGAGGGTTGCTCGGAGGAGGTCGGCGTTGCGGATGGTGGCCGGTGTGAGGGGGGGGTGCCCCGGGTCCGGGGGGGGTGGGCTGGATGGGCTGCCGGGGTCTTGCGCGTCTACGTCAACGTATGGTTGGCCCTGGTTTGGCTCGGCCGGGCTGGGCGGTGCCGGGTGGCTTTTTGGGTGAGAGATGGGCCTCTGGGCGCTGTGGTGGTGTCTTGGAGGCCTGCGGATGGAGATGGGGGGCGCGTGCGGGGCGCGGAGTGGGTTAGTGGACGTCTGGGTCATGCACGGCATGGTAATGGATGAGACGCTGCATGTGTTCCCTGGCGGTGGGGTCGGTGAGTTGCTCCGCGTGTGTTAACAGGAGGTGTTTGCGGTGTACCATTTGGGCCGCTGCTCTGCGGACTGCCTCTAGCTGGAGGTGCGCTGCTGCCTCCATGGGGCTTTCCGTGTGTTTGGTGAGGTGTCGGTGCAGGGCCTGTGTCACAGCCCCTCTCATGGTGGCTTCTTTGACCAGGGGATCCCGGAAGAGGTGTTCGGTGGCCTGGTGTGCGTGGCTGTGGGCTGGCCATCCTTCGTGTTGTCGTAGGGTTTCCGCCGGGGACCAGCCCACTAGCGTGTCCCTGCCTGTATGGAGGGGGCATTTCTCGAAGTGTTCCCAGTCCTCCGGGTTGGTGTGGTCGCAAGGGCAATGGGTGTGTTCTTCGGGGACATGGATGTGTTTGCGGGCGAGCCATCTGGCAACCCTGGTGAGGAATGGTAGTTGCTCCCTCACGAGCTGGATGCGTCGTTTTTGGAGGTGGGCTGGGACGTTTGCTGGGCGCAGCGCTGGGTGGTAGAGGGGGATTTGCAGTCTGTCCTGGAGCTCCTGGATATGCGCCCGGCTGTCTGCGTCGCCGAGCACGCGGGCGAGATGTTGGATGGGGTTGGGGTAGTGGTATGCTCTGTCGTGGGAGGAATAGGGGGCGTCCTCTGGTACCCAGTCCGGGGTCTGATGGGGCTCGGGTACGGGGGGTATGTGTTGGAGCCGTGTGTGGTTTCGGCTGAGGTCAGGGATCTGGAGGGCTGGTAGGTGCGTTGTGCGCTGGTGTACTGCCTGGTTGTCGACCTTACCATTTCCGTATTGGTGTCTGTGGGACTCTTGTTTCACGATGTGGAGTTGGACGTAGGGGGGAAGGCTGCGAAGGGCTTTCCAGAGCAGCAGTGCCTGGGTGCCGAGGCTCGTCGTGGTGGCTTTGTGAAGTGGTTGCCTTGCTATGCGGAGGAGCAGGTGTGTGTCGACAGTGGCGTCTACCACGAACCAGACCCCGACGATGTGCGGGGAGTGGGTGGCTAGGTGGGCCGCGATCTCGGTGATGGCGTCGGCCATGGCCCCTAGCTCCCCGTGGGAGGAGGCCCCATGGATGGTGTGGCCTGTGTGGTGGTCCATGTGGTAGTGTCCCCCGGTGCGGGTTAGCTGCAGGGTGGCCCCCCCGGTGATGGGCGTGAGGGCGGATTCGCCTGAGGCGTCGGTGAAGAAGAGCCGGTCCGCCGGTGATGGTCGTGGGAGGCGGCATGGGTTCATGGGCAGGTAGGCGTATATGGCGAGGCCCGTGGTGAGGTGGGATACTGGGGTTATGGGCTGCAGGATGAGGGTGGCGTATACCCCTATTCCTTTGGAGATGATATGTTTCGCTTGGGGGGACAGGGCTATGACTCCCTGCTCCGGTTGTCCTTGTGTGAGGTAGGAGTAGATGTAGTGGAGGATGTAGGCTGTGTCTGGGCTTAGGTCGTGGCATGTGAGGGTTTGTGTTCGGTGCTCCGGTGTGTGGCAGGAGTGGTGGAGCGGATAGTAGGGGTGCTCGTGCTTGCCCGTTCTGCCTGGCTCGTACATGCTGTAACGGATGGCGACCCCTGCCGGGTCGGGGCGGGGCCATGTGGGTGTAGTGGTGAAGAGCCATTGGGGCGCGTGGTCGGGGTTCCATGCTACCGTGGGGTTAGTGTCGGTGCGGTGGAGTTATGGGGCTACCCATGCGTAGGCCTGTGGTGGTAGGTGGGTTATGGGGTGGGTGTCGTGGCGTGCTATGAGGTGTAGTACGGGCCATGGTGTGGTTGGTGCCTCGGGGTCACAGGCCCAACATGTGCGTGGCATGCTCTGGGAGTCATGGGGGACCCGTGGTAGGTCTCGGGCGGTCATGTGGTGTTTCGGTATGCGCCATTTTGCCCCGTGGTGGATGACGGTGGTCTGCGTGGGTTTGGCTTCATTCGGGGCCAGTAGTAGGGTTAGTGGTGGGAGTGGGCCCGTCACCGGGGGGACGGGTTCGTGTTTCGAGCCGGGGGGTGCGTAGGGCGGTGTCGCTGGGATGGGTCGGGGGTGTTGCTTTGTGAATTCTCGGTAGGCTGTTTGCATGTCTTTGCTTCCCGGCAGAGTGTGTCCCGCTGCTTGTGCCGTCTGCGTGAGGTACTGGTGGAAGAGGCGGTATTGAGGCCATTTGGGAAGCTGTAGAAAGGGGGTGTGGTGTGCCCCGCTGTGGTGCAGGACCCGCATTTGGGGGAGGGTGACATATACTACGGTGATGGAGGCCCCGACAAGGTCTATGCTGCGGATGCTGCCCTTGGGGTGATGGTGGAGGTCCCCGCAAAGGACCGCTAGAGGCCCTTCCTCTTGTCACGTGTGGTTGGTGAGTATGGCGTGGTGTGGGGATGGGAGGAGAAGCTGCAGGCTGTTCCACAGGCGCGTGTTCATGTTGGTGGGCATGCCCGTCTGTTGGAGTACTCAGCGCGGGCATGTGTTGCGCGCCCGTTGTGCGGCTTGGAGGCGGATTGTGGTGCTGTAACGCTTGTCCCGGACGTGCTCAGTAGGAAAGGCGAAGCCCCACAGCTGTCCATAGCAATCAAGAATTATCAAGTTGTCAAAGTGCCCGAAAAGAAGATGGATATCAGCCATGGGTGCGCAGAAGGGGAGCTCCTCGTCGGGTTCCAGCACATCAAGCAGGAGGACAGAGCCATCGACGACTGCGAAAATACCCGCATATACGGGCCGTATGGACTCTAGGCATTCGGAGGCAAGTACAATAGCAATTGGTCCAGGTATAACGGCCAGCTCTTGGAGGCACAGGTGACACTGGTGCCGTACCTCCGTGTATGCGCTCTGTGTCTCCACAACAACGGTAGACATCCCTGCCATCCAGCCATGGGTATGTGCCCAAAAGTCGTAGAACACTGAGATAATATCACGATATCCCTGTGCATAAGAGTTGGCGGCCGTGGCGTTTCGTAGTGCAGTGCATTTGGCAAGTGCAATCGCCACATCCGAGCACCATGACGCCGCTAGCGTCAGGGTTCGCGAGTGGAGATCCAAAAGGGGAGCGCTCAGGCGGTAGTGAAGAGCGTAGGTGGCCTGCGTCATGAGAGTAACGAGGTCAGAGGAAAAGGCATCCAACATAGCGCGGTGAGCGGTGACGGCTGAAAGAGCATAGCAGCTAGAAAATCGATAATTCCATTCCACGAAGATATAGGCCCGTCGGTAGGGTTCGAGCAAAGCTAAGTGTACACGCCGCAAGTGACGTGAACAGAGGGCAGCAGTCGTGCAATGGAAGCCGGAAGGGGCGAGTCCGCATGGAACACCCACAGAGAGGGGTAAGATGTCGCGCAATTGGCGAAAGCGCAGCCGGTGGAGCAAATCAGCTCAATGTAAGCCACATCTTGCCGCCTTTGAGACTCAGCCAGCGTGAGGACGGTCAAGAAGGCACGGAACTGCTCTTGGAACAAGGCGGAACGCTGGGAGCCCTCCAGGTGGAATAGTATCCGGTGGGAGATAACAAAACGCTCAACCCAGGAGCTGCGCTGTATATTGTACAATCCTTGGTGATAGTGATAATGCAAGGCATGCGCAGTTTCTTGTGACATGATGTTGGATGGATGATGGGCTGACGCGGCATGAAGGTGCTCAGCAAGTAATTCGTCAGTAGTCAAGGTTCGGGTTTGGAACTCTTGCAGACATAGTACGGCTAGCACAAGGGAGCGAAGCAAGGAATGACAGTGTAATTCTTCCTGACACTCCACGGAAGCCAATAAAATTTGTCCATATTGTGCACGTTGGAGGGATCCCACAGCTCCACGCAGCAAGCGCTCTTGAGCATTCAAAAGGGGCGTAAGAGATAGTGACGCGTTCCCGTGGGGGGGCCTGGCCACGGGACGCTGCGGTGACACGCACAAGCAAGCAGGCAGGCAATGCACTGCGCTCACAGGGGCATCAATACGCTCGTGTGATGTGACAAAGCGTTTCAGGATCCTTGCCACTCTGCAACGAAGGAACAAAAGTATGTACAGCAGCACATCAGGATATGTACACATGGGGTTAAGACTGGACTGAGGTAAGGGCATGACAGGACAATAGACACTCAGTCCCAACTTATATCTCAATCCCAGGTCCGACCCTCTCAGTGGCTGGTGGGGGCGGGGGCTCAGACACAACCCATGCCCTGCTCAGTCCGGACCCTGAAACCCTGCCAATAGGGGAGGTGTTTCGCCCAGCCACAAGGGAGTTCCTGGAAACCCAGGCGCTCGAAGGCAAACCAACAGTGGCTTCCTATGCTTCCCCAACAGCAGGTCCCAACTCCTCTCTGAGCCAGAGATATGGCCCCGCCATTCTCCCCTAGGAGTTGGTAGCTGAGGATGGGCTATTTCAGCCCAAACTGATATTAGCTCAAAAATCTCCAATATTGACCCCTCGTCGGGACCCGCCAGAGGTAGGGACGAGGCAACTGACACTATGCCCTTCGCGTACGAACTCGCTGAAGCCCTCACCCAACCTGGTTCCCTCTGAGGTCCCGGCATCAGGGCACCACGGGTTCGTCAAGTGGGGTCATGATGCCAAAATCAGCAAAATCGGCCGTCTCGGGCGACCGTCCAGGGTAGGAAACCTTGGCGATATTGACGCGCCAAGCCTTGATTCACAACCCTTGATATCCCCTTTGGTCCCATGCCCTGGGTTATGGCTTGCTGTCACACTGGCTGCTTGCTGTTCATCGAGGGGATGAACACGCCGATGGGGCAGAAAGCAGCATGCGGTGCAAAGGGGGAGATCATGGATCACACCAAAAGTTGAATAACTCTGGATGAGCCGGAGGAGCAAATACGAAACTCAATGGCATTCAACCCTTGGTCATATGCTACAATATATGCACTTCCTTCCTGGCTAGATCCCGTGCCCCATGGAGATATGGTAATTCAAATATGGCATACAATGGCAAAAACAGCGAAATATGGCCAAAATGGCCCACACTCATGATTCCATATCTCCATGGCCACGGCGAAGATCCTTCCAACCAAAAATGCTAAAAACACATGGGACTTAGGTCCCAATATATGCCACTTGCCAACCCTCATGATCGCCTCTAGCTCTTTTTCCCATTGGAGGGAAAGTGACACACAAATGGGGCAGAATGGCAACATACCCCAAATTGGGTGACTCACAACTCTCCCATCGAGAGGAGAGGCCACATGGGGAAACACCCCATTCGATGCGGGTTTATGTGCCCTCTCCAAATTGCCCTTACCCTTGGTCAAGTGGCGCACGCAACCTCGGGGGCGAAATCAGGGGGAGATGGGGTTTGTGGCCATTCTAGGCAAAACGGCCAAAGCTCACCCAAAAGTGGTCCCTCCAAATATTGTATCTCCGTAACGCAAGAGAAAGGAGCCTCGGGCTTTTGCATGGATGCAAACCGAAGCTTTGCTTCCCTTTTTGCAACAAGGGTTGAGGTTCAAAGCATAATGAAAGCATTTTTAACACCTCAATCCTTGAAGCACACTATTTATGGGGAAAAGTGCATATATCGGCGATATTGGCATGAACATATCTTTGGGACCTTGAGGAGCAAAAATATGAGCATACACTTTTGGAGTAGGCCCATAGTAGGTGCCTTCAAATATGCCCACTATGGTTAGATTGTCTCCGCCCACTCGTGTCGTTAGTGCTTGAATATGAGCGCGTGTGCAAAGAGGCAATATGGCACGCGTGCTCACAAGGCGAAATTAGAAAAAATGGAAGACAAGGTTGTACAAATCAACCAAGCCATCCACGATGTTCTTCGTGGTCTCTACTTTACATATTGCCTCGGTTCGAGGCTCAACTTCCCATAGGCTTCGGGTACGAGCCTCGGGGGTTTGGCCACTTTGGCCTAATTTTCGACCAAAACTTGCCCTCTTTCAAAAATAGACTTTTGGTACGCATTGAATTGCGTGGAGCCATCGTTGAGTTGGCTCGAAAAACGGAAATGGCCTCGGGTTTTTGGTCTTGTTAGCATTGTGTTCGGTCATTAACGTTCATGCTCACAAGGCCACAAAGGTAGCGTTTGCGCACGCAAACGACTTGGGTTTGCGAGACCCAAAGGCTGCCTAAAACACCGCCATTGCCCGCTTCCCTATACAAAGTGATATGCCCACGTGAAAGGGGCATGAATGATAGGCATAGGGGGGGAATGTAGGGTTCTGTCCGAACTCATGGTCCTTGAGAACCATGAGTTCGAGCGATCGACGGAAAGGCTTGCGCGTTGATTTTCTCGAAGACGCAACAGCGAAAAATTCTGGTGAACACACCAGATGAAAGTACATTAAATACCCTCTAGATTCAGCCCTTAAGTTCTCTTAGAACCTCACAGGTACTCGAGAAAAGTTCATCACAAAACTCGCCACGGAGAAGCGACGAAGGCGGGCGAACAGGCGACATCAGGCGGCGATTTCACGACAATTAGAAATCGCGGTAGAAATCGGGTATTTCACGGATTTCTGACCGAAAATCGATCAAGACAATAAAATTACGGCAATTCTACATCGATTTATTGGTTAGAAATCGGATTCCAGATTTCGCGGGTTAGAGAACAGGGATAGCCGGTGTCAACGGCCTCCGCACGGGTGTGACGGCTCGCAGGCCTCCGGACCATGGGCCATAACGGGTGTGACGGCTCACAGGCCTCCGGGCCATGGGCCATAGGTTCTGGGTACCGCTTCAGCCCCCTCCTTAGAGCAAACCCTGGGGGGGGCTCGATAACACCCAAGCATGGCAGCGGGTACCCAGGACCATCCCCTGAAGGGGGGGGGTGTCACATCCTCGCTTCAGGCTGATTCGCAGGTTAGGCTGTCAAATCCCACAGTAAGACAGGTACGGTGCTGTAGCTGTTAGTAACTGCAAGTATAGTATCAAGTACCAAGTCCCGGGTCCTGGCAGCGATTGTTCGGCATCCAAAGGACCCGTTAACCCATACCAGGCGCACCGGGTGCCGGCTGCGACGGTCACTACCACAGTGGCAGTTGCATACACGGCCAACATAGGCGTCACACGACGACCGAGGTGGTCCCACAGGTCGAAAGTGACCACAAAGATCCATCAGGCTACCCCAGGCTTCCCAAGGACGCAGGCTGGGGGAGAGTCTCCACGGGTCCTTCCTTGGGCGCACCATGTCCATATCCACGACGCGAGTCCAGAGTGGTACAGCCGAGCGAGCTCCTCCTTAAGGGATCGGGCATCAAGGCCGTCTTTTCCCTCGCCCCATTACCACGAAGGCCATGCATGAGGGAGTCCTCATGCAGTGTGGGCGGAGGCGTCGACTCCTCAAACCACCAGTTTCCCAGGCAGACTGACCGAGGTCAGGACACCGGAGGTCGCCACCCGACTGCAAGTGCGTCTGCGAGTCGGTAGGCTCACACTGGGACTGACAGTGGCGGACCGCTGGGAGTGTAGTCAGGCACCTGGGCTTCCCGCCTGGCGCCATCAGGATCTCAGCACATCACGGCCACCAGGGCACACGGTATCACGGGCACTCAAACAGAAGAATCTGTACTTGGTACTGGTCCAGGCTGGACCTTACGTAAGAGCATGTAAACGGCGACTCAAGGCGCCCTCGTATTCCGATTCGTGTCCAATCCGGGGGGGAAAACAGTCAACCACGGCGATGGACTGACAACACTTAACATACAGATGCATAATATTTGGGGGCCAGAAAGACAAGCAATAAGCGGGGTAATAGGCGTGTAAGCACACTCTGGAAAGAGCGCCAAACCACGCCCTGGTTAGGATAAGGCATATGCAGGAGGGTGGACAGGAAAACGCCTGAGTTCAGGCCATATGTAGTCTGCAGACACACCTTGACTGGTCTGGACCCCGCAGGTGCCATGGGACCAGACCACACACCAAAAAAATCGCAATACCGATGACAGCGGCATCCGTTGCGCAACGTCGTATGGGCTTCAAGTCCCCAAGAGCTCAGAAAATGTGAAGGTTAGTCGCCCTACCTGGTTTCCCAAGGATTCAGCAGGGGGGGAGTGACGAATAGAAGTGGAAGAGAGGGGCCATCCTCCTCTGGATTCAGCAGGGGGGTATATGGCCACCCTGATGGCAGGTCACCAGAACATGGAAAAGAGTAAGCAAGTGAGGGACGATCCGTCGACCAAACAAGCGCTCAAAAAGCATCAGGGGGGAGCTCAGGGCGATGATCAGGCGCCCCTGGCTGCAATCCCCCGGGTGAGTGCTGCCAAGTCCGAGACGTGGATCTTGGTTCTGTGCTTGCGGATGTACTCCATGAAGGGAGTGTTAATCCGCGGCACGAACGAGGAGACGGGTTCCCGGGTGTCGTGGGACGGCCCATAGCCTCGCCAACGAACCTTGAACTCCAGGCCTCCGGGAGCCGAGACTTTCGGACGCTGAGCCAGGATCTTTTCGACAGTATAGTGATCCTGCTCAGCGTAGTCATCGTCCGAATCAGCCTCATGTGTGGCATAGCTCAGGGACACATGTTGGCCACGGAGGTCTGGTTCCCGCACACGGAGTTGACTCTCGTGGCGCTCCCGGAACTGTCCGTGACCCACCTTGATGCGGTAGGTGTCCTCACCAATCCTGCGGACCACCTCTCCGGGTGTGAACCAGGTTCTGGTGCGGTGGGTGCCCATAGGGCGGGGTCTGATCAACCACACTGGGTCTCCCACCCTGAACGTTTGCGCTGTCGAGCTCGGGGCGGACTTCTGACGCTCAGCATGCTCCTTCTCGAGCTGCTGGCGGATGTCCCGCGCCGTTTGCTCTTGCCGCGCGAAGAATTCCTTGGCGTCCATGGCCATACCATCACCAGACAAGGGAAGTCCCCGACCCAGGGGGTCCCTGTCGAACAGAACTCGTGAGGGGACAAACCACCCGGAGTGGGGGTTTCATGATGGGCCTTCAGAGCGGGCCACATCTCCTCAAACCAGTTCCGACTTGGATTGGTGATGTGAATCTTGCGCAGCTTCTCGAACAGCTGCCGTCCAGCCACTTCAGCTCGGCCGTTAGACCGGCTGAGATAGGCGACGCTCTTGGCGTGACGTATTCCCATGAGGGAACACATGGCCTTGAACCAGCCACCAGTAAACTGGGGCCCTCGGTCACTGCAAATGGTGCGGGGGATGTCAAAGACGGTCAGCCAATGAAGAATCATCATGACGGCCACTTCCTTGGCAAGCAACCCCTTTTTGCGTGCCGGAACGGCTACTACGTAGCCACTGTGGCGATCCACACAAAGAACCACACAGTCAAAGGTCTCCTTGCCAATGTGCACTTCGGGCATGGAGAAGACGTCCATGGCCACGCTCTCCATGGGCTGGTCAGGCACCGGAGTCCATTGGGCTTCCCCCTTGACGTTCTGGTTATCGGGATTGCAGGCCTGACAGACCGAGCAACCCTTCCTGACCTTCTTGATGGCGGTGTAGAGATTTATCTGGTCAATCTCAAACCGGCGCTGCATGTCCAGGGCTTGCTTCTTGACCCCTGGGTGCATAATGTGGTGGTGCTAAGCTTCACACAGCTCGAGCACCCGGGACTCTGGGACCAGCAGCTTACCATTCCGGTAGAGCTTGCCATCTTCCTCAGTCAGCCCCTTTGGCCCCTTCTGCCCGTCGTCAGGGTCGGTCACAGCCCTATACTCGGCCGCAAAGGCCTCGGACTTGGCGTAGTCGTCGGTCCAGTCGTCCTGGAGGCAGGATTCAGGGAAGAGGTGCTCTTTGGACTCAGCTCCATCAGGGGCGAGTACTCTGACTGCTTTGCCCATCCTCGTTCCGAGGGGGGCATCCGCAGCCATGACGACGAAGCATTTAACCCCCTCCTCCTCCATCAGGCGCTCCATCTCGATGATCTTCTTGGCTTCAGCGGTCTCAGCCTCATCGCCATGGGCGAACACGTTGGTCATGCCCTTGCTGGCGGGATAGGCCCACCTGCTGAGACAGTCCGCCACGGTGTTGTCCTTAGCAGGAACATACACAACCGTGAGGTCGAACTTGGCCAAGGTCTCATGCCATCTTGCCCGTCGGGAGGCGGGACGAGAGGGGGTGTCCACGTGCTCTTTGTGCCACGACTGCAGACTCTGATGGTCGGTGCAGACGGTGACGGGATGGAGGGCTATGTCCCCAGCCCATTTCCTGAGAGCCATGACGATGGCATACGCCTCCTTTTCTCGGGGCGTCCACGTCCGTCTCTGGCCTTCCGCCAGGACTTGGCTCCAGAAGGCCATAGGCACGTGCCTCCCATCGTCAAGCACTTTTTCCAACACAGCGCCAACGGCGTAGTCGGAAGCGTCGGTGCCCAGGACGAACCCTCGGTCGGGATCCACGAGGTGCAGACCCACTGCGGATAGCAGCGCCTGCTTCATCCCCTCAAAGGCACGGTCGGACTTAGCGTTCCAGACCAGAGCCTTCTTGGACCCCTTCTTGGTCTCCTCTCGGTTGCCCTTGAGCATGGTCGTCATGGGGGCTGCATACTCGGCATACATCTTGATATACCCCGAGTAGTAGTTGCAGAAACCCAAGTACGCACGCAGCTCAGAGACCGTTTTGGGCTTTTCCCAGTGCTCAATCGCAGCCACCTTGCCAGGTATGGGCTTTCGCTGCCCGTTCCCAACTACGTGGCCAGCGTAGACCACCCCGCTTACCGCAATGGTGGCCTTGTCACTGCTGCCCGTGAGTTTGTGCCGAACCAGAAGGTCCAGCACTCGAGTGACGTCCCTCTCATGTGCTTCCAGGAGCTCCTCGTAGCTCATACTGGGGTCCCCGGACGCGATGATCACGTCGTCCACGAAGGGGTCCGCACAGTCACGCACCGGCTCAAGCAGGTTCTCCAGCATCCGCTGAAAAGCCGCATTGTCGTTGGTAACGCCCATGGGCATCACCTTCCACTGGGGAGGTCCAAGTGGGGTGCTCATGGCTGTGCAGGCCTCGGACTCTTCGGCGAGAGGCATCTGATGATAACCATGTTTCAGGTCAATCACCGTGAAGACCCTCCGCCGGTGTTGTTTTTGCAGCATGTCCTCAATGAGGGGCAGCGTATAGCTGTCATGCTGCGTTTGGGCGTTTAGGCCGCGGTAGTCGACCACGAGCCGCCACTCACCGGCCACCTTCTTGGGGACGACGAAGCATGGAGAGGCCCACTCGGAGTGGCACGGCTCCAGCCAGCCTCTCTCGATGAAGTCACGGAGGATCTTCTCCATGGCTTCCTTCCTCTCGCCCCTCAGGGCAAACTCCCGGTGTCGATACACACGGGGGTCCTGCTTCAATCGTAATTTGGCCTCGCCATACGGTCCACGCACCTCTGGGGGAAACACAGGTTTTCCGCTGAAGAAGGTATCACCATACTTCTGCTTCAGCCTGGCCCTCAATGCCTGGATCTTGGGGCAATCATCGGACTCCGCCTTGGCTTTTCCGGGCACCTGGACCACTGAGCTTACTTGAGGGGTAGCGACCCCGCTCGGTTTCGGCTCAGGTGGTCTCCACAGGTGGCCCAAAGGGCCATCTCTGGTCTTGCCTCGGAATAGATCGACGTAGGTGGGTGGGTTACCGCCGATTGGCTCGTCCTGGCTGGACGTGTGGTCCAGCACCCTCTGCACGAAGGTGTTCCCATCATAGGAACCAGAGACGATCGAGTCCACTTCCCACCAGGCTTTGTCCTGGCCCTTGCCCTCGCGCTGGCTTCCCGAGTCGTGAAAGGGCTGATCCATATACCCCTGAACCAGATCCAACTCCTCTTCAGTGAGGGGGTCTTCCGATTCTCCGATGTCAACAGGGGAAACCGCGAAGCATTGCCGCCATGGCTCCGCTACGATGCGGTTGACACACACGAAGTCCGTGGTGTCGGCCTGATCAAGGCCCCCATCCACATAGTGGAATTCTGTTGGCCATCTCTGCGGTTGCATGGGCTGTCCCTTAGCGTCCTGATAGACACTCTCTCCAGCCGGTAGGACGACCTTGTTTAAGGTCATGTTGGTCAATGAGACTGCCCAATGTCGGGTACTTTCCTCCTCGGTGCATCCCATAGGAACAACCAGCACTGCCTTGGAGGGGTCCTTGCGTATCTTCGCTACCGCCCTTGGAATGTCCCATCGGGGGCAATGGATCCACATCAAGCCCTGATGCGGACCCCAGTGATTCTTCCACGCGGAGTCCTGGGCGCTCCAGTACTTCTCACAAACCCGAAGATGGGCGGAGGTTCCTGAAGAGAACGCATCCAGGGCCAGATCCGAAGCTCCCAGGTCCGCAACCACTCGGCTCGCCAAATCCGGCATTACGCCGTACTCCTGGTTTGCTGGCCCAACTGGCTCAGTCTCCAGCGCGGCTACTTCGAGCTGATTGCGTTCCGGGTGGATCCATTGGCATTCCACGTGGTGCTCAGGTGACGAAAGCCACGAGAGCTGGTCGTCCTGGTACAGGGTCATTGAAGCCTGGGCCGGGAGAACGCCGGAGTCCGTCTCCATCATGAAGTCGTACCCAACGATCATGTCCCAGTCCATCTCGGCCTCGTAGAAGCGACCTTGCAGGAGGATTTCCTTGCCGAGGTCTGGGCGGCTCAGCTCACCGTGGTTCACGAACTGCAGCCCAATGGCCGCTTCCTTCGTGCCTCCCACCATGTACTGGCCGTTTGCCACCTTCAGCCTGACAGGTTTCCGACTGTCGGTCAAACACTCTGGTGGAAGTAGGCCAGCCTTGACCAAGCTGACCTGTGCTCCCGTGTCGACCAACACGTCGAACACCTTCTCCACTTCCCCGCATAAGGCACGGACCTTAAGATGCAACTGCTGCTCACGCCCCACTGGGCGCACGGCGTGCAAGCTGAGTATCTCTGGCCGTTCAAGAAGCTCACTTGCCCTCACCCCGCCACCGCGACTGGGTGCCGGACCGGGCCTTCCGCCCGCGGCAGTCCCTTTGTGCTTACCGACTCCCGACTGGGATGGTGTGGCGCTTCCCACGACACCATCCTGCGACCGCCCTAGCTGGGGCCCTTGGCTGCAGGGGCTGCGCTAGGGGGCTTCAGTTGTGGAAGTAGGGGTATTCTCCTCCGCATCAACCTCGTTGACACCCTTCTTCTTTCCCCTATTCCTAGGCTTCTTGTCCTTGTCCTTGTTCTTGTCGTTCTCGTTGTTCTCCTTGTTCTTGTGGTCCGACCTGGGGACCCAGTTCCTCTTGATCTCCTGGATCTCCTTGGCCAACTCGGTCCCGGCCGACATCAGCTTGGAGAGCACGTCCTTGTCGACCTCCACTTTGGCCTCCCGGATACCCGCGGGCGCACGCTTCTTCGACCCGTGCGCCTTCTTGTAGGCCTCCGTGTCGGCCTGGTGGATGGGGCATGTTCGGTGGTCATGGTTGAAGCCTTTCTTCCTCCCATAACACACGAAACAGCCCTGAGGGTGAGCTCGTACGAACTCCCCAAAGGACAGCGGAGGGTCGCCGACGCGGCGAGAATCCCTCTTCTCCTTCTTCTTCCAACCCTGCTGCAGGGGCTTCCAGCTTCCCCGGTTGCTCCCCGCGTTCAGGTTGCTGGCCACGAAGGCACAAACGGCCATCTCGGCGGGCTCATCGTCATCGTCATCGTCGTCGAGAGCCTCACCGCCATCGGCTCCCGCTGGGTCCATGGCAGCTTCCCCGCCAGGCCCCTTGCCAACGTAGTTGACGTCACGGTCGCCGGGCCTCAACCCGCGGGTGTGGTGGAGGTTCCGGTACTCCTTGAGTACTTCCTCTCCAACCCACTCCAGGATCTCGCCGCAGCTCATCCGCGCCTGGATGGCCTGCAGACGGATGGTCCCGCCGCTCACGTCACACTCGTCAAGGCGCCACATCGCGGTCTTCTTGCGATCGCCCGAGACGGTGATGAGGAGAGCGTTCCGCAGGGAGTGCCGTTTGACATCCCGGGCCACGTTCTTCCTCGTCCAAGCCACCACGTTCGTATGATACTCTTTGGGGAGCATCATCTTGACCGTGTGGTTGGACTTGGCCCTCTTGGCTTCCTCCTTGGTGACCCTCTTGATCCATGCTTCCGGCAGCATGGAGTGCAGGCGAGCCTGCTCGTCACCCTCGTTCCAGTCCTCCAGGTTGCGGCGGAAGAGGGTGTATTGCCCTCGGAAGTCTCGCCAGTCCCGTAGGCGGATCTCCCGTCCATCATGCTGAAGCTTGATGGACTTCCACCGCTTGGCCGCCACCTGCGGAGCGTCCACCCGCTCCTGCTCTTTGAGCCACTTCTTGGCTACCTTGAGGGTCTTAATTTTCCCCTCCTTGGTTGCCACGAAGTATAGCTCTTGGAGCACTTCCGGCAGGCGGTACCTGAACTGTCTGAAGACATATTTCTCCGCATCTGCGGGATCCATGTCCTCAGTGACGGTCAACCCCCAATCGTCCAGCTTCTCCAAGAAGCGGTCCAGGTTAAGGGGGTTGCCATCGTACATGGGGGGCTTGATGTCCTTCAAGTCTTCCCACACGGCGGCATCCGCATCCTTAGAGACCATGAACGCCGGCCGCGAGGCTGACCGAGGTTCCCATGGGCCCCTCCCACTGACTCCCACGGCCGCCACTTCCATCTCCTCCCCGGTATCCGCGTGGCTACGCCGTGGTTCCTCCAGGTACGCTGAACCCAGATGTTCACGCCGTACTCCTTCTATGTACGCCTCCTCATCACGGCGCCGGCGGCTGCGTTCAGCGGTCTCTTGTCGTACACCACGCGGCGGGGAAATGTCGAACTCCTCCAGGTCCAGGTCCAGGTCCTCACCTCCGCCAACATCCCACTCCACGTCTCCTCTGGGGACCTCATCTCTGAGTCCACCATAACGTCCACCAGCCATTGGGACTGGCTCCGGGGCTGGTGCGGAGCGTCAGGGGCGTACGGGTGTCCGCGGTGGAGCACGGCGGTTGTGGTACTCCGCGCTGAGCTACTCATCACGCCAATCCTCACTGCCACTGCCGGGCGGCACGCGCTCGTTGCGGCGGCCCGCGCTGTGGTGAGAGGGGGCGCTGAGAGAGAGGGCACTGGCGCTGGGGCGACTCCTGGGGGCTCGGCCAGGGGCGTGGGGTCTGCCTGGACCTGGTCCGGGTCCCCAGCCGTCGTCCGACGAGCCAGACTCCAGGGGTGGGTGGTCGCTGCCGACGCTCCCACGGCCTTCCAGCACGTCCAACCTCTGCTGCAGGCCGCTGATGACCTTGTTCAGCTGCCTGGTCTCGCTCCTGGCAATGTCCAGCTGCCTCTGGGTGGCGGTGGCGACGTTGGCGCTCTTGACCATCTCGGCCTTGGCGATCTCCAGCTCTCTCTGTGCGCGCGTGGCGACCCTGGCGATGCGAGTCATCTCGCCCTTGCCCGTGTCTACCCCGCGCTCGAGGGACTGGACCCTCCTGCGGAGGTAGACGATCCACCGCCAGGCGGACTCCGGGTCGCCGTTCCCTGGTGGGTCGTCGGGGTCCCCAGGGGGTCCTCCAGGAGGGCCTCCGCCGGGTCCGCCCGGTCCAGGGGGTCCTCTCCCGCCCGATGGTCCGCCTCCAGGGGGTCCACTTGGTGGGCGTCCTCCAGGGGGTCCTGATGGTCCTCCGCCAGGGGGTCCCGGTGGGTCCGAGGATGGGGGCTTCTTCGTGTAGTCGAAGTCCATGTCATCATCCTCGTCCATGTCGCCCCACCTGGGCGTCTCGGTCTCGGAAGACTCCGAGCTTCGGTAGGGAGGAGGGGGATCCTCATCCTCACCTTCCGGCTCCATGGGGACGTCTCCGCCTCCTCTGCCAGCCACTCCTCGGCGATGTCGACGGCCTCGTTAATCCCCGTCGCTGGCGGTGAAGAAGGGGTCGGAGTCGTGGGGGTGCCCGCCCGCTGGCCTCCGTGGCCTCTCGGGGGTCTTCCCCTTACCCTTCCTCCGTCGGTAGGCGGTGGGGCCACTGCTCCGACTGCTGCCTGTGTCGACCTCGTCCAGCGTCATCTTGGAGGAGGCGTCCCCTTCAAAAAGCTTCCGAAGGGTCTCCACTCGGGATCGTCCCGGGGGAGTCTCGCGGCGGAGCTTGGCGTCCGCCTCCTCCTTCACGGCGGCTGTGGCTGCGGCAGCTTGCCCTTCGGCTTCCTCCCGGGCACGAGCCGCCTCGGCTTCCCGGGCCTGCTGCAGCCGAGCCTTCTCCGCTTCTAACGCCGCCAGCTCCGCCTCCGTCTTGGCCCTCTTCTCAGCGATCTTCCGTCGCGCGGCCTCGATGGCGTCCTTCCTGGCGGCGTCCACCTGGGCCTTAGCCGTTGCCTCGGCGTGGGCCCTTTCCTCCGCCTCCTTCTTTGCCCTCTCTTGGGCAAGCGCCTCTTCCAGCGCCTTCACCTCGGCCTCCTTGCAGGCAATGGCCTCCTGCGTCAGGCGGGCTTCCGCGGCGGCTGCCGCCACCTCACCCTTGACCTGGGCAGTCGCTGCGTCATGGGCGGCCCCGGCCGTGAGTCCGGCCGCAATGGCAGCCACGGTCGAGGCGTGGATGGCCATGCCATGCTGCAACTCCGCAGCCTCCCGCTGGGCGATGCCGACGGCGCCCTCCATGGCAGCGTTGTGCTGCGTGGCCCGTTGCCGGGCAACCTGAAGGTTGCGAGGCACCCCACAGGCGCGCTCACAGGCGCGCGCCAGGTCCTTTTGGTCGGGAGCGACGCTGCTGCTGGAGCTGGCCTGGTCGGCCGGCATCTCCCCGCGGTGGGCCGACTCCACGTCGGTGCTGGGGCCTGACTTACTCAGGAGCAGCGGACGGGGCTTGGCCTTGGCCTGTTTGGCGACTTCCAGGAAGTCGCCAAGGGTGGTGTGGCCGGGGTGGTGACCGCCATTGGCCTGTTGGGGGCTGTGGGCTGGGGTTCTGCCCCTGGCGCCTTGGGCGGCTTCGGCGGCCAGGGATTCCTGGTACTCCCGCCACTTCCTGTCCCGCCTCCTGTCCCCGGCGGAACGCTTCTCCTTCCCAGGAGACGCGCTGCTGCTGCTGCCCTGCAGCCTGCGCTCGTTCCCCAGCTCCAGGAACTCCTTCTCGATCATGTCCCACATGGAGACGTTGATTGAGGCGCCCGACGGGTACTCGTTGGGCTTCTCGTCCTCCTCAATCCCGTCGGGGCACAGCCCTTCGCCGGGCCTGTCTGGGCGGGTCCAGACCCTCCAGCGCTTGCGGCGGAAGCGGTACGCATACCCTTCCACCCGCAGCCAATCCTCCACTGCTCGCAGGCGGTCCTCGCCCATGTCCTCACGGAGCTCCAAGCTTCCGGGCATGCCGCCTTCGCACTGGGGATTGCTGTGGCGGTTGTGCTGCCCCCACAGCAACCCACGCAGTAGGCGCGCCGCATGGGGGTGGGGCTGCGGCCACGTCTTGCCCGCCTCGTCCCAGTTCACCATCGGTGCTCTCGACGGAGTGGTCCTGGGGTGGTTGTTGAGGTGGGTGATGTAGCACTGGACTGGGAGTGCGGCCGGTGCTGGTAGGCCGGTGGTTGTGGAGGTAGTTGCTGTAGCTGGGAGTGCGGCGTTGTTGGTTGGCCGAAGGAACTTGTTGATGTCGGAGTTCCGGTCCCTGCTCTTCCTTCACGGACTCGGCGCTGTCGCTGGGCGGCGCTGCGAGCCGCTGCGCTGCGCTGCGAGCTGCGAGCTGCGAGCTGCTGCGCCGCGCTGCACGGGTTGGGTTGGGTTGGGTTGGACTCTCCCGACTTGAAAAACGCGACGGACCCGTCAATTGAAAAATTTGGGTCCCCCGGGAGCGGCGCAATCATCGGAGTAGTCTGAGCACACTCCGCCACCAGAAAGAGGACGACCGCACGACACATCAGCCTGCTGCACTTGGCGCATACCGCCTGCATCGCTCCTTGGCCAGCCTCTGCTGGCCCGGGGCAGCCCCACCGCGCCCTGAGGGCGGCGCCCACACGGCTGGGCCGCCGCTCTCGACGCTCGCGGGATCACTCCGACGCCGCCGGGCCCGAACCCCCGGGAGGGGCATCGGGGTCTCCCCTGGCGCGGACCACTGTGGAGCTGCCTGGCACCACTGCTGACAGGGCCATTAGCGCCTCCGCCAGCCCCTGCGGCACTGTTCCTTCCGGCGCAGACATCCAGAATCGGTCTCCAACACGAACATGCACATGTTCTGGCCGGGCGTCCAGCCGCGCCAGGCTCCAGCGGTGTACAGCGGCTCCTTCCCAGGCAGGCGCCTGTCCGCCACCAATCACGACAAGCACTGAACAGTGCTGCCCGTCTGAACCCAGAGGGAACTCTGGTTCCGCCAGGGCTGCCACGCCCAGGCCTGGGGACTCCGCCAGCGCTGTGACAGCGCGGTCGTACAGGTGCAGCAATGCGGACAGGCACGCGGCGTGTTGCCACGACAGCCCATGCGTCCACCCGCTCACTGGACCATTGGATGTAGTCCAGAACAGATCCCAGGCTGCTGACCGGGCATATGTGGCCAGTGCCTCCAGGTAGACGCTGGCCAGGCTGTCTCGACGAGCTGCCGTAAGCCAGCGTGACGCTCCCGCGCATGTGCCCATGAGCATCCCCGACCACGTGACGTATACTGTGTGGGGGCGCGCTGGTGGCCATGTCGCTGTCACCTCATGGTCGGCCCGCAGGACCAGGTGCAGGCTGTCACCACTGGGACGCCCTAGGCGTACCCACGTGGTGGTCACCCACTCTGGCACTGTGGCACCGGGCGCTGCCGCGAGTACCAGCGCACGAAAGCCAGCTTGTACGGCCAGAGCCACTTTGCCACATGCTGCCAGTAGGTGCTGACCCCATCCGGCACACGACTGTTCGCAGAACGGGCAGTTGAAGACGTTGTCTGGGGCTGTCGCCATCGTCCGGGCTGCCCGAAGCCACGTGGCCACGTTGAGGGCGTCCTTGGACAAACGGGCCTCCTGAACCACTCGCTCCCACGACGTCCCAGCCGCCGGGTCGCGGTGCAAGAGGGCATCCAGGTGCGGCATCGCTGGTGCTAACTGCTCGTACCGGCGCTCCATGGCCACAGAGTGACGCAGATACGGCACGCCCCCCGTCGTGAGTACCGCCACGCCTCCGACGTCCGCTGCAAATGGCATGGGGCCCTCTTCCACGTCCGACATCCGCGACGTCGCCAGACTGTGCGCCCTGTGCTGAAGGCCGGCTAGCCCCGGCGCGGGGCTAGGAGCACCGCTCGCGAAGTCCTGCTGAGCTGGCACGTACACTTCGTCTGCTTGCCAGAGGTGTAGTCCGGCCGCGTACTGGACCCGCAGGTTATCGACATACGGGCTGTCCGACACGGTGTGATCCTCCCCTTCGGTGGTGACGTGGGTGTTGTCCGCCAGGGCCAGCACTCGCGTGGCCAGAGGAAGGCGCATCTCGCGGAGTACAGCGAGCCCCAGGTATCTACCGAACCATTCCGCTGCCCATGGGTACGGGTCCTCTACTGCCACTGCAGACCACGCCTCAGCAAACACCCCGCGGGCGTCTGCAAGGACTGCCGCATACGCCAGCGATCGCTGGCCGCATGCCCCATCAGAAGCCACCACGACTTGAGGGCCTTCCGGGGCCCGGTGCAGGCTCACATGCATGGCTGCTGGCGGCACGTGTGCTGCCGGTAGCAGGACCAGCTGCAGCTGCCACGCCTCGAGGAGTGAGTGCAGCACGTGGGCGTCGGAGTACGCTTGCGGGACCCACGCCTTATGGCCCAGCTCATGTCGCAGAAGGTCAGCGACATAGCTACTGCGGCAGTTGAGGGCGCCCAATACAGTGTGCACAAACCGGACCGCGTGACGGTCCTGCAGCCTGGGCGCATGCAGGCCCAGCATACGTAGCGGTCGATAGAGCAGGGTTCTGGGGAAGCTGCGGGGCAGCCCCAGAGCGCGCCTGTGGATGCCATCCGACAGCCGCTGGCATGCCTCCAGATTGAGACCCACTGCTGGGACCACGTCCAGGACGAAATCTGCCTTGGTCAGCGCGAAGGTGGTCACCACTCGCAGAGCTAAGGCATACACCGGCTCCGTCCGCGGCACTGCCCAGTGCAGGTGGCGCAGTGCCTCCTCGTATTTGACCAGTACTGCTCTGGGTGGTTCACCCATGACGACGGGAATCTTCACCATGGCGAGGTCGGCTGAGTCCGTTTTGATGACGCCGAGGACGGTCGACAGTTGGCCGGCGGCGTAGCCCAGGGCGCCCCCTTTGTCGACCAGGAGGTACCCCTTCAACTTGGACCGGTTGATGGCCCCACCTCCGGCCAGACATGTTTTTTGGCTGACCCGCAGTACGTGGGCTGCTCCTGCGTCTGTGTATGCGAAGATGCGCCTGTCGTCGCTGGAGGATACTTCTGGGACGTACTCTGCTGCACACGCCGGATGCACGGGACACCAGTCGGCTGGGTCAGGCCCCCCTGGACCGCCAGTTTCTGGGCGTAGCGCGTTGGCCACGATGGCCGCGTTCGCCCTGGAGCGCACGGAGCCCAGTTCTTTGAACCCTCCGACACCCATGCTGTCACCCTGGGCCCCACCGTGGAGCATGCGGTAGGGGCCCACCAGCCCGTACGGCGACTGCACGTAGATGCTCAGCCTGCCGTAGAAGGACTGGTACCACGGGTCTACACGGATGCCGTCAGGGCACACCTGCTGCAGCGATTCGCGCTGCACGTTACAGAACGCGTTGCTCTCGTCCCAGTCGAATACCCACAGACGGCCGCGCTCCCGTATCCATACCGGAATGGCCCAGCGACAGAAGATGGCCACCAGCTGGCTACTAAACTCTTTGCGGTAGGCGAAGGCTGAGGGCGGGTCGAGTCCCTGCACTGTGGACACCATCTGGAGGCGGTGGAATATCGCTGTCGACTCCTTCCGCCGCACCGGCTCCTCCAGCATGACTGGCCGGCTCATGCGCACCAGCCATTGCGGCTCCTTTTTCAGGAGGCACAGGTGCAGAACCGCATTGAGGATGCGGGCTGGAGCCCCGCTGTGTGTGGCGTGCAATAGCTCCACCAGGACTCCGATGGCGGTGCCTGACAGCCGGCTTTGCAGCGACTGCACCAGCTCCCCAAACGCCGCCGCCTCTGACCCTGATCGTCGGATTTCGAAGTGCATCTCCTGAAAGCTGGGCGGGGAACCTGGGGTGGCTGGTGCTCTGGGATCCACTGCACGCTCACCACGCTGTGCGTGGGCCAATCGGGTAGCCGCGGTGATGTCCGGCCGATCTGACATGCGTGGGCGGTACTGATCTGCAAGCCGCCGGAGCCACCCTGCATCTGAGCCAATGTGGCGGCCACAGTGCAGTTCCATCGCTTGACGCAACAGCTCCTCCTTGAAGGCATCCGGCTCGGTCGGGAAGTACTCACCATCAGGGCTGACGGACGACAATTGCTGAAATCGAGCTTTGCGGATCTTCAGGGCCGCGGCGGTGACTGAAGTAACCCCTGTCCCCTGCAGCTTGCCCTCTGTCAGCTGGACCGCTCTGAGGAACGCCGCGTCCTGCCGGTCTGCCCACCACGCTGTCAGGCGATCCCGGGCGGCCAGCTGGGTGCCCTCAAACAGCTTGGCGGCTGCTTCTGCGGCCAATCGAAACCCACTGGAGGATGATGGGATAATGCCGCTGATGCACTCCCAGTACCATGTGAACGCGCCATCGGGCGACAGGCGGGCACACCAGGCCCACCAGAATGCCAGGCTGGCCATGGCGGCCGCTGTGGCCATGTGCGATGGTTCTGCTCTCCGAAAGCGGAACAGACGGCCCGCCGGATTGGCCTGCGACAGGTACTCGGAGCGCACGCTGAGGTCGCAGGCCACTGCTAGATGGGTGCTCAAGCCAGGCAGCAGGAACTTTTCGCAGGCATGAACTGGTGACTGAGCACTCACGAGGACCCAGTCCAGCTCCCTCCGGGACACCCCTGCTCTGTTGGCGACGATGTTGGTGGCCTCCCCGGGGCGATAGAGGTGGGTAAAGCCCCCCCAGTATCTGTTGTCAGTGCACGCCTTGCGCAGCCAGGCTCCTGAATCGTCCGCCAGGTCAGCGTTCATGTCGCCCGCGACTAACTTCACCCCGCCGGGATGCCTGGCCTGGAACGCAGCGCTCCGGAGAATACTGAGCCGCCTGTTTGCGGCCTTCATCCCTGGCGGAAAGTGCACATTCGTGACCACGACGGGGACCTTCTCTGAGACGGGGATGGCCACACTGAGGGCATGCTCATCCTTGTCGGACTGTAGCGGAGCCCGTGTCTGCAGCCGGTGATGGATGAGAACTGCCAGGCCTCCACCCGGCACCACGGGGCCCAGGATGACTCGATAGGGGACCCCTTTGAGACTGTCGTCGACAAATAGGGGGCCCGCCTCCTGCAGACACACCACGTCCGGCTCGAAATCCACCAAAAGCGCCAGCAACATCCGCATCTTGGAGGCCAGACCTCCTGCATTGATGGTGAAGACCAGAAGCCGCGTGATGCCGGTGGGCAGGGCGTCGAACTTGGGGATGTAGCTGCCATCGTGCCGAGCACGCAATTGCCGATATAGATTGTCGTCTCCCGGTGGCTGGAGGTCGCAGACGCCTGGGGAGCACAGGTGGCAGGCCGCTGTGGACAAAGAGAAGGCAGATGCACCGCTGAGGCCGGATACGCGGATGTTGCTGCACCTCGCCATACGCCGGGTAACGGTGGACCCCTTGGGCAGGGCGCCGCATACTGGCATCACCGGCGGACGAGCTGGGTCACAAGGTTGGGTCAGGACTAGGCGCTGCAACCGGGGCCGGTCGCAGCGGGGGCAGAGGTCGAAGCTGAGCCAGGGGTCCGCGCACCATTCTTCCTTGAGTCGTGGGAGCGGTACCGCTGCAGCTTCAGGTATGCTGGATTGCCGGGAGCTAAGGAGAACGCCCACGCGACCCGCTGGGACGACTGCTGGGTCCCTGTACGACGTGAGCAGGACCAGCAGATCACAACCGGTCCATATTGGCGGGGAGACCAGCACGTCATCCTTCAGCCGGTGCTTGTGATCCAGAAGGGCAGACACCCAGAGCTCCACAATGATGAAGGCCTGCGCTAGGGGCAGTTCGGGCACGGGGTTAAGTAGGCTGGCCTGATCGGGCAGAGCCGCGCACAGCGCCTTCTTGAGAGTGGTCAGTATTACAGGCACCTGGCCTGTGACGGGGATTCGAAAGCTGTGGGTCCGGGGGCACTCGACGGAGAGGCACGGGCCAATGGTGCGGCACAGGAGGCAAGCGGTCACCGCCTCCTCGTCCCCCGGGGGCTCTGCCTGACCCAGGACGTCCTCAATGGCCGAGGCTATGGGGTCTCCGTCTGCTGCCGGATCGCGCAGCCGCCCGCGAATGTGCTGCAGGTTCCAGTGCAGGTTTCCTACAGCGGCCTGCAGGGCAGAGCCACGCCTGCTGCCCCCCAGCACCGAGTGCAGCATCGCCGCCGGCACTTCGGGAACCAGGGCAGGCACGGGGAGGTGCTGGGGCAGTCATTGGCTCTTGCCCTTCTTCCCCGGCACGCTTTCGACCCGCACGGCACGCGCTGTGGCCTTATCGGGGCCTGCCCCCCAAGCTTGCCCCGACGACTCTCGCCGCGGGCCTGGCGCCGCGGTCTCACGCCTACTGCGGACTGACTGTCCGCTCCGCGAGGCCTTTCTGCCTCGACTCCCCGGACTGATGGCCGCCGTGGTGAGGGGCGGCGTTCCGTCCCTATGCTGCCGTCTTCCGGCGGGAGGTGGCCCGGGGGGCGGCGGCGGGAAGCCGCCACGAGGTGAACGCTCCCGGCTTGGCGGGGACCGGTATGCCCGGTCCCGGTACGTGGCATACGGTTGGCGGTGGTAGGTGGTATGCTCGGGGCTGTCGTATGAGCGCCTTCGACCGAGTTGGCGGTGGTAGCCCGACCTGAGGTCCCTGCTGAGCGACGGGGGCTCGTCGTCGTCGTCTTCGTCGGAGCCGCCGCGCCAGCGACCCCTATGACGGCTGCCTCCGTACGGCGCGAGTGGTGAGTCGTCGTGTGCCTCACGGCGAATGAGCACGTACGCCCCGGAGGCCGTCTCGGCCGGGTGAGAGTCTGAGCCGCGGGCTGCGCGCCGCCACGCCTCGTGCGGTACAACCACACTACACGACCCCTCGTGCGGGGCCCAGTCCGGGACCGTCGTGGGGTGCGCCAGAGCTGCGGACACCGCCGCTGCCACTTCCGCCGGGGGCAGCCCCAGCAAGCCTTCCAGCCGCAGGCTGACATACCGCTCCTCCGGGCTTGGGCTGGTCCGCTTTCGGTTTGATCGAGATGATGGCCGGTCTCGTTCCCGACTGCCCCTGGCCGTACGCTCTGGCGATGGGCTGCTGTCGCGATGACCTCGTGGTGCGCCTGGTACCCGATCGTAGTACCGCGCTGCCCAGTGTGGTACGAGATGGGCCCCAGCGTTCGTGCGCAGGTGATCATTGGTGTCACGGATGGTGGAGACGTCGGGCACATGAACTACGAACTGAACGTACGCATGCCAGAAGGTGTCCAAGGTATCGGCCTGCATCAGGGCGTCGACAAATGGTCCCGGCAGGCCTTGTCTCGCTCCTGCCACTGCCACATGCGCACCCAGGGTCTTCCACTCCCAGTCGGCTGACTGCGCCGCCAAGATCTCCTCTGCCTCTTCCAGGAGCTCCTGCTTGGTGGTGGGCGTTGCCTGCAGCAGGCGCTTGTCCTCCAGATATGCGCGCCACTCTGCTATTGCCGTGGCCGCCGCCCCCGAGTCAGCGCCAAAGTGCCCGGCCTGCGACGTGAGGATGGTCCCCAGCTGCTTGCCGGTTGAGGCCTGGGCCAGCGTGCGGAGTGCTGCCGCCATGGAGGGGAGGGGGGCCATCCGCAGCTGCAGATTCGTCGCCGCTGCCCGGATGTGCTCAGGAGGTATGCCCTGACACGTGTCCCAGGCGGACTGCAGCTCCGACGCGAGTCTCTGGTTGTCGTCGAAGTGGGGCAGTGCCGTTGGGAGCCTCGTTGGCTGAGCGACCGATCCCGGCCCTGCCATCCGCTTCGCGCGGTCGGGGGCTGAGGGCGGCGGGTCATCGGCTCTGCGTTCCGGCACTCGAGGGTGTGGCAGCATCGATGGCATGGCAGATTTTATGGCCTGCGACAGCTTGGTGTCGGACACGGGGTTGTCCAGAGGCAGGCCACTAGCGTCCGCGGGGGAGCTGAGCCACGACACCTTGAGTCCCTTGCGCCTCGCCCAGGCGGCGTCCACTGCCTGCCAGAACCAAAGCCAACTCATCATCACTCGGCCGGCCGCCACAGGATTCTGGGCTTGATTCAGCAGGCGCCTGAAGCTGGCTGGCTCCTTGTCGAAGGCTAGACGGAGCTCCTCCTGGCCTTTGGGCCAGCGGTGTTGCGTGACCACGTCCGCCATCAGCGCAATTTCGTCTTTGCGCGTGCACTTGTCGAGGAAGTCCGACACTTCAGCCAGCACTTCCGCGAAAGTATCCCACGAGACAGATGGACACTTGGAGGCCAGAATGCTGCGGTCGACCTCGCCCAGGGTACCTGTCACCCGTGCCAGGTACAGCGCCATGGACGACTCCGCGTCTGGGGGCATGGGCCAGCGAGATACTTCTGTGCCCGACGGCCCGTGCTCAGCCACAAGCAGCACGCCATCTGATTCTCGGTCGCCCATAGCTCTCGTGACATTCCACAGATCTGCGGACTTCAGCTGCGCCTGTTGCTGCGCCAGGCTGAGCTCGGCAAACGACTTGGGGGGCATAGTAGAGCTGCACACAGGTGAGATGGGGAAGGCAAAGCTCTACCAGCGCACGGGCCATGTGGCCAGCATCATCATGAATGTGTCCAGCTGACCCGGGGTCAGCTCAGCACAGCACTTTGTACGCGCCGACAAGACCATCACGACCAGCAGGTAATGCGGCGGTCCGGTGTCTGCACGCAGCATCTCTGGGCACAAACGGCCTGTCTGGCCGCCAACAGCACACACAGCCTCCTGCTCGATCACGACCGACCGCACAGGGCGATCAGGCACCGCATCCACAGGCTCCAGCACTGCTCCACGCACCCGGCACATGTTCTGGCTGATGACCTCGGGGAGCAGACACATTGGCTGACGCACAAGCGCTCCAACAGCACATCGTCGCCTCCTCGGGATCTTCGGTCAGCACGCAGGCACTATACTGCGGGCAACTAGGCACTACCCCGTTGGGCTCCAGCACAGTTCCATGCACCAGGCACTCGTTCCGGCGGTTGTCCACGAGGAGTGAACACGCCGGCTGGCGCACAGGACACACGCTGCAGCAGCCGCCCCATCAGCACGTCTACACCTCCTCGGGGTTGACGGTCAGCACACACGCACTGCACTGCGGGCGCACTGGGGGCGCTGGTGGCCAGGTCGACAACGCACGATCGAGTGCGGGTACGCGTCGGGGCATTGCTGTGCGGCGGGGGAGCAACCCTGTGGGATGGGTGCATGGTGGAGCCGGGGCGACTGGGCGCACGACAGGGGAGAGTGCCTGTCCCTCACAGCACTGCACCGATCACCCTCGGGGGGTGCCCTCGGGGGGTGGCAGGGATGGGCCCTGGGCTGACGGTTGTGCTGCCCCCACAGCAACCCACGCAGTAGGCGCGCCGCATGGGGGTGGGGCTGCGGCCACGTCTTGCCCGCCTCGTCCCAGTTCACCATCGGTGCTCTCGACGGAGTGGTCCTGGGGTGGTTGTTGAGGTGGGTGATGTAGCACTGGACTGGGAGTGCGGCCGGTGCTGGTAGGCCGGTGGTTGTGGAGGTAGTTGCTGTAGCTGGGAGTGCGGCGTTGTTGGTTGGCCGAAGGAACTTGTTGATGTCGGAGTTCCGGTCCCTGCTCTTCCTTCACGGACTCGGCGCTGTCGCTGGGCGGCGCTGCGAGCCGCTGCGCTGCGCTGCGAGCTGCGAGCTGCGAGCTGCTGCGCCGCGCTGCACGGGGTTGGTGGCCCCGAGTGGCACGCGAGGGATGGGTAACCCTGTGGCGGTGAAACGCTTTTGACGCGTTCCCGTGGGGGGGCCTGGCAACGGGACGCTGCGGTGACACGCACAAGCAAGCAGGCAGGCAAAGCACTGCGCTGACAGGGGCATCAATACGCTCGTGTCATGTGACAAAGCGTTTCAGGATCCTTGCCACTCTGCAACGAAGGAACAAAAGTCTGTACAGCAACACATCAGGATATGTACACATGGGGTTAAGACTGGACTGGTGTAAGGACATCACAGGACAATAGACACTCAGTCCCAACTTATATCCCAATCCCAGGTCCGACCCTCTCAGTGGCTGGTGGGGGCGAGGGCTCAGACACAACCCATGCCCTGCTCAGTCCGGACCCTGAAACCCTGCCAAATGGGAAGGTGTCCCGCCCAGCCACAAGCGAGTTCCTGGAAACCCAGGCGCTTCAAGGCCAACTGACAGTCGCTCCCCATGCTTCCCTAACGGCAGGTCCCAACTCCTCTCTGAGCCAGAGATATGGCCCCGCCATTCTCCCCTAGGAGTTGGTAGCTGAAAATGGGCTGTTTCAGCCCAAACTGATATTAGCTCAAAAATCTCCAATATTGACCCCTCATCCGGACCCGCCAGAGGTAGGGACGAGGCAACTGACCCTATGCCCTTCGTGTACAAACGCGCTGAAGCCCTCACCCAACCTGGTTCCCTCTGAGGTCCCGGCATCAGGGCACCACGGGTTCATCAAGTGGGGTCATGATGCCAAAATCAGCAAAATCGGCCGTCTCGGGCGACCATCCAGGGTAGGAAACCTTGGCGATATTGACGCGCCAAGCCTTGATTCACAACCCTTGATATCCCCTTTGGTCCCATGCCCTGGGTTATGGCTTGCTGTCACACTGGTTGCTTGCTGTTCATCGAGGGGATGAACACGCGGATGGGGCAGAAAGCAGCATGCGGTGCAAAGGGGGAGATCATGGATCGCACCAAAAGTTGAATAACTCCGGATGAGCCAGAGGAGCAAATACGAAACTCAATGGCATTCAACCCTATGTCATATGCTACAATATATGCACTTCCTTCCTGGCTATATCCCGTGCCCCATGGAGATATGGTAATTCCAATATGGCATACAATGGCAAAAACAGCGAAATATGGCCGAAATGGCCCACACTCATGATTCCATATCTCCATGGCCACGGCGAAGATCCTTCCAACAAAAAATGCTAAAAACACATGGGACTTAGGTCCCGATATATGCCACTTGCCAACCCTCATGATCGCCTCTAGCTCTTTTTCCCATTGGAGGGAAAGTGACACACAAATGGGGCAGAATGGCAACATACCCCAAATTGGGTGACTCACAACTCTCCCATCGAGAGGAGAGGCCACATGGGGAAACACCCCATTCGATGCGGGTTTATGTGCCCTCTCCGAATTGCCCTTACCCTTGGTCAAGTGGCGCACGCAACCTCGGGGGCGAAATCAGGGGGAGATGGGGTTTGTGGCCATTCTGGGCAAAACGGCCAAAATTTACCAAAAAGTGGTCCCTCCAAATATTCTATCTCCGTAATGCAAGAGAAAGGAGCCTCGGGCTTTTGCATGGATGCAAACCGAAGCTTTGATTCCCTTTTGCAACAAGGGTTGAGGTTCAAAGCATAATGAAAGCATTTATAACACCTCAATCCTTGAAGCACACTATTTATGGGAAAAAGTGCATATATCGGCGATATTGGCATGAACATATCTTTGGGACCTTGAGGAGCAAAAATATGAGCAAACACTTTTGGAGTAGGCCCATAGTAGGTGCCTTCAAATATGCCCACTATGGTTAGATTGTCTCCACCCACTCGTGTCGTTAGAGTAAGAAAAAGTGCTTTTCCATTGCTTTGAGGCATACTCTAGTTGTATTAGAGATGCACTGAGCATCCATGCATTTCTATCTTAGTATTGGTCCCACCAAAACTGGTGATAACACATTTTGACCTATGGAACCAAACACCCAATCAGGATATGGAGTGGACCCCGTAATCCCCTTTCAATGTGAAGTAGAACATCTTTTCCAGAGTTGACTGAGCACTGACATATCCAAGGCAGAGCCTATGAATTTATCTATGTTTTTCCATGAATTCTTAGCTCTCCTAGTGGTATGCACACTAGGGGGCTGGGCACCTCTTTTTGAGAGGTCCTGGGTTCAATTCCTGGTCAGCCTAGCTAAGTAGGAAGATCCCATGTGACATGGCAGTGACCTCATCGCCACATGCCCTGCCACCTCAGCACATATGGGACCCAAAACAAAGAGTGCACATCTCCTGAGATGGCAACATGGAGAGAGAGTGACCATGGGGCAGTTTTCCAACTCTTTTCCAAAACATTTTAGCTATCTTTGTGAATATGCATTCCGATTTGACCTGAGTTGCAGTTTCTGTGAATATCCAATCATCTCACACTGTTTACACTGCAGCCCTTCATGCTTTGATCCTGATTCTCTTTTCCTTGCATACTATTGGCTTGGGCTATCCTGGATTGACTTGGATTTACTGTATTTCAACAAACAAAAGCTTTTCATCTCCACAAACAAGCAGCAGGAAACCCTACACCAACAGCAAGCAGCAGGAGAGACAAAAACACAGTGCTGAAAACACTATAAACGTTTCTGGTAGCAGAGGGGCAGTCTGTCTCTGCGCACCGGCAGCAACCCCGTGCCGTACATCCAGTGCGCCGAGTACAGGCACATATAAGCAGAAGGGTGACTGAAGATGGACACAAGGAAGGAGGACGCCGACGTGAAGACAGCGCCAGCGACTGAGGCACCGACAAGGCCAGCACCTGGCGCTGTATCTTCGGCGGAGCCCTTACATGGGCCAGTGGATGCGGCTGAGGACTCCCTGGATGGACTCCAGACGGCCTTCGGGGCCCTGTCCGTCGAAGAGGTGGTCGTGGTCACTCAGCCTGTGAAGAGGAGGAGAAGAGAGAGCGAGAAGGATGCTGGAGAAGAAGCAGACGAAGGAGAGGAGCAAGGGCAAGACCTCACGAATGTCCCTACCTTCGAAGGCGCACCAAGCGCTTCTGGCCTCCACGCATCACCCTCTCCTTTAACCACCACACTCCCAGCCGCTGCAACATCCACTTCCATATCCAACCCGCCTATGGCAGAGGGCACAGGCTTTACTAGCATGCCTCCCTACCCCGCGTATGGTATGGGCCCACCTACCACTGCGCTCCATGAGGCAACTACTGCCAGTGAGCCGGTGGCTACCAGCTCTGCGCCGCGATGGTATGCGGCTGAATATCCCCATCCACTACCCGCTACTGGAACCTATGTGGATGTTCCTGGGTATGCACCTGGCTATGCAACCTTGAGTGGGTTGAGGAGAGGACCTGAATCTCTTGGTGGCAGGAGTAGAGGATCGAGAAGATCCTCCAACAGGTCCCTGACGCGGTTGGAGATCAACGAGGTGCTCCGAGGAGCCACTTCAAAAATCGTGGGCGACCTCACTCAAGAGATCCGTGAGAAACTGGAGCCCCTGATGATCCCGCCCCATGCGTCACCTACCACGGTGGGAATGTCACCCCACCGAGTACAGGCTAACCACCTGGCGGCAGGGTTGACAAATACCCTGGGGAGCCTGAGGAGCAGACCGATGCCGACGCCTGCAGCAATACCGAGAAGTCCCTTCGTGCCGAGAACGGCCCAGCCGCCCTACAGCCACGTGACGAACTCGACGAGGGCCGAGCTGGACCGGCTGGGGCTAACAGCCTTGAGGGCTATGGTGGACGTAGAGCCTTATGGCTCTAGCGACCTAGGCGGAGACCCCTCCGATGATGAGCCGCCGTCGATGACTTCAACTTCGCCCTCGGAGGACGATGACCCGGAGGACCCCGAGGACCCAAAGAAGAAGAAGAAGAAGAAGAAGAAGAAGAAGACCCGACGCCCTGAGGGACGCAGGTCTCAGGAGGCGAAGGCTATTGCCACCTCCAAGATCGTGGTGAACCTGCCTGAGTTCACAGGCAAGGACCTCAGCGAGTTCGCTGAGAACTTTGGCCGGTTTCTACGATTGACCGGCCAAACCCACGCTAGTGGGCGAGCGAAGTGCGATCTGCTCCTGCAGTGCTGCAAGACCAAGTACCTGGAGAAGCAGGTCAGGCAGATCGTGACTAACTCCGCCACCTTTGCCGATGTGTTGGTTGCCCTGGAGAGGCAGTACCCGACGTACGAAACCGACCTCTCCATCAGGGCCGAGATCCAGAATCTGCCCGTGCTGCCCAACAACCCCAAACCTGGCAGGGTCTCTGAGCTGTTGGCTGACCTGGATCACTGGGCTGGACGACTGACGCCCGGTTCCTACAGCAGCGACGACCTGCTGTTCTGGTTGGTGGTCAAGCACCCTCGAGAGCTGTGGGACGAGTGCCGTTCGACGGCGAAGCGCAAGGCTAGATCCCTCCGCTACGAGGATCTATGCGTGCTACTCCTGGAGCTGGCGCTGGAGAAGGAGAGCGACCAGCACTTGAACAACTACCGTCCTGGTGGTGGAGGTTCTGGAGGCCATGGCAAAGGGTACCAAGGGTCCCGACCTGGGCAGGGGACTACCCCCAAACACGCCCACGCCCGTATCATGGAGAACGTGAAGGAGCTATTCTGGTGTGATGCCAGAGACGAGCAGGGCCACCTGCAGCACGCCCCTGACTGCGAGCAGCGAGACTGCTTCGTAGTCCAGGGGAAGCAGCAGGAAAAGAACACCGGCGCCAAAGCGAAGCTGCCGGATCATTACCGGTGCACCATCACGTGTGCATTCTGCGGTAAGCGGAAGCACTACGAGGATGAGTGCTACCATAAGCACTGCCTATCGGCGAAGCTTAAGGGTGAAGATCCTGGCAAAGGCTCAGGCAAAGGTGGAGGCAAAGGCAAAGGCAACGACTCCGGCAAGGGCAAGTCGAAAGGACGTGGTCAAGGGCAAGACAAGGGTCAAGGTGGACGAGGAGGAGGCGCTAACCGCCAGCCCGACAACAAGAACAAGGACAAGAACGGAGGCAACCCCAACCCTAATCCAGGGGGGAACTCTGAGCCCTCTGGAGGGCAGTCTGGTCCTACCACACGCTCACAAACGCAGGCCCAGCAAGAACAAGGAGCCAAGCGTGAGCATGAAGGTGGTGATGACGGCAACGCTAAGAAGAGGAGCCGTTTCATGAGGATGGCCCGCAAATTGCGGAACAAGGGGTTCGAGGTGACCTGTCCCGCGGAGTTCTGACGGGGACGCTCTGGTGGCACCCAAGACCTGGTGTTTTGGGTACGTATCCGACTAGGGGGAAGCGAATACCTGGGGGTATTGGATACTGGCGCCACAATATCTATAGTGGGCAAGAAACTTTTACCTTCCGGGAGCCTGAAGAACACCATGACCACCGCTGCTATACGTATGGGGGATGGACATGTGGTGCACAGCTGTGGGGACTGTGAAGTGGAGGTACCTATGGGCTCCTGGACTATCGCCCATCGGTTCTATGTGATGGACACTGAGGCCTTCGACTTTGTACTGGGTACTGACTTCTTCGTACAGCACTCCCAGATACAATCCCTGACGCTGCAAGCGCCCTACCTCCTCTACGTGGACCACGGCAGTGGCAGAGAGTCTTTGCCACTGGAGCAGTCGGAACATACCTCGAGTTACCTGAGACTATCGAAGGAGGAGCCCTCGAACATGATGGCGGCCTCCAAAACTGAGGACTATCAACTATTGGGGGACGTCTCAGACCAAGGTCTGAAGGAGTTGGGTTACTCTCGAGAAGACCTGAGTGTGGAGTTGTTCTCCAGCGACAAGCAACATGTACTGGACCTTTACTGCAGCAAGGGGAAGAACTGCAGCTACAAATTTTACTGGCCCTCTTTCGGGATGGCCTACGGGAACCCCAGGTTCAGTGAACTGGGGAAGGTGCTGACCAAGGTGGCCTTGGAACGTTCCCGTATGGTCCTGTGTTCCCCCGATTGGGGAGCCCATGGGGGCAACGAGTACTGGCGAAACCTCTTGGACAGGCTGACTATCAGCTCTGTTCGTTTGCCTGATGAGGCCATCTACGTGCCTCTGGGACGCAAGACGCCTATTGGGAAGCCCGGATGGGGGAGTATGATCAGCGTGGTGGACGGAGGTCTTACCTCCATTCCCTGGGAAGATCTGGACCCGACTCTGGTCCAGGCTATACCACGAGAAAGCGACGGACTCGCCTTGGGTGACTTGAAGGATCGCCTACGACCTCAAGATGCTATTGAGACTACACCCGGAGGAGATGAGTACGTCGTGACTGACACCAACGACCCCAACTCTCCCTGTCATGTACCTGTTCCTGATGGAGTCTCTGAGTGTGGACTATCTGAGCTACCTAGCTCTATCCACTCAAAAGACGAGACTGAGCACGACGCCTTCTTCGTGCAGACCTGTGTGGAGGAAGTGGAGAACGCCGAGTACGTCGCCCCACTAAAGCCCCTACTCTCCATGAGGGTGGAAGACCCCGTGGATGAAGAGCTGGACCCTCGATCCAGGCTCAGGGAGTATGTGGATTCCAAGAGGAAGTTGGTGGCGAAAAAGCTATGCTACGCGAAGCCTACCCGCAGCTCATGGCCACTGAAGCAAGGACGTATGGGAGACCTATCCCAATTGAAGGAGGACCTCGAGCAGAAGATCACCACCTGGCAAAGGGAGGTAGATCTTAAGCTTATGAAGAGCGTGTGGGGCGCCCATGTGAGGACCCCAGAGGAGGACGACCTCTCGGAGGAGTGTGTATGTGAACCCCCTCGAGCGTGCCTATGTTGTCATCGTCCACCGGAGATGGTTGAACAAGACCTTCTATATGCCTACCAAGGGCTGAAGGACACTACCACGGGCGAAGAGTCGGTGGAGGACCACCTCCCGACGTCTATTCAGGGGGCAAGCAACTTACACTCTGACGAGGACATGGAGGACAAGATCAAGGTATTGGACCCGCGGGTACAGAAGCTTATAAGGACCTATCTGGAGGTGTTCGGAGAACTACCCCCTCCAGCCTCATGTGACAATCTGGTACAGATGGACCTCAAGCTGAAACCCGAGTTCGTGGGTCAAAAGATCCGGAGGAGACCCTATCCAGCTCCTAAAGAGCAGGCCGACGAGATTGAGCGACAGATACAAGAATGTATCGACGCTGGCCTAGTCCTGGAGTACAAGGACGGGTACTACCCCCTACACTGCAGCCCCTGTTTCCTGGTGGCTAAACCTGGGTCTACAGCCAAACGGCTGGTAGTGGACTACGGAGAGCTGAACAAGAAGACGCTGAACCACTCAGGGGCCATTCCCAATATGGAGTCTACCCTGGAGAAGATAGCCTCCTGCCGCTACAAGACCAAGATGGACAAGAGGAGCAGATTCTGGCAAGTGGACCTGACGCCCAACGCACAGGAACTACTGGCCTTCATCACCCCTCAGGAGAGGGTATTCAAGTGGAAGGTCATGCCGTTTGGCGTGGCTAACGCACCCGCTCTATTGCAAGAGCTGATGAACAAGATCTTGTCCATCCTACGAAGGAGACCTAAGGTGCAGGAGCTCATATCCCGTGGTGCCCAGATGGAGGCTCACATCGACGATGTATGCCTCGGGACCAATACCCAGGAGGATCACCTAATCCTCTTGGGTGAGTTCTTTGCGGTCTGCCAGGAGAACCACACACGACTCAAGCTGGAGAAGTGTGAGTTCATGCAGGAGACCATGCAGTACTTGGGGTTTGATGTTGGCTTTGGGTGGTGGACCCCAGCGGCCTCTAAGGCCAAACCCCTGATGGATGCCAAGGTACGACACGAAGAACCCAAGAAAGGACTTCATGATGTACGCAGTTTCATTGGGGCGTGCAACTTCTATCGCCGCCATATCAAAAACTTCACCTACACCAGCGCCGTTCTGACGGACTTGATCAAGAAGAGTACTACTTGGCGCTGGGGCCCACAAGAGCAACAAGCGTTTGACGAGCTCAAAGACAAGGTAGCCAACGCTAAATGCTTGGGCGTGCCTAGGGCACAAGGGGAGATTATCCTGGTGACCGACGCCAGCAATGTGGGCGGTGGTGGAACGTTGTTCCAATGGCAAGCACTAGAGAAGGAGGAGTTCGACTCGGCCATTTCCCAATGGGGGACGGAAGGTCTCAACCGAGATGGAACCCTCAAGCACAGCTACCCTGACGACAAGTGGGTCCTAGTACCTCTGGGCCACTGGAACTGGAAGTGGAACCAGGCCAGGGGGAACTACTCCACCTATGAGCAAGAACTGCTCGCGGGTATGCCGGTGCTATCCTCAGAAGCACGACTGTTGGGGAGTAACCCTGTGGTCTGGCTGTGCGACCAAGAACCGGTCCGCAGTTTCCAGAAGGGTCCCCCACCTGAGAAGGCCAAGCTACGGCGCTGGTGGACCTACCTCAGTCAACTACGGCTGACGGTACACCATATCCAGGGAGTGAAGAACGAGTGTGCCGACTACATCAGCCACAACAACTTCGACGCCCTGATTGGTGCCCGGTCTGAAGCGCTGGCTAAGGAGGCGTTCAGCCGTATGGAGGTCCACTTGGACCTCAACAGGACGATGATACGCCCCCTGGATGGACTCCAACAATCGGAGTACCTGAAGGAGTTTGGGGATATCTACAAGCGTCTGGAGAAACGCCTTGAACCCCTCCTGGTTAACCAAGACCAGTGGAAGAGGGACAAGAGCTACCTCTGGCACGAGGACCGCATCGTGGTGCCTAGTGACCGAGTCCCAGCGCTGCTGAAGTGGACCCATGAGTCCAGCGGTCATGTGGGTGCTGACCGTACCCTGAGGCTGTTCAAGCAGTGGTTCCACACTACGTGGACTGACGACCAACTGCGGAAAACCCTCCAGCCTATCGTGGACAAATGCCCGTGCAGGTCCTGTAAACCAGGGGATATCAGGGACAGAGGTCTCTACTCGACCCTGCCCATCCCTCACTGTGCTAACAGTGTTCTTTACGTGGACTACACGGAGATGCCGAAGTTCGGGGGCTATGACTTCGCCCTCGTGGTAACCTGTGGGTTGACCAGGTTTACCAGGGTGTTCCCATGTACCAAGCACATTACCGGGGAGGAGACTATCAAGATACTCCTGGAGGAGTGGTTTTGTGTCTATGGGGCGCCCAAGGAGATCAACTCCGATGAGGACGTACGAGTACGCTCAGATACTGGCTGGTACAAGAGGGTCCTGAGATCCCTCAATGTCCAGGTGTCTACGGGGATTCCCTACTCCCACACGAGCAACCCCCTATGTGAGCGACAGATTCGTGTCCTCAAGGAGAACGTACGGATATGGTGCAAAACTGAACGCACCAGAGACTGGGTGAGACTACTCCCCGTCATATCCTTGATGATGAACTCCCAAGAGAGTTCAGCTACTGGCTACTCGCCCCATGAGCTATTCCTAGGGCGCCCGGCATGGTTCCTACATGCCCCCTATCCAGAGGACACCCATTCTTCTGTGGGTGAATGGGTCCAACAGCAACAAGCGAAGGTGGACAAGGCCAAGGCTATGCTCCAGAGAGTGAGGGAGCGTCAGTGGAACAAGAAGAACAAGCACCGAGTACCTGCCACCTACCAAGAGGGGGACTGGGTGCTGGTGCACCACAGTCGACTACCCGCCTGGCCACGCTCTACCCATACTTCGGGCCGTACAAGATTCTATCAGTGGATGGACACCGTATCACCGTGCGGTGTTCTCCCCGTCTAGGGGGGACCCTGGTGTGCGCTGCTCAACACCTGAAGCGCTACTATGATCCTGAAGACCTCTGTGGGGAGGAGTGGTAGCTGAACGACGAGGAAATCGCCGCTCTGGACCTACAAGGGGCTGTCAGCCCTATGGAAGTTGAAGGTGAACTCCCCGACATGAACGCCGAGGAGATGGCTAAGGAGGGCTTCTACCTGGTGAAGTCTGTCCTACGCGACCGCTATCGCCAGGGTTGGCGCTTCCTCACCCTCTGGGAAGGGTTTGGAGTCGAAGAGGCCACCTGGGAGCCCTTCTCTGCATTTGTTCTACCTGAGGGACGCCTAAACTCAGTTCTGGTTGACTACTTGTCCCAGAACAACCTTGGTGAGTTGCTGAGGCTCGCTGAGACGCTTGCCTCCAAGACTAAAGCTAGGGACTGAACCTTACCCTTACCTGCCAAAGCCTATATGTGAGTGTGCTAGTCCTAAGGTCTTGAGAGCAAGCCGCAGAAGTGGTGTCCTAATTATACCCAATTCTGCACGCTTGCTAAACCTGGAGGGTTGGCTTATTGATGCCACGGGGTATTTCTGTGCTGGCGGAAAACCTTTGGAGAATACCCAGCGTACTAATCCAGGTATTGTTTTCCCTACCTATCTGTCTACTACAGGGAGGGGTGGCCAAAAGCTATGAAGGCATGAAAACGCCGTTTTGCTATATGGCCAAAACACTGACCTAACCACTGCCACAGCCCACCAACCCTGCTAAAATTGCAGGAAACGGGTGAGCCAGTGACACACGCACTACAGGTCCTACACACCCTACAGTGGCACCATCCTTGTGGGCGAACACTGGGGCAACTGGCTCAAGCCTCCACTCAGGACTACCACTCCTACACGCACACTCTACTTGGTGTTGTTGAACAACATGTCGTGGGTCCTAGCGACCCTCCTGTGAAGATGGCAAGAGAACACAGCGCTACTAAGCGACTGTGGCCTGACAGGGGACGCCACAACGCGTTTCCCCTGCTAGGGCTTGGAGGGAAGAGGTGCTCTTGCGTGCACGGCGCAGATGTCGATAGAGTCGGACTCCCCTCTCTGCCACAGGCAGAGGGGAGTTACTTGATTGTGTGATCTGCGCCCTTGTTTAGCAGGGCATGAAAAAAATGGTATGCTGCATCACCAATCACCCTACCTGCCCACCTGTAAAGCAAAGGCAAATGAAGAGGCGTTTGCGGCGGAGGAACCAAGCCACACTCCCCGTATTATACGGTTCTGAGTGTGACCTATAATACACTGTCCGCAAACACGCTGAAGATTCAGCTACCTCTGTCAAGCAAGCAAGCGTTAAGGGACTCCTCAAGTTCTCTTAAAGAACGTACCGAGGAGCCCCTGGGTAGCCCAAACAAGGTTTACCGTGCGCACTTCGCGTGGCCTACCCTTTAATGCGTGTGTGCATGCACGAGTATGCACGAGGGTTTTGGGCAAACCTGCCCATCTCAACACCAATCACGACCTCAACCAGGGGGTGGCCCCGCCTGGGCTTACTCACCTTACCTACCGCTGGAGAGAGAGAGCAAGTGAGGGGCGCACGCGAAGAACGTTGCTATGCACTTGTGTGTATGTCTAATCACCCTGATCTGACCTCTAATCATCTGCAATCTTTCTAATCAATCCCTCTATTGCGTCCTATCGTTGTTTGCGCTGCTACAAGACTCGTTCACGGAGACACGAGACGAGCAATGTGTATGCGGCATACGAGACGAGCATACCTGTAGTTTCTACCTGATTCATTGAAGTCTTTTCGATTGATTTTCGAATTCTTGAATTTTCGATACTTCTATTAGTGTGGGTGGAATCTGTATGTTTATTTATTAATGTGTGTCTCGTCATTTTCAAGACTACGTGAGACATACATTTATAATTCCATCCTTTCTCCATTTTCCGGCGCTTCGCTAGGAGCCGCTCCTGCGCGCCGCCTTTTATGCGTATGAATTTCTGGATTTAAAAAATCCAGAGATGACTATAATTTTGATAAAAATGTGCTTCTGATGCACAATTGGATTCTGCTCAGGTGTGTTGTTTCAGAAAAATTCTAGGCCGTCATTTGACGGATTTTGGTGTCGTCGCTTCGTTTTTGCGTGGATTCGTCCATGATTCTCCCATTCCTGCCTCTGCAGATACCCACGCGCAGCTTCGCTGAGTAGGCCGTGTTCGGGCCGAAACGCAGCAGCCTGGAGAGACTGAGCAGAACCCAAGACCCCACCAAGGGGCAATTTCATTTTTTTGCGACTCCCTTCGCCCGAAGACAGGTCACAGGTCGCCAGCAGGTTTACGAGAACCCATGCGAGTGTGTATATTGTGTCTTGCGTTTGGGTTAGTGTCGCGCTGCGTCTTGGAGGGAGGGATGCACATGCACATGTTTTGGCATGCTCCCAAACTAACCCAACCAAGCCACAGGAGCCCCGGCAGCGCCATGAGCGCTGAGTCTTCTGTAGGAAATGTTACAAACAGAGCAGCAAAAGGGCGCCAGCCATGGTGAGCGGCCATTTCTCTGTGTGAGGGAAGCTATCGGTATTTTCAAGTAGATGTGGAAACCAAGGAAAGGCCAAGAAAAATTCCCTTTTTCCTAAAATGCGACAGTGGTGGCCACCACAGCACAGAGGGGGAGTAAGAAAAAGTGCTTTTCCATTGCTTTGAGGCATACTCTAGTTGTATTAGAGATGCACTGAGCATCCATGCATTTCTATCTTAGTATTGGTCCCACCAAAACTGGTGATAACACATTTTGACCTATGGAACCAAACACCCAATCAGGATATGGAGTGGACCCCTTAATCCCCTTTCAATGTGAAGTAGAACATCTTTTCCAGAGTTGACTGAGCACTGACATATCCAAGGCAGAGCCTATCAATTTATCTATGTTTTCCCATGAATTCTTAGCTATCCTAGTGGTATGCACACTAGGGGGCTGGGCACCTCTTTTTGAGAGGTCCTGGGTTCAATTCCTGGTCAGCCTAGCTAAGTAGAAAGATCCCATGTGACATGGCAGTGACCTCATCGCCACATGCCCTGCCACCTCAGCACATATGGGACCCAAAACAAAGAGTGCACATCTCCTGAGATGGCAACATGGAGAGAGAGTGACCATGGGGCAGTTTTCCAACTCTTTTCCAAAACATTTTAGCTATCTTTGTGAATATGCATTCCGATTTGACCTGAGTTGCAGTTTCTGTGAATATCCAATCATCTTACACTGTTTACACTGCAGCCCTTCATGCTTTGATCCTGATTCTCTTTTCCTTGCATACTATTGGCTTGGGCTATCCTGGATTGACTTGGATTCACTGTATTTCAACAAACAAAAGCTTTTCATCTCCAAAAACAAGCAGCAGGAAACCCTACACCAACAGCAAGCAGCAGGAGAGACAAAAACACAGTGCTTGAATATGAGCGCGTGTGCAAAGAGGCAATATGGCACGCGTGCTCACAAGGTGAAATTATAGAAAATGGAAGACAAGGTTGTAAAAATCAACCAAGCCATCCAAGATGTCCTCTGTGGTCTCTACTTTACATATTGCTTTGGTTCGAGGCTCAACTCCCCATAGGCTTCGAGTACGAGCCTCGGGAGTTTGGCCATGTTGGCCTAATCTTCGACCAAAACTTGCCCTCTTTCGAAAATAGACTTTTGGTACGCATTGAATTGCGTGGAGCCATCGTTGAGTTGGCTCTAAAAACGAAAATGGCCTCGGGCTTTTGGTCTTGTGAGCATTGTATTGGGTCATTAACGTTCATGCTCACAAGGCCACAAAGTTAGCGTTTGCGCACGCAAACGACTTGGGTTTGCGAGACCCATAGGCTGCCTAAAACACCGCCATTGCCCGCTTCCCTATACAAAGTGACATGCCCACGTGGAAGGGGCATGGATGATAGGCATAGGGGGGGAATGTAGGGTTCCGTCCGAACTCATGGTCCTTGAGAACCATGAGTTCGAGCGATCGACGGAGAAGCTTGCGCGTTGGATTTCTCGAAGACGCAACAGCGAAAAATTCTGGTGAACACACCAGATGAAAGTACATTAAATACCCTCTAGATTCAGCCCTTAAGTTCTCTTAGAACCTCACAGGTACTCGAGAAAAGTTCATCACAAAACTCGCCACGGAGAAGCGACGAAGGCGCGCGAACAGGCGACATCAGGCGGCGGTTTCACGACAATTGAAAATCGCGGTAGAAATCGGGTATTTCACCGATTTCTGACCGAAAATCGATCAAGACAATAAAATTACGGTAATTCTACATCGATTTATTGGTTAGAAATCGGATTCCAGATTTCGCGGGTTAGAGAACAGGGATAGCCGGTGTCAACGGCTTCCGCACGGGTGTGACGGCTCGCAGGCCTCCGGACCATGGGCCAGAACGGGTGTGACGGCTCACAGGCCTCCTGGCCATGGGCCATAGGTTCTGGGTACCGCTTCAATATGGAATACTCACGTTTGGTGGAGCACCGCATTAAATCCTCGCCGGTGCTGAGGCAAGCCACTGAAGAGTTAAATAGCAGTTGGCCACATTGAGAGCCATGGTCGCGGACACATTGTTGCAGAAGTACCCGACATGAGTCGTGCGCAAGCGAATCGTAAGACACCTCGGCTTGGGTCATAATGGTCCGTCGTAGATCATTTTCGATAGCGGGGAGCACCTCGAGATGTCCCGTGAAATGGTGATTGAGCAATACGCGCCCTCGCAAGTCTTCATTTATTTGGAGCCCATGAAGTAGAAACTCGTTGAGGTCTTGGGTGATCACCGAACGGCTCCATTCTTCATTTTGAAGAAGCTTGAAGGGCAAGCTCACGAGATTGGGAAAATTAGTAGGTGGTGTCGTTGGCGTGGGGTTGAGCTCGTCTTATTCATTCAAAGTGGGTGTATATGCGCCACCAGGAACTCCGGACACGGAGTCTAGTTGTGCCAAGGAGAGATGGTTCACAACATTGTCACTGGGACAATCGGGGGGGATATTTAGGGGCTGGGTGGTTGGCGAAAGATGACATTGGGGCATGAGCGACCAAGGAAAGAGGAGTTATGGGTGAGGCGTGAGTGCGAGAGGTATTGTGGTGCATGAAGTAATCTATGAGCAGTTGGGGAAATTTCCTTTTTGCCACCGTATAGTCAAAACTCCGGGTCACGTTGCCGAAATCCACTTGCACTTTGTGCCCGGTGACGCCCGTGATAGTGGGGCTACCAACGGATTTAGATTTTGGGACTTTTTTGGCGCCAGATGTGGGCACGCATCATGCGTTTGACTTGGCGCGAAGAACGAGATGACACGGCCTTTGAAGCTGAAAGAAATTGGCGGGGTGCAGCAAGTGGTTCATGAGTGGTAAGTGGCGAAACGGGCGAAGATGGGGATACATACGGTGCACGTGTATTGGACAATGGCGTTGTGGAAGGTTGATGATGAGGTCCATGAGTGGTGCACGAAGAGGGCATGGTATTAATGAGTCGGTCTTGTTCGTTCAAAATGGATAACGTGTGTTGCAAATGTTGGTGTTGTTGTAGAGAAAATTCCTTTTGATCGGGATGGGAGATTGGGAAGTGAGAGGATTGAAGGTGGTGAGTGTTGGTGAGTTGATTGGAGCTGATCGGCACATGGACAACGCCAATCAACTCATCTCGTTCTTGATGTTGTTGATTATTGACGGTGGTGGCTAATGATGACGATCCATGCTCCCCATAGGTCAAGGTCCCATCGGCACCAATTAGCTCATGTGTCGTGCGAGAAGCACTTGGAGCGGGCAAATAGTTAGATGAAAAATAGTGCGGGCTTATGGATGGTGAGGGAGATTCCACTTGGTTGAGATAAGAGATTGGGAAGCGGGAGGATTGTGAGTGGTGAGCGTTGTTCGTAGGTACGCTGAGGCCATTCTCGTGGAAGGGGCAGCACGCGACGTTGGGCGCACTGAGGAAGGAGGGCACTGTATGCGAGTCATGAAGTGCAAGGGAGCCGATCAACTCATCCTGTTCTAGTAGTTGAAGTTGTTGATTAATGACGGTGTTAGTTAATGATGATATTATGGAAAAAGAGAGTAGTGCATCATTGGCGATCCCAAGACAGCTTTCAAGACCTCTCATCAGTGGCGTTCGACCCGATAATGGCACAAGGCGCCAGCGTTGTAGAATAAGACCCAGATAATGGGAGCTACGACGCGGAAAGGGCGACCAAGGGAGCGTGGATGCACACAAAAATAAACCAAATCCCGAGGAGGCGCATAATACGTCACACGACGTGGAATTACACCAGAGGGCCAAAACCAGTAGGCAACGGTAGTTGAAATCGCAGGTAAGCGAGTTACGACCAAATATTCCAAACGTTCATGACAGCGCGGAAACACGTCGCGCCGACACACGTCTTTTTTCTGTTCCTTGTTTGTTTGTTGTTCCTCACTGATGGTGAAACTCGCTTATCTAGCACACTGTGGTGATTTGATGCGCGCAAAACGTGCCTAAAGCCTACGGCTGCACTATGCACCCTCCCTGCGCAAAACGTTTTTGCTGGTCCGCATGCCTACTTTTGGAAATCGCGTCTTTCGCTGCTCATTGTTTTCAGAATTCTTTGTTCTACAAAACTGCGCTTTTTGCAGCTTCAGAAGCGCTTTATACAAAGCGTTCAAACGTTTTTGGACTTTGGAGGCTTCGCCCCCAGTCCCGCACGGCGGACGCGCGCAATTACGGGAGTCGCCAGAATTCCCTGCACTTCACTTTGCGTCTTTCAGGAGTCCAAATACTTTTTCACTTTTTGGTTCCTGGCGAGTTAGAACCTCAGATACGATTGTTTGTAAAGTTTATTTCAAGCGTTATCCAACACCGATTTCACTTTGGCTTCAAAATCGACTTCTGCATTCACTATGTAAGGTTTCGCTAAGGATTCCCTTGTTCTTTCCATGGTTTATATAATACATTGAGCACAGTCTTTCTGGAATTTCTGGAATTTGCATTTTTACCTCAAAACTAACCACCTATGGTGCTGTGGTAAGAGTGGTATAGTAAGAAAGGTAACTCATAAGTATGCTTTCCAAAGTCATTCCACTCATTCTTTACTGTGGTACTGTGGTACAGTGATCATACTTGGTATTGAAGGTAGTCCACATCTGGACTTAATAGTAAATGCTGAGAGATTTCACAAGGTTGAAATGATTATGGCCAATATATCATTTTTCAGCCTAATTTTCTGTGTGGCAGCTCCTGAATTCCTGGGCTTCAGTCCGGGGCGGAGTGAAATTAAGCCACAGAGCATACCTTGTATTTTATTTTGAATTGTTTTGAGCCTGTCTTCAGCGCCTCAAATGGAGTGCTGAACCTCCGCTTGATTGCTGGCGTCCTTGTTGAGCCACTCCCCCACTTGAATTGCAGCCATCAACTTCATGAATGCCTGTCTTCAGCGCCTTATAAAATGCGCCATCTCATATCCGCTCAATTCTGGGTTCGCCAGTTGGTCTTGCAGTGCAAAGGCAACATGTACAGAGCAGATTCAGATCATCATCCATCATTCAATCATTCATCATGCATCATGTGTCATGTGTCATGTGTCATGCATCATGCATCATGACATGCTGGCGCCCTAGCATGTGTTTTTCACATTCCAACCCAAAACCTCACTTTCACTTAAAAGTAACTCAACCACAACCCCACTCTAATGGGTTCCTAAGAAGGTTATACCATTCATTTTTCACAGCTCTTTGAATTTGGATGATCCCAATTTTGGGATGCATGATTGTCATGCATGTCATGCATGATCGACCCATTGTGTGAGTGATACCACACATACTAACTTCGAAGGAGTCTATGACCCCTAAGGGACCTTTATTTCCACTACAACCCTTTCTCAAGGTTGTCCCCACTACTTCATGTATTTCAATCCCTATTTGGTGGGTCCCAAGCATGTTTCATGTACTATGGGATCCTAAGAATATACCTAGGCCTAAGCCAAGTCCCAAACACGTGAGGAGAGAAGAGAAATAGATCAAGGAGAGGCGCCTGGCGGCGACACTAGGGAGCACGTGGCGCTTCCTAGGTGAGTCCTTACATGGTGTATTTTTACTTCTCAAGGGATACTTGTAGAGTGAGAGTGGAAGAGAGATAAGGAGTGAACATGGGTGCAAATATGATTGTGTTTCATAGTCTCTTTTTGCCATGGACTGAGCTGGAAGACTACAATTCTATGAGCCCATTACTTTGCTGTTGTTGAGGAGGGTGCACAATCTGACTTGGCGACAGGGAGACGACAGGGAAGCAACAGGAAAAAAGACATAGCGACAGGATAAGCGACAGGAAAGCGAAAGGAAGACGACAGGAGGGCAACAGGGCTAGCGGGGAGAGGGAAGCAGCGGGGAAGCGACAGGAGAAAGCAACAGGACAGCGACAGAAGAGCGACAGGAGAGTGACAGGCGAGCGGCAGGGTGTTTTTGTGCGACAGAAAGGCGACAGGAAGGCGACAGAGGTGCAATAGGAGAGCGACAAGCTTGTGGAAGACGACAAGGGAGACAAAATAGTACTTCAATTTTCATATATGTGGATATATGTGAACAAAATGAGAAGCAATATTTTACATTTCTTTGGATTCTTATTCAGATGTCATTTCATTGTTTCATGGATAGACTTTTAGGGTTTGGTGAACTTCAATGTTTTGTCGAATCACTACATTGCATTGTTTTTTCAACTGAAAAATATCTTTGCTTTGTGACATAATGATGGTTTAAGTCAAAAGCTAGCAGCATGGAAGCAGACCGGTAATCCTCACCCCAGCCACAATCCTGATATGACGAAAGTGGTGTACAGGTAGGCAATTTACAACTGTTCAATTTAACTTTGTGTTTGTTCCGTTTGATTAAGATTAGTGGTTGAATTTCTGTGTCTGTTGTGCGTGTGCAGGGCGACAAAAGAAGCAAGTGAAGAAGAAGGAGAAGAAGAACAGGAGGGAGGAATATGAAGACAGAAAGAAGGTGACGAACAAGACGAAGAAGGAGCATAAGAGGAAGAAGCAGAGTAGAGAAGAAAGAAAAGAAAAAGAAAAGAAGACGGAGCCGAGGTCCAAGGACTGCTTGCAGCTGCCGCTGCTGACGCTGCCGCTGCCGCCGTGTGTGTTGCATCTGCTGCTGCTTGCTGCTGGCGCTGCTGATGCTTGTTGGTGGTGGTGGTGCTGCAGCTAGCTACTGCGGCTGGTGCTGCTGCTGCATGCTTATGGTGCTGCTACTGCTTGCTGCTGGCCGTGCTACAGCATGCTGCTGCTGCTGCTGCTGCTTGCTCTGAATGTTATTTGAGTGTTACCGAGTGCTATGAGTGTCGTTTGAGTGTCTGCGCGTGCTGTCAGAGACATTTGAGTGTCGGCGCGTGCTGTGAGTGTCACTTGAGTGTCTGTGCGTGCTGTGAGTGTCAATTGAGTGTTTGCGCGTGCTGAAGAAAAATGGCTTTTTCAGTGGGCAAGGTGAGGGGGAGGCTCGGGGGCGGCACTAATCATCAATACACTGGGAGGGGAAATGGGTTCCATTTGGGGGAAAACAGATCATGGCCTGTAGTACAGTTTTTCTGTAGCAGCTTGCTTGCATATGTTGTATTTTTTTCCTGGGGTTGGAAGGGGTTTCTCCGGAGAGAGGTATGCTGCAGGAAGATAAGCTGAAGTTGTTTGAATCAGTGCCAAACACCTTGAACCCCCTGGTCCAAAATGGTCAATGACCCAGATGCATACGTGGATGCAACGATATTATGGCTACCGAAATACATACCGGGGGGGATATATTTCAGGTGGAATGTAAGTTAAAACTAGTTGTGCATCATCAAAAGCATGCGCTGCAAAAAACAACATCTTTGTAAGGGTTCAGTAATAGAATTGGCATTGAATGCTTGATTTCATAATTTTTGCATTCGCAAAGGTAGGGGTAGAATGGTTTTTGAAGCATTTTGCGGTGGTAAATTGCGGAGTGGCAAAAACAAACATAAATGGACTAGGCATGGAATGCAAGTTGAAGCCTTTTTTGCACAGGCAAAAGCATGAGTGGCAAAAACAACATGTTTGAAAGCTTTCAAAAGCGGATTGGGTATGGATTGCAAAACTGCGCAAAAGCCCAAAGCCAAATATATGTGCGTTTGATTTGTATAGTTGATTGCTCTTTCATCATTGCACCTCAGGAGGGCATTGCTGTGGAGACCGCATTTGCCAGCCTCAACATCCACACCGCACACCGCAGCCCGGATTGGCGGGGTACAGGAGGAGTGCGCACACAAATACACAGAGACCCCAAAATGGAAACCAGGAGTGGCGAAGCGCAGCCGAAACCGGGGCCCCAGCACACACACCCACATCGCACGCCACAGCCAGGATTGGCGGGGTACAGGAGGAGCGCGCGAACAAAAACACACAGACCCGAACACCACAGCCAGGAGTGGCGGGGCGCAGCCGAGACCCGACCCAAGCACACACACCCACACCGCATACCCAAGCCATGAGTGGCGCGGTACAGATAGAAAACGCACACAAACATACGAACACCCCAACGGCCCAGCCAGGAGTGGCGGGGCGCAGCCCAAACCCGAGCCCAAGCACACACACCCACACCGCACACCCCAGCTAGGAGTGGCGGGGTACAGGAGGAGCGCGCACACAAACGCTCACAGACCCCAACAACGCAGCCAGGAAAGGCGGGGCGCACCCAAAACCCAACCCAAGCACACACACCCACACCGCGCACCCCAGCCAAGAGTGGCGGGGTACAGGAGGAGCGCGCACATAAACATACGAACACCCCAACGCCCCAGCCAGGAGTGGCGGGGCGCAGCCGAAACCCGAGCCAAGCACACACACCCACACCGCATACCCCAGCTAGGAGTGGCGGGGTACAGGAGGAGCACGCACACAAACACACACAAACCCCAACACCACAGCCAGGAGTCGCGGGGCGCAGCCCAAACCCAAGCCCAAGCACACACACCCATACCGCACATCCCAGCCAGGAGTGGCGGGGTACAGGAGGAGCGCGCACACAAACACACACAGACCCCAACAACCCAGGCAAGAGTGGCGGGGCGCAGCCGAAACCCGAGTGCAAGCACACACCCACACCTCACACCCCAGCCAGGATTGCCGTGGTTCAGGACGGGCGCGCACACAAACACACACAGAACACAACACCCCAGCCAGGAGTGGCGGGGCCCAGGCGAAACCCACGCCCATGCACACACACCCACGGCGCACACCCCAGCCAGGATTGGCGGGCCACAGGAGGAGCGCCCACAAAAACACACACAGACCCCAACACCCCAGCCAGGAGTGGCAGAGCGCAGCCAAAACCTGACCCAAGCACACACACCCATACCGCACAACCCAGCCAGGATTGGTGGAGTAAGGGAGGAGCGCGCACACAAACACACACAGACCCCAACACGCCAGCCAGGAGTGGCGGAGCGCAGCCAAAACCCTAGCCCACGCACACAAACCCACACCGCACGCCACAGCCAGGAGTGGCGGGGTACAGGAGGAGCGCGCACACAAACACACACAGACCCCAACACCCCCGCCAGGAGTGGCGGGGCGCAGCCGAATCCCGAGCCCAAGCACACACTCCAGACCGCACACCCGAGCAAAGAAAGACGGGATACAGGCGGCGCGCGCACACAAACACACACGCCCCAACACCCCAGCCAGGATTTGCCGGGGGGCAAGCCAACACCTGAGCCCAGCCGCACAAATGACGAACCCCAGCCATGAATGGTTGGGCGAAGCAAAAACCCGTACGTAAGCACACAAACCCTAGACCCCAGCCAGGAAGGGCGGGGTTACGGCAAAAGCCTCACCTAAAACACAAGCACCACACAACAGTAGGAAACCCAGTGTCCATAGCCCGGGCACTGAGGCAGCCCGCGTCAAGCAGGTGACCCTGCCAAACGTGACCCGGAGACTTGGGGTGAGGCTGCATCCTAAGGCCTGCACTGCTTTGGGACTCGACGCGGAGCGTGCGACACCCAAGCACCTCGGAACCCCAGTAGCAGGAACATGCATGTATTCCTTGGGAACGAGATACGCCAGCAGGTCCGGTGAACCCCTAGGGTTCCGTACAAAGGAGGGGACATGCGCAAGCACGGGGGCACACCCTCCCGGCGAGACAAGCCTGTCAGGCTGGCGGCGATCAGCCCTCGTGGTGCTGCCCGGGGCCGCTTTGTTGGGGGCCACCAGTCAGGTCTAGCGGGATGTAAGCCGCCTCTGCTCTTCATGCGCGGAGCCTCTTCCTGTCCGCCACAGGGGCAACGCCAGGGGGAACCATGGGGCGCTTCTCCACAACCAAGTGCACCTACCTACCTACCTTTAGGGGATGACAAAATTGATGTGGACAAATTTGGAGGCACTACTTGGTACCAAAAGCTTTTTTCAATTTCAAGGATGCGATGTGTCAAACTTTGTGCATTTGGCATGGGCTGCAGGCAAAGGTAATCATGAAATCAGGATGGGCATGGCCATTGAAATGGTTTTCTGATTCTTCAGCAAAAACACCATAAGTAGATGCGACATGGAATGTAAGTTAAAGCTGGTTGTGCATCGTAAAAAGCATGGGCTGTAAAAAAAACATGTTTGTAAGGGTTCAGAAATAGAATTGGCAGTGAATGCTTGATTTGATAATTTTTACATTCGCAAAGGTAGGGGTAGAATGGGTTTTTCAACCATTTTGCAGTGGGAAATTGTGGAACTGCAAGTACAAACATAAATAGACTAGGCATGTAATGCAAGTTGAAACCTATTTTGCACAGGCAAAAGCATGTGTTGCAAAAACAACATGTTTGAAAGCTTTCAAAAGCGGATTGGGTATGGATTGCAAAGCTACGCAAGCGCCAAAAGCCAAATAGATGTGTGTTTGATTTGTATAGTTGATTGCTCTTTCATCATTGCACCTCAGGAGCGCATTGCTATGGGGGACGCATTCTCCAACATCAAGAAGATTGGCCCTTTTCATCAAGTTAAGAGCCGAGGTGCATGGTACGAATATAACAAGTCGACCTACTTCTTCTTGACGGTGTGTGTACTACATAACTGTGAGATTCAGTTTGATTCGCAAAATAGTTGCGAGCCTACAGCTGAGTGGCCATCCAAATGTGGGTAGTAGATCACCAAGAGTGTTAGCAATTTAGCAATGTCAAACAATGCAAATGATCACAGTATTGAACTACGGTTTGCATCACTGCTTTGCACACCCTTGGGGAGGTTCACTAAGGCGGAATGTGACAATGTGGCATGAACAAAGAACATTTTTGTTACTATGGAGCTGCCCGTTTGAGAGGTTTGTGGCTTTCTGCGTCGAACTGCTTTTCAAAAGGAAATCATGCCATTTGCATAGGTAAATTGGAGATCAAGGAGTGAGACAACAATAATGGAGATGCTTGAGAGCCACAGGATGGTGACACGCAGGGCAAAGATCACAACAGCGAGAAGGTTTCTTTGTTTCTCAGACCAAAAAGCGCCAAAGAGGCAACAGGCAGGCGACAAGAAAGCGACAGGGAAGCGACAGATTGGCAATAGGCAGCCGACAGGAAAGCAACAGGCAAGCCACAAGAATGCAACATAGGAGCAACAGGCAGACAGATTGGGCGGCAGGGGAGCAACAGGGAGGCAACAGGGAGGGGAGAGAGAGGTAACAGGAAAGCGACAGGCAAGCAACAGGCAAGCAACAGGGAGGGGCGACATGAGCGTGACAGGGTCCCACGTTGGGCAACAAGGAAGCAACAGGGAGGCGACACGGAGGCAACAGGGAAGCGACAGGAAGATGACAGGCAAGCAACAGGAGGGCGACACGGAGGCAACAGAAAGAAGCGACAGAGCGACCGTAAGGGGCGGTAGGAGAGCTACAGGGGACCGACAGGAATGCACCAGGCAAAAAGTAGCATAGCGACAGGAAACGACAGGAAGCGACAGGAGGTGACAGGATAGGGACAGGAGGGCGGCAGCAAAGCATCACAATAGCGACAGGGGAGCAACAGAGGAGCGACAGGATAGCGGCAGGGAAGCAACAGGCACGCGACGGAGGAGCGACAGGGGGCCAAAAGTGCCAAAAACGCGACAGGGAGGCAACAGGGAGGCGACAGGACGGCAACAAGGGAGGGAGGCGTCCCAAATCCATTTTCCGCAAGAACTTCCTTGGGAAGACCAAAGACTGTTCCAAAACGGGTCGAAAACAACGAAGCCAACTCCGCTGAAGTGGTGCTCCCCAAATGCATTAGGGTACTTGTCCCGCAAAATGTTCTGAAAATAGTCAAAACCTCCACGATGACACTGACCCCATCTCCCCTGATCTTCCTCACTGCCGTGAAATGAGACATCCTTCGAAAGCCTTGCTTGGTAGACCCAGCGGGACAATGCATCAGGTGCCTCGTTGTCCTCCCCTTTACGTTACTGTATTATCAAATGAAACCTACTGAAGAATTCGTGCCGTCTCCCCCTCCGTTTCAATGGGCCGGTGACAGTACTGAAGTCCTCTTTATGCCACTGTAAAATACTACTGTGATCTGTACATACCAATATTTCCTGATTACCAATCCAGCTCTGAAATTTTGGTAAACTACATACTACAGCATACGTCTCTTTCTCGCGTACAGTCCAACCGACCTGTCCAACCTTTGTTTTTTTGTGCGTCTTGGACGTCTTATTCCCTTGTAATTTACGCGACAAAAAGGAACCTCGGTGCCGCTGACCATCATCATGTTCCTGTTCAAGCACCGCGCCGATGGCATAGTTGGCGGCATCCGTGCTAATGCACCACCGTGCATCAGGCTTGGCAGTTCTTTGGGCAGGTACAGTTCAACTTTCTCTATTAAGGCCGCCTTAGTGGCCCAAAAACCCTCCCGCATGGCAGGACTCCAGTCAATGGCTGCCTGTTTGGGGGTAAGCTTAACAAGTTTACACTTTTTCTTGGGTATTCCCCCAGGATCAGTGGTCTCCCCTGGCACATCCACATCCTCATACATATACTGCCCTTCACCGCCACCATCAGTGGCGCCGCATACTGGGCATAGTTTCGTATATACATTATATACAAATTAGGTAAACCCCAAAAAACCCTTCAAGGACTTGGCTGTATTGATGTGTGTGGTCTCTCTCGTAGCGCTCTGGTTTTATCAGGGTTGGGGAAACGCTTACCTCCCGCCAAAACGTTGGCCAACATACTGCACCTGCTGGCACAGCAAAAAGCACTTTGCAGGCTTAACTGTCAGGTCCGCAGAAGCAAAAGCATGAAAAAGGTCTCGGAGGCAAAGGTAGTGGAAGTATATGTGGTCCTTGAGGGTGCGGGATTGCGGCAAATCATTAGAAAAGAGTCCATCGAAATTAGTATTTACACTGCCATCCAGCAAAATCGGAGGAGGCTTGAAACAGGGGTGAAGAAGCTCCTCCGCGGGCCTATCAGCATAAGCAGGACTTTCAAAAGGTTTACCCTTACCACCGTCATAATCCACATAGTGCACAGAACTGACTGTGCACGTCAAAACATCATCGATGTATGGACCGCTAAACAGACATTTACGCACTACCAACAGCACTTAGGGATGCAGGTTCAAACTTGCACGAATTCGCTCGAATTCGAATTCGCACCGACTTTGCACGAGTTTATGGATCCCTCCAAATTCGAATTTGCAACTTCAAATTGGAGTTTTCTCCAAATTAGCTTGAACTGAACCGACTGTGTGAATACGGAGGCGGACCTAAGGTTTTGCTACCATTTTTCAATTTCTCTCTTTGCAGAAAGGTATTCCAAAAGCAACTTGTTGTCCTACAACAACGACAAATGAAAACCAAGAATACCAAATACACACCCATAAACCATTCCTTGCATCTGTCAAACGCTTTTTGGAAAAAAAGCAACAAAGCATGCAGAACCACCAAGCCGGACACGAACAATTACATATGAACAACTTCTTGCCCTTATTGGGCCTGCATTCATTGTAAAAGTCCATTGCACCATTGCACTGGAGGTGGGCGTGGTTGGCCATGGTCAGGGCTCTGGCTTCGTTTTCTACACGAATCGTACCGACTGGTCGTGTGTTCATTTATCACAGTCCCAACGGGAGCACCACCCGTGTAATGCTGGAACAATCCTTTCAAAACAAACTGACCGTCGTGCCTAGCCTTGAGACACGTCATAACAAAGACATATGTCTCAAGGTATGTGAACTTCATATCACCTTGGGAGGGTTGAGCAAACAGCAAATCATCCCTAATTTGGACCCGCGGGTTGGAGGCATTCATTTTCTCCGTGTACACACAGATGGCCGCCAGGACTACGCTGTGAGCATCCCACATATTAACACCACCCGCCGACATACAGCCATGATTCAAAATTTTTACCCCAAAACAGTACCATTCATCAAGCCGAGCATCACCTTGCAGAGCCTGTCCGTAAGCCAATTCCGGAAAAGACCGGTCTGGAACATATGGGTTGCACTCATGTTTACCATACAATTTCATGAGCCTAATCACCTCCTCAACAGTGGGGTGTGCTCGTCCAACCTGCTTCACAAGAAAAGACTGTCCGTATGGCAGTTGTTTGGCTATGAGCATGCGGGTTTGCCAATCCAGGCTATACCAAAACCTGGTGTGAATGTACCAATCACGAGACAATATTTCCCAATCATAAACGGGCGTAGACTCATCCCAAACAGGTACTGACAATTTCTTCCGTAGACTGTCCACCAACTGTTGGTCAGTCCAGCCATTAGGTGTCTTACTTCATATACCTTTACCCCGAAGGGCCTCAGCAGGTTGTGGCTCCGTAAATTTGTTTTCATCATTACACACCGGGACCACATCAAAGGCGCCCAAAATGCCGGACGGCTTGAGCTGTGACAGCTCAAAAAGACGAGGCTCTAAAGCCCTATAGGGTTTAACACATCGATCCACATGATGAAGCTAATGGATAGCACGTGAATGCACCTCCATTGCAGGGGTTGGGACTCGAGGCCTTGCATACACTGGCCTCACCGAAGGCGTAGTAGCCCTCCGAGGATGGGAATCCGGCGGCTGACCCAACGACACGTCGTATTGACTTTGAGAGGGTGCGGATGGAGATAGAGGTGTCAGGGGTGAAGATGACATATGCACGGTTTGCATGGTGGTATTTGCATAAGGAGGCTGCATCCAATTTGACGTTGATGCTTGGGTGTTAGAATTTTGTGGTGCGTTGTGGTGTGTTTATTTGGTCGCTGCACTCGGTACCTTAGGGCCTTCGCATTCCGCACGGTCATGTAACTTTTTTTGAGTTTGCGGGATTTCATCCTTCACACGGTTCATTGCTCTCAAACGATCTACAAGCAATTTCAAAGATCCATAATCCCCATTGACCATTTCAAGGCCATATAATATGGACGAATGGCGTTGGTCATACCACTCAACTAAGCGATGAACATGCGAAAAATTTAGTAGCCGCTTTTTCAGCATCTTGGCAGATGCGGCGTTCAAGCGAAGTAACACGGCTAAGGAGAGCTTCATACCTGTGTGTTACCGCGAGGCGTTCCGCTTCCGTTCGCTTATGCACTTGCCGTTGCAACTTTGCCTCATCCTCCAGTTTGGCAACCTTAGAAAAAAGAGATTGAAAGTGGTTGGATTCAACTGGGTGTTTGATTAGGTACATCATGCAAAAACGGAAATATGTCTTGCTTGTGCAATTCAAACGCTTGCATACATTCATTGTATACATTCTCAATGTCGCCCTTAAGGACGTTCGAGAATTCTCTCACCTTGTCCGAATTCCAATATTGATGGTATAGCAAATGCTCTCCTAAAAAATCGGGAGTGACAAATTGGGCACCACAAAGGGACGCAATGTTGGCTTGCATATTGTATGCCGATTCGTACGCCACCTCCAAGCGTTTGCCCATTGCGTGAGGCAACTTATCAACACGAATATTCAATGTATGCGCATCGTTAGGGGACACTGAATTAGCAAAGTAGGAACCAATATTGCCCATGGACTCGTCGACTTTATGGGCACCTGCCGCTCCCTCAACGACATGCTTAATGGTTTCACTAAGAGAATCGAGTCTTGCCAATATAGTTGTGGATCTTCTCTTGGCTTGCACAATGGAATTTCCTCTAGTTTGGCGCCAAATGCCCATGAGTGCAACGATTCTTGTTGCTGGGTGTGTCTTTGCACGCTGATGTTGACCAAAGGACAGAGGTATCTCACACGCCTTCTCTTCTTCATCAACCGTATTGACGTTTTGCTTCCCATTAGTGTTCTTCTGGCGCTACAGGTCCTTGATCTACTCCAATTGTCCCCAACCATCATCAACTCAGTACCTAACAATCCCAGAAACCACTCAGAGTACACTTGCTTTGTTCTTTATTTTTCTGTCGCTCATCCAGATAAAAAAGTCTTTGGACTCAGAATCATGGAGTTGCACTCTTCGCACGTCTGCAAAGGACTAAATGTTCAGGATTCCTATACTGGATATTCTTAGAAGTACTTCGTTGACTTCCAACTGGGTCTCAAGGGGGCAGCTGGAACAGCACCACCTGACACGTGTTGCCATGTATGGGGCCTCGTCCCATGGTGAACTTAAAACGCTGGCAATCATCATCCACGCCTTCAATGACACCCACGGAGTCTCCTGCGACCATCAACTCCATGTCCATATCTGGGTTGTTGTCAACGCGGCGGTGGACTTCCAGATTAAAAGACGCCTAGCGCAGAGGACTCACGCCTGGTCACAAAAGCGCCCAACCTGTGGGTGGCACTTCACGTACTGTCCGGTCACAGTGTAGTAAACCTCGTCAAACAACAATCCCTCCATTACAGGTGGCGGAACCGGCACATCGACCTTGATGCCCACAACCAGCTTGCAGAGCACGCATAAAACCCCGCCGAGCCGGCCTTGCGCAACCTTATGCACACACACCTGCATTACCTGCCACCCGTCCCCAACCAGGAGCAACGGCCGCCTTGAATACTCGCTGGCATCATATACAACAGCACGGGACAGGCCCACGGCTACCCCCAATCCCTAAAGACAATGGCATACATCCAAGGCGGTCGCGGCAACATCCGCCTCATTAACTGACTCAAAGAAAAGATGCAAAGTGCGCTGCATTTCTCAGCTCTCAACACCGCCCTGCTACCAGCCATGCAATAGAAACCATTGATTCACAGTGTTCGTGGCATCTAGGGACCCAACATGACACCAACCTACTGCCAACAAGATTGCCTGATGCCACATGCACTTTCGGAGCTCACCAATGTAGTATACTTTACAATACGTGAAGATGAGGGATAATGCAACCCACTTGATGGTTACGAACCTGCGGCTGTGCAACCGATGCACAAGACGCCCTCATTGTAGACAAGGGCTGGAGTGGGATGGATTTTTGAACATGACCCAAACAAATACAGAACCAGCATCCCTCCTTGTGTGCACCCTGGTTGGCCTATGTTCTCTGACCATCTGAAGACATTTGGGAAGAGCAACACGTGAGCATGAAATTATGGGCAAAATCGTGCACTGAATGAGTAGTGCTTGAAGTGCACCTCTAAGAGGTAAAACTACTCGTCTTTTTGCACCAAATAATGGCTCTGAACATAGTTTGAGCAAGGAAACTGGAAGTTGAGACTAACTGAGCAGATTGCGAAAGCCGGAGAAAGTGAGTATTTGATGCATGAACTGTTGTATTGGGATGCAGGGTTGTAAAGAGTTTGTCACTGCGGCGGTCAGACAGTGCAGCACGGCCAACTGGGTGGCACGTTGCACTGCACAGGAAATGAGCAGAAAAAGCTTGGCTAGATATCTCTGCGTCGAGGTATTCTGCTAAGCATTTGAGTGCAGCCACATTTTTGGGTAACTCGCTTTGTTTTTAGGATCCGGATACCAAACGGCCTCTGATGCAAAATTAGTTTTTGGAATGCTATGAAAATAGCAACAAACACATTTGCAATAGAATGGGAACTGGGATTTATTTCTGTCTGCTACTTCATCGTACCACCGGAGCCCTCCATTGCGAACACCAAAGAACAACAGAAAGAGTTTCTGATGTCCCTTGCTTGTTGTTGATATTGAAAACCTTGATTGCTTTTCAAAAGATGTTTCCCCAAAACTGCAAAAAGGTAAAGTCCACGAACAAGGAACACCACAAACAGGATCAAAGTCAGAATTGTGATAGTATCCTTCCAAATCAAAGCATTGTAAGCAAAGAGGGGCTGCAAATAGACAAATGAGGAATCAAATATGCAACTCAACTGGTTTTATAAACAAAACAAATGATTTTATGTGAAAACTGGGATGACTCAGGCCTCCATTCGTCGTGGTTGTTTCGTTAAAACGTTAGGGTTGTCTCTGTCGTGTCTCCGGGGGGTTGGGCGACTCTTGCATTCCCCCTGCACAGGTAAAAACAAGGTTGCAATGTATGCTCGACGAATGGTGCACGTAGTGCGCACGTGGGGTTAGAGAATACGAAGTGCTCGCGATGCATGTGCCAGATTCCGACATCCACACGTTGCCACGCTTCCTTGTGCATGCACCCACCCTCCCTTTTCTTCACAGGTCCAAAGGAGTAGTGTGTGCTCGTGTTTGCGTCGTTTGTGCGTCAAAGTAGGGTTGTCTAAGACGCTTAGGCTTGTTCTGCGTTGTGCCGTCGTCTCTCATTCGCCATTCCCTGTTCTCCTATTCGCAGATGACAAAACAGGCACAACAGGAAGAATCGTGCAAGCCACGCGATGCAATTAAACGCTTAGGGTTGTTTATAACTCGCAATAGGGTTGTTGAAACGCTTAGGTTTGTTTTCTGTTCGCTTCACTTCGGCATTCACACGATGCATGGTGAGTGAGGTAGGTAAGCCCAGGAGGAGCTCACCTTCTGGTTGAGTCAGTGTGGTTATCGTGGCTTTGGTCTCGCCTCCCTTCCCTGCATGCGGGCACGGGATGCATTAAAGGGATTTGACAGTAGGCCACGCGCTGTGCACGCGGTATGAACCCTTGCCAGGTTACCCAGGGCTTCGCCCTACGTTCCATAAGGGAACGGGCGAAGTCCTTAACCTTGCTTGCTTGCAACTGGGTTCAGGAACAGTGTATTATAGGGCACACCTAGAAGCGTATAATACGTGGAGTGTGTCTTGGTTCCTCCGTCTTGAACCCAGTCGATTGGCCTCTGTTGTACGGGTGGGAGGGTCAGGGTGAACTGGTGCAGTCCCTTGAACCGTGCTAAAATATACGGCGCTGATCACACAATCAATTGACTGCGCCTCAGCCAGGATTGACGGGGGCAGTTGGACTCCATCGACATCCGCGCTGTGCACGCCACCTGTGCGCCCTTCCCCTCCAAGCTCTAGCAGGGAAACGTGTTGTGACGTCCCTGTTAGGTCACAGTTGCTTAGCAGTGCTGTGTTCTCTTGTCTTCTTCACAGGAGGGTCATTAGGACCCACGACCTTATCTTCAACACCACGCAGTAGAGCGTGCGTGTGGGAGTGGTAGTCCTGCGTGGGGGCTTGAGCCAGTTGCAGTAGCGCTCGCCCACCAGGATGGTGCCACTGTAGGGTGTGTAGGACCTGTAGTGCGTGTGTCACTGTCCCACCCTTTTGCTCCAATTTTAGCAGGGTTGGTGGGCTGTGGCAGTGGTTAGGTCAGCGTTTTGGCCACTTAGCAAAATGGCGTTTTCATGCCTTCATAGCTTTTGGTCTCCCCTCCCTTTAGTAGTCAGGTAGGTAGGAAAAACAATACCTGGATTAGTACGCTGGGTATTCCCCCAAGTTTTTGCGCCAGCACAGAAATTGGGCGCATAGGTGAGGAGAAACCCGGGGCGTACCCCGTGGCATCAAAAAGACAACCCTCCAGGTTTAGCAAGCGTGCAGACTTGGGTATAATTAGGACACCACTTCTGCAACTTGCTCTTAGGACCTCAGGCATAGAACACTCACACATACCTAGACAGACATGTATACGGCCAGGTTAGGAAGGGTAGAACCCCATAGGTCTGGACCAGTTTGGGGTCCTAACTGTGGGCATGCTTGTCCCCAAGGGGGGTGAACACACCTTGCTTGTCATTCCCCCCTGGTCATTAGAATAGCTGACCACCGTTCATCGTTGGCTCCCCAAGGTCATAACATCAGGGCAGGTCCCATGGCACAAATGGTCAACAAGGCAAACACTCGCTGGTTGGCTGCAAACCTGATAAGCGGCCATCTGGCTCACGCTGGTAACCATAGGCATGGGACTGCAGGGCACAGCCACGGTTGGTGCAGTGCTCAGAGTGCTCACCAACCCTGGGAGGTTAGTTCCTCTTCTTATGCTGGGACAGGGTCTCAGCACGGGTTAGCAACTGCCCCTCGTTGTTCTCAACGAGGTAGGAACGAAGGATGGGGTGGATACTCCCATCTGGCTGTACGAAGGCTGACATAGGCTCCCAGGTAGCCTCTGATAGCCCAAAGCCATCCCACAGGGTCAGGAATTTCCAGCCCTGTTTATACTCGTGGCGTGCAATACCTGCAACCACGTAGTAGCCATCGGCTGCCATTTCCTCGGCAGTCATCTCCTCGAGTTCGTCTGCCTCCTCAGGGGTGGCAGCGTTCTCTAGGTCAATACACTCAACCTCACAGTCAGGCAAGCGCCACTGATCCCACGATAGTTCATCAGGGGAGTGGTAGTGTCTGAGTTGCTTAGGAGCGCACAGCAGCTCCCAACCTAGACGAGGGCTGCACCTCACATGGATCCTGGATCCATCTATCCTGATAATACGATAGGGCCCAAAGTAGGGGTCCTGCAAACAGTTGCGGGGCCATGTGGGCAATCGTGAGTGGTGTACAAGCACCAGGTCTCCTACCTTGAAACTGGCAGGACGTCTCGTGCGGTTACGCCAGGTTAGTTCGCGTTCTGGAACGCGTTTCAGGTTAGCTCTAGCCCTGTTAGCCAGGTCCTGCCGGTGCTCCAGCCAGTCCCCAACCGGGCTCTTATAGTCCTCGGGGAAAGGGTTTTTGAAAAACCACGCAGGACGCCCCCCATGGAACAGTTCGTGGGGGGTTTAGCCGGTTGAAGAACTCTCTTGAGAGTTCATGGTCAGAACGGCCCAGGGCAACAGGCGTACCCAATCTTTGGTGCGCTCCTGTTTCATCAGAAACCTCAGATTCTGCTCCACCACACGATTCTGTCTCTCACAAAGAGGGTTGGACGTGTGTGTGTAGGGCACACCTCTGGTTACCTGGACGTTCAGGGCGTCCAGCACTCGCTTGTACCAACCGGTATCACTCCGGATGCGTACATCTTCATCGGAGTGGATCTCTATAGGCGCCCCATAGGGCTCAAACCACTCCTCCAGCAGGATCTTCACAGTCTTCTCTCCTGTGATCTTCTTGTTGCGGGGGAAAGCACGTGTGAAGCGGGTTAGACCACAGGTGACCACCAAACAACTATCATAGCCACCAAACTTAGGCAGACCGTGGATCAGAACCGCGTACAACAGGAAGTTAGCACAGTAGGGTAGGGGGAGACTGGAGACCAGTCCTCTGTCACGTGAGTCGCTCTGTTTGCTGGCGTGACAGTCACAGGCGTCCACTATGGACTGCATACGGGCACGTAGTTCAGACTTGGTTAGTCGGCAGTAGAAACGCTCACTGAAGAAAGCAGCAGACCGGTTGCACCCTGTGTGCCCGGAGCTGTGGTGTGCCCACTGCAGACAGCCGTCCAGTCGTGCCTCAGGCACAACTATGCGGTCCTCATAGTATAGGTACTGGTTATCTTTATACCAGCGGTCGCCATCTATTACGCGTGCCTCTAGGCCATCACTGAGGGTACTGAGTACACATTGGTACTCAGCCTGGTAGTCTCTCAGGCTCCAGCCCTCCAGTACACCTGCTGTACACATGGATAGGTCCAGCTGGACATCCAAAAGTTGGAACGCCTCTTTGGCCAACGCTTCAGAGCTCTCACCTAGAAGGGCGTCGAAGTTATTACGCGAGATGTAGTCAGCCATCTCGTTCTTTATACCTGGTATATGATGGACGGTCAACCTGAACTGACTCAGGTATGTCCACCATCGTTTTAGTTTCGATTTTTCAGGAGGCGGGCCCTTCTGAAATGTCTTCACAGGCTCTTGGTCACAGAGCCATACAACAGGGTTAGTACCTAGAAGACGGGATTGGGAAGAGAGCACGAGCATCCCAGCCAGGAGTTCCTGGTCGTAGGTACTGTAGTTGGATCGTGCTTGATTCTACTTCCAGTTCCAGTGCCCCAGAGGCACCAGACGCCATTCATTGGCGGGATAGTCATGCTTCAGGGTTCCATCTCGGTTCAGACCTGAAGTGTGAAACTGGCAGTGCGACAACTCATTGGGGTTAAGCTCCTGCCACTGGTATAGGGTACCACCCCCCCATACGTCACACGCATCCGTGACGAGTATTATCTCGCCCTTAGGGCGGGGCACCCCCAGGCAGTTGGTGGAGGATATTTTCCTCTTCAACTCCTGGAAACAGGCCTCCTCCTTGTCGGTCCACCGCCAAGGGTTGGTCTTCTTTTTAAGGTCAGTCAGGGGGGATGATGAATAAGTAAAATTGTGGATATGGGGTCGGTAAAAATTGCAGGCGCCAATGAAACTCCTCACATCGTGTAGACCCTTCTTAGGGTCGTCACGTATCTGCATGTCCTGTAAGGGATGCATCTTAGACGCGGCTGGTTTCCACCAGCCATACCCCACGTCAAACCCTAGGTACTCCATCTCCTCTCGCATAAACTCACACTTCTCGAGTTTGATGCGCAGATGGTTCTCCTGACAGACGGTGAAAAACTGTTGCAGGAGAAGGATATGATCCTCCTGGGTATTAGTACCCAGGCTCACGTCGTCGATGTGGGCCTCCATCTCAGCCCCGCGGGAAACCAGTTCCTGCACAAGGGGTCTGCGTCTCAGGATATATAGGATTCCGTTCATCAGCTCCTGAAAGAGAGCAGGGGCATTCGAGACACCAAAGGGCATGACCTTCCAGCGGAAGACACGGCCCTTAGGGGTTACAAAGGCCAGCAGTTCATGGGCTGCTCGGGTTAGGTCTACTTGCCAGAAGCCACTGCGCTTATCCATCTTGGTCTTGAATCGACACTTAGTGATTCTCTCCAGGGTGTTCTCCATGTTGGGGATACTCCCTGAGTGGTTCTGGGTCTTCTCATTGACCTCCCCATAGTCAACGAGCAAGCGCATAGCAGTGGACCCAGGTTTAGCAACCAGAAAACAAGGGCTACAATGGCGGGGGTAGTCCCCGTGCTTATACTCCTCGACAAGGCCAGCATCTATACACTCTTGGATCTGGCGTTTGATCCCGTCGATTTGGTCTTCTGGGGCGGGGTATGGACGCCGCCTCACTATCGACTCTTCAAACTCTGGTTTGAGTTTGAGGTCCATCTGGACCAGTTTCTTACTAGACAGGGGTGGGGGCAACGCTCCAAAAACTTCCTGATACTTCTGGATGAGCTTAGTGAGACGGGGGCCGAGATTCATGCTCTCCACTTTCTCGGAAAAATCCTCCTCAGCGTGGAGGTTACTCTTCCCTTTATCCTGCTTTTCTATACGCCCCACCGTTTCGGGGGGCAACTCATCCTCCCAGTCCTGGCGTTCCTGGGCATAGCGCAGGGAGTATACCAGAGGGGTGTCAGGATCGGGGAGAGTCATCTCTTCATCATCCTCCTCGGACCAAATAGAGGTTTTCCAGGTCCTCTTGAGGAGGTCCAAGCGGGTCCGTCGCTTGATACCCCCAGCCTTAGCCCACAGGACCTGCTGTAGTTCCCGCACGTCATACCAAGAGACGGGCATGTTATTCGTTGAGGGTGTAGCGCCAGGTACCTGACCTGAGGGGCCATCAGTGGCTCTCATAGAGAACACGGCGTGATCATTAGACCCACCAGGGGCGGACTCGCCGAGATCCACCTCTTCCATGAGCAACTGCGCTAGGAAAGCACTATGCTTCAGTGTCACAACCTCCGGGTCGACCGGGGGTATTACACTGGCAATATCGCTCAGGCAGTTGTCAGCATCAGCCAGCGGAGTAGAGACTGCTGGTGTCTCCGGCTCATCGGGGGACTCACCACTCGTAGTGGTAACCGAAGGATACTCAGATCTATTCTTGAGATCATGGAGGGTAAGGCCCTTGTTTTCGGCCATCAACTCCTTGAGTACAACCTGATCAAGGTCACTCACGGGCAAGGGGTTTAGAGCACCATCTACGATGGATAGGAAACTGCCCCATTCAGGGGCGGGCATGGTCTCCTGAGAGTCCTCAGGGACGTAGATGGGACCATGGGGCAGTTCAATCCTTCCCACGGTCATACGGTCAAAGAGGCGCCTCCAATAGGCGGCTTCACCTGTGGTACCCCAGTCGGGGGTGCACAGGACCACTCTCGCTCCTTCGAGGGCGATTTTGGTAATCACCTTGGCGAGCTGGGAGAAAGGGGGGTTTGCGTAACACAACCCCATTGATTTCCAGTAAAAGCGGTACGCATTGTTTAGGTTCCGCGAACAGTAGAGCTGCATCAGATGCTGCTCTTTACTCGCGAACAGTTCTACCTGAATTTCATTCAGGTCCAGCGGCAGGGCGGCCAGTCCATTTTCCAACACTGGCCGCACCAACTGATAGTTCTCAGTTCTGTAAGACCGGTTCACGTAATGTAGACCAAATTCTTTTAGACCTGACAGCTCCAGGGGGACAGAGTATAGGCCACTGCCAAAATCGCAGTGAAGGGCGTAGGGACGTTGCAAGGACAGCAACTTCACCCTGGGGGTTGAAGCGCAGAAGGTCAGTGCCAATGACAATGTCAAAGGCGTCGGTGGCAAGCACTTTGCAGTGCTGCGTCACCTCCTCATCGCCTAGACATACAGTCACATCAACGCCCCCCACTGAATGGATGGTCTGACCATCCCCTACCCTTATGGCCACTGTTTTGGTTTTCCGGATCTTGGCTTGTTTTAGCAATCTGCGGGCCACAATTGAGAGCGTGGCGCCCGTGTCCAAGACCGCTTTGTAAACCTGATCACCTATTTTGACGGTGATCCAGACCACCAAATCTTCTTCCTCTGAGCCGCCTCCCTATTCCCCTTCAGGGAATTTCACTTCAAAGCCCGCCGCCTGCAGGCACTTAGAGTGCCAGTTGAGGCGGCGCTTCTTGGCGTTCTCGTTTCCCTTGTCAGCGCCACCGGCGCTGGGGGTAGAGGGTACGGTTCGCTTCTCCCCAGGCTGCTCACCCTTGGGGATGGACCCTGGTTTTCCACCTGTGGGGGGTGCGGAGTTTCCTTGCCCTCCTCCAGGGTCACCTCCACCGGGAGTTCCCCCAGGGGTACTACCTCCCCCCCCCCTACCGGCGTTCTTACGCCGTTCTTCCTCGGCCTTCTTTAGCTTCTCGGACTCGCGGCGTTTTATGTGGCACTAATCCTCGTAGTGCCTCCTCTTGCCGCAGTAGCCACACGTGATAGTGCAGCGAAAGTGGTCCTGGTGTTTGACCTCCTGACCATCCTTGGTCTTCTGCGTCCGCCGCAACTGGAGCATACAAGAGCTGCGTCCATCGCAGTCGTGGGCGTGACATGGTCCCCCCTTGTCGTCCGTAGGCCGGCAAAAAAAAAGATTGGGGGCTCCCTTGCCTTTAGCGGGGGGGGTCTCCTTCATATGCTTCAGTTGCCCTCCCTTACCCTTCCCAGGGTTAGAGTCGGGTTGTGGGGACCTCGCTCCCTGAGGCTTTTCAGCAGGGGCCTCCCTCCGCAGATGTTTGCGCAGGTATTTATCCATGTGAGAGTCGTTTTCTATCTCCATGGCGAGTTGGATCAGAAGATCGACCAACTCATCGTAGGAATGAGTCCGGGATTTCCTCTCGGACGTCTCCTTACAATTCTCCCAAGTCCTGAGAGGAATTTTACCCACGAGCCACAGATGAGGCTCCGTAGGCCCGTATGAGGAGGGGTTCATCCTCCCCATTAGCTCCTCCAGCTGCGCCACGAACTCAGAAATACGGGCAGCTGTGGGGAACTCAGGAAGTGGGGGTAGTTCCTCTATTTCCGTACGGACACTCAGGTCCGTTTCGTAGACTGGGTACATTTGTTCCAGTCTTTTAAGGAAGTCTCCCCAACTGGAGCTCTTCCTGATGGCAGCTTTCACCTGCCGCTGAAGGAACTTTTTCTTGCACGACTTCTTGATGAGCGTGCACTTGGTCCGGACATCAGCATGTTGCTGTCCGGTGAGGAGTAGAAACTCCGAAAACTCTTCGGCCCATTCGGGTACTTTTTTAGGATCGAACTCAGGGAGCTCGATCTGAAGGTTCGCTGTGGCGATGCTCTTCGTTCCCCGACCTGGTACACCAGTATCACCTTTTCCACCTGAGGGGGGTGAGCGGTAGACAGTGGCAAGTGGCGCCAGTGCCGCCAGCCCATAGCCCTCCATGTCAGCCTCAGTAGAATCCCCAATAGTGAAGCGGTACCCAGAACCCCATGGCTAGGGTAGGGCATACAACCGGTCGCCGGTCCACTAACCCCATGTACGGAAGGGAAGACGCCCGTTGACGCCCGGTACGAGCCCGGCGGGAGCGTGTTCCGTGCCGTAAAGCCCCGCATGGGCAACCGATGCACCGCCAGCGGAGATTTGTATATCAGAATATCAGGAATCAACAGGGTTTTATTTTCATATTGTTTCCGTCAATTTTTACCCTTCCGCTTTGATATTCACTGTTTTGACAGCTGGCGGTTAGCTCGCGACTTTAGCGTAACCGCCAGTTTAACTGTTATATACAGATATTTTAGCGCAAATCGTGACGAAGACTCTAAAGTCTTCAGGAATTGCATTGATGCATCCGCAATTTTCACATCTTACACTCGCAACCTTAATCCGAATTTTTCAGGATGTCGAAATCAGATTTTTGACTTCGACATCCCCGCACTTGACTTGACCTCTTTCGAGTGGACCTACGTGCTTCCCTATGCACGAATCAACTTTCCTTTTGTCTTGCCCTCCATTTGTCTTAGAGATATGGGCAAAACAAAGTTGATTCGTGAGGCCACTTGTGAGGGTCATATCTCGTGCTGTTTGCGAGGAATGACAATAAGGAAACGTGGGATGTATTCACAATACTCCCGACGTAATTTGGGAAGCTTTATATGCCTTGCGTCTCCACACGTGCGCGCTAGCGTAATGGATCATGGTCAAGAGGGTAGAGTTTGCGTTAAAACTCTTTGGCCATGATATTGTGTGCGTTAAGATAACTTTCGAGTGTAGCGCGCGAGTGTTGGTGTTGCATAGGAACTCTCCTTGACTTCCTATGAGCGATTGACACAAAGTTATGCCCTTGGAGGGGCATGACATATCGTGGGGGGAGCTACCTTTTTGGGCAATATGTGGTATGTGCCATGTGTTGTATTGCGTGCCCATTTGGCGGGTCCATCGCTCCAAGCCAAACCCGCAAATGGACCTCATATTGTGCAAGCCCCTTCTCCATACTCCCCACGATCAATTGCAAGCCTAACCTTCAAGGAGGAAAGCTTGTGTGGCGATCCCAAAGCAATGCGTTGGGAGCAAGGTGTGTGTTTTGCAATTTTTCATATTTTCATGTGCCCAGTTGGGAAGTAGCGCTCGTAACCTTTCAAAGCGGCCCAAGTGGAGCACATATGTGGAATCGAAGGTCATTGGTGTCAAGTCATTGTGTTTAGAAGGATTGGTTGATTACTCAATCCAAGCCAACTGAACTATCCCCGGAACCGGTCGCGCGATCGCAGCAGAAGAATATAAACAATCACGAAAAAGACGCACAACCAGCAAAAATAAAGCGCAAAATCGATTTTTCAGACCTCAGAAACCCCCAAGAACATTTTACGCCGCTGTTTGGCGAGGTCGCAAAATTTAGGACACTCACAGAAAAAGCAGAACAACAGAGTCGCGACGGCGACGAAGTTGAGCATTGCATGCCCCAAAACACCTAGCAAAGTGCGTGCCCTAGGCGCTAGGGACTTGTGCGCGCTCCAACAACAAAGAAGAAGATTAGAGACGAGAGTAGGGCCAAAACGATGGCCTTCGGCCAGGAAGTGGTTGTCATGGGGGGCTAACGGTCCTGTCCTGCGGTGCAATGCGGGGCAACCATGACAACCGCTCTTACACACCAACCCCCCTTTTTTGGTAACACAAAAGAGACGCCAAGACGGGAAAGCGGACGTTGCGTGCCCCAAATCACTTAGCAAAGTGCATGCAATAGGAGTAGGGGACTTCTGCGCGCCCCAACACCAACCAAAGAGTGAGTGGCATATGCCGCCATGCATGCATTAAGACACGCTTACTCTTGGGCGTCGCATAAAACAAAGAGTCCAAGACAAAGGGAATAAGTAGCGTGGGAGTCCCAAGGTACAACGAGTAAGTACCTTGTACCGCCTTGCATGCATTAAGACACGCTTACTCTTGGGCGTCGCAAAAAACAAGGAGTCCACAAACCGTGCCTCCCACCCCCTAACACGCCGTATAGGTAAAGAAAAACGCTTCATGAGCGGCGCGTAAACACCGAAGAAATGGATAACTAACACGCCACACCCTCCGACTTGCACGCTTCCTCTACCTTTGTCCTTCTCCGTGTACCTCCCCACCCACCTTTGAGCCCATTAAGACACGCTTACTCTTGGGCGTCGCAAAAAGCAAAGAGTCCAAGACATAAAGAATAAGTAGCATAGCATGAATGCATTAAACGAACACGCCTACTCTTGGGCGTCGCAAAATGCAAAAAGTCCGCAAACCAACGGTTAAGTAGCATATGCCGCCATGCAAGCATTAAGACACGCTTACTCTTGGGCGTCGCAAAAAAACAAAGAGTCCAAGACATGAAGAATAAGTGGCATAGCATGAATGCATTAAACAAACACGCCTACTCTTGGGCGTCGCAAAATACAAAGAGACCGCAAACCAACGCGTAAAAAGCATACACCGCCATGCATGCATTAAGACACGCTTACTCTTGGGCGTCGCCAAAATCAAAGAGTCCAAGACGGGAAGAATAAATCAGACGCCATAGGAAGCAATGTGTAAAGAAAAATGTTTCCGCAAAAGCAAAGAGTCCGCAACGACGCGGCCACGGTATGGCACACGCGAACACGCACCCACGCCCACACCGCACACACCACGCAACACACCGAGCACGCGCACCGGTGAACAGGGGCCGGGAGGCCCAGGACACCGCACACGCAACACCGCACACCGGACACCACACACACGGCAACACACCACGACACCGGAGAACACGAACCAAGTGTCCCAGGACACCACACGCACAACACAACACGCACCACACGAGCGCAAAAGGGCCAAACGGCACACGCAACACCACGCGCAGAGCGTGCACACCGGTGAACAGGAGCTGGGAGGCCCAGGACACCGTACACACAACACCACACACAGAGCGTGCATACCGGTGAACACGAGCCAAAGGGCCCAGGACACCGCACACGCACCACCACACACAGAGCGTGCACACCGGTGAACGGGAGCCGGGAGGCCCAGGACGCCGTACACGCACCACCACACACGAAGCGTGCACACCGGTGAACAGGAGCCGGGAGGCCCAGGACACCGCACACGCACACAGAGCGTGCACACCGGCGAACAGGAGCCGGGAGGCCCAGGACGCCGTACACGCAACACCACACACAGAGCGTGCACACCGGTGAACAGGAGCCGGGAGGCCCAGGACGCCGTACACGCAACACCACACGCAGAGCGTGCGCACCGGTGAACAGGAGCCGGGGGGCCCAGGACACCGTACACACACCACCACACGCAGGGCGTGCGCGCCGGTGAACAGGAGCCGGGAGGCCCAGGACACCGTACACACAACACCACACGCAGAGCCTGCACACCGGTGAACAGGAGCCGGGAGGCCCAGGACACCGTACACGCAACACCACACGCAGAGCATGCACACCGGTGAACAGGAGCCGGGGGGCCCAGGACACCGTACACGCAACACCACGCACAGAGCGTGCACACCGGTGAACAGGAGCCAGAAGGCGCAGGGCACCGTACACACAACACCACACGCAGATCGTGCACACCGGTGAACAGGAGCCGGGAGGCCCAGGACACCGTACACGCAACACCACACACAGAGCGTACACACCGATGAACAGGAGCCGGGAGGCCCAGGACACCGTACACACAACACCACACGCAGGGCGTGCGCACCGGTGAACAGGAGCCAGGGAGCCCAGGACACCGTACACGCAACACGACACACAGGGCGTGCACACCGGTGAACAGGAGCCGGGAGGCCCAGGACGCCGTACACGCAACACCACACAGAGAGCGTGCACACCGGTGAACAGGAGCCAGGAGGCCCAGGACGCCGTACACGCAACACCACACGCAGAGCGTGCGCACCGGTGAACAGGAGCCGGGAGGCCCACGACACCGTACACACGACACCACACGCAGGGCGTGCGCACCGGTGAACAGGAGCCGGGGAGCCCAGGACACCGTACACGCAACACCACACACAGGGCGTGCACACCGGCGAACAGGAGCCGGGAGGCCCAGGACGCCGTACACGCAACACCACACACGGAGCGTGCACACCGGTGAACAGGAGCCGGGAGGCCCAGGACGCCGTACACGCAACACCACACGCAGAGCGTGCGCATCGGTGAACAGGAGCCGGGAGGCCCAGGACACCGTACACACACCACCACACGCAGGGCGTGCGCGCCGGTGAACAGGAGCCGGGAGGCCCAGGACACCGTACGCGCAACACCACGCACAGAGCGTGCACACCGGTGAACAGGAGCCGGGAGGCCCAGGACACCGTACACGCAACACCACACACAGAACGTGCACACCGGTGAACAGGAGCCGGGAGGCCCAGGACGCCATACACGCGACACCACACGCAGGGCGTGCACACCGGTGAACAGGAGCCGGGGGGCCCAGGACACCGTACACACAACAACACACACGGAGCGTGCACACCGGTGAAAAGGAGCCAAGCGGCGCGGCACACCACACGAGCAACCCGCCCCCAAAACGAACCCAGCCCACGCCGCCCTGCAGGAAAGGAACACCATGTCAGACCGCCAAGACCAACCGTCCGGCCAAGGCCAACCCAGCGGGTACGAAGAGGGTGCGCAGGCAGGGCAGGCCGGCGAAGAGGGACAGAGGGACAAGGCGGGGAAAGCGAGAGGAGGGGTCCGAACCCCCCCCCCCCAACGTGCACACACCCCACTGCCGCGCGCCGGGCCACAGCCGGGCGCCAACAGGGCCCGCCATGGAGCCAAACGGGCCCGCCAGAGAGAGGGTGTGTCCCCGCGCCTGCGCAACAGCACGCCCGGGCAAGGAGCGCGCGCCACACACAGGCAGAGCAGGGCACACACGCAGCACCGCACGCCAGCACGCACCACGGCACAAAAACACGACACCACCACGGCAAACACCCACACCCGACGACGAACGAGCCGCCAAGAACAAGTCCAAGCCCCGCAGTCCCCACAGCACGACGGCCGCCGTCCGGATGGACGTGTGTGCGCCCGGCACTGAACCCAGCCCCTTCCGGCTACGAACCAGCCGCCGTCCGGATGGACGTGTGTGCGTCCGGCAGTGAACCCAGCCCCTGCCGGCTACGAAACAGCCGCCGTCCGGATGGACGTGTGTGCGCCCGGCGGTGAACCCACCCCCTGCCGGCTACGAAACAGCCGCCGTCCGGACGGACGTGTGTGCGCCAGGCAGTGAACCCAGCCCCTGCCGGCTACGGAACAGCCGCCGTCCGGAGGGACGCGTGAGCACCCGGCGCCACCTGCCGGACGGGCTACCGGACCACCGGGCCCGCGCCACCCGGAGGGGTGAGTACCCAGTTATCGCAAACCACACGCCCAACGGTACCACACCCAGCACCACCCGCAATGACACACCATCACCGCCACCATGCACGCCGACCCGCCAACACACACCCAGGGCGCGACATCAGGGCCACCCGCCGACACCACAACCACCAAGCAGTCCAGCCACAACCACCACCACCACCCGCCACCGGCCGCCCACAACATCACCAACAACACCCTCCCCCCCGGCAGCGCTCGCGACGCCGTCGCCAAGCACACCACCATCCGCCCCGCACCACACCTGCCACACCCCCACACTCCACACCACCCACACCGGAAACCGCCAACACCACCGTCCCACCCTTACCACATGCAGCACCGTCACCATCGACGTCGCCAGCGGCACCACCATCACGCCCAACTGCACCGCGCGAACGACACGCCCACAACCAGCACCCAACCCCAAACACCCACACCGACACCACCCACGCCGACCAGACCCCACAACACCCAGGCAACGCACACACCGGCCACGCTCCACCAGACAACACAAACCACCACACGCACGGCAACAGCGCACCCAACGCCCGCAGACCCCCCGCAACCCGCGCCACGTACACACCAACACGCACACCCGCACCCGACCACGCCCACCAAGCGCCCGGCGCACCGACCACCACGCGCACAGGCAACCGCCCAACGCCGGCACCGACTCCGCGGGCAGACAGGCAGACAAACCAACCCGTCGGCATCACCAACAGCACCATCACCAGAGCCACCACCTGCGGCACCAACGCCACCATCGCCCGTTGCACCAACGGCAAACCCCCCTCCGGCCCCCCGCCATCCGTTCCCAACGCGTCACCTACGGCACACACCGGCCTCACCGTCACCCAGTGCATCGCCTACGTCACCCTCGCCATGGGCACCACCGACGACACCACCGCCCACAGCACCCCCGGCAACACCCTACGTAGGGACAGTACCAGCGGCGCCACCAGCCGGCACACCACCTGCAACACCCACATCAACATCGCCACCACCCATGACATCACCCACAGCGCCCTCACCATCAACGTCACTGGCAGCACCCTCACCGCCTGCACCACCCACTGCACCACTTACAGCGACCACTGGAGCCGCAGGCCCCCCCCTGCGCCCCCCCCGTCACCTATGACACCAACAGCGTCACCAACCCTGTCGCCGCCCGGCGCGTCACCCGAAGCACCCACGTCAACAACACAGACCCGTTTCGACGCCTACAGCACCCCCCCGTAGGCGTCACCAGCATCTCCTCCACCCATTGCATCGCCCACGGTGCCCCAGCCCAACCAACTGCGCCTTCGGCGCACACATACCCGACACTCACACAAACCAACCACGCCCACACTGCCCACCACCCCATCAGCCCACGCCACGAACACACCCACACGCACGCCCACGCCCGGCCACGCCGCCCAGACACTAACCAGGAGCCGCAGCCACCCACGCAAGCGCCACGCCACCACTGCCGCCAGCCACCCGCCGTCAGCCCCCCCCGGACCCTGGGAACCGGGAGCCAACACCGGCACACACCAACACCCACGCATGGCACCCCAGCCACCACCCCCCCCAAAAAAAAAACAAAGCCAAACAAGCCAACGAAAAGAGAGGAGTAAGGGACAGGCAGAGGAAGGGGCCACGGGGGGAGCAGAGGGCAAACACGCAAGCCCACACACGCGCCCCCCCCCCCCCCCAGCCAACCCGACCCCGCATGTCCCGCACCCTCCCAGGAACCGCAAAGCCCAAGACCACCCCCCAGGCACCACCACAACAGACCACCATGAGGAGCCGCCGAGGACGACACACGACACACCGCCGCCAAACACACGGTCGACACCGACACAAGCCCCACCCCCACAACCCGCCGCACCCACCGCTGCGACGCCCCAAAACACAATGGTGCCCCCATGGATGCGGTACACCCCAAAAACCCCCTTCAGCTAGCCGACCAGAGGCCACCACGGGACGCACCAAGGGGACGCCGCGGAATACCCACCCACAGTGCGGCCCCGACACCCGCTACCCGCCGGCAACCTACCACGGGCCCGCCCCACACCCGAGCAAATAGCCCCCCCCCCACCGTGGAAACGATACACCCCAGCCACACACCGCCACTCACCACCCGCGGGCACCGCACCGGGGCCACAACACGCCCAAGCAGCCGCGACCCACAGACCTGCGGACCCCGCAAACGCAATACCCCACACCACCGGACCCACCCAACAGCGGGCCGACACCCCCAAACACCACACGACCACACCCCCCTGGTTGCGACACTCCAGTCCCGCACACCCCGCCCCAGGGGACCCCATGCCCCACGCCACACCGACCCCGCACGGGCCACGTACTGAAACACGCCAGGAGGACGATCAGGAGACCACACGGGGCTGCCCCACACCGCCAGAGGACAAACCACGGGCGACAGCCCACCCCACCAGACCTGGACACGGTGCCCCCCCCCCCCAACGTTGGAACGCGGGAAGGCCACCACACAGCACAACACCACCATACCGCACCGCACCCCCCTCCCCCACCCGGGGGCACGGGACACCACAGCCCACCAACACAGGAACGAAGCCGCGCCCCGCCGACTCCGCACCCCACCCCACCGGCACCACCCCTGGAAACCCCGCACACCTCGCGCCAGCTCAACACCCACCACCGGCCACAACCCGAACCGCACACAGGGGCAACACCACCGGCCAGGACAGCCACCAGCGTGCAGCCACACACCACAACCACGCCAAACGGCGCGCCTCCCCCGGCGCACGACCCCGCACCGGCCGCCGCACGTGCCCCGAACACCAGCATCACACGCCCACCGTGCCATGAAGCAGCACCCCAGCACGTGAACACGCACGATGACCCCATGGCCCTGGACATCGACAGCCTGCTAGAACTGGAACTCCAACACACGGAGGACACGGAGCATCATATGGACCTCACCCCGCCGGAGCTCGAGCCCACAGCAAGCGGCCCCGCGGACCCCAACCCGCAAAATGCCCCCCCGCGCCCCCCCCCCCCTCCGAGAGGGCGCCCTGGACGCACCTGTCCAACGCCCTGCGGCGCCACCACCCCACCCACGAAGCCAGCAACGGGCCCGTCGAGTACCGGGCGTCACTCGAGCACGACCTGCCCGAAGTCACGTGGCCGGGACTCCACGGGTACACCACCGCCCCCCCCCCTCCAGGCACCCCCACACAAGAATGGGAGGACGAGTACGCCGTCGACGTCACCGACATGACGGCATACGTGGAAAGCGTGGAGGACCCGGAGCAAGACACCGTCCTCAGCCTCCTCGCCTACCACAGCTGGAGATGGGGCCACCAGGTCACCCTCCACCGACCGCAGGACGGGCCCCACCAGTGGTCCCCAGAGCAAACGGCGAAGTGGGACATCGTCCTCCAACTCACCCCCGAGGGCTTCTACACCCTCACGCACAGCGGATTACCCGACGCCGCACCCAATGCACAGGCGCTGCCGCTGGCCCAGCCCCAGGAGGACGACGCAGACGCACCCCCACCGGAGGAATGTAATTCGGACCCCCCCACAGACACCACCGAACGCATGCCGCACCGGCTCACCAAACGTCACCTCCCCTACGACTACCATGCCACTAACGACTCGCGGGGACGCCGCACACTGCCCCTGCAGTGGGCATCACCCGAAGGCACCTTCACGTGGGGGGAAATCCTCCCCGGCGCCGTGGCGCTCACGTACCTGTGGCTCCGGGACGCGGAGACGCACGCGCAACCCCCGGGCACACACCTCCTCCTCACCCTGGAGGGAGAGGCCGCCGTCAAAAACGTCCACACAGCGGAAGGAGAGGACTACGTGACGGCGAACGCAGACACCGCAGTATGGCTACACGCTCACGAGCACACCACACCCCCCACCGTAGTACCGGGGTCACACCCCTGGCACGTGGTCATCGTGCGACTGCCCACAGGAGCAGACAAAGGAAGCGCCCAACAGGGATGGGCGGACAGGTGGGCACACGTGTGCGCCTCCCTGCACGAAGGGCTGCACAGACCCTCCCTCACCAGTCACACCCTCGAGCCGGCCCCCACCACGGCCGAATCCCACACCGGGGCGGCCCCCCCCACCGGAGTCTGGGCCTACACGCGCACCCTCCACCGCGAGGCAGCGGAAGCCCTCAAGACCGCCATCTCCAAACACCAGGGCCTCGTGCACACCCCCCGCGATAACACACAAAAGGGCTACACCCTATGGTGGCACCACCCCGCACCAGAAGGGGGCCTGCAACCACCGGCAGACCAGCCTGGCATCAGCCCCAACCTCACGGCGATCGCCCGCGCCGTCGCTGCCATGGCCCAGCAAGTTGGGGCGCCACCCCAGTGGGCAGCGTCCATCATCAAGGAAACGGCGGCACGCCACAACCCAGCTTTCACACACTTCCGGGGACGCCCCATTCATCCCACCCTACCGGACCTCGACCTCCCCGCCCATGATGCGTGGGCAGTCCACATCCTCGTGCCCCACGACACCGCGCCCAAAACAGGGGACGCGACGGCACGCATCACCAAACAACTCCCCAATACCGCACTCCACTACGACATACCAACGCCAAACTTCATCGTCACCCGCAACACGGGTCGCGACCACTACTACCTCCAGGCCACGCATGAGCGCTCCCCCATCACCGTATACACCTTCACCACCTACCCTGGCCTCCAGCCACCGCAACACCACCCGCGCCCGGCATGGAAGCATCCCCTACACGTCGCCCCGACCCCACGCAAAAGGCCCACCCACCACGCGCCCCCTCCCGCCGACAGCACCGCCCTCCACACCGCCCGCAGACAGGCGGCGGCACACCACCAAAGCCACCTGCTCCCACGCATTAACGCTGGACCCGGCACCGTCAGCGAGGCCACCCACAAAAGCACCTTGAACCTACTGGCTCGCAAGCTACGCCCCAAAATGGCACTGGAGGACACGCTCTGGATATACTATGGCGAAGGCCGCACGGCACGGGTGGCGGACCTCCGCAACATCATCCCCCGCCACATCCAGCGCGCGGTAGGGCCCTTCTCCGTGTACGCGGTACCACACCCCATACCAGCCCCATGCACCCACTGCAACCCTCGGTGCGCGCTACCATGCGCAGGCGCTCTGCAGCAACCCCTGCCCACCCCTACCTACAGGGGGGGCATATTCCTCGGCACGATACCCGGGGACCCACACCCCTACCTCCTGCCCGCAGCGGACCGCCACCACGCCATACCGCTACACCTTGCCGAGCACATGGCGGTGGGACCATTGCCCTTCCGGAAGCGCCCCCCCTACACCCCATCCGACGGACGCCCGCCAGATGAGCCGACGCACGCCACACCTGGACCCAAACGCGCCATCGCACTCCTCACCCTAAAGGCGGAAGCCGCCATCCCCCGAGACCTGGAGGGGGAAAACCACCTCATTGTGGAAGGGCTGACGAAACACGTCCCGATCGCAGCCATGTACGCCACGGCGTCCGCGTCCCGCCTCTGGGAGGACCGCCCCTCCCCACCTCTAGCCCAAGCAGCGCAGGACGCCCCCGACACGGGCCCCACCGCCGAGGACATCCACCAAATCCTCAACATGCGAGCACCCCCGAAGACCCACCCTGCGGTCCGCCCCATCCAGCTCGTCAGCTGGGACGCCATGGACGCCCCCCCGACCACCACGGAGGTCCACATCCTCAAACACCGGAACACCTGGTGGACGGTGGAATGGGACGACCACGGCAAGGTCAGACGGGCAACGGCGCACGCCCCCGACGGCGAAGTCCCGCCCCCACCACGCGGAGGAGACCGCTTGCGACTCGCCGCACGCATCCCCCACGCCCCAGAGGCAGCCTGGGAAGCGCTGCACTACGCCCTCTACTGGGCGCAGGGGGCGCCAGAAGGCCCCCTCCCCCCGGAACGCACCCCAGCGTGGACACGCCACGCCACCCGCTACACGGCCCACATGCGCCGCCACGGGGCAGGCACCGGGCACCGGCTCCTCACCTGGCCCACGGACCCGCCCGACGCCCTGCAAGAGGCCGAGGAAGTGCTTGGCCTCATGACCAAGCAAGTGTTCCAGCTGAAGGACCCCGTCCCGCCGTCCAAGCCGGACGTCCCAGCCGCCCGCGAACACCCCGTGTTTGCACCGGGCCACGCACCCGTACAGCAGCCCCAGGGCGCACCTCCCGAACGGGGACGACCTGCTGCCCGGCGCCGCCAAGGTGCGCAGAAGCGCAAGGCCCCCACACAGGCCAAGCCCGCGCCAAAGCCAAGGGCCAAGCCGAAGAGCTGGACCAAAGAGGAAGCCGCTGCCCTGTATCCCGAATACGCCATCGGCACCCGGGTGCAGCTACCCTTCGAGTACCCCACGGCCGCGGGCCCCTCCAAGTGGATATGGGCCGCAGGGGAGGTCAAAGCACCGGTACCTCGTCACCGGGGACCACCAGGGGTTCAAGATCCACGTCCAGTGGGACCCGGCCACCCCCAACGACAAAAAGCTGGGGCGCACCATCTAACTCTGGCGAGACCAAGCCGGTCGTGAGATGGTCCCCATGCAGCTGTGCACCCCCGACACGGAGCACCTCACCGGCACCGAGTACACGGGCGAAGTCCACAATGCATGGGCCCTACCCCAGCCCCAGAAGCGGAACCGCAGGGCACCCGCAGCTCAGGGCGTCATCGACCTCCTCGACGCCTGACGGGGCCAGGGCCGGACACGGCCCGCCCCCCCAACTACCGGTCCCCAGAAACCGGCACCTGCGGAGGCCCACGCCCGCATCAACATCCTCAACGAGCCCGCGGTCACCTACGACCCCACCAAGGCCGCCACACTGCAAGCCATGCCCGGGCCGCACCCCAAAGGCGCAGACCTCCTGGGTTTCCTGGAGCAAGCCCTCCGCAGAGCGGACCAACCCGAACCAGCACCGATCCTGGACCCGGAGGGGAACAAATATCACGCCCACTGGGAACGGGGGGTACCCCTCTACCACAGGACGTCGGTCACGGTACATGCCCACCCCGACCTCGGAGTGGATGGTCGCCTCGGGGCGTACGAGTGCGTGGGGCCCGGATGGCAGCTAAACGTGCTACTCACGCACGTCCCGTTCGGGGAGGAGACCAAGGACTTCCTGGACACCCTGAGCCTGGCGTACCGCCGACTCTCCTTCCTGGCACCCACCATCATCATAGGCGACCTAAACGCCGCCCCCACCGACGACGACCGCACCGGCCCACCCACAGCCACCGACACAGCTGTCTGGGACGCCATGCACCAACTGGGCCTCACCGACCTCACGGCAGGACTCACCGGCACACCGTCGCATTACCCCCACCAAGCCGGCACCCACCCATCCCGCATCGACACGTGCTACGGGGACCCAACCACGGTGCGCGTCCACGAAGCAGCCTACGGGGACCTCCCGCCCACAGGCACGGGACACCGGCCCCTCTACATCGACCTCATCATCCCCAACCTACCCCCACCCGCGGCCACCCTGCCAGACGACACCCTCCCACCCACACTGCAGTTCCCAGCCGAGGACGACCACGGCGCCTGGCACAGGTATAACAGGGCCCTACACGCCATCCTGCGCCGCCTGGGTGCACCGACACTCACCACCGCCATGCGCCGGGCGGCACAAGCATGCGGCATGGAGCGTGACACCAACCACACGGGAGCACCACCAGACCTCATCCTCCAGCAACTCGTCCATGACATCTGGACCACGAAAGGGGAACTCGCCACCCTGCTACGCCCCAGCACAGCGGAGGCACGAGACCGGGACGCCCACCTCCGTGCGCTCCTCACCACCCGTCGCCCCCAACTCCAGGAATGGCACGCCCACCGCATAGCGGCCGCAGCCCAAGAACGCGAAAGATACGGCAGAAACGACACGCCGTACAGGTCCCTACGGTACGTCAGCCGCATCCTGGAGGACACGGGGCGCCGTACCATCCACGCGATACGCACCCCCGAAAGAGGCCTCACCAATGACCCCGACGCCGTCCTCCAGGCAGTCCTGGACAGCTTCCAGGCACAACACGGGGACGCCCTCCCCGAGCTCGACCCCCACACCAGAAACACCATCCGCGAGCATGTGTCCAGGGTCTTCAACCGGGAACAGCGGCGCGCCATCGAACACGACCCCTTCAGCATCTCAGAACTGCAACGCGCCCCAGACCGCCTGAAGAAGGGGGTCGTGCCCGGCGTCGACGGTTTGCCGGCCGAAGCGTACCAACGCCTCACCCTGCCCATCAAACGCCGCCTGGCAGCCCGCCTGTGGGACATCGTCACGGGCGCCACGCCCATCCCCTCTGAGTGGGCCAACCTGGTCCACCCCCTCTACAAAAAGGGGGACTGGGCGCAGCCCGGGAACTGGCGGCCCATAGTCTGCGCCACCACCGAGGTCAAGCTGGTGTGGACACTCATCCTAGGCCGCATCGCGCCAGCGGTCTTCGCCCACGTGCCCGCCAGCATGTGGGGAGCCATGGCCGGCAGGTCCCCCAACGAGGCCATCTTCCTCCAGGACACCGCACTGGACATGAACCCCTACGAGATGATCATCGCCTCCCTCGATGTCCAAGGCGCGTTCCCCCACGCCCCACACCGGCTCCTCACGGAGGTATGGGATGCCATGGGCCTCCCATTCCTATCCTTCATGACCGGGTACATCCAGACCCGACTCTACGCCGTCATCACAGCCGGGGGCCCCACCCCCTGGACCAGCACAGACAGCGGGGTCCCCCAGGGAGGCGCCGAAGGCCCCTTCCTCTACCTCCTCGTCACCCTGCCACTGGCATTCGAGCTAGCACGGGTATACCCGGGGTACGCCCCATACCCGCTACGGTCCCCCCTCATCAACTTCGCGGACGACAGCCTCCTAACTACGGCCACCCGCCACCGCGACCCTGAGAACGCAGGGCTACCAACGACCACCGACCAAGCGTCCGCCATTCTCCAACTCACCACAACCTACCTGGACGCCCACCAGCTCCTAGTGCACCCCCGCAAATCGGTCGGGCTGGCCGACGCCAAGACCCCCACCCCCCACATCCGGAAAGGCGAACCCCTACACCTGGAAGACACCACAGTCCACCTGGGAGTCACACAGGCCACGCGGCACCACCACATCACACTCCCAAGCAAGCTGGAAGAGCGCCTCGCCCGGCTACCCCAAATTGCCAGGGGGGACCTCCTGTCTACGCAGGGCCTGGCGTACTTCATGGAAGCAGTGCTCAACGCGGCCATCGGGTACCAAGCCCTGCACCTCCCGCGCCCCCAAGACGCACTACGCCACGCTCGACAGCAAGTGACGAAGGCATGGGCGCAACACGGAGGCTGGCCCACGTCTTTCCCCAAGGAGGCCATGATGGCCCACTGGCGCTACTACGGAGACAATACCGGCGCCCTGGTCGACATGGCCTATGCCAAACACGCAGCACACCTCCTACACAGGGTAACACACAACCACCAACCAGAAGTTCGCGAGGCGGCAGCCATACGCATAAAAGAAGCGCAAATGGCCCGCAACACCTGCCCCCGGTGGATACTGGCGAAACACGGCGTCTCCACCCCCGTGGGCACTGGCATCTGGGCCCAGCTACAACTCCTCCTACCGCACCACACACACGCCATCCTGACAAACCACCACCGCGATCAACAGGGGCCACTCGTGGCCACACACACCGACATCCACCGACGCCCGGCAGGCGAGGTGGACACCCTGCGCCTCGTAGGGGCCACCATCACCATAGTGTATATCACCCCAACACAGATGAAAATCATGGCCCAATGCGACGCCCACCACGCCCCGTTCCTTTCCGACCCACAATGGCCAGCACACCACGTCTTCCAAGCGTACCTCCGCGCATGTGCTACGAAGGCAGGGCGCGACATGCCGGGGCCCAAGGACATCGACACGGCGTACACAGCTCTCCAGCGCCAGCACCCCCGGCCCCGCCCGAGCGAGCACGAGACCCCCAACCACGGCGGCACGACGCAGGGGGAGCCCACCCCGTCAGCCGAAGGCTGGACACCACCCACCATCCTGCTACTAGCACCAAACGGCCACAAACATGCTACCCGCACTGTCCAGCGACACCATGCCCCCTGGTCCATCCCCAAACACAATGCACCGGAGACCGATGTACCACCAGTCAGACACAGTGACCAGGGCATACCACGCACGTGCTGGCACCGCGGCCCGGCAGCCCTCGACACTCCGTGGCCCCTGCTGCACCTCATCTCCACCCACTACCGCACCCCCACCGCCGCCGCCACCGCCGACCAGCAGGCATGGCTCTCCCCCTGGTTTCACACAGTACCCCCAGACCACCCGGCGCACGTAGTCTGGACCCGAACACCCACGGCGACATGGACGTTCACCAACGAGCGGGCAGACCCGGACAGCGTGGCCATGGAGTACGACCGCTGCGATCCACACCGCGCAGGACCTCAGGAGGCACCCATGCGCCCCCTACAGCACAAATGCCCCACCCTCCGCGGCGACAAAGACGACAAGGAGCGGCGACAGACCATCACGTGCCAGAAGTTCCACCCCAACACGGGATACCTCTTCCACCTGATGTACGCGTATATCACCCAGGGACGCCCAGACAGGGGCCTCCTCCGCCTCACCCCACGAGCCCAGGCCATCATCACCCAGGGGATAGGCGTCTATGCAGCGCCACTACTGCAACCCACGCAAATCACCGCCAGAACCGCCCAGGGGAACCCCATCTACGTCTAGCACCCCACAGCAATCGCCCGCCTACCCATACCCAGCGACACCGACATCATCTACTTCACTGACGCATCCGGCACCCAGCAACGCACCCCCACGGTCGGTTGCGCCTCCGTGCGCATCACCCGGCACGCGGACGGCCTCCACGTGGAACACCACACCGGGGCCACCATCTTTGGGGCGTCCTCCCACGGCGAACTGCGCACCATGGCAGACGCCGTCACCGCCACACCGCCACCCACGACGATCCGGCCCCGCAACATCTGGGTAGTCGTGGACGCCACGGTCGACATCCACCTCACCAGGCGCCTTGCGGACCTGCACCTCCACAAAGCGCTCGAATCCGGCCTCACCACACAAGCGTTGGGACTATGGATGGCCTTCAAGGGCATGCACCCCCAGGACGCCCTACACATCATCAAGCAGGAGTCACACCGCTACGCATACGGCAATGGACGCGCAGACACGCAGGCCAAACACCAGAACACCAGCCACACCCCAGGGCTCGAACGCGTGCGACTGGACACCCCACACCACAGCCACCCGCAGCACCTGCCCCTGATCCCCCCGGCCACACAGCCCCCCCAATGGATTCCCGAGGACACGCCGTACACGGATCGAGACAAGCAGTACCACTACCCCACACCCATCCAGCAACTGGCCACCACACTGGGCCACCCAGCGAACACCGAACTCCTCCGACGCCTCGAAGACTCCGTCCACACCCCCCTCTACTACTCCGCCCTGCGCCCGGATAGCCTCCCAGCACACCTACAAAAGCCCCGACTCCAACTCGCCCTCGAACAACTTCCCCTCCTCACCCGATACCACCGATGGTATACGCGCCGCTCGATCCACGTCCCCGCAGGACACACCAAATGCATCTGCAGCCACGCGGAAGAAGAAACATGGGACCACTTCAAGGCGTGCCCCCTGTACAGAGGACTGGACACCCTCACAGACTGGAACCCAACCCACACCATCGCACAGCACGCCAGATGGCTGACGCAGTCCCCGGCGACCCAGCAACTCACCACCGTCCTCAAGCAGACAGAGGTGCTCGAGGCAGTCCGCAGGGGACTCGTCCCCACTGCCATCTACCCCTTGCTACGCACCCACGCGGAGGACGCCCAGGCCACGGCGGCGCACATGCAGCGGACGGCCGTTGCCAAGACGGCGGAGCAGCTCACATACCGCACCCACAAATACCTGCAGCATGCGGCAACCCTGCCCCCAACAGACCAAGCCCACCTCCTCAAACTCCTGTTCTGCCAACCATGAGAACCTACCCCGTGACATACCAACACGGAACCCCCACCACGTCTACACACCGTCCACCGAGCACAGCACTGGCACAGCACACACGGACGCCACAGGCACCGCACACACTCCCACCAGCATGCGCGCGCCACCAGCCCCATCCCCCCACGCCGCCGTCCGTCCACAGGTACCACCAACCACCAGCCACCGCATGTCCCCTCTGCGTTAGCCGGCGGCTACCACAGACAGCCCTGCCCTGCAACCCAGACCACTGGGTCTGCCTGGGAGCCGCGCACCGCCTCACCCGCTGCCCCCACTGCGGGGACCTCAACCCCCGCCACCACGAGCGGCCCGCGGCCCCAGCCGCACCCCACCCCGCCAGCCACCCCAGCTTCTTCGGGTTCCTCACCGACACCCTCCGGGACCACCTGGGAGGGTACTACGTGGCGGACGCGGCGGACCACGCATGGACCATAGCCGTGGCCACGGGCAGCACACCCCTGCCCCCCCACAGCCCACCCCTACGCCACAGCGGAGGCGGCTTGAACGTGGCGGCCCGCCACATCCTCCTCGCCCTATACCTCCACCACCGAGACCTACACCTCCCAGACCCACAACTCCCGCTCCCCCAAGCAGCAGCCCTGACGCCGGAAGCGTGCGCCGACACGGCACCAGAGGAGATAGCAGCCTACCTCCGAATCACTTGCCGCCGGTTCAAAAACGCCCTCGGCCGACGGAAGGGAACACCTTACCCCCTCAGCGCACTCCTCTACCCGGCACACCACCCCCACCCCGCACAACAGACGCCCCCGGAGGGCTGTGCGTCTTTTCAAGACGCCCACCTGGCCGCCCCCGACGAGGCCACCGCCACGCGGATGGGCCTCACGGACCAGGAAACCTACGTCAGAGGCCTCAAGACGAGCCTCCAAGAGGCACACCGCTGGCACGCCCGCTCCCCGTCGCCCCCACAGAGACAGGGGGGTTCACCCGCCCCCGACACCCACCAGGCCAAGAAGACCAAGACAGGTCAGGGGGCCCGCCAACGCGCCCACCAGCAGGGCGCGACGCCCCCACCAAGGCCCGGGTCCAGCCACACCGCACCACCCCACGCCCAGACCCCCGGGGCACACCAACAACACCGCCACCGCCAGCGCCCACCACCACCACCGTACCGCAGCACCCAAACCCTGCAGCCCAGTCAGCCACCACCGCCCACACACGTCCACACCATGCCAGGACCACCATACGCGCAGAGCCAGGGGACATGGCACCACCAACAGCACCACCACGCCCCCGTCCCTCCCAACCCCTACCCCTTAATGCCCCCAAGCTACAGCGACCCCCACCAGCTACATCCCCACCACGCCCCAGCACAACCAGGCCCCGCGAACCACCCACCCCACATAGCGCACATCACCGCACCACACCATCACGTATTCCACCACCACCAGCCCCTGCCACCACACCCACCAACGCCGGGGTACCACACACAACCGGCACACCCTCCACACCACCACCACGCGGTCCAGCACCACCCGCCGCTGCCGCTACACGGGCCCACGACATACGAGCCACGGTACACCCCCATGGACCCGCGAGGAGCCGCGCACGCACACCAGCAACACCGGGGCCTAGTAGGAGCGCCCCACCACCACCAACAGCCCCCCCACCCACACCCCATACCAGCGAGCACCATCCACCAGCAGCCACCCATCACATACGGACCACAGCCCCACCCGGGGGCTCATGCGGCCGCCTCCCACCCGCACCCCGGCACCACAACCAGTCAAGAACCGCAAGGGCCACACGGCGCACACACGCAACACCCACACGACCCACAGGGACGCCCGGACCCCCAGCCGGCACAACACCCATCCCTGCCCCCCCCACCCCACCACCACCAGCAGCCCCCCCACCAACACCCCATACCAGCGAGCACCATCCACCAGCAGCCACCCATTACATACGGACCACAGCCCCACCCGGACGCTCATGCGGCCGCCTCCCACCCACATTCCGGCACCACAACCAGTCAAGAACCGCAAGGGCCGCACGGCGCACACACGCAACACCCACACGACCCACAGGGACGCCCAGACCCCCAGCCAGCACAACACCCACCCCCGCCCCCCCCACCACCAACAGCGCCACCCCCACACCACCCCCCCCCCCGCCCCCCCCCCCCCCCCCCCCCCCCCCCCCCCCCCCCCCCCCCCGAGACCAGGTCACGGACACAACACGCGGCAGCCAGCACCAGCCAATCGACGTCGATACCCCTGCCGACACACGCCATCGCGAATCCCCCCTCCCGCGACCGCCACAAGAGACCCCATCACCGGACCCCGCGCGCGACAACGATGACCATCCCCCCCAACCCACACCACCCCCCCCATCACACCCCGCACCACCAGTCGCCGCACCGGCCGAACCCTACGCCCTACACAACCCTGCAGCGGTACAGCAGCACCTCCGGGGACTCGGGGAACAGGACGTCGTGCTGTACCTCCGCACCTCTGGCACCAGCACCCCCATCCGGGCGGCCACCCTGGTCCAGGCGGCCACCCTGGGGGAAGGCGTCAGAGACTTCCTCTTCGACGCCTTCCTCCACGTCGCCCGACACGAGCGCCCCCCGCGCGCCACCCCAGACGGCGAGAGCCCGCCCCCCACGGGGAGCCGGATCTGGGTGCCCCCCATCGACTGGGGGCGACACCTGGTCGGACACCCCGTGCCGGGGCGGGTGGGCACCAAGGGCCGCACCCGCTACCACGAGCCCGACATGGCCCACCCCCCACCCGACGCCACCCCCGACAGCACCAAAGAGTGGGAGCGGGAAACATGGGTAGCCCGGATGGCCTCCCTGAGCAACTTCCGGCACCACGTCCCGGGGGACATCCCCACCCCCGACGAGCAGCAGCCAGCCCCCTCCACGTACATGACCCTCATGTACAATCTGCACTACACCCTCTCCACCACCACCTACGACGCACCCACAGACCACTGGGTGGTACACGGCACCGACTCCCTCCTCCCCGCCGACTACATCCCCCCCCCACACAACCTAGGCCCCGACACGTACGCCAGGGGGGACGACCCGGACGACCCCCACATCTGGGGCACGTGGGAACCCAAATCCCTGGACACGCTGCTCTCCATCCGCAGCGGCTACCAGGGCCTTGGTAGGGCGATGTATTGCCTCGCCAAGTGGACCCAACGGACCTGGGGGATCCCCACGGACCGATGGGTGTGGGTGGTCACGCTGCGCCCCCAGCAGAGGGAAGCCCCCGCAAACCGCAGGGGACCCATCCCCCCACGCCCCACCACCCTACAACTATGCCCGTACATGGTGGCAGCCCGCCTCATGACGCTGCTGTGGACGGGCCCCCACACCCCCACCCAAAACTACCCCCACCTCACAGAGGAGGACATGCCCGGCATCCAGCGATGCTTCTTCCAGACCCTCGACTACCTCCAGCAAACACACCCGCACGTCCTGGAGCAGATATGGCCACCCCCCGGGTAACCCACGTGCCCGTGCAGCCGAGACAACGCCGCCACGCCAGCACCAGCACGCACGGATCACCAGGGAAAATGCGCGCACACGCCCGATGCCCGAACCTGCACGCTCGTTCTCGCTACTTACAGGACCCAGCATCATACGCCCGCCCCCGAGGCCCAGGACCGTCCGCCGTCTCCCACAGCCCTCTCCTCCACCTCCGACTCCACAACCTCCACCACCACGACCACCTCATCCACCACCACCACCACGTCCTCATCCAGCACTCCGCCCCCCAGGCCGCGGGGGACACCTCCCAAACGGGCCTCCAAACCCGCCCCCACCGCCAGCAGCCCGGCCGCCGCCAAGGCCCACGCCCCGATGAAGCCCACACCCACGACCCAGCCGACGCCCAAGACCGCCGCCAAACGGCCACCCAAACCCAAGGGTCAACCCGCAGCCAAGCCCAAACCCAAGCCCAAACCCGGCGCCACGACGGCAGCGCGAGCCCGGCCCCCCGAGGACGTCCTCTACGACATCCGGCCCCAGCCGTCCCAGGCCCGAAGGCAGCAGCGCCCAGCGCGGCGCCCCCCCACCGTCACCGACGCCACCGCCACCACCTTCATGGCGGAGCGCGCCGCGGCCGAAGCGCGACGCACCTCGTCCCGCCACCTCTCAAAGCCCGCTCCCCAGGCCCACGAACCGCTCCCGACCAAGCCAGAACAACGCCAGGGTCCACCAGCAGCGTCCCCGCCCCCCTACCGGCCCTCGATGACAGCCCACATGCAACGCATGCCCCACTACCGCCGCCGCCGCGAATTCCCGCCCAACCCCGAGGCGGAGACCGTACGCGCACACCCGCGGGTCCACATCCGCGTGCACCCCCACTCCCCACGCAGCCCCACGGAACAGGACTACGAGGAATCCCCCAGGCCCGCCACCGCCGCCGGTCCCCACGACCACGTCACACCCACCCACGCCCACTCCTCCGCCCAAGACCGCAGGCCCGCCCAGGAACAGTGGTGGCAGCGCTGGACCGGCACGCAGCTCTGGGAGCTGCGGAAGTGGGCCCGGGGAGAGCACTCCCTCGAGGGCCTGGTCCATCGGCCCCGCAAGGGGTCGGTCGAGAACTGCCACCTCCGGCCGGCGGGGGGGTGGATGCCGCAGGCCGCATGGGAAGCCATGCTGGCCGATGCGCTCCACCCCCTGGGAGTCCACCCCCGCAACCTCCCCGCGCCCCAGGACCACCCGTATGTCCTCAGGCGCCTGCGGGAGACCCTCCAGGAAACGCAGCAAGACGGCATCCGCCTGTGGGACATCACCCAAAGCCCAGCCCCGCACGCACACACCCCCTCACCACCCCACAAGCGTCAGCGCACCGACACCGGCGACACCCACAGCACCCCAGGAGCCCTGCGCGCCACACAACACGACGCGCCTGACCCCCCGGCCAGCGGCGCCGCCATCTAACCCCGTTACCCAGCAAACCACCACCACGGGGCGCCACGCCAGGCCCCGCCCAGAAGTCATCAAACGAACCGGACGCCGAAGGAAGCCAACACACACGACAACGAGCACCACTACGCCCAAAGACGCCGAATGCAGGCCCGCTACCGTGGGCTCCTCTCCACCCTCAGCACGACACACACGTCGCTGGCGTCACTCCTCCGCCGTGCCCCCTCCCACGCCACCGCCCCGCCCCCCCCCCCTCCCGCCGCACGTCCCCATGCTGCCCAGCACCCAGCCCCACACACTGCGCCACAGCATCGCCCTAGTCCGGCTCCTCCACCATCGCGCCACTTGGCACCTCAGAGTAGACCGCCGTCCTGTGGTTCCGCTCCCCCCGGCACCGCTCCCGGGGCCGCACCTGGCCCACGTCGTGTTCGCCCCCACGTCGCGGGCCGCGGACATCCTCCCGCTCCTCGCCGCCACCCCTCCCGGGCATCGCATACTGCTTGCCGCCAACCCCTCGGTCCTCAGTGAGGTCTTCATCGGGCACGCCGACGCCCTGCACATGCGCCCGCTGCTGCCCAACCTGCACGCTGCGTACGCCCCCGGCACGCCCGTCGACCCCTCCGTGTGGGACTCCCAGTGAGGCCACTGGCCACCGGCCGGCGCGCACGCACCACCCCGCACTCGCCTCGGGCGCAGGACCCCGTGGACGCCGCTACCCGCACGCCCGGCCCCGCGCAACCGCCTAACCGAGCCAGAACCCAAGCACAAATCAAACCCGAGCCACACCCCAAAACCGCTAACCCTTGACTCCTAACCAAGCCCGCCGAGGGAACACCGAAACCACAGCCCACACCCACAGCCCACACAGCCGCCTAACCAGCCAGCTCCAGAAGCAAAGAGACACCTCACCAAACCCACCCTGACCCAAGCCTAACCGAGCCGAAGCCCCAACACAAATCGAACCCGAGCCACACCCCGAAACCGTCAACCCTTGGCTCCAAACCAGGCCCGCTGAGGGAAATACGTAGACACAGCCCACAGCCACAGCCCACACAGCCGCCTAACCAGCCAGCACCAGAAGCAAAGAGACACCTAACCAAACCCACCCTGACCCATACCCGTGTACATGGGGACACCCGAGCCGCACCCCTGGGGCGCGACCGCCGCCACAGCACCGACGACACACGCCAGAGGACACAACGCTATTGCACCGCCGCACCAGCTGCCCGTGCCTGTGCCTGCAGTGTACGCGCGCCCCTGTTTTTCTCTTTTTTTTTTTTTTTTTTTCCCCAAAAAAAAAAATACAAGTAAAAAAAAAAACAAGTAAAAAAAAAACGAAAATTAGGGGGGGAAAGAGGGACACAACCACCCGTGGCACACGCGCACCGCAGACAGCACGCACACCGGTGAACAGGAGCCCAGTGGCCCAGGACACCGCACATGCAACACAACACACCGAGCGAGCACACCGGTGAACAGGAGCCAGCTGGCCCAGGACACCGCAGACGCACCACAGCAAACCGCGCGGGCACACCGGTGAACAGGAGCCCAGCGGCCCAGGACACTGCACACACGTATGGCAGCCGAGGGACAGGAAAGAACCAATACCCCATGGGTCGGACGCACTGGGGCAACCCAGCCGACCCACCGGGCCAGTGGCAGGAGCGGTACTCCAAGGCCACTGGTCCGAGCCCGGCCAGGCTGCATCGGGGACCATGGCAAACGTCACCCGGAGCCATGGAAGCAACCGGTGACAGGCAAGCCGGTACACAGTCCAGGAGGGGGTCACCTGCCAAGCAGAGTGGCCCCGCAACTCAAGCCACAAGGGTGAGGCGGTCGTACTGTAGACAAGCGGGAGCAATACCCCTTGTGGTGAGAGATACTCCACACGGCTTGGCAGCCCCCCAAAGCCGCCGCCCAAAGGAGGGGGCATGTGGCCCTACCCATGGACACATGTGGGGACACCCTCCCACCTGGGACACATGGACCGGGTCGCCGCGACAATGCCTTCCCAAGCACATGCGGGAGCGGCTCAAGAGGCACCTGACATAGGGCAGTGGGAGGGACAGGACGTCCCCTTGGTAAGACCTTCTTCCTGCAATGTCAAAGGAGGCATCCCGAGCTCCCGAAGATACCTACCTACCTACCTCAATTCAAGCCAAAGATATTATAATATATTTGTGCACCTTTCAAGGCACTTTTGCGTCATTTTGGCATTTGTGGACCCAATTGGGATTGTCACCACGCCAAGTGGCAAAGAGATCTTTGAGAGTCAAGGGCATGGGAGTTCTTGTTGGACTCCCGGTGGATCGCGTATGGGGTGGCGAATCCGATCACCAAGCCGGCGTGGAGAAATACTATTGGGAGCACCCCAAATTTTGGCTCATTTCGAGCAGCCAAAATGACCCCCTTTTGGGACCCCAATTTCAACCCCCCGTGTGGTCAATTGGCGGCCCCATATCTCTCTGCCCACGGGGAGCCCGGACCTAATTTCAAGTTGTACACTCAGATATGAGTCCTAGGTCCTGCCTCCTATCCTGTGAGCCATTGGCCTTGCCCTGGCCGGGCGAGCCACGCGTGAGAATGATGCCAATTTTGGTGATTCTGGCATCATGACCCCACTTGACGAACCCGTGGTGCCCTGATGCCGGGACCTCAGAGGGAACCAGGTTGGGTGAGGGCTCCAGAAATTTTGTATTCGAAGATCATAGGGTCAGTTGCCTCGTCCCTACCTCTGGCGGGTCCGGACGAGGGGTCAATTTTGGAGATTTTTGAGCTAATTTCAGTTTGGGCTGAAACAGCCCATTTTCAGCTACCAACTCCTGAGGGATAATGGCGGGGCCATATCTCTGGCTCAGAGAGGAGTTGGGATCTGTCGTTGAGGGAGCATGGGGAGCTACTGTCGGTTGGCCTCGGGCCAACTTGGTTACCAGGAACTCGCCTGTGGCTGGGCGGGACACCCCCCCTTATGGCAGGGTTTCAGGGTCCGGACTGAGCAGGGCATGGGTTGTGTTTGAGCCCCCGCCCCCACCAGCCACTGAGAGGGTCGGACCTGGGATTGGGATATGAGTTGGGACTGAGTGTCTATTGTCCTGTGATGCACTTACCCCAGTCCAGTCTCAACCCCATGTGTACATATTCTGATGTGTTGCTGTACATACTTTTGTTCCCTTGTTTCAGAGTGGCAAGGATCCTGAAACGCTTTGTCACATGACATGAGCGCATTGATGCCCCTGTGAGCGTAGTGCTTTGCCTGCCTGCTCACTTGCGCGTGTCCACCGCAGCGTCCCGTGGCCAGGCCCCCCACGGGAACGCGTCAAAAGCGCTTCATCGCCGCGGGGTTACCCATCCCTCGCGTGCCACTCGGGGCCACCAACCCCGAGCAGCGCGGCGCAGCAGCTCGCAACTCGCAGCTCGCAGCGCAGCGCAGCGGCTCGAAGCGCCGCCCAGCGACAGCGCCGAGCTCGTCACGGAGCCCGCAGCGCCGTCCAGAGCATCGCCCTGACCGCGCCGCGACCGTGAAGGAGGTGCACAAACCAGGACTCCTGCATCAGCGAGTCCTATCGGCCGACCAGCAAGGACGCGTCAACCACCTCCACAACCACCGGCTGACCAGCACCAGCCGCACTCCCAGTCCAGTGCTGCAGCACCCGCCTCAACAAACACCACCAGGACCAGTTCGTTGAGCGGGACGAGTGCACACCAAGGACCTCAAGACCAAGTACGCCCCCCGCTGCCATGGTAAACTGGCAAGAAGCGGGTAAGACGTGGCCGCGGCCCCACCCCCATGCAGCGCACCTACTGCGTGGGTTGGTTTGGGACCAGCAATACCGCCACAGCCACCCCCAGTGCGAAGGCAGCATGCCCGGGAGCTTCGAGCTCCGCACAGACATGGCCCCCGACCGCCTGCAGGCCGTGGAGGACTGGCTGCGGGCGGAAGGGTTTGCCTTTCGCTTCCAGCAGAGGCGCTGGAGGACCTGGACCCGGCCGGACAGGACCGGCGAAGGGCTGCGCCCCGACGGGATTGAGGAGGACGAGAAGCCCAACGAGTACCCGTCGGGCGCCTCGATCAACGTCTCCATGTCGGACATGATCGAGAAGAACTTCCCGGAACCGGGGAGCGAGCGCAGGCTGCAGGGCAGCAGCAACAGCGCGTCTCCGGGGAAGGAGAATCGGTCTGCCGGGGACAGGAAACGGGACCGGAAGTGGCGGGAGTACCAGGAATCCCTGGCCGCCGAAGCCGCCCAAGGCGCCAAGGGCGGAACCCCAGCCCCCAGTCCCCAACGGGCCAATGGCGGTCACCACCCCGGCTCCACCACCCTTGGCGACTACTTCCAAGTCGCCAAGCAGACCAAGGCCAAGCCCCGTCCCCTGCTCCTGAAGAAGTCAGGCCCCAGCAGCGACGTGGAGTCGGCCCACAGCGGGAGGATGCCGACCGACCAGGCCAGCTCCAGCAGCCGCGTCGCTCCCGTCCAAAGGGACGTGGCGCGCGCCTGTGAGCGCGCCTGTGGGCTGCCCTGCAACCTTCGGGTTGCCCGGCAACGGGCCATGCAGCAGGACGCATCGCCCATGAGGAGGCTGCAGAGTGGGCGCATGGGATGGCCATCCACGCCCAGACCGTGGCGGCCATTGCGGCCGGACTCACGGCCGTAGCCGCCCATGGGGCAGCGACTGCCCAGGTCAACGGTGAGCTGGCGGCAGCCGACGAGGAAGCCCGCCTGACGCAGGAGGCCATTGCCTGCAAGGAGGCCGAGGTGAGAGCGCTGGAAGAGGCGCTTGCCCAAGAGAGGGCAAAGAAGGAGGCGGAGGAAAGGGCCCACGCCAAAGCGACGGCCAGGGCCCAGGCGGACGCCGCCAAGAAGGACGCCATCGAGGCCGCGCGACGGAAGGCCGCTAAGGAGAGGGCCAAGACGAAGGCGGAGCTGGCGGCTTTGGAAGCGGACAAGGCTCGGCTGCAGCAGGCCCGGGAAGCCGAAGCGGCTCGTGCCCGGGAGGAAGCCGAAGCGCGAGCTGCCGCAGCCACAGCCGCCGCAATGGCGGAGGCAGAGGCCAAACTCCGCCGCAAGACTTCCCCGGGAGGATCACGAGTGGAGACCCTTCGAAAGCTTTTCGAAGGGGACGCCTCCTCCAGGATGACGCTGGACGAGGCCGACACGGGCAGCAGTGGGAGCAGTGGCCCCACCGCCCACCGACGGGGGGAGGGTAAGGGGAAGACCCCCGAGAGGCCACGGAGGCCAGCGGGCGGACACCCCCATGACAGTGACCCCTTCTTCACTGCCAGCGACGGGGATGAACGAGGCCGCCGACATCGCCAAGTGGTGGCTTGGACGGGCGGAGGAGGCGGAGACGTCCTCATGGAACCGGAAGGTGAGGATGAGGATCTCCCTCCTCCCTACCGGAGCTCGGAGTCTTCCGAGACCGAGACGCCCAGGTGGGGCGACATGGACGAGGATGACAACATGGACTTCGGCATCACGAAGAAGCGCCCATCCTCGGACCCACCGAGGCGACCCGGCGGAGACCCACCGGGACCCCCTGGCGGAGGACCATCAGCAGCCCCTGGAGGACGCCGACCAAGTGGACCCCCTGGAGGCGGACCACCGGGCTGGGGAGGGCCCCCTGGACCGGGCAGACCCGGCGGAGGCCCTCCTGGAGGACCCCCTGGGGACCCCGACGACCCACCAGGGAACGGGGACCCGGATACCACCTGGCGGTGGATTGTCTACCTCCGCAGGAGGGTCCAGTTCCTCGAGCGCGAGGTAGACACGGGCAAGGGCGAGATGACTCGCATTGCCAGGGTCGCCGCGCGCGCGCAGAGAGAGCTGGACATCGCCAGGGGCGAGACCAAGTCGCTGAACAAGGTCATCAGCGGCCTGCAGCAGAGGCTGGACGCGCTGGAAGCTCGTGGGAGCGTCGGCAGCGACCACCCACCCCTGGAGTCTGGCTCGTCGGACGACGGCTGGGGACCCGGACCAGGTCCAGGCAGACCCCACGCCCCCGGCGGAGCCCCCAGCAGTCGCCCCAGCGCCAGTGCCCCCTCTCTCACCGCCCCCTCTCACCACAGCGCGGGCCGCCGCAACGAGCGCGTGCCGCCCGGCAGTGGCAGTGAGGGTTGGCGTGATGAGTGGCTCAGTTCGGACTACCACAACCGCCGTGCTCCACCGCGGACGCCTGTACGCCCCCGACGCCCCGCACCAGCCCCGGAGCCAATCCGAATGGCTGGTGGATGTTATGGTGGACTCAGGGATGAGGTCCCCAGAGGAGACGTGGAGTGGGATGTCGGCGAAGGTGAGGACCTGGACCTGGACCTGGAGGAGTTTGACATCAGCCCGCCGCGTGGCGTACAACGGGAGGCCGCTGAACGCGGCCGCCGGCGCCGTGATGAGGAGGCATATATGGAAGGAGTACGGCGTGAACATCTGGGTCCAGCGTACATGGAGGAACCGCGGCGTAGCCACAGGGATTCCATGGAGGAGATGGACGTGGCGGCCGTGGGAGTCCGTGGGAGAGGCCGATGGGAACCTCGGTCGACCTCGCGGCCGGCGTTCATGGTCTCTAAGGCCGCGGATGCCGCCCTGTGGGAAGACCTGAAGGACATCAAGCCCCCCATGTACGACGGCAACCCCCTCAACCTCGACCGCTTCTTGGAGAAGCTGGATGATTTGGGGGGTAACCGTTACTGAGGACATGCATCCCGCTGATGCGGAGAAGTATGTCTTCAGACGGTTCAGGTACCGCCTGCCGGAAGTGCTCGGAGAGCTATACTTCGTGGCGACCAAGGAGGGGAAAATCAAGACCCTCAAGGAAGCCAAGAAGTGGCTCAACGAGCAGGAGCAGGTGGACGCTCCGCAGGTGGCTGCCAAGCGGTGGAAGTCCATCAAGCTTCAGCATGATGGACGGGAGATTCGCCTACGGGACTGGCGAGACTTCCGAGGGCATTACACCCTCTTCCGCCGCAACGTGGAGGATTGGAACGAGGGTGACGAGCAGGCTCGCCTGCTCTCCATGCTGCCGGAAGCATGGATCAGGAGGGTCACCAAGGAGGAAGCCAAGCGGGCCAAGGCCAACCACACGGTCAAGATGATGCTCCCCAAAGAGTATCATACGAACGTGGTGGCTTGGACGAGGAAGAACGTGGCCCGGGATGTCAAACGGCACTCCCTGCGGAACGCTCTCCTCATCACCGTCTCGGGCGATCGCGAGAAGACCGCGATGTGGCGCCTTGACGAGTGTGAGTTGAGCGGCCAGACCATCCGTCTGCAGGCCATCCCGGTGCGGATGAGCTGCGACGAGATCCTGGAGTGGGTTGGAGAGGAGGTGCTCAAGGAGTACCGGAACCTCCACCACACCCGCGGGTTGAGGCCCGGCGACCGCGACGTCAACTACGTTGGCGAAGGACCTGGCGGGGAAGCTGCCATGGACCCAGCGGGAGCCGACGGCGATGAGACTCTCGTCGACGATGACGACGACGATGAGCCTGCCGAGGTGGCTGTTTGCGCCTTCGTGGCCAACAACCTGAGCGCGGGGAACAACCGGGGAAGCTGGAAGCCCCTGCAGCCGGGTCGGAAGAAGAAGGAGAAGAGGGACCCTCGCCGCATTGGCGACCCTCCGCTGTCCTTTGGGGAGTTCATACTGAAGCGGTACCCAGAACCCCATGGCTAGGGTAGGACAGACAACCGGTCTCCGGTCCACTAACCCCATGTACGGAAGGGAAGACCGGTCTCCGGTCCACTAACCCCATGTACGGAAGGCGCCCGTTGACGCCCGGTGCGAGCCCGGCGGGAGCGTGTTCCGTGCCGTGAAGCCCCGCATTGGCAACCGATGCACCGCCAGCGGAGATTTATATATCAGAATATCAGGAATCAACAGGGTTTTTTTTTCATATTGTTTCCGTCGATTTTTACGCTTCCGTTCTGATATTCACTGTTTGACAGCTGGCGGTTAGCTCGCGACTTTAGCGTAACCGCCAGTTTAACTGTTATATACAGATATTTTAGCGCAAATCGTGACGAAGACTCTAAAGTCTTCAGGAATTGCATTGATGCATCCGCAATTTTCACATCTTACACTCGCAACCTTAACCCGAATTTTTCAGGATGTCGAAATCGGATTTTCGACTTCGACAACCCCGCACTTGATTTGACCTCTTTCGAATGGACCTACGTGCTTCCCTATGCACGAATCAACTTTCCTTTTACCTTGCCCTCCATTTGTCTTAAAGATATGGACAAAACAAAGTTGATTCGTGAGGCCACTTTTGAAGGTCATATCTCGTGTTGCTTGCGAGGAATGACAATAAGGAAACGTGGGATGTATTCACAATACTCCCGACGTAATTTAGGAAGCATTATACGCCTTGCGTCTCCACACGTGCGCGCTAGCGTAATCGATCATGGTCAAGAGGGTAGAGTTTGCGTTGTAACTCTTTGGCCATGATATTGCGTGCGTTAAGATAACTTTCGAGTGTAGCGCGCGAGTGTTGGTGTTGCATAGAAACTCTCCTTGAGTTCCTATGAACGATTGACACAAAGTTATGCCCTTGGAGGGGCATGACATATCGTGGGGGGAGCTATTTTTTTGAGCAATATGTGGTATGTGCCATGTGTTGTATTGCGTGCCCATTTGGCGGGTCCATCGCTCCAAGCCAAACCCGCCAATGGACCTCATATTGCACGAGGCCCTTCCTTATACTCCCCACGATCAATTGCAAGCTTAGCCTCCGTGGAGGAAAGCTTGTGTGGCGATCCCAAAGCGATGCGTTGGGAGCAAGGTGTGTGTTTTGCAATTTTCCATATTTTCATGTGCCCACTTGGGAAGTAGCGCTCGTAACCTTTCAAAGCGCCCCAAGTGGAGCACATATGTGGAATAGAAGGTCATTGGTGTCAAGTCATTGTGTTTAGAAGGATTGGTCGATTACTCAATCCAAGCCGAAGATATTATAATATAATTGTGCACCTTTCAAGGCACTTTTGTGTGTCCTTTTGCCAATTTTGCCGTTTTTGGCCCGTCATGATGTCAAGTGGCGACCGTGTATCTCAACGTTGCGCTCAATTGGCATCATGACCCAAGTATGTTATGAGGGTACATACTTCGGTCCCCAACATATCTTGGACCCGGCGGATAACTCCTCTTGGGCTTGGCATACCGTGGCCACCATGTTGGCGATTTGGGACTATCCCAAATCATGGGCTCACTTGGCGACCCTGCGATTCCCAATACCGGAGGAGTTGGGCAACGCCCAAAAGATATGTTGGACACATATGACATGATACCAATCCTACGGTACACTCCGGTCCAAGTCGGGCATGTGCCTCATTTGCCCCAACCATGAGTGTGCGAATTTTCGGCCATTTGGAGCAATTTTCCACATTTTCTGCCCGCCGTGCACTATGTTCAGCCCACCCGTGCACGCCGGACGCATGGACCAATGGACCATATATGACATGGGTGTTATGCATATTGGTCCCCATGGTTCACACACCACGTGGGCGAAGCAGAGCAACCTTCTTTAAGGCGCTAGCCCAAAGTGAGTGTGGGCAATTTTGCCATTTTGGCATTTGTGGACCCAATTGGGATCGTCACCACGCCAAGTGGCATGAAAATCTTGGAGAGCCAAGGGCATGGGAGTCTATTTTGGACTCCTGGTGGTTCGGGTATGGAATGGCGAATCCGATCACCAAGCCGGCGTGGAGATATACTATTGGGAGCACCCCAAATTTTGGCTCATTTCAGGGAGCCAAAATGACCCCCTTTTGGGACCCCAATTTCAACCCCCGTGTGGTCAATTGGCGGCCCCATATCTCTATGCCCATGGAGGGCCCGGACCTAATTTCAAGTTGTACACTCAGATATGAGTCCTAGGTCCTGCCTCCTATCCTGTGAGCCATTGGCCTTGCCCTGGCCGGGCGAGTCACGCGTGAGAATGACGCCGATTTTGGTGATTTTGGCATCATGACCCCACTTGACGAATCCGTGGTGCCCTGATGCCGGGACCTCAGAGGGAACCAGGTTGGGTGAGGGCTTCAGGGATTTCGTACTGAAAGGGCATGGGGTCAGTTGCCTCGTCCCTACCTCTGGCGGGTCCAGAAGAGAGGTCAACTTTGGAGATTTTTGAGCTAATTTCAGTTTGGGCTGAAACAGCCCATTTTCAGCTACCAACTCCTAGGGGATAATGGCGGGGCCATATCTCTGGCTCAGAGAGGAGTTGGGAGTCGCCGTGAAGGGAGCATGGGGAGCTACTGTCGGTTGGCTTTGGAGTCTCATGGTTACCGAGAACTCGCCTGTGGCCGGGCGGGACACCCCCCCTATTGGCAGGGTTTCAGGGTCCGGACTGAGCAGGGCATGGGTTGTGTTTGAGCCCCCGCCCCCACCAGCCACTGAGAGGGTCGGACCTGGGATTGGGATATGAGTTGGGACTGAGTGTCTATTGTCCTGTGATGCACTTACCCCAGTCCAGTCTTAACCCCATGTGTACATATCCCGATGTGTTGCTGTACATACTTTTGTTCCCTTGTTTCAGAGTGGCAAGGATCCTGAAACGCTTTGTCACATGACATGAGCGCATTGATGCCCCTGTGAGCGTAGTGCTTTGCCTGCCTGCTCACTTGCGCGTGTCCACCGCAGCGTCCCGTGGCCCGGCCCCCCACGGGAACGCGTCGAAAGCGTTTCACCGCCGCGAGGTTACCCATCCCTCGCGTGCCACTCGGGGCCACCAACCCCGAGCAGCGCGGCGCAGCAGCTCGCAGCTCGCAGCGCGCAGCGCAGCGCAGCGGCTCGCAGCGCCGCCCAGCGACAGCGCCGAGTTCGTCACGGAGCCCGCAGCGCCGTCCAGAGCATCGCCCTGACCGCGCCGCGACCGTGAAGGAGGTGCACAGACCAGGACTCCTGCATCAGCGAGTCCTATCGGCCGACCAGCAAGGCCGCACACCCAGTCGCGTCAACCACCTCCACAACCACCGGCCGACCAGCACCGGCCGCACTCCCAGTCCAGTGCTGCATCATCTGCCTCAACAAACACCACCAGGACCAGTTCGTTGAGCGGAACAAGTGATCACCAAGGACCTCAAGACCAACTACGCCCCCAGCTGCCATCGTAAACTGGCAAGAAGCGGGTAGGACGTGGCCGCGGCCCCACCCCCATGCAGCGCACCTACTGCGTGGGTTGGTTTGGGACCAGCACTACCGCCACAGCCACCCCCAGTGCGAAGGCGGCATGCCCGGGAGCTTCGAGCTCCGCACGGACATAGCCCCCGACCGCCTGCAGGCCGTGGAGAACTGGCTGCGGGCGGAAGGGTTTGCCTTTTGCTTCCAGCAGAGGCGCTGGAGGACCTGGACCCGGCCGGACAGGCCCGGCGAAGGGCTGCGCCCTGACGGGATTGAGGAGGATGAGAATCCAACGAGTACCCGTCGGGCGCCTCGATCAATGTCTCCATGTGGGACATGATCGAAAAGAACTTTCCGGAACCGGGGAGCGAGCGCAGGCTGCAGGGCAGCAGCAGCGCGTCTCCGAGGAAGGAGAAGCGGTCCGCCGGGGACAGGAAACGGGACCGGAAGTGGCGGGAGTACCAGGAGTCCCTGGCCGCCGAAGCAGCCAAGGCGCCAAGGGCGGAACCCCAGCCCCCAGTCCCCAACAGGCCAATGGCAGTCACCACCCCGGGCACGCCACCCTTGGCGACTTCATCCAAGTCGCCAAGCAGACCCAGGCCAAGCCCCGTCCGCTGCTCCTGAAGAAGTCAGGCCCCAGCAGCGACGTGGAGTCGGCCCACCGCGGGAGGATGCCGGCCGACCAGGCCAGCTCCAGCAGCAGCGTCGCTCCCGACAGGGACGTGGCGCGCGCCTGTGAGCGCGCCTGTGGGGTGCCCTGCAACCTTCGGGTTGCCCGGCAACGGGCCAAGCAGCACAGCGCTGCCGTGGAGGGCGGCGTCGGCATCGCCCAGGAGAAGGCTGCGGAGCAGGCACATGGCATGGCCATCCACGCCCAGACCGTGGCGGCCATTGCGGCCGGACTCACGGCCGTAGCCGCCCATGGGGCAGCGACTGCCCCATGGGCGGCTATGAGTTGGCGGCAGCCGACGAGGAAGCCCGCCTGACGCAGGAGGCCATTGCCTGCAAGGAGGCCGAGGTGAGGGCGCTGGAAGGGGCGCTTGCCCAAGAGAGGGCAAAGAAGGAGGCGGAGGAAAGGGCCCACGCCGAAGCGACGGCCAAGGCCCAGGCGGACGCCGCCAAGAAGGACGCCATCGAGGCCGCGCGACGGAAGGTCGCTGAGGACAGGGCCAAGACGGAGGCGGAGCTGGCGGCGTTGGAAGAGTACAAGGCTCGGCTGCAGCAGGCCCGGGAAGCCGAAGCGGCTCGTGCCCGGGAGGAAGCCGAAGCGCGAGCTGCCGCAGCCACAGCCGCCGCAATGGAGGAGGCAGAGGCCAAACTCCGCCGCGAGACTCCCCCCGGAGGATCACGAGTGGAGACCCTTCGAAAGCTTTTCGAAGGGGACGCCTCCTCCAAGATGACGCTGGACGAGGCCGACACGGGCAGCAGTGGGAGCAGTGGCCCCACCGCCCACCGACGGAGGAAGGGTAAGGGGAAGACCCCCGAGAGGCCACGGAGGCCAGCGGGCGGACACTCCCACGACAGTGACCCCTTCTTCACCGCCAGCGACGGGGATGAACGAGGCCGCCGACATCGCCAAGTGGTGGCTTGGACGGCTGGAGGAGGCGGAGACGTCCCCATGGAACCGGAAGGTGAGGATGAGGATTTCTCTCCTCCCTACCGGAGCTCGGAGTCTTCCGAGACCGAGACGCCCAGGTGGGGCGACATGGACGAGGATGACGACATGGACTTCGGCATCACGAAGAAGCGCCCATCCTCGGACCCACCGAGGCGACCCGGCGGAGATCCACCGGGACCCCCTGGCGGAGGACCATCAGGACCCCCTGGAGGACGCCCACCAAGTGGACCCCCTGGAGGCGGACCACCGGGCGGGGGAGGACCCCCTGGAGCGGGCAGACCCGGCGGAGGCCCTCCTGGAGGACCCCCTGGGGCCCCCGACGACCCACCAGGGAACGGCGACCCGGATACCACCTGGCGGTGGATTGTCTACCTGTGCAGGAGGGTCCAGTTCCTCGAGCGCGAGGTAGACACGGGCAAAGGCGAGATGACTCGCATCGCCAGGGTCGCCGCGCGCGCGCAGAGAGAGCTGGACATCGCCAGGGGCGAGACCAAGTCGCTGAACAAGGTCATCAGCGGCCTGCAGCAGAGACTGGACGCGCTGGAAGCCCGTGGGAGCGTCGGCAGCGACCACCCACCCCTGGAGTCTGGCTCGTCGGACGACGGCTGGTGACCCGGACCAGCTCCAGGCAGACCCCACGCCCCCGGCGGAGCCCCCAGGAGTCGCCCCAGCGCCAGTGCCCCCTCTCTCACCGCCCCCTCTCGCCACAGCGCGGGCCGCCGCAACAAGCGCATGACGCCCGGCAGTGGCAGTGAGGATTGGCGTGATGAGTGGCTCAGTTCAGACTACCACAACCGCCGTGCTCCAGCGCGGACGCCTGTACGCCCCCGACGCCCGGCACCAGCCCCAGAGCCAATCCCAATGGCTGGAGGACGTTATGGTGGACACAGGGATGAGGTCCCCAGAGAAGACGTGGAGTGGGATGTCGGCGAAGGTGAGGACCTGGACCTGGACCTGGAGGAGTTTGACATCTGCCCGCCGCGTGGTGTACGACGGGAGGCCGCTGAACGCAGCCGCCGGCGCCGTGATGAGGAGGCGTACATGGAAGGAGTACGGCGTGAACATCTAGGTTCAGCGTACATGGAGGAACCGCGGCATAGCCACAGGGATTCCATGGAGGAGATGGACGTGGCGGCCGTGGGAGTCCGTGGGCGAGGCCGATGGGAACCTCGGTCGACCTCGCGGCCGGCGTTCATGGTCTCTAAGGCCGCGGATGCCGCCGTGTGGGAAGACTTGAAGGACATCAAGCCCCCCATGTACGACGGCAACCCCCTCAACCTCGAACGCTTCTTGCAGAAGCTGGACGATTGGGGGGTAACCGTTACTGAGGACATGCATCCCGCTGATGCGGAGAAGTATGTCTTCAGACGGTTCAGGTACCGCCTGCCGGAAGTGCTCGGAGAGCTATACTTCGTGGCGACCAAGGGGGGGGAAATCAAGACCCTCAAGGAAGCCAAGAACTGGCTCAACGAGCAGGAGCTGGTGGACGCTCCGCAGGTGGCTGCCAAGCGGTGGAAGTCCATCAAGCTTCAGCATGATGGACGGGAGATTCGCCTACGGGACTGGCGAGACTTCCGAGGGAATTACACCCTCTTCCGCCGCAACGTGGAGGATTGGAACGAGGGTGACGAGCAGGCTCGCCTGCTCTCCATGTTGCCGGAAGCATGGATCAAGAGGGTCACCAAGGAGGAAGCCAAGCGGGCCAAGGCCAACCACACGGTCAAGATGATGCTCCCCAAAGAGTATCATACGGACGTGGTGGCTTGGACGAGGAAGAACGTGGCCCGGGATGTCAAACGGCACTCCCTGCGGAACGCTCTCCTCATCACCGTCTCGGGCGATCGCGAGAAGACCGCGATGTGGCGCCTTGACGAGTGTGAGTTGAGCGGCCAGACCATCCGTTTGCAGGCCATCCCGGCGCGGATGAGCTGCGACGATATCCTGGAGTGGGTTGGAGGGGAGGTGCTCAAGGAGTACCGGAACCTCCACCACACCCGCGGGTTGAGGCCCGGCGACCGCGACGTCAACTACGTTGGCGAAGGACCTGGCGGGGAAGCTGCCATGGACCCAGCAGGAGCCGACGGCGATGAGACTCTCGTCAACGATGACGACGACGATGAGCCCGCCAAGGTGGCCGTTTGCGCCTTCGTGGCCAACAACCTGAGCGCGGGGAACAACCGGGGAAGCTGGAAGCCCCTGCAGCCGGGTTGGAAGAAGAAGGAGAAGAGTGACCCTCGCCGCATTGGCGACCCTCCGCTGTCCTTTGATGAGTTCATACGAGCTCACTCGCAGGGCTGTTTCGTGTGTTATGGGAGGAAGAAAGGCTTCAACCATGACCACCGAACATGCCCCACCCACAAGGCCGACACGGAGGCTTACAAGAAGGCGCACGGGTCGAAGAAGCGTGCGCCCGCGGGTATCCGGGAAGCCAAGGTGGAGGTGGACAGGGACGAGCTCTCCAAGCTGGTGTCGCAGGGGACGGGGTTGGCCAAGGAGATCCAGGAGATCAAGAGGAACTGGGTCCCCAGGTCGGACAACAAGAACAAGGAGAACAACCAGAACGACCAGAACAAGGACAAGGACAAGAAGCCTACTCGTAAGGGAAGGAGGAAGGGCGTCAACGAGGTTGATGCGGAGAAGAACACCCCTTCTTCCGCAACTGACGCCCCCTAGTGGAGCCCCTGCAGCCAAGGGCCCCAGCTAGGGCGGTCGCAGGATGGTGACGTGGGAAGCGCCGAACCATCCCAGTCGGGAGTCGATAAGCACAAAGGGACTGCCGCGGGCGGAAGGCCCGGTCTGGCACCCAGTCGCGGAGGCGGGGTGAGGGCAAGTGAAGGCACAAACCCTTGCGGCCGTCCGTCCTTCGCGACCAAGAATGTGTTTGATGTACTTCAAGATCTATCCGAGAGTATCGGAGGATCACCCGGACCGCAGCTGGATGCTGCAGATGGGCAGCCTGAGCCCATTGTCCACGACCTGCACCAGTCGCTTGTTGAGCTTCTGGAACGGCCGGAGATCCTGAGTTTGCACGCCGTGCGCCGTGTCGGTCGCGAGCGGCAGTTGCATCTTAAGGTCCGTGCCTTATGCGGGGAAGTGGAAAAGGTTTTCGACGTGTTGGTCGACACGGGAGCTCAAGTCAGCTTGGTCAAGGCTGGCCTACTTCCATCAGAGTGTCTGACCGACAGTCGGAAACCTGTCAGGCTGAAGGTGGCGAACGGCCAGTACATGGTGGGAGGCGCGAAGGAAGCGGCCATCGGGCTGCAGTTCGTGAACCATCGTGAGCTGAGCCGCCCAGACCTCGGCAAGGAAATCCTCCTGCAAGGTCGCTTCTACGAGGCCGAGATGGACTGGGACATGATCGTTGGGTACGACTTCATGATGGAGACGGACTCCGGCGTCATCCCGGCCCAGGCCTCCATGACCCTGTACCAGGACGACCAGCTCTCGTGGCTTTCAACACCTGAGCACCATGTGGAATGCCAATGGATCCACCCGGAACGCAATCAGCTCGAAGTAGCCGCACTGGGCACTGAGCCAACTGGTCCTGCAAACCAGGAGTACGGCGTAATGCCGGAAGTGGCGAGCCGAGTTGTCGCGGGCCTGGGAGCTTCGGATCTGGCCATGGATGCGTTCTCTTCAGGAACCTCCGCCCATCTGCGGGTGTGTGAGAAGTACTGGAGCACACAGGACTCCGCGTGGAAGAAGCACTGGGGTCCGCATCAGGGCTTGATGTGGATCCATTGCCCCCGATGGGACATTCCAAGAGCGATAGCGAAGATTCGCAAGGACCCCTCCAAGGCAGTGCTGGTTGTTCCTATGGGATGCACCGAGGAGGAAAGTACCCGACATTGGGTACTCTCATTGACCAACATGACCTTAAACAAGGTCGTCCTACCGGCTGGAGAGAGTGTCTATCAGGGCGCTAAAGGACAGCCCATGCCACCCGAGAGATGGCCAACAGAATTCCACTATGTGGATGGGGGCCTTGATCAGGCCGACACCACGGACTTTGTCTGTGTCAACCGCATCATAGCAGAGCCATGGCGACAATGCTTTGCGGTTCCCCCTGTTGACATCGGAGAATCGGAAGACCCCCTCACGGAAGAGGAGTTGGATCTGGTTCAGGGGTATATGGATCAGCCCTCTCACGACTGGGGATGCCAGCGTGAGGGCAAGGGCCAGGACAAAGCCTTCTGGGAAGTGGACTCGATCGTCTCTGGTTCCTATGATGGGAACACCTTCGTGCAGAGGGTGCTGGACCACTTGTCCAGCCAGGACGAGCCAATCGGGGGTAACCCACCCACCTACGGCGATCTATTCCGAGGCAAGACCGGAGATGGCCCTTTGGGCTACCTGGGAAGACCACCTGAGCCGAAAGCGAGCGGAGTAGCTACCCCTCAAGTAAGCTCCGTGGTCCAGGTGCCCGGAAAAGCCAAGGCGGAGTCCGATGATTGCCCCAAGATTCAGGCATTGAGGGCCAGGCTGAAGCAGAAGTATGGCGAGACCTTCTTCAGCGGAAAGCCTGTGTTTCCCCCACCGGTGCGTGGACCGTATGGCGAGGCCAAGATACGACTGAAGCAGGACCCCCGTGTAAATCGGCACCGGGAGTTTGCCCTCAGGGGCGAGAAGAAGGAGGCCATGGAGAAGATCCTCCGTGACTTCATCGAGAGAGGCTGGCTTGAGCCGTGCCACTCCGAGTGGGCCTCTCCGTGCTTCATCGTCCCCAAGAAGGTGGCCGGTGAGTGGCGGCTCGTGGTCGACTACCGCGGCCTAAACGCCCAAACGCAGCACGACAGCTATACGCTGCCCCTCATTGAGGACATGCTGCAAAAACAACACCGGCGGAGGATCTTCACGGTGATTGACCTGAAACATGGTTATCATCAGATGCCTCTCGCCGAGGAGTCCCGTGCCTGCACAGCCATGAGCACTCCACTCGGACCTCTCCAGTGGAAGGTGATGCCTATGGGCGTTACCAACAGCAATGCGGCTTTTCAGCGGATGCTGGAGAACCTGCTTGAGCCGGTGCGCGACTGTGCGGACCCCTTCGTGGACGACGTGATCATCGCGTCCGGGGACCCCAGTATGAGCTACGAGGAGCTCCTGGAGGCACATGAGAGGGACGTCACTCGAGTGCTGGACCTTCTGGTTCGGCACAAACTCACGGGCAGCAGTGACAAGGCCACCATTGTGGTAAGCGAGGTGGTCTTCGCTGGCCACGTAGTCGGGAACGGGCAGCGAAAGCCTATACCTGGCAAGGTGGCTGCGATTGAGCACTGGGAAAAACCCAAAACGGTCTCTGAGCTACGGGCGTATCTGGGGTTCTGCAATTACTACTCGGGGTATATCAAGATGTATGCCGAGTATGCAGCCCCCATGACGACCATGCTCAAGGGCAACCGAGAGGAGACCAAGAAGGGGTCCAAGAAGGCTCTGGTCTGGGATGCTGATTCCGACCGTGCCTTTGAGGGGATGAAGCAGGCGCTGCTATCCGCAGTGGGTCTGCACCTCGTGGATCCCGACAGAGGGTTCGTCCTGCGCACCGACGCTTCCGACTACGCCGTGGGCGCTGTGTTAGAGCAAGTGCTTGACGACGGGAGGCACGTGCCCGTGGACTTCTGGAGCCGAGTCCTGGCGGAGGGCCGGAGACGGACGTGGACGCCCCGTGAAAAGGAGGCGTATGCCATCGTCATGGCTCTCAGGAAATGGGCTGGGTACATAGCCCTCCATCCCGTCACCGTCTGCACCGACCATCAGAGTCTGCAGTCGTGGCACAAAGAGCACGTGGACACCCCCTCAGGTCCCGCCTCCCGACGGGCAAGATGGCATGAGACCTTGGCCAAGTTCGACCTCACGGTTGTGTACATTCCTGGAAAGGATAACACCGTGGCGGACTGTCTCAGCAGGTGGGCCTATCCCGCCAGCAAGGGCATGACAGACTGTCTGCCGATGGCGATGAGGCTGAGACCGCTGAAGCCAAGAGGATCATTGAGATGGAGCGCCTGATGGAGGAGGATGGTGTAAAATGCTTCGTCGTCATGGCTGCGGATGCCCCCCTCGGAACGAGGATGGGTGGAGCGGTCAGAGTACTCGCCCCTGATGGAGCTGAGTCCGACAAGCACCTCCTCCCTGAGTCTTGCCTCCAGGACGACTGGACCGACGACTACGCCACGTCTGAGGCCTTTGCGGCCGAGTATAGGGCTGTGACCGACCCTGATGACGGGCAGAAGTGGCCAAAGGGGCTGACTGAGGAAGATGGCAAGCTCTACCGGAATGGTAAGCAGCTAGTACCGGAGTCCCGGGTGCTCGAGCTTTGTGAAGCTTGGCACCACCACATGCTGCACCCAGGGGTCAAGAAGCAAGCCCTTGACATGCAGCGTCGGTTCGAGATCGACCATATCGTTCTCTACACCGCCATCAAGAAGGTCAGGAAGGGTTGCTCGGTCTGCCAGGCCTGCAATCCCGATAACCGGAACGTCAAGGGGGAAGCCCAATGGACCCCGGTTCCTGACCAGCCCATGGAGAGCGTGGCAATGGACGTCTTCTCCATGCCCGAAGTACACATTGGCAAGGAGACCTTTGACTGTGTGGTTCTTTGCGTGGATCGCCACAGTGGCTACGTAGTAGCTGTTCCGGCACGCAAAAAGGGGTTGCTTGCCAAGGAAGTGGCAGTCATGATGATTCGTCATTGGCTGACCGTCTTTGACATCCCCTGCACCATTTGCAGTGACCGAGAGAAAGGTTTATAGTGTTTTCAGCACTGTGTTTTGCCTCTCCTGCTGCTTGCTGTTGGTGTAGGGTTTCCTGCTGCTTGTTTTTGGAGATGAAAAGCTTTGGTTTTGATGAAATACAGTCACTCCAAGTCACTCCAGGATAGCCCAAGCCAATAGTATGCAAAGAGAAGAGGATTCAGGATCAAAGCATGAAGGGCTGCAGTGTAAACAGTGAAAGATGACTGGATATTCACAGAAACTGCAACTCAGGTCACAAATGAATGCATATTCACAAAGATAGCTGAAATGGTTTTGGAAAAGAGTTAGAAAACTGCCTCAAGGTCACTCTCTCTCCATAGTGCCGACTCAGGAGATGTGCACTCTTTGTTTTGGGTCCCATATGTGCTGAGGTGGCAGGGCATGTGGCGATGAGGTCACTGCCATGTCACATGGGATCTTCCTACTTAGCTAGGCTGACCAGGAATTGAACCCAGGACCTCTCAAAAAGAGGTGCCTAGCCCCCTAGGGTACATACCACTAGGGCAGATAAGTATTCAGGGAAAGACATAGATAAATCCATAGGCTCTACCTTAGGTATGTCAGTGCTCAGTCAACTCAGGAAAAGATGTTTTACTTCACATTGAAAGGGGATTAAGGGGTCCACTCCATATCCTGATTGGGTATTTGGTTCCATAGGTCAAAATGTGTTATCACCAGTTTTGGTGGGACCAATACTAAGATAAAAATGCATGGATGCTCAGTGCATCTCTAATACAACTAGAGTATGCCTCAAAGCAAAGGAAAAGCCCTTTTTCTTACTCCCCCCTTGTGCTGTGGTGGCCACCACTGTCGCATTTTAGGAAAAAGGGAATTTTTCTTGGCCTTTCCTTGGTTTCCACATCTACTTTAAAATACCTACAGTCTCCCTCACACTGAAAAATGAGCGCTCACCATGGCTGGCGCTCTTTTGCTGCTTTGTATGTAACATATCCTACAGAAGACTCAGCGCTCATGGCGCTGCCGGGGCTCCTGTGGCTTGGTTGGGTTAGTATGGGAGCATGCCAAAACATGTGCATATGCATCCCTCCCTCCAAGACGCAGCGTCGACACAACCCAAACGCAAGACACAATATACACACTCGCATGGGTTCTCGTAAACCTGCTGGCGACCTGTGACCTGTCTTAGGGCGAAGGGAGTCTCAAAAAAATTAAATTTGCCCCTTGGTGAGGTCTTGGTTCTGCTCAGTCTCTCCAGGCACCTGCGTTTCAGCCCGAACACGGCCTACTCAGCGAGGCTGCGCGTGGGTATCTGCAGAGGCAGGAATGGGAGAATTATGGACGAATCCACGCAAAAACGAAGCGACGACACCAAAATCCGTCCAATGACGGCGTAGAATTTTTCTGAAACGACACACCTGAGCAGAATCCAATTGTGCATCAGAAGCACATTTTTATAGAAATTATAGTCATCTCTGGATTTTTTAAATCCAGAAATTCATACGCATAAAATGGCGGCGCGCAGGAGCGGCTCCTAGCGAAGCGCCGGAAAATGGAGAAATAATGGAATGATAAACGTATGTCTCACGTAGTCTTGAAAATGACGAGACACACATTAATAAACAAACATACAGATTCCACCCACACTGATAGAAGCTTCAAAAATTCAAGAATTCGAAAATCAATTGAAAAGACTTCAATGAATCAGGTATAAACTACAGGTATGCTCGTCTCGTATGCCGCATACACATTGCTCGTCTCGTGTCTCCGTGAACGAGCCTTGTAGCAGCGCTAACAAAGATAGAACGCGATAGAGGGATTGATTAGAAAGATTGCAGATGATTAGCGGTCAGATCAGGGTGATTAGACATACACACCAGTGCATTGCAACGTTCCTCGCGTGTGCCCCTCTCTTGCCCTCACTCTCCAGCGGTAGGTAAGGTGAGTAAGCCCAGGCGGGGCCACCCCCTGGTGGAGTTCGTGATTGAGCGTCAGATGGGCAGGTTTGCCCAACATCGTTGCGCATACTCGTGCATGCACACACGCATTAAAGGGTAGGCCACGCGAAGTGCGCACAGTAAACCTTGTTTAGGCTACCCAGGGGCTCCTCGGTACGTTCTTTAAGAGAACCTGAGGAGTCCCTTAAAGCTTGCTTGCTTGACAAGGGTAGCTGGTCCTCCAGCGTGTTTGCGGACAGTGTATTATAGGTCACACTGAGAAGGGTATAATACCTGGAGTGTGGCTTGGTTCCTCCGCCGCAAACGCCCTTTCATTTGCCTTTGTTTTACAGGTGGGCAGGTAGGGTGATTGGTGCAGCAGCCTTCTTTTATGCCCTGCTAAACAAGGGCGCAGATCACACAAACAAGTAACTCCGCTCCGCCTGTGGCAGAGCAGGGAGTCCGACTTCATCGACATCTGCGCCTTGCACGCGAGAGCACTCCTTCCCTCCAAGCCCTAGCAGGGGAAACGCGTTGTGGTGTCCCCTGTTAGGCCACAGTTGCTTAGCAGCGCTGTGTTCTCTTGTCATTTCACAGGAGGGTTGCTAGGACCCACGACACCTTTGACTTCGCAACGCCCAGTAGAGTGTGCGTGTAGGAGTGGTAGTCCTGAGTGGGGGCTTGAGCAAGTTGCCCCAGTGCTCACCCACCAGGATGGTGCCACTGTAGGGTGTGTAGGACCTGTAGTGCGTGTGTCACTGTCCCACCCGTTTCCTGCAATTTTAGCAGGGTTGGTGGGCTGTGGCAGTGGTTAGGTCAGTGTTTTGGCCACATAGCAAAACGGCGTTTTCATGCCTTCATAGCCTTTGGCCACCCCTCCCTGTAGTAGACAGATAGGTAGGGAAAACAATACCTGGATTAGCACGCTGGGTATTCCCCCAAGGTTTTGCGCCAGCACAGAAATTGGGCGCATAGGGGAGGGGAGACCCGGGGCGTACCCCGTGGCATCAATAAGCCAACCCTCCAGGTTTAGCAAGGGCGCAGACTTGGGTATAATTAGGACACCACTTCTGCGGCTTGCTCTCAGGACCTTAGGAATAGCACACTCACACATACGCTTTGGCAGGTAAGGGTAAGGTTTAGTCCCTAGCTTTAGTCTTGGAGGCAAGCGTCTCAGCGAGCCTCAGCAACTCACCAAGGTTGTTCTGGGACAAGTAGTCAACCAGAACTGAGTTTAGGCGTCCCTCAGGTAGAACAAATGCAGAGAAGGGCTCCCAGGTGGCCTCTTCGACTCCAAACCCTTCCCAGAGGGTGAGGAAGCGCCAACCCTGGCGATAGCGGTGGCGTAGGACAGACTTCCCCAGGTAGAAGCCTTCCTTCGCCATCTCCTCGGCGTTCATGTCGGGGAGTTCACCTTCAACCTCCATAGGGCTGGCAGCCCCTTGTAGGTCCAGAGCGGCGATTTCCTCGTCGCTCAGCTCCCACTCCTCCCAACAGAGGTCTTCAGGATCATGGTAGCGCTTCAGGTGTTGAGCAGCGCACACCAGGGTCCCCCCTAGACGGGGAGAACACCGCACGGTGATACGGTGTCCATCCACAGATAGGATCTTGTACGGGCCGAAGTATGGGTCATCGCTGGTAGAGCGTGGCCAGGCGGGTAGTCGACTGTGGTGCACCAGCACCCAGTCCCCCTCTTGGTAGGTGGCCGGTACACGGTGCTTGTTCTTCTTGTTCCACTGACGCTCCCTCACTCTCTGGAGCATAGCCTTGGCCTTGTCCACCTTCGCTTGTTGCTCTTGGACCCATTCACCCACAGAAGAATGGGTGTCCTCCTGGATAGGGGGCATGTAGGAACCATGCCGGGCGCCCCATGAATAGCTCATGTGGCGAGTAGCCAGTAGCTGAACTCTCTTGGGAGTTCATCATCAAGGATATGACGGGGAGTAGTCTCACCCAGTCTCTGGTGCGTTCAGGTCTGCACCATATCCTGACGTTCTCCTTCAAGACACGAATCTGTCGCTCACATAGGGGGTTGCTCGTGTGAGAGTAGGGAATCCCCGTAGACACCTGGACATTGAGGGATCTCAGGACCCTCTTGTACCAGCCGGTATCTGAGCGTACTCGTACGTCCTCATCGGAGTTGATCTCCTTGGGCGCCCCATAGACACAAAACCACTCCTCCAGGAGTATCTTGATAGTCTCCTCTCCGGTAATGTGCTTGGTACATGGGAACACCCTGGTAAACCTGGTCAACCCACAGGTTACCACGAGGGCGAAGTCATAGCCCCCGAACTTCGGCATCTCCGTGTAGTCCACGTATAGAACACTGTTAGCACAATGAGGGATGGGCAGGGTCGAGTAGAGACCTCTGTCCCTGATATCCCCTGGTTTACAGGACCTGCACGGGCACTTGTCCACGATAGGCTGGAGTGTCTTCCGCAGTTGGTCATCAGTCCACGTAGTGTGGAACCACTGCTTGAACAGCCTCAGGGTACGGTCAGCACCCACATGACCGCTGGACTCATGGGTCCACTTCAGCAGCGCTGGGACTCGGTCACTAGGCACCACGATGCGGTCCTCGTGCCAGAGGTAGCTCTTGTCCCTCTTCCACTGGTCCTGGTTGACCAGGAGGGGTTCAAGGCGTTTCTCCAGGCGCTTGTAGATATCCCCAAACTCCTTCAGGTACTCCGATTGTTGGAGTCCATCCAGGGGGCGTATCATGGTCATGTCCAGGTCCAGGTGTACGTCCATACGGCTGAACGCCTCCTTAGCCAGCGCTTCAGACCGGGCACCAATCAGGGCGTCGAAGTTGTTGCGGCTGATGTAGTCGGCGCACTCGTTCTTCACTCCCTGGATATGGTGTACCGTCAGCCGTAGTTGACTGAGGTAGGTCCACCAGAGTCGTAGCTTGGCCTTCTCAGGTGGGGGACCCTTCTGGAAACTGCGGACCGGTTCTTGGTCGCACAGCCAGACCACAGGGTTACTCCCCAACAGTCGTGCTTGTGAGGATAGCACCAGCATACCCGCGAGCAATTCCTGCTCATAGGTGAAGTAGTTCCCCCTGGCCTGGTTCCACTTCCAGTTCCAGTGGCCCAGAGGTACTAGGACCCACTTGTCATCAGGGTAGCTGTGCTTGAGGGTTCCATCTCGGTTGAGACCTTCCGTCCCCCATTGGGAAATGGCCGAGTCGAACTCCTCCTTCTCTAGTGCTTGCCATTGGAACAACGTTCCACCACCGCCCACATTGCTGGCGTCGGTCACCAGGATAATCTCCCCTTGTGCCCTAGGCACGCCCAAGCACTTAGCGTTGGCTACCTTGTCTTTGAGCTCGTCAAACGCTTGTTGCTCTTGTGGGCCCCAGCGCCAAGTAGTACTCTTCTTGATGAAGTCAGTCAGTACAGCGCTGGTGTAGGTGAAGTTTTTGATGTGGCGGCGATAGAAGTTGCACGCCCCAATGAAACTGCGTACATCATGAAGTCCTTTCTTGGGGTCTTTGTGTCGTACCCTTGGCATCCATCAGGGGTTTGGCCTTAGAGGCCGCTGGGGTCCACCACCCATAGCCAACGTCAAACCCCAAGTACTGCATGGTCTCCTGCATGAACTCACACTTCTCCAGCTTGAGTCGTGTGTGGTTCTCCTGGCAGACTGCAAAGAACTCACCCAGGAGGATTAGGTGATCCTCCTGGGTATTGGTCCCGAGGCATACATCGTCGATGTGAGCCTCCATCGGGGCCCCACGGGATATGAGCTCCTGCACCTTAGGTCTCCTTCGTAGGATGGACAAGATCTTGTTCATCAGCTCTTGGAACAGAGCGGGTGCGTTAGCCACGCCAAACGGCATGACCTTCCACTTGAATACCCTCTCCTGAGGGGTGATGAAGGCCAGTAGTTCCTGCGCGTTGGGCGTCAGGTCCACTTGCCAGAATCCACTTCGCTTGTCCATCTTGGTCTTGTAGCGACAGGAGGCTATCTTCTCCAGGGTAGACTCCATATTGGGAATGGACCCTGAGTGGTTCAGCGTCTTCTTGTTCAGCTCTCCGTAGTCCACTACCAGCCGTTTGGCTGTAGACCCAGGTTTAGCCACCAGGAAACAGGGGCTGCAGTGTAGGGGGTAGTCCCCGTCCTTGTACTCCAGGACTAGGCCAGCGTCGATACATTCTTGTATCTGTCGCTCAATCTCGTCGGCCTGCTCTTTAAGAGCTGGATAGGGTCTCCTCCGGATCTTGTGACCCACGAACTCGGGTTTCAGCTTGAGGTCCATCTGTACCAGCTTGTCGCATGAGGCTGGAGGGGGTAGTTCTCCGAACACCTCCAGATAGGTCCTTCTAAGCTTCTGTACCCGCGGGTCCAATACCTTGATCTTGTCCTCCAGGTCCTCGTCGGAGTGTAAGTTGCTTGCCCCTTGAATAGACGTCGGGAGGTGGTCCTCCACCGACTCTTCGCTCACGGTAGCATCCTTCAGCCCTTGGTAGGCATATAGAAGGTCTTGCTCAACCATCTCCGGTGGACGATGGTAACATAGGCACGCTCGAGGGGGTTCACATACACATTCCTCCGAGAGGTCGTCCTCCTCTGGGGTCCTCACATGGGCGCCCCACACGCTCTTCATGAGCTTCAGATCTACCTCCCTTTGCCAGGTGGTGATCTTCTGTTCGAGGTCCTCCTTCAGTTGGGATAGGTCTCCCATACGTCCTTGCTTCAGTGGCCATGAGCTGCGGGTAGGCTTTGCGTAGCATAGCTTTTTCGCCACCAACTTCCTCTTGGAATCCACATAATCCCTGAGCCTGGATCGAGGGTCCAGCTCCTCGTCCACGGGGTCTTCCACCCTCATGGAGAGTAGGGGTTTTAGTGGGGCGACGTACTCGGCGTTCTCCACTTCCTCCACACAGGTCTGCACGAAGAAGGCGTCGTGCTCAGTTTCGTCATCTGAGTGGATAGAGCTAGGTAGCTCAGATAGTCCACACTCAGAGACTCCATCAGGAACAGGTACATGACAGGGAGAGTTGGGGGCGTTGGTGTTAGTCACGACGTACTCATCTCCCCCGGGTGTAGTCTCAACAGCATCTTGAGGTCGTAGGCAATCCTTCAAGTCACCCAAGGCGAGTCCATCGCTTTCTCGTTGTATAGCCTGGACCAGAGTCGGGTCCAGGTCCTCCCAGGGGATGGTGGTAAGACTTCCGTCCACCACGCTGAGCATGCTCCCCCATCCGGGCTTGCCAATAGGCGTCTTGCGTCCCAGAGGCACGTAGATGGCCTCATCAGGCAAACGAACAGAGCTGATAGTCAGCCTGTCCAGGAGGTTTCGCCAGTACTAGTTGCCCCCATGGGCTCCCCAATCGGGGGAACACAGGACCATACGGGAACGTTCCAAGGCCACCTTGGTCAGCACCTTCCCCAGTTCACTGAATCTGGGGTTCCCGTAGGCCATCCCGAAAGAGGGCCAGTAAAATTTGTAGCTGCAGTTCTTCCCCTTGCTGCAGTATAGGTCCAGTACATGCTGCTTGTCGCTGGCGAACAGCTCCACACTTAGGTCTCCTCGAGAGTAACCCAACTCCTTCAGACCTTGGTCTAGGACTTCCCCCAATAGTTGATAGTCCTCAGTTTTGGAGGCCACCATCATGTTAGAGGGCTCCTCCTTCGATAGCCTCAGGTAACTCGAGGTATGTTCCGACTGCTCCAGTGGCACAGACTCTCTGCCACTGCCGTGGTCCACGTAGAGGAGGTAGGGCGCTTGCAGCGTCAGGGATTGTATCTGGGAGTGTTGCACGAAGAAGTCAGTCCCCAGTGCAAAGTTGAAGGCATCAGTGTCCATCACATAGAACCGATGGGCGATAGTCCTGGAGCCCAAAGGTACCTCCACTACACAGTCCCCGCAGCTGTGCACCACATGTCCATCCCCCATGCGTATAGCGGCGGTGGTCATGGTGTTCTTCAGGCTCCCACAAGGTAAAATTATCTTCGCCAGTATAGATATTGTGGCGCCAGTATCCAGTACCCCCAGGTATTCACGTCCCCCTAGTCGGATACGTACCCAAAACACCAGGTCTTGGGTGCCACCAGAGCGTCCCCGTCAGAATTCCGGGGGACAGGTCACCTCGAACCCCTCGTTCCGCAATTTGCGGGCCATCCTCATGAAACGGCTCCTCTTCTTAGCGTTGCCGTCATCACCACCTTCATGCTCACGCTTGGCTCCTTGTTCTTGCTGGGCCTGCGTCTGTGAGCGTGTGGTAGGTCCAGACTGCCCTCCAGAGGGCTCGGAGTTCCCCCCTGGATTAGGGTTGGGGTTGCCTCCGTTCTTGTCCTTGTTCTTGTTGTCGGGCTGGCGGTTAGCGCCTCCTCCTCGTCCACCTTGACCCTTGTCTTGTCCACCTTGGCCACGTCCTTTAGACTTGCCCTTGCCGGAGTCGTTGCCTTTGGCCTTGCCTCCACCTTTGCCTGAGCCTTTGCCAGGATCTTCCCCCTTAAGCTTCGCCGATAGGCGTTGCTTATGGTAGCACTCATCCTCGTAGTGCTTCCGCTTACCGCAGAATGCACACATGATGGTGCAGCGGTAATGATCCGGCAGCTTCGCTTTGGCGCCGGTGTTCTTCTCCTGCTGCTTCCCCTGGACGACGAAGCAGTCTCGCTGCTCGCAGTCAGAGGCGTGCTGCAGGTGGCCTTGCTCATCTCTGGCATCACACCTTCACGTTCTCCATGGTACGGGCGTGGGCGTGTTTGGGCGTAGTCCCCTGCCCAGGTCGGGACCCTTGGTACCCTTTGCCTCCAGAACCTCCACCACCAGGACGGTAGTTGTTCAGGTGCTGGTCGCTCTCCTTCTCCAGCGCCATCTCCAGGAGCAGCACGCATAGGTCCTCGTAGCGGAGGGATCTAGCCTTGCGCTCAGCCGTCAAACGGCACTCGTCCCTTAGGTCTCGGGGGAGCTTGGCGCAAAACCAGAACAGCAGGTCGTCGCTGCTGTAGGAACCGGGCTCCAGTCGTCCAGCCCAGTGATCCAGGTCAGCCAACAGCTCCGAGACCCTGCCAGGTTTGGGGTTGTTGGGCAGCACGGGCAGGGTCTGGATCTCGGCCCTGATGGAGAGGTCGGTTTCGTAGTTTGGGTACTGCCTCTCCAGGGCAACCAACAAATCGGCAAAGGTGGCGGAGTTAGTTACAATCTGCCTGACCTGCTTCTCCAGGTACTTGGTCTTGCAGCACTGCAGGAGCAGATCGCACTTCACTCGCCCACTCGCGTGGGTTTGGCCGGTCAGTTGTAGGAACCGGCCAAAGTTCTCAGCGAACTCGCTGAGGTCCTTGCCTGTGAACTCAGGCAGGTTCACCACTATCTTGGAGGTGGCAATAGCCTTCGCCTCCTGAGCTCCGCGTCCTTCAGGGCGTCGGGTCTTCTTCTTCTTCTCCTTCTTCTTCTTACCCTTGGGGTCCTCAGGGTCATCGTCATCTGAGGGCGAAGAAGAATCCATCGACGGCGGCTCGTCATCCGAGGGGTCTCCGCCAAGATCACTAGAGCCATAAGGCTCTACGTCCACCATAGCCCTTAAGGCTGTCAGCCCCAGCTGGTCCAGCTCGGCCCTCGTCGAGTTCGTCACGTGGCTGTAGGGCGGCTGGGCCGTTCTCGGGACAAATGGACTTCTCGGTACTGCTGCAGGAGTCGGCATCGGTCGGCTCCTCAGGCTCCCTAAGGTATTTGTCAACCCTGCCGCCAGGTGGTTAGCCTGTACTCGGTGGGGTGACATTCCCACCGTCGTAGGTGACGCATGGGACGGGATCATCAGGGGCTCCAGTTTCTCCCTGATCTCTTGCGTGAGGTCGCCCACGATTTTTGAAGTGGCTCCTCGGAGCACCTCGTTGATCTCCGACCGCGTCAGGGACCTGTTGGAGGATCTTCCCGATCCTCTACTCCTGCCTCCAAGAGACTCTGGACCTCTCCTCAACCCACTCAAGGGTGCATACCCAGGTGCATACCCAGGAGCATACCCAGGAACTTCCATATAGGTTCCAGTAGCGTGTAGTGGATGGGGATACTCGGCCGCATACCATCGCGGCGCAGAGCTGGAAGCCACCGGCTCACTGGCAGTAGTTGCCTCATGGAGCGCAGTGGTAGGTGGGCCCATACCATAGGCGGGGTAGTGAGGCATGCCAGTAAAGCCTGTGCCCTCTGCCATAGGCGGGTTGGTTGTGGAAGTGGATGTTGCTGCGGCTGGGAGTGTGGTGGTTATGGGAGAGGGTGATGCGTGGAGGCCAGAAGCGCTTGGTGCGCCTTCGAAGGTATGGATACTCGTCAGGTCTTGCCCTTGTTCCTCTCCTTCGTCTGCTTCTCCTCCAGCATCCTTCTCGCTCTCGTTCTCTCTCTTCCTCTTCACAGGCTGAGGCTGAGAGACCACTTCTTCGACCGACAGGGCTCCGAAGGCCGTCTGGAGGCCATCCAGGGAGTCCTCAGCCGCATCCACCGGCCCATGTAAGGGCTCCGCCGAAGGTACAGCGCCAGGTGCCGGCCTTGCCGGTGCCTCAGGCGCTGGCGCTGTCTTCACGTCGGCGTCCTCCTTTCTTGGATCCATCTTAGTCCGCCCTTCTGCTTATATTTGCCTGTACTCGGAGCACTGGTTGTACGGCGCGGGGTCGCTGCCAGTGCACAGAGACAGGCTGCGTCTTGCTACCAGAAAAGTTTATAGTGTTTTCAGCACTGTGTTTTGCCTCTCCTGCTGCTTGCTGTTGGTGTAGGGTGTCCTGCTGCTTGTTTTTGGAGATGAAAAGCTTTGGTTTTGATGAAATACAGTCACTCCAAGTCACTCCAGGATAGCCCAAGCCAATAGTATGCAAAGAGAAGAGGATTCAGGATCAAAGCATGAAGGGCTGCAGTGTAAACAGTGAAAGATGACTGGATATTCACCGAAACTGCAACTCAGGTCACAAATGAATGCATATTCACAAAGATAGCTGAAATGTTTTTGGAAAAGAGTTAGAAAACTGCCTCAAGGTCACTCTCTCTCCATAGTGCCATCTCAGGAGATGTGCACTCTTTGTTTTGGGTCCCATATGTGCTGGGGTGGCAGGGCATGTGGCGATGAGGTCACTGCCATGTCACATGGGATCTTCCTACTTAGCTAGGCTGACCAGGAATTGAACCCAGGACCTCTCAAAAAGAGGTGCCTAGCCCCCTAGGGTACATACCACTAGGGCAGATAAGTATTCAGGGAAAAACATAGATAAATCAATAGGCTCTACCTTAGGTATGTCAGTGCTCAGTCAACTCAGGAAAAGATGTTTTACTTCACATTGAAAGGGGATTAGGGGGTCCACTCCATATCTTGATTGGGTGTTTGGTTCCATAGGTCAAAATGTGTTATCACCAGTTTTGGTGGGACCAATACTAAGATAAAAATGCATGGATGCTCAGTGCATCTCTAATACAACTAGAGTATGCCTCAAAGCAGAGGAAAAGCACTTTTTCTTACTCCGAGGGCCCCAGTTTACTGGTGGCTGGTTCAAGGCTATGTGTTCCCTCATGGGAATACGTCATGCCAAGAGCGTCGCCTATCTCAGCCGGTCTAACGGCCGTGCTGAAGTGGCTGGACGGCAGCTGTTCGAGAAGCTGCGCAAGATTCACATCACCAATCCACGTCGGAACTGGTTTGAGGAGATGTGGCCTGCTCTGAAGGCCCATCATGACACCCCCACGCCGGGTGGTTTGTCCCCTCACCAGATTCTGTTCGGCAGGGACCCCCTTGGTCGGGGACTTCCCTTGTCTGGTGATGGTATGGCGATGGACGCCAAAGAATTCTTCGCGCGGCAAGAGCAAACGGCGCGGGACATCCGCCAGCAGCTCGAGAAGGAGCATGCTGAGCGTCAGAAGTCCGCCCCGAGCTCGACAGCGCAGAAGTTCAGGGTGGGAGACCCGGTGTGGGTGATCAGACCCCCCCCAAATGGGCACCCACCGCACCAAGACCTGGTTCACACCCGGAGAGGTGGTCCGCAGGATTGGTGAGGACACCTACCGCATCAAGCCGGGTCAGGGACAGTTCCGGGAGCGCCACGAGAGTCAACTCCGTGTGCGGGAACCCGACCTCCGTGGCCAGCATGTGTCCCTGAGCTACGCCGCACATGGGGCTGATTCGGACGACGACTATGCTGAGCAGGACGACTATACCGTCGAGAAAATCCCGGCCCAGCGTCCGAAAGCCTCGGCACCCGGAGGCTTGGAGTTCAAGGTTCGTTGGCGAGGCTATGGGCCGTCCCACGACACCTGGGAACCCGTCTCCTCGTTCGTGCCGCGGGTCAATACTCCCTTCATGGAGTACATCCGCAAGCACAAGACCAAGATCCATGTCTCGAACTTGGCAGCACTCACCCGGGCGATTGCAGCCAGGGGTGCCTGATCAGCGCCCTGAGCTCTCCCCTGAGGCATTTTGAGCGCTTGTGAGGTCGACGGATCGTCCCTTACTTGCCTGCTCTCTTACATCTTCCGGTGACCTGCCATCAGAGTGGCCATATACCCCCCTGCTGAATCCAGAGGAGGATGGCCCCTCTCTTCAACTTCTGTTCGTCACTCCCCCCCCTGCTGAATCCTTGGGAAACCAGGTAGGGCGACTGACCTATTGTCTGAGCTCTTGGGGCCTTGAAGCCCATACGACGTTGCGCAACGGATGCCGCTTTCATCGGCATTGCGATTTTGAGTGTGTGGTCTGGTCCCATGGCACTTGTGGGATCCAGACCTGTCTACGTGTGTCAGCTGACTATATATGGTCTGAACTCAGGCGTTTTCCTGTCCACCCTCCTGCACATGCCTTATCCTAACCAGGGCGTGGTTTGGTGCTCTGTCCAGAGTGTGTTTACGCGCCTATTACCCTGCTTATTGCTTGTCTTTCTGTTCCCCAGGATATGTGCATCTGTATGTCAGCCCATCACTGAAGTGTGGACTGTTTTTCCCCCCCGACGGGATGCGAATCGACTACGAAGGCGCCCTGAGTCGCCGTTTACATGTTCTTACATAGGGTCCAGCTTGGACCAGTACCTAAGTACAGATTCTTCTGTTTGAGTGCCTGTGATACCGTGTGCCCTATTCGCTGTGATGTGGAGATCCTGATGGCGCCAGGCGGGAAGCCCAGTTGCCTGACTACACTCCCAGCGGTCCGCCACTGTCAGTCCCAGTGTGAGCCTACCGACTCGCAGACGCACTTGCAGTCGGATGGCGGCCTCCGGTGCTCCTCACCTCGGTCAGTCTGCCTGGGAAACTGGTGGTTTGAGGAGTCGACGCCTCCGCCCACACTGCATGAGGACTCCCTCATGTATGGCCTTCGTGGTAATAGGGCGAGGGAAAAGACGGCCTTGATGCCCGATCCCTTAAGGAGGAGCTCGTTCGGCTGTACCACTCTGGACTCGCGTCGTATGGATATGGACATGGTGCGCCCGAGGAAGGACCCGTGGGGGCTCTCCCCCAGCCGGCGGGCCTTGGGAAGCTTGGGGTAGCCTGATGGATCTTTGTGGTCGCTCTCGACCTGTGGGATCACCTCGGTCGTCGTGTGACGCCTATGTTGGCCGTGTATGCCACTGCCACTGTGGTGGTGACCGTAGCAGCCGGCACCCGGTGCGCCTGGTATGGGTTAACGGGTCCTTTGGATGCCGAACAATCGCCGCCAGGACCCGGGACTTGATACTTGATACTATACGTGCAGTTACTAACAGCTACAGCACCGTACCTGTCTTACTATGGGATTTGGGCAGCCTAACCTGCGAATCAGCCTGAAGTGAGGATGTGACACCCCCCCCCCTTCAGGAAATGGTCCTGGGTACCTGCTGCCATGCGTGGGTGTTATCGAGCCCCCCCCAGGGTTTGCTCTAAGGAGGGGGGTGAAGCGGTACCCAGAACCCCATGGCTAGGGTAGGGCATACAACCGGTCTCCGGTCCACTAACCCCATGTACGTAAGGGAAGACCGGTCTCCGGTCCACTAACCCCATGTACGGAAGGCGCCCGTTGACGCCCGGTGCGAGCCCGGCGGGAGCGTGTTCCGTGCCGTGAAGCCCCGCATTGGCAACCGATGCACCGCCAGCGGAGATTTATATATCAGAATATCAGGAATCAACAGGGTTTTATTTTCATATTGTTTCCGTCAATTTTTACGCTTCCGTTCTGATATTCACTGTTTTGACAGCTGGCGGTTAGCTCGCGACTTTAGCGTAACCGCCAGTTTAACTGTTATATACAGATATTTTAGCGCAAATCGTGACGAAGACTCTAAAGTCTTCAGGAATTGCTTTGATGCATCCGCAATTTTCACATCTTACACTCGCAACCTCAATCCGAATTTTTCAGGATGTCGAAATCGGATTTTCGACTTCGACATCCCCGCACTTGATTTGACCTCTTTCGAATGGACCTACGTGCTTCCCTATGCACGAATCAACTTTCCTTTTGTCTTGCCCTCCATTTGTCTTAGAGATATGGGCAAAACAAAGTTGATTCGTGAGGCCACTTGTGAGGGTCATATCTCGTGCCGTTTGCGAGGAATGACATTAAGGAAACGTGGGATGTATTCACAATACTCCCGACGTAATTTAGGAAGCTTTATATGCCTTGCGTCTCCACACGTGCGCGCTAGCGTAATGGATCATGGTCAAGAGGGTAGAGTTTGCGTTATAACTCTTTGGCCATGATATTGCGTGCGTTAAGATAACTTTCGAGTGTAGCGCGCGAGTGTTGGTGTTGCATAGGAACTCTCCTTGAGTTCCTATGAGCGATTGACACAAAGTTATGCCCTTGGAGGGGGATGACATATCCTGGGGGGAGCTACCTTTTTGGGCAATATGTGGTATGTGCCATGTGTTGTATTGCGTGTCCATTTGGAAGGTCCATCGCTCCAAGCCAAACCCGCCAGTGGACCTCATATTGTGCAAGCCCCTTCTCCATACTCCCCACGATCAATTGCAAGCCTAACTTTCAAGGAGGAAAGCTTGTGTGGCGATTCCAAAGCAATGCGTTGGGAGCAAGGTGTGTGTTTTGTAATTTTTAATATTTTCATGTGCCCACTTGGGAAGTAGCGCTTGTAACCTTTCAAAGCGGCCCAAGTGGAGCACATATGTGGAATCGGAGGTCATTGGTGTCAAGTCATTGTGTTTAGAAGGATTGGTTGATTACTCAATCCAAGCCAAAGATATTATAATATATTTGTGCACCTTTCAAGGCACTTTTGCGTGTCCTTTTGCCAATTTTGCCTTTTTTTGCCCGTCATGATGTCAAGTGGCGACTGTGTATCTCAACGTGGCGCTCAATTGACATCATGACCCAAGTATGTTATGGGGTACATACTTCGGTGCCCAACATATCTTGGACCCGGCGAATAACTCCTCTTGGGCTTGGCATACCGTGGCTGCCATGTTGGCGATTTGGGACTATCCCAAATCATGGGCTCACTTGGCGACCCTGCCATTCCCAAAACCGGAGGAGTTAGGCGACGCCCAAAAGATATGTTGGACACATATGACTTGATACCAATCCTATGGCACACTCCGGTCCAAGTCGGGCATGTGCCTCATTTGCCCCAACCATGAGTGTGCGCATTTTCGGCCATTTTGAGCAATTTTCCACATTTTCTGCCCGCCGTGCACTATGTTGAGCCCACCCGTGCACGCCGGACGCATGGACCAATGGACCATATATGACATGGGTGTTATGTATATTGGTCCCCATGGTTCACACACCACGTGGGCGAAGCGGAGCAACCTTCGTTAAGGTGGTAGCCCAAAGTGAGTGTGGGCAATTTTGCCATTTTGGCATTTGTGGACCCAATTGGGATTGTCACCACGCCAAGTGGCATGGAGATCTTTGAGAGCCAAGTGCATGGGAGTCTTTGTTAGACTCCCGCTGGATCGCGTATGGAGTGGCGGATCCGATCTCCAAGCCGGCGTGGAGATATACTATTGGGAGCACCCCGAATTTTGGCTCATTTCGAGCAGCCAAAATGACCCCCTTTTGGGACCCCAATTTCAACCCCCCGTGTGGTCAATTGGCGGCCCCATATCTCTATGCCCATGTGGAGCCCGGACCTAAATCCAAGTTGTACACTCAGAAAGAAGTCCTAGGTCCTGCCTCCTATCCTGTGAGCCATTGGCCTTGCCCTGGCCGGGCGAGCCACGCGTGAGAATGTTGCCAATTTTGGTGATTTTGGCATCATGACCCCACTTGACGAACCCGTGGTGCCCTGATGCCGGGACCTCAGAGGGAACCAGGTTGGGTGAGGGCTCCAGGGATTTTGTGTTCGAAGATCATAGGGTCAGTTGCCTCGTCCCTACCTCTGGCTGGTCCGGACGAGGGGTCAATTTTGGAGATTTTTGAGCTAATTTCAGTTTGGGCTGAAACAGCCAATTTTCAGCTACCAACTCCTTAGGGAGAATGGCGGGGCCATATCTCTGGCTCAGAGAGGAGTTGGGACCTGCTGTTAAGGGAGCATAGGGAGCCACTGTCGGTTGGCCTTGGACCAGCTTGGTTCCCAGGAACTCGTCTGTGGCTGGGCGGGACACCCCCCCTATTGGCAGGGTTTCAGGGTCCGGACTGAGCAGGGCATGGGTTGTGTTTGAGCCCCCGCCCCCACCAGCCACTGAGAGGGTCGGACCTGGGATTGGGATATGAGTTGGGACTGAGTGTCTATTGTCCTGTGGTGCCCTTACCCCAGTCCAGTCTTAACCCCATGTGTACATATTCTGATGTGTTGCTGTACATACTTTTGTTCCCTTGTTTCAGAGTGGCAAGGATCCTGAAACGCTTTGTCACATGACATGAGCGCATTGATGCCCCTGTGAGCGTAGTGCTTTGCCTGCCTGCTCACTTGCGCGTGTCCACCGCAGCGTCCCGTGGCCAGGCCCCCCACGGGAACGTGTCAATAGTGCATACAGGAACAGTCCTCACAAGAGGATGGAAAGGGCTTGGACAAGTGTCCAAGGGGGTGCTGCGGATCCCTCTGCAGCTTTTCACGCCCCGGGTCAGGAGTTCAACACCCGGGGACATGGTCGAGGGGGGCTTCTTTAGTTCAGGCAGCCCCAGTTTAGCCTTGAGTGCTGCAGACAGTGCACTCAAATCAGGATCTTCATCCCCAGCCCCCAGAACCCGGGAGAGGAGTTCCATGGTCTCATCCAGACCGAGTTTGGGGGCAGCCATACGTGAAGGTAAACCTCTTTCGACGCGCACGGGCTCGGGGCACACCCCACGAGGCCAAACTGGTCTTGGCCTCGAAGGTAACGACGGGGTAGGCTCTCTAGATATCCAATCCTCCTCCCATTCCCAGGAGTCATTGGACGTCGTGGCGGATATTTCCCCATAAGGTGCTTCGAACCCCTCACCCCACGTGGTGCCAAACATGGGATACGCCTTCATCGGTTCTTCCTCCTTCTCCTGCTTTCCCGCTTTCCTCCAGGCTTTCACTTTGGCGTTGGCGACCTTCTCCATCGCGGCCCGGGCTTCCTTAGCGGCCAAGGAATCAGGATCAGGGGCATCCTCAGAAGGAGGTAAGGAAGATACGACAGACAGGAGGGCAGCCGCCATCGGATCCCTCCCTTCGAGGCTTCTGAGGCGTTCTTGGGTTAACACAGGCGCCTCAGGGGCTTCTCTCATACATTTTTCTTCCGCCCCTCTTGCTTGGTGCTCTCCGCGCCAGCCAGTAGTGTCCACAACGACTGTATCATCTCTTCCGCTCAGGGACATAGCCCTGGAAGGTCCTGCTACAGGCCCCGCCGTTGGCTGGGACCTGTTTGGCAGGGTCTTGGCGCTCAGTGTAACTGATGGACGTGACATTGCTCAATACGCTGTGGATTTCTTGTGCTTTAGCTGGGCGAGGGTGTTGCACTCTGCTACCGGAAAGAGTTTCTGATGTCCCTTGCTTGTTGTTGATATTGAAAACCTTGATTGCTTTTCAAAAGATGTTTCCCCAAAACTGCAAAAAGGTAAAGTCCACGAACAAGGAACACCACAAACAGGATCAAAGTCAGAAATGTGATAGTATTCTTCCAAATCAAAGCATTGTAAGCAAAGAGGGGCTGCATATAGACAAATGAGGAATCAAATATGCAACTCAAATCGTTTTATAAACAAAACAAATGATTTTATGTGAAAACTGGCATGACTCAGGCCTCCAAGATAGCACCAAGCACTTCATGTGCACTCTTTCGGATGAAATGGAGTTGGTTAGGAATCTGGGGCATAGGAGTTAGGCCACACACAGGAAATGACTTGGCCAAGCAACTGAATTCAGAAACAGTTACAATCTGGAACCACAATAAGTAGTAGAAACTTTTGAGTATAGGTGTCCTGAGGTGGGAGACCACTAGGCTTAACCTACAAGGCCCCAGGCACGAAGTGCCTACTATATTTCGGTATAACCTCCATGAGGGATGATACCTCCGCTCCTTTGAGTGGTAGGGGTGAACTTCATGGGGGAGCTAGGGTTTTAACCCTAGTTGCCGAGAAAGTGTACTTAAAGCTTCATAAGAGAAACAAAAATGTTTAAGTGTTAGTCTCATCACTTCCTTAGGCAAAAAAGGGGGCGGATCAAGTACCCCAAGAAAGACATGGTAGTGACTTTTTCTTACTCAACCCTTGAAAATGTTCCCCTGGGCTCTGGCCGAGGTGCCTGGGTACCCTACTTCACAAAATTCAAGAATTATGTATGGTCCATTCGCATGACCTCTCTGCATAGGTCCCCCAGCGAACGTAGAACCCTGTTCTCTGAGCAGCTGAAACTGTGCACATGGGCTCTAGCCAACGTCGCTGAGTACCCTACTTTACAACATTCAAAAAGTACCTGTGATCCTCTACAACGAGCTTGTCTCGGACAGCGTCTGCATGATTGGCCATGCCCTTTGGTTGAGTAACGTGAGGTAAAGTCCTGTAAACTAGGGGCCACGCAACAAATCGTAGACTGCGAATACCAAACCCCAACTACAGGGGCCACGCAGCAAAGCTTGGATTGTGAATGCCTAACTCCACCTCAAAGGGCCCCGCAACAAAGCGTGCATTGTGGATCCCGAACCCCAAATCAAAGGGCGCAACAATATTGACCAATATGCAGTTGTGAAACAAACATACAAGTTAAACACCCGTCATTCCGCATTGTGCACCACAATTCAATCCCGGGCTGGCACACAGCCACCAAATGCTGGTGGTCACGCTGTTGCACGCTTCGCCCACACTCATTGGTGAGTAGGGCACCGCTAGCGTAGCAAAACTAGCGTCTCCACTTGGAGAATAGATGGATCGGATACAATCTTCTATGTGGGTGGCGGCGGCCCATGCCAGGAGCCCCTTGTCCGCGGGCTTACGATTGCATTTAACATGTCTAGGCAACGAACGACATTTGTATAGAACCTCATCTTGCTAATCTCGTGCTCCGGAAGGGGTCTAGATGGGGGGGGGGGGTGTGAAGCCTCATAGGTCAGCATCTCCTGTGGATGGGGAGCAATCAACTCAGAAAAAGAGTGGATGTGGTACAATTGGGTGAAACAAGGGTGTAAATGCAATCAGGGGGGGGGGGTCAAAATCAACCTTGCTTCATCACCCTTGCCATCATGGCGTCCCCGCACACACCACGTTCCCCCACAGGTGCCTACGGAATCTCCCATAAGACTTTTTTGACCACTTCTAAAATGTTGCAACATTTGCACTAAAAAAGAAAATTGCGAGCAGAAAAACAATGTCTGAGCTTTTTTTTTCAGCACGGAATATTTTTTTGGCGCATAATATTATTTAGCGCGGATTACTTTTTTTAGCTAAAAAAATGTAACCTCTAAGGAAAAATTATCCGCATCTGAAAAAAAAAAACACGACCCTACGAGAATGTACCCAAAATAGGGTCGTATATGGTGGCCGCTTCTGTGCTTGGTCCAACAGCTAGTCTTTAAAGTGATTTTTGCAAACCGTTGAATTTTGCGCATTAGGGCGATGTATTCTGCCTGTTACGGATGAGGAGGATTTGTTTTCGAATTTTGCGGCAATACAGATGATCCACACAAACCACTTTCGCAACATTGCACATTGCAGCACACACCGGAGAAAAATGTATGGCACTGCACCACATCGCACTGCAAGGCACTCAGAAATAAATTATGCATCCTTAATGGTGCATAGCTAATAGCATAGTGCACCAAATGAGGGCATGTTGACGAACACGCCAACCTTGTTGTCAAAGTGTTCCACAAGAGCAATTACAGCACCTATTGTTGAAAAAGAAGATGCAGAGAGAATATTTTTTTAGATGCGAAAATATTTAGATGCGCTAAAAAATGATAGAACCTCTAAAACAAAATAAAAAACATCCAAAATTTAATGCAAAACATCTAAAAAGAAGGTCGAAAGTGATCAAAAATTTAGATGGCTCTCTAAAAATAATCCGCTGCAAATCTAAAAAAAAAAAAAAACAACATTTTAGGAACAGTCCTTGAGATCTAAGAGAAAATACAACCTGTGAAAAAAAATATTCCGCATTTAAAAAAAATAAAATAACCCATAATGCTACCCCCACGTCCTTGCCTTGCCCCTACAGGCAACATGCAATAGAAACCACTGATTCACACTGCGTTGCATTTGGAGACAATATGACGCCCATTGTGACACCAGTGCCAACAAGATTGCATGATGCCGGATGCACTTTCCGAACGTGCTGTTGCAGTACACTTTAGATTACGTGAGGATGATGGATAATACAACCCACTTGATGGCATAGGAACCTGTCACTCTGCAACTGATGCACAAGACGCCTTCGTTGTGGACAAGGGCTGGAGTGCCATGGATTCTTGGACATAAGCCAAACAAATACAAAAGCAGCATCCCTCCGTGTGTGCACCCTGGTCGGCCTATGTTGACCCATCATCTGAAGACATTTGGAAAGAGCAACACTTGAGCATGCAATTATGGGCAAACTTGTGCACCGACTGAGTAGTGCTTGAATACCACCTCTCAGAGTGTGAACAAGGAATCTGGAACTTGGGACTGACCGGGGTACCAGCACCGAGCACCTCCGGGTAGTAGTCTTCCTCTCGGGGCGGCTTGGTGCCACGTTTCGTTGTCTGTTTTTGACCACGTTCAGGGTGTCCTGCCTTCGGGACTTCCGCCAAATGGAGCGCCGGTTCTTCGTCAGCCTCCTGCATCGTTGTCTTCTGCTTCTTTGTAGGAAGATGTTGTTCGTAACCCATCTGTCGTGTGTTGCGGATGCGGACTACGTCCCACACCCCATCCACTTTTTGTTGCGCCCAAAATACATGCCAACACGACGCATACTTCCAAAACTCAGTGCATAGGCAATGTTCGGCATTGAAGCGTTGGTACTCCTCAAGCAAGTCGCAAGCCTCCTCGTCGAGCGGCCCCGCTTGCAATGCTTGCTGCAGCGTGATGGCCTCTCGTTTGGTGATGGCACAGGGCACACCATTTGCAGATGCTTTTGACCACCAATATGCTCCGTGATACACCATGTGCTCGTCACGCGCACCTGCTATCCGCGCAATTGGCGCCTTGTTAGGATACACACCGGGCACCGCCTCACACCAGTCATGTGCCAATCGCGGAGCATCCGCCTCACCGTGTCCAAAAACGGTGCCAACCGACCCCGCTCGTGCCTCGTCCAAACACGCCTCACACTAGAATTCATTCCCTCTTGCGCATTGTTTGTGGTGGGGTACCCAGCCTGAAGAGTGGCCACACACCACGAAGTACCAACGTACCCCTTTTCAAATACACGGAGGAATTGCTGAAACACACCCATTGTTGACGATTCACGTAGCATGTCCCGCTTCTTTTATTGATGCACAGTCGCTGATGGGAATTGAGACACCCGACGAACTTCTGCAATCACGGGTTTGTAGAAGGACCCGAGCAATGGAGCCTTATCCCGGACTTTCTTGGCCACGTGGAAGAAGCAGTCTGCAACCTCCATGCCGGAGAACTCCGCAACAAGCTCGTCTCGGAAGGCGTGTGCATGATCCGCCATGCGCTTTGTCGGCGCCCAGGGTATACTGTCCTTCTCAACTTCTTCACGAAGGGCTGCCAAAAACGGACGCACCACTTCCTTGCGTTCCGCAGTGGCCACACACACGGCCAAAGGCGGAAGTGATGTGCCCGGTCACATGTGCCCATAATTTACATTGTGAAGCCTTCTACGGTTATCGAGAATTGCCCTTCAATGGATAGGTAATCCTCTCGTCGAGCTCTCCGCGCATTACGGATGAGGTTTGGTGTGGTAAAGCCCGCAACAAAGCATGACCCATCCTCCTTCATGGTGTGCATGAAGCAATATGGGTCATGCCCGTCGTTCATCTCAGGGGCCAAATCAGTGATCCACTTCTCCAATACCGCCTTGGTACTAGGGGGTGGTGGCATACGACGCTGCGACGAATTCGTTATCCACCGGGCGGTCATTTTGTTCACCAATGCATCACCTGGAAATGCCTCCCGCATAAGAGCCAGCGCCCGCTCGGGACAATTACCAGCTAGCAAATCTTGCAGCTTCAGCGTCATTGGTAGCGGCAAATGCAGGGCTGTGCCTTGCATGTATGCTGAACGGGTGTTTTGCTCACAGATCCCAACTTCTTTAACCCTCCAACAGCCAGCATCGTGGTCGTGGTAGACCCATCGCTGCATTCCGCAACCTTGCTCCGCACACTCATAGCGACGGTTGTGACCGGGTTCCGACATAAAACGACCATCAATAGTTCTAGCCGGCGTGCTTGCAAGTTTTTTCTTGGGGAAGGCTTGACTGTCCAAAGTTGCGAACCCAGTGTCCTTGTCACTTGGCGTCTCGGGCGTAGGTTTGGTTGTTGCCATCGTTGGTACTGCCGCGGTAGGTTGCGGGGACGGGGTAGCAGCAGAGAGGCTTTGTAGGGCCGCTGCGTTGGCAAGCTTGAAACAGCCCATGCATGCCGTTGTGGTGTTGGGTGAGATGGCAGCAAACGCCTGCTGCAAGCCGGTTCCCAGGCTAGCAATAGGTAGCTCGCGAACTGCCCCACAAACACACTTGTCAGACATTGTACGGTTTTATGAGCTGTATGTGAAAACGGGGCAGGGTAGGGTGAGAAATAGGAAAGTAAGGTACCCTATGGTTGAAAACCTAAGGTAAAGTCCAGTAAACCGACCCCTTGCATCTCAATGGGCACACATGGCACATGGCACATGACTACGGGCATTGCGAGTCCCTAACCCCAACTCAAGGGGCCACGCAACAAAGCGTGGACTACGAGTCCCTAACCCCAATTCTAGGGGCCACGCAACAAAGCGTGAATTGCGAGTCCCTAACCCCACCTCAACGGGCCCCGCAACAAAGCATGGATTGTGAATCCCTAACCCCAACTCAAAAGGCGCAACAATACTGACCAATATGGGGTTGTGAAACAAACAAACAAGTGAAACACCCCACATTTCACATTGTGTACCGCAATTCCACTCCCGGGTTTCCACAACGGGCCACCAAATGCTGGTGGCCACGCGGTTCCACGCTGCGCCCACACTCATTGCTGAGTGGGGCACCGCTAGCAAGGCTAGCGGCTCCGCTTGAGGAGTAGATGGATCGGACACAATGCTCAATGTGGCTGGCAGCATCCCGCGCCAGGGGCCCCTCGTCCGCGGACTAACAATTGCATTTAACATGTCTGGGCAACAAACAACATTGGTATAGCGCCTCGTCTTGCTAATCTGGCGCTCTAGAAAGGGTCTAGAGGGGTGGGCAGGGGGTTGGTGGTCCAAGCTGAGGGGGGAGGAGGGGGGGTCAAAATCAAACTTGCTTCATCACCCGTGCTGTCATGGGGTCCCCGCACACACCACGTCCCCCACAGGTGCCTAGGGAATCGCCCATAACACTTTTTTTACCACTTCTAAAATTTGCGGCATTTGCGCTAAAAAAAATACTGCGCGCAGATAAAAAAATGTCTGAGTATTTTTTTTTAGCGCGGAACATTTTTTTTTAGTGCGGAATATTTTTTTAGCTAAGAAAAAATACTTCCCCTAAAAAAAATAATCCGCATCTAAAAAAAAATACAGAACCTGTGCCCATATTATTGAACATGACATGTTTGGGAATGAAACCTAACAATCCTGACAAAATAGCTACTAATATGCGACAGGGTCTTTGTGAAAGACATCCAAGGCCCTTTCGGAGGTTTTGTACGCCGTGTGCACCGAGTACATACAACACACACCTTTTGACGTGCTTCTCTGAGCGACAGCCAAACCGATGGTGCTCAAAGGTCAGGGAACACTAAGATACCATTCTTGAATTAAAAATCTGACCACAGACACTCCTACAATGCAACAGCACATTGCTGGGCCCCTGCAAATTTGAACGACATTCCTGCACCCACCCTCCCACCGTTCTGCAATCTGACCCTGACCATGGCATTATGCACACAGTACCTGAGCCCTGATCCTCAAAAGAAGCTGTGGCATGAGAGAAAACCAACTTGCCATCCCCTATGGCTGATGGCTGGTTCTCCATGGGTCCACATGCCTCAGTTTTTTTTGTACCAGCGCCATACAAGACCAGGAAAATCAGGCTCCTTTGTTGAGCGGATGAAAATCAAATCTGTTCCAGGTGGGAACAAAAATGTCCTATCCAAATCCATGAACAAATATGCAACTGCAAATGTCCTGTCACAATGTGTACAGTGGGTGGGCAACAACAGCATTGCGGCAACACAGAGCACCTATAAATTGCAACGCGCCATTTTTTGGCGGTTGACGAAGTGACAGTTCCCCCCCACCCCGGGGGGATGGACAAGGGGGGGGGGGGGGTGAGGGTACCTTAAACCAGGTGTCATGTGCCCAACTTTTGATTGCAGAGTACCTCCCTGGAAAGTTGACTGAAGCTGAGACACAAATGCCCTGACCTGCTCTGCTCTACCCTGGCTGACACAGTTCGATATCCTCCCCTTGCATGGGGTCCACAGGAGCCATCCCTGCTGTTCCACTGTGGCGGGTGGTTCGTGTCCAGTGCTCAACAGTTGGGGGCTCTCTGCAGTTCTTCTGGCTCGGTGCCACCCAACTGGTGCTGCTGCGTGTAGGTACTTGGTGCGCAGTGGTGGAGCCATTTGAGGTCGGAAGGGCGCTGCTCCTCCAACAGCTGCGTCGTAACTCTGCCCTAACCACGTCATTTGGTCCAGCAGTAGTGTGTCCCCATGCCCTTCCAGTTTGTATCGGGCACAGTGGTGGGTGTACCAAGCTTGGGAGTTAACAATGCCCAGACCCTTGCCAGCAAGGTTCATGTGCTGTTCCTGTTGCCCGCTGTTTTCCCCAGCCACAAATAGTGTGGCTCGTTGATGGTGAGAAGGTTTGTTCTGTCGCTGCCGTCAGTTGCATAAAAACTTGCCACGTGCATGGGCCAAAAAATGGAAACAGGAGCAAAAAATGGCATACAAGACCTGGATAATTGGTGGCTGTCAAGTGTCACTGTGTGCTGTAGCTGCTTGCATAAAATTTTCTTGGGAGGGCTTCAATGTTCCCTGATGAGATATGTGACCTGTTTGTCCTTTTCAGACTGGGATACAGTATTCATTGAGCCAACTGGGGTACACGTTGTGAAGGCTTAACAAGTACAGAGTGGAGATAAGATGGATCCTTGCTGCCAAGCCTCGCTGCCACACACACACACACACACACACACACACACACACACACACACACACACAACTCCACCCACTGTGCTGTGTAGTGCTGACTTTCTCACCAAGAATACCCTTGGGCAAGGGAAATGACGGTAACATGGGGTCACCGCGCTTAGACAAGACCTTGACTTAGCATGGAGAGTGGGCATAAGAAGGGGTACATGTTGGGTACAGCAATATCAGCCATGGCTGCCAATCACACCAAAACCAATCAAAATGGCTTGCACTCCAAGACACAATGGGCATAAACAGGTGTCCCGCCCTTCTTTCCTTGTCTTCCCACGCAGAATGGGCTCACATTGTGGCCTTTTGGCCTTGCATACAAAGATAGCATTGACTGCAACAAGGGGTCGTCGTGCTCAGACAAAAGCCGAGGGGAGGGAACGTGCCAGGTGTCGCAAACATAGCACAACCTGGAGAAGTCTAGTCAACGGAACAGAGGGTGGAAAGACGGTGCAATGTTGTGGTCCGGAGGGTCTAGCTTTACCGCGGACCCTTTATCAGGCGGAAACAGGCGGAAAGCAGAAACTGGTCATTACGCCATTGAGCAATACGCCCCACAACGTGGTTTTAGTTAAGGGGAATGGAAGCCGATGAACGGACGCGCTGGCTTTGTTTTGCTATCTTCTCCAAACTCATTTCACAAAGGCATTTTGGCTTTCAGGATCAGAAGGGCCAGAATGATTTCACATTTTGTAAAATATTTGCAACACTTCACAACTTGTCAATACAGATCTGAATCTTAACCCTCGGGGGACGTTGCACCCCTGATGCTTGGGCACTTGAATCCCTGGCTCTCTTCTGCCCATGATCTGAGAACCTCGTCAAACTGAAGCGGCGGAGAAGGTTGCGCAAGGGAAAAGAAAAAAACGAAAAGCTTGTTTGGGTGTGGGTGAGCTGGTGGTGGTAGACAGGTGAACAAGCAGCCCCAGAATATGCATACAGCATGTACGGCACCGTCTGAGTGGCGCATTCATGGGGGTTCAGTTTGCAGTGTGAAGGCAGTTGTGAAACCCAAAACGCGCCCGAAACTTCCTTAGCCTCAAAACGATGGGCAACAAAAAGAGCCACTTTGCTGAGCTGGGGTGGGGGTGTCCAGGGGCTGCCCGACGCACCCATATACACACCGCTCACCCATTCATCCACGAACATCCTGAACCAGCTCGCAGATCACGAAATACCAATTGCAAGTGGTGAGTCCCTTACGACACTGTTTTGGCCTCTGATCCACCCACCCAAACCATTGAGGGCCCCCCTCCCCAACACATTCCAGTGGAACGGCCCTCTACCATCTGTGCCATGCCCCAACATTCTGCCCCATCCCTCGCCATCTTATGCCTCAACATGCCTCAACCACTACCGTGCCAAAGACTGCCAACCTTGCCCACCTGTGCCAGGCTTCACTGTGCCGTGGGAGGCGACGCTACGCTAAGCACCCGCCCTGCCAGGCCCTGAGTGTCCAGTCAGGGCACATTCATCGTCTGCCAGAATCCTCGACCCAATCCAACAAACCCTGGTAAAAATGAAGCAACAGACTCCAAAGCACCAGAAGCACACCAGGCGAGTGCGGGAATAAGGGCGTGAGAGAGAGGGCAGAGAGAACGCAGAGGTGGATTGTGCCACATTGAGGGCACAAAATGAGGCCCTCACGAAGGAGAGGGATGAGTTGAAGCAGAGGTTGCAGGTTGCTGAAGCTCAAGTGAGGAGCCTCACAACCACCTTGAGCACCTCCTATGCTGCCAGCCAAGGTAGCCACCAGGCCAGCAGGAGTTGGAGTCAATGACTATTGGGTTTGGTGAGGGAGCTGCCTAACGCCATTTTTCGAGGGGATGAGAGGTATTGGGCCCATGTGGACATGTGCCATTTTGGATTGGTGGGAAGTCGTGTCCCCGACCCCACCAATTTTCGGAGCACCAAGTTGGCTGCTGCCACAACAAGGGCTCCCTTGCTCCCTGTGATTGCGCAGCTGAAGGACTACTGCAATCTACATGCTCCACCATGGTCCACATGGTGTAGTATTCAGAGTGAGGCTATGGGTTTGCATGCACATTTAAAGAATGGTGCACCTACGGGGTTGATTGCATGTGTGGGTTCGTTCACTGGTGGTGCTTTTGGTGTGGAGGCTGGTGGGTTGCTGAACGCGTCCATCAAGGACAAGAAGCGCCACACCCGTGTGCACAAGGGTTTCCAATTCCAACGTACAGCCGAGGCCCTAGGCCTCTTCAACACATGTGCATTGCATGCTCCTTTGCCATGGCAAGGTCAAAGGTGGAGTGTGATTTTCTATTATGCAGGTGGTATGCCCCACTGTGATCAAACCCAGTTTGTCGGTGCGACATATGAGCAAGGGGTTTTGAGACTTGAGGCTGAGAAGGCCTCTAACATTGATGAATTTGTGTGAAACCCATGACACGCCCCGGGGGGGGGCGACCCCTGGGTTCTGGACGCCAACTACCCCCCCAACTAACTGTTGGCCGGAGGCCCCTTGGGGGGGGGGTCAAGGGGGGGGCGAATGGGGGGGGGTCTAGGAGGGGGGAATGGGGGGGGGTCTAGGAGGGGCTTGGGGGGGGGGGTCCGGGAGGGTCGGTTGGGGGGGCGGATCCAGGTGGGGCGATTTGGGGTGGGGTGGGGGGGGGGGCACAAGCCTTACCCCTTACCTCCCCTTGCCCTCCCTCTAACCATACCATCACCATAAACCTAACCCTAACCTTTGCAGCCAACTAGTATGGCCATGCCAGCCATGTTGATTGGGCTGAACAAGATGCCCCAAATTTCGTTCATGGCTGCTTTTGCCACATCATTGCTCTCCATTTTGGACCCCAACACTCACTCTGACCCTAGCCTAGGGTGAGAGCCAGGGCTAGGGTTAGGGCTAGGGGTACGGTTAGGGTTAGGTGTAGGGATAGGAGTAGGCTGAGGGTTGGGGGTGGGCGTTAGAGTCAAGGTTGGGTTTAAGGATAGTGTTTAGTGTTGGGGTGCAAATTGGATAAGATTTGCCATAGGGCACCTTTGGTGTTCATGGAGCATCGGGCGCCCTAGGCGCCTGAGGGCAACGCCTTTGGCAACTAACTGTTGGCCGAAGGCCCCTAGGGGGGGGGGGGGGTAGTTGGCGTCCTAGGACCCGCGGAGTCGCCCCCCCCAGGTGACACGCCTTGTGCCCACTGTTTTGCCCAGGTTGTCATGTTGAGGAAGGGGGGTGGAGTGCGCTATAACTATGCGCATTGACTGCGCAATCACTAAGTTGTCGCGCAATAACTAGTCTAACTTTGCACTAACTAATTAGTGCAAGGTGCACTAACTTTGCACTAACTCAGAAGCGCACCATGGCCCCACCTCAGAAACCCAGCCTACGACCCGGGTACCTTGGGGAATGAGATAGGATGGGGTTTTTTTTGAGGGTGCCAAATGCATTTTTTCATGTGGTTTGCCCCAAAATGAGGCTAGATGAGTTTTCTAGAAAGTGTGCACTAACTAGGGGTTTCACACCACGCTCTTGTGCAATGCATCCCAAAAGGAGGGTTTTCGCGTGTTTGCCTTCGTTTAGGACCAACGCAAAAGGGGTCAATTGGGCACCCAAAGGGGAGTATTTACGCACCAGCTGAAATTGGGCTATGACACCAAGTACGCCTTTTATGGATGCAAAATCCATGTATTTGCCTTCTCACCCCTGGGGGCATCTCTTCGATCATGTTATTGGTGTGATATGCTTGGCAAGAAGGCCAAGCAAAAGGCCACTCTTTGAGCCCTGGGCACCCACGGCCTCCCAAGCCTCCTTTTGAGGCCACACAACCGTTGGTTGTGCGATATTTTGCCAAAGGGGCTTGTGGAAAATTTGTGTGGCCTAGATTTTGAGGGAGAAGAGAACTGGGAGGAGGTTCTCCTTCACGGGTAACCCCCCCCCCCTTGCGCAAGCACGGCCGCGGTCCCGAAAGTCAGGCCAAAACGGCGGTTCAACACCCACCCGGCGCTTAGACAAGGCCGTGCATGCGCGTGACACATGTGACAGCCGACCGGGAATAGCATTGTTAGCAATGGCTGAAAATCACATCAGAACAAGCAGCATGGGGTTCCAATGTGTAGTACAATGTTGTTATGAACAGAATGCACCATCACAGACATGACTGAGCCCCTCTTTCCCTGTACAAACGCTCTACAAGCACCCAATCCTCCATTCTCGACCACAAAAATAGCGGTCCCAAAATTTCCTCAAAACGGCGGTTCAACGCCCACCCCGTGCTTAGACAAGGCTGCGCATGCGCAAAGGTGGGGGGGGGACAACCAGGGTGGCACTGGCAGACCACCTCGGGGACTGTGCACCGGTGGTTCCCCAAGGAGATCCGGGAACGTTTGGTCGATGTCTTGTGTGATTTGTTCCCGGGACTCAAGGACTTCGTCCCGAGGAAGCCGCGGTCGGTGGACAGGAAGCCGTCAGACCCATGGAGCGGGTACTAGTGGCCCCACCGCGCCTGCATGGTGACGCTGCCGGGCGCCCTAGACACCCATGTTGTTTTTGCGTCTCAACAAGCAAACCCGCCAGAAGAATTCTTGCATACTACATCGCGCACAAGCCATGGGTACCACGCCTCGAACACTTGGGGTGTGGTTCAGCAAACATGGGGAGTGTCTTTTTTGATTGATGGAATTTGCAAGATGACGGCCCACCCAGCCCACCTAGTGACAGGTTCTATGGCACATGTTGCCCCATGCACCTAGTGTCACGCCCCTAGTGATGTCCTTTTTCTTGACCTATGCTCTCATGTGCGTGCCTGTCGGCGTATGTACCCTTAGACCAGACCATAGTGGAGCGGGTTGGCCAGTGAGGGCCATTTTCTTCCCTTTGTGCCAGAACGTTTCAGCATGCCCCTGAATGTGGGAACCGGAGAAATCTTTGTATTTGATGTTTGTTGAACCCGAGTTGCCTGTAGAGGAGAAGGAGGCTGCTCAGCCACTGGCTGTTAGCTCAGGCAGTTGCCTGCAGCCCCCCCGCCTGCCCCGCCCCCCGGTTGAAATGGCCAGCGCCGGCAATGACACCCCTGGGCCTCGGGGTGAGGCGCCAGGGCCGGCTGTGACAATGGTTTGAGCAAGTACGGCCGTTGGGCACACAGCGGATGCCATGCGGCTGCAGGCGGGGAATGACTCTTGAAGGCCTAGGTGGCCCTGCTGGAGGGGCATGTGAAGGAGAAGGATGCATAGGTGGGCGATTTGAAGAGGGAGCGGGCTGAGATGGATGTGCTGCTGAAGGAGGACCGGATGTGGTTGTAGCAATGTGCGGTTGAGTTGCGCAGGGGCTTGCAGAAAGCAGCAACGGCCACGGCCCTGTCGGCGGACACGGTTAAGCGTGCCAACAATGGCACTACGCCACCCCTCTCCATGAAGGGGTTGTGCTGCGAGGACCAAAATGCGGAGGCGTGCTCCATGCTGTGGTTCAATTGGTCTGTGAGCTTGCGGAACTTGAAGCACCCTTGCCTTTGCCTCTTGACATGAACTCTGGAGGAAGGCTGGTTGAATGCATTTGCGCCAACGTGTTCAGCTTGGCTCAGTGATGCCCCCAAATTCTAGTTTGGGGGGCCCGGTCTCTGGGCAATACTGGGTTGGGACGATAACAATGCACAATCAGGAATTTGTACCTCTCAGATCAAGGGATGTACTGGCTTTCAATCAGAAATGGAATAGCCCAAGTAGTGCAACGCTGTGATGGGGTGTGTGCAACAGAGGCGGTAGAAGGAGGGGAAAAAACTCACACAAATGTAACGGATGAAATATCCTCTTACCCGTGCTGTCTTTACATGCTAGGGTATGTTCGAACCCTAGCTTATTTCGGGGCACGTGTGTGTGGGCTTCGAGAAAATTGAAGTGTGCAGGGGGTGCCAAATGACGATATGATTGTCAAGGAACGTAATGTCAGAGACACAATCCACCAAGTCAAAAGAGAAGGGAAGGTTAGGTGGGTAGGTGCAGCAATGCAGGATTAGGCCATCATCGAGGAATTGCAGTAGTATAAGATCATTTCGGTTCAAGTGCTGTGATTCAAAAGTGCGGAGCATCAGCTGCAACCAGGCTGGTGCAGCATTCGTGCCCATGGGCCAGCCTTGTTTTTGATGGTAAAAACCGACTGCAGGATTCAAAAATATGGTGTGGTGGAACACATAGTTGACCACTAAAAGTCCAACAAAGTGGTTCGAACACGTGTTACCCAAGTAGGGGAGGGAGGAAGACAAAGCGTCCACAAGGGGCTGCTTGTAGACCCGGCAGCACGGGGAACACCTTCAACGTATCAACGCATATCGGACTCGCGTTGCCTGGGTCCGGGTTGGGAGGGTTTGGTTCCATGACTTTGGACGCAAACGAGTTCCAAACAGCTTTGAACCAGCCGACGCCGGCGCAAGGCGCACGTTGTCCGCCTGCCTGGCCGACGACCACATCTGCGTGTCTCCAAAGGCGCTCTACCGGAACAAATTGAAATCCAGAGCCTCGAAGAAGTCCAACATCTGCATCACATCGAGCCCAATTCCCACTGCGATAGCGTGCCACGTCTCGGGGTGCGACCGGATGTGCGAAACGATGGAGAAGATGTCCATCCGGAGCGCCTCCTCTTTGCCGAGGTCCGTCTGTTGCGCCAGTGCATGCAGCAGCGCCAGCGTGTGCAGCACCACCACCTGCAGATCACGCTGCAAGTGCGCCCGCTCAGCACGCTGTAGTGACGTTGGCGCCGGCCGCGGCACGTAAGACGCGCTGGCCGCGTCTGGGGATTCGCGATATCGGCTGATGAACTCGGCATCAACCATGTCCCACGCCTCGTCAGTGGCCGCCCGCATGTCGAGGGCAGCCAGGGCCTGCACCGATGGGTCCAGGGTATCCTCTGGCCGGCGGCCCGCGGGTAACGTTGTACGGGTTTTACAGAACTGCGAAAGCGCCTGCCGGTCCAGCAGCGTCGTCGTGCTTGTCATGGCCCACAGAGAAGATCGCAGAGGAGGCGGGGCGGTGGCACTGTGCGGCTGCCCCAGGCGATTCAGCAACTGCCGCAAAAAGGTCACGATGCTGTACAGCCGCCGGGCACGCTGTCGTTCTTCGAGCTCTTCATCTTCTCCGTCAGGGGCCTTAGCTTTGAGAGAGCTTGCGGTGTTGGATTTACTGTCTGGTTCGGATGCAGCGTCGTCGCCAGGGCTCGGGCGCACAGCTGTGTCGCAGTGCTTCGTCGACTTGCTGTCCCGCTTGCTCCGGCTGGATTCGGCACGTCCCGCAGTGGTGTCTCCGCCCTCATCTCTGGGACTCAACCCAAGGAGGCACGCAATGAAATCAGGCTGTTGCGCGGCAAGGGCACTCAACACGGCCACGCTTTGCTTTGCGAGCCACAGGCCCTCGTGCTGGAGCTCCAGGGGTCCGCTGAACGCCTGCTTGAGGAGCGCAGGCAGGCGGTCGAAGAGGGAGTCAGCTGCGGCGGCCGTGAGCGTATGTAACAATGGCCGACTCACGGCGCCAAGGCTGCCAAAGAGGCGCGGTAGCAGCTTCAGTACCCCGCACTTCACTCCAAATGCAGGTTGTGATGGAGGGGCCCCATGCAGCAGAGCGCCCTGCGGCAGTGCAAGCAACCGCTCAAGTGTCCCGGTGGACAGGAGCTCGCGCGCGAGGGTCTGCTTCAGGGTGCCAGAGACTGCGGGTGCGTGGGCGAAGACGGCAAATATGTTCAGCAGCGCAACCACCGTCTCGTACCACTGCGTCGAGGGCCGGTGGTCAGGCGGGAGCGGCTCGTCCCCCAACCCGGCACACCCCCGCAGGCACTGCACCAGCACGTGCGGCAGGCCCCAGAGGGGCTGGCCGTCGCGGCGGGCGAGCACATACTCGCAAACCAGCATGAGCTCGACATCGTCACAGGGGAAAGGCAAGGTCACGGTCGATGTGCCAGCAACACACGCGGGGGCACGCAGGCCCGGCTTGCCGGCCGCCGCTGCCGTGGATAATGCCTCGTAGCTCTGAGATGGGCCCCTGCGACCTGAGGGGGTGGACGGGGCCACGGCGTAGTGCGCATCTGTGAGCGCAAAATCGGCCACCACAAGCGCATCCAGGAATGCCGCAAACCTGCCACTCGGTTGTTGGGTGAGTGCATCGGAAGGGGTGTCATCTTGCGAGAACTGGACCCGTGGGTTGCCAAGACTTGGTTTGCGGGGAGGTGGAGTACTGCGGATAACCACTTCGTCGGAGGCGGACGGCCCGTCGGAGTCATCAGCGTCATCGTCCCATACCACAAGGAGATCCGAGGGCAGATGTACCAATAAATGGTACAACACTCGCAGGGTGCTCAGCAGGATACTGGCAGACGTGGGATCGGAGTCAGACGGTACTGCAGCGTCGTCCGGGGCGGCGTTCGCGCACGTGGCAAGGGGTTGGATGTGAACACCACGCCCCTTGCCCTCACTACCTACTGGGGCTCCCTGATCCTCGTGCGCCAGCATTAGGAACGCCGTCAGAATGTAGAAGAGCGGCAGTGCAGATGCTCTCTGGTCAGTGAGGCGCCCGACCTGCCGGAAGAGCAAGCGACCAAGGGCAACAGGTGTGGCGCCTTTGTAATGCACAGCCCAAGGGCAGTGGAGGAGCTCAAACGTCGCATCACGGGCGAGGAAGCAGCTCACCTGGCTGCTGGCATTTGCACTCATATTTTCAGCGTGTGGCAGCATGACCACATCTGGTGTCGGAGGGGGGTCGCGCGCACCGTCTGCTTTGCGGAGTTTGGCTCTCTGTTCCGTCTCGGAGGCATCCAATGCCCTTTTCTGGCCAGTGATTTGCCCGGCACAGCCACTCGGCGCAACTCCCGCGGGTTGCTGGGCCGCCTTCTGCAATTCTTGTAACTGCAATTTGAGACGCTTGTTCTCCTCCTCGAGTGTAGTGGACGAGGACCGGGCGGTTGCCAACAACGTTGGCAATGATGATGAAGATGATGACGTGGAAGACGCAGAGGTAGTGCCACTGTAATTGGGCTGTGGTGGAGCTGAGTGACGATGAGAAATATGAGCATTGGGTTGCTTCCGATCCACATCGATGGCAGACACACCACCCCCCAGGGGTCGCCCTCCGGAACCAATGGTGGTGAATGTGGATGATTTTGGACGGAATTGCGTTGATTGCATGCCCACAGGCACTGCGGAGGCTCTCTCCTCCTTGAATTCGACCTGCGAATCTTGCCTCAGCTGCTGAACCATCGACTGTGGCTGTTGCTGCAGTGGTTGCAGATTCTGTCGATGTGGTTGTTGGTATTGATGCTGATATTGGTGTTGATGCTGATGCTGCGGCTGGGGTTGCAACTGTGGGTATTGTTGAACATGGTGTGGGAGGGTTTGTTGGGAACGTTGTTGCACCTGTGGATGTGGCTGTTGGGGTGGCTGGGAAAGTTGTGGATGTTGCTGCAGTTGGGGCTGCATGTGTTGCGTGTTCTGAGGGTGTTGTTGAGGGTGTTGTTGAGGGTATTGGATCACAGGATTGTGAGAAGGCTCATGTACTTCGCCTTGCAGTGCGCTGCCTGATGCCACCCTGAAATACGTCGTGGTAGTAGCGGTCGACGTAGGTCTGAAAGGACCGCGACAGGATGTTGATTGCGACAGCACTTGGCCACGCCCGTTTGGCTGAATGTGATGCGCTACGATGCCGCTTTCTGCATTTGTTGGTTGCATGGTCGACGGCCGAATTGCTTTGGAGTCCACATCCCCAGGTCGTGCTTGTGTGACCCGCACAGTATTTATGCTGATATTTGGATCACCTTGCTGAATAGGTGCCATTGGGGCATTGCTTCGTGGAGGACCATTGGGAACATATGGCCAGCTGTTAGACTTAATACTATTGGCTGTGCTCATTGTTCAACATGTTTCATCACAACAAAACGAGTCAGAAAAAAGGCTGGAGAAGAGAAGGCAATAAAAAAGAGGCAAGTATTTTCACAAAGAGCCATGGACACATGAGGGTGGAACGTTGGCTGTGTTGCCCAAATGTGCCTCGAAAAGAGGGCTGATCTGGCCTTGCGCGCTTCGGGAGCAGCTACGGGTACCCCAGGTGCCGGCGAGGTGGGGCTGTCGGCTGCCCTTGCCGGGCATGCACCTTGTGGCCATCTGCCTCCCTGGGGCGCAGGCGCGCCAGCGCCTACCGGCGCTTGAGCCAAGACTCTTGGCAGTGGAGCCATCCTGAGAACCTGCATCCTTCCTTCCTTCCTGCCATCCTTCGATGCTGCACTCTATTGCCTGCATGTCACGTTTTTTCCCTGCACTGTCACCAGCAGTCGGCAGACACACGGTCCAGAGCCAGTGGATATATACGGCACACCCTCAATGCGACGCCTGCACTTGCCCTGTCTCTCACACTACACAGTGTGCTTTCACTGTACACAGGGTGCCTGCACATGACCACAGTCACATGCTCGCATATGCCAGGGTCACCTGCACTGCACAGACACCTACACCTGCACAGACACCTACACCCAGACACCACCACTGGCCCCAGCACTACACCATGCACTGCCACAGCCACTGACACACGCCACGATAGAGGCACTAGGCACTAGCAGCACCACCCGTCACAGGGACAGCACCACATGCAACACCATGCAGACATGTTCCCGGATAATGTGGTAGAAAGCCGAGGTGTGAAACAGTCAGAACAACAGTGGGCACACACAGTGAACCGACCCCAGGTAATGCCACAGGTAAAGCCACAGGTAATGCCTCAGGTTATGCCACAGGTAATGCCACAGGGAACGGGAGACAGCAGTGACCCACAACTGTGCTGCCTTGACAGTCTTATGTGCATCTGACGACGCCATCTTTTGTGTGCGCGTTGCTTGTAGCATTGCACGCCTCCGGGATACTCTGAGCTACTACCACGGGAGCGAGGATCTTGAGGGGGGCAGTCTTACATGCCTCCACCGCCCATCGTGCATGGCGGTCCGGGAGGGGGTAGGCGCCGCAGCTCCCGCATCCAGCCTTGGAAGGCTTGCATGGTGAAATCCCTCGAGGGTGGCGGAAGGGCCGGCTGCAGCCCACCGGCATGCAACAAAGATGTCTCGCAGGTGTTGAGGCGGCGGTGGCAAGTAGGAGGCTTGCTTCTGTACTCTCTCGCCCTAAGATGGTCCCATAGACTTCACAATAGACAAGTTGATCTATGCGGCCTGGCAAAAATTGGCGTTGGTCTGGGCCGTTGTTAAGGAGAGCAAGGCCTAAATACTCACAAACAAGAACTAGAACAATAGTTTTCATTGTTGTCGAACGCTAGGAAGCATGACATCAACAAGGCAAAAAGGAGGCGCTATCCACTGGCTGGGCCGTGCAATACAAGAAGCAACGAAGATTGGAATCTTGGCCCCACGAAATCTAAAGAGATGGCGGGATAGCATGCGACACAATGCAATGCTGAGACAAAACTGATCAGATATCCATGAGCTTCAATGCAACAAACTAACTAGTGCAGAGCGTTTTGTGCACCATGTGCACATGTCATCACTTGTTGGTACTGCGAGAGGCGCTTTTGCTTGTTTTACCCAATTCTCAAGCTTGAAAACCCAAAATAATCAACGTGGATGCATAAACAGAAGCACAGCAGGGAGGAAGCAAAACGAATCAAGTCCACGCACACAGAAAAATTGAACCGTGAAGCAAGCCCGATGGGTTGTGTTTGCCTCAAAATACCAACCCCTAGTGCAATAGAGACTAGCCGTTGCGCACAAGACAAGATTTGAGCCAAAAAGTACTAATGGTAACATTTCTAGAGAATGACCTCCACCAAGAAGACAGCCACCCTTGAGCCCTTACACCACACACTACTGAATGCAAGTTGGCTTTCATGGAGCGCAACGATAGTGCATAACATGCACATTGACGGTGCCAACCCGGCAGCAAGGGGGCGTTCTCCTCGACAAAGGTCTCCCGCAGATCTCTCTCTCATGACCCGACACCCATAAAAGGTCATTTCTACCAGGAAGCATAGCTCTGACGCATGTTTTCCAATGTGCACACATTGATACTCAATGAACTTGTTTTGCCGTGGAGACAAACTTGGGGGCTGTTGTTTTCTAGGTGCGCTCAATTCTCATCCCTTGCGACCCACCCGGAATGGATGAAGTGGGTAGATGCATGGTCACGGCATGCCCACCCGGTCGGGTGGTCACAATTTCCCTCCCTCTTATATCCGTTATCGGTGTCACAATTTCTCGACGAAGAAATGTGATCACCGACCCCACTGGCTGATAACATTTCTTGGCCAAGAAATGTGACATGATAACATTTCTTGGCCAAGAAATGTGAGTAGATAACGTTTCTTGGCCAAGAAATGTTATCACTAGTTTGTTTCTCTCTTTTTGCCCGACGGGTGGTCATGACAAAACTCGCGAATGCCAATGACATCTCTTTGCATGATGCAGCAAAGCATGTTGGTGTGGTTGCGAGAACACTTGGTGTATATCACCGAAAGGGTAAGCAGGTGAAATCAAAAGCAGCAATGCTCTTGAGCAAACATCATGTGCCCCAATCCAAAGAGGAGGAAGAAATCAAAGCAAAACCATGCCCCAAACCGGAAGTCAAAGCGGAACCTTGCCCAAATCCACAAAAGCAAGACTCACCCATCAAAACGGAACCCGAGTCACCACCCAGAATGGACAATCGTCAACTTAGTACATATACTATCTCGGATGATGATTTGCTAAGCTCACATTCTTGCGATTTGTTGAATACTTCCGGTAGATGACGCAAATGAATATGAAGAGTTCCCCCCAACCCAATTGTCTGAAAAGGGGGATGTCTTTTCCTCACTTGCAGAAGGTCATGATGCATATCGTGAAGCAGCTTTTGCAGCCCCACCAAGTGAGGAGGGTGCAGCAAACAATCAAGTGTTTGAAGATATGCCTAACCCCTTCACAGGTGCACAGAAGCCTAAGAAGGCCCCATGTAGACCTAAGGTGGAACCAAGTATATGCTACATGTGTGATGAGGTGATCCCCCGAAAACGCGACACCATTGCTCTTCATCCGGTGTCATGTGATGCATGCCGTGCAACCTACCACCTGCGGTGTGCGAAGTTGACTCGCGTGCCTCGGCATGGCTCATGGATTTGCGAAAGTTGCACCATGAACCCGTAGTCCTTCCTTATTTATGGCTATGTGTAGTTGCCACGTGGTAGCCATTCCGCCTCCAGTTGTGCGGGGTGCCACATCAAACAATGACGTTTCGCAGCTCAATTGAATTGTTGATCCCTCTTGATGTTGATGTCTTGGAAATTTGGGTCTTGCCATGTGGGGTCGGTGATAACATTTCTTCGTCGAGAAATTGTGACACTTCGATAACGGATATAGAGAAACGTGACATGATAACATTTCTTGGCCAAGAAATGTTATCATGTCACGTTTCCTGTATAGAGTCCCTCTTGAGGAAGCGAAGACTCAGACTTTGTTAGTGGTTTTGCCTCGCAAGCAAGACAGTGATTTGCCTTTGCTTGCTCGACCTGTTTGTGTACCCCACTAGTGATCCCCTGTTGTTCAATGTACCTTCGTACAGCTTTGTTTGAAGTTGTATCCATCTGACAGTAGCAATGCCCGCAATGTTCAGTCCCGATACACCATTTACAAAATTTTCTTTCCCGCCTGCTGCTTGGCCATGCCTTTCCCACGAGAGGTGAAACGTAGAGGGTTTCTACAAACAAGCATCAAGGGCAATCCACTTTTGTCATTTTAGCAAGGCATTTTCCAAAACATCATCCCACTTCCTTTGACTTCATTCCATAAGTGTTTCGATCCTTCGGCCAATGTAAATTCCAAGCTCTCAACTTGACCAACCCCGATCAAATGAACACAAGGTCCAGCACATACTTATGTATTTCCACCATATTGTACACATAGAGTCTCCTTTTCCCTCTTTCCTGCTGATTTTAAGATAACCTATGCTAAACTACCCTTTATTCTCATCATACAAGAGTTATACACACACACACACACATCTGGCTTATGCGACCCCTGACCTCCCCCCTTCCCCCTCCCCCCCCTGTGGCGCTGGCCCGGGGGCGCTTTGCACCCCCAAGTACCTTTTTGAGGTACGCATAAACACCTTTAGCATCCCGTTTTCCGGACGGGGACCAACTATTGCCACTTTGCGTCTACAACAGGCACACAATGTCTACAAGGGGCAGCCAGTGTCTACAGACTATCGACCGCCTAGCCCCTATACACGGGCAACCGATGTTAGCAAATGGTTTTTGGGGAAGGATGCCTTCGGCCCCCTTCCCAAATACTCCGGCCCCCGTGACAGTAGACCCGGGTCTCTTGATTTTTTTTACCCGGAGCCGAAGGCCTCGGTCTCTTAAAGTGTACTTTTCCAAGTGGGTCTCTTATGTCGTAGACCCAGGCCTTGTTGTGACCTGTTTTCGAAGTCACGGAAACAAGCCGCCTCCGATGAGCCCACTTTCATAGATTTTCATTTTTCATCTGAAAAAAACCGTTTTGTTGTCATTTGGTGACGTCATGACATCATTGCATTACCACATGGATTGATGAAACATAGGTAAAGAATAATGCTCCTTGCTGGTTGTGTTGGCCTTGGGCTGAGGCACTAATGTGAGTGTTCACCAAGGCTATATATGTCATTTGAAGGCCCATTTCTTGGAGTTTTCTGAGACAATACCTACAACATTCAATGTTGGAGCATCCGGTTTTCACCTATCTTGTCAAATGAGGGCTTGGGCTTTGGTTGGGGTTCGACTTTGTATCTTTTTGCAAGTGGGTCTCTTCATTAAAAGTGTACTTTTCCAAGAGGGTCTCTTAGCGCTTTGGTCAGGGCCGGCTCCAAAATTCGACTGGGTCTCTTATATGGTCTTTTGCGGGTGGGTCAGAGGGGTTGGAGTATTGCCTCTTCGCGACATGGTGGTGGTGTCTACCGTAGCAGACCGCGTCGAGCAGGCAGTGTCTACATGGTGTAATAATTTGGGCATTTGGGCCTCTCAGAAGCCTTGTGGAGGATCCCTACCACACCTCTCTAGGCTTCAAGATCCTAGAATACTAGGATATTTGCTCATATTTGGCTCATATTATTTCAAGCCTACAATAGAGCGATGCTTACTGCTAGAGTCTACTGTGCACTAGGCGTTCCGTGGCACAAGGCCTCTTCCCCCCCCCCCCCCCCATGGCGGCACGGCACGGCACGGCACAGAACAGGGCGGCGCAACCCCCCCCCCCCCTATTCCTACCCCGCCCGACCCTACCCGGAACGCGGGCCCTTAGAGACGACCACTATGGAGTGCTAGTCACATACATATGGAGCTTACCCATGTCACGACACGTGTCGCGGCACACTTTCCGATGCCCCCCCCCCCCCCCTCCGTGTCATGGTGGCACGGCCGGCACAGGCGACACAGGTGACACAAGTGCCGAACCCCCTCCTACACGAACCATTGCATGGCGTACCGTGCCATCGCCCCCCCCCCCCCCCCTCCATGTCATGGTGGCACAAGGGACATAGGTGACACAAGAGAGGTGCACAAGCACAATAAAGCACAAGCACGCCTCCACAAAACACAAAACGAATTCATGCAAATTGCAACACGCTAGCCAGCATCATTGTTCATTGTTTTGTAGCCCAAGACAGCGGGCCTCAACCGAATCGGGTAGCTTCATGAGTGGGTTTGGGGTGCCGATTGGGAACTCGGGGGGTTGTATGGGTTCACGGTTCAAGATAGGTGGGTTAGCAGGCTCCGCAAGAGGCTCATCCTCCCCATCCTGGTTCACGACAGCTGGATTCGCAGGCTCATAGGGAAGTTGATCTTCCCCTTCCTGATTCACGACATTGGGGTTAACGGCCTCATTGCGAAGCTCATCCTCCCCATCGGAGTCGGCCAAATCAATAATTTCAACATCACCATGCATGCTCGCCGACCTTAGTTGGACACAGGGACGCTACGACACACTGCAACGGCAGTTGTGTTGGTGATTGTGCAACACAAACATCCCAAAACCACATCCCGATGCATAATGTGACTAATTAAACTAATTACCTAATTGACGAATTACCTCATTAATTTACCTAATTATAGAAAGACAACTACTACAACAGGAAAACAAGCAGCAACTCCTCGGCCAAAATCAATTGAACATGGAAATCATCATAATCATGATCATCATGTGATCTAGAGAGCAAAAGTCAAAGAGGCAGATCATCATGTGATCTAGAGAGCAAAAGTCAAAGAGGCAGATTCCAACACAACACAACACAGCATAGCACAGCACAACACAACACGACACAGCGGCGGCCCCGTGTGACACGACACACCCTATGTGGCGGCACCGTGGCACGGCACGGCCCAAGCCCCCCCCCCCCCCCTCCGTGGCTGGGTAAGCTCCTATGGGCCCAATGCCTTTGTTTTCTTGTCTCAGGCCCAATGCTAGCATTTCCTGGTGGTCCCTGGGAGGATATTGTTGCTTCTTGGTGGTCTCTGGTTGGGCACTGGTATTTCCTAGTGGTCTTTTGATGGATGTTGGTATTACCTAGTGGTCTCTGCATGGACGCTGGTATTTCTTCTTGGTTTCTGGATGCATGCTCCTGTTGTTGTTGGTACACCACGAATTTTTTTTTTTAGTCCGATGCTTGCCATGCGTCCCAGGGTCCTGAATTTTACACCTTACGGCCCCTGCTGGTACACCTGGAATGAGACCACCCGATGATCCATGCAAACTTCTTGAAAAAAAATTTTGCGTCCCACTATGACAATTCCGAATTTAGCAATATGAACCATCGCACACTTCAAACAACAAAGTACCATGTTGACAATCGATTCACATTAATAATTGCATTGAACTCGAAACCATAATGCATGAAAAATTATTCCAAAATATTCGTCAAATGGCACAAAGTGAGATGGAGAGACATGCAAGCAAAAGCAACGTAACAATCCATGCAAACTTCTTAAAAAAACTTGCGTCGCATGATGACAAGTCGAAATTTAGCGACATAAACCATCTCACATCTTCAACAACAACATGCAATGACCACAATTGATTCACATTAATAATTGAATTAAAGTCATGAATGAGTTGGAAAACACATGGTGCAACACCAAGAGACAACACACAAAAAGTTGCAAATGCAACAGTCACGAAAAAGAGCAACATGCCGTCCAAATCTGAACCACTGATACATGTGTGCCTCTACAAAGGATCTTGTTGGGTAGGAACACTTGGCACGGCACGGCACAAGGCCTCTTTGCCCCCCCCCCCCCATAGGCGGCACGGCACGGCACGGCACAAAATAGGGCAGCACACGGAGATTCCGACCCCCCCCCCCTATGCCTACTGCACACTACTCTTATGTGCACTATAGAGAGCACAGATCTAGGTTACATTAGTAGCCACACATGAATACTCACATTCGGTATGCTTATTGTTGTCTCAGACCTCAACATGCTCCACTGATTTGTTTGCTTTTTGCTTTGTTGTGATCAGTCCGTGTCTTCGTTCTCAACTCTTCCCTAAATAATGTGATTTAATCATGTTTTATGACATTTTAGAAGGTTCTAATGTGTTAGAAGCCATATAGAAGCTATTTCGAAGCTTCACAAGGCATGTCGCAATTGTCGCCGTCCTCTGTCGCATGTGACGGATTTAGACATTCTGACAAGGCCTTTGACAAATAGACACTTTGAAAGTTTGAGAAAAGATGAGTTTTACTACTTATTTCATGAGATTTTTATGTTACAATAATTGTCTCTTTGTTTCGGCAAAGAAACCTGTATTTTCTGGGCTAGCTAGTCAGCGGCTAGTCAATGGGTTATGAGAATGTGTCTACATCTACATGATAGTTGTCAAGTAACGAGTTCCTGTTGCCGATTTGCTTTGCTTTGCGTTCCATGATGAATTAAACTACTAAAAGGCTTGGTTTTATTCCAAAACTTCCACTACTAAAAGCATTTGTTTGAAACACGATTAATAGCGAGCAGGAACGACAAGGACATTACAGCCCAGAAATTCGAGTTTGGTGAACGACAAGAACGAGCTGTTGGTGTACGTTGTCTAAGGAAACATGGTTCTTGCCAAGAGTCTATTGAGTTTGAAGGTCTACTTTGATAACTCAAAAGGTATACATCCAAACCTTGCAAGATGGATTGAATTCCACCAAACGCGAGGCTGTTGAGACCACGAAGTGGCACGAACGCGTCATATTATATCTTAATATATTTAATTGTGCTATGGTTCGTTCGTCGTCGTCGTCGTCGTTCGTCATACCCAAAAATCCCTCCCAATTGTGCACGCTGCTGCTGGCGCGGGCGCGTGCCCGTCAAATGGCATCTGGCGGATTTGCGATTTCGATTTCTGGCACGAGAAATCGATCTGAAATCATGGAATCACGTGTTTTAAAAATCTGTATGTACTGTACAATCGATTATCCGGGTATCCGCACGAATAATCCCGCCTGTTGACTTTTGGCGATTTTAGCCAACAGGCAGCAGTGTCGCTCTCGCTTATAGAGTACGGGATATGGGGTTTGAGACATGAGTCATGAGGTACGGGATACGAGGTACGGGATATGCTGTATGTTGTACACAGTGTGAGGCATGGGTGATGTGTTTGGAAATATGGAATATGCAAATCGCGGTGTGAAATGTGGTGTTAGAGTACAGTTTAGGAGGGGTATATTTCACTCATAGAGTACGGGATATGATGTTTGATAGAGTACGGGATATGAGGTTTGAGACATGAGTCATGAGGTACGGGATACGAGGTACGGAATATGCGGTATGTTGTACACAGTGCGAGGTATGGGTGATGTGTTTGGAAATATGGATCATGCGAATTGCGGTGTCAAATGTGGTGTCGGAGTACAGTTTAGGAGAGGTAGGTTTCACTCATAGAGTACGGGATATGATGTTTGAGACATGAGTCATGTGGCACGGGATATGAGTTACGGAACATGAGGTGTGTTGTATTGGGTTTGCGAAATGCGGTGCGGTGTGAGATATGGTGCTATGGTGATATGGTGATATGGCCCGCGCTTCAAGCGCGGGCATTCGCACTAGTTTCTCTCTTATTATATTTAATTGTGCTATGGTTCGTCGTCGTTCGTCGTCGTCGTCGTCGTCGTCGTTCGTCTTCCCCAAAAAATCCTCCCAATTGTGCTCGCTGCTGCTGGCGCGCGCGCGTGCCCGTCAAATGGCATCTGGCGGATTTGCGATTTCGATTTCTGGCACGAGAAATCGATCTGAAATCATGGAATCACGTGTTTTAAAAGTCTGTATGTGCTGTACAATCGATTATCCGGGTATCCGCACGAATCATCCCGCCTGTTGACTTTTGGCGATTTTAGCCAACAGGCAGCAGTGGCGACAGTTCTCTCGCTTATAGAGTACGGGATATGAGGTTTGAGACACGAGTCATGAGGTACGGGATACGAGGTACGGGATATGCGGTATGTTGTACACAGTGTGAGGTATGGGTGATGTGTTTGGAAATATGGATTATGCAAATCGCGGTGTCAAATGTGCTGTCAGAGTACAGTTTAGGAGGGGTAAATTTCCCTCATAGAGTACGCGATATGATGTTTGAGACATGAGTCAGGTGGCACGGGATATGAGGTACGGCACATGAGGTGTGTTGTATTGGGTATGCGAAATGCGGTGCGGTGTGAGATATGGTGATATGGTGATACGGTGATATGGCCCGCGCTTCAAGCGCGGGCATTCGCACTAGTCTTATTATATTTAATTGTGGTAAGGTTCGTCGTCGTTCGTCATACACGAAAAATCCTCCCAATTGTGCACGCTGCTGCTGGCGCGCGCGTACCCGTCAAATGGCATCTGGCGGATTTCGATTTCGATTTCTGGCACGAGATATCGATCTGAAATCATGGAATCGTGTGTTTTAAAAATATGTATGTACTGTACAATCGATTTTCCGGGTATCCGCACGAATCATCCCGCCTGTTGACTTTTGGCGATTTTAGCCAACAGGCAGCAGTGGCGACAGTTCTCTCGCTTATAGAGTACGGGATATGAGGTTTGAGACATGAGTCATGAGGTACGGGATACGAGGTACGGGATATGCGGTATGTTGTACACAGTGTTAGGTATGGGTGATGTGTTTGCAAAATATGGATTATGCCAATCGCGGTGTCAAATGTGGTGTTAGAGTACAGTTTGGGAGTGGTAAATTTCACTCATAGAGTACGGGATATGAGGTTTGAGACATGAGTCATGAGGTACGGGATACGAGGTACGGGATATGCGGTATGTTGTACACAGTGTGAGGTATGGGTGATGTATTTGTAAATATGGATTATGCAAATCGCGGTGTCAAATGTGGTGTCAGAGTACAGTTTAGGAGGGGTAAATTTCACTCATAGAGTACGGTACAACGGGATATGATGTTTGAGACATGCGTCATGTGGCACGGGATATATGAGGTACGGGACATGAGGTGTGTTGTATTGCGTATGCGAAATGCGGTGCGGTGTGACATATGGTGCTATGGTGATATGGTGATATGGCCTACGCTTCAAGCGCGGGCATTCGAACTATCTCTCTCTCTTATTATATTTGATTGTGGTAAGGTTCGTCGTCGTTCGTCATACACGAAAAATCCTCCCAATTGTGCACGCTGCTGCTGGCGCGCGCGTACCCGTCAAATGGCATCTGGCGGATTTGCGATTTCGATTTCTGGCACGAGATATCGATCTGAAATCATGGAATCGTGTGTTTTAAAAATATGTATGTACTGTACAATCGATTTTCCGGGTATCCGCACGAATCATCCCGCCTGTTGACTTTTGGCGATTTTAGCCAACAGGCAGCAGTGGCGACAGTTCTCTCGCTTATAGAGTACGGGATATGAGGTTTGAGACATGAGTCATGAGGTACGGGATACGAGGTACGGGATATGCGGTATGTTGTACACAGTGTTAGGTATGGGTGATGTGTTTGCAAAATATGGATTATGCCAATCGCGGTGTCAAATGTGGTGTTAGAGTACAGTTTGGGAGTGGTAAATTTCACTCATAGAGTACGGGATATGAGGTTTGAGACATGAGTCATGAGGTACGGGATACGAGGTACGGGATATGCGGTATGTTGTACACAGTGTGAGGTATGGGTGATGTATTTGTAAATATGGATTATGCAAATCGCGGTGTCAAATGTGGTGTCAGAGTACAGTTTAGGAGGGGTAAATTTCACTCATAGAGTACGGTACAACGGGATATGATGTTTGAGACATGCGTCATGTGGCACGGGATATATGAGGTACGGGACATGAGGTGTGTTGTATTGCGTATGCGAAATGCGGTGCGGTGTGACATATGGTGCTATGGTGATATGGTGATATGGCCCGCGCTTCAAGCGCGGGCATTCGAACTATCTCTCTCTTATTATATTTAATTGTGCTATGGTTCGTCGTCGTTTGTCGTCGTCGTCGTCGTCGTTCGTCTTCCCCAAAAAATCCTCCCAATTGTGCACGCTGCTGCTGGCGCGCGCGCGTGCCCCTCAAATGGCATCTGGCGGATTTGCGATTTCGATTTCTGGCACGACAAATCCATCTGAAATCATGGAATCATGTAATCTGAATGTACTGTACAATCGATTATCCGGGTATCAGCACGAATAATCCCGCCTGTTGACTTTTGGCGATTTTAGCCAACAGGCAGCAGTGGCAACAGTTCTCTCGCTTATAGAGTACGGGATATGAGGTTCGAGACATGAGTCATGAGGTACGGGATACGAGGTACGGGATATGCGGTATGTTGTACACAGTGTGAGGCATGGGTGATGTGTTTGAAAATATGGATTATGCGAATCGCGGTGTCAAATGTGGTGTTAGAGTACAGTTTAGGAGGGGTAAATTTGGCTCCTAGAGTACGGGATATGATGTTTGAGTGAGGTACGGGATACGAGGTACGGGATATGCGGTATTTTGTACACAGTGTGAGGTATGGGTGATGTGTTTGGAAATATGGATTATGCGAATCGCGGTGTCAAATGTGGTGTCAGAGTACAGTTTAGGAGGGGTAGGTTTCACTCATAGAGTACGGGATATGATGTTTGAGACATGAGTCAGGTGGCACGGGATGTGAGGTACGGGACATGAGGTGTGTTGTATTGGGTATGCGAAATGCGGTGCGGTGTGAGATATGGTGCTATGGTGACATGGTGATATGGCCCGCGCTTCAAGCGCGGGCATTCGCACTAGTTATATTTAATTGTGCTATGGTTCGTCGTCGTCGTCGTCGTCGTCGTCGTCGTTCGTCATACCCAAAAAATCCTCCCAATCGTGCACGCTGCTGCTGGCGCGCGCGCGTGCCTGTCAAATGGCATCTGGCGGATTTGCGATTTCGATTTCTGGCACGAGAAATCGATCTGAAATCATGGAATCACGTGTTTTGAAAATCTGTATGAACTGTACAATCGATTTTCCGGGTATCTGCACGAAAAATCCCGCCTGTTGACTTTTGGCGATTTTAGCCAACAGGCAGCAGTGGCGCTCTCGCTTATAGAGTACGGGATATGAGGTTTGAGACATGAGTCATGAGGTACGGGATACGAGGTACGGGATATGCGGTATGTTGTACACAGTGTGAGGCATGGGTGATGTGTTTGGAAATATGGAATATGCGAATCGCGGTGTCAAATGTGGTGTCAGAGTACAGCTTAGGAAGGGTATATTTCACTCATAGGGTACGGGATATGATGTTTGATAGAGTACGGGATATGAGGTTTGAGACATGAGTCATGAGGTACGGGATACGAGGTACGGGATATGCGGTATGTTGTACACAGTGTGAGGCATGGGTGATATGTTTGGAAATATGGATTATGCGAATTGCGGTGTCAAATGTGGTGTCAGAGTACAGTTTAGGAGGGGTAAGTTTCACTCATAGAGTACGGGATATGATGTTTGAGACATGAGTCATGTGGCACGGGATATGAGGTACGGGACATCAGGTGTGTTGTATGGCGTGGGCGAAATGCGGTGCGGTGTGAGATATGGTGCTATGGTGATATGGTGATATGGCCCGCGCTTCAAGCGCGGGCATTTGCACTAGTTATTATATTTAATTGTGCTCTGGTTCGTCGTCGTCGTCGTCGTCGTCGTCGTCGTCGTCGTTCGTCTTCCCCAAAAAATTCTTATTATATTTAATTGTGGTAAGGTTCGTCGTCGTTCGTCATACACGAAAAATCCTCCCAATTGTGCACGCTGCTGCTGGCGCGCGCGTACCCGTCAAATGGCATCTGGCGGATTTCGATTTCGATTTCTGGCACGAGATATCGATCTGAAATCATGGAATCGTGTGTTTTAAAAATATGTATGTACTGTACAATCGATTTTCCGGGTATCCGCACGAATCATCCCGCCTGTTGACTTTTGGCGATTTTAGCCAACAGGCAGCAGTGGCGACAGTTCTCTCGCTTATAGAGTACGGGATATGAGGTTTGAGACATGAGTCATGAGGTACGGGATACGAGGTACGGGATATGCGGTATGTTGTACACAGTGTTAGGTATGGGTGATGTGTTTGCAAAATATGGATTATGCCAATCGCGGTGTCAAATGTGGTGTTAGAGTACAGTTTGGGAGTGGTAAATTTCACTCATAGAGTACGGGATATGAGGTTTGAGACATGAGTCATGAGGTACGGGATACGAGGTACGGGATATGCGGTATGTTGTACACAGTGTGAGGTATGGGTGATGTATTTGTAAATATGGATTATGCAAATCGCGGTGTCAAATGTGGTGTCAGAGTACAGTTTAGGAGGGGTAAATTTCACTCATAGAGTACGGTACAAGGGGATATGATGTTTGAGACATGCGTCATGTGGCACGGGATATATGAGGTACGGGACATGAGGTGTGTTGTATTGCGTATGCGAAATGCGGTGCGGTGTGACATATGGTGCTATGGTGATATGGTGATATGGCCTGCGCTTCAAGCGCGGGCATTCGAACTATCTCTCTCTCTCTTATTATATTTAATTGTGCTATGGTTCGTCGTCGTCGTCGTCGTCGTCGTCGTCGTTCGTCTTCCCCAAAAAATCCGCCCAATTGTGCACGCTGCTGCTGGCGCGCGCGCGTGCCTGTCAAATGGCATCTGGCTGATTTGCGATTTCGATTTCTGGCACGAGAAATCGATCTGAAATCATGGAATCATGTGTTTTGTAAATCTGTATGTACTGTACAATCGATTTTCCGAGTATCTGCACGAAAAATCCCGCCTGTTGACTTTTGGCGATTTTAGCCAACAGGCAGCAGTGGCGCTCTCGCTTATAGAGTACGGGATATGAGGTTTGAGACATGAGTCATGAGGTACGGGATACGAGGTACGGGATATGCGGTATGTTGTACACAGTGTGAGGCATGGGTGATGCGTTTGGAAATATGGAATATGCGAATCGCGGTGTCAAATGTGGTGTTAGAGTACAGTTTAGGAGGGGTAAGCTTCACCCATAGAGTACGGGATATGATGTTTGAGACATGAGTCATGTGGCACGGGATATGAGGTACGGGACATCAGGTGTGTTGTATTGCATATGCGAAATGCGGTGCGGTGTGAGATATGGTGCTATGGTGATATGGTGATATGGCCCGCGCTTCAAGCGCGGGCATTTGCACTAGTAATATATTTAATTGTGGTAAGGTTCGTTCGTTCGTTCGTTCGTTCGTCGTCGTTCGTCATACCCAAAAAATCCTCCCAATTGTGCACGCTGCTGCTGGCGCGCGCGCGTGCCCGTCAAATGGCATCTGGCGGATTTGCGATTTCGATTTCTGGCACGAGAAATCGATCTGAAATCATGGAATCATGTGTTTTCAAAATGTGTATTTACTGCACAATCGATTATCCGGGTAACTGCACGAATAATCCCGCCTGTTGACTTTTGGCGATTTTAGCCAACAGGCAGCAGTGGCGTTCTCGCTTATAGAGTACGGGATATGAGGTTTGAGACATGAGTCATGAGGTACGGGATACGAGGTACGGGATATGCGGTATGTTGTACACATTGTGGGGCATGGGTGATGTGTTTGGAAATATGGAATATGCGAATCGCGGTGTCAAATGTGGTGTCAGAGTACAGTTTAGGAGGGGTAAATTTCACTCATAGAGTACGGGATATGATGTTTGATAGAGTACGGGATATGAGGCTTGAGACATGAGTCATGAGGTACGGGATACGAGGTACCCGGATATGCGGTATGTTGTACAAAGTGTGAGGTATGGGTGATGTGTTTGCAAATATGGATTATGCGAATTGCGGTGTCAAATGTGGTGTCAGAGTACAGTTTAGGAGGGGTAAATTTCACTCATAGAGTACGGGATAAGATGTTTGAGACATGAGTCATGTGGCACGGGATATGAGGTACGGGTCATGAGGTGTGTTGTATTGGGTTTGCGAAATGCGGGGCGGTGTGAGATATGGTGCTATGGTGATATGGTGATATGGCCCGCGCTTCAAGCGCGGGCATTTGCACTAGTTATTATATTTAATTGTGCTATGGTTCGTCGTCGTTTGTCGTCGTCGTCGTCGTCGTCGTTCGTCTTCCCCAAAAAATCCGCCCAATCGTGCACGCTGCTGCTGGCGCGCGCGCGTGCCCGTCAAATGGCATCTGGCGGATTTGCGATTTCGATTTCTGGCACGAGAAATCGATCTGCAATCATGGAATCATGTGTTTTGAAAACCTGTATGTACTGCACAATCGATTATCCGGGTATCTGCACGAAGAATCCCGCCTGTTGACTTTTGGCGATGTTAGCCAAAAGGCAGCAGTGGCCCTCTCGCTTATAGAGTACGGGATATGAGGTTTGAGACATGAGTCATGAGGTACGGGATACGAGGTACGGGATATGCGGTATGTTGTACACAGTGTGAGGCATGGGTGATGTGTTTGGAAATATGGATTATGCGAATCGCCGTGTCAAATGTGGTGTCAGAGTACAGCTTAGGAGGGGTATATTTCACTCATAGAGTACGGGATATGATGTTTGATAGAGTCCGGGATATGAGGTTTGAGACATGAGTCATGAGGTACGGGATACGAGGTACGGGATCTGCGGTATGTTGTACACAGTGTGAGGTATGGGTGATGTGTTTGGAAATATGGATTATGCGAATTGCGGTGTCAAATGTGGTGTCAGAGTACAGTTTAGGAGGGGTAAATTTCACTCATAGAGTACGGGATATGATGTTTGAGACACGAGTCATGTGGCACGGGATATGACGTACGGGACATGAGGTGTGTTGTATTGGGTATGTGAAATGCGGTGCAGTGTGAGATATGGTGCTATGGTGATACGGTGATATGGCTCTTATTATATTTAACTGTGCTATGGTTCGTCGTCGTTTGTCGTCGTCGTCGTCGTCGTCGTTCGTCTTCCCCAAAAAATCCGCCGAATCTGCTGCTGGCGCGCGCGCGTGCCCGTCAAATGGCATCTGGCGGATTTGCGATTTCGATTTCTGGCACGAGAAATCGATCTGCAATCATGGAATCATGTGTTTTGAAAACCTGTATGTACTGCACAATCGATTATCCGGGTATCTGCACGAAGAATCCCGCCTGTTGACTTTTGGCGATTTTAGCCAAAAGGCAGCAGTGGCCCTCTCGCTTATAGAGTACGGGATATGAGGTTTGAGACATGAGTCATGAGGTACGGGATACGAGGTACGGGATATGCGGTATGTTGTACACAGTGTGAGGCATGGGTGATGTGTTTCGAAATATGGATTATGCGAATTGCCGTGTCAAATGTGGTGTCAGAGTACAGCTTAGGAGGGGTATATTTCACTCATAGAGTACGGGATATGATGTTTGATAGAGTCCGGGATATGAGGTTTGAGACATGAGTCATGAGGTACGGGATACGAGGTACGGGATCTGCGGTATGTTGTACACAGTGTGAGGTATGGGTGATGTGTTTGGAAATATGGATTATGCGAATTGCGGTGTCAAATGTGGTGTCAGAGTACAGTTTAGGAGGGGTAAATTTCACTCATAGAGTACGGGATATGATGTTTGAGACATGAGTCATGTGGCACGGGATATGACGTACGGGACATGAGGTGTGTTGTATTGGGTATGTGAAATGCGGTGCAGTGTGAGATATGGTGCTATGGTGATACGGTGATATGGCCCGCGCTTCAAGCGCGGGCATACGCACTAGTAATATTTAATTGTGCTATGGACGTTCGTTCGTCGTCGTCGTCGTCGTTCGTCATACCCAAAAAATCCTCCCAATTGTGCACGCTGCTGCTGGCGCGCGCGCGTGCTCAATGTGGAAATTTTGGATTTGCAAATGCGATGCCTGGGAATTTGAGATTTGGAAATGTAAAGTTTTGGATTCGCAAATGCGATATTTGGGAATTTTAGATTTGCAAATGTAATTTTGTTTTTCGAATGTTGATGCGGAGCATTTAGGGTTTTGCTGTAGGCGGTACTGGTACTGATCCGGCGGCCGGCCCGCTAACGGCTTGCGGTGCCGCTCTCCACTGCGGTTCCAATTATCGGGCCCTTTCCGAAGAAGTAGTGACAGCGTTGCGACGTCAGAGGATGATGTATTTTGGTGACATTTTACCGTTTAGGGTGTATTATTTTTGGAATTTATAATTTTTGGATACACGATTCTTCGTTTGTCCTGGTTACATGCAGAGGTGACAAGTATGCATTCTTGTTGATCGAAGTCGCACTATTGCGTGCAAGATTTGGTGAAACCACAACCCTGTCGTCTGAAACGCAGATTCATCATTGGTTCGTACGATAGAAGTTGCAAAGTATGGGATACTATGACAGGTATGCTGTTGAGTTGCGCGAGATTGTCTTCGGGCTTTGTGTTGACGTGGTGAGTTCTACTGCTGCATCTCCTGCTGTCGGTCACTGCTGCAGCACGGATTTAGATGCCTTGACCAACGACATAGTGCGCTCAGAGGCGTTGATTTCCGAGGCCCGGAAGCCGCAAGTTCGGAAGCTGCTCGAGAAGCTGGTGGCTCGTATGACCTGCGATCGGAAGCAGCTTTTCTATCTGTTTAAGATGCTTCGTGCCCACATCTTGCCTTTGACAAGCTGTGCCTTCAACAAGTCTGGTGATAAGTATGTATTCTTGTCGAAGACCTGGGGCGACTCCGCGGACAACAGCCACCAGGATCTGCACTGTCCCTGATGTATTCTCAAGCCGGTGTTCATTACGGTCGTGCTATGCTGTGTAACGCTGGCACGCGGAAGGTATGCGTTGCCACACGAGCCGTTTGTGGTGTCCTCGCAGCAAGGCCGCCTGGTTGTGCCTTTCTGCAAAAGTAGTAGCAAGCGCTTTGCGTGGTGCACCACCTCCGTGTGTCCAGGGGCGATGTAGTCGAAGTCGGATATGTGGACGAACAACAGTGCGACTCCAATGCAAATTTGGTGCTGGGTTGCATCGATACCGCCTCCAGGTTTTTCCCACTTGATATTAACTGTACCTGATTGTCAGTGAAACGTTTCTCCCTTCTACCTTGCACTTGCCTTGCCCGGCGGTGGACTTATCCAGTGACACCCCTCTATCGTAGCTTTTCACCGTGTGCGCGTCAGGGTTGGTCATATTCGTCAGTTCTCAAAGGATTTGAGAGGGTTTGTTGGTTGCTGGTTCACCAGTTGCTTAATGTTTCAGAAATTCGGGACATAGGCCACCAAGTACAAGTGGTACCCAGTTGCACAACACGCAAACTATGTTCACGAACAAGAAACCAACCTCAGTTTCAACGGCCCAAGCAGGGTATAAGCTACAATACAACGAATGAATAGACATGTATGCCAAACAAGAAATGCGGAGCAGACAATAAGGTCGCACGAAGTCGTGAGGATCCTTTGTTTGTGAGCCACCGGTTGTTTAATTCCTCGAGATTCACGGTCTTTCAAGAAGACACACTCACTGTTTTCACACTGTGCAGTGCAATTACCTCACTTGCATTCAACTCTTCATATGTTCCCTTCTGTGATTCCTAAGGAGGTCGACCCCCCCCCCAGTTGGAGCGAAACATTGTTGGTGGCAACGTAGAGATTGTCATTCACGAGCTTGTTAATATTTTTGTTGGTATTGGCAGCTTTCCCAGTGCCAACAGATCACTTTTTTGTACTTTTGGTGGACGCCCGTTGTTGACCCTTTTTTGCCAATGCCGAAATGGGGTTTTCAAGGCACTGGGGGACTTCACAAGGACAAGCTCGTGACGGCCTCAAAATGTCCCCGTAACCCTCCGACCTGCGGAGGGGACGGCGAAGCAGAACGCGGTGATCACAAACAAAGTAAGCAAGCCTATTACTTCACACACAGTTTTGGGCCCAATTCTCCCATTCTTTGGAAATAGAAGAAAAAATTGCCCTGTGATGCAACTCGGTATGGTAATTTGCAGGTGTTCTTTGCATGATCCGTTTTTACAGAGCTCCAACGGACGGCATTGCTGCGGTCAAGTTGACAGGTCTGGGCAAGCCCCAAATGTTGCTGCGCATTTCCAAGATCCTTCTGGGCGTACGCAAGATTTGGATTGCAGCTTTCACACAAGGTGGCCTTAACCTATTTGCACCAGCGAGCACCGTGAGGATGCATGTCTGATCTCATCGCAAAATGTATGCCGACACCATGCAAAAACAGTTTTGTGGCTATGGGCCGGTGATTGGTGGTCTTGACAAAGCCAAGCAGGCAGCCAGCATCCAGGATTCCACGGTGCATCCACGCATAGTGTTTGTGAAGGGCTGTCATTTCCCTGCTTTTCATAGGTTGGCCAGTTACACAGTGGTTGAAGAAAAGCATATTGATTTGCCTCCTGAACCTAAACCTGAGCCCCTTGCTGAGATGAAGAAGGACGATGAACCCATGGCAGAGGACGGCGAGGAAACCAAAGAGGACGGGCTAGCAGAAGAGGCTGCTGCTCAGGAAGATGCTGCCCCTGCCACCGAGGAAGAGGCTGTTGCTGAAGAGGCTGCTGCTGAGGAGGCTCCAGTCGCAGAACCCGACACGGAGATGACGGACGCTGCGGCTGAAAATGGGGAGGCCGAGGCGTAAAAGGAAGTCTATTTGGTTCTTGCAGTCGTGGCCATCATGGCACATGAACTATGAAATTGGATCTGATTTATCAATGGCCAGGACAGTCGTTGTGGGATTCAAATGTGAATGTGTGCTTTGTACGTTTTCATTAAAATCTGCCCAATGCAAATTGCCTGCTGCTCTGTAGTTTAGATCCTGTGTTATGTGGGCTTTTGCAATCCAGGGTGTGTATTTGGTTCTTGCAGTCGTGGCCATCATGGCACATGAACTATGAAATTGGATCTGATTTATCAATGGCCAGGACATTCGTTGTGGGATTCAAATGTGAATGTGTGCTTTGTACGTTTTCATTAAAATCTGCCCAATGCAAATTGCCTGCTGCTCTGTAGTTTAGATCCTGTGTTATGTGGGCTTTTGCAATCCAGGGTGTGGAGTGCCCGCAGTTGATGGATGTTTGAGCGATGCACAAGTGCAACATGGATTTCATGTACACCATGGGCTGCAGCACCCTGAAGGGTAGGTCAGACCTGGGGTTGACCTGGGTGTCTGGAGTTGCCCGGCTTTGCCCGCCACCCTGAAGCTGTCCTGACGGCCTGTATGGGTAGATTCCCCACTCTGTGGGATGGACAGTGGATGGAATGGCCAGCGCTCCTCCAGCCCCGGCTACTCAGGGCTATTTACCTTGATAGGTGCAGAGCAGGGAGTGACGCGCTGAAATTCTATGATCCCCTCACACTTGCAATCAAACAAAACCAGAAAAAATAGCATGCAAAAACAGCAAGCCACACACAAACTATGACATGCAAACCCATTGGACTGGCGCAAAAAACTGAAACTGACTACTTATTTACAACACCACCTCAGTGAAAGCATCGAAATAGATTAAGATTCACACCACTACTCAAAGGAAGGGAGGGGTTTCCCAACAAGCAACAATCATGAGTTGGGGGTGTCAATTTTTTTCTGCAAAGAGTTGGTACGGGAGGAAGAGCAAGGTGCACAACCCAAATACGTAAGTAGCGCATAAGTGGAGTTTTTGAGTTGAAATGTTTTTGTGTGGAAGTGGTTACTTACATGTGTCCCAATGAGGGCTGCTGGCTAGAGAAGATAGCTACCCCCGCATGGGGGTTTTGAGTTGCTTAATTGTGGATGATTTTACAATGGGTGCTATTTAATGTTATTACCTGCATGGTCCCCACAATAATTGCTGCTATGTTCCGGCTTGGTGTTAATAGTACATTTTCATGGGGGTTAGAAGTGTGTTTAACGTACGGCATGGCAACACACAAAAATGTTGGCAAATGCAATCATGGGAGCAAAGACTTGGAGTGTTCAGGCCTGTTCCGCTGTAAAGCAGCACAATTCACATCATTCGTGCAGAAGCGCATTCCGTATCGTGAGTATGTGCCTGATGTTGGAGGACGCTTGGTCACAAAGTGTTGTGCTTGCTAAGCAGGATAGTTCCGTTGATGTGCTTGGTGGAAGCTGGCTTATGTCGTTACTCCATTGCCTGAGATTGCGTTTGTGAGGTGAGATACGCTCTTTCCAGTGATACTGCACTGCTGCCAAATTCAGAGCTCTTGCACTAGATGTCCGGGCCCTTGGTCCAATCTCAATTCAAGTGCAAGTTGGTGGTTTGAGATATGGGCTCTGTTAAACACATTCATGTTGCAGCAGAAGTGGGTCTGGATGTCTGGTCCTTTGGTCCAATTTCAATTCAAGTGCAAGTTGGTCGTTTGAGATATGGGCCCTGTTCAACACATTCATGCTGCAGCAGAAGGGTGTGTGGCTGCACAATCCTGGCCACCATGGTTTTCATTGAAATGTTTCTCTTTGTCAGTGAATCTGCCATTCCATCATTTTGGTTAAACGAATGCAATTTCGTGATGTATTCTGACGTTTTGAAGGTTCGGTAGGGACATTCATGCTCACTGAATTGATGTCGGATTTGATTTTCTGTTGTTGGTCAGTCTGTGTATGCAGACAATGGTTTTGCAATATGCAAGATGGTCTGTTGCGTGGAAAACAGCAGCACCATGAAAAAAAAAGGCTGTGCCAAGCACATGCGATGTTGGACCCCAAAGAGAGCAAATTTGACAAATCATCTTCATTAGTCGTTTTAACGGTGACCATTGCTTTTTTTTTTGGTGAAGCAGCACAAGGTCAAAGGGTTATGGATCACCAACGTTCCACATCACGAACCATTATAGCCACTGGCATGCGGTCTCTTGAAAACGACACTTGGCTGGGGGTAGGTTGAGGAATGCAAAACGGAGGTTGGTGTAGGACATTCGGAATACAACAGAGCAATTACGTGGCTACGCACTGCGTACTACGTACTGCGGCCTTGGATGGTCGAGTGTGGCTTCGGCCCAACTCCGATTTCCATGGGCGGCCCAGCCTGGAAATTGGTGATCCTTCCGCCAAGGTGGGTTGTCATGTGCCCTTTGACCGGGGCTGCCCTTCGTGGGTCAGAGCCGAACCGCTTGGAGGGTTGGGAAATCTCGTGGAAGTTACCTCCGCCTTTTGGTGGTAGGGGTGAACACGAGATGGAAACCTCCTGTAAGTCGGGCATGACGCGCAACTTCCAATTGCCAGTTTGTAAGGTAAAATGACCAGTTTGCAATCCATTGACCAGTTGTGGGTCCAGTTGGCCCAATTTTCAAAATAGACAAAAAAACAATACAAAAACCTTGTCTTTTTGTTTGCAAAATGTTTCTTGGTCGTGCAAAATGTTTTCTTTCCATTTTCATACAAAAACCTTGCTTTTTTTTGTTTGTGAAATATGTTTCTCGGCCCTGCATGATGTCTTCCTTGCCTTTCTTACCTTGCCCTGAAGCACACACGCACTGACACCAGCTCCAATTTCAGACCTCATCAATCAAACATAATGCCTCGGGCTCATGATAGCATTCCGAGGTTTGCCGTATGTATACTCTATCACTGGACATCATTCCAATGTGCTATGCATACAAGGCCAGGTACGCCCAAAATACAACCAATCACTAAACACCATTCCAAGAAAAAAATCCCAGTGCACATCCAATGTGTTGTGCATACAAGGCCACACCCAACAGTCTGGTTCTTGCCATTATTGTTTCCATTTCTTCTTTGTCAAGGTTGATTTGTTGCGCCATGTTGCCTACATTATCCAACGATGATGCGGAAAGAGTGCATGCTTTCGTGCAACAGAATATGCACTATTATCCCATTTTCAACTGTTGGATGGATGCAACTCAAAAGCGGATTACGGGTCGTCTTTTCTTTTGGCAAGCAGAAGACCACTATGCTTGGAGGGATCTTATGTCAGCAATGATGCAATCGGGGATAGTTACGGCCGTGCATGAAGCTTCCTCGCCGTCAATATCATCCAATCCTCCATCTGTACACACTTCAAACGTTCAACCTGGCCCATTGCCGTCACCGCTTGTGGCAACAAGCTGTAACGCATTCACTCCAAATAGACAGTTTGAGAGGCCAATCCCAACGCCCGGGTCATTGTCCTTCACGATGCCTCTAAGTTCCAGTGCCGTTGCGTCTCCAAGTGTCCATCGCATAGCGGTCAATTACACACCAACAGCTTTACTATCCCCAGCTCAGCCATACTTCCCACCATATCTGCCAATGCCCCCACAAAACATTCCCAACGAGCCTTGGTTTGATCCATCTTCCCACCAAAGCTTTGCGAGGACTCCGCCGCCTGGCTCAGGCCAATTAGAGTTGAACCCACATATGAACCCCACCTTTGGCCAGCCGGCTAGCAGTGCATCACGTGCACTCGGATCTCCAAATGTGATCGCACAACCCATTTCTCCGGACACGCATGGCGCAGAAGCACGAAAAAAGCGACAACGAGAACCACATTTGGATTTAAATGCAGGGGCAAGCGATGATGGACACGCCGAAAAACGAGCACGATGCACGCAAAGCAAGGAAGAAATCGATAAGCAAAGACGCGAACGATATCAAGAGGTCAGGGACGGAGTCAATAAGCAAAGACGAGAACGATATAAACAACTGTACGCTCAAAAGAAGGACAGCATCAATGCGCGAAGACGGGAGCGATATCAAGAGGCAAACAAGGACAACATCAATGAGCAAAGACGGCAGCGATATCAAGAGGCAAACAAGGACAACATCAATGAGCAAAGACGGCAGCGATATCAAGAGGCGGACACGGACAACATCAATGAGCACAGACGGCAGCGATATCAAGAGGCGGACAAGGACAACATCCACGAGGAAAGACGGCAGCGATATCAAGAGGCGGACAAGGACAACATCAATGAGCAAAGACGGGAGCGATATCCAGAGGCAAAGGACAACATCAATGAGCAAAGACGGGAGCGATATCCAGAGGCGTACGCGCAAAACAAGGACAACATCAATGAGCAAAGACGGGAGCGATATCCAGAGGTGTACGCGCATAACAAGGACAACATCAATGAGCAAAGGCGAGCGCGGAGGGCTCATGCATTGGAAATGCAAAGGTTGCGCCACGAATGCTTGTTTAGATCAAAGGCCGATGAGGATATTACCCACATCAAGCGCCAGATCCTTGACAACATGGAAGTGGAGTGTGAACATTGTCACGCTTTACGTTGGAGTGCCGAGCGACCTACCATTTGTTGCCGTGGCGGACAAGTGAAACTTCCCATTCTGCTTGATCCACCGGAACCGCTCAAAACCCTATTGACCGAGCAAACTGGACAAGGACGCCATTTTCGGCAAAACATTCGGAAGTACAACTCAGCCTTCACCATGGCCTCTCTTGAAGCAAATATCGACATGCGGTTCACGAAAGGGCCAATGGCGGGTGGCCCTCACCAGTTTCGGGTGTCTGGAAATGTGTATCACCGCATGGGTCCCCTGACGCCGGGAGAAAATCAACCACCCCGGTTTGCACAGGTGTACATTTTGGAAACCGAAGATCAACTGAAGGCATGGCAGGGACTTCCACTGTCATCGGAATTGAGAGAGGATCTACTCCGCCAACTGGGAGCTATGCTGAACACACACAACGCCTATGTACAGGTTTTTCAACACGCGGCTGAACCTCAGGTCCCCAACGTGACCATCTTGCTGCGGTGCAATGCCAACGTTGACCCACGCACCTACAATGTTCCCCGTGTCAGCGACATTGCAGCATTCATTCCGGATGGCAGTCATGTCGCCGCTCCTCGTAGCATTGCGGTCCGCATGCATGGGGGTGGGGTCAAGCGTATCACCGACCTGAACTCTGCCTACGATCCTTTACACTTTGTACTCCTTTTTCCGCGCGGTGAGCAAGGCTGGACAACTGACATTCCCCTGAATGTCACTTATCGGCGTCAGCGCGGCGCATGCGAAAATCTAGAGCAAGGCAATGCCCCAAAGGCCAAAAGCCGTCAGACGATTACAGCCCGAGACTTTGCCGCCTTCTACCTCATGCAACGTCCGGAATCGTACACTGGAAATTATTTGCAAAGATGTCAAAAATTGTACGAAGAATACATCGTGGACCAGTACTGCAAAGTGGAATCTCAACGCTTGCAATATGTCTCCCAGAACCAGTCCAAATTGCGCACACATTTGTATTCGGGTGTTGAAGATGCCACCAAAAAAGGTGATCGCGACGCTTCATCCGTTGGAAAGCGGGTAATTTTGCCCAGCTCTTTTGGCGGGAGTCCGCGCGCTCTTCATGCCGCTTTTCAGGATGGGATTGCTATTTGTAGCAAACGGGGCAAGGCAGACCTGTTCATTACCATGACAGCCAATCCCAATTGGCCGGAGGTGGAGGCCGCTCTACTGCCAGGACAAAAACCAAATGATCGTCCCGATTTGATTACCCGCGTTTTCAAGCTGAAGCTGCAGTCTTTGTTAGAAGACCTTCTGAAGGATGGCTGTCTTGGTCGCACAGTCGGCCACATGTATGTCATCGAGGTTTTTAAACGTGGGCTACCACATGCACATATCCTGGTTATCTTTGCCGCCGGCTACAAATTGGTCACACCTGACGATTATGATTCCGTCATTTGTGCTGAGATTCCAGACGAGGATGAGGACCCGGAGCTGTACGAGATTATTGCAAAATGCTACATGCACGGTCCATGCGGTTCCCTCGACCCGAACTGTGCATGCATGAAGGATGGACATTGTAAGAATCGGTACCCGAAGGAATTTCAAGATGTGACCACGAACAGCGAGAATGGATATCCTCTTTATCGCCGTCGCAACAACGGCCGCACTATAACATGCAGGGGTCATGAACTTGATAATCGTTGGGTGGTTCCACATGTGCGTGCGTTGGCCAGAAAATATGCTTGCCACATCAACGTGGAGTACTGTGCCTCACTTGCGGCTATCAAATACTTGCACGAGTATATTTACAAGGGGTTTGACCGGGGCGACGCCACCCTACGAGACGATCAACTCAATGAAGTTGTCGAGTTCGTGGAGGGCCGGTACATTTGCACATCTGAAGGAGTGTGGAGACTATTGGCATTTGACTTACATGAGCAATTTCCCGCGGTATTGCGGCTACCAGTTCACTTAGAAAACCAGCAGCACGTTCGATGGCACGACCAACAACATCTTACTGACATCGTTGGAGATGGACCCCCCGACACTCCACTGACCGCTTGGTTGAAGTCCAATGCCAAGCCGGATCATGCTTTCGGTAAGCACTTGCTGTACACCGACTATGCCGAGCGGTTCACGTATGATGCAAAAACCAAAGAATGGAAAATTCGGAAGAGAGGACTAAACACGGTAATTGGTCGCATGTACTTTGTGCTCCCGAATGCGGGCGAAGTATACTTTCTCCGACTATTGTTACACCATGTTGCTGGTGCAACCTCTTTCCAAGATTTGCGTACCGTTAACGGCAACCTATGTGCCACTTTTCAAGAAGCATGCGTACGTCGCGGCCTTCTAGAAGATGACACCGAGTGGGAACAATGTCTGAACGAGGCAAAAATGTACTACAAATCCGGCCGACTACGACTTCTTTTTTGCACCATCTTGGAGTACAACTCCCCAAAAGATCCCTACAAGCTGTGGTTAAAGTACGAGGAAGAGTTCATCAGCGACATTCGTTGGAATTGGCATCGTACACATCCTGGCACAAAAAACGAGCCAACGCATGCCGAGATTGTGAATGAAGCCCTATTGCGGGTCGAGGGCATGCTGCAAAAGCAAGGACTTTCTCTTCGTTCGTTTCCTTCTATGCCGTTTCCGGTGCCGAGTGCAATGTCCGATAGGCCTGGCAGTCACGATGAAGGGTATGATGTTGCACACTTGCGACGTGTCGTTGAGGATGGTGTGCCAACCTTGACAGAGCAGCAACGCAACATCTACGACCAGGTCACTGCAAGTACACATTTGGACAACAACGACGCAAAGTGCTTCTTTATTTTGAGTTGTGGTGGTTGCGGAAAGACTTACGTGAACAATTTAATGTTGGCCTATGTACGGAGTCAGGGACGACGGGCGATTGCGGTTGCCTCAAGTGGCATCGCTTGTCTTCTTTTGGATGATGGTTCAACTGCGCACTCAGCTTTTGGTATTTCGCCGCAAAACGGCGGAACATCATCCATTCCTGTGGAGAGCAAACGTGCCGCGGAACTTCATGAGTGCCAACTCATTGTGTGGGATGAGGCTCCCATGGCAGACAACGATTGCTTCCGTGTATTGGATGAATTGCTCAAAGATATCATGGGTGCCAATGATGAAGCACTGCGACTTGTTCCCTTCGGGGGCAAGACCGTCGTCATGACAGGGGATTGGAGGCAAATTTTGCCTGTTGTACCTCGTGGCTCTCGAGCGGCCGTGATAGCAGCTACCCTCAAGAAATCCTACCTCTGGCCCTATTTCAAAACACTCGAATTGGCGACCAATATTCGGTTGCGAGGCACTTCTCAAGTTGACGATGACGAGACCCGTGAGTTTGCACGCTGGTTGCTATCCGTTGGGGAAGACACCATCGACAATCCGTTGCCCATAGCAGAAGACATGTTGATCCCAAGCGATGACCCCTGGCCACTGGTAAACCACGTCTTTCCAACCATGAGCAAGGAGGAATTTATGTCTGGTTGTATCTTGGCACCCCGAAATCAAGAAACCAATGCTATCAACGAAGCGGCGCTGCAGAGCTTGCCTGGAGAGGAGTTTCTTTATGTTAGTGCGGACTATTTTGGTGCCGATTGCCAAGAAGATGCAGCTACCTATCCTCCGGAACTCTTGAACAAGCTTGAGCCTCCGGGCATGGCACGTCACGAGCTCAAGCTTAAGGTGGGGGCCCCTATCATTCTACTGCGCAATCTCAACCGTACGGAGGGCTTGATGAATGGAACACGCTTGTTGGTAACAAATTGCCTGGATTTCAACATCCAAGCAGAAATTGTCTCAGGTCCCCGAAAAGGAAACGTTGTGCTCATTCCACGCATCAATTTGACGTGTGGTGATTCTGAAATGTTGTCGATCAGATTTGTTAGGCGACAATTTCCAATAAAGTTGGCTTTCGCCTTGACGATTAATCGTTCCCAAGGGCAGTCGTTTGAAAGGTTGGGGTTGCTCTTGGAGAATCCTGTTTTTGCCCATGGACAGCTATATGTTGGCTTTTCCCGGGTTACCTCACGCCGTGGCGTTCGCGTCATTTTAGGGGAACGTGCTTGGGGGGATGTAACTAAGGAAGCAAACACTCCGAACATTGTATGGTCTGAAATTTTTTCTTGATTTCGGCCGTCGTCCGTTGCCTTGCTGGATGACCTGTGGCTCCACTCGACACCGGCGTGTGTCTTGTTCACGTTCCATTGACATCTGAAACCAACCGTTTTCTACATATATTTGAAACCAATCCTCACCTTGAGCCTTGCCCTAACCCTAACTACAACTTTGGTGCTAAGTCAACCTCTATCCCTAACAGCGCAGCCGCTGACAATGTACATTATGCCGTACAAGCCGTGTTAGTTTAGGAACATGTGCTTGGGGCGACGGCAGCAAGTAGGCAAACGCTTTGAACCTTGTATGATGCGAGATTCAACTTTCATGTAGCTATTGTCCGTTGCCATTCCTGTTGGTGTGTGGGTGAACTTGCCTCCAAAGTGAATATTGTCAAGGGTCTATTTGCCTGAACATATGTTTGGTCCCATTGAATAGCAAAACAATTTTCAAACGCAATTATTTGCCACGTTGTGTCTGGTAAACACCTTCATTCCCTTCGGGTAGGGACGTTGGTCATAATTCTTTTCAGGTTCTCCTAAAGAGCAATGGCTTGCTACTATAAGCCCGTCAATTTTCAAAGCCTCGACAACTTCCAAGTACAATTGAAGCAGGCGGCGTTACGAGGTGCCTTTAAACTGTCCTCCTCATTACTTTTTTTTTTAAAAATTCGTTAGCTACAATGCTACAAACATGCAAACAGCGAATACTTTACCGCAAAAAGGATAATGCCCATTAGAAGTGTTTTGCGTCCACCTAATAGATGTTGCACTTTGCAACGTGGTAAAAATCCATTTGCAACACTCCATTCAACGAAAGGTACGGATTCCTCAAAGGGGCCAAATTCATGAGTATAGCTGCCTTGTTGTCGGTACGGCCTGCGCTTCAAGCGCGGGCATTTACACTTTAATATATTTAATTGTGGTATGGACGTTCGTTCGTCGTCGTCGTCGTCGTTCGTCATACCCAAAAAATCCGCCCAATTGTGCACGCTGCTGCTGGCGCGCGCGCGTGCCCGTCAAATGGCATCTGGCGGATTTGCGATTTCGATTTCTGGCACGAGAAATCGATCTGAAATCATGGAATCATGTGTTTTGTAAATCTGGATGTACTGTACAATCGATTATCCGAGTATCTGCACGAATCATCCCGCCTGTTGACTTTTGGCGATTCTAGCCAACAGGCAGCACTGGCGACAGTTCTCTCGCTTATAGAGTACGGGATATGAAGTTTGAGACATGAGTCATGAGGTACGGGATACGAGGTACCGGATATGCGGTATGTTGTACACAGTGTGAGGTATGGGTGATGTGTTTGGAAATATGGATTATGCGAATCGCGGTGTCAAATGTGCTGTCAGAGTACAGTTTAGGATATATTTAATTGTGGTATGGACGTTCGTTCGTCGTCGTCGTCGTCGTTCGTCATACCCAAAAAATCCGCCCAATTGTGCACGCTGCTGCTGGCGCGCGCGCGTGCCCGTCAAATGGCATCTGGCGGATTTGCGATTTCGATTTCTGGCACGAGAAATCGATCTGAAATCATGGAATCATGTGTTTTGTAAATCTGGATGTACTGTACAATCGATTATCCGAGTATCTGCACGAATCATCCCGCCTGTTGACTTTTGGCGATTTTAGCCAACAGGCAGCACTGGCGACAGTTCTCTCGCTTATAGAGTACGGGATATGAAGTTTGAGACATGAGTCATGAGGTACGGGATACGAGGTACCGGATATGCGGTATGTTGTACACAGTGTGAGGTATGGGTGATGTGTTTGGAAATATGGATTATGCGAATCGCGGTGTCAAATGTGCTGTCAGAGTACAGTTTAGGAGGGGTAAGCTTCACTCATAGAGTACGGGATATGATGTTTGAGACATGAGTCAGGTGGCACGGGATATGAGGTACGGGACATGAGGTGTGTTGTATTGAATATGTGAAATGCGGTGCGGTGTGAGATATGATGCTATGGTGATTTGGTGATATGGCCCGCGCTTCAAGCGCGGGTATTTAGCCAACAGGCAGCAGTGGCGACAGTTCTCTCGCTTATAGAGTACGGGATATGAGGTTTGAGACATGAGTCATGAGGTACCGGATACGAGGTACGGGATATGCGGTATGTTGTACACAGTGTGAGGTATGGGTGATGTGTTTGGAAATATGGATTATGCGAGTCGCGGTGTCAAATGTGCTGTCAGAGTACAGTTTAGGAGGGGTAAGCTTCACTCATAGAGTACGGGATATGATGTTTGAGACATGAGTCAGGTGGCACGGGATATGAGGTACGGGACATGAGGTGTGTTGTATTGGGTATGCGAAATGCGGTGCGGTGTGAGATATGGTGCTATGGTGATATTGTGATATGGCCCGCGCTTCAAGCGCGGGCATTCGCACTAGTTAATATATTTAATTGTGGTATGGACGTTCGTTCGTTCGTTCGTCGTCGTCGTTCGTCATACCCAAAAAATCCTCCCAATTGTGCACGCTGCTGCTGGCGCGCGCGCGTGCCCGCCAAATGGCATCTGGCGGATTTGCGATTTCGATTTCTGGCACGACAAATCGATCTGAAATCATGGAATCATGTGTTTTCAAAACCTCTATGTACTGCACAATCGATTATCCGGATATCTGCACGAATAATCCCGCCTGTTGCCTTTTGGCGATTTTAGCCAACAGGCAGCAGTGGCGCTCTCGCTTTTAGAGTACGGGATATGAGGTTTGAGACATGAGTCATGAGGTACGGGATACGAGGTACGGGATATGCGGTATGTTGTACACAGTGTGAGGCATGGGTGATGTGTTTGGAAATATGGAATATGCGAATCGCGGTGTCAAATGTGGTATCAGAGTACAGCATAGGAGGGGTATATTTCACTCATAAGCCAACAGGCAGCAGTGGCGCTCTCGCTTATAGAATACGGGATATGAGGTTTGAGACATGAGTCATGAGGTACGGGATACGAGGTACGGGATATGCGGTATGTTGTACACAGTGTGAGGCATGGGTGATGTGTTTGGAAATATGGAATATGCGAATCGCGGTATCAAATGTGGTATCAGAGTACAGCATAGGAGGGGTATATTTCACTCATAGAGTACGGGATATGATGTTTGATAGAGGACGGGATATGAGGTTTGAGACATGAGTCATGAGGTACGGGATACGAGGTATGGGATATGCGGTATGTTGTACACAGTGTGAGGTATGGGTGATGTGTTTGGAAATATGGATTATGCGAATTGCGGTGTCAAATGTGGTGTCAGACTACAGTTTAGGAGGGGTAAATTTCACTCATAGAGTACGGGATATGATGTTTGAGACATGAGTCATGTGGCACGGGATATGAGGTACGGGACATGAGGTGTGTTGTATTGGGTATGTGAAATGCGGTGCAGTGTGAGATATGGTGCTATGGTGATATGGTGATATGGCCCGCGCTTCAAGCTCGGGCATTCGCACGGTAAATACAGTTTAGGAGGGGTAAATTTCACTCATAGAGTACGGGATATGATGTTTGACACATGAGTCAGGTGGCACGGGATATATGAGGTACGGGATATACGGTATGTTGTATTGGGTATGTGAAATGCGGTGCGGTGTGAGATATGGTGCTATGGTGATATGGTGATATGGCCCGCGCTTCAAGCGCGGGCATTCGCACTAGTCTTATTATATTTAATTGTGCTATGGTTCGTTCGTTCGTTCGTTCGTTCGTTCGTTCGTTCGTTCGTTCGTTCGTTCGTCGTTGTCGTCGTTCGTCATACCCAAAAAATCCTCCCAATTGTGCACGCTGCTGCTGGCGCGCGCGCGTGCCCGTCAAATGGCATCTGGCGGATTTGCGATTTCGATTTCTGGCACGAGAAATCGATCTGAAATCATGGATTCATGTAATCTAAATGTACTGTACAATCGATTATCCGGGTATCTGCACAAATAATCCCGCCTGTTGACTTTTGGCGATTTTAGCCAACAGGCAGCAGTGGCGACAGTTCTCTCGCTTATACAGTACGGGATATGAGGTTTGAGACATGAGTCATGAGGTACGGGATACGAGGTACGGGATATGCGGTATGTTGTACACAGTGTGAGGTATGGGTGATGTATTTGGAAATATGGATTATGCGAATCGCGGTGTCAAATGTGGTGTCAGAGTACAGTTTAGGAGGGGTAGATTTCACTCATAGAGTACGGGATATGATGTTTGAGACATGAGTCAGGTGGCACGGGATATGAGGTACGGGACATGAGGTGTGTTGTATTGGGTATGCGAAATGCGGTGCGGTGTGAGATATGGTGCTATGGTGATATGGTGATATGGCCTGCGCTTCAAGCGCGGGCATTCGCACGGTAAATACAGTTTAGGAGGGGTAAATTTCACTCATAGAGTACGGGATACGATGTTTGAGACATGAGTCAGGTGGCACGGGATATATGAGGTACGGGACATGAGGTGTGTTGTATTGGGTATGCGAAATGCGGTGCGGTGTGAGATATGGTGCTATGGTGATATGGTGATATGGCCCGCGCTTCAAGCGCGGGCATTCGCACTAGTTATATTTAATTGTGCTATGGTTCGTTCGTCGTCGTTCGTCGTCGTCGTTCGTCATACCCAAAAAATCCGCCCAATTGTGCACGCTGCTGCTGGCGCGCGCGCGTGCCCGTCAAATGGCATCTGGCGGATTTGCGGCTTCGATTTCTGGCACGAGAAATCGATCTGCAATCATGGAATCATGTGTTTTGAAAACCTGTATGTACTGCACAATCGATTATCCGGGTATCTGCACGAAGAATCCCGCCTGTTGACTTTTGGCGATTTTAGCCAAAAGGCAGCAGTGGCCCTCTCGCTTATAGAGTACGGGATATGAGGTTTGAGACATGAGTCATGAGGTACGGGATACGAGGTACGGGATATGCGGTATGTTGTACACAGTGTGAGGCATGGGTGATGTGTTTGGAAATATGGATTATGCGAATCTCCGTGTCAAATGTGGTGTCAGAGTACAGCTTAGGAGGGGTATATTTCACTCATAGAGTACGGGATATGATGTTTGATAGAGTCCGGGATATGAGGTTTGAGACATGAGTCATGAGGTACGGGATACGAGGTACGGGATCTGCGGTATGTTGTACACAGTGTGAGGTATGGGTGATGTGTTTGGAAATATGGATTATGCGAATTGCGGTGTCAAATGTGGTGTCACAGTACAGTTTAGGAGGGGTAAATTTCACTCATAGAGTACGGGATATGATGTTTGAGACATGAGTCATGTGGCACGGGATATGACGTACGGGACATGAGGTGTGTTGTATTGGGTATGTGAAATGCGGTGCAGTGTGAGATATGGTGCTATGGTGATACGGTGATATGGCCCGCGCTTCAAGCGCGGGCATTCGCACTAGTTATATTTAATTGTGCTATGGTTCGTCGTTTGTCGTCGTCGTTTGTCGTCGTCGTTCGTCATCCCCAAAAAATCCTCCCAATTGTGCACGCTGCTGCTGGCGCGCGCGCGTGCCCGTCAAATGGCATCTGGCGGATTTGCGATTTCGATTTCGGGCACGACAAATCAATCTGAAATCATGGAATCAGGTGTTTTAAAAATCTGTATGTACTGTACAATCGATTATCCGGGTATCTGCACGAATAATCCCGCCTTTTCACTTTTGGCGATTTTAGCCAACCGGCAGCAGTGGCGACAGTTCTCTCGCTTATAGAGTACGGGATATGAGGTTTGAGACATGAGTCATGAGGTACGGGATACGAGGTACGAGATATGCGGTATGTTGTACACAGTGTGAGGTATGGGTGATGTGTTTGGAAATATGGATTATGCGAATTGCGGTGTCAAATGTGGTGTCAGAGTACAGTTTAGGAGGGGTAAATTTCACTCATAGAATACGGGACATGATGTTTGAGTAAGGTACGGGATGCGAGGTACGGGATATGCGGTATGTTGTACACAGTGTGAGCTATGGGTGATATGTTTGGAAATATGGATTATGCGAATCGCGGTGTCAAATGTGCTGTCAGAGTACAGTCTAGGAGGGGTAGGTTTCACTCATAGAGTACGGGATATGATGTTTGAGACACGAGTCACGTGGCACGGGATATGAGGTACGGGACATGAGGTGTGTTGTATTGGGTATGTGAAATGTGGTGCGGTGTGAGATATGGTGCTATGGTGATATGGTGATATGGCCCGCGCTTCAAGCGCGGGCATTCGCTCTAGTTATTATATTTAATTGTGCTATGGTTCGTTCGTTCGTTCGTTCGTTCGTTCGTTCGTTCGTCGTCGTTCGTCATACCCAAAAAATCCTCCCAATTGTGCACGCTGCTGCTGGCGCGCGCGCGTGCCCGTCAAATGGCATCTGGCGGATTTGCGATTTCGATTTCTGGCACGAGAAATCGATCTGAAATCATGGAATCATGTGTTTTGGAAAAAATCTGGATGTACTGTACAATCGATTTTCCGGGTATCTGCACGAATCATCCCGCCTGTTGACTTTTGGCGATTTCAGACGACAGGCAGCAGTGGCGACAGTTTTCTCGCTTATAGAGTACGGGATATGAGGTTTGAGACATGAGTCATGAGGTACGGGATACGAGGTACGGGATATGCGGTATGTTGTACACAGGGTGAGGTATGGGTGATGTGTTTGGAAATATAGATTATGCGAATCGCGGTGTCAAATGTGGTGTCAGAGTACAGTTTAGGAGGGGTAAATTTCACTCATAGATTACGGGATATGATGTTTGAGACATGAGTCATGTGGTACGGGATATGAGGTACGGGATATACGGTATGTTGTATTGGGTATGTGAAATGCGGTGCGGTGTGAGATATGGTGCTATGGTGATATGGTGATATGGCCCGCGCTTCAAGCGCGGGCATTCGCACTAGTATTATATTTAAATGTGCTATGGTTCGTTCGTTCGTTCGTTCGTCGTTGTCGTCGTTCGTCATACCCAAAAAATCCTCCCAATTGTGCACGCTGCTGCTGGCGCGCGCGCGTGCCCGTCAAATGGCATCTGGCGGATTTGCGATTTCGATTTCTGGCACGACAAATCGATCTGAAATCATGGATTCATGTAATCTGAATGTACTGTACAATCGATTATCCGGGTATCTGCACGAATAATCCCGCCTGTTGACTTTTGGCGATTTTAGCCAACAGGCAGCAGTGGCGACAGTTCTCTCGCTTATACAGTACGGGATATGAGGTTTGAGACATGAGTCATGAGGTACGGGATCCGAGGTACGGGATATGCGGTATGTTGTACACAGTGTGAGGTATGGGTGATGTGTTTGGAAATATGGATTATGCGAATCGCGGTGTCAAATGTGCTGTCAGAGTACAGTTTAGGAGGGGTAGGTTTCACTCATAGAGTACGGGATATGATGTTTGAGACATGAGTCAGGTGGCACGGGATATGAGGTACGGGACATGAGGTGTGTTGTATTGGGTATGCGAAATGCGGTGCGAGGTGAGATATGGTGCTATGGTGATATGGTGATATGGCCCGCGCTTCAAGCGCGGGCACTGGCACGGTAAATACAGTTTAGGAGGCATAAATTTCACTCATAGAGTACGGGATATGATGTTTCAGACATGAGTCAGGTGGCACGGGATATATGAGGTACGGGACATGAGGTGTGTTGTATTGGGTATGCGAAATGCGGTGCGGTGTGAGATATGGTGCTATGGTGATATGGTGATATGGCCCGCGCTTCAAGCGCGGGCATTCGCACTAGTTATCATATTTAATTGTGCTATGGTTCGTTCGTTCGTTCGTTCGTTCGTTCGTTCGTCGTCGTTCGTCATACCCAAAAAATCCGCCCAATTGTGCACGCTGCTGCTGGCGCGCGCGCGTGCCCGTCAAATGACATCTGGCGGATTTGCGATTTCGATTTCTGGCACGACAAATCGATCTGAAATCATGGAATCACGTGTTTCAAAAATCTGTATTTACTGTACAATCGATTATCCAGGTATCCGCACGAATCATCCCGCTTGTTGACTTTTGGCGATTTTAGCCAACAGGTGCGACAGTTCTCTCGCTTGTAGAGTACGGGATATGAGGTTTGAGACATGAGTCATGAGGTACGGGATACGAGGTACGGGATATGCGGTATGTTGTACACAGTGTGGGGTAAATTTGGCGATTTTAGCCAACAAGCATCAGTGGCGACAGTTCTCTCGCTTATACAGTACGGGATATGAGGTTTGAGACATGAGTCATGAGGTACGGGATACGAGGTACGGGATATGCGGTATGTTGTACACAGTGTGAGGCATGGGTGATGTGTTTGGAAATATGGATTATGCGAATCGCGGTGTCAAATGTGGTGTCAGAGTACAGTTTAGGAGGGGTAAATTTGGCTCCTAGAGTATGGGATATGATGTTTGAGTGTGGTACGGGATACGAGGTACGGGATATGCGGTCGTCGTCGTCGTTCGTCATACCCAAAAAGTCCTGCCAATTGTGCACGCTGCTGCTGGCGCGCGCGCGTGCCCGTCAAATGGCATCTGGCGGATTTGCGATTTCGATTTCTGGCACGAGAAATCGATCTGAAATCATGGAAGAATGTGTTTAGAAAACCTGTATGTACTGCACAATCGATTATCCGGGTATCCGCACGAATAATCCCGCCTGTTGACTTTTGGCGATTTTAGCCAACAGGCAGCAGTGGCGCTCTCGCTTATAGAGTACGGGATATGAGGTTTGAGACATGAGTCATGAGGTACGGGATACGAGGTACGGGATATGCGGTATGTTGTACACAATGTGAGGCATGGGTGATGTGTTTGGAAATATGGAATATGCGAATCGCGGTGTCAAACGTGGTGTCAGAGTACAGTTTAGGAGGGGTAAATTTCACTCATAGAGTACGGGATATGATGTTTGATAGAGTACGGGATATGAGGTTTGAGACATGAGTCATGAGGTACGGGATACGAGGTACGGGATATGCGGTATGTTGTACACAGTGTGAGGTATGGGTGATGTGTTTGGAAATATGGATTATGCGAATTGCGGTGTCAAACGTGGTGTCAGAGTACAGTTTAGGAGGGGTAATTTTCACTCATAGATTACGGGATATGATGTTTGAGACATGAGTCATGTGGCACGGGATATGAGGTACGCGACATGAGGTGTGTTGTATTGGGTATGTGAAATGCGGTGCGGTGTGAGATATGGTGCTATGGTGATATGGTGATATGGCCCGCGCTTCAAGCGCGGGCATTCGCACTAGTTAATATATTTAATTGTGGTATGGACGTTCGTTCGTTCGTTCGTTCGTTCGTTCGTTCGTCGTCGTTCGTCATACCCAAAAATCTTATTATATTTAATTGTGGTATGGACATTCGTTCGTTCGTCGTCGTCGTCGTCGTCGTCGTTGTCGTCGTTCGTCCTACCCAAAAAATCCTCCCAATTGTGCACGCTGCTGCTGGCGCGCGCGCGTGCCCGTCAAATGGCATGTGGCGGATTTGCGATTTCGATTTCTGGCACGAGAAATCGATCTGAAATCATGGAATCATCGGTTTTGGAAACCTGTATGTACTGCACAATCGATTATCCGGGTATCTGCACGAATAATGCCGCCTGTTGACTTTTGGCGATTTTAGCCAACAGGCAGCAGTGGCGCTCTCGCTTATAGAGTACGGGATATGAGGTTTGAGACATGCGTCATGAGGTACGGGATACGAGGTACGGGATATGCGGTATGTTGTACACAGTGTGAGGCATGGGTGATGTGTTTGGAAATGTGGTATATGCGAATCGCGGTGTCAAATGTGGTGTCAGAGTACAGTTTAGGAGGGGTATATTTCACTCATAGAGTACGGGATATGATGTTTGATAGAGTACGAGATATGAGGTTTGAGACATGAGTCATGAGGTACGGGATACGAGGTACGGGATATGCGGTATGTTGTACACAGTGTGAGGTATGGGTGATGTGTTTGGAAATATGGATTATGCCAATTGCGGTGTCAAATGTGGCGTCAGAGTACAGTTTAGGAGGGGTAAATTTCACTCATAGAGTACGGGATATGATGTTTGAGACATGAGTCATGTGGCACGGGATATGAGGTACGGGACATGAGGTGTGTTGTATTGGGTATGTGAAATGCGGTGCAGTGTGAGATATGGTGCTATGGTGATATGGTGATATGGCCCGCGCTTCAAGCGCGGGCATTCGCACTAGTTGATATATTTAATTGTGGTATGGACGTTCGTTGTCGTCGTGGTCGTCGTTGTCGTCGTTCGGTTAGGCTGCCACTCTGTTGACACAAATCGTCGTGGAAAAAATTCCTGGTGACACAAAATTCCAGGAAAGTCCTGATGACACAAATCGCCGGTGAAGTACTGCTCTGCAGACGGTAAAACTCAGCCTGCGCCGGCGCGCGCTGCGGAACAGCGCCAGTGGCGGGAATCGAAACCGGGGCTCTGGCGTAAGCGCATTGCGCACCGCCAACTAGGACAGGCCTAGACGCCCATGCGACCGGAGAGATAGTATATAGATTTGTCCATATACATTCAAAATTTTTTAAAAAAGCAAAGGCCCCGGGCCAGCCCCGGGGCCTTTGTGGCTGCTTGTGGTGCCTCATGTCCTTGCAACAGGTGAATGCATGCATACGGATAGGCTTTTGAAGGTAAGAGGACATGCACATGGGACAAAGTGAGAGTTTTTGAGGGTTTGTGGTGATATGGTACCATAGTGCAACAACCAGGTCTCCAAAAGTACCCGGGGGGTAACTTGGCGCCACCGGCTCCGATTTTGGTGCTACCTAGGTCAAAAGTTGCGCAAAGGTGTCTTCTTCTCGGAAGGCTATAGCCAGTTGGGTCTATCTGACCCTCGTTTTGAGCTATTGGGCCGCCATTGGTGGGGTGTCACTCCAAAAATTGAGTTTTTTTACCAGTTTTCAAACACAGGTTCTTAAAAGTACCCGGGGGATAGCTTGGCGCCACCGGCTCCGATTTTGGTGCTACCTAGGTCGAAAGTTGCGCAAAGGTGTCTACTTCCCAAAAAGCTATAGCTGGTTGGGTCCGTTTGATCCTCGTTTTGAGCTATTGGGCCGCCATTGGTTGGGCGTCACTCCAAAAATTGAGTTTTTTTACCAGTTTTCAAACACAGGTTCTTAAAAGTACCCGGGGGGCAACGAACATGTTCGGCCGTTGAGATAGCTCTTCAAGAAGGTCAGATGGGATGGAGGCATCCTCTAGGAATCTCCAAGCCAAAACCATGCCAAGCTCATTCAACACAAAGTATGCACTCTCAAAAAGCTTCTCAAAGTGATGGTCCATTTTGACCGTACACTTTTTTGCTATTTTGAATGTGTGGTCAGCTGACAATTTGTGTGCCCCCAGTGACTTGAGGCAAGCATCATAAAAACCCTTTCCTTGGGCAGCCTCCTTGGCAATCATTGCTACCAATAGAAACTCAGTTGGAGGGGCACCCCAATCACTGAATGGAAAATAAACATCAGCATGAAAAACAACTTCATTGTATCTCCCCTCGTACAACGAAGCCATTTGCTCTGCCGTGGCACTCATGCTTACACCCTTAGAGAGGCCAGTTAAAACAAGTCGAAGCACTTGCTTATGCAAGGCACTTCGTTGGAATAATATAAAGGGAAAGGCTCTTTGTAACTTGGGAGTCGATTGGCTATGAATTTCCCAAGAATGGTACGTTTTACAACAACCTACTAATAAGGCCTTAACTTGGTGCCTACATGCATACCCTCGCATAAGAAGCATGCAGTTTTCTTCTAAAAGGCATGCAACCCTCCTATGCCACTTGTGAACACGCAAAGGTTGTCAACAGGCAGCACAAAAGAGATGCACTTTGTATTGTGTCAATGGGTCCCACACAAAAAAGGCAGGACTCCCATTGGCACATGTTGTTACCATTCTTCCCCACAAACTTTGGGTGTTCTTGATCACACCCATTTCGTAACTGGTGAAGTAGGGTGGGTCCTTTTTGGATCCACCTTTGGCTCCCCGTACTTCTGGTGACATCCATAGCCATATGTAGAATAGCAGCAACAGTTGCATGTTCATCATGCCTGAAAAATGATGCATGATGTGTAGAAATATTTATTTCGACTGATGTAACGTAACGTCAACAGTCAAATGCTACGATTTTCACAGATTTACATACCTGTGGTACTCAAGTCAAATACTGATACACAGTCGACCAAATACTGGAATACCGCGGCGCCGCGGTATTTACTGTGGTATAATACTGCGGTGTTCCCCGGCGCCGCGGTATTTTGGGGTATGTCACGGTAGCGGCACCCTTCCCCGTCGTTCGTCATACCCAAAAAATCCTCCCAATTGTGCACGCTGCTGCTGGCGCGCGCGCGTGCCCGTCAAATGGCAGCTGGCGGATTTGCGACTTCGATTTCTGGCACGAGAAATCGATCTGAAATCATGGAATCATGTGTTTCGAAAACCTGTATGTACTGCACAATCGATTATCCGGGTATCTGCACGAATAATCCCGCCTGTTGACTTTTGGCGATTTTAGCCAACAGGCAGCAGTGGCGCTCTCGCTTATAGAGTACGGGATATGAGGTTTGAGACATGAGTCATGAGGTACGGGATACGAGGTACGGGATATGCGGTATGTTGTACACAGTGTGAGGCATGGGTGATGTGTTTGAAAATATGGAATATGCGAATCGCGGTGTCAAATGTGGTGTCAGAGTACAGCTGAGGAGGGGTATATTTCACTCATAGAGTACGGGATATGATGTTTGAGACATGAGTCATGAGGTACGGGACATGGGGTGTGTTGTATTGGGTATGTGAAATGCGGTGCAGTGTGAGATATGGTGCTATGGTGATATGGTGATATGGCCCGCGCTTCAAGCGCGGGCATTCGCACTAGTTAATATACTTAATTGTGGTAAGGTTCGTTCGTCGTCGTCGTCTTTTGTCGTCGTCGTCGTTCGTCATACCCAAAAAATCCTCCCAATTGTGCACGCTGCTGCTGGCGCACGCGCTGCCCGTCAAATGGCATCTGGCGGATTTGCGATTTCGATTTCTGACACGAGAAATCGATCTGAAATCATGGAATCATGTGTTTTGAAAACCTGTATGTACTGCACAATTGATTATCCGGGTATCTGCACGAATAATCCCGCCTGTTGACTTTTGGCGATTTTAGCCAACAGGCAGCAGTGGCGCTCTCGCTTATAGAGTACGGGATATGAGCTTTGAGACATGAGTCATGAGGTACGGGATACGAGGTACGGGATATGCGGTATGTTGTACACAGTGTGAGGCATGGGTGATGTGTTTGAAAATATGGAATATGCGAATCGCGGTGTCAAATGTGGTGTCAGAGTACAGCTGAGGAGGGGTATATTTCACTCATAGAGTACGGGATATGATGTTTGAGACATGAGTCATGAGGTACGGGACATGGGGTGTGTTGTATAGGGTATGTGAAATGCTGTGCAGTGTGAGATATGGTGCTATGGTGATATGGTGATATGGCCCGCGCTTCAAGCGCGGGCATTCGCACTAGTTAATATACTTAATTGTGGTAAGGTTCGTTCGTCGTCGTCGTCGTTTGTCGTCGTCGTCGTTCGTCATACCCAAAAAATCCTCCCAATCGTGCACGCTGCTGCTGGCGCACGCGCGTGCCCGTCAAATGGCATCTGGCGCATTTGCGATTTCGATTTCTGACACGAGAAATCGATCTGAAATCATGGAATCATGTGTTTTGAAAACCTGTATGTACTGCACAATTGATTATCCGGGTATCTGCACGAATAATCCCGCCTGTTGACTTTTGGCGATTTTAGCCAACAGGCAGCAGTGGCGCTCTCGCTTATAGAGTACGGGATATGAGGTTTGAGACATGAGTCATGAGGTACGGGATACGAGGTACGGGATATGCGGTATGTTGTACACAGTGTGAGGCATGGGTGATGTGTTTGGAAATGTGGAATATGCGAATCGCGGTGTCAAATGTGGTTTCAGAGTACAGCTTAGGAGGGGTATATTTCACTCATAGAGTACGGGATATGATGTTTGATAGAGTACGGGATATGAGGTTTGAGACATGAGTCATGAGGTACGGGATACGAGGTACGGGATATGCGGTATGTTGTACACAGTGTGAGGTATGGGTGATGTGTTTGGAAATATGGATTATGCGAATTGCGGTGTCAAATGTGGTGTCAGAGTACAGTTTAGGAGGGGTAATTTTCACTCATAGAGTACGGGATATAATGTTTGAGACATGAGTCATGTGGCACGGGATATGAGGTACGGGACATGAGGTGTGTTGTATTGGGTATGTGAAATGCGGTGCAGTGTGAGATATGGTGCTATGGTGATATGGTGATATGGCCCGCGCTTCAAGCGCGGGCATTCGCACTAGTTAATATATTTAATTGTGGTAAGGTTCGTTCGTTCGTCGTCGTTCGTCATACCCCAAAAATCCTCCCAATTGTGCTCGCTGCTGCTGGCGCGCGCGCGTTCCCGTCAAATGGCATCTGGCGGATTTGCGATTTCGATTTCTGGCACGACCAATCGATCTGAAATCATGGAATCACGTGTTTTGGAAATCTGTATGTCCTGTACAATCGATTATCCGGGTATCCGCACGAATCATCCCGCCTGTTCACTTTTGGCGATTTTAGCCAACAGGCAGCAGTGGTGACAGTTCTTTCGCTTATAGAGTATGGGATATGAGGTTTGAGGCATGAGTCATGAGGTACGGGATACGAGGTACGGGATTCGCGGTATGTTGTACACAGTGTGAGGTATGGGTGATGTGTTTGGAAATATGGATTATGCGAATCGCGGTGTCAAATGTGGTGTCAGAGTACAGTTTAGGAGGGGTAAATTTCACTCATAGAGTACGGGATATGATGTTTGAGTGAGGTACGGGATACGAGCTACGGGATATGCGGTATGTTGTACACAGTGTGAGATATTGGTGATGTGTTTGGAAATCTGGATTATGCGAATCGCGGTGTCAAATGTGCTGTCAGAGTACAGTTTTGGAGCGGTGAGTTTCACTCATAGAGTACGGGATATGATGTTTGAGACATGAGTCATGTGGCACGGGATATGAGGTACGGGACATGAGGTGTGTTGTATTGGGTATGTGAAATGCGGTGCGGTGTGAGATATGGTGCTATGGTGATATGGTGATATGACCCGCCCTAGTTAATATATTTAATTGTGGTATGGACGTCGTCGTCGTTGTCGTCGTTGTCGTCGTTCGTCATACCCAAAAAATCCTCCCAATTGTGCACGCTGCTGCTGGCGCGCGCCCGTGCCCGTCAAATGGCATCTGCGGATTTGCGATTTCGATTTCTGGCACGACCAATCGATCTGAAATCATGGAATCACGTGTTTTAAAAATCTGTATGTACTGTACAATCGATTATCCGGGTATCTGCACGAATAATCCCGCCTGTTCACTTTTGGCGATTTTAGCCAACAGGCAGCAGTGGCGACAGTTCTCTCGCTTATAGAGTACGGGATATGAGGTTTGAGACATGAGTCATGAGGTACGGGATACGAGGTACGGGATATGCGGTATGTTGTACACAGTGTGAGGTATGGGTGATGTGTTTGGAAATATGGATTATGCGAATCGCGGTGTCAAATGTGCTGTCAGAGTACAGTTTTGGAGCGGTGAGTTTCACTCGTAGACTACGGGATATGATGTTTGAGACATGAGTCAGGTGGCACGGGATATGAGGTACGGGACATGAGGTGTGTTGTATTGGGTATGTGAAATGCGGTGCGGTGTGAGATATGGTGCTATGGTGATATGGTGATATGGCCCGCGCTTCAAGCGCGGGCATTCGCATCGGTTAATATGTTTAATTGTGGTATGGAGGGCGTCGTCGTCGTCGTTGTCGTCGTTCGTCATACCCCAAAAATCCTCCCAATTGTGCTCGCTGCTGCTGGTGCGCGCGCGTGCCCGTCAAATGGCATCTGGCGGATTTGCGATTTCGATTTCTGGCACGACCAATCGATCTGAAATCATGGAATCACGTGTTTTAAAAATCTGTATGTACTGTACAATCGATTATCCGGGTATCTGCACGAATAATCCCGCCTGTTCAATTTTGGCGATTTTAGCCAACAGGCAGCAGTGCTGACAGTTCTCTCGCTTATAGAGTAGGGGATATGAGGTTTGAGACATGAGTCATGAGGTACGGGATACGAGGTACGGGATATGCGGTATGTTGTACACAGTGTGAGGTATGGGTGATGTGTTTCGAAATATGGATTATGCGAATCGCGGTGTCAAATGTGGTGTCAGAGTACAGTTTAGGAGGGGTAAATTTCACTCATAGAGTACGGGATATGATGTTTGAGTGAGGTACGGGATACGAGGAACGGGATATGCGGTATGTTGTACACAGTGTGAGGTATGGGTGCTGTGTTTGGAAATATGGATTATGTGAATCGCGGTGTCAAATGTGCTGTCAGAGTACAGTTTAGGAGAGGTAGGTTTCACTCATAGAGTACGGGATATGATGTTTGAGACATGAGTCAGGTGGCACGGGATATGAGGTACGGGACATGAGGTGTGTTGTATTGGGTATGTGAAATGCGGTGCGGTGTGAGATATGGTGCTATGGTGATATGGTGATATGGCCCGCGCTTCAAGCGCGGGCATTCGCACTAGTTGCTATTTTTTTCAGACTGGTGGTCGTGTAAAGGCGCGGGCCCGGCGGCGGCGCGCGTGTGCGCAACGCAGAAAAAATTTATGCTACAAGGGAGGATTTTTTCTGTTGATTGCACAGGTGAATGCGTATTTTTGAGGCAGATCGAGCGGTGTGCAGTACCGTTGCATTTTCGCCGATTTTGGCTGTCCAGTCGGCGACGCGGGCGCTAACCGCCTGTAACTACTGCCAGTACCACCTGTTAACGCTATCTGTCGATGTTATCGGCGGCGCCAGCGCCGGCGCTGCACAGCACGACACGTGTGTGTGTGTCAGTCAATTTCTGCAAATCTTCTGAAGTTTTCTCCATGTACCAGTATTGGCTTGGAGCGAAGTTCCTGCCGGCATTGCATCACTGGTGCAATACCCCCCTATCAGGTGCACCCATTGCTCTTTGTAGGTACTCATGTTTGCAACTAGCTTCGACCCCTTTAGTTGTAGCCCCTACAGCGAGATGGATCCATTCACCCACCCCTGGAAATGGAGGCCAAAGGAGGCTTGTGGCATCCCATGCGGTTGCCATCAGACATCTTTAGGCCAACCAAGTGCCGTCCCCGGCACCTCAGTCCTCATCTCCGCCCTCCCCGGCTCCTCAGTTGCCATCCCCGGCATCAGGGGCACCTCTTCGGGCCCTTGCAGCACTTCCCACCAACCCCAAGACCTTCGATCGCGAATAGTTGGCCAAGGCTCGTGCATGCCGCGAAGCTCTTCGTGAGGCCCAAGCCCACGCCCAAGCCCGAGACCCCCCTCCCCCGCGACGCCTAACAAAGGCTGAGCCTCGAGGACCACGACCCTTAACCGCAAAGCAGAGGGTTCGGAAGCTCCTCAAGGCGCGCAAGACCCGTAAACGTAAGGAACGCTAACCTACCTCTAACCAAAAGAAAAAAAAAAGAGGTTGGACCTCACATTGCTCTATGTTCTGAAAATACCAGGGCCAACCTGGCTGTAGCGGCTTTGTTCAGAAAGTGGGACGTGTAGCCATGAGTGAGGGCAGCTGTGAGTGTAAAAGTATCTCTACATCAAAGATGTTTGACTAACTGCCTTGCATCATTAGTGCGGTACACCCGTGTTGCACACAACATGTGATATTGACCACGTCAACCTAAAGCACAAATGCAAAGTTGGGAACCCAAACCTTAAAGCGAGCATGTAAAAGCTATCAGGTACCATTTAAATTTTAGTAAAGCGTATGCGGTAACTGTATCCGTAAAAGTAATTGTATTTGCAACCACTATTGCAAAAAGTAGCCATGGGTGAGTGTAGCCATGAAGGTAAAATGTGGCACCGAGCGTGACCAGGAGTGTAAAATGTAGCCATGAGTGTAGCCGTTGGTGTGAAATGTAGCCCTACGTGTAGCCCTCTGTGTAAATGCTATCCTGTAAAAGGTATCATGTAAAGGGTATGCTGTAAAAGTAATTGTTAAAGTAACTGTACCTACCACCATGAGTGCAAAATGTACCCATGGGTGAGTGTAGCCATGAGTGTACTATGTAGCACTCAGTGTAGCCATGAGCGTAAAATGTAACCATGACCTAAGGCATAAGTGGGCGTAGGCATGAGTGTAAGATGTAGCCATGACTGTAGCCATGAGTGCAAAATGTAGCCGTACGTTTAACCAGGTGTAAAATGAAGCCATGAGCGTAAAATGTAGCCATGGGTGTAGCCATGAGTTTTGAATGTAAGCTTGAGAGTAGCGGTGTGCATAAAATGTAGCCCAGAGTGTGGCCATGAGAGCAAAAGGTAGCCATGAGTATAGCCGTGCGTGTAAAATGTTGCCATCAGTGTATGATTAGTGTTCAATTTAAATTCAAATGTAAATGTAGCCATGAACTTAAATGCTGAAGCCAACAACATCTATCAGAAAAAATTGGATGCTAGCACCAAATTTTCTACCCGCGCATTTGCGCGGGCTAAAGGCTAGTACGGCTTAGGACTACGCGTAGGACTAAAGGATCTGCCCACATCTGGCGCCTGCGCTTGAATTAACTGAAAATGGGAAAAAAAAGGAATTGATTTTCTGATTTAATTGATTGCTGGGGCTGAACAGCGTATTTTCCTAAATGCCACCATCAAGCGCATCTGTTCTACTATTTTTCAGACACAGATGTCAGACACATCATCTGAGCTCAACTACAGTCCCCTTCCCTTGTCCCCGGCACCATCGGAGGTCCTCGAAGAAGACCCATATGAAGCGTGCTCCGATGAGGAAGATAATGATGAGGAAGATGCCAGCGTGAAGTTTCTGGAGATGGGTGCCACTTGGGAGCCGGTTGTGCATGCGTTTGCCGGCTCTAGTCACCAAGAAGTTTGTGACCGCATGGAGGATTGGGCGGATGAGAACGGCTATGTTCTCAGTCGTCGTGGCGATAAAAGCAAAGGCCAAGCATCTTTTGATTGCGCCAAAGTAGGCCGCCAAAAACAGCACAATCGTAACGCAGCCCAATCCGGGGTCCTTCCCGAGGATAGTAGGACGGTGCCAACATATGCACCGGATTCAAAGGAGGATTGTTTTCCCTTCAATGTGTACATTTCTCGCCGGAAGGATGGCATGCGCGAGATGTGGTCCGTGAGTCCCAAAGGACTCCGCCTGCACCATAACCATCCACCGCAAACGGCCAAGCAAAAAACATTCCTTGGTCCGGTGAATTTGTCCCGTGAGGATGCCGATTTATTCATGAACTTGGGACAAGCCTTCATGCCCCCCCGCAATGTGGTACATTTCATGCGGAACCGCAGAGTCGGGATCACCGCAAAACAGGTGCAAAACATTTATGATGACAAAGGGTACTCCTCAGCGCTGGATGCCCACGAGTTGGTCAACCGCCTTGCGGAAAAGGGCAAACATGGGTGGTACACCCATGTGGTGAAGCATGACATTGGGAAACTATCCCATGTCTTCTGGATGAGCGTCGAGCAAATTGCTATTGCCCGGCGCTTCCCATATCTAATCCTCCACGACAATACCTATCAAAGCAATAGGTATAACCTCAACATTGGCCTCTTCGTGGGGGTCAACAACTATGGGCAGTCAGTGCTCATGGGCCTAGCCATAGTCGTGGGCGAAAATACTCGCGACTTTGAGTACCAGTTTACCCACTGGTGGGCGGCCGTGGGCATCGCGCCCGTGGTCATGTTCACGGATGCATGTGACAAGGCTTCGGGGGCCGTTGCCCCCGTTTTCCCCAACGCCAAGCACTTCTGGTGTTACTGGCACATTGCCAAGAACGTGGCCAAGAACCTGAAAGGCGTTCTTGGCCACGACACTTTCACCAAATTGGTCCGCCTCATGGCCCGTTCACACCGCCAAGTCTCCATTGTTGTCTTTGAGCACATGTGGAATGTTGAAATTCTTGGGGACCCAATCTTTTCAAGTTGACATACATATTTGAGTGCTACGTGGGGGGGGGACAAGGTGCGACGCTGGGCACGCTGTTTTCAGGTGGGTGTGTTCACACGTGGGATTGTGTCCACACAACGGGTGGAGGGCATCCATAGGTGGGCAAAGGAGGGCCGCCTAACCAAGCGGAAAAAGTTGAACAACGTTTTTGACGCACTCATGGTCATTGTGGGGGAGCTTATTTTGAAATGGGAGCGTCTGGACACACGCGTGACAACGGGCTCCTTTCGCTCCCGGCATGAGACGGCGCAGCAAACTTTTCCAATGCCGTATGAGGCAATGAAGGACCGGCTGACCACATGGGGAAGGGATGAGGCAGCCCAACAGATGCTCCTTTCCTTTGGGTACGACATGAAGAGGCTGCCGGACCACGCATACGAGGCTCTGACCGCTCCCGCCTTTGACAACTGTCCTGACCCCACAAGGGGGGTGGAGGATCTTTTGGAGTACGATCTCCCCCCCACAATGGTGGCCCCCGCGCCTAATGCAGCCATCTTTGAAGTTTCCAGACAAGGAACCAATGTAGCTCACTATGTTCAACTCTCGGGGCCGGTCCGGACCTCCGTTGGATCTACCACCTACAGCTTGTACCGTGACCTGGTGTGCACTTGTGCATTTCCTACCATGCTTGCGATGCAGGCATTTTTGGCGGGTATTGCGGGACGACGCATTCGCCGCTTTCCACTTGGGCCTTGTGCATTCCCAATATTTCTTGGAGGACCCTCCCATGCATGAGGAGTTGGAGCTTATGTCCCGGAACGTGGTTGGGAAGCTTTACCACAACCATGAGCGTGTCGGTCCTTGTCCCGTGGAGGCACGGAGTGTGGAAGGCATCGTTCCCGAGGGGGAGGGTGAGACGGCACTACTGGTGCGCCGAGGGGAGGTCCAAAGAATAAGGAACCGGTTGCAATTGGGTGCCTTGGCTAGGGAGTTTGTGGATGTGGCGATTGTTTCGCAAGAACGCTTTGAAGATGCTAGATTTACTTTGCGGACGTGGATTGACACGCAAAGGAAACCATTGGGTGACCTTAAAGCGGACAGTCCAGCAAAGGCACCCACCAAAGCACCAAAACGAAAGGCATCGGAGATGGCTACCGGCGGAAAGAAGAAAAAGAAAAACACCGCGGAGCCCGACGTCCCACCCCCCTCCGTACCTCCACCACAAGTGTACGTCACCCCCCCGTTTGTACCCCCCTTTGTCCCCGCTTACCCCCCAGTGCCTTTTGCTAACCAACCGATTCATGAAGAGGGGAGTGATGATGTAGTTATGCTTCGCAGGGTGCCCCCCCCCTCCCAATTCACACCCTCCCTTCCGGCTCAGGCACACCCTCCGGTATTGCCTGTTTGTCGCAGGGTGTGCACTCCTCCCAAGCTACGTCTAGCACCCAATCATTGCAACCCCGTCCACTCCCCTTCTCTCAAGCCACCCCAAGTAGTCAAATTCCCATCCCGCATCCATACTTATACACGCAAGGCTCACAAGTCCCATTGTCCATGGGCATGCAATGTTGGCCCAACCCCGGGTTTGTGCCAACAACGGATGCCGCATACTTTCCCTTGGATCAAATTCTGAACCCTGCACCACCGGCGCCCAAGAAAGGGGGCGGTAAAGGCAAGGGCAAGGGCAGAGCCAAGGCAAAGAAGTAATGGAATGCAATCTGACTGACGTCGTGCGAAGACAAGGGGCGCGCTCCCTCGGTTTGTCGTGTCCTTGGCACGTGGTGCAACGGGGTCATGCATGGGGTTAGAGGGCACATGGGGGCCCGTACTGCACCCATTCCCCCTCTGAATCGGATGAAACATGGCCCCGCTTGGGGGCCCATGACAAGGGGCGCGCTCCCACCGTGTGTCTTCCCCTTGGCACGTGGGTCGTTGGGGTGAAGCATGGGGTCAGAGGGCACATGGGGGCCCGTATTGCACCCCTCCCCCCCCTGGAATGGATTGAATATGGCCCCGCTCGGGAGCCCACCACAAGGGGCACGTGGGACCCGTTCCCCTTATCCCACCGTCAAGTTCCTCTTCTTACCCACGCGTGCCTTTGGATGCTTGTGTGCAACCCCCTTACGCCCCTCGCCCTGCGACACCCATAGGGCCAACCACACCCTTTGTTGCACCCTGCCGGTGCTCTTGGCCTCCGTCCTAACATTCTCTCACCTCCCCTCGGACACGAACTTTTGGATTTCTCCAAAACGCCCCCCCCAAGAGTAGGGCACAACACACCCAAACGGCACGCGCAACGACTCCTCACCCGCAAGCGCCAACGCAAGGTACCCCACCCAAGACAATGGCACGAGGGGAGGCTCATCTGTCCGGGCCTCCACCATGGCTATCACCTTGTTGCACACGGTGCCAAGCTTGCCAGAGGGCCGCTCGCCCGGCCTACACGCCGTGTCCCCCCTCCATGCAGCCAACATGGCAACATCCCCCCACATCTTGGCAACGGTCGTGAACTCCACGCCCGCGCCGACTCCGGGGAGGTCCTCAAGGGGGACGTAATGTCCTCCCTTGATCCAATGCGCCATAATGCGTGCCAAAAGCAACGCACATCGCGCAGCCCCCCTATTCCCGTTCCTCCGCACTGAAAACTTTGTCTCCCGCTTAGGCGGGGACACCCAAAAGTGGACCGGGGGCATTTTGGTGCACCCCGTGAGCCCCTCAAACAGAGTGCCGAGGTCGGTACATATGTATTCCACCTCGGCATACCCCGCACCACCTGTCTCGCACACGCGCGTGCGCATCGTGCCGTCCGGGTGGGCCTCAAAAAACAGGGCATACAGGTGCCCCACACCTGGAGCGCCACGGGGGGCACCCAACCGCCGTCGACGTCGTCGGGAATGGCTATGCAGGACTACGGCTTAGGACCACGCGTAGGACTAAAGGATCTGCCCACATTGCGCACGCGCATCCACGGTCAAATTTTGACAGAACTGAAAACCTTTTTGTTTTATCACAGTACATTTCTGACAGGGGGGACAGATGCATCGCGTGCCAGGTTAAGGGATGTGCATTTCCTGGCGCTCTGCAGCTCTTCATTTCGCAAAACTATGTCTGCCAAAGCCACTGCCACTGCTGCTTGGGACTGGAAGGACCCCGAGGCCGCAAACCAGTCTCCGGGTCCCCATCCAATCAGCGCACCCATCCAAGTACCCCCATCGCCACCCCAGGACCCTCATGTGCTGCCCCCCAAAAGGATTTAAGAAGCCATGGAAGGGAAAAATTGGGAAGGGAGGCAAGGAAATCGATTTGCCGGACGAGGCGTACGAGAAGGATGCGGAGACTCCCACAGAATATTGGTGGGCCGACCCAGATGGTATGCGGTTGCAAACATTTCGATTTGGTTGTGCGTTTCACGTCATTTTCATGCAAAATGCGTGCTTTCCCTATCCTACCTCCATCCTACCTATTCTTTGTGTTGCAGAAGAGGATGAGGTCGCCTTTGATGGGGCCCAACCGTGGCATGTCAATTGGTATGACAGCTTTGGCGAACGACAACGCCACCAACTTCACGTGCAACGAAAAGAAGAAGGAGAAAAAGGAAGACCCATGGAAGAAGGAGAAGAAGCGCAAGAAGGAAGACCCATGGAAGAAGCCGAAGACCCATGGAATGTGGCATGGCGCGAACCCCAACGAGACAACCCACACGCGCAATGGCAAAAGGAGATTGAGATTGAGCGCTTGGCTGACATTGCTCGTACTCCAAGTCCAAGTCCAGGTCCAACTCCGCCGGGCACGCCAAAGCACTCCCCGGAACCACGAACCGAAGCGGAACGTGGTATGCACCGCTAAGCACAATTGCACCATGGCACGTGTTACATGGTTCCGTTCCTTCACCGTCAACCCTTGTTTACAGCAACAATGGAGCAAAGGAAGAAGGACTGGGAGGGGAGACGCCGTTCGCCGGAGCCACGCGCCGAGGGTGCACCCAAGAAGCCAAGCGAGCGAGGTATCCCCGTTGTGGCGTCACTTGTTTGCTTGTCCTTTTTGTGTTCATTGTGCATTTTTTCTTGTTTGCCCCTTTTTTCTCCCGCACATTGTACATTTGTTGTTTGGTTTGTTTAGGGAGAAAGGGTGCGGAGGAGCTCATTCGGAGGATGAAGGAGCGCCGGGAAGCCAAGGACCGTGAGGAAGAAGCGAAACGTAAGGAGTCAGGTATGTGCCTTTCCCATCCTCTTTGCCGTGCCGTGACAACGGCCCATTACGGGCCCATATGTGCATAGAAGCGTGTTTGGGTTTTGTTTGGGTTAGGTGACACAAGCTTGGAGTGGGGTTTGGGAGCGCGCCTCTCGTCTTTGAGGCGTTAGCAATGGCCCATTACGGGCCCATATGTGCATAGAAGCGTGTTTGGGTTTTGTTTGGGTTAGGTGACACAAGCTTGGAGTGGGGTTTGGGAGCGCGCCTCTCGTCTTTGGGGCCTTAGCAATGGCCCATTACGGGCCCATATGTGTATAGAAGCGTGTTTGGGTGTTGTTTGGGTTAGGTGACACATCCTTGGAGTGGGGTTTGGGAGCGTGCCTCTCGTCTTTGAGGCCTTAGCAATGGCCCATTACGGGCCCATATGTGTATAGAAGCGTGTTTAGGTTTTGTTTGGGTTAGGTGACACAACCTTGGAGTGGGGTTTGGGAGCGCGCCTCTTGCTGTTGGCACACTTTACTGCATGTATCCTTTTTGCAGCATTGGTCAGCACCATGCAGAAGGACGAGGTGCTGGCCATCGCCGACCCCAAGGACCGCGAGCTCGTGCGGTTCAGTGTGGGGGAGACCTTCGACGCCAACGTCAAGGTCTTGCAGGCCGTGGTTCCCCGGCCCCAAAGCACAGGCCCGCGCGACACGTACATCGTGCGCCGGATCTGCCAGGGACCCCCCTTCGCGAGGTGACGCCGAGGGGTTCGCGAGGGTGGCGCATTGCCCCCCACATGGGACCCCCCGGCGGTGGTTGTGGGTGACGAGGAGGGCAATACCTTCATGGGGGAATGGTATTGCCCTCAAGTCACCATTAGCTCTCTTTGGGACGCCAAAAAGAACACCAAAAAGAGGGAGGAACATTCCGCAATGTTCCGGGGGTGGGGGAGGGGGGCCAACCCGAAACTTTTGTTTTTCCGGGATTTCTGACTTCGCGACCGTCAAGGTCGCGGAGGACAGAGAAGAGCAGGGTTTGCCCGCATGAACAAACGAGGAGGTGGAGTGGGAGGTGCCCTGCGAGCTCCTCCTGCCCCTTGCGCACCCATTGGGCCGGGCGGTGCGCAAAATATTTTGGGACAAGGGGGACTTGGGGGACGTGAGGGTGCCGGCGCACCAACACGCGGAGGAGGTGTACCAAAAGGGGGAACATCTCCACCTCCGTGAGTGGTCGCCCGACGGCGCCGCCGACTACGAGGAGCGCCTGCGGTATATACGTGTTTTTGTGGGGGGGGAGGGGGTGGAGGGGGCCGAAGAGGAGGAGGGGGAGGAGGCCGAAGAGGAGGAGCTGAAGACCCCGGTGGACATTGAACCAGAGTTGAGTACTGAGGTGGACGTCGACGCACCCCCCCAGCTCCCCGCCCCCCGGCCCAAACCAAGCCCGAAGGGCGCGGGGGCCTTTCCCCCCCCAAAGCCAGCCCCCAAGCACGCTCCCGCCATGGATGCCCCCCCCAAACCTCCCGCCAAGGGTGCCGTACGCCGGAAGCCTCAGCCGGCGTACAAGTATGGGGGGAAGAACGAGTTGTAGGAGAGTGCGAGCCATGGCACGCTTCGAGAGGTCCCGGATGTGTATTACATTCCGGGGAGGTGGGTGGACCGGCACCACCCCCTGACCCTCCGGCGGTCGGGTGCCCCCCGTGGCACTCCGGGTGTGGGGCACCTGTATGCCCTGATTTTTGAGGCCCACCTGGACGGCACGTTGCGCACGCGCGTGTGTGAGACGGGTGGTGCGGGGTATGCCGAGGTGGAGTACATATGTACCCACCTCGGCACTCTGTTTGAGGGGGTCCCGGGGTGCACCAAAATGCCCCCGGTCCACTTTTGGGTGTCCCCGCCTAAGCGGGAGACAAAGTATCAGTGCGGAGGAACGGGAATAGGCAGGTTGCGCGATGTGCGTTGCTTTTGGCACGCATTATGGCGCATTGGATAAAGGGAGGACATTACGTCCCCCTTGAGGACCTCCCCGGAGTCGGCGCGGGCGTGGAGTTCACAACCGTTGCCGAGATGTGGGGGGATGTTGCCATGTTGGCTGCATGGGGGGGGGACACGGCGTGTAGGCCGGGCCAGCGGCCCTCTGGCAAGCTGGGCACCGTGTGCAACAAGGTGACGGCCATGGTGGAGGCCCGGACAGATGAGCCTCCCCTCGTGCCATTGTCTTGGGTGGGGTACCTTGCGTTGGCGCTTGCGGGTGAGGAGTCGTTGCACGTGCCGTTTGGCTGTGTTGTGCCCTACTCTTGCAGGGGGTGTTTTGGAGAAATCCAAAAGTTCGTGTCCAAGGGGAGGTGGGAGAAGGTTAGGACGGAAGCCAAGCGCACCGGCAGGGTGCAACAAAGGGTGTGGTTGGCTCAATGGGTGTCAGGGGGCGAGGGGCGTAAGGGGGTTGCACACAAGCAACCAAAGGCACGTGTGGGTAAGAAGAGGAAGTTGACAGTGGGATAAGGGGAAGGGGTGCCACGTGCCCCTTGTGGTGGGCTCCCGAGCGGGGCCATATTCAATCCATTCCAGGGGGGGGAGGGGTGCAATACAGGCCCCCATGTGCCCTCTAACCCCATGCTTCACCCCAACGACCCACGTGCCAAGGGGAAGACACACGGTGGGAGCGCGCCCCTTGTCATGGGCCCCCAAGCGGGGCCATGTTTCATCCGATTCAGGGGGGGAATGGGTGCAGTACGGGCCCCCATGTGCCCTCTAACCCCATGCATGACCCCGTTGCACCACGTGCCGAGGACACGAAGAACCGAGGGAGCGCGCCCCTTGTCTTCGCACGACGTCACTCAGAATGCATTCCATTACTTCTTTGCCTTGGCTCTGCCCTTGCCCTTGCCTTTACCGCTGCCTTTCTTGGGCGCTGGTGGTGCAGGGCTCAGAATCTGATGGAAGCGAAAGTATGCGGCATCCGTTGTTGGCACAAACCCGGGGTTGGGCCTACATTGCATGCCCATGGACAATGGGACTTGTGAGCCTTGCGTGTATAAGTATGGATGCGGGATGGGAATTTGACTACTTGGGGTGGCTTGAGAGAAGGGGAGGGTTTGAGGCTGCAATGATTGGGTGCTAGACGTAGCTTGGGAGGAGTGCACACCCTGAGACAAACGGGCAATACCGGAGGGTGGTTGAGCCGGAAGGAAGGGTGTGACTGGGGAAGGGGAGGGCACCCTGCGAAGCATAACTACATCATCACTCCCCTCTTCATGAATCGGTTGGTTAGCAAACGGCACTGGGGGGTAAGCAAGGACGAAGGGGGGTGCAAACGGGGGGGTGACGTACACTTGTGGTGGGGGTGCGGAGGGGGGTGGGACGTCGGGCTCCGCGGAGTTTTTCTTTTTCTTCTTTCCGCCGGTAGCCATCCCCGATGCCTTTCTTTTTTGTGCTTTGGTGGGTGACTTTGCTGGATTGTCCGCTTTAAGGTCACCCAATGGTTTCCTTTGCGTGTCAATCCACGCCCGCAAAGTAAATCTAGCATCTTCAAAGCGTTCTTGCGAAACAATCGCCACATCCACAAACTCCCTAGCCAAGGCACCCAATTGCAACCGGTTCCTTATTCTTTGGACGTCCCCTTGGTGCACCAGTAGTGCCCTCTCACCCTCCCCCTCGGGAACGATGACTTCCACACTCGGTGCCTCCACGGGACAAGGACCGACACGCCCATGGTTGTGGTAACGCTTCCCAACCACGTTCCGAACATAAGCTCCAACTCCTCATGCATGGGAGGGTCCTCCAAGAAATATTGGGAATGCACAAGGCCCAAGTGGAAAGCGGCGAATGCGTCGTCCCGCGATACCCGCCAAAAATGCCTACAGGGCATCGCAAGCATGGTAGGAAATGCACAAGTGCACACCAGGTCACGGTACAAGGTGTAGGTGGTAGATCCAACGGAGGTCCAGACCGGCCCCGAGAGTTGAACATAGTGAGCTACATTGGTTCCTTGTCAGGAAACGTCAAAGATGGCTGCATTAGGCGCGGGGGCCACCATTGTGGGGGGGAGATCGTACTCCAAAAGATCCTCCACCCCCCTTGTGGGGTCAGGACAGTTGTCAAAGGCGGGAGCGGTCAGAGCCTCGTATGCGTGGTCCGGCAGCCTCTTCATGTCGTACCCAAGGGAAAGGAGCATCTGATGGGCTGCCCCATCCCTTCCCCATGTGGTCAGCCGGTCCTTCATTGCCTCATACGGCATTGATAAATTTTGCTGGGCCGTCTCATGCCGGGAGCGAAAGGAGCCCGTTGTCACGCGTGTGTCCAGACGCTCCCATTTCAAAATCAGCTCCCCCACAATGACCATGAGTGCGTCAAAAACGTCGTTCAACTTTTTCCGCTTGGTTAGGCGGCCCTCCTTTGCCCACCTATGGATGCCCTCCACCCGTTGTGTGGACACAATCCTGCGTGTGAACACACCAACCTGAAAACAACGTGCCCAGCGTCGAACCTTGTCCCCCCCCCACGTAGCACTCAAATATGTATGTCAACTTGAAAAGATTGGGTCCCCAAGAATTTCAACATTCCACATGTGCTCAAAGACAACAATGGAGACTTGGCGGTGTGCACGGGCCATGAGGCGGACCAATTTACTGAAATTGTCGTGGCCAAGAACGCCTTTCAGGTTCTTGGCCACGTTCTTGGCAATGTGCCAGTAACACCAGAAGTGCTTGGCGTTGGGGAAAACGGTGGCAACGGCCCCCGAAAACTTCACACATGCATCTGTGAACATGACCACGGGCGCGATGCCCACGGCCGCCAACCAGTGGGTAAACTGGTACTCAAAGTCGCGAGTTTTTTCGCCCACGACAATGGCTTGGCCCATGAGCACTGACTGCCCATAGTTGTTGACCCGAATGTTGAGGTTATACCTATTGCTTTGATAGGTATTGTCGTGGAGGATTAGATATTGGAAGCGCCGGGCAATAGCAATTTGCTCGACGCTCATCCAGAAGACATGGGATAGTTTCCCAATGTCATGCTTCACCACATGGGTGTACCACCCATGTTTGCCCTTTTCCTCAAGGCGGTTGACCATCTCATGGGCATCCAGCGCTGAGGAGTACCCTTTGCCATCATAAATGTTTTGCACCTGTTTTACGGTGATCTCGACTCCGCGGTTCCGCATGAAATGTACCACATTGCGGGGGGGCATGAAGGCTTGTCCCAAGTTCATGAATAAATCGGCATCCTCACAGGACAAATTCACCGGACCAAGGAATTTTTTTTCGCTTGGCCGTTTGCGGTGGATGGTTATGGTCCAGGCGGAGTCCTTTGGGACTCACGGACCACACCTCGCGCATGCCATCCTTCCGGCGAGAAATGTACACATTGAAGGGACAACAATCCTCCTTTGACTCCGGTGCATATGTTGGCACCGTCCTACTATCCTCGGGAAGGACCCCGGATTGGGCTGCGTTACGATTGTGCTGTTTTTGGCGGCCTACTTTGGCGCAATAAAAATATGCTTGGCCTTTGCTTTTATCGCCACGACGACTGAGAACATAGCCGTTCTCATCCGCCGAATCCTCCATGCGGTCACAAACTTCTTGGTGACTAGAGCCGGCAAACGCATGCACAACCGGCTCCCAAGTGGCACCCATCTCCGGAAAATTCATGCTGGCATCTTCCTCATCATTATCTTCCTCATCGGAGCACGCTTCATATGGGTCTTCTTCGAGGACCTCCGATGGTGCCGGGGACAAGGGAAGGGGACTGTAGTTGAGCTCAGATGATGTGTCTGACATCTGTGTCTGAAAAATAGTAGAACAGATGCGCTTGATGCTGGCATTTATAAAAATACGCTGTTCAGCCCCAGCAATCAATTAAATAAGAAAATCAATTCCATTTTTCCCCCATTTTCAGTTAATTCAAGCGCAGGCGCCAGATGTGGGCAGATTCTTTAGTCCTACGCGTAGTCCTAAGCCGTAGTCCTGCATAGCCATTCCGGCAAAAGACGACGACAACGACAACGCTTGGGCTCTACAAGTGCGAGATTTCAAATTATTTTATTGTTTCTATGAAGATACAACGAGTTCTCTTGAAGATGATTCTTGAACGTACGCACAGGCAAAGCTCAACAGTGGATCAATTCCATTCCAAAAAGCTAAGGGTGATGAGAACACGGTCCAATGTATTTTCTTGTGGTTCAAGTAGAAGCACATGTGTATGCATGCATGCTGTTTGGTCGCACGTAGCCGGTGCTCTTTCGCTTTGCGTGTGTAATTCTTCATTATGCTGAAACGTTCAAGAATCGTTCATTCATTTATATCATGGCATTCGCCAGGGCAGGGTGTCCAGGGTTCTCGCCGCCCTCGCTGCATTGAATAAGCGCAGGAGCAGCCCAGTGTGTGGCTGGTACTGTGTGTTCCTGGTGTGGTGAAGAAGATGCAATTTCAGCTTGTTTTCCCACCAGGCCCGCGGGTATTCTTTCGCTGTTAGCTCTGTGTGCCCTGTGGTTGCATTCTGTGTGAACAAGTCCCCTGTGGTGGAGTACTGTACACATTTCTTGGCGAGTGCACGCACAAGGGATTGCAGTGTAGCCCTGGCGTTGGGTGAGTGTGCATCTGGGTACCGTATAAGTTCCTGGCCGGGGCTGAAGGTGTGTTGGTCTTGCAGTTTATTTTTCATTGATATATCGATGTGTCCAGACAGTGAGTGGGCCTGCAAGACTGCTTCAAGGGTGGGTAAGTGGTTCCCCACCCCTTCGTCCTGCAGTTTTAGGGTGTGCAGCGTTTCAAAGAAAGCTTTTCAAAGAAAGACTGGATGGCACTTAGGTGCTGTACCTCGTTGTCTCTCAACCTGAACGGTCTGGTGGGCACCATATACACTGAGAAGTGTCTATTGATCAGGGTTTTCGGTGCACTTCATGGTTTCGAATAGAATTTGTGTTCCTGTACCATGCTGAAAATGCCGGACAGCTGTTCTGAACATGTGCCCCTTATTGCCATACCACAGATTTGCTCGAGGACAGTGTTGCCCACACAGAGTAGGGCATTGTGGTTGAGTTCATACTCCAAGAAATTACGCAGCGCTGAGTAGGGTAAATTCAGAAATTGCTCCCTGTAGCATGTCCCTAGTCTGTCCAAACTTTTGTCTTCTTTATGCAGGGCATACGACAGGCCTTCCTCCTTTTTCACCCTCTTTCCCAGTTTCTCAATCAGGAGTTTGTGTAGCTGGTCGACACCTTTCAGCGTGAATGACCTGTCGAGTGAGGGGAAGAAGTCCTTGATATCGAGTTCTCACATAGTGTACAATGGGTCGGCATCTTGTGTGTGTCGTGTGCGAGCCGTGTGTTGTGCGTGTGCCTGTGCTTCCCATGGTGTTCCTGGCGTCCCTTGCTGCAGGCGGTTGTTAGCGCGCTTTGCCCATTGTACAACGCCATCGAGGCGTGTCATCTCGAGTGTTTGGAGTGTGCGTGCACCTTGTTCGACCATGAGAAAAGTTTATAGTGTTTTCAGCACTGTGTTTTTGCTTCTCCTGCTGCTTGTTGTTGCTGTAGGGTGTCCTGCTGCTTGTTTTGGATGATGAAAAGCTTTTGTTTATTGGAATACAGTAAAGCCAAGTCAATCCAGGATAGCCCAAGCCAATAGTATGCAAGGAGAAGGTAATTCAGGATCAAAGCATGAAGGGCTGCAGTGTAAACAGTGAAAGCTGATTGGATATTCACAGAAACTGCAACTCAGGTCATAAATGAATGCATATTCACAAAGATAGCTGAAATGTTTTAGGAAAAGAGTTAGAAAACTGCCTCAGGATCACTCTCTCTCCATAGTGCCATCTTAGGAGATGTGCACTCTTTGTTTTGGGTCCCATATGTGCTGAGGTGGCATGGTATGTGGCGATGAGGTCACTGCCATGTCACATGGGATCTTCCTACTTAGCTAGGCTGACCAGGAATTGAACCCAGGACCTCTCAAAAAGAGGTGCCTAGCCCCCTATGGTGCATACCACTAGGGCAGATAAGTATTCATGGAAAAACATAGATAAATTCATAGGCTCTACCTTAGGTATGTCAGTGCTCAGTCAACTCAGGAAAAGATGTTTTACTTCACATTGAAAGGGGATTGAGGGATCCATAGGTTCCATAGGTCAAAATGTGTTATCACCACTTTTGGTTGGACCAATACTAAGATAAAAATGCATGAATGCTCAGTGCATCTCTAATACAACTAGATTATGCCTCAAAGCAATGAAAAAGCACTTTTTCTTACTCCCCCCTTGTGCTGTGGTGGCCACCACTGTCGCATTTTAGGAAAAAGGGAATTTTCCTTGGCATTTCCTTGGTTTCCACACCTACTTTAAAATACCTACAGTCTCCCTCACACTGAAAAATGGGCGCTCACCATGGGTGGCGTCCTTTTGCTGCTCTGATTGTATCATTTCCTCCAGAAGACTCAGCGCTCATGGCGCTGCCGGGGCTCCTGTGGCTTGGTTGGGTTAGATTGGGAGCATGCCAAACATGTGCATATGCATCCCTCCCTCCAAGACGCAGCGTCGACACAACCCAAACGCAAGACACATTATCAACACTCGCATGGGTTCTCGTAAACCTGCTGGCGACCTGTGACCTGTCTTAGGGCGAAGGGAGTCGAAAGAAAATTAAATTTGCCCCTTGGTGGGGTCTTGGTTCTGCTCAGTCTCTCCAGGCACCTGCGTTTCGGCCCGAACACGGCCTACTCAGCGGGGCTGCGCGTGGGTATCTGCAGAGGCAGGAATGGGAGAATTATGGACGAATCCACGCAAAAACGAAGCAACGACACCAAAATCCGTCAAATGACGGCGTAGAATTTTTCTGAAACGACACACCTGAGCAGAATCCAATTGTGCATCAGAAGGACATTTTTATAGAAATTATAGTCATCTCTGGATTTTTTAAATCCAGAAATTCATACGCATAAAATGGCGACGCGCAGGAGCGGCTCCTAGCGAAGCGCCGGAAAATGGAGAAATAATGGAATTATAAACGTATGTCTCACGTAGTCTTGAAAATGACGAGACACACATTAATAAACAAACATACAGATTCCACCCACACTAATAGAAGCTTCAAAAATTCAAGAATTCGAGAATCAATCGAAAAGACTTCAATGAATCAGGTATAAACTACAGGTATGCTTGTCTTGCATGCCGCATACACATTGCTCGTCTCCTGTCTCCGTGAACGAGTCGTGTAGCAGCGTTAACAACGATAACCTCGATAGGACGCGGTAGAGGGATTGATTAGAAAGATTGCAGATGATTAGCGGTCAGATCAGGGTGATTAGACATACACACAAGTGCATAGCAACGTTCTTCGCGTGCGCCCCTTTTGTCCTCTCACCTTGCTTCACTTCCCAGCGGTAGGTAAGGTAGGTACGCCCAGGCGGGGCCACCCCCTGGTGGAGTCAAGATTGTTGCGCAGATGGGCAGGTTTGCCCACGGTGTTGTCGCATACTCGTGCATGCACACACGCATTAAAGGGTAGGCCACGCGAAGTGCGCACGGTAAACCTTGTTTAGGCTACCCAGGGGCTCCTCGGTACGTTCTTTAAGAGAACCTGAGGAGTCCCTTAACGCTTGCTTGCTTGATAAGGGTAGCTGCTCCTGCAGCGTGTTTGCGGACAGTGTATTATAGGGCACACTGAGAAGGGTATAATACCTGGAGTGTGCCTTGGTTCCTCCGCCGCAAACGCCCTTTCATTTGCCTTTGTTTTACAGGTGGGCAGGTAGGGTGATTGGTGCAGCAGCATTTTTTTTTATGCCCTGCTAAACAAGGGCGCAGATCACACAAACAAGTAACTCCGCTCCGCCTGTGGCAGTCCGACTTCATCGACATCTGCGCCTTGCACGCGAGAGCACTCCTTCCCTCCAAGCCCTAACAGGGGAAACGCGTTGTGGCGTCCCCTGTCAGTCCACAGTTGCTTAGTAGCGCTGTGTTCTCTTGCAATTTCACAGGAGGGTCGCTAGGACCCAAGAGACCTTCATCTTCGCAACGCCCAGTAGAGTGTGCGTGTAGGAGTGGTAGTCCTGAGTGGAGGCTAGAGCCAGTTGCCCAGTGCTCGCCCACCAGGATGGTGCCACTGTAGGGTGTGTAGGACCTGTAGGGGGTGTGTCACTGTCCCACCCTTTTCCTGCAATTTTAGCGGGGTTGGTGGGCTGTGGCAGTGGTTAGGTCAGTGTTTGGGCCACATAGCAAACAGGCGTTTTGCATGCCTTCATAACTTTTGGCCACCCCTCCCTGTAGTAGACAGATAGGTAGGGAAAACAATACCTGGATTAGCACGCTGGGTATTCCCCCAAGGTTTTGCGCCAGCACAGAAATTGGGCGCATAGGGGAGGGGAGACCCGGGGCATACCCCGTGGCATCAATAAGCCAACCCTCCAGGTTTAGCAAGGGCGCAGACTTGGGTATAATTAGGACACCACTTCTGCGGCTTGCTCTCAGGACCTTAGGACTAGCACACTCAAACATACGCTTTGGCAGGTAAGGGTAAGGTTCAGTCCCTAGCTTTAGTCTTGGAGGCAAGCGTCTCAGCGAGCCTCAGCAACTCACCAAGGTTGTTCTGGGACAAGTAGTCCACCAGAACTGAGTTTAGGCGTCCCTCCGGTAGAACAAATGCAGAGAAGGGCTCCCAGGTGGCCTCTTCGACTCCAAACCCTTCCCAGAGGGTGAGGAAGCGCCAACCCTGGCGATAGCGGTGGCGTAGGACAGACTTCACCAGGTAGAAGCCCTCCTTAGCCATCTCCTCGGCGTTCATGTCGGGGAGTTCACCTTCAACTTCCATAGGGCTGGCAGCCCCTTGTAGGTCCAGAGCGGCGATTTCCTCGTCGTTCAGCTCCCACTCCTCCCCACAGAGGTCTTCAGGATCATGGTAGCGCTTCAGGTGTTGAGCAGCGCACACCAGGGTCCCCCCTAGACGGGGAGAACACCGCACGGTGATACGGTGTCCATCCACAGATAGGATCTTGTACGGCCCGAAGTATGGGTCATCGCTGGTAGAGCGTGGCCAGGCGTGTAGTTGACTGTGGTGCACCAGCACCCAGTCCCCCTCCTGGTAGGTGGCCGGTACACGGTGCTTGTTCTTCTTGTTCCACTGACGCTCCCTCACTCTCTGGAGCATAGCCTTGGCCTTGTCCACCTTCGCTTGTTGCTCTTGGACCCATTCACCCACAGAAGAATGGGTGTCCTCTGGATAGGGGGCATGTAGGAACCACGCCGGGCGCCCCATGAATAGCTCATGTGGCGAGTAGCCAGTAGCTGAACTCTCTTGGGAGTTCATCATCAAGGATATGACGGGGAGTAGTCTCACCCAGTCTCTGGTGCGTTCAGTTTTGCACCATATCCTGACGTTCTCCTTCAGGACACGAATCTGTCGCTCACATAGGGGGTTGCTCGTGTGAGAGTAGGGAATCCCCGTAGACACCTGGACATTGAGGGATCTCAGGACCCTCTTGTACCAGCCAGTATCTGAGCGTACTCGTACGTCCTCATCGGAGTTGATCTCCTTGGGCGCCCCATAGACACAAAACCACTCCTCCAGGAGTATCTTGATAGTCTCCTCTCCGGTAATGTGCTTGGTACATGGGAACACCCTGGTAAACCTGGTCAACCCACAGGTTACCACGAGGGCGAAGTCATAGCCCCCGAACTTCGGCATCTCCGTGTAGTCCACGTATAGAACACTGTTGGCACAGTGTGGGATGGGCAGGGTCGAGTAGAGACTTCTGTCCCTGATATCCCCTCGTTTACAGGACCTGCACGGGCACTTGTCCACGATAGGCTGGAGCGTCTTCCGCAGTTGGTCGTCAGTCCACGTAGTGTGGAACCACTGCTTGAACAGCCTCAGGGTACGGTCAGCACCCACATGACCACTGGACTCATGGGTCCACTTCAGCAGCGCTGGGACCCGGTCACTAGGCACCACGATGCGGTCCTCGTGCCACAGGTAGCTCTTGTCCCGCTTCCACTGGTCTTGGTTGACCAGGAGGGGTTCAAGGCGTTTCTCCAGGCGCCGGTAGATATCCCCAAACTCCTGTAGGTACTCCGATTGTTGGAGTCCATCCAGGGGGCGTATCATGGTCATGTTCAGGTCCAGATGTACGTCCATACGGCTGAACGCCTCCTTAGCCAGCGCTTCAGACCGGGCACCAATCAGGGCGTCGAAGTTGTTGCGGCTGATGTAGTCGGCACACTCGTTCTTCACTCCCTGGATATGGTGTACCGTCAGCCGTAGTTGACTGAGGTAGGTCCACCAGCGACGTAGCTTGGCCTTCTCAGGTGGGGGACCCTTCTGGAAACTGCGGACCGGTTCTTGGTCGCATAGCCAGACCACAGGGTTACTCCCCAACAGTCGTGCTTGTGAGGATAGCACCAGCATACCCGCGAGCAGTTCCTGCTCATAGGTGGAGTAGTTCCCCCTGGCCTGGTTCCACTTCCAGTTCCAGTGGCCCAGAGGTACTAGGACCCACTTGTCGTCAGCGTAGCTGTGCTTGAGGGTTCCATCTCGGTTGAGACCTTCCGCCCCCATTGGGAAATGGCCGAGTCGAACTCCTCCTTCTCTAGTGCTTGCCATTGGAACAACGTTCCACCACCGCCCACATTGCTGGCGTCGGTCACCAGGATAATCTCCCCTTGTGCCCTAGGCACGCCCAAGGACTTAGCGTTGGCTACCTTGTCTTTGAGCTCGTCAAACGCTTGTTGCTCTTGTGGGCCCCAGCGCCAAGTAGTACTCTTCTTGATCAAGTCCGTCAGAACGGCGCTGGTATAGGTGAAGTTCTTGATGTGGCGGCGATAGAAGTTGCACGCCCCAATGAAACTGCGTACATCATGAAGTCCTTTCTTGGGGTCTTCGTGTCGTACCTTGGCATCCATCAGGGGTTTGGCCTTAGAGGCCGCTGGGGTCCACCACCCATAGCCAACGTCAAACCCCAGGTACTGCATGGTCTCCTGCATGAACTCACACTTCTCCAGCTTGAGTCGTGTGTGGTTCTCCTGGCAGACCGCAAAGAACTCACCCAAGAGGATTAGGTGATCCTCCTGGGTATTGGTCCCGAGGCATACATCGTCGATGTGAGCCTCCATCTGGGCCCCACGGGATATGAGCTCCTGCACCTTAGGTCTCCTTCGTAGGATGGACAAGATGTTGTTCATCAGCTCTTGGAACAGAGCGGGTGCGTTAGCCACGCCGAATGGCATGACCTTCCACTTGAATACCCTCCCCTGAGGGGTGATGAAGGCCAGTAGTTCCTGCGCGTTGGGCGTCAGGTCCACTTGCCAGAATCCACTTCGCTTGTCCATCTTGGTCTTGTAGCGACAGGAGGCTATCTTCTCCAGGGTAGACTCCATATTGGGAATGGACCCTGAGTGGTTCAACGTCTTCTTGTTCAGCTCTCCATAGTCCACTACCAGCCGTTTGGCTGTAGACCCAGGTTTAGCCACCAGGAAACAGGGGCTGCAGTGTAGGGGGTAGTCCCCGTCCTTGTACTCCAGGACTAGGCCTACGTCGATACACTCCTGTATCTGTCGCTCAATCTCGTCGGCCTGCTCTTTAGGAGCTGGATAGGGTCTCCTCCGTATCTTGTGACCCACGAACTCGGGTTTCAGGTTGAGGTCCATCTGCACCAGCTTGTCGCATGAGGCTGGACGGGGTAGTTCTCCGAACACCTCCAGATAGGTCCTTATCAGCTTCTGTACCCGCGGGTCCAATACCTTGATCTTGTCCTCCATGTCCTCGTCGAAGTGTAAGTTGCTTGCCCCTTGAATAGACGTCGGGAGGTGGTCCTCCACCGACTGTTCGCCCGAGGTAGTATCCTTCAGCCCTTGGTAGGCATATAGAAGGTCTTGCTCGACCATCTCCGGTGGACGATGGCAACATAGGCACGCTCGAGGGGGTTCACATACACATTCCTCCGAGAGGTCGTCCTCCTCTGGGGTCCTCACATGGGCACCCCATACGCTCTTCATGAGCTTCAGATCTACCTCCCTTTGCCAGGTGGTGATCTTCTGTTCGAGGTCCTCCTTCAGTTGGGATAGGTCTCCCATACGTCCTTGCTTCAGTGGCCACGAGCTGCGGGTAGGCTTCGCCTAGCATAGCTTTTTCGCCACCAACTTTCTCTTGGAATCCACATACTCCCTGAGCCTGGATCGAGGGTCCAGCTCTTCATCCACGGGGTCTTCCACCCTCATGGAGAGTAGGGGTTTTAGTGGGGCGACGTACTCGGCGTTCTCCACTTCCTCCACCGCGGTCTGCACGAAGAAGGCGTCGTGCTCAGTTTCGTCGTCTGAGTGGATAGAGCTAGGTAGCTCAGAAAGTCCACACTCAGAGACTCCATCAGGAACAGGTACATGACAGGGAGAGTTGGGGGCGTTGGTGCCAGTCACGACGTACTCATCTCCTCCGGGTGTAGTCTCAACAGCATCTTGAGGTCGTAGGCGATCCTTCAAGTCACCCAAGGCGAGTCCATCGCTTTCTCGTTGTATAGCCTGGACCAGAGTAGGGTCCAGGTCTTCCCAGGGGATGGTGGTAAGACTTCCGTCCACCACGCTGAGCATACTCCCCCATCCGGGCTTCCCAATGGGTGTCTTGCGTCCCAGAGGCACGTAGATGGCCTCATCAGGTAATCGCACCGAGCTGATAGTCAGCTTGTCAAGGAGGGTTCGCCAGTACTCGTTGCCCCCATGGGCTCCCCAATCGGGGGAACACAGGACCATACGGGAACGTTCCAAGGCCACCTTGGTCAGCACCTTCCCCAGTTCGCTGAATCTGGGGTTCCCGTAGGCCATCCCGAAAGAGGGCCAGTAAAATTTGTAGCTGCAGTTCTTCCCCTTGCTGCAGTATAGGTCCAGTACATGCTGCTTGTCGCTGGCGAACAGCTCCACACTTAGGTCTTCTCGAGAGTAACCCAACTCCTTCAGACCTTGGTCTAGGACTTCCCCCAATAGTTGATAGTCCTCAGTTTTGGAGGCCGCCATCATGTTCGAGGGCTCCTCCTTCGATAGACTCAGGTAACTCGAGGTATGTTCCGACTGCTCCAGTGGCACAGATTCTCTGCCACTGCCGTGGTCCACGTACAGGAGGTAGGGCGCTTGCAGCGTCAGGGATTGTATCTGGGAGTGCTGCACGAAGAAGTCAGTACCCAGTACAAAGTCGAAGGCCTCAGTGTCCATCACATAGAACCGATGGGCGATAGTTCGAGAGCCCATAGGTACCTCCACTTCACAGTCCCCGCAGCTGTGCACCACATGTCCATCCCCCATGCGTATAGCGGCGGTGGTCATGGTGTTCTTCAGGCTCCCACAAGGTAAAATTTTCTTGGCCACTATAGATATTGTGGCGCCAGTTTCCAGTACCCCCAGGTATTCACGTCCCCCTAGTCGGATACGTACCCAAAACACCAGGTCTTGGGTGCCACCAGAGCGTCCCCGTCAGAATTCCGCGGGACAGGTCACCTCGAACCCCTTGTTCCGCAATTTGCGGGCCATCCTCATGAAACGGCTTCTCTTCTTGGCGTTGCCGTCATCACCACCTTCATGCTCACGCTTGGCTCCTTGTTCTTGCTGGGCCTGCGTCTGTGAGCGTGTGGTAGGTCCAGACTGCCCTCCAGAGGGCTCGGAGTTCCCCCCTGGATTAGGGTTGGGGTTACCTCCGTTCTTGTCCTTGTTCTTGTTGTCGTTCTGGCGGTTAGCGCCTCCTCCTCGTCCACCTTGACCCTTGTCTTGACCACCTTGACCACGTCCTTTCGACTTGCCCTTGCCGGAGTCGTTGCCTTTGGCCTTGCCTCCACCTTTGCCTGAGCTTTTGCCAGGATCTTCCCCCTTAAGCTTCGCCGATAGGCGTTGCTTATGGTAGCACTCATCCTCGTAGTGCTTCCGCTTACCGCAGAATGCACACGTGATGGTGCAGCGGTAATGATCCGGCAGCTTCACTTTGGCGCCGGTGATCTTCTCCTGCTGCTTCCCCTGGACGACGAAGCAGTCTCGCTGCTCGCAGTCAGAGGCGTGCTGCAGGTGGCCCTGCTCATCTCTGGCATCACACCAGAATAGCTCCTTCACGTTCTCCATTAGGCGGGCGTGGGCGTGTTTGGGGGTATTCTCCTGCCCAGCTCGGGACCCTTGGTACCCTTTGCCTCCAGAACCTCCACCACCAGGACGGTAGTGGTTCAGGTGTTGGTCGCTCTCCTTCTCCAGCGCCATCTCCAGGAGCAGCACGCATAGATCCTCGTAGCGGAGGGATCTAGCCTTGCGCTCAGCTGTCAAACGGCACTCGTCCCATAGCTCTCGGGGGAGCTTGGAGCACAACCAAAACAGCAGGTCGTCGCTGCTGTAGGAACCGGGCGTCAGTCGTCCAGCCCAGTGATCCAGATCAGCCAACAGCTCGGAGACCCTGCCAGGTTTGGGGTTGTTGGGCAGCACGGGCAGGTTCTGGATCTCGGCCCTGATGGAGAGGTCGGTCTCGTAGGTCGGGTACTGCCTCTCCAGGGCAACCAACACGTCGGCAAAGGTGGCGGAGTTAGTGACGATCTGCCTGACCTGCTTCTCCAGGTACTTGGTCTTGCAGCACTGCAGGAGCAGGTCGCACTTCACTCGCCCACTCGCGTGGGTTTGGCCGGTCAGTCGTAGGAACCGGCCAAAGTTCTCAGCGAACTCGCTGAGGTCCTTGCCTGTGAACTCAGGCAGGTTCACCACTATCTTGTAGGTGGCAATAGCCTTCGCCTCCTGAGCTCGGCGTCCTTCAGGGCGTCGGGTCTTCTTCTTCTTCTTCTTACTCTTCTTACCCTTGGGGTCCTCGAGGTCCTCAGGGTCTTCGTCATCCGATGGCGAAGAAGAATCCATCGACGGCGGCCCGTCGTCGGAGGGGTCTCCGCCTAGATCACTGGAGCCATAAGGCTCCACGTCCACCATAGCCCTTAGGGCTGTCAGCCCCAGCTGGTCCAGCTCGGCCCTCGTCGAGTTCGTCACGTGGCTGTAGGGCGGCTGGGCCGTTCTCGGGACGAATGGACTTCTCGGTACTGCTGCAGGAGTCGGCATCGGTCGGCTCCTCAGGCTCCCCAGGGTATTTGTCAACCCTGCCGCCAGGTGGTTAGCCTGGACTCGGTGGGGTGACATTCCCACCGTTGTAGGTGACGCATGGGACGGGATCATCAGGGGCTCCAGTTTCTCCCTGATCTCTTGCGTGAGGTCGCTCACGATTTGCGAAGTGGCTCCTCGGAGCACTTCGTTGATCTCCGACCGCGTCAGGGACCTGTTGGAGGATCTTCCCGATCCTCTACTCCTGCCTCCCAGAGACTCTGGTCCTCTCCTCAACCCACTCAAGGGTGCATACCCAGGTGCATACCCAGGAGCATACCCAGGAACTTCCATGTAGGTTCCAGTGGCCTGGAGTGGATGGGGATGGTCAGCCGCATACCATCGCGGCGCAGAGCTGGAAGCCACCGGCTCACTGGCAGTAGTTGCCTCAAGGAGCGCAGTGGTAGGTGGGCCCATGCCATAGGCGGGGTAGTGAGGCATGCCAGTAAAGCCTGTGACCTCTGCCATAGGCGGGTTGGTTGTGGAAGTGGATGTTGCTGCGGCTGGGAGTGTGGTGGTTATGGGAGAGGGTAATGCGTGGAGGCCAGAAGCGCTTGGTGCGCCTTCGAAGGTAGGGTTATGCGTCGGGTCTTGCGCTTGTTCCTCTCCTTCGTCTGCTCCTTCTCCAGCATCCTTCTCGCTCTCGTTCTCTCTCTTCCTCTTCACAGGCTGAGGCTGAGAGACCACTTCTTCGACCGACAGGGTTCCGAAGGCCGTCTGGAGGCCATCCAGGGAGTCCTCCGCCGTATCCACTGGCCCATGTAAGGGCTCCACCGAAGGTACAGCGTCAGGCGCCGGCCTTGCCGGTGCCTCAGGCGCTGGCGCTGTGTTCACATCGGCGTCCACTCTTCCTGGGTCCATCTTAATCCGCCCTTCTGCTTATATTTGCCTGCTCGGAGCACTGGTTGTACGGCGCGGGGTCGCTGCCGGTGCACAGAGACAGGCTGCCTCTTGCTACCAGAAAGGTTTATAGTGTTTTTAGCACTGTGTTTTTGCTTCTCCTGCTGCTTGTTGTTGCTGTAGGGTGTCCTGCTGCTTGTTTTGGATGATGAAAAGCTTTTGTTTATTGAAATACAGTAAAGCCAAGTCAATCCAGGATAGCCCAAGCCAATGGTATGCAAGGAGAAGGTAATTCAGGATCAAAGCATGAAGGGCTGCAGTGTAAACAGTGAAAGCTGATTGGATATTCACAGAAACTGCAACTCAGGTCACAAATGAATGCATATTCACAAAGATAGCTGAAATGCTTTAGGAAAAGAGTTAGAAAACTGCCTCAGGATCACTCTCTCTCCATAGTGCCATCTTAGGAGATGTGCACTCTTTGTTTTGGGTCCCATATGTGCTGAGGTGGCGTGGTATGTGGCGATGAGGTCACTGCCATGTCACATGGGATCTTCCTACTTAGCTAGGCTGACCAGGAATTGAACCCAGGACCTCTCAAAAAGAGGTGCCTAGCCCCCTATGGTGCATACCACTAGGGCAGATAAGTATTCATGGAAAAACATAGATAAATTCATAGGCTCTACCTTAGGTATGTCAGTGCTCAGTCAACTCAGGAAAAGATGTTTTACTTCACATTGAAAGGGGATTGAGGGATCCACTCCATATCCTGATTGGGTGTTTGGTTCCATACGTCAAAATGTGTTATCACCACTTTTGGTTGGACCAATACTAAGATAAAAATGCATGGATGCTCAGTGCATCTCTAATACAACTAGATTATGCCTCAAAGCAATGGAAAAGCACTTTTTCTTACTCCATGAGTGTGAGTCCTCTACCCATTAGGCGTTAATACGATTTTGGCGGGTGCTTGGCATAGATGAAGATGATGCGTTGCTTCCACTCGCTGCCTGTTTTGTGGGCCATTTTTGTCTTGGCCATGATATACGCATGTGGGCATGTTTTGCCTCCTCCTCGTTGCCATTGGTCATCCAGACCGAATCTGCGTGCTGCCTTCCACATTCTCGTGGTGCACTCTTGTTCTGCTTCCTCGGTGGTCGGGAGAGTCGTGATTTTTCGAAATTGGTTTTCATCTTTGAAGGTGGTCAGCAGCTTCTGGCAGTATAGCTTGCGGCAGATGGTTGCGATCATGCCTGCATTCTTGTCCACGGCGGTGAACATGAGTCCTCGGCGGTGGGCGTCAGTGATGAACTCCTGTAGCAAGCCTGCGTGAAATTGTGGTGGTACCTGTTGTTTCGCTCGGCGCCACATATCGCAGAGGTCCTCCATGAACGATGAAGGTGATGTAGGCTCCCTCACGTACTTGCGCACGCTGCGGGCCGCTGACTCGTCCCAGTTGTTTAATGGTGTTGGACATCGCCTCATACATCGTCTCCCACGTGGGGATCATACAGTTCTTGGCGTTCTGGTTGAGGATCGCTGCCTTGTTCGTGTGTATGAGGGCTTGTTGGTCTAGGTCCCGTACAAAGATGCAGTTGTCGATTTTTGTGACTCATCCGTGTTTGCGGCATTGGCATGGTTGGGCGGCGTAGTATTGGATCTCGTCCCGTGTCCACTTTGTTGCCCGGCTGCTAAGGATTTCCGTCACCGTGGGTCCTCGCTTCCCCACGAAGCGTCTCACTGACTCAATGTACTCCACTGTGATTTGCGGTAGTCAACTGCGGCCCAGTACCACTCGGTAGGCATGTTTCAGCTCTCGCAGGGATGTGTGGTTGCCCACATGGTATGGGACAGTGATTGTGGTGGGTACTCCCCCTTTTGCAGCGCTGCCATTGTCTGTGTCGGACCTTGTGGAGGAGCATGGCGTGTTTGTCGGGGTCGATGTGGCGTTTGGAGTCCAGAAGTGCCTGTAGTAGGAGGCGGGAGCTGGTGTGTGTACGCTGGCGGCGTATTTTGTCATAGGCCAATCTGCGGATGCAAGCAGTGGAGGTCCACCAACGTTCTCAAAGGGGTCTCTTTAGCGTGGCCCATCGGCTGCCCCTATGCTTTTGTTTCCTGTTGAACACTTTGCCCAAGCGCCGCATCCTTTTTTGTTCTGCTGCCCGCACCGTGTGGTAGTAGCACACCTCCAAGGGAACCATGATCCAGTCATGGCGTCCGAGGTTCTCCATTGTCAGGTATTACATTTGCTTCTCAACATGCGTTGGTGTCTCCTTCCCAGCTGCATAGTGCCTCTACGCACGATCCACCATTGGGTGCGGTCCGTTCTTCCCGACCATGCCGACATAGCCCCGGCCCATTGATTTGTGTGCCATGGCGTATAAACTCGAACGCAAGCTTGTCCAGTGGGGCGTATAGAGCTTTGCTCAGGCCCGCGATTTAAGTGATATGGCGACAGGGGCTGTACTTCAGGAAATCAATGGTGTTGTTGAGGTTGATGGATAACTTGCTGTGGATGTGGGCTTGTCCTGAATCCAGGATGATCTTCCGTTCCTTGGCCAGTTCGTCGCATAGGCGGTCGTAATCGTGCGTTACTCGTGATGGGGGCAGCAAGTTTGTCGGTGGGAGGTACCAGCGGCCCTGTCGGGTGTGGAATTTTCCCCTCAGCGCGGCTGTGTATGCGTGCACGTCCAGGGTGTTGTACCTGTCCGCGGCTTGTTGTTGTATGGGTGGGAAGTACCACCAGGTGATGGTGGATCCCTGGGTGGGGTTGCGTCAGCGGTCTCAGCTTCGTGTGCGCGTGAGTTGGCGTAGCCATCATCTCTGTAGCAGGACGGACTCTCGTACAGAACATACTTAAAAACCCCGGCCCCTAGATGATACCGATTTGAGCTGTGTCTTCCAGTGGGATTCCAATTCTGCAACCCAACGATGTACCCCAGATGTGGATGCTGCCGGCGGTGCTGCTTCCCCGTCTCGAGGTCCATTTTTTGTCGTACTATGCATCGCTCATGTGGTGGTCGGCGTGTATCGTTGGCGGATGGTGGTGATGTTTGCTGCATTGCTCCCAATGCCATCGTCTCGATAGCGAGGGTGCCCGCGTGTGGTACCAAGCAGTGTTCAATTGCCAGGCTCCCATGCAGTTTCTGCACATCAAATAAACCAGTCCACATTTCCCACCATTGGCTCGGCACTCTTCAGGCATGTGGATTCTCCATGCAGTAGTCGTGGAGTTGCTGCTTTTAGACCCGGAGGATTTCCGCAAATTCCTGGACTATTTGTTTTGCGACCTATGTTCATTTTTGGTACGCGTGTGCTTGTGCATAGTGTGTCCATAGGCGGGTTGTGCTCGCAGATTGCAAGATGCGGCGCTTGAAGGAGTGAATGAAATTGGTCGTCATCAGTGGAAGGGTGCATGGGTTGGTACATGTCGAATTTCGCTACCTTTGTGAGCCAGTGCGCATTTTGGTATTCCGCCGCTTCAGTCATGACCTCATTCATGCGTGCTGCTCGATCCCCTTTTGCCATACCACATTGTAGCTAGCGTACCAGTACCTCTGTGGTAGGTCGCTCTTCGAGCGTGACCCTACGGGGTGGTGGTTGCTTGTGGATCCACGGTTTGGCCCACGGCATTTTGGCGGCATGTGTGTGCTACCCGTTTGTCGTCGTTGGTGCTGGGGTTGGCTCCTCATCCGATGAGCGTTCATCGGGTATGGTGTCTTGGGATGGGTCCTGTGGGAGTAAGGTGTGTGGTAGGCCTCGTTGGCGTTTGGATCGTGCTTGATGTCGGCGTGCGCTTGCTGCAGCTTGGGCTGCACGCATCACTTAATAGATTTGCAGGTTGGCCGCGGGGATGGCTTTGACCTTGCTTTTTGCACGGCGCGACGATCGTCACGGTGGGGTGTGCTTTGGGGCTGTGTGTTTTTTGGCGTCGGGTGTGTGTGGGGCGGATGGGTTTGGCAGTGTCATTGTTGCCAGGCGCTTGTGGCCGGCGGCTCGGGCTTGTTCCGTTTCGGTCCAATTGCCTGTTGTGCATGATCCTTGGTCTCAAAGAGGTCGCTTTCCGGGACCCAGCGGATGACTGTCCGTGTCCTCGGTGCATAGCACCGCGACTCCGCTGACGTCCTTTCTCGATGACAAATCAACTTGTACGAGGCCTGCTTCCAGGTTGCGGCCGGCTCTACAAATATTTGCCCATTTTGTTTGTACTTCGGCTCCTGTATAACCTCGCAATATTTTTTCCGCCTCCAACGCGATACGCTTCTCCAGTACCGGCGTTCTCATATGTGTGTCTCCTTCTTCCGGTGTAGACTCTTGATCGGTAGAGTTTTCAGCAGTGTCCTGGAGTAGGGCGGCCTCGGATTCATCTAGTGTGACTTCGGGCGGAGCTTCCGGTACTTCAAGGCGTTGTTGTCTAAGAAGTTGTTCGAAGCACTTGGCGTTGAATGCTTGGTGGGCATTGTATTGTAGCTTGAATGTCCCCACACTCTTTTGGATGGATTTTCTTGTAGATTCCAAGTTGGTGACGCGGCCAGACAATGTATCCACCCGTCCTTGCAACTCTTTTGAGGCCCGTGTGGTAGGCGTTGCTACCGGCGCTGGTGGTGCCATTGACAGATTTTTGGCGCGTTCATGCGTGGCGGTGTTGGCGGTTTTCATGGGAGCGGGCTCCGCCTTCTCTTTTTTTTTCGCCTTGCTCTTCCCGTCTTCCTTGGATCTTTCTTCTTCTCTCTCTTCTTCGTTTGCTCTTCTGATTCTGGAAAGTCAACGTCCACGTGTGTGACCTCGGATGTTCTTATTTTTGCCATCATATCACCGTCCGCATCACTGAGTCCTTCTCCATTCCAAACGGCCGTTTTTGCATCCTCTCCGTTGTGGTAGATGAGTAGGAGTTTCGATCCTTGTACTTCAATATCCGGCTCTGTATCGGTGTTGAGTTGATCAACCACGTACTCAATGTACGCCGGTGTCCATTTCTATCGGTCATGAGCCTGCACAAGAGTGTGGTCGCGCTCCGGTGCTTCCTTGTTGCCTCCGTCGCTGGAATCTCGCCTATATTTTTTTTATTGAGTCGTGGCACGTTCGGATTTTTGTGGTAGAAGCATCATGTCCCCGAAGACGAGGCCCTCGTCTCTCGCCTTTCTCCATCATGAGAGATTGGTTAACACCCTTTGGAGATTTCTTTTTTTTCGGTGATTTTTGTACAGTCCCGCAACCTGTGCCCGTGCTGCCCACAGTTAAAGCAGATCTCTTCTCTCACTATGTTGCCTTGCTCATCAGTGTCCTCGCAGTCACGTCTCTCGGGACAGTCCCAGGCTGTATGATCTTTGCCGCAGATGATGCAATCAAGTTTTCTTTCCCCACCGTCCCATCTCTTGCGAATGCCCTTGACTTTTTCACCTCGTTTCTGATCGGTGGTGTTGGTCTTGCGTCTATTCTTGGGGCAATGGATAGTAGTGTGTGTACCCATCATGTTGCACGAAAGACAATACTGGTTTGGCGGCATGTATACTTGGTTTGCGGCAGAAGCTTGCACTTGTTGGTTGACTTGATGACGGGCGGTACGTAGTACGGAATCTTCGTTGTACGTGTAGTTTTACGATGTCCCTTTCGCGGCTCGGGGACAAAGGTGGGTAGTAGAGGATGATTCTTGCACGTACGCAAAGGCAAAGCTCAACAGTGGATCAATTGCATTCCAAAAAGCTAAGCGTGACGAGAACACGGTCCCATGGGTTTCCTTGTCGTTCAAGTATAAGCACATGTGTATGCATGCATGCTCTTTGGTCGCACGTAGCCGCTGCTCTTTCGCTTTGCCTGTGTAATTCTTCATTATGCTCAAACGTTCAAGAATCGTTCATGCATTTGTATCATGGCATTCCTGGAGGATTTTGGGTTAACAACAAGTTTCAAGACTTTGGTGAACTTGAACGACACAAAGCGCTCTGCTAAGGCTGCAGCAACGACGACGAGGATCTCCACAGCGATGCACAGCTGCAAGAGCGCTCCCAGTCTGCTTCCAAAGGTGCTTGGGGCGTCCTAGGGCCATTCATTGTGTCGCTTTTGTTTGATACATTTTGCATGTTCTTTGGGTTGGTTACGAAGACTTCTCTTCTCCTTGCTTACGGCCCCTTGCCTATGGCCCTGTGTCAAGGGAAGGGACACCATTGATGGTCCTTTGTAACTCTGAAGGACACATACGTGAGGACAAACCAAGGGTAAATCAAAACCCTAGGTTTGTCCGCGCGGACAAACCCAGGGCGTTTGCAAAAACCTTCGGTTTGTCCGTACGGAAAAACTTGGGGTTTTTTTTTACCGTTCGTTTGTCCTTACGTAGTTGTATGGACTGTCCTTCATAGTTACATTGACTTTAAAGAATTTGAAGTCTAGAAGCTTGGTGATCCATTTCTTCAAACTCTTTGTTCTACCAAGAGGCCTAAAATGGCCTAGACCATTTCGTGCCTTTTTCTCGGTGCCACTGTCTGGAATCGTGTCGACGAAAGTGCCATTGTAAAGTAGAGCGCAGGCTTTAAATTGCGCCTTCCACTTTGTTTCAACTCCGAAGTGACGATGTTCTATGATCTTCACAAGATGGCCCATGACTCACTGTTTCCCAAACTCTGAAAAGTACCCAAAAATGACATTGGGTGTTCTGACCATATCTCAGCCCCTTGTGCTGAAAAAAATTCGAATCAAGCATATTCACAAACTAGACAACACACTTCAAATGTGCTGTGCCACGAAGGTACCTGCACGAAAGTACCCTCCTTTCGTGCCCCCAAAACAAATTTCCATACCCTCGGGTTTTTGAAGTTTTCAACTATGTAAATTTCCCCAATTTATCATTTTTAGGTCATATTACCACAAAAATCTGCCTTCGGGTGCTTTTTAGCCCTTTCTGCAACTATGGTTCAACAGGCACTGATGTACGAATGCAGGGGGTTTCCCACCTTTTTTCTTGCGCCAGTGGACCCTTTCGTACTGCTAGTTCGCTACGAAAGGGGTACGATTACCCCTCTTTCGCACCGTTTTTGTAAGGGCTTTCATGCTATCTTTGGGGCTTTCGTGCCTCCTTTGTAGTGGTTTGGTTGTGCCGTGCTTTGGTCTATTGGTCTTCTACCTCTGCTTGTGGTTCATGTTTCCAAGTTCGAACCCACCAACGATGAGGCCATGAGACGATATGGCTATCAATGAGGACGACAAAATAGACGATGCACTATCTTGGGGCGCTGAAGACAGCCTTGCCTATGGGGTGTGCGTGAAGGATGATGCTTGAAGGAGTGCCCGAGCTGACCTTCGGATGGGTGGGCAAGGCAACAAGATGGCACAACATCAACAGGCACTGAAGACAAGTTTTGTTTTTTCAGTGGCGCCCCAATGCATGATACCCGCACTTCAGTTCAATGATGCATAATAACAATGTCTCTACCATGTGCGCTGGTGGTCCATAGGTATGCCCCCTAGGTTCATGCCCCCCATGCCCCGGTTCGAACCCCATCCCCAGGTCTGCAGTTCCACATGTGTTACACACAGGTGTTTCAAGACAGTGCCACAGCTCCGGGACCATCGGCCAAGCGCTGTTGCAAGAGGGCTGTGATCATGTTGAGGTCAGAACTGTGCACACCACACACCGGCGCTGAAGACAGGCAACAAAAATGGAAATGAAAGGGCTGGCAGCCCCCTTCTTTTGCTTGCAATTCTTGTGGGGTCAGGGGGGGGGGTCACTGTTCTCCCTCTGCACTGGGCCTCCTCCTCTTCTTCTTCAATTGGATCTCACTTCCATCCCCCTGGGCCCTCCACAGAAGCAACCCAAGGTCGAGGGCATGGTTCTTTACGAGATGCAATCGACCCCACCTACTGTAAATGGGTCGGCTGATGGACCATCCCCGGAAAAGATGCCCCAACTCAAACTTGAAGGCACTATGTTTCTTTTTAGTTGAAATAGTGAAAAACATATATAGGCTGCGGTATCAACTTACGAAGATACCTGAATGACAGGCAGCCTAATGCACTTGTGTCCCAAGTGCCCAACCAGTTTGCTCCACTCCTGTGCAAACGTTAGTTGGACCTCGTTGGCTATAGCAAGCGCTGCGTCAATCAAATACAGCTGTGATCTCCAAAAGCCATATAGCCGGTAAAAGGCTAATAAGATGCGGTGCACCACAACCACCCCGGGCTCGCCACCAATCTTGGCCCAAACGACCTGCCGGACTGTACCAACTACCTTTTGCATGCTCGGGTGCAAGGTTATAAAGACCTTCCTTGAGGACAGGTCAAAGGCTGACTTCTTTTTCCTGCCGGAGGCGAGCCTTTCTGCAGCAGGGATACAAGAGGTTTCAACACTCACCTTCTTGTAGCAGTCTTTTGGCTGGGCTAGGCAGGCCTTGGCACCTTGTAACCCACTTCCTCCTCATGCCTTCACCTCACTCTGCAGCCTTTTGGAAAATCAATTTGCAATCCTAAGGCTGGCATGGTTATAATCCCTCACCCTCCGAATCGGTGGCACTTGTTTATAACAAGCCCTCCACCCCACTGTATGTGGTACAGTGTGACATACATCTAAACTCTTATCATCCCGGCACACCCAACGCTCGTGTCCCCCCCTCCCCAGGTTGATGACCTGCATCCTCTTTCCATCAGCTGTAGGGAAGACCACCATGGTCCTTTCAAACCCCCCTACTACATGTGTGACACCTTTTAGTCCCTTTATCTCTTCATTCGACCTCCCACGATATTACATTGCCTGTAAATAGGCAATGCCATCGGGGTCATCCATGGCGAACCATTTCCTCCATAGGGCCGGATTGCCTGCAGTCTCTGCCCCCCCCCCATACATCTACAAAACAATCTGTCCTGGTGGCAGAACTCTTCCATAGTGGGGCTGCATCCGTGGCCACTAGAACGTTGATAGGGTATGCGGGGTCTTGGAGCTGTCCTGCAGCCCTGGCAATTTGTTTGATAATATAAAGCACATCCTTAAGGGATACCTTAGCCGCTGCCCTGTCCCTTTTAGTGACGGTACTTACAGTCACGGGGACGGCTTTTAAGGGCCGCAAGGATTGCTTGGTGGTATACAGCTCCTCCTTTGTGCAGTGTCTCTGAATCTTCAGGGCTGTGGCCCATGGCAGGTGCTGTGCCCTATAGAGGGAGTAAGAAAAAGTGCTTTTCCAATGCTTTAGGGTATACTCTAGTTGTATTAGAGGTGCTCTAAGCACTCTGGCATTTTTATCTTAGTATTGGCCTAACCAAAATGGATGATAACACATTTTGACCTATGGAACCAAACACTAAATCAGCATGTGGTGTGGACCCCTTAATCCCCAAGTTATATGCACTAAAACATCGTTTCCTAGGTGACTGCGGCACTGATATACTTAAGGCAGAGCCTATGAATTTATCTATGTTTTCTCATTAATTTCTAGCTATCCTAGTGGTATGCACCCTAGGGGGCTGGGGCACCTCTTTTTGAGAGGTCCTGGGTTCAATACCCAGTCAGCCCAGCTAAGTAGGAATATCCCATGGGACATGGCAGTGACCTCAGCGCCACAAGCCTTGCCACCTCAGCACCTATGGGACCCAAAAACAAAGAGTGCACATCTCAAGATGGCACTATGGAAGAGTGAGAGCCCATGGGGCAGTTTTTCAATCAGGTTTTCTCCAACGTGTAAAATATTTCATCCTGAGTTGCAATGTATGTTAGTTGCTGTGGTCTATTGTTGATAGTTGTTTTTATCTAACTCTTTGTGACTGCAGCCGTTCATGCTTTGATCCTGTTTATCTTCTACTTGCTTATCTCTGGCTTGGGTTATCCTGGATTGGTTGTATTTGAACAATAAAACATTTTTCTCATCCAAAACAAGCAGCAGGAACCCTGGACGAGCAGCAAGCTGCAGAGGAGGCACAACAAAAACACAGTGCTGAAAACACTACAAAACCTTCTGGTAGCAAGAGGCAGATAGTCTCCGCGTACCGGCAGCAACCCCGTGCCGTACATCCAGTTCGCCGAGTACTGTCATAAGCAAGAAGGGCAAATATGGACACAAAGAAGGAGGACACTGACGGGAGGACGGCGCCTGAGGCACCAGCAATGCCAGCACCCGGTGAACCTCGTCCTGGACCTAGCGCTGTACCTTCGGTGCCCTTACATGGGCCGGTGGACGTGGTTGTTGACTCGCTGGAGGGACTTCAGTCGGCCTTCTGGGCCGTCTCAGTCGAGGAGGTGGACACCAACCCTGGGAAGAGAAAGAGGGAGAGGGAGAAGGATGCAGGAGAAAGCATGGCAGACGAAGGAGTAGACCATGAGCAGGACCCGACGAGTGAGTCGACCTTCGAGGGCGCACCAAGCGCCTCTGGCCTCCACGCATCACCCTCTCCTACAACCACCACACTCCCAACTCCAGACCCAGCCGCTGCAACATCCACACCCATAACCACCCCGCCTATGGCTGAGGGCACAGGCTTTACTGGTATGCCGACCTACCCTGCCTATGGTGTGGACCCATCTACCACTGCGGTTCCAGAGGCAACTACCGCCGCTGAGCCAGTGGCCTCCAGTTCTGCGCCGCGCTGGTACGCGGCAGACTATCACGATCCTCTACCCGCTATGGGAGCCTATGTGGATGTTTCTGGGTATGCAACCCTGACTGGGCTGAGGAGAGGCCCTGAGTCATGGGGGAGCAGGAGTAGAGGATCGGGGAGATCCTCCAACAGGTCCCTGACGCGGTCGGAGATCAACGAGGCGCTCCGAGGAGCCACCTCTAAAATTGTTGGTGATCTCACTCAAGAGATTGGGCTAAACTGGAGCCCCTGATTCCTCCCCAAGCGTCATTTACCATCGTGGGAGGTCTACCCCACGGCGTACAGGCCAACCACCTGGTGGCAGGGTTGACAAACATTCTGGGGAGCCTGAGGAGCCGACCGATGCCGACTCCTGCTGTGATACCGAGAAGCCCTTTCATACCAAGAACGGGCCAGCCCCCCTACAGCCACGTGGGGAATTCCACGAGAGCCGAGCTGGACCGGCTAGGGCTGACAGCCCTAAGGGCAATGGTTGACGTGGATCCCTATGGCTCTAGTGACCTACGCGGAGACCCCTCCGACGATGAGCCGCCGTCCATGACTTCTGCTTCGCCCTCGGAGGACGACGACCCTGAGGACCCCGAGAACCCGAGTGGGCGGAAAAAGAAGAAAAGGAGGAAGACCAGGCGCCCTGAGGGACGCAGGTCTCAGGAGGCTAAGGCCATTGCCACCTCCAAGATCGTGGTGAACTTGCCTGAGTTCACAGGCAAGGATCTCAGCGAGTTCGCTGAGAATTTTGGCCGGTTCCTCCGAATGACCGGCCGAACCCATGCTAGTGGGCGAGTCAAGTGTGATCTGCTCCTGCAGTGCTGCAAGACCAATTACCTGGAGAAGCAGGTCAAGCAGATCGTGACTAAGTCCGCCACCTTTGCCGACGTGTTGGTTGCCTTGGAGAGGCAGTACCCTACCTACGAAACCGACTTCTCCATCAGGGCCTAGATCCAGAACCTGGCCGTGCTGCCCAAAAGCCCCAAACCTGCCAGGGTCTCTGAGCTACTGGCTTACCTGGATCACTGGGCTGGACGATTGACGCCCGGTTTGTTATGGCTTGGGACAGCAGCAGCGCAGCGAGCGCGCAAGTCGCAGTCGCAATCGCACTGCAGTCTGTGAATACTTAAGAAGCATGGAATGCCAACTGTGTGAATGAAGCGCTGTAAGATACTTCGATCTCTCGACAGGGTTTTTGTCTTCGAATTTGTGCTATGTATTGGTGCCCCGTCTAAAGATCCTGCGAGGTTTGTCGATTTGGGATTTTGGGTTTTGAAAAACAAGAGGCACAGGAGTACAAGAAGAAAGATGTCCTTGATTAGTGTCCTATAGACTTTGATGAAATCCTGCAGGTTTTTGATGATGAAATCCCCAAACCAAAGGAGCAAGTAGAGCAAGAACAGGATGTGGATCGAATCAATGAATAGTTTGAAATCCAGTGTAACACAGAAGGGCTGCAGATAGACAAAGCAGGTAGAAACACAAAGATTCAATCACAAATGGATAATACAAAAGATTTTATATGAAAACTTGGCTGACTGTAGCCCCAAAGATAGCAGCAAGCACTTCATGTGCACTCTTTTGGGTGAAATGGTGCTGGTTAGGAATGTGGGGCATAGGTGTCAGGCCAGAGACAGAATATGACTTGGCCAAGCAAATGAATTAAGAAACAGTTAAAACGTAGAACCACATTAAGTGGTAGTAACAATTGAGTATAGGGGTCTTGGGGTGGGAGACCACTAGGCTTAACCTCCAAGGCCTAAAGCATGAAATGTGTATTTTATTTCGGTATATCCTCCATGAAGGAAGATACCTCCGCTCAGTTCAGTGGTAGGGGTGAACTTCATGGGGGGCTCGGGTTATAACCCTAGTTACTTCCAGAAAGTGTACTAAAAGCTTCAAAAGAGTGCCAAAAATACTTAAGTTAGTCCTGGTATCAACAAAAGGGTTTTAAGGGGGGCTTGGCCTGGATCAAGCCCTCCAAAAAAGACATGGCAGTGACCTTTTCTTACCCCCCCCCCGGAGTACTAGTTAGCTAAGCTAGTAGGACCAAGGAAAAAGGCTCAAATATCCCCAAAATTACCTCAGAAAATGCATGAAACTTACCTAAAACACCCTCATCACTTCATAGAAGCCTATCACACTGTAGGTACCCTGGAAAAACAGTGTAATGTACCGTGAATGATGTCCCTTCGATGGGGCATTCCTCAAAAGTCGCCAGCGTGCGACGAAAACCTTTGAACCCAGGACTCCCTCCCTAGAGCACACATGCTTCCCCACTAGGGTACAGTCGAACGCTCTAATGCGGACGGCCATCGCTGTGTAAACAGCGTTTTAGTAAACGTCCTGATCAAGGGCCAGGGCGGAGCAATACTCAGAATGGAGGACACAAATCTCCAGGAGCTGAAAAAAAATAGAAAATGTAACCAACAGGGAGTGACTCCTGTGGTTTAGCGAAAGGTGTAGCGATTTAGGAAGTCAAATCGCTAAAAATTGACGAAATCACGCGAGAAAACGTCATTTTTACACCAAAACGCAAAGTCGCAGACAAGCGCAACAGACGCGGACTTCAAAAACAGGGTTGCGCAAGCGTAAACGGCTCGTGAAAGAGAAGGTATGAGCCGTAGTTTTTAAAGTTCTAAAGGAAATTTTTGCACAGTTGCATCAAAATTTCTATAAACCTTAGGGAAAGGTATTCAAACTCAACCCACCCCACAGAGCATGTGGACAACCCACCTCTCAGGTATGCCAGTGTCATTTCACGCGCATGCATTGCGTTCGTGTTGGTTGCTTCGTTAAAACGTCAGGGTTGTCAACGCTGTGTTCGTTGGGGGCTCAGGTGCTCCTCTCTCTTGCTCTGCAAAGGTAAAAACAGGAATGAAAGGTATGCGATGCGAATGGAGCGCGCAGGGCGCAGGTAGGGTTGGAATATGCGCTGTGCTCGCGATGCATGTGCCTAATTGAGGCATTCACACGCTGTGGCGCTTTCCCTGTACCCCAATTCACCCTTGTTGTCTCTTCACAGGTAAGAGAAGAAAGTGCTTGCTCGTGTTTGTGTTGCCGTAGCGCTAAAGTAGGGTTGCTTAAAACGCTTAGGCTTCTTTTGCGCTGTGCAGTGCGCCACTCTCTCTCCGCTTTCTGCAGGAAACAAGACAAGGGTAGCATGTATGACACAAAGCGCCGACGTGTGCCGGGTCCCGACAAACACACGTGCATGCACCCACGTTCTCTTCCCCTCACAGGTCCCAAGGAGAAGCGTATGCTCGCGTTTGCGTCGTCCGGGCGTTATAGTAGGGTTGTCTTAGACGCTTAGGCAAGTATTGCGTCGTGCCGTCGTCTCACATTAGCGAACGCCCGGCAAGGCGGGAGGACTAGGACACGTTAAGGTAGTGGGGAAAGAAACAGGTATGTTGCATGTCACGCCGCGCACGCGGAACGGGCAACGAGTAAAGGTAGCGGCCAAAGGGGTGTGGAGGCAAGACGGGAGAAAGTGGGGCAATAAACCTACGCACACGCTGGTCGCACACGCATGTCGCATGACGTACCAGCCAGCTCGAGGTGCCGTGTCGCGACAAAACCGCCGCCGCCGCACGCCCGTTTACGCCCTCTCCTCTCTCTACGCAGGTTCAGAGGAGGAAGCCCGGGCCGACAAGGAAAAAGACAGAGACACACAACAAAGCGGAGGCAGGGAAAAAGTGCATGCCAGGGAGAAGGGTAGAGGAAAGGGTAAAGAGCAACGAAGCTGCGAAAGGAACAAGGGGTAGCGAGCGAACGAGCAAGGGGCGCGCACAGGGGAGGGGACACGGCCGGCACACGGCGAGCACAACGACGCACCGAGACACCGGAGAGGGGAGCACCGGAGGACCAAGGGAAGAGCGGCACCGGGCACCACGACACGCACGGCACAGACACCACACACACCGCACACACCCAACGAACCCCGGCAACCCACCCAGCAGTGGGCGGGCAGTCGGGAGAGGGACAGCGCCTGACCCCAGGCGCCCCTCAAAATGGTGGAAGGCACCCCCCCCCGGGGACGCCCTTCCGCCACCCCCACAGCGAGCAACGCCGGCCCGCAAGGGCGCACGCTGTGGGGCCGGTGCTGGGTCCCCACGCCCGCACCGACCGCGCCCGGGACACGCGGGTCGCGGAACCCTGGCTGCCCGCTCCAGAGGACGGGCGGCCGGGGGAGGGACAGCGCCTGACACCAGGCGCCCCTCACAACGGTGGAAGGCACCCCCCCCCGGGGACGCCCTTCCGCCACCCCCACAGCGAGCAACGCCGGCCCGCAAAGGCGCACGCTGTGGGGCCGGTGCTGGGTCCACACGCCCGCATCGACCGCACCCGGGACACACGGGTCGCGGAACCCTGGCTGCCCGCTCCAGAGGACGGGCAGCAGGGGGAGGGACAGCGCCTGACACCAGGCGCCCCTCACAACGGTGAAAGGCACCCCTCCCGGGGACGCCCTTCCGCCACCCCCCCAGCGAGCAACGCCGGCCCGAAAAGGCGCACGCTGTGGGGCCGGTGCTGGGTCCACACGCCCGCATCGACCGCACCCGGGACACACGGGTCGCGGAACCCTGGCTGCCCGCTCCAGAGGACGGGCTGTCGGGGGAGGGACAGCGCCTGACACCAGGCGCCCCTCACAACGGTGGAAGGCACCCCCCCCGGGGACGCCCTTCCGCCACCCCCACAGCGAGCAACGCCGGCCCCCAAGGGCGCACGCTGGGGGGCCGGTGCTGGGTTCACACGCCCGTATCGACCGCACCCGGGACACACGGGTCGCAGAACCCTGGCTGCCCGCTCCAGAGGACGGGCGGCCGTGGGAGGGACAGCACCTGACACCAGGCGCCCCTCACAACGGTGGAAAGCACCCCCCCCGGGGAAGCCCTTTCGCCACCCCCACAGCGAGCAACGCCGGCCCGCAAGGGCGCACGCTGCGGGGCCGGTGCTGGGTCCACACGCCCGCATCGACCGCACCCGGGACACACGGGTCGCGGAACCCTGGCTGCCCGCTCCAGAGGGCGGGCGGCCGGGGGAGGGACAGCGCCTGACACCAGGCGCCCCTCACAACGGTGGAAGGCACCCCCCCCCGGGGACGCCCTTCCGCCACCCCCACAGCGAGCAACGCCGGCCCCCAAGGGCGCACGCTGGGGGGCCGGTGCTGGGTTCACACGCCCGTATCGACCGCACCCGGGACACACGGGTCGCAGAACCCTGGCTGCCCGCTCCAGAGGACGGGCGGCCGTGGGAGGGACAGCACCTGACACCAGGCGCCCCTCACAACGGTGGAAAGCACCCCCCCCGGGGAAGCCCTTTCGCCACCCCCACAGCGAGCAACGCCGGCCCGCAAGGGCGCACGCTGTGGGGCCGGTGCTGGGTCCACACGCCCGCATCGACCGCACCCGGGACACACGGGTCGCGGAACCCTGGCTGCCCGCTCCAGAGGACGGGCGGCCGGGGGAGGGACAGCGCCTGACACCAGGCGCCTCTCACAACGGTGGAAGGCACCCCCCCGGGGACGCCCTTCCGCCACCCCCACAGCGAGCAACGCCGGCCCCCAAGGGCGCACGCTGGGGGGCCGGTGCTGGGTTCACACGCCCGTATCGACCGCACCCGGGACACACGGGTCGCAGAACCCTGGCTGCCCGCTCCAGAGGACGGGCGGCCGTGGGAGGGACAGCACCTGACACCAGGCGCCCCTCACAACGGTGGAAAGCACCCCCCCCGGGGACGCCCTTCCGCCACCCTCACAGCGAGCAACGCCAGCCCGCAAGGGCGCACGCTGTGGGGCCGGTGATGGGTCCCCACGCCTGCACCGACCGCATCCGGGACACACGGGACGCGGAACCCTGGCTGCCCGCTCCAGAGGACGGGCGGCCGAGGGAGCCTGACACCAGGCGCCCCTCAGAACGGTGGAAGGCACCCCCCCCGGGGACGCCCTTCCGCCACACCCACAGCGAGCAACGCCGGCCCGCAAGGGCGCACGCTGCGGGGCCGGTGCTGGATCGCCACACCAGCATGGACCGCACCCGGGACACGCGGGACGCGGAACCCTGGCTGCCCGCTCCAGAGGACGGGCGGCCGGGGGAGGGACAGCGCCTGACACCAGGCGCCCCTCGCAACGGTGGAAAGCACCCCCCCCGGGGACGCCCTTCCGCCACCCCCACAGCGAGCAACGCCAGCCCGCAAGGGCGCACGTTGTGGGGCCGTTGCTGGGTCCCCACGCCCGCACAGACCGCACCCGGGACACACGGGAGGCGGAACCCTGGCTGCCCGCTCCAGAGGACGGGCGGCCAGGGGAGGGACAGCGCCTGACACCGGGCGCCCCTCACAACGGTGGAAAGTACCCCCCCCGGGGACGCCCTTCCGCCACCCCCACGGCGAGCAACGCCGGCCCGCAAGGGCGCACGCGCTGTGGGACCGGTGCTGGGTCCCCACGCCCGCACCGACCGCACCCGGGACACACGGGACGCGGAACCCTGGCTGCCCGCTCCAGAGGACGGACGGCCAGGGGAGGGACAGCGCCTGACACCGGGCGCCCCTCACAACGGTGGAAAGCACCCCCCCCGGGGACGCCCTTCTGCCACTCCCACAGCGAGCAACGCCGGCCCACAAGGGCGCACGCTGTGAGACCGGTGCTGGGTCCCCACGCCTGCACCGACCGCACCCGGGACACACGGGACGCGGAACCCTGGCTGCCCGCTCCAGAGGACGGGCGGCTGGGGGAGCGACAGCGCCTGACACCAGGCGCCCCTCACAATGATGGAAGGCACCCCCCCCGGGGACACCCTTCCGCCACCCCGGAGGAGAGCAACGCCGGCCCGCAAGGGCGCGCGCTGCGGGGCCAGTGCTGGGTCCCCACGCCCGCACCGACCGCACCCGGGACACCCGGGACGTGGAACCCTGGCTGCCCGCTCCAGAGGACGGACGGCCGGGGGAGGGACAGCGCCTGACGCCGGGCGCCCCTCACAACGGTGGAAGACACCCCCCCCCGGGGACGCCCTTCCGCCACCCCCACAGCGAGCAACGCCGGCCCGCAAGGGCGCACGCTGTGGGGCCGGTGCTGGGTCCACACGCCCGCATCGACCGCACCCGGGACACACGGGTCGCGGAACCCTGGCTGCCCGCTCCAGAGGACGGGCGGTCGGGGAAGGGACAGCGCCTGACACCAGGCGCCCCTCACAACGGTGGAAGGCACCCCCCCCGGGGACGCCCTTCCGCCACCCCCACAGCGAGCAACGCCGGCCCGCAAGGGCGCACGCTGTGGGGCCGGTGCTGGGCCCACATGCCCGCATCGACCGCACCCGGGACACACGGGCTAGCGGAACCCTGGCTGCCCGCTCCGGAGGACGGGCGACCGTGAGAGAGACAGCGCCTAACACCAGACGCCCCTTGCAACGCTGGAAAGCGCCCCCCCGGGGATGTTCATCCACCACCCCCACACCGAGCAACGCACCAGCGCACCAACGCACCAGCCACGGGACATCCGCACCCCACCCCCTGCTCTTAGACACAGCGACACAGCAATGGCGGAACCCGCGGCACCACGCAAGACACGCCTCCGATCTCCGACGCTGGACGAAGCACACGAGGTCATCAGGGCGCTGGGACTCAGAGACGGCGAAGGAGACCCCCCACAAGGGGAGGCGGGCACGGACTCCGACCTGGAGGCATTGCCGGAGCCCCCCACGGGAGGCGCGCCCGCGGAACCTGCGCCGCCGGCGGGCAGCGTACCCGCGATCTGCCCCGCGTGGAAACGGGGCCACTGCACCGGCGAAGGCTGGTGCCCCAAACAGCACCCCCAGCCCGGCCCCGATGACGGAGCGTTGCCCGAGGTGAAACCCGCGGCCGCACGCGCTGCCCTACGCTACGGGGTGGCGCAGGGCTGGATCCTGGATGAGACCGCGCGCGGCAGCGTGAACATCCAGGAGGCCGTCGACCGAGTCACCCACGCGGGACAGGCGGCAGTGGCCTTGCACACCCGGGGCCGCCACGGTGGACCCGCAGAGGGGATCATTGTGGAACCCTCGGGAATGGTGCTGGTCCTGGCGGCGGACATGGTCCGAGGGGTGCTCCACGCGTCCCGCGTGCGGCGGGCGTGCCCACAGTGGACCATCCAGGTGTACACCCCCCCGCGGGCGTGGCCCTTTTTCCACATGGGCGGTGCTCGCCGTCATGTGGCACCTGGCACCAGAGGACGCCCCCACAGGGACCGCGGAGGACATCGCCCGGGACCTCCACACCTGGCCGGCCGACCAGGATTACCCCTGGCGCAGGCCCCGGGGCGGCCTCCCGGTGGCACCAGCGGCAGAGGGGCTCAGCCTCGCGGCAACCCTCCAACGGCACCCCGAAAAGCAGGCACGCCACTTCCTGCAGACGGGCACGGTCCCGGCCACCCCGCCAGACTCTGAGTGGCGATGGGACGCAGGGGTGGCGCAACCGCTGCCGGGCCCCTGGACCCTCCCGTTGTGGTACTTGCCCATGGGCACCTTGGCCCACGCCACCCAGGCCGTCAAGGGGGCTTTCCCGCAGCCGCTCCTCCCCGGCGTGGCCCTGCTCCGCAGCCTGCAGGCGGGGGCCGCCTGGGTACGGTGGAAGGAAGGAAAGGGGCGCTCGAGCCCCTATTTGCCCATGGTCCAGGGCCAGGCGCTGATCCACGCCGAGGGCATGGGGACCGTGGAATGGGGGGCGATCGTGCCCGGCACGGCGTGCAGGTGGATCACGGCGGCCGCCCCACAGCCCATGCGATCGCCGCCGGCGTGCCACCGCCTCCTACGGATGGTCCCCTCTTTGGCTCCCCAGCACGCCTTTACAAGGGACGTGTGGAAGGCCGTACTGAGCCACACCTGGGAGTGGCTAACGAACCCGGGTGCGCGGTACCCGCCGGGACCGGTGCTCGAACAGCTCACGGCCCCCACACCCGGGGTCCTCCACGCCCTACACAGGGCGTCGGCCCTCACGAAGCAGCTCAACGACGAAGTGCTGGACCTGGCGCTGGAGCCGCTGCGGGTGCTCTACCCGCAAGTCCACATCCCACCCGCCGGCACGTCCAACCGCCTAGGCCGCCTGGGGTTGCAGCGCTGCGTCGAGGCCGCGCACCCAGGAGGCGTGGTGGAACAGTGGCTAACGCTCCGCAACCCGTCCACCGCGGAGGGCCACTGGTACCTGCACCAACTCCTCTTCCAACCACAGGCAGCCCCGGAACACCGCCGGCAAAACCCGTACCACACGCACCCGGAGCGCCGAGGCGCGCAATACTACCCGCAGCCAGTCCCGCCCGCCCTCCCGCCGGTACAGGGCCCAGAGGCGCTACAGCGGGGCCCCCCGCTCGACACCGCCACCACGGTACAGCAAAGGGGAAGCGATGACGTGGGTGGTGCTGAACCGGACTGCACGAACTGCGGAGCGGTGGCCTGGATGGCAGCCTGCAGGCACCTCGCCCGAGATACCACGGGGCTCCGGCAGTACAGACCCACGGACCGCACGGCGCTGGCGTCCGCGGTCGCGGCTGTCACCATGGGTCCCGTGGCGGCACGGCCGGCGCAACTGCTGCCCCACGTCCCCTGCCGCGACTAGCGGCCCCGACGGCCGGCCGCGACGCACGCGCCGACGGCACCCCTCACGGCGGAGCAACTATACGTCGTCGCAGCGGCGTTGCTAGCAGACGGCGGGGAGAGCTTCGTCCACCACCACGGCCCGGCGCAAATTGCGGGATGCATACAAGGGCCTCAGCGCGATGCACCAGACCCGTGGCATGCCACACTCCGCAGGCGCACCCGCGTCTGGGGTGCGGGCGATGGCACACCCCCGCCCGGGCCTAAGCAGGGGGAGGCACTGGTACTGCAGACGGCAGGCTACCAGGCCATCATACACGGCCACGCCGGAGGGTACCGGTCGCACGTCCTGGCCGGAAGCCGATGGACGGTCTGGCACAGCACCGCCAGGCAAGGGGCTTTCCCGCCCCTGCCCCACATCGACTGGCGACAGGGGCCCACCCAGGCCTACTATATGTCGGCGGACCCCTGGCCGCTGGCGGTCCTGCTACACACTGTCAGCGCCCCCAACAAGAGGCAGGAACCAGGGTGGGTCAACCCCCCCACACTGGTGTGGAGCCCCGACCAGGAGGAGCATCTACGGGCCGCGTGGCAGGGGGACGCCATCAGGGCCACGGACGTCCCGGACCTCCACGCGGGGCCAATCACGCACGCCCGCCCAGCGGCTACCCTGGCGGTGGCCCAACGGGGACAGCAGAACCCACAGTGGGTGGTCTGCATGTTCAGCCCGGCGGACGCGCACATCGTCGTCTGCGACCCCGAACGCCTGCCGGGGCCCGAAGCCGTGATCCGCGTGGCAGACTGCACCCGCATGATCATCAAGGCGCTGCGGGAGGGCGAACACCACGCCCTCCTGCTCCAGGTCAGGCTGAAGGACAACGCCCGGGCGGCGAGGCCGGGAGTGTGGCCGGCAGCGGCGCACCCCCCCGACCTGGAGCTCCAGCTGGTGGTCCCGACCGCGGTGTACCACTGGCTACAGGCCTTCCACGACCTGCGATGGAGGGGCAAACCCGACCGCCAAATCGGCTCCACGCACTGGCAAACGTGGCTGCAAGCAGACGCGCAGCGCGATGCCATCCGAGGTCTCGGGCCCGCGCCCGCGACGCGAGCCCTCGATGCGGCGGCCCCGGGCCGCACGCTGGCACCACACAGGGTGCCGCTGGCCAACCTGCCCTTCGAACCAGCGGCGGAGGGCGCGATTCGGAAGTCGGTGCCGCTCCCCCCGGCGCGAGGGGCCACGGAGCCGACGAAATGCCCCCTGTGTGCGCGCAAGTACTACACGAGCGGGGCAATGCTGGAACACCTGGCGTGGCACGCGGTGCACGCTGCGGCCCCGGCGGACGACAAGGAGGCAGCCGCCAACATTTTGCAGGGGAGAGCACGGAGGTCCCCGTGGCACGCCCCGTACACCCGGCGCCCCCCGCCCCAGGCAGCCGACCAGGCAGATGGAGGTGAGGAGGCACCCGGAGCGGCCCCGGGAGCCGGCGGTGCGGCCCCACCAGGGTCCATGTCCATCCCCGCGGGGCTGGCCCCCCTGGCCCCCCTGGCTCCCCCGGTCCCCCGGGCCCCCCTGTGGGCCCCGCTGGGAACGGGCTCAGCGGATGCGGCGCACCCAGATGCCCTGGCGGCGCCGGCGAACCCGGCGGCGATGCCGATGCGGGATAGCTGACTCCAGGAGGACACGACGGGCGACGCCCTGTGGCTCCTCTCGTGGAACCTGCGCAACGGCCTCGTGCCGCCAGACCGGTCCCTCCGGGACACACTCCGGCGGCGCCGGGGGCCGGCGGCCTGCACCGACAAGGAGCACCTCATCACCGGCATGCTGCTGCAGGAGGGGGGCTTTGCCATCATGCTGCAGGGAAACGGGGATCGCCACCAGGGCGCAGGAGATGTACGTGGCCGCGGCGCTCTGGGACAAGGGGTACACCGCCTTCTTCAGCAGCCAACTGGCGGAGACGGGAGCCACCTCCACCTCGAGAGGGGGGGGCCTCCTCACCGCGGTCAGCAGCAAGTACGTGGCGGAGCACGAGGTGCTCAGCTTCACGGAAATTGTCCCCGGGAAGGCCGCGGCCCTGGAGATCCGCACAGACGGGGGAGGCCTCATCCTCATCAACGTCCACGGGCCGCAAGCAGGCTGCTCCCCGTGGGCGGGACGGGCGGCATTCTGGGCCGACATACAAATGTATGCCACGGCACGCAGCCTCGGCGGGAGGCACCCGGTGGTCATCGCCGGCGACACCAACATCTACATGGATGTCCCCGCCAACCCGGCCACGGAGCATTTCCGAGCGGGCTGGGAGGCCTGCGGCTTCCGAAGGGCCGCGGCAGGCGGCGAGGAGGACATGACCCCCACACTCCACCCGTCCCAGCACAGGGTGGACACCTTCCTGGTCAACGAGCCCCTCCTGCCGTGGTCCCTGCGGGAAAGCGTCTGGGCTCGCGGCATGGCACACCCCCAGGTGGTCGGCTCGGACCACCTGCCGGTCCGCCTGGCCCTGCCGGGTCTCCTCAGCGCAGCGGGGCGCGCGGCGATGCCCACCCCCTACAGCCAACTGGAGGGCCGCCTCCTCCCGTACGACGCCGAGGCCGCACCCGTCCAACACTGCCTGTGGGCGGCGGTCACCGCCGCGCAGGATGAACCCTCCCTGGCGCCCTGGCTGGGTCCCGCAGAGCAGCACGACTACGGGTCCATGCCCGCGGCCGCGGTGGACAAGGTGTTCGAACACCTCCGCGCGACGCATGACGCCCTGGCGCGGGCGGTGGGACGCCAGCAGCCGTCTCTGGCGGGAACGGACCCGGCGGAGGGGGACCTCCCGGAGAGCGGAAAGCAGCTCCAGGCAGCAGTCCTCCGCTATGACACCCTGGCAGCGCGCGCGCCGGCAGCGTACCAGGCGGATGCGGCCAGGCATGGCATCCGGTCCGAGGCAGCGCTCCGGCTCACGGAGGAGCTGCAGGGTGTGTCGCCCGGGTTCCGCCCGACCACGCAGGGCCAGCTACAGGAGGAGCTGGAGAGGCAAGCAGCTGCCCTCGAGGAGGACGTTCGCCAGCTCCGCGCCCTCCTGGCGGCAGACCGCAAGCGCGCCATCAAGGACTTCTGGCGCCGCCACGCCCCCGACATTGCCCAGCGATGGAAAGCCGTGCGGAGATCCATAGAGGTAGAGGCCCCAGGCCCGCCAGGCCTCTGGAACGTGCGGGTTCCCAACACCCAAACGCTCCTCCCGGAGGCCCACGACGTGATGTTCGCAGTTCGCGCCTTCTGGCGAGAACTGTATGACAAACGCCCGGTGGACCTCCCGGGTTTCTAGGCGGTTCTCGGCCGCCACGTCCCCCGGGTCCCTGAGGGGGCCTGGACACAGGTCCAGCAGTACTCCATGCAGGACCTGAAGTCCGCCCTGGACAAGGCCGATGGCAAGGCCCCGGGTCGTAACCACGTGGAGGCCCGTTTCATCAAGGCCCTCCCGGCACCCGTCCAGTGGCTCCTGGTCCATTCCTACCGGGCCATCCTCCGCGGCGCCCCGCCGCCGATGCACTGGAGGGACGCGCACATCTGGCTCAGCCCCAAGGTACCGGGCTCTGCCAAACTGGACGACTACAGGCCCATAGCCCTGGGCCAGCTGGACATGAAGCTGCTCACGGGCCCCCTCACCCAGCGCATCACGGAAGTGCTCACAAGGCACGGCCTGGTCAGCGACTGGCAGCAGGGGGCCCTCCCTGGCTCCAACACAGGCCCCCCGCTGTTCATGGCGCAGCGGCAGCTCCAGCGGGGAAGGCCCAACTACGTCTTCTCCTTTGACGCCCGCAAGGCCTTCGACACCGCCCCACACGGCGCCCTCCACCTCATCCTGCGCCACCTCTTCGTGCCGCCGGACGTCATTGACCTCCTGCTCTTCCTCCACACGTGCGCCAGGCTGCGCATCGTCACAGCACACGGGCTAACGCAGCCCGTCTACATGCTACGCGGCGTCCGGCAGGGCAACCCCGAGAGCCCCCTGCTGTACGCGCTCCACCTGGAGCCCCCACTCAGGGCACAGGGGCACCGCCTGCGCCCGCCGGGAGGGGCCGAGCACGGCCTCATCCAGGCCTATATCGACGACCTGCTGGTGGTGGCCCACACGCTGCAGCACTTCGTCGAGGGCGTGGAGGCGGTGGCCGCGTACCTGGGGATGATGGGCATGGAGCTCAACCCCCGCAAGTGCGCCATGGCCACCACGGAGGGGGTCCCGGGCCTGCAGCTGCGCCTCTGCCCCCACCTGGAAAACCCGTGGTACTGGGTACCAGCGGCGGACTCCGTCCCCTACCTGGGACTCCAGCTGCAGCCGGACGGGGAGTTCTCCCTGCAGCGCAAGCACCGGCTACGCCTGGCGGCGGTGCACCACTGGTGCCTTAACACCCTCGCGCCACCGAAAGTGGTGCAGGACGTCATCCTGGCGATCCTCGGGGGGGTGACGCAGTACGTCGCCCCTTTCATCGCCGACGACTCCGACACTGCACGCCACCTGGACCACATCACGGTCCAGGTCGCGAAGGACAGGGCGCGGTACGCCTTCGACGCCTCGCGGGACAGCCTGCAGGATGACCGGACCCTGGGGCTCACACGGGTGCCCACGCGGTGCCAGCAGGCAGCGGTGGCCCTCGTGGGTACACTCGTCTACCACCGCGAAACCTCCGTGCGCGCCGAGGTCACCAAGATGTTCTGGGAGATAGCCGGCACGCACGGAATATGTCCCGAGGTGCACTACCCCGCTGGCGGGAGGCGACTGGGTCCACCGCATACCCCGGGCCCTGGCCGCCCTGGGAGTGGGGATGTACAACCCCATCCCGTGCCCCAGGGCGGCCCATGTCCAACTACAGTCCCCGCCGGGCAAAATCGTCACGCTGCGCACCGCCAAACTGCGACACCGCGACACGTGCCGCCTGACGGTGCCACACACAACGCCGTGGCATGGGCACCACGGGCCACGCCACCCCTTCCCCGACAACGACGATCCGTGGATGACGGCGGTGCGGGAGTGCCTCAACCAATGCGCCGATGAACACCTCCATTATTGCCGCCGTGAGCAGGAGCCCACCAACCACCCCGGGTGGCGCGACGCCCTGGCCCACCTCTTCCACACCACCGGCACACGGGACCCCCGCCTGAGACTCGTCCACCCCACGAGGGCTAAGCAGGACGCCCACACCGGCCCACGGGTGACCCCGGACGGCCTGCACCTCCACGTCGGGGGCTACCGCCGCCGGGACGGCCTATCCCCCCCCACCGGGGGGGCGGCGTACCACCCGCCAGCAGTTCTCATGTACATCCTCCGCGACGTACTCGCGGAAAGCGAGCACCAAGAGCCTAACGCGGACGTGGCGTGGCCAGAGCCCTTACGCCCCCGGCCCCATGCGCCGACGCCGTTGTGGTTGGTGACCACGGACGACCAATGCACCCAAGCGACGGGACAAGCGCAGCTCCGGGCCGAGTGGGTAATAGTGCAAGTGGGGGCAGGCCAGCCCGAACCCTGTGGGCTCCCCCGTGACACCGCCCTACTGGTGGCTACGGGGGTGCCGCACGACCCACACATGGCGGTACACGCGCTAGAGGACCAGCCGGAGGACACGGGACACCTGGTGGTGCACCAGCGCGGGGGCCCGGCGTGGCTCAAGGAACATGTGACGGCGCTACGGTCCTGGGCAAGCACGGTCGCCGGAGCGGAGATCCGGCTGCACGACCCCCCGGCGATCAGCCCAGGCGACACCAGGGCGCTGAGCGTGGACCAACTGACCACCAGCCACCCCGATGTCCGGTGGCACTCCGCCGACCTCAACGCGGGGTGGCTCAGCCCCACCGGATACTACTGGATCCCGGAGGCCTGGGGACACACCTCCTCTGACGCGTCCGGGGGCGGACCCTGCAAACACGCCACCAGCGTCGCTCTCGCCGCCGACCTCACCCGCACGTGGGCGGTGGCCATCTCGGGCACGGTGCCCGACGGGGAGGGGGTGGCCGCCTCCCTCCCCCTACATTACGGTGCCCATAGACCATGGGTTCACACGGTGGACGCCGAAGTCATCCTCCACCTCCTGCGGCACGCAGATCGCGAACGAACCACAGGGGTCCCCGCGGGCGCAGCGAAGGTGGTCAACCAGATGCCCCTGAGGTGGCTCCGGGACGGCCTGTGCCCGCGGGGGCAACACGCCGGGCACCCGTTCTGGTACGTCCGAGCCACCTCGCACCACAGTGACGCCCTACTGCACAAGGCGGACTGGGCGGCGTCCCAGGACACCGTCTTGCAGAACACGCCCCCGGACCCTGGCCACGCCCAACTCATTGTCGCCGGTCGTGACGGCCATCTCGATTTACGGCCCCCCACGATGCGGGTGCTCGGCGAGGTCGCGCAACGGGCGCAGACGGACCATGCGCTGACGCACCGGGGACACACACCTTTGGGCGCGGCCCACGCCACGGACTACGTCCACGCCCGGGACCTCACTGCGGCGGCCACCAACCGCCGGGCGCTGGGGGCCCGAGACGGCCACACGCCGGTGCAGCGCAGGCTCCGCGTCCGGAAGGAGCGGCTCTCCGGCGTCGCCATCGTCCCACAACCGTGCCTTTTCTGCGGCGGCCCGGACGAGACCCCGGTGCACATGCACTTGGGGTGCGCCCACTCACGGCTCCTCTGGCCCCACTACCGCCAGGCGGCACACGAGGCGGCCCGCCACCTCCCACCTGGGGACAAGGCCCTGTGGGTGGCCTCGTGGCGCTCCGCAGGCGCCACGTGGACGGAGGTGTTCTGCTCCGGACTGGTGCCCGAGGACGCGGAGGCGCAGCTCCGCGCCATAACCCGATACGACCCGCCAGGAGGGACCTCGGTGGACGATTTCCTCCACCACATGCTCCGGCTGGGGGACTTCGCGTGGGAGCTTCGCAACCACCGGCTGGAGCAACTCCTCCGCGAGCCCCAGAGCGCGGCGGCCCGGGCGCACCGGTGGCTCACTGCGGCGGAGGGCGACCACCCTCCCCCTCCCCCGCGCCCTGACAAGGACTTTGTAGCCTCCCTCCGTGTCGTGAATGGCACTCTGGAGTGCCCGCCCCAAGAGAGCCCCCACCCGTACCAGGACCTGCCGGGGGGGTTCTCGAGGCACCTACAAGACGCCCTCTTCCCACCGTGGATCATCGGGCGCGGCTCCATGACCGCATGGGAGGCGCGCATCGTGGGGGAGGAGTGGGCGCGGGAGTGGAGCCAGTGGTGCGCCGCCACGCGCGCCCCGGAGACCCCTGCGCAACGATACGCCGCCATCCCGCTCCGGTGGTGGGGGCCGGACACCCGGCCGAGACGCACCATGATCCGCGGGGCGGGGTCTGACCAACCGTGTGACGCGGCGACGGGGGAATGGCTGCAGGCGGCCCCGGGGCCGCAAACGGGATGGACTGGGGGCGTGTCCTCACTCGTCAGGACACCGGTCCCGCCCCGCATCGTCCTTCACGCCGCCAACGTGCTCCGGGCTACGGAGATACGCACGCGGGGACACGCTGCGGCCACCGTCCGGTGGCACCCCCCAGAGGACGGGGCCACCCAACTCACCGTGGCGCACTTCAAAGCTGGGGGGCCGGTATACGACGACGCCCTGTCCCGGCTGGGTGACACCCAGGGGCCCTTGCTCCTCATGCTCCCCACCGGCATTGCAGCCGCGCTGCGCCAGGAGCTAGACGGCTGCGAAGGGCTGCGAGTGGGGTGGGAGGCAGTCGCGGACGGCACCCTGCTGGCCCTCCTCCACAGAGACACCGCGAACGGGTGCCAATGGGATGCGCTGACGCCCCACCTCACCGGGCGCCACGTGTACATGGCGAACCCCCCCAGGGACACCCCCGCCCGGCGTGGGACGACCTCATCGCCGCCTTCCACGACCACGGGATCCTCCCCGACGACACGTGGCAGGAGGTCCAGCGGAAGACGCTTGGCAAGGACTACCGGCGCCGCGTCCACGCCCGCCTGCTGGAGATCCGGGACCCCCTCCGACAGAGGTGGGACGACCTCTGGCTCCGCCATCTCGACCCTTGGTCGCCGCCCTCCCACCTCCCACACACCTGCCGACTCTGCGGAGAATGTGACACGGTGTCCTCCGCAGCGTCGACAGGCGCCAACAGGTGCGCGCGGTGCACCCAGGTAGCCGCGTGCCCCTGACCCGAGCCTCCCGCAGGCCCGCGCAGGCGCACAGAAGAGGAGGCCTTGCGCTGGCGCATCGAGGGGGCACACACCCCCTCGCACGAACAAGCGGGCCCCGCGGGCGCTGCCCTTCTGTGGATCCACGTGCACCTGCGGGACCCCACATCCGTTGCGCACCTATCGCACGTGTTCGCCCCCTAACCCCCACCCGCCGCCGCCCTTTGCAGAGCCCGCAGCACCATGCCACGCCGACGGGGGGATGCGCCGGGGCACACCAGGGCCCGCCGCAGAGCGCAGGAGGCGGCCGTCCGGGGCCTGGTGGCGGACGCGGTGGTGGAGGCACACAAAGCGCACGCTGCCGCACGGTGTGACCTGGAGGGCAGTGCGAGGGCTTTCCTCAACGAGACCGCCCTCCCGGCCGTCCGCGCCCTGAACAGAGCGGGGGCCCCTACGCTGCTCCCGGCAATGCACCGGATCGTGAACGCCATCCGGCCGGGGCTCATCAGCCCGGAGGCGGCCCTCTACGGGCACTGGATGGAGTGGCGCGAGTCCAATCGGGCGGGCCGGCCCCTGTCCATGGGGGCCACCCTGCGGCTGACGGGAGCGGGGTCTGCCATGTCCCTCCGCAGTAGCGCCCCAGCCCTGCTGCACGCCCTCAGGACGCGCTACCCCGGGGACGCGGCCCCGTACCTGAACCAGGCGCGGGCCACGTACCCGGGAGGAGTGTCCGAGCTGGATGCGGCGCTCCACCTTCTACACCCGCCGGACGAGGACCTGGAGGTGGGCGAGGTCACGGTGTTCGTGGAAGGCGCGGACGAGGCGTCCGCCCGCCCCTGGCCGACCAACCCGGTGTACGACGGCACCGGGCCTACCCCCCCGTACGCCGTCGTCTACGAGGCGTTCCCCAGGGAGCCCACTTGGTGCCCCGCCCTCCCGCCGGCGGCGCACGCGCCCCGCGGCTGGGCTAACCCAGACCTGTCCCCCCCCCTCTCCAGGACCAGGGGTGCCCACCACAGGGGGCAGGTCCTCTGGCAGGAGTGCCCTGGCACCCCCCTCCTCCTCCTCGTCGTCGCGACCCGCGGGGACCCGGGGCGGATCCTGGGGGTCACCCCCACCCACCTCTATGGGGCAACACCCGTACCCCGCCCCCCCCTCCCGGCGCCCGCGGCGCGGGACGGAGTACACACCTTCGTGCGCACACAGGAGGTCACGGCCGTTATGGGGGTCCACCTGGTGCGGCTGCCCCCGACACCGCTCGACGACCCCCGGGGGCCCAGGGCCCTGGGCCCCGCCCCAGACTGGGAGCTGTGGCGCGACGCGTGGGCCGCGTGGCTCCCCCGCCTCCGCTCCCAATGCTGGTGGAAGGCCGCAGGCCCCCGGCCGTGCGGGGCTGACGCCACAGCCTGCCCCCCACCCCCCCCCCCCCCGCAGAGCACCACACGGCACTGCCCACGGCACGGCACTGATGCACCAGGAGGTAGTGGGAAGGGCGCGCCTGCCACCACGCATGCCTACCAGGGTAACAGTGATGGCAGACTCCGATGGGTCCCCCCAGCGGGACGACCGCCACCACCGCCGGTCCCGCTCCCGCTCCCCCGTCTCCTCCCCGGAGTGGACGGGGGAGACCCTCGCGGAGCGCGAGGAGCGGAGCCTGGCGGAGGCGGCGGTGCTGGTCGGGCCGCCGCCACCGGCCTGGGAGCCTGGGCCAGCCGAGGCGACCGCCCCCGCCGCCCAAGCAGCCAGCCCCGCCGCCCCGCCCCGCCCAGACACGCAGGAGGCGGAGACCGCGGCGAGCCACGCCGCGGCCCCGACCGCGGCCCCCGGCACGCCGCCGACACGGGGGGCTGCCCCGGCACAGGAACCGGGCGCATCGCCGAGGGCTGCCGCAGCCGCAGAGGAGAGCAAGAAGGGCTCGCAAGGGGTTGCGACCGCGCGGGCCACGGGCGCCTCGTCGGCGGCCGCCACGGCAGCGAAGGAGAGCGGGGAGGGCGCGCGGGGGGCTGCGGCCGCGACCCCGGCGGGCCGCGACACCACCTCGGCCGGCCGCGCCGCGACCTGCAGCGCGCCGCAAACGCGGGGGACGGACCCCGCACGGGCCGCGGGCGCCCCGCCGGCGGCCGCCGCGGCAGCAGAGGAGAACGAGGAGGGCGTGCGAGGGGTTGCAACCGCGGCCACGGGCGCCTCGTCGGCGGCCAACACGGCGGCGAAGGAGAGCGAGGAGGGCGCGCGAGGGGCTGCGGCCGCGACCCCGGCGGGCCGCGACACCGCCTCGGCCGGCCACGCCGCGGCACCCAGCACGCCGCGCAAGCGGGGGAAGAACCCCGCACGGGCCGCGGACGCCTCGCCGGCGGCCGCCGCAGCAGCAGCAGTGGGCAGGGTGAGCGCGAAGTACCGCGCCCACGCCAACCCCACCCACACCCACACTAGCCCCCCCAAGCCGTTCCCCCCCAAGCCCTTCCCCCCGGGGCGGGAGCGGCACGTCCGCCCCCCGACGCCCGAGCGCTCGCCGCCGGGCGTCACGCTGCCGCAGCTGCAAAGGCAGCGGGACGCCCGGCGAGTGGTCCAGGAAGGGCGCAGCAGCGGGGGGGAGCAGAGCGGACGGCGCAACTCGGGGCAGGGGTTAGGGAAGGGGCCAGGGCACGGGAAGGGCGCGCAGGGGCGCGGGCAGGGAGCCCAGGTGCAGGGGGCAGGGCGAGGGGAGGTGGGAGAGCGAGCGGGCCAGGGCGTGGGGGACGGGAGGCGGGACCCGCGACACGGGCAGGGGGCTGGAAAGGGGCCGCAGGGCAAGGGCAAGGCTGCCGCGGGCCCCAAGGGACAGGCGGGACGGGGCATGGGAGCCCAGGGGGGAGGACGGGGCGAAGGGAGGGGGGCAGAGGGCGGGGCGCCCCCGCAGCCGGACGTGCAGCCGGTGAGGTGCATCCCCCCCGGCATCCAACAGATGCCGGCAGACCACACCCACCACCACCACCACCACCACCACCACCACCTCTGCAACATCGACTCTGACGCCGGCGAGCTCATCCCCCCCCAACCCCCACGACACCAGCACCATCAAGCCTCCCCCGCGCCGAGGGCGGAGCCGGCGCGGATGGCCTCGGCGGAGGAGAGACGGGGCGCGGCATCGGCGCCGCAGGCGCAGGGGCAGCGAGGGGGGCCGGCACGGGGAGCAGAGGAGAGCCGGCCATGGGACCAGGTCTGGGGCGCGGTCCCGGACCATCTGGGGGAGGAGACCCTCCCCCTGGCGGGGGAGGTGTACGGCTGGTTGTGCTGGGCCAACCAGGGGACCTCCAGGAGGTCGAGGAACCGGCCCTTCGATGCCGTGCTCCTCCGGAGGGACGGGGGAAACCGAGAGGTACCCCCGGGGGGGTGGGCAGCCCCAGAGGACCATGAGAGGGTCCTCAGGTCAGTGATCCGGGCGGCGTGGCCCGACAGGGAGCCGACGTGGCCGGCCTTCCTGGAAGGGTGAGCGGTGCTCCGCATCACGGATCTGGACGCCAACAACTGGCTCCCCCGGGCTTTGCGCAGCGCCCTCGCCCACTGGCGCTACCGCCGGCACAACCCGCCGCCGCCGCAGCCCCAGCCCCCACACAAGCGGCGGCGCAGGTGAAGGCCCAGACGGCGGGTACGGGAGAGTTGAGGGGGGGGGCTGGGCCCCCCGGCCCACGCCCCCCCCACGGTACGGCATGACGCAAGAGGGCGCGCCACCTCCCGCGGGAGGGAGTGCGGAGACAACGAGCGCGGGGGGGAACCTGCTGCCCCGCAGCCGGCTAACCACTGACCGCTAACCCTCACGGCCACCCCAGGCCGGCCGGCGCCGCGCAACAACGGCCGGGGGATGCGGGGCCCCAGCGAGGGCCTGCGCGAGAATCCGGCTCTCGGTAGAGGGGGGCGGGGAAAGGGCGCGACCCCCCAGCCGATGGCCGGCCCCCGGGGCCAGGACTGCCATGCCGCCCCCCCCCCCCTGGCCGACAGGAGGAATCACCAGGGGACCAAAGGGCCCCCCCCACTCCCCCCCCCCCTCCCACACAGGCCCGAGAGCGGGCGGCAGGGCGGCCCCCCCACCCCCCCCCCGCACCCACCTCAGCTGGGGAGCCACAGGCGCGGCCCTCCGCCCCCCCAGGGCCGGGGGGGCGCCCCCCCCCTCAGGAGGAACGGCGACGCAGAAAGGGCAACGACGGCTGGACCTGCTCCCGCGAACCCACACTGGCGTGCAGGAGCAAGGCGCACAACGGAACAGGAAGGAGGCCGTGCCCCACATGACCCTCCCGGAACCACAGCCCACTCCGAGGTGACAGAGGGGGGGTTCAGGTCAGCTGGGGCCCCCGGGGGAGCGGTCCACGGGCCGCCCCTCACCCCCCCCCCCACCCTGGGGCGGCACTTCAGCCCCGACCGCACGCGCGCGCCGGAAGGGAGCGCGCCGGCGACACGGAGAGCGCCGGAAAGGAGTACCGCAGGCCGCCGCCCGGAGCAAGAACAGGGAGGCCGCGGCGCGACACCCCCCCCCCCGCCCCCCCAGGAGCCCGCCAGCCGCGGGGGCCCCGGCCCCCACCCCCCGAGGCAGGGGGGATGGGCCCCCCCCGCCTGAGAGGGGAGCCGGAGTGTGACCCGCCCCCCCCGCCCCAGCCGGCTCACATGGGGGCCGCGAAGAACAAGCGGGCCCACGCCTGCGCACCGGGACGCCGCACAGATTGTACCCAGAGAAGCCGGGTGGGCACGAACCGGAGTGGTATGGGGGGCCACGCCCCCCATGGACAGCACACAAGCGGCGGCGCAGGTGATGGCCCAGACGGCGGATGCGCGAGAGTGGGGGGAGGAGCCGGGCCCCCCGACCCAGGGCCCCCCCATGGTACGGCACGACGCATGAGAGCGTGCCACCTCTCACGGGAGGGAGTACGGAGACAACGAGCGCGGGAGGGAACCGGCTGCCCCGCAGCCCGCTAACCACTGACCGCTAACCCTCACGGCCGCCCCCGGCCTGCCAGCGCCGCGCGACAACGGCCAGGGGGGATGAGGGGCCCCAGCGAGGGCCTGCACGAGGATCCGACTCTAGGTACAGGGGGGCGGGGGAAGGGCGCGACCCCCCAGCCGATGGCTGGCCCCCGGGGCCAGGACTGCCATGCCGCCCCCCCTCCCCGGCCGTCAGGAGGCATCGCCAGGGGACCAGAGGGCCCCCGACACTCCCCCCCCCCCCCGCACCCCCCCCAGCTGGGGAGCCACGGGCACGGCCCTCCGCCCCCCCGGAGCCAGGGGGGCGACGCGGTGGGGGGAGCGGCCGCTGGACCTGCTCCCGCGAGCCCACACTGGCGTGCCGGGGCAACGCGCACAACAGACCAGTATGGAGGCCGCGCCCCACAGGACCCACCCGTGACCACAGCCCACTCAGGGAGGGCAGAGGGGGGGTTCAGGTCTGCAAGGGCCCCCGGGGGAGCGGTCCGCGGACCGCCCCTCATGCCCCCCCACCCCAGGGCAGCACTTCGGCCCCGACCGCATGCACACGCCGGAAGGGAGCGCGCCGGCGACACGAAGGGGGCCAGGATAGAGTACCGCAGGCCGCCGCCCAGAAGGGGAGCAGGGAGGCCGCGGCGCGACATCCCCCCCCCCGCCCCCCCACCGGCCCGCGGGCCGCTGGGGCCCCGGCCCCCACCCCCCGAGGCAGGGGGGATGGCCCCCCCCCGCCCGAGAGAGGAGCCGGAGCGCGACCCGCCCCCCCGCCCCAGCCGCCGGCCCCCATGGGGGCCGCGAAGAACAAGCGAGCCCGCGCCTACGCGCCCGGACGCCGCACAGATCGTACCCAGAGAAGCCTGGTGAGCACGAACCGGAGTGGTATGGGGGGCCACGCCCCCCATGGACAACGCAACGCCAGTGACACCCGCTTTGTTGCCTGCCCAGGGAAGGCAGAGGGACGGAATGAGGCAGAGCGACCCCCCGCCCTACAGGCCCCCCCCCGGCCGCACAACTGGGGGGTGCGGCGCACGCCCCCCCCCCCCCCCAGCCCGCCCCCCAGCACATGAACGCCACGGACCCGCCCCGCGGCGCGCAGCCCCCACAGGGCGTGCCGGCCGAGGGGACAGAGCAGGGGCCCCACACCCGCACGCCCGCGCCCACAACACGTGGATCGCGGGCCCCGGCAGCCCACCCAGTGGGCGGGCAGTCGGGGGAGGGGGAGCGCATGACCCCAGACGCCCCTCGCAACGGTAGAAGGCACCCCCCCGGGGACGCCCTGCCGCCATCCCCACAACCCCAAGCCAAGTGGGGGGGAACCGGGACCGGACCGCCCCCCCCCAAGCACGCCAGACGGAGCAAGGGACCGGAACAGGACACGCGGAGGGGCATGGACCACGTGGAACGGCCCTACCAGCGCCCAGTGCCGGGACCACGCGAGGTGCGCACGCCACACCACCCAGGGGGGGGGGGAGCGGACACCGCGAGAGCGCGAGCGCACACACACGAAAGGGACACGCGGGGACTACCAGAAGGGCAACCGGACCGAGCGCGCGGAACGCACAGACCACGTGGAATGGCGTACCAGCGAGCGAGGGTAAGGGACACCCGGACAGGAAGGCCCGCCACACGCAGCGCCGAACACGCGGGGCAGGGAGGGGGAAAAGAGAGAGACACAACACCAGGTACCGGCCCGAACCCCCCGAACCGGCCGCGAGCGCCGCGCACACACAGACGGGGCACTGCACCCGCCAAGGCAGTAGTGGCGCACAGCGCCACGCCCCAACCCCTAGGCTAGGCAGCCTCCGCGCCAGCCCAAGGGGGTCCCACTGGCGACAAGCCAGTAGCACGGGCCCGGCGGCGCCGGCGCCCCGGGCGACCACGCATTAGGGGGGCGACGCAGTGGGTAAGCGCCCGCAGCCACGGCTGCGAATTGATGCACTGACCGGGGAGTGGCGAAACGGGGAAGCCGGGGAAGGACGGGGCTCCGAGCTCTGTGAACCCGGGGGACTCCGCCACCAGGCAGGAGGTGCGTCTTGGAGGGCCCCCCACTAGGACCCGGTGGGGAGGATATCACCTGGCCCGACCAGGTGGCCCCCTGGGGCCGAAAGGAGTCTAGTACCCGCAAAATCAAACCTCAAACCTCAAACCACATGACACACAGTGCGGTAATCGCTTAGGGTGGTTTCTAATTCGCCGTAGGTTTGTTTCAGCGCGTAGGGTTGTTTTGCGCTCGTGTTTTTCTCGGCATTCACATGATGCCTGGTGAGTAAGGTATGTAAGCCAGGGAGGAGCTCACCTCCTGGTTGAGTCACGCTTGTGATTGGTTATGTTGAGTCAAATTAGGTAAGAACAACAGGAAATGGAGAGATTGTGCATACCTGTGCATGCATATGACGCATCAAAGGGTAGGCCACGCGAAGTGTGCTCGGTAAACCTTGTTTAGGTTACCCAGAGGCTCCACCCAACGTTCTATAAGAGAACGGGTGGAGCTTCTTAAGCTTGCTTGTCTGATAGGGGCGTTTGTAGACAGCGTATTATAGGGCAGACTGAGAAGCGTATAACACGTGGAGTCTGTCTTGGTTCCTCCGCTGCAAACGCTCCTGCATCTGCCTTTGCTCTTCAGGTGGGGAGGTGAGGGTGATTGCTGCAGTCCCACTCGGGCAGCGCTAAACTATGCTGCGCGGATGACAAACAACAAACTGCAACTCAACGGGGAGTGGTGAGTGCAGTACGACTTCATCGCCATCCACGCTGTGCACGCACGCTGAGAACTCCCTCCCTCCAAGCCCTGACAGGGAAACTCGTAGTGGCGTCCCTGTTAGGCCACAGCCGCTTAGTAGCGCTGTGTTCTCTTGTTTTTTCACAGGAGGGTCAGTAGGACCCGTGACTCCTTCAACAGCAACACCAAGTAGCGTGTGTAGGTGTTAGGGTCAGGAGGCCTGGCAGGAGTTGAGTGCAAGTGATGAGTGCTCACCCTGCCTTCGAAGGCCGGTGCTGGCGTCAGTGAGTGTAGTGTAGTGGTGTCTCCTGTCCCGCGTGCTTTTCCACGTGGGCAGGGGAGTGCGTTAGCTTTTGGCCTTAGCAAAAATGGGCGTTTTGTATGCCCTTAGCACACTTGGCCACCCCTCCCCTCTAGTAGGTAGGGCTTTTGCCGTCTTCCCCCAAGGATAGGCGCCAGCACAGAAACTGGGCGCCATAGGAGTGGTACTAGTAACTGACTGGGACCTTCGGTCCGACATCAGCGAAGCCCATTGAGTTGGGAGCCACAACCGGGAGAGAAGTGCGACACACACAGACAAACGTAGCACACTTAGGGGTAAGGTAAGCCGAGTAAGGAAGGGTAGAACCCCATGGGTCTGGACCAGTCAGAGGTCCTAACTGTGGGCTCGGCCAGCCTCTGCGTGCCCCGCGCAGCCACCCAGTAAAGCCGGGGGCGACAGCCCCTGGGGTGGGGGAAGGCACCACGGCGACGGGAAAGCCGACCAGAGCACCGAGAGCAACCGGACCGGACAAGAAGCGGCGCACCAACGCGGGGCCACGAGGCACGCCAGAGAGGCATGCCGCCGGCCACAACCACGGCACGTGGACAGATGCCAAGCCACAACGGCCACCGGGTGCCGCGAACCTGGGAAGCGCGCACAACACACGACGAACCGCGGCACGGGACAAGGTGCCAAGGACAGCCAGGCCCCCACGCCCGCACAGCGCACCCACGACCTGTGGGAAGCAGGCCCCGGCCGGACGCCCGAAAGGACAGCTGGTCGGGGCTGGGAGAGCGCCCGACCCCGGACGCCCCACACCCAGGCAGGAGGCGCCCCCCCCGGGCACCCTCGTGCCGCCCCCACAGCGCACAAAGCCAGCTCGCAAGAGGGCGCGCTGTGGGATTGGTGACGGGTCCCCACGCCCGCACCCCCCCGCACCCACAGCCATTGGGTAGTGGGCCCCGGCAGCCCGCTGAGAGGGCTGGCAGTAGGGGGTGGGAGAGCGCCCGACCCAGGACACCCCACGGCCCGGCAAGAGGCGCCCCGCCTGGGCACCCTCATGCCGCCCCCACAGCACGCAAGAGCGCGCGCTGTGGGGTTGGTTTCGGGTCCCCACCCCTGCGGCCCCCTGCACCCACAGCCAGTGGGTAGTGGGCCCCGGCTGCTCGCTCAGAGGGCCGGCAGTTGGGGGTGGGAGAGCGCCTGACCCAGGACGCCCCACACCCAGGCAAGAGGCGCCCCCCCCGGGCACCCTCGTGCAGCCCCCACAGCGCGCAAACCCAGCTCGCAAAAGCGCGCGCTGTGGGGTTGATGACGGGTCCCCACGCCCACAACCCCCCGCACCTGCAGCCAGTGTGTAGTGGGCCCCGTCAGCCCGCCCAGAGGGCGGGCAGTAGGGGGTGGGAGAGCGTCCGACCCCGGACGCCCCACACCCAGGCAAGAGGCGCCCCCCCCCCGGGGCCCTCCTGCTGCCCCCACAGCGCGCAAAGCCAGCTCGCAAGAGCGCGCGCTCTGGGGTTGGTGACGGGTCCCCACGCCCGCAACCCCCCGGACCCACAGCCAGTGGGTAGTGGGCCCCGGCAGCTAGCACAGAGGGCAGGCAGTCGGGGGTGGGAGAGCGCCCGACCCCGGACGCCCGGCAGCCAGGCAGGAAGCGCCCCCCCTGGGCACCTACATGCCGCCCCCACAGCACGCAAGAGCGCGCACTGTGGGGTTGGTGACGGGTCCCCACGCCCGCACCCCCCCGCACCGTCAGCCAGTGGGTAGTGGGCCCCGGCAGCCCACCCAGAGGGCGGGCAGTCGGGGGTGGGAGAGCTCCTGAACCCGGACGCCCCACACCCAGGCACGAGGCGCCCCTCCCGGGCGCCCTCCTGCCGCCCCCACAGCGCGCAAAGCCAGCTCGCAAGAGCGCGCGCTGTGGGGTTGGTGACGGGTCCCCACGCCCGCAGCCCCCCCGCACCCACAGCCGGTGGGTAGTGGGCCCTTGCAGCCCGCCCAGAGGGCGGGCAGTCGGGGGTGGGAGAGCGCCAGACCCCGGACGCCCCACATCCAGGCAGGAGGCGCCCCCCCCCGGGCGCCCTCGTGCTGCCCCCACAGCGCACAAAGCCAGCTCGGAAGAGCGCGCGCTGTGGGGTTGGTGATGGGTCCCCACGCCCGCACCCCCCCGCACCCACAGCCAGTGGGTGGTGGGCCTCGGCAGCCCGCTCAGAGGGCAGGCAGTCGGGGGTGGGAGAGCGCCCGACCCCGGACGCCCCACACCCAGGCAAGAGGCGCCCCCCCCCGGGCACCCTCATGCCGCCCCCACAGTGCGCAACGCCAGCTCGCAAGAGCGCGCGCTTTGGTGTTGGTGACGGGTCCCCACGCCTGCACCCCCCCGTACCCACAGCCAGTGGGTAGTGGGCCCCGGCAGCCCACCCCGAGGGCGGGCAGTCGGGGCTGGGAGAGCGCCCGACCCCGGACGCCCCACACCCAGGCAGGAGGCGCCCCCCCCGGGCACCCTCATGCCGCCCCCACAGCACGCAAGAGCGCGCGCTGTGGGGTCGGTGACAGGTCCCCACGCCAGCACCCCCCCGCACCCACAGCCAGTGGGTAGCGGGCCCCGGCAGCCCGCCCAGAGGGCGGGCAGTCGGGGGTGGGAGAGCGCCTGACCCCGGACACCCCACACCCAGGCAGGTGGGCCCCCCCCCGGGCGCCCTCGTGCCGCCCCCACAGCGCGCAAGGCCAGCTCGCAAGTGCGCGCGCTGTGGGGTTGGTGACGGGTCCCCACGCCAGCACCCCCCCTGCACCCACAGCCAGTGGGTAGTAGGCCCCGGCAGCCCGCCCAGAGGGCAGGCAGTCGGGGGTGGGAGAGCGCCCGACCCCGGACGCCCCACACCCAGGCAAGAGGCGCCCCCCCGGGCACCCTCATGCCGCCCCCACAGCACGCAAGAGCGCGCGCTGTGGGGTTGGTGATGGGTCCCCATTCCCGCACCCCCCCGCACCCACAGCCTGTGGGTAGTGGGCCCCGGCAGCCCGCCCAGAGGGCGGACAGTCGGGGGAGGGAGAGCGCCCGACCCCGGACACCCCACACCCAGGCAAGAGGCGCCCGCCCCGGGCGCCCTCGTGCCGCCCCCACAGCACGCAAAGCCAGCTCGCAAGAGCGCGCGCTGTGGGGTTGGTGACGGGTCCCCACGCCGGCATCCCCCCGTACCCACAGACGGTGGGTAGTGGGCCCCGGCAGCCCGCCCGGAGGGCAGGCAGTCGGGAGTGGGAGAGCGCCCGACCCCGGAAGCCCCACACCCAGGCATGAGGCGCCCTCCCCGGGCACCCTCATTCTGCCCCCACAGTTAGCAAAGCAAGCACGCAAGAGCGCGCGCTGTGGGGTTAGTGACGGGTCCCCATGCCCGCACCCCCCCGCACCCACAGCCGGTGGGTAGTGGGCCCCGGCAGCCCGCCCAGAGGGCGGGCAGTCGGGGCTGGGAGAGCGCCTGAACCCGGACGCCCCACGGCCAGGCAGGAGGCACCCCCCCCGGGCGCCCTCGTGCCGCCCCGACAGTGCGCAAAGCCAGCTCGCAAGAGCGCGCGCTGTGGGGTTGGTGACGGGTCCCCACGGCCGCGGCCCCCCGCACCCACAGCCAGTGGGTAGTGGGCCCCGGCAGCCCGCCCAGAGGGCGGGCAGTTGGGGGTGGGAGAGCGCCCGACCCCGGACGCCCCACACCCAGGCAGGAGGCGCCCCCCCCGGGCGCCCTCGTGCCGCCCCCACAGCGCGCAAAGCCAGCTCGCAAGAGCGCGCGCTGTGGGGTTGGTGACGAGTCCCCACGCCGTCATCCCCCAGCACCCACAGCCGGTGGGTAGTGGGCCCCGGCAGCCCGCCCAGAGGGCGGGCAGTCGGGGGTGGGAGAGCGCCCGACCCCGGACGCCCCACACCCAGGCAAGAGGCGCCCCCCCCGGGCACCCTCATGCCGCCCCCACAGCACGCAGGAGCGCGCGCTGTGGGGTTGGTGACGGGTCCCCACGCCCGCAGCCCCCAGCACCCATGGCCAGTGGGTAGCTGGCCCCGACAGCCCGCCAAGAGGGCGGGCAGCCGGGGGTGGGAGAGCGCGCGACCCCGGACGCTTCACACCCAGGCAGGAGGCGCCCCCCCCAGGCGCCCTCGTGCCGCCCCCACAGCGCGCAAAGCCAGCTGGCAAGAGCGCGGGCTGTGGGGTTGGTGACGGGGCCCACGCCCGCACCCCCCCGCACCCACAGCCAGTAGGTAGTGGGCCCCGGCAGCCCGCCCAGAGGGCGGGCAGCCGGGGCAGGGGGAGCGCCTGACCCCAGGCGCCCCTCACAACGGCGGACGGCACCCCCCCCGGGGACGCCCTTCGACCACCCCCAGGGCGCGCAACGCCGGCCCGCAAGCGCGCGCCGCCGGGCCGGTGCTGGGTCCCCACACCCGCACTGACTGCACCCGGGACACACGGGTCGCAGAACCCCGGCTGCCCGCCCCAGAGGACGGGCGGCCGGGGGAGGGACAGCGCCTGACACCAGACGCCCCTCAGAACGGTGGCAGGCCACCCTCCCCGGGGACGGCCCCCCACCACCCCCACGGCAAGCAGCCCCCACAGGGCATGCACGCCAGGGGGACAGTGCGGGGCCCCCATACCCACACACCCGAGTTCACAGCACGTGGGAGGCAGACCAAACCGGCCCGCCGAGTGGGCGGGCAGTCGGGGGAGGGGGAGCGCCTGACGCCTGACGCGTTCCCGTGGAGCTGCGAGCTGCTGCGCCGCGCTGCTCGGGGTTGGTGGCACCGAGTGGCACGCGAGGGATGGGTATCCCCGCGGCGGTGAAACGCTTTTGACGCGTTCCTGTCGGGGGCCTGGCCACGGGACGCTGCGGTGGACACGCGCAAGTGAGCAGGCAGGCAAAGCACTACGCTCACAGGGGCATCAATGCGCTCATGTCATGTGACAAAGCGTTTCAGGATCCTTGCCACTCTGAAACAAGGGAACAAAAGTATGTACAGCAACACATCAGGATATGTACACATGGGGTGAAGACTGGACTGGGGTAAGGGCATTACAGGAGAATAGACACTCAGTTCCAACTCGTATCCCAATCCCAGGTCCGACCCTCTCAGTGGCTGATGGGGGCGGGGGCTCAAACACAACCCATGCCCTGCTCAGTCCGGACCCTGAAACCCTGCCGATAGGGGGGCTGTCCCGCCCAGCCACAGGCGAGGTCCTGGGAACCAAGGAGCTCCAAGGCCAACAGACAGTATCTCCGTACGCTCCCTTAACAGCAGGTCTCAACTCCCCTCTGAGCCAGAGATATGGCCCCGCCATTATCCCCTAGGAGTTGGTAGCTGAAAATGGGCTGTTTCAGCCCAAACTGATATTAATTTGAAAATCTCCAAAATTGACCCCTCGTCCGGACCCGTCAGAGGTAGGGACCAGGCAACCGACCCTATGCCCTTCGAGTATGCACTCCCTGGAGCCCTCACCCAACCTGGTTCCCTCTGAGGTCCCGGCATCAGGGCACCACGGGTTCGTTAAGTGGGGTCATGATGCCAAAATCACCAAAATTGGCGTCATTCCCACGCGTGGCTCGCCCGGCCAGGGCAAGGCCAATGGCTCAAAGGATAGGAGGCAGGACCTAGGACTCCTATCTGAGTGTACAACTTTAAATTGGGTCCGAGCCCCCTGTGGACAGAGAGAAATGGGGCCGCCAATTGACCACAGGGGGGGTGAAATTGGGGTCCCAAAAGGGGGTCATTTCGGCTGCTCGAAATGAGCCAGAATTCAGGGTGCTCCCAATAGTATATCTCCACGCCGGCTCGGAGATCAGATCCGCCATTCCATACACGATCAACCGGGAGTCCAACTGAGACTCCCATGCACTTGGCTCCCAGGGGTCCCCACGCCACTCGGCGTGGTGACGATCCCAATTGGGTCCACAAATGCCAAAATGGCAAAATTGCCCATACTCACTTTGGGCTAGCACCTTAACGAAGGATGCTCGGCTTCGCCCACATGGTGTGTGAACCATGGGGACCAATATACACAACACCCATGTCATATATGGTCCATTGGTTCATGCGTCTGGCGTGCACCGGTGGGCTGAACATAGTGCACGGCGGGCAGAAAAAGTGGAAAATTGCGCAAAATGGCCGAAAATGCGCACACTCATGGTTGGGGCAAATGAGGCACATGCGCGACTTGGACCAGAGTGTGCCATAGGATTGGTATCAAGTCATATGTGTCCAACATATCTTTTGGGCGTCGCCCAACTCCTCCGGTTTTGGGAATGGCAGGGTCGCCAAGTGAGCCCATGATTTGGGATAGTCCCAAATCGCCAACATGGCGGCCACGGTATGCCAAGCCCAAGAGGACTTATTCGCCGGGTCCAAGATATGTTGGGGACCGAAGTATGTACCCCCATAACATACTTGGGTCATGATGTCAATTGAGCGCAACGTTGAGATACACGGTCGCCACTTGACATCATGACGGGCAAAAAACAGCAATATTGGCGAAAAAACACCCAAAAGTGCCTTGAAAGGCGCACAAATATATTATAATATCTTCGGCTTCGATTGAGTAATCGACCAATCTTTCTAAACACAATGACTTGACACCAATGAGCTCCGATTCCACATATGTGCTCCACTTGGGGCGCTTTGAAAGGTTACGAGCGCTACTTCCCAAGTGGGCACATGAAAATATGGAAAATTACAAAACACACACCTTGCTCCCAACGCATCGCTTTGGTATCGCCACACAAGCTTCCTTCCACAGAGGTTAGGCTCGCAATTGATCGTGGGGAGTATGGAGAAGGGGCTTGCGCAATATGAGGTCCATTGGCGGGTTCGGCTTGGAGCGATGGACCCGCCAAATGGGCACGCAACACAACACATGGCACATACCACATATTGCCCAAAGAGGTAGCTCCCCCCACGATATGTCATGCCCCTCCAAGGGCATAACTTTGTGTCAATCGCTCATAGGAACTCAAGGAGAGTTGCTATGCAACACCAACACTTGCGCACCATACTCGAAAGTTATCTTAACGCACGCAATATCATGGCCAAAGAGTTAGAACGCAAACTCTACCCTCTTGACCATGATCCATTACGCTAGCGCGCACCTGTGGAGACGCAAGGCGTATAAAGCTTCCTAAATTACGTCGGGAGCATTGTGAATACATCCCACGTCTTCTTACTGTCATTCCTCGCAAGCGGCACGAGATATGACCCTCACAAGTTGCCTCACGAATCAACTTTGTTTTGCCAATATCTCTAAGACAAATGAAGGGCAAGATAAAAGGAAAGTTGATTCGTGCATAGGGAAGCACGTAGGTCCACTCGAAAGAGGTCAAGTCAAGTGCGGGGATGTCGAAGTCGAAAATCCGATTTCGACATCCTGAAAAATTCGGATTAAGGTTGCGAGTGTAAGATGTGAAAATCGCGGATGCATCAATGCAATTCCTGAAGACTTTAGAGTCTTCGTCACGATTTGCGCTAAAATATCTGTATATAACAGTTAAACAGGCGGTTACGCTAAAGTCGCGAGCTAACCGCCAGCTGTCAAAACAGTGAATATCAGAACGGAAGCGTAAAAATTTACGGAAACAATATGAAAATAAAACCCTGTTGATTCCTGATATTCTGATATATAAATCTCCGCTGGCGGTGCATCGGTTGCTGATGCGGGGCTTTACGGCACGGAACACGCTCCCGCTGGGTTCGCACCGGGCGTCAGCGGGCGTCCTCCCTTCCGTACATGGGGTTAGTGGACCGGAGACCGGTTGTATGCCCTATCCTAGCCATGGGGTTCTGGGTACCGCTTCACCCCCCTCCTTAGAGCAAACCCTTGGGGGGGCTCGATAACACCCACGCATGGCAGCGGGTACCCAGGACCATTTCCTGAAGGGGGGGGGTGTCACATCCTCACTTCAGGCTGATTCGCAGGTTAGGCTGTCCAAATCCTACAGTAAGACAAGTACGGTGCTGTAGCTGTTAGTAACTGCAAGTATAGTATCAAGTATCAAGTCCCGGGTCCTGGCGGCGATTGTTCGGCATCCAAAGGACCCGTTAACCCATACCAGGCGCACCGGGTACCGGCTGCGACGGTCACTACCACAGTGGTAGTGGCATACACGGCCAACATAGGTGGTCCCAAAGGTCGAAAGCGACCACAAAGATCCATCAGGCTACCCCAAGCTTCCCAAGGCCCGCCGGCTGGGGGAGAGTCCCCACGGGTCCTTCCTCGGGCGCACCATGTCCATATCCACGACGCGAGTCCAGAGTGGTACAGCCGAACGAGCTCCTTCTTAAGGGATCGGGCGTCAAGGCCGTCTTTTCCCTCGCCCTATTACCACGAAGGCCATACATGAGGGAGTCCTCATGCAGTGTGGGCGGAGGCGTCGACTCCTCAAACCACCAGTCTCCCAGGCAAACCTTCCCCATCTGACTGCAAGTGCGTCTGCGAGTCGGCAGGCTCACACCGGGACTGACAGTGGCGGACCGCTGGGAGTGTAGTCAGGCAACTGGGCTTCCTGCCTGGCGCCATCAGGATCTCCACATCACAGCGAATAGGGCACACGGTATCACGGGCACTCAAACAGAAGAATCTGTACCTACGTACTGGTCCAAGCTGGACCCTATGTGAGAACATGTAAACGGCGACTCAGGGCGCCTTTGTAGTCGATTCGCATCCCGTCGGGGGGAAAAAACACTCGACACTTCAGTGATGGGCTGACATACAGATGCACATATCCTGGGGAACAGAAAGACAGTCAACAGGCAGGGTAATAGGCGCGTAAACACACTCTGGACAGAGCGCCAAACCACGCCCTGGTTAGGATACGGCATAGGCAGGAGGGTGGACAGGAAAACGCCTGAGTTCAGGCCATATATAGTTTGCAGACACACGTCGACTGGTCTGGATTCTGCAAGTGCCATGGAACCAGACCACACACCAAAAAATCGCAATGCCGATGACAGCGGCATCCGTTGCGCAACGTCGTATGGGCTTCAAGGCCCCAAGAGCTCAGAGAATATGAAGGTCAGTCGCCCTACCTGGTTTCCCAAGGATCCAGCAGGGGGGAGTGACGAATAGAAGAATAGAGGGGCCATCCTCCTCTGGATTCAGCAGGGGGGGGTATATGGCCACTCTGATGGCAGGTCACTGGAAGATGGAAGAGAGCAAGTTAGTGAGGGACGATCCGTTGACCTCACAAGCGCTCAAAATGCCTCAGGGGAGAGCCCAGGGCGCTGATCAGGCACCTCTGGCTGCAATCGCCCGGGTGAGTGCTGCCAAGTCCGAGACATGGATCTTCGTCTTGTGCTTGCGGATGTACTCCATGAAGGGAGTATTGACCCGCGGCACGAACGAGGAGACGGGTTCCCAGGTGTCGTGGGACGGCCGAAAGCCTCGCCAACGAACCTTGAACTCCAGGCCTCCGGGTGCCGAGGCGTTCGGACGCTGAGCAAGGATCTTCTCGACTGTATAGTCGTCCTGCTCAGCATAGTCGTCGTCCGAATCGGCCTCATGTGCGGCGTAGCTCAGGGACACATGTTGGCCACGGAGGTCGGGTTCCCGCACACGGAGCTGACTCTCGTGGCGCTCCCGGAACTGTCCGTGACCTACCTCGATGCGGTAGGTGTCCTCACCAATCCTGCGGACCACCTTGCCGGGTGTGAACCAGGTTTTGGTGCGGTGGGTGCCCATAGGGCGGGGTCTGATCACCCACACCGGGTCTCCCACCCTGAACTTCTGCGCTGTCGAGCTCGGGGCGGACTTCTGACCCTCCGCATGCTCCCTCTCGAGCTGCTGGCGGATGTCCCGCGCCGTTTGCTCTTGCCGCGCGAAGAATTCTTTGGCATCCATGGCCATGCCATCACCAGACAAGGGAAGTCCCTGACCGAGGGGGTCCCTGCCGAACAGAATCTGGTGAGGGGACAAACCACCCGGCGTGGGGTTGTCATGATGGGCCTTCAGAGCGGGCCACATCTCCTCAAACCAGTTCCGACGTCGATTGGTGATGTGAATCTTGCGCAGCTTCTCGAACAGCTGCCGTCCAGCCACTTCAGCACGGCCGTTAGACCGGCTGAGATAGGCGACGCTCTTGGCGTGACGTATTCCCATAAGGGAACACATAGCCTTGAACCAGCCACCAGTAAACTGGGGCCCTCGGTTACTGCAAATGGTGCGGGGGATGTCAAAGACGATCAGCCAATGACGAATCATCATGACTGCCACTTCCCTGGCAGGCAACCCCTTTTTGCGTGCCGGAACGGCTACTACGTAGCCACTGTGGCGATCCACACAAAGAACCACACAGTCAAAGGTCTCCTTGCCAATGTGCACTTCGGGCATGGAGAAGACGTCCATGGCCACGCTCTCCATGGGCTGGTCAGGAACCGGGGTCCATTGGGCTTCCCCCTTGACGTTCCGGTTGTCGGGATTGCAGGCCTGGCAGACCGAGCAACCCTTCCTGACTTTCTTGATGGCGGTGTAGAGAACGATGTGGTCGATCTCGAACCGGCGCTGCATGTCAAGGGCTTGCTTCTTGACCCCTGGGTGCAGCATGTGGTGGTGCCAAGCTTCACAAAGCTCGAGCACCCGGGACTCCGGTACTGGCAGCTTACCATTCCGGTAGAGCTTGCCATCTTCCTCAGTCAGCCCCTTTGGCATCTTCTGCCCGTCGTCAGGGTCGGTCACAGCCCTATACTCGGCCGCAAAGGCCTCAGACTTAGCGTAGTCGTCGGTCCAGTCGCCCTGGAGGCAAGACTCAGGGAAGAGGTGCTTGTCGGACTCAGCTCCCTCAGGGGCGAGTACTCTGACCGCTCTGCTCACCCTCTTCCCGAGGGGGGCATCCGCAGCCATGACGACGAAGCATTTAATACCCTGCTCCTCCATCAGGCGCTCCATCTCAATGATCTTCTTGGCTTCAGCGGTCTCAGCCTCATCGCCATGGGCAGAGATATCCGTCATGCCCTTGCTGGCCGGATAGGCCCACCTACTGAGACAGTCCGCCACGGTGTTATCCTTTCCAGGAATATACACAACCGTGAGGTCGAATTCGGCCAAGGTCTCATGCCATCTTGCCCGTCGGGAGGCGGGACCAGAGGGGGTGTCCACGTGCTCCTTGTGCCACGACTGCAGACTCTGATGGTCGGTGCAGACAGTGACGGGATGGAGGGCTATGTACCCAGCCCATTTCCTGTGAGCCATGACGATGGCATACGCCTCCTCTTCTCGGGGCGTCCAGGTCCGTCTCTGGCCTTCCGCCAGGACTCGGCTCCAGAGAGCCACGGGCACGTGCCTCCCGTCGTCAAGCACTTGCTCCAACACAGCGCCGACGGCGTAGTCGGAAGCGTCGGTGCGCAGGACGAACCCTCGGTCGGGATCCACGAGGTGCAGACCCACTGCGGATAGCAGCGCCCGCTTCATCCCCTCAAAGGCACGGTCGGAATCAGCATCCCAGACCAGAGCCTTCTTGGACCCCTTCTTGGTCTCCTCTCGGTTGCCCTTGAGCATGGTCGTCATGGGGGCTGCATACTCGGCATACTTTTGATATACCCCGAGTAGTAGTTGCAGAACCCCAGATACGCCCGTAGCTCAGAGACCGTCTTGGGCTTTTCCCACTGCTCAATCGCAGCCACCTTGCCAGGTATGGGCTTTCGCGGCCTGTTCCCGACTACGTGGCCAGCGAAGACCACCTCGCTTACCGGAATAATGGCCTTGTCACTGCTGCCTGTGAGTTTGTGCCGAACCAGAAGGTCCAGCACTCAGGTGTCGTCCCTCTCATGTGCCTCCAGGAGCTCCTCGTAGCTCATACTGGGGTCCCCGGACGCGATGATCACGTCGTCCACGAAGGGGTCCGCACAGTCACGCACCGGCTCAAGCAGGTTCTCCAGCATCCGCTGAAAAGCCGCATTGCCGTTGGTAACGCCCATGGGCATCACCTTCCACTGGAGAGGTCCAAGTGGGGTGCTCATGGCTGTGCAGGCACGGGACTCTTCGGCGAGAGGCATCTGATGATAACCATGTTTCAGGTCAATCACCGTGAAGATCCTCCGCCGGTGTTGTTTTTGCAGCATGTCCTCAATGAGGGGCAGCGTATAGCTGTCGTGCTGCGTTTGGGCGTTTAGGCCGCGGTAGTCGACCACGAGCCGCCATTCACCGGCCACCTTCTTGGGGACGACGGAGCACGGAGAGGCCCATTCGGAGTGGCACGGCTCGAGCCAGCCTCTCTCGATGAAGTCACGGAGGATCTTCTCCATGGCCTCCTTCCTCTCGCCCCTCAGGGCAAACTCCCGGTGTCGATACACACGGGGGTCCTGCTTCAGTCGTATCTTGGTCTCGCCATACGGTCCACGCACCGGTGGGGGAAACACGGGCTTTCCGCTGAAGAAGGTGTCACCATACTTCTGCTTCAGCCTGGCCCTTAATGCCTGGATCTTGGGGCAATCATCGGACTCCGCCTTGGCTTTTCCGGGCACTTGGACCACTGAGCTTACTTGAGGGGTAGCGACCCCGCTCGTCTTCGGCTTAGACGGTCTTCCCAGGTGGCCCAAAGGGCCATCTCTGGTCTTGCCTCGGAATAGATCGCCGTAGGTGGGTGGGTTACCGCCAGGCGGCTCGTCCTGGCTGGACATGTGATCCAGCACCCTCTGTACGAAGGTATTCCCATTATAGGAACCGGAGACGATTGAGTCCACTTCCCACCAGGCTTTGTCCTGGCCTTTGGCCTCGCGCTGGTTTCCCCAGTCGTGAAAGGGCTGATCCATATACCCCTGAACCAGATCCAGCTCCTCTTCTGTGAGGGGGTCTTCCGATTCTCTGATGTCAACAGAGGGAACCGCGAAGCATTGCCGCCATGGCTCTGCTATGATGCGGTTGACACAGAAGAAGTCCGTGTTGTCGGCCTGATCAAGGCCCCCATCCACATAGTGGAATTCCGTTGGCCATCTCTGGGGTGGCATGGGCTGTCCTTTAGCGTCCTGATAGGCACTCTCTCCAGCCGGTAGGACGGCCTTGTTTAAGGTCATGTTGGTCAATGAGACTACCCAATGTCGGGTACTTTCCTCCTCGGTGCATCCCATAGGAACAACCAGCACTGCCTTGGAGCGGTCCTTGCGAATCTTCGCCATCGCTCTTGGAATGTCCCAACGGGGGCAATGGATCCACATCAATCCCTGATGCGGACCCCAGTGCTTCTTCCACGCGGAGTCCTGTGCGCTCCAGTACTTCTCACAAACCCGCAGATGGGCGGAGGCTCCTGAAGAGAACGCATCCAGGGCCAGATCCGAAGCTCCCAGGTCCGCAACCACTCGGCTCGCCACTTCCGGCCTTACGCCGTACTCCTCGTTTGCTGGCCCAGTTGGCTCAGTGCCCAGTGCGGCTACTTCGAGCTGATCGCGTTCTGGGTGGATCCATTGGCATTCCACATGGTGCTCAGGTTACGAAAGCCACGAGAGCTGGTCGTCCTGGTACAGGGTCATGGAGGCCTGGGCCGGGAGGACGCCGGAGTCCGTCTCCATCATGAAGTTGTACCCAACGATCATGTCCCAGTCCATCTCGGCCTCGTAGAAGCGACCTTGCAGGAGGATTTCCTTGCCGAGGTCTGGGCGGCTCAGCTCACGATGGTTCACGAACTGCAGCCCGATGGCCGCTTCCTTCGTGCCTCCCACCATGTACTGGCCGTTCGCCACCTTCAGCCTGACAGGTTTCCGACTGTCGGTCAAACACTCTGGCGGAAGTAGGCCAGCCTTGACCAAGCTGACCTGAGCGCCTGTGTCGACCAACACGTCGAAGACCTTTTTCACTTCCCCGCATAAGGCACGGACCTTAAGGTGCAACTGCCGCTCCCGTCCAACTCGGCGCACGGCGTGCAAGCTCAGGATCTCTGGCCGTTCCAGAAGCTCAACAAGCGACTGGTGCAGGTCGTGGACAATGGGCTCAGGCTGCCCATCTGCAGCATCCAGCTGCGGTCCGGGTGATCCTCCGATACTCTCGGAAAGATCTTGTAGTACATCAAACACGTTCTTGGTCGCGAAGGACGGACGGGTGCAAGGGTTCGTGCCTTCACTTGCCCCCACCCCGCCTCCGCGACTGGGTGCCGGACCGGGCCTTCCGCCCGCGGCAGTCCCCTTGTGCTTATCGACTCCCGACTGGGATGGTTCGGCGCTTCCCACGTCACCATCCTGCGACCGCCCTAGCTGGGGCCCTCGGCTGCAGGGGCTCCGCTAGGGGGCGTCAGTTGTGGAAGTAGGGGTGTTCTCCTCCGCATCAACCTCGTTGACGCCCTTCTTCCTTCCCCTTCTAGTCGTCTTGTTGTTGTCCTTGTTCTGGTCGTTCTGGTTGTTCTCCTTGTTCTTGTTGTCCGACCTGGGGACCCAGTTCCTCTTGATCTCCTGGATCTCCTTGGCCAACTCGGTCCCCTGCGACACCAGCTTGGAGAGCTCATCCTTGTCCACCTCCACTTTGGCCTCCCGGATACCCGCAGGTGCACGCTTCTCCGACCCGTGCGCCTTCTTGTAGGCCTCCGTAACGGCCTGGTGGGTGGGGCATGTTCGGTGGTCATGGTTGAAGCCTTTTTTCCTCCCAAAACACACGAAACAGCCCTGAGGGTGAGCTCGTATGAACTCCCCAAAGGACAACGGATGGTCGCCAATGCGGCGAGGGTCCCCCTTCTCCTTCTTCCTCCAACCCTGCTGCAGGGGCTTCCAGTTTCCCGGTTTGTTCCCCGCGCTCAGGTTGTTGGCCACGAAGGCACAAACGGCCACCTCGGCGGGCTCATCGTCGTCGTCATCGTCGACGAGAGTCTCATCGCCGTCGGCTCCCGCTGGGTCCATGGCAGCTTCCCCGCCAGGTCCCTCGCCAACGTAGTTGACGTCGCGGTCGCCGGGCCTCAACCCGCGGGTGTTGTGGAGGTTCCGGTAGTCCTTGAGCACCTCCTCTCCAACCCACTCCAGAATCTCGTCGCAGCTCATCCGCGCTGGGATGGCCTGCAGACGGATGGTCTGGCCGCTCACGTCACACTCGTCAAGGCGCCACATCGCGGTCTTCTCGCGATCGCCCGAGACGGTGATGAGCAGAGCGTTCCGCAAGGAGTGCCGTTTGACATCCCGGGCCACGTTCCTCCTTGCCCAAGCCACCACGTTCAAATGATACTCTTTGGGGAGCATCATCTTGACCGTGTGGTTGGACTTGGCCCGCTTGGCTTCCTCCTTGGTGACCCTCTTGATCCATGCCTCCGGCAGCATGGAGAGCAGGCGAGCCTGCTCGTCACCCTCGTTCCAGTCCTCCACGTTGCGGCGGAAGAGGGTGTATTGCCCTCGGAAGTCTCGCCAGTCCCGTAGGCGGATCTCCCGTCCGTCATGCTGAAGCTTGATGGACTTCCACCGCTTGGCAGCCACCTGCGGAGCATCCACCCGGTCCTGCTCGTTGAGCCACTTCTTGGCTTCCTTGCGGCAACCACGAACACCACAAATAGCCGACACTAGAGGGACAACACCACAAATCGAGCCCAAAAACACCCACCCTAAACCCCAGCCAGGACTGACGGGGTTAACAAAACCCGCACCCAACCGCCAACCGGACCCAAACACAAACACCACACAACAGTAGGAAACCCAGTGCCCACAGCCCGGGCACTGAGGCAGCTCGTGCCATGCAGGTGACCCGGCCAAACGAGATCCGGAGCCCGGGGGTAAGGCTGCATCCTAAGGCCTGCGCTGCTTTGGGACTCGAGGCGGAGCGTGCGACACCCAAGCGCCTCGGAACCCTAGTACCAGGAACGTGCATGCACGCCTTGGGAACGGGATACGCCAGGAAGTCCGGTGAACCCCTAGGGTTCCGCACAAAGGAGGGGACGTGCGCAAGCACGGGGGCACACCCTCCCGGCGAGACAAGCATGTCACGCTGGCGGCGATCAGCCCTCCCGGCGTAGCCCGGGGCCGCTTTGTTGGGGGCCAACAGTCAGGTCTAGCGGGAAGTAAGCCGCCTCCCCTCTTCACGCGCGAAGCCTCTTCCTGTTCGTCACAGGGGCGACGCCAGGGGGAACCATGGGGCGCCTCTCCACGACCGAGTGCACCTACCTACCCTACCTACCTACCTTGGCAGCCACCTGCGGAGCGTCCACCCGCTCCTGCTCGTTGAGCCACTTCTTGGCTTCCTTGAGGGTCTCGATTTTCCCCTCCTTAGTCGCCACGAAGTATAGCTCCTGGAGCACTTCCGGCAGGCGGTACCTGAACCGTCTGAAGACATATTTCTCCGCATCCGCGGGAGCCATGTCTTCGGTAACGGTCAACCCCCAATCGTCCAGCTTCTCCAAGAAGCGGTCGAGGTTGAGGGGGTTGCCATCGTACATGGGGGGCTTGATGTCCTTCAAGTCTTCCCACACGGCGGCATCCGCGGCCTTAGAGACCATGAACGCCGGCCGTGAGGTCGACCGAGGTTCCCATCGGCCTCGCCCACGTACTCCCACGGCCTCCACGTCCATCTCCTCCATGGAATCCCTGTGGCTACGCTGCGGTTCCTCCATGTACGCTGAACCTAGATGTTCACGCCGTACTCCTTCCATGTACGCCTCCTCATCACGGCGCCGGCGGCTGCTTTCAGCGGCCTCCCGTCGTACACCACGCGGCGGGCTGATGTCGAACTCCTCCAGGTCCAGGTCCAGGTCCAGGTCCTCACCTCCACCGACATCCCACTCCACGTCTCCTCTGGGGACCTCATCCCTGTGTCCACCATAACGTCCACCAGCCATTGGGATTGGCTCCGGGGCTGGTGCAGGGCGCCGGGGGCGTGCCGGTGTCCGCGGTGGAGCACGGCGGTTGCGGTACTCCGCGCTGAGCCACTCATCACGCCAATCCTCACCGCCACTGCCGGGCGGCAAGCGCTCGTTGCGGCGGCCCGCGCTGTGGTGAGAGGGGGCGGTGAGAGGGGGGGCACTGGCGCTGGGGCGACTCCTGGGGGCTTCGCCGGGGGCGTGGGGTCTGCCTGGACCTGGTCCGGGTCCCCAGCCGTCGTCCGACGAGCCAGACTCCAGGGGTGGGTGGTCGCTGCCGACGCTCCCACGGGCCTCCAGCGTGTCCAGCCTCTGCTGCAGGCCGCTGATGACCTTGTTCAGCGACCTGGTCTCGCCCCTGGCGATGTCCAGCTCTCTCTGCGCGCGCGCGGCGACCCTGGCGATGCGAGTCATCTCGCCCTTGCCCGTGTCCACCTCGCGCTCGAGGAACTGGACCCTCCTGCGGAGGTAGACAATCCACCGCCAGGTGGTATCCGGGTCGCCGTTCCCTGGTGGGTCGTCGGGGTCTCCAGGGGGTCCTCCAGGAGGGCCGCCGCCGGGTCCGCCCGGTCCAGGGGGTCCTCCTCTGCCCGGTGGTCCGCCTCCAGGGGGTCCACTTGGTGGGCGTCCTCCAGGGGGTCCCGATGGTCCTCCGCCAGGGGGTCCCGGTGGGTCTCCGCCAGGTCGCCTCGGTGGGTCCGAGGATGGGCGCTTCTTTGTGATGTCGAAGTCCATGTCGTCATCCTCGTCCATGTCGCCCCACCTGGGCGTCTCGGTCTCGGAAGACTCTGAGCTCTGGTAGGGAGGAGGGAGATCCTCATCCTCACCTTCCGGCTCCATGGGGACGTCTCCGCCTCCTCCGCCCGTCCAAGCCACCACTTGGCGATGTCGGCGGCCTCGTTCATCCCCGTCACTGGCGGTGAAGAAGGGGTCACTGTTGTGGGGGTGTCCACCCGCTGGCCTCCGCGGCCTCTCGGGGGTCTTCCCCTTGCTCTTTCTCCGCCGATGGGCAGTGGGGCCACTGCTCCCACTGCTGCCCGTGTCGGCCTCGTCCAGCGTCATCTTGGAGGAGGCGTCCCCTTCGAAAAGCTTTCGAAGGGTCTCCACTCGTGATCCTCCCGGGGGAGTCTCGCGGCGGAGTTTGGCCTCTGCCTCCTCCATTGCGGCGGCGGTGGCTGCGGCAGCCCGCACTTCGGCTTCCTCCCGAGCACGAGCCGCCTCGGCATCCCGGGCCTGCTGCAGCCGCGCCTTCTCCGCTTCCAACGCCGCCAGCTCCGCCTCCGTCTTGGCCCTCTCCTCAGCGACCTTCCGTCGCGCGGCCTCGATGGCGTCCTTCTTGGCAGCGTCCGCCTGGGCCTTAGCCGTCGCTTCGGCGTGGGCCCTTTCCTCCGCCTCCTTCTTTGCCCTCTCTAGGGCCAGCGCCTCTTCCAGCGCCTTCACCTCGGCCTCCTTGCAGGAAATGGCCCCCTGCGTCAGGCGGGCTTCCTCGTCGGCTGCCGCCCACTCACTCTTGACCTGGGCAATCGCTGCCTCTCGGGCGGCTGTGGCCGTGAGTCTGCCCGCAATGGCCGCCGCGGTGGTGGCGTGGATGTCCATGCCATGCGCTCACTCCGCAGCCTCCTGCTGGGCGATGCCCGCGGCGCCCTCCACGGCAGCGTTCCCGTTGCCGGGCAACCTGAAGGTTGCAGGGCACCCCACAGGCGCGCTCACAGGCGCGTGCCACGTCCCTTTGGTCGGGAGCGACGCTGCTGCTGGAGCTGGCCTGGTCGGCCGGCATCCGCCCGCGGTGGGCAGACTCCACGTCGCTGCTGGGGCCTGACTTCCTCAGGAGCAGCGGACGCGGCTTGGCCTTGGTCTGCTTGGCGACTTGGAAGTAGTCGCCAAGGGTGGTGGAGCCGGGGTGGTGACTGCCATTGGCCCGTTGGGAACTGGGGGCTGGAGTTCCGCCCTTGGCGCCTTGGGCGGCTTCGGCGGCCAGGGACTCCTGGTACTCCCGCCACTTCCGGTCCCGCTTCCTGTCCCCGGCAGACCGCTTCTCCTTCCCCAGAGACGCGCTGCTGCTGCTGCCCTGCAGCCTGCGCTCGCTCCCCGGTTCCGGGAAATTCTTCTCGATCATGTCCCACATGGAGACGTTGATCGAGGCGCCCGACGGGTACTCGTTGGGCTTCTAGTCCTCCTAAATCCTGTCGGGGCGCAGCCCTTCGCCGCGCCTGTCCGGCAGGGTCCAGGTCCTCCAGCGCCTCTGCTGGAAGCGGAGGGCAAACCCTTCCACCCACAGCCAGTCCTCCACGGCCTGCAGGCGGTCGGGGCTCATGTCCGTGCGGAGCTCAAAGCTCCCGGGCATGCCGCCTTCGCACTGGGGGTGGCTGTGGCGGTAGTGCTGGTCCCAAACCAACCCACACAGTAGGCGCACTGCAAGGGGGTGGGGCTGCGGCCACGTCTTACCCGCTTCTTGCCAGTTTACCATGGCAGCGGGGGCGTAGTTCGTCTTGAGGTCCTTGGTGTGCACTCGTTCCGCTCAACGAACTGGTCCTGGTGGTGTTTGTTGAGGCGGGTGCTGCAGCACTGAGCTGGGAGTGCGGCTGGTGCTGGTCAGCCGGTGGTTGTGGAGGTGGTTGACGCGGCCTTGCTGGTCGGCCGATGGGACTCGCTGATGCAGGAGTCCTGGTCTGTGCACCTCCTTCACGGTCGCGGCGCGGTCAGGGCGATGTTCTGGACGGCGCTGCGGGCTCCGTGACGAACTCGGCGCTGTCGCTGGGCGGCGCTGCGAGCCGCTGCGCTGCGCTGCGAGCTGCGAGCTGCCAGCTGCTGCGCCGCGCTGCTCGGGGTTGGTGGCACCGAGTGGCACGCGAGGGATGGGTAACCCCGCGGCGGTGAAACGCTTTTGACGCGTTCCTGTGGGGGGCCTGGCCACGGGACGCTGCGGTGGACACGCGCAAGTGAGCAGGCAGGCAAAGCACTACGCTCACAGGGGCATCAATGCGCTCATGTCATGTGACAAGGCGTTTCAGGATCCTTGCCACTCTGAAACAAGGGAACAAAAGTATGTACAGCAACAGATCAGGATATGTACACATGGAGTTAAGATTGGACTGGGAACAGGGCATTACAGGACAATAGACACTCAGTCCCAACTCGTATCCCAATCCCAGGTCCGACCCTCTCAGTGGCTGATGGGGGCGGGGGCTCAAACACAACCCATGCCCTGCTCAGTCCGGACCCTGAAACCCTGCCAATAGGGGGGGTGTCCCGCCCAGCCACAGGCGAGTTCCTGAAAACCAAGGACCTCCAAGGCCAACCGACAGTATCTCCCTACGCTCCCTTAACAGCAGGTCCTAACCCCCGCCATTATCCCTCAGGAGTTAGTAGCTGAAAACCGGCTGTTTCAGCCCAAACTGATATTAGTTCAAAAATCTCCAATATTGACCCCTCGTCCGGACCCGTTAGAGGTAGGGACGAGGCAACTGACCCTATTTCCCTTCGAGTATGAACTCCCTGGAGCCCTCACCCAACCTGGTTCCCTCTGAGGTCCCAGCATCAGGGTACCACGGGTTCGTTAAGTGGGGTCATGATGCCAAAATCACCAAAATTGGCGTCATTCCCATGCGTGGCTCGCCCGGCCAGGGCAAGGCCAATGGCTCACAGGATAGGAGGCAGGACCTAGGACTTTTATCTGAGTGTAAAACTTGAAATTAGGTCCGAGCTCCCTGTGGGCAGAGAGAAATGGGCCAACTGACCCTGGGCCCTTCGAGTATGAACTCTCTGGAGCCCTCACCCAACCTGGTTCCCTCTGAGGTCCCGGCATCAGGGCACCACGGGTTCGTCAAGTGGGGTCATGATGCCAAAATCACCAAAATTGGCGTCATTTCCACGCGTGGCTCGCCCGGCCAGGGCAAGGCCAATGTCTCACAGGATAGGAGACAGGACCTAGGAGTTATATCTGAGTGTACAACATGAGATTGGGTCCCAGCTTCCTGTGGGCATAGAGATATGGGGCCGCCAATTGACCACACGGGGGGGTGAAATTGGGGTCCCAAAAGGGGGTCATTTTGGCTGCTCGAAATGAGCCAAAATTCGGGGTGCTCCCAATAGTATATCTCCACGCCGGCTTGGAGATCCGATCTGCCATTCCATACAGGATCCACCAAGGGTCCAACTGAGACTCCCATGCACTTGGCTCCCAAAGATCTCTATGCCACTCGGCGTGGTGACGATCCCAATTGGGTCCACAAATGCCAAAATGGCAAAATTGCCCATACTCACTTTGGGCTTGCACCTGAACGAAGGATGCTCCGCTTCGCCCACGTGGTGTGTGAACCATGGGGACCAATATACACAACACCCATGTCATATATGGTCCATTGGTTCATGCGTCCGGCGTGCACGGGTGGGCTGAAGATGGTGCACGGCGGGCAGAAAAAGTGGAAAATTGCTCAAAATGGCCGAAAATGCGCACACTCATGGTTGGGGCAAATGAGGCACATGCCTGATTTGGACCGGAGTGTGCCATAGGATTGGTATCAAGTCATATGTGTCCAACATATCTTTTGGGCGTCGCCCAACTCCTCCCGTTTTTGGAATGGCAGGGTCGCCAAGTGAGCCCATGATTTGGGATAGTCCCAAATCGCCAACATGGCGGCCACGGTATGCCAAGCCCAAGAGGAGTTATCCGCTGGGTCCAAGATATGATGGGCACCGAAGTATGTACCTTCATAACATACTTCGGTCATGATGTCAATTGAGCGCAACATTGAGATACACGGTCGCCACTTGACATCATGACGGGCAAAAAACAGCATCATTGGCGAAGAAACACCCAAAAGTGCCTTGAAAGGCGCACAAATATATTATAATATCTTCCACTTGGATTGAGTAATCGACCAATCCTCTCCAAACACAATGACTTGACACCAATGACCTTCCATTCCACATATGTGCTCCACTTGGGGCGCTTTGAAAGGTTACGAGCGCTACTTCCCAAGTGGGCACATGAAAATATGGAAAATTGCAAAACACACACCTTGCTCCCAACGCATCGCTTTGGGATCACCACACAAGCTTTCTTCCACAAAGGTTAGGCTAGCAATTGATCGTGGGGAGTATGAGGAAGGGCCTCGTGCAATATGAGGTCCATTGGCGGGTTTGGCTTGGAGCGATGGACCCGCCAAATGGGCACGCAACACAACACATGGCACATACCACATATTGCCCAAAAAAGTAGCTCCCCCCACGATATGTCATGCCCCTCCAAAGGCATAACTTTGTGTCAATCGCTCATAGGAACTCAAGGAGAGTTCCTATGCAACACTGACACTCGCGCGCCACCCTCGGAACTTAACGCACGCAATATCATGGCCAAAGAGTTATAACGCAAACTCTACCCTCTTGACCATGATCCATTACGCTAGCGCGCACCTGTGGAGACGCAAGGCGTATAAAGCTTCGAAAATTACGTCGGGAGTATTGTGAATACATCCCACGTTTTCTTACTGTCATTCCTCGCAAGCGGCACGAGATATGACCCTCACAAGTGGCCTCACGAATCAACTTTGTTTTGCCCATATCTCTAAGACAAATGGAGGGCAAGATAAAAGGAAAGTTGATTCGTGCATAGGGAAGCACGTAGGTCCACTCGAAAGAGGTTAAATCGAGTGCGGGGATGTCGAAGTCGAAAATCCGATTTCGACATCCTGAAAAATTTGGATAAAGGTTGCGAGTGTAAGATGTGAAAATTGCGGATGCATCAATGCAATTCCTGAAGACTTCAGAGTCTTCGTCACGATTTGCGCTAAAATATCTGTATATAACAGTTAAACAGGCGGTTACGCTAAAGTCGCGAGCTAACCGCCAGCTGTCAAAACAGTGAATATCAGAACGGAAGCGTAAAAATTGACGGAAAAAATATGAAAAATAAACCCTGTTGATTCCTGATATTCTGATATATAAATCTCCGCTGGCGGTGCATCGGTTGCCGATGCGGGGCTTTACAGCACGGAACACGCTCCCGCTGGGTTCGCACCGGGCGTCAGCGGGCGTCTTCCCTTCCGTACATGGGGTTAGTGGACCGGAGACCGGTTGTATGCCCTATCCTAGCCATGGGGTTCTGGGTACCGCTTCACTCAGACGCCCCTCACAACGGTTGAAGGCACCCCCCCCCCGGGGACGCCCTTCGGCCCACAGCGAGCAATGCCGGCCCGCAAGGGCGCACGCTGTGGGGCCGGTGCTGGGTCCCCACGCCTGCACCGACCGCACCCGGAACACACGGGTGGCAGTACCCCGGCTGCCCGCCCCAGAGGACGGGCGGTCGGGGGAGGGACAGCGCCTGACACCAGACGCCCCTCACAACAGTGGCAGGCCACCCCCCCCCCCCCCGGGGACGGCCCCCCACCACACCACCCCCGCGGCACGCAGCCCCCACAGGGCTTGCAGGCCAAGGGGACAGTGTTGCGCCCCCACACCCACACATCCGCGCCCACAGCACGTGGGTAGCGGACCCCAAAAGCCCGCCCAGTGGGCGGGCAGTCGGGGGAGGGGGAGCGCCTGACCTCAGACGCCCCTCGCAACACCCGCCCCAAGCCAGGTAGGGGGGAACCAGGACCGGACCGCCCCCCCCCCCCAGAGCACGGCAGACAGAGCAAGGGACCGGGGCAGGACACGCGGAGGGGCACGGACCACGTGGAACGGCCCTACCAGCGCCGAGTGCCGGGACCGCGCGAGGTGCGCACGCCACACCACCCAGGGGGGGGGGAGCGGATGCCGCGGGAGCGCGAGCGCACACACACGCAAAGGGCACGCGGGGACTACCAGAAGGGCAGCCGGACCGAGCTCGCGGAACGCACAGACTGCGTGGAATGGCGTACCAGCGAGCGAGGGTAAGGGACAACCGGACGGGACCACCCGCCACACACAGCGCGGGACACGCGGGGCGGGATGGGGGGAACGGGAGAGACACAACACCAGGTACCGCCCCAAGCCCCCCGAACCGGCCACGAGCGCCGCGCACACACGGACGGGGCACTGCACCTGCCAAGGCAGTAGTGGCGCACTGCGCCACGCCCCAACCACTAGGCTAGGCAGCCTCCGCGCCAGGCCAAGGGGGTCCCACTGGCGACAAGCCAGTAGCACGGGCCCGGCGGCGCCGGCGCCCCGGGCGACCACGCATTAGGGGGGAGACGCGGTGGGTAAACGCCCGCAGCCACGGCTGCGAATTGATGCACTGACCGGAGAGCGGCGAAACGGGGAAGCCGGGGAGGGACGGGGCTCCGAGACCTGTGAACCCGGGGGACTCCGCAACCAGGCAGGAGGTGCGTCTTGGAGGGCCCCCCACTAGGACCCGGTGGGGAGGATATCACCTGGCCCGACCAGGTGGCCCCCCGGGGCCGAAAGGCGTCTAGTACCCGCAAAATCGTACCTCAAACCTCAGACCTAACTGTGGGCTCGCTCGTCCCCAAGGAGGGAAGGCCCACCTTGCCTCATAACACCTTGCTTGTCATTCCCTGCTGGTGTACTAAGCTACCGTTCTTCGTTGGCTCCCCAAGGTCATTACATCAGGGCAGTCCCCATGCAACACATGGTCAACAAGGCATACAGTCGCTGGGTGGCTGCAAACCTGATAAGCGGCCACCTGGTCCACGCTGGAAACCATAGGCATGGGTCTGCAGGGCACAGACAGGGTCAGTGCAGTGCTCAGTAAGCAGTAGTCTGTCAAAAACCAATGGCCTTCGGCCAGGGAGTGGTTGTCACGGGGGGCTAACGGTCCTGTCCTCCGATGCAATGCAGGGCAACTGTGACAACTGCTCTTACACCCATACACAGGCACGTCTGCACAAGAGTGCTCACCGCACCCGTGAGGTTAGAACACAGTCAGTAGACTGACACAGGGAAATTAGTATTTCCTTTTACGCTGGGAAAGAGTCTCAGCACGCGTCAATAGCTGCCCTTCGTTGTTCTCAACGAGATAGGAGGGGAAGATGGGGTTGATACTCCCATCTGGTTGTATGAAGGCTGACATGGGTTCCCAGGTCGCCTCAGATAAACCACAGCCATCCCATAGGGTTAGGAATTTCCAGCCCTGTTTATACTCGTGGCGAGTAATACCTGCAACCACGTAGTAACCATTGACTGCCATCTCATCGGCAGTCATCTCTTCAAGTTTCTCTGCCTCTTCTGGATTGGCAGCGTTCTCTAGGTCTATACGCTCGACCTCACTGTCGCTGAGGCGCCACTCATCCTAAAACAAATCGTCAGGGGGGTGATAGTGCCTCAACTGTTTAGGTGCACACAGCAGTTCACCACCTAGACGTGGACTGCACCTGACATGGATCCTGGATCCATCTATCCTGATGATACGACAGGGTCCAAAATAAGGGTCCTGTAGGCAGTTACGTGGCCAGGAGGGTAGGCGTGAATGGTGAACCAAAACAAGGTCACCAACCTTGAAGCTGGCAGGTCGCCGTAGGCGGTTCTGTCGGCTCAGTTCAGGGTCACGAATGTGTCTCAGGATAGTCCCAGCCTGGTTAGCCAGAGACTGCTTGTGTTCCAGCCAATCTCCCACAGGGCTCTTGAAGTCCTCAGAAAATGTGGGTTTGAAGAACCAAGCAGGTCGTCCTCCATGGAACAGTTCGTGGGGGGTGAAACCCGTAGAAGAGGTCCGCTGTGAGTTCATGGTCAGCACTGCCCAGGGCACTAGGCGTACCCCGTCCTTGGTACGCTCCTGTTTCATCAGGATTCTTAAGTTTTGCTCCACCACACAGTTCTGTCTCTCACAGAGAGGGTTAGAAGTGTGGGTATAGGGCACACCGGTGGTTACCTCCACATTGAGGGCATTCAGCACTCGTTTGTACCACCCAGTGTCACTGCGGATGCGTACATCTTCATCAGAGTGCACCTGCTTGGGTGCTCCATAGGGTTCGAACCATTGTTCGACCAACATTTTCACAGTCTGCTCACCTGTGATTTTCTTATTGCAAGGGAACACACGGGTGAAGCGAGATAGGCCACAGGTGACCATTATGCAACTATCATAGCCGTCGAAGCGTGGTAGGCCGTGGATGAAATCCACGTAGAGAAGAGAGTTAGCACAATAGGGTATGGGTAAGCTGGAAATCAGGCCCCTATCCCTACTGTCGCTCTGCCCGCTGGCGTGACAGCCACAAGCATCCACAATGGTCTGCATACGCGACCTCAGTTCAGTCAGGGTCAGACTAGAGTAGAAACACTCACGGAAGAAGTCCACTGAGCGATTAGCGCCAGTGTGACCAGAACTGAGATGGGACCACTGTAGGCACCCATCCAGTCGTGCCTCAAGGACAACAATCTGGTCCTCGTGTAAGAGGTACTGATTGTTTTTATACCACTGGTGCCCGTCAATGACACGGGGTTCGAGACTAGTGCTGAGGGTTTGGAGAATTTCTTTATACTCTGACTGATAGTCGGTTAGACTCCAATCCTCCGGGATTCCAGCAGTGCGCATGGACAGGTCAAGTTGGACATCCACTCGCTAGAAAGCCTCTTTGGCGAGCGCCTCAGAGCTCTCACCTATAAGCGCATCAAAGTTATTGCGCGATATATAGTCAGACAGTTCATTTTTTATACCGGGGATATGATGAACTGTCAACCTGAACTGGCTCAGGTAAGTCCACCACCGCTTTAGTTTTGCTTTCTCTGGCGGTGGGCCCTTCTGAGAAGACTTGACAGGTTCCTGGTCACATAGCCAGACAATAGGGTTAGATCACAGGAGTAGGGATTGTGACGAAAGCACCAACATACCGGCCAGGAGTTCCTGGTTATAGGTGCTGTAGCTGGAACGCGCTTGGTTCGATTTCCAATTCCAGTGTCCTAGTGGCACCAGCTGCCCCTCACTGGTAGGATAGTCATGTTTGAACGAGCCATCACGGTTCAGTCCACTAGTACGATAATGGCAGTGGGTTAGTTCAGCGGGGTTAAGCTCTTGCCATTGGTAGATCGTTCCACCCCCCCCTACATCACTGGCATCAGTGATCAGGACTATCTCGCCCTTAGGGCGGGGCACTCCCAGGCAGTTGGAGCAGGCAATTTTCTTCTCCAACTCCTGGAAACATTCCTCCTCCCTGGCGGTCCACCTCCAGGGAGTAGTTTTCTTGATTAGGTCAGTGAGGGGGGCAGAGGAGTAGGTAAAATTGTGGATGTGACGCCGATAGAAATTACAGGCGCCCACAAAACTCCTCACATTGTGTAGACCCTTCTTAGGGTCATCGCGAATCTGCATGTCCTGTAGGGGCTGCATCTTAGACGCGGCTGGTTTCCACCAGCCATACTCCACGTCGAAACCCAAATATTCCATCTCCTCTTTCATAAACTCACATTCTTCGAGTTTGATTGGGAGATGGTCTTCTTGACAAACAATGAAAAATTCACGGACGGGAAGGACATGGTCCTCTTGGGTATTAGTACCCAAACTCACGTCGTCGATGTGGGCCTCCATTTCTGCACCCCGAGAAATCAACTCCTGTACTAGAGGCCTGCGCCTCAGTATGTACAAAATTTTGTTCAATAGCTCCTGAAAGAGCGCTGGGGCATTAGCCACCCCAAAAGGCATGACCTTCCACTTAAAGACACGACCCTTGGGGGTTATAAAAGCGAGCAGCTCCTGAGCTGCAGCGGTTAGGTCCACCTGCCAGAAACCAGAGCGTTTGTCCATTTTGGTCTTGTACCTGCATTTGGCAATATGCTCCAGGGTATGTTCCATGTTAGGAATAAGCCCTGAGTGGTTCTTGGTTTTCTTGTTGACCTCACCATAGTCAACAACCAGTCGTAGGGCAGTTGACCCTGGTTTAGCAACCAGGAAACAGGGACTGCAGTGATGGGGGTAGTCCCCCTTCTTATATTCTTCGACGAGGCCAGCATCAATACATTCCCGGATCTGGCGCTCGATTTCTTCAACCTATTCCTGTGGAGCGGGATGGGGACGACGCCTCACTCGCGTCTTTTCAAATTCAGGTTTCAGTTTCAGGTCCATCTGGACCAGTTTTTTACAAGAAAGGGGGGGCGGCAAGGCGCCGAACACCTCCTCATAGGTTATCAGCCGTTTCTTCAGTCGGGGGTCAAGGTTAAGACTCTCGAGTTTCTGCAAGAAAAAAATCCTCGGCATGAAGGTTGCTCTTTCCATGTTCTTTCTTTTTCTGCCGATCAGCAGTTTCGGCAGGCACGGAACCATCCTCCCACTCAGGGGGACATTGCTGCCCATAGTGCAGAGAATACACTAGCGGTATCTCAGGATCAGGCAGCGTATAGGAATCATCATCCTCCTCAGACCAGATGGAGGATTTCCAGGTCTGTCTGAGGTATTGCAGCCGCTCTTGGCGCTCAATACCTTCGGCCTTCAGGTACAACAGCCGCCGGAGTTCCTGAGTGTCATGCTGAGACAGTGGCATGTTATTAGAAGCAGGCCGCGCCAGAGCATCAGGACTCCGGGCCATGGGTTCACCTGTGTGCATAGGCTGCATGTGTAGCACTGGCTTCCCAACAGGGGGAGCGGGTTCTGAGGGCGACTCTAGATCTACCTCCTCGGGCAACAGCTGGGCTAGGAAGGCACTGTGTTTTAGGTCAACACAGCTGGGATAAACAGAAGGGATAGTGCTGGCGATCTCAGACAGTTGGTCGTCAGCATCCTCCTTAACAGCTGCAGGTTCCAGATAGCCATCGGGAGATTCACACCCTGTAAGTGTGGCGGATAGGTGCTCAGGAGATCCGTTTTTGAGATCAGAAAGGGTCAGGCCACGATTTTCGCCCATGACCTCTTTCAGTAGCACCTGGTCTAGGTCACACAGGGGTACAGGATTGAGAGATCCATCAACGATGGATAAGAAACTGGCCCGCTCAGGGGCCTGCATAGGTGTGTCTGGGTCCTCAGGCACATAGATGGGACCGTCGGGGAGTTGCACTCTTCCCACGCTCATTTGATCTAGCATACGGCACCAGTAAGCGTGTTCACCAGAGCAGCCCCAGTCAGGGGTGCACATGACAACTCTTCCTCCCTCATAAGCGATTTTGGTTAGATCCTTCGCGAGCAGGGAGAAGGGAGGGTTAGCATACGCTAGGCCCATTGCTTTACAGAAGAAACGGAAAGCGTTGTTTAAATGTTTCGAGCAGTACAACTGCATGATGTGCTGTTGTCGGCTCGCAAACGATTCGACCTGGATCTCATCCAGTTTTACCTGAAGGGCCGCCAGTCCATCTTCAAGAACGTGACGGGCCAATTGGTAGTTTTCAGTACGATAGTTAGTCTTGGATGGGTAGCGCGGCCCAGACTCTTTTCTTCTTGACAGCTCCAAAGGTACGGAGAAGAGCCCACTGCCAAAGTCGCAGTGCAAAGAGTAGAGGCGCTGGAGAGACAGCATTTTTACCTGGGGGTTTCTTCGTAGGAAGTCGGTACCAATGACGATGTCAAAGGCGTCGGTGTCCAGCACTCTGCAGTGTTGGGTCACAGTTTCGTCGCCCAAGCATATAGTCACATCGACCCCCCCCAAGGAATGGATGGTACGTCCATCCCCTACTCTTATGGCCACGGTCTTAGTTTTCTTGAAAGTCCTTAGAAGACGCCGGGCCACTATCGAAAGTGTTGCACCAGTGTCAAGCACAGCTCGAATGACTTGATCCCCAATTTTCACGAGGATCCAGAAAACCAAGTCCTCCTCTTCGGAGCCACCCCCCTACTCCTCATCAGGGAACTTGACATCAACCCCTGCAGCCATGAGGGACTTGGCCATCGAGGCCAGTCGCCTCTTCTTGCAGTTACTTCCCTCAGGGGAAGCGTTATCCCCCTGTGGGCGCTTCTTAGGGTCACCTGCAGCAGGAGGGGGAGTAGCAGCGGGCGCTGATGAGCGTCTCTGGGTGTCAGGGGGTCCACCTTTGCCACCCCCCTTGCCACCTCCTTTACCACCTTTATCCCCATTCGGGGGATTTTTGGTCGGTGTTTGGGTCTTCTGGCGTTCAGCCTCCTGTCGTTTGAGTTTATCACGCTCGCGTTTCTTTATGTGACATTCGTTTTCGTAGTGACGACGTTTGCGGCAATAGCCACAGGTGATCGTACACCTTAAATGATCCTGATGGGTCACAGGTTTCCCATCCTTGGTACGCTGCTATCCTTTCATCTGCAGCATACAGCTACTGCGGTGATCGCAGTCAGGGGCATGACAAGGCCCCCCCTTATCATTGAGAGGTTTGCAGTAGAACAGAGGGGGTCTACCTGCATCAGGTTTAACCTCATTCATGGCACGTAGGTTACCCCTCCCTTTACCACCTCCCTGGTTGGTGTTAGTGGGATTTTTAGGCCTTTTTCTTCACCACGCTCGGGGGTAGGGGTACCACCTCGACCCAAGTGCTTCTTGAGGAATTTCTCCGTGTGGGAGTCATTCTCCCTCTCAAGAGCTAGCTCAATCAGCAGGTCCACAAGTTCGTTGTACGAGTGGGTCCGGCTTTTCCTCTCAGAGGTAGTGCGGCAGTCATCCCACGTACGTTGGGGGATCTTACTCATGAGCCACAGGTGGGGTCCAGTGGCTCCGTAGGAGCCCAGGTTCATCCGTGAAAACAGATACTCCAGGTCGCACACGTATTCGGAGACTCGCGCAGCAGAAGGAAACTCAGGGAGCATAGGTAGCTCCTCTATCTGTGTGCGCACACTGAGGTCGGTCTCATAGACAGGGAATCTTTTCTCCAATCTTTCGAGTACCTCTACCCAGGTTGAACAGGTTTTCACAAGGTGTTTCACCTGTTTTTGCGAAAATTTCTTTTTGCAGGAGCGTTTCAGCAAGGAGCATTTGGCGGCCACATCCACATGCGATTGGCCAGTGAGCAAAAGAAACTCAGCAAATTCTTCTGCCCATTCAGGCAGATTTTTCGGTTCGAACTCCGCCAGTTCTAGCTGCATGCCCGCCTGGGCAATAGGTCTGCCCATCTTCCCACCCCCCGGGGCTAGGCCAGAAGGAGAAGGAGATACGCCGGCAAGAGGTGCCAGGGCTGACAGCTCTCTTTTCTCAGTCTCTGTCACCGGCACGTCCTGTAGTTCAGCAAAAGGGACTGTCCTGGCGCGAGGATGAAAAGGGCTGGGGCAAGTGACCTTGGGTAGCAACCTGGACAACCTTGATCTTTTGAGATCATCAGGCAACGTGCTCGATCCGGGTGAAGGTGAGAGTAGCGCCAGCTTGGGTAAGGGTTCAGTGATACCCAGTTTAGCCTTGACAGCCTCTGACAGAGCTGTCACATCCGGGTCTTCCGATCCGGATAGAAGTTTGGCCAAAAGCTCGGCCGTACGATCCAGAGCCCCATGGGTGGGCTCTGGACGAAGAGGATCCATTATCGGCAGGTCTGGATGCCTTGCTCTCGGTAGTGATACTGTGTCCGCCATGTCTGTAGATGGCCCAGAATAGAGGAAGGAGCCCATCTCAGTTTGGGGCGGCAACCCGAGAGCATCAAGAGGTATTTCTCCATCTTCTCCTGCAGTGGACTTGTGGTACTCTTCGTGGAGCATGAACTCGTCCATCCTCCCTCGTAGGTCCTCTTGTTCTTCAGGACCAACTTGAAGTACGGTAGTGACGCGTTCCCGTGGGGGGCCTGGCCACGGGACGCTGCGGTGGACACGCGCAAGTGAGCAGGCAGGCAAAGCACTACGCTCACAGGGGCATCAATGCGCTCATGTCATGTGACAAAGCGTTTCAGGATCCTTGCCACTCTGCAACGAAGGAACATACGTATGTACAGCAACACATCAGGATATGTACACATGGGGTTAAGACTGGACTGGGGTAAGGGCATCACAGGACAATAGACACTCAGTCCCAACTCGTATCCCATTCCCAGGTCCGACCCTCTCAGTGGCTGGTGGGGGCGGGGGCTCAAACACAACCCATGCCCTGCTCAGTCCGGACCCTGAAACGCTGTTAATAGGGGGGGGGACGCGCCCAGCTACAGGCGAGTTTCTGGGAACCAAGGAGCTCCCAGGCCAACCGACGATCGCTCCTGATGCTCCCTCCACGGCAGGTCCCAACTCCTCTCTGAGCCAGAGATATGGCCCCGCCATTGTCCCCTAGGAGTTGGTAGCTGAAAATGGGCTGTTTCAGCCCAAACTGATATTAGCTCAAAAATCTCCAAAATTGACCCCTCGTCCGGACCCGCCAGAGGTAGGGACGAGGCAACTGACCCTATGACCTTCGAGATCGAGAACTCACTGGAGCCCTCACCGAACCTGGTTCCCTCTGAGGTCCCGGCATCAGGGCACCACGGGTTCGTCAAGTGGGGTCATGATGCCAAAATCATCAAAATCGGCGTCATTCCCACGCGTGGCTCGCCCGGCCAGGGCAAGGCCAATGGCCCACAGGATAGGAGACAGGACCTACGATTTTCATTTGAGCGTACAACTTGGAATTAGGTCCGAGCTCTCTGTGGGCATAGAGATATGGGGCCGCCGATTGACCACACGGGGAGGTGAAATTGGGGTCCCAAAAGGGGGTCATTTTGGCTGCTCGAAATGAGCCAAAATTCGGGGGTGCTCCCAATAGTATATCTCCACGCCTGCTTGGAGATCAGATTCGCCATTCCATACGCCATCCACCAGGGGTCCAACTGAGACTCCCTCGCCTTTGGCTCTCAAAGTTCCCCATGCCACTTGGCGTGGTGACAATCCCAATAGGGTCCACAAATGCCAAAGTGGCAAAATTGTCCACACTCACTTTGGGCTAGCACCTCAACCAAGGATGCTCCGCTTCGCCCAAGTGGTGTGTGAACCATGGGGCCCAATATACATATCACCCATGTCATATATGGTCCATTGGTCCATGGGTCCGGTGTGCACGAGGTGGCTGAACATGGTGCACGGCGGGCAGAAAATGTGGAAAATTGCTCAAAATGGCCGAAAATGTGCACACTCATGGTTGGGGCAAATGAGGCACATGCCCGACTTGGACCGGAGTGTGCCATAGGATTGGTATCAAGTCATATGCGTCCAACATATCTTGTGGGCGTCGCCCAACTCCTCCGGTTTTGGGAATGGCAGGGTCTCCAAGTGAGCCCATGATTTGGGATAGTCCCAAATCGCCAACATGGCGGCCACGGTATGCCAAGCCCAAGAGGAGTTCTTCGCCGGGTCCAAGATATGTTGGGCACCCAAGTATGTACCCCGACAACATACTTGGGTCATGATGTCAATTGATCGCAACGTTGAGATACACGGTCGCCACTTGACATCATGACGGGCAAGAAACAGCAATATTGGCGAAAAAACACCCAAAAGTGCCTTGAAAGGCGCACAAATATATTATAATGTCTTCGGCTTGGATTGAGTAGTCGACCAATCCTTTGAAACACAATGACTTGACACCAATGACCTTCCATTCCACATATGTGCTCCACTTGGGGCGCTTTGAAAGGTTACGAGCGCTACTTCCCAAGTGGGCACATGAAAATATGGAAAATTGCAAAACACACACCTTGCTCCCAACGCATCGCTTTGGGATCCCCACACAAGCTTCCCTCCACGAAGGTTAGGCTTGCAATTGATCGTGGGGAGTATGAGGAAGGGCCTCGTGCAATATGAGGTCCATTGGTGGGTGTATCGCTCTTAGCCAAACCCGCCAAATGGGCACGCAATACAACACATGTCACATACCACATATTGCCCAAAAAGGTAGCCCCCCCCACGATATGTCATGCCCCTCCAAGGGCATAACTTTGTGTCAATCGCTCATAGGAACTCAGGGAGAGTTTCTATGCAACACCAACACTCGCCCGCTACACTCGGAAGTTATCTTAACGCACGCAATATCATGGCCAAAGAGTTATAACGCAGACTCTACCCTCTTGACCATGATCCATTACGCTAGCGCGCACGTGTGGAGACACAAGGCGTATAAAGCTTCCTAAATTACGTCAGGGGTATTGTGAATACATCCCACGTTTTCTTATTGTCATTCCTCGCAAGCGGCACGAGATATGACCCTCACAAGTGGCCTCACGAATCAACCTTGTTTTGCCCATATCTCTGAGACAAATGGAGGGCAAGACAAAAGGAAAGTTGATTCGTGCATAGGGAAGCACGTAGGTCCACTCGAAGAAGGCAAAATCAAGTGCGGGGATGTCGAAGTCGAAAATCGGATTTCGACATCCTGAAAAATTCAGATTAAGGTTGCGAGTGTAGAATGTGAAAATTGCGGATGCATCAATGCAATTCCTGAAGACTTCAGAGTCTTCGTCACGATTTGCGCTAAAATATCTGTATATAACAGTTAAACTGGCGGTTACGCTAAAGTCGCGAGCTAACCGCCAGCTGTCAAAACAGTGAGTATCAGAACGGAAGCGTAAAAATTGACGGAAACAATATGAAAATAAAACCCTGTTGATTCCTGATATTCTGATATATAAATCTCCGCTGGCGATGCATCGGTTGCCGATGCGGGGCTTTACGGCACGGAACACGCTCCCGCCGGGCTCGCACTGGGCGTCAACGGGCGTCTTCCGTACATGGGGTTAGTGGACCGGAGACCGGTTGTATGCCGTAACCTAGCCACGGGGTTCCGGGTACCGCTTCACCCCCCTCCTTAGAGCAAACCCTGGGGGGGGCTCGATAACACCCACCCATGGCAGCGGGTACCCAGGACCATTTCCTGAAGGGGGGGGTGTCACATCCTCACTTCAGGCTGATTCGCAGGTTAGGCTGCCGGAACCCCACAGTAAGACAGGTACGGTGCTGTAGCTGTTAGTAACTGCAAGTATAGTATCAAGTATCAAGTCCCGGGTCCTGGCGGCGATTGTTCGGCATCCAAAGGACCCGTTAACCCATACCAGGCGCACCGGGTGCCGGCTGCTACGGTCACCACCACAGTGGCAGTGGCATACACGGCCAACATAGGCGTCACACGACGACCGAGGTGGTTCCACAGGTCGAAAGCGACCACAAGGATCCATCAGGCTACCCCAAGCTTCCAAAGGCCCGCCGGCTGGGGGAGAGTCCCCACGGGTCCTTCCCCGGGCGCACCATGTCCATATCCACGACGCGAGTCCAGAGTGGTACAGCCGAACGAGCTCCTCCTTAAGGGATCGGGCATCAAGGCCGTCTTTTCCCTCGCCCTATTACCACGAAGGCCATACATGAGGGAGTCCCCATGCAGTGTGGGCGGAGGCGTCGACTCCTCAAACCACCAGTTTCCCAGGCAAACCTTCCCCATCTGACTGCAAGTGCGTCTGCGAGTCGGCAGGCTCACACTGGGACTGACAGTGGCGGACCGCTGGGAGTGTAGTCAGGCAACTGGGCTTCCCGCCTGGCGCCATCAGGATCTCCACATCACAGCGAATAGGGCACACGGTATCACGGGCACTCAAACAGGAGAATCTGTACTTAGGTACTGGTCCAAGCTGGACCCTATGTAAGAACATGTAAACGGCGACTCAAGTCGCCTTTGTAGTCCGATTCGTGGTGAAAAACAGTCCACACCTCAGTGATGGGCCGATAACACTTAACATACAGACGCACATATCCTGGGGAACAGAAAAACAAGCAATAAGCGGGGTAAATAGGCGTGTAAACACACTCTGGATAGAGCGCCAAACCACGCCCCGGTTAGGATAAGGCATATGCAGCAGGGTGGGCAAGCAAACGCCTGAGTTCAGGCCATGTACAGTCTCGAGACACACGTCGACTGGTCTGGATTCCGCAAGTGCCATGGAACCCGACCACACACCAAAGAATTGCAATGCCGATGACAGCGGCATCCGTTGCGCAACGTCGTATGGGCTTCAAGGCCCCAAGAGCTCAGAAATATGAAGGTCAGTCGCCCTACCTGGTTTCCCAAGGATTCAGCAGGGGGGGGGAGTGACGAATAGAAGAAGAGAGGGGCCATCCTCCTCTGGATTCAGCAGGGGCGGGTACATGGCCACTCTGATGGCAGGTCACCGAAAGATGGAAGAGAGCAAGCAAGTAAGGGACGATCCGTCGACCTCACAGGCGCTCAAAATGCATCAGGGGAGAGCTCAGGGCGCCGATGAGGCACCCCTGGCTGCAATCGCCCGGGTGAGTGCTGCCAAGTCCGAGACATGGATCTTTGTCTCGTGCTTGCGGATGTACTCCATGAAGGGAGTATTAACCCGCGGCACGAACGAGGAGACGGGTTCCCAGGTGTCGTGGGACGGCTCATAGCCTCGCCAACGAACCTGGAACTCCAGGCCTCTGGGTGCCGAGGCGTTCGGACGCTGAGCCAGGATCTTCTCGACCGTATAGTCGTCCTGCTCAGCATAGTCGTCGTCCGAATCAGCCTCATGTGCGGCATAGCTCAGGGACACATGTTGGCCACGGAGGTCGGGTTCCTGCACACGGAATTGACTCTCGTGGCGCTCCCGGAACTGTCCGTGACCTACCTTGATGCGGTAGGTGTCCTCACCAATCCTGCAGACCACCTCTCCGGGTGTGAACCAGGTTCTGGTGCGGTGGGTGCCCATGGGGCGGGGTCTGATCACCCACACTGGGTCTCCCACCCTGAACCTCTGCGCTGTCGAGCTCGGGGCGGACTTTTGACGCTCAGCATGCTCCTTCTCGAGCTGCTGGCGGATGTCCCGCGCCGTTTGCTCTTGTCGCGCAAAGAATTCCTTGGCGTCCATGGCCATACCATCACCAGACAAGGGAAGTCCCCGACCCAGGGGGTCCCTGCCGAGCAGAATCTGGTGAGGGGACAAATCACCCGGTGTGGGGGTGTCATGATGGGCCTTCAGAGCGGGCCACATCTCCTCAAACCAGTTCCGACGTGGATTGGTGATGGGAATCTTGCGCAGCTTCTCGAACAGCTGCCGTCCAGCCACCTCAGCACGGCCGTTAGACCGGCTGAGATAGGCGACGCTCTTGGCGTGACGTATTCCCATGAGGGAACACATGGCCTTGAACCAGCCACCAGTAAACTGGGGCCCTCGGTCACTGCAAATGGTGCGGGGGATGTCAAAGACGGTCAGCCAATGACGAATCATCATGACTGCCACTTCCTTGGCAAGCAACCTCTTTTTGCGTGCCGGAACGGCTACCACGTAGCCACTGTGGCGATCCACACAAAGAACCACACAGTCAAAGGTCTCCTTGCCAATGTGCACTTCGGGCATGGAGAAGACGTCCATGGCCACGCTCTCCATGGGCTGCTCAGGTACCGGAGTCCATTGGGCTTCCCCCCGGACGTTCCGGTTGTCGGGATTGCAGGCCTGACAGACCGAGCAACCCTTCCTGACCTTCTCGATGGCAGTGTAGAGACCGATCTGGTCGATCTCGAACCGGCGCTGCATGTCAAGGGCCTGCTTCTTGACCCCTGGGTGCATGATGTGGTGGTGCCAAGCTTCACAAAGCTCGAGCACCCGGGACTCCGGTACTAGCAGCTTACCATTCCGGTAGGGCTTGCCATCTTCCTCGGTCAGCCCCTTTGGCCACTTCTGCCCGTCATCAGGGTCGGTCACAGCCCTATACTCGGCCGCAAAGGCCTCAGACTTAGCGTAGTCGTCGGTCCAGTCGCCCTGGAGGCAAGACTCAGGGAAGAGGTGCTTGTCGGACTCAGCTCCATCAGGGGCGAGTACTCTGACCGCTCTGCCCATCCTCGTTCCGAGGGGGGCATCCGCAGCCATGACGACGAAGCATTTTACCCCCTCCTCCTCCATCAGGCGCTCCATCTCAATGATCCTCTTGGCTTCAGCGGTCTCAGCCTCATCGCCATGGGCAGTGATATCCGTCATGCCCTTGCTGGCGGGATAGGCCCACCTACTGAGACAGTCCGCCACGGTGTTATCCTTTCCAGGAATATACACAACCGTGAGGTCGAACTTGGCCAAGGTCTCATGCCATCTTGCCCGTCGGGAGGCGGGACCAGAGGGGGTGTCCACGTGCTCCTTGTGCCACGACTGCAGACTCTGATGGTCGGTGCAGACAGTGACGGGATGGAGGGCTATGTACCCAGCCCATCTTCTGAGAGCCATGACGATGGCATACGCCTCCTTTTCTGGGGGCGTCCACGTCCGTCTCTGGCCTTCCGCCAGGACTCGGCTCCAGAAGGCCACGGGCACGTGCCTCCCATCGTCAAGCACTTGCTCCAACACAGCGCCAACGGCGTAGTCGGAAGCGTGGGTGCGCAGGACGAACCCTCGGTCGGGATCCACGAGGTGCAGACCCACTGCGGATAGCAGCGCCTGCTTCATCCCCTCAAAGGCACGGTCGGACTCAGCAGTCCAGACCAGCGCCTTCTTGGACCCCTTCTTGGTCTCCTCTCGGTTGCCCTTGAGCATGGTCGTCATGGGGGCTGCATACTCGGCATACATCTTGATATACCCCGAGTAGTAGTTGCACAACCCCAAGTACGCCCGTAGCTCAGAGACCGTTTTGGGCTTTTCCCAGTGCTCGATCGCAGCCACCTTGCCAGGTAATGGCTTTCGCTGCCCGTTTCCGACTACGTGGCCAGCGAAGACCACCTCGCTTACCGCAATGGTGGCCTTGTCACTGCTGCCCGTGAGTTTGTGCCGAACCAGAAGCTCCAGCACTCAAGTAACGTCCCTCTCATGTGCCTCCAGAAGCTCCTCGTAGCTCATACTGGGGTCCCCGGACGCGATGATGACGTCGGCCACGAAGGGGTCCGCACAGTCGCGCACCGGCTCAAGCAGGTTCTCCAGCATCCGCTGAAAAGCCGCATTGCCGTTGGTAACGCCCATGGGCATCACCTTCCACTGGAGAGGTCCAAGTGGGGTGCTCATGGCTGTGCAGGCACGGGACTCTTCGGCGAGAGGCATCTGATGATAACCATGTTTCAGGTCAATCACCGTGAAGATCCTCCGCCGGTGTCGTTTTTGCAGCATGTCCTCAATGAGGGGAAGCGTATAGCTATCATGCTGCGTTTGGGCGTTTAGGCCGCGGTAGTCGACCACGAGCCGCCACTCACCGGCTACCTTCCTGGGGAGGACGAAGCACAGAGAGGCCCATTCGGAGTGGCACGGCTCAAGCCAGCCTCTCTCGATGGAGTCACGGAGGATCTTCTCCATGGCCTCCTTCCTCTCGCCCCTCAGGGCAAACTCCCGGTGCCGGTACACACGGGGGTCCTGCTCCAGTCGTATCTTGGCCTCGCCATACGGTCCACGCACCGGTTGGGGAAACACAGGCTTTCCGCTGAAGAAGGTCTCGCCATACTTCTGCTTCAGCCTGGCCCTCAATGCCTGAATCTTGGGGCAGTCATCGGACTCCGCCTTGGCTTTTCCGGGCACCTGGACTACTGAGCTTACTTGAGGAGTAGCGACCCCGCTCGTCTTCGGCTCAGGCGGTCTTCCCAGGTGGCCCAAAGAGCCATCTCTGGTCTTGCCTCGGAATGGGTCGCCGTAGGTGGGTGGGTTACCCCCGATTGGTTCGTCCTGCCTGGATAGGTGGTCCAGCACCCTCTGCACGAAGGTGTTCCCATCATAGGAACCAGAGACGATCGAGTCCACTTCCCACCAGGCTCTGTCCTGGCCCTTGCCCTCACGCTGGCTACCCCAGTCGTGAAAGGGCTGATCCATATACCCCTGAACCAGATCCAGCTCCTCTTCTGTGAGGGGGTCCTCCGATTCTCCGATGTCAACAGGGGGAACGGCAAAGCATTGCCGCCATGGCTCTGCTATGATGCGGTTGACACAGACAAAGTCCGTGGTGTCGGCCTGATCAAGGCCCCCATCCACATAGTGGAATTCCGTTGGCCATCTCTGGGGTGGCATGGGCTGTCCCTTAGCGTCCTGATAGACACCCTCTCCAGCTGGTAGGACGACCTTGTTTAAGGTCATGTTGGTCAATGAGGCTACCCAATGTCGGGTACTTTCCTCCTCGGTGCATCCCATAGGAACAACCAGCACTGCCTTGGAGCGGTCCTTGCGAATCTTCGCTATCGCTCTTGGAATGTCCCAACGGGGACAATGGATCCACATCGATCCCTGATGCGGACCCCAGTGCTTCTTCCACGCGGAGTCCTGTGCGCTCCAGTACTTCTCACAAACCCGCAGATGGGCGGAGGTTCCTGAAGAGAACGCATCCAGGGCCGGATCTGAAGCTCCCAGGTCCGCGACCACTCGGTTCGCCACTTCCGGCATTACGCCGTACTCCTGGTTTGCTGGCCCAGTTGGCTCAGTGTCCAGTGCGGCTACTTCGAGCTGATTGCGTTCGGGGTGGATCCATTGGCGTTCCACATGGTGCTCAGGTGACGAAAGCCACGAGAGCTGGTCGTCCTGGTACAGGGTCATAGAGGCCTGGGCCGGGAGGACGCCGGAGTCTGTCTCCATCATGAAGTCGTACCCAACGATCATGTCCCAGTCCATCTCGGCCTCGTAGAAGCGACCTTGCAGGAGGATTTCCTTGCCGAGGTCTTGGCGGCTCAGCTCACGATGGTTCACGAACTGCAGCCCGATGGCCGCTTCCTTCGTGCCTCCCACCATGTACTGGCCGTTCGCCACCTTCAGCCTGACAGGTTTCCGACTGTCGGTCAAACACTCTGGTGGAAGTAGGCCAGCCTTGACCAAGCTGACCTGTGCTCCCGTGTCGACCAACACGTCGAAGACCCTTTCCACTTCCACGCATAAGGCACGGACCTTAAGGTGCAACTGCCGCTCCCGTCCAACTCGGCGCACGGCGTGCAAGCTCAGGATCTCCGGCCGTTCCAGAAGCTCAACAAGCGACTGGTGCAGGCCGTGGACAATGGGCTCAGGCTGCCCATCTGCAGCATCCAGCTGCGGTCCGGGTGATCCTCCGATACTCTCTGATAGATCTTGAAGTACATCAAACACATTCTTGGTCGCGAAGGATGGACGGGTGCGAGGGTTCGTGCCTTCACTTGCCCTCACCCCGCCTCCGCGACTGGGTGCCGGACCGGGCCTTCCGCCCGCGGCAGTCCCTTTGTGCTTATGGACTCCCGACTGGGATGGTTCGGCGCTTCCCACGTCACCATCCTGCAACCGCCCTAGCTGGGGCCCTTGGCTGCAGGGGCTCCGCTAGGGGGCGTTGGTTGTGGAAGTAGGGGTGTTCTCCTCCGCATCAACCTCGTTGACGCCCTTCTTACTTCCCCTTCTAGTCTTCTTGTCCTTGTCCTTGTTCTGGTCATTCTGGTTGTTCTCCTTGTTCTTGTTGTCCGACTTGGGGACCCAGTTGCTCTTGATCTCCTGGATCTCCTTGGCCAACTCGGTCCCCTGCGACATCAGCTTGGAGAGCTCGTCCTTGTCCACCTCCACTTTGGCCTCCCGGATACCCGCAGGTGCACGCTTCTTCGACCCGTGCGCCTTCTTGTAGGCCTCCGTGTCAGCCTGGTGGATGGGGCATGTTCGGTGGTCATGGTTGAAGCCTTGCTTCCTCCCATAACACACGAAACAGCCCTGAGGGTGAGCTCGTATGAACTCCCCAAAGGAAAGCGGAGGGCTGCCAATGCGACGAGGGTCTTTCTTCTCCTTCTTCTTCCAACCCGGCTGCAGGGGCTCGAGCTTCCCCGGTTGCTCTCCGCGCCGTTGTGGGCCACGAAGGCGCAAACGGCCACCTCGGCGGGCTCATCGTCGTCATCGTCGACGAGAGCTTCATCGCCGTCGGCTCCCGCTGGGTTCATGGCAGCTTCCCCGCCAGATCCCTCGCCAACGTAGTTGACGTCGCGGTCGCCGGGCCTCAACCCGCGGGTGTGGTGGAGGTTCCGGTGCTCCTTGAGTACTTCCTCTCCAACCCACTCCAGGATCTCGTCGCAGCTCATCCGCGCCAGGATGGCCTGCAGACGGATGGAGGCGCAAATCGCGGTCTGCTCGCGATCGCCTGAGACGGTGATGAGGAGAGCGTTCCGCAGGGAGTGCCGCTTGACATCCCGGGCCACGTTCTTCCTCGTCCAAGCCACCACGTTTGTATGATACTCTTTGGGGAGCATCATCTTGAACGTGTGGTTGGACTTGGCCCTCTTGGCTTCCTCCTTGGTGACCCTCTTGATCCATGCTTCCGGCAGCATGGAGAGCAGGCAAGCCTGCTCGTCAGCCTCGTTCCAGTCCTCCACGTTGCGGCGGAAGAGGGTGTATTGCCCTCGGAAGTCTCGCCAGTCCCGTAGGCGGATCTCCCGTCCATCATGCTGAAGCTTGATGGACTTCCAGCGCTTGGCAGCCACCTGCGGAGCGTCCACCCGCTCCTGCTCGTTGAGCCACATCTTGGCTTCCTTGAGGGTCTTGATTTTCCCCTCCTTGGTCGCCACGAAGTATAGCTCCTGGAGCACTTCCGGCAGGCGGTACCTGAACCGTCTGAAGACATACTTCTCCGCATCAGCAGTATGCATGTCCTCAGTAACGGTTACCCCCCTATCGTCCAGCTTCTCCAAGAAGCGGTCGAGAGTGAGGGGGTTGCCGTCGTACATGGGGGGCTTGATGTCCTTCAAGTCTTCCCACACGGCGGCATCCGCGGACTTAGAGACCATGAACGCCGGCCGCGAGGTCGACCGAGGTTCCCATCGGCCTCTCCCACGGACTCCCACGGCTGCCACGTCCATCTCCTACATGGAATCCCTGTGGCTACGCTGCGGTTCCTCCATGTGCGCTGAACCTAGATGTTCACGCCGTACTCCTTCCATGTATGCCTCCTCATCACGGCGCCGGCGGCTGCGTTCAGTGGCCTCCCGTCGTACACCACGCGGCGGGCTGATGTCGAACTCCTCCAGGTCCAGATCCAGGTCCTCACCTCCGCCGACATCCCACTTCAAGTCTCCTCTGGGCACCTCATCCCTGAGTCCACCATAACGTCCACCAGCCATTGGGATTGGCTCCGGGGCTGGTGCGGGGTGTCGGGGGCGTACCGGTGTCCGCGGTGGAGCACAGCGGTTGTGGTACTCCGCGCTGAGCCACTCATCACGCCAATCCTCACTGCCACTGCCGGGCGGCACGCGCTCGTTGCGGCGGCCCGCGCTGTGGTCAGAGGGGGCTCTGAGAGAGGGGACACTGGCGCTGAGGCGACTCCTGGGGGCTCCGCCGGGGGCGTGGGGTCTGCCAGGACCTGGTCCGGGTCCCCAGCCGTCGTGCGACGAGCCAGACTCCAGGGGTGGGTGGTCGCTGCCGACGCTCCCACGGGCTTCCAGCGCGTCCAGCCTCTGCTGCAGGCCGCTGATGACCTTGTTCAGCGACCTGGTCTCGCCCCTGGCGATGTCCAGCAGACTCTGGGTGGCAGTGGCGACGCTGGCGCTCTTGACCATCTTGATCTTGGCGATGTCCAGCTCTCTCGGCGCGCGCGCGGCGACCCTGGCGATGCGACTCATCTCGCCCTCGCCTGTGTCTACCTCGCGCTCGAGGAACTGGACCCTCCTGCGGAGGTAGACAATCCACCGCCGGGTGGCATCCGGGTCGCCGTCCCCTGGTTGGTCGTCATGGTCCCCAGGGGGTCCTCCAGGAGGGCCTCTGCCGGGTCCGCCCGGTCCAGGGGGTCCTCCCCCGCCCGCTGGTCCGCCTCCAGGGGGTCCACTTGGTGGGCGTCCGCCAGGGCGTCCTGATGGTTCTCCGCCAGGGGGTCCCGGTGGGTCTCCGCCAGGTCGCCTCGGTGGGTCCGAAGATGGGCGCTTCTTCGTGATGTCGAAGTCCATGTCGTCATCCTCGTCCATGTCGCCCCACCTGGGCGTCTTGGTCTCGGAAGACTCCGAGCTCCGGTAGGGAGGAGGGAGATCTTCATCGTCACCTTCCGGCTCCATGGGGTCTTCACCGCCTCCTCCGCCCGTCCAAGCCACCACTCGGCGATGTCGGCAGTCTCGTCCAGCCCCGTCGCTGGCGGTGAAGAAGGGGTCACTGTCGTGGGGGTGTCCACCCGCTGGCCTCCGCGGCCTCTCGGGGGTCTTCCCCTTGCCCTTCCTCCGTTGATGGGCAGTGGGGCCACTGCTCCGACTGCTGCCCTTGTCCGCCTCATCCAGCGTCATCTTGGAGGAGGCGTCCCCTTCGAAAAGCTTTCGAAGGGTCTCCACTCGTGATCCTCCCGGGGGAGTCTCGCGGCGGAGTTTGGTCTCTGCCTCCTCCATTGCGGCGGCGGTGGCTGCGGCAGCTCGCCTTTCGGCGTCCTCCCGGGCACGAGCCGCCTCGGCTGCCCGGGTCTGCTGCAGCCGCGCCTTCTCCGCTTCCAACGCCGCCAACTCCGCCTCCGTCATGGCCCTCTCCTCAGCGACCTTCCGTCGCGCGGCCTCGATGGCGTCCTTCTTGGCGGCGTCCGCCTGGGCCTTCGCCGTTGCCTCAGCATGGGCCCTTTCCTCCGCCTCCTTCTTTGCCCTCTCTTGGGCCAGCGCCTCTTCCAGCGCCTTCACCTCGGCCTCCTTGCAGGCAATGGCCTCCTGCGTCAGGATGGCTTCCTCGTCGGCTGCCGCCAACTCACCGTTGACCTGGGCAGTCGCTGCCCCATGGGCGGCTACGGCCGTGAGTCCAGCCGCAATGGCCGCCACGGTCGAGGCGTGGATGGCCATGCCATGCGCCGACTCCGCAGCCCCCTCCTGGGCGATGCCGACGGCGCCCTCCATGGCAGCGCTGTGCTGCTTGGCCCGTTGCCGGGCAGCCCGAAGGTGGCAGGGCACCCCACAGGCGCGCTCACAGGCGCGCGCCACGTCCCTTTGGTCGGGAGCGACGCTGCTGCTGGAGCTGGCCTGGTCGGCCGGCATCCTCCCGCGGTGGGCCGACTCCACGTCGCTGCTGGGGCCTGACTTCCTCAGGAGCAGCGGACAGGGCTTGGCCTTGGTCTGCTTGGCGACTTGGATGAAGTCGCCAAGGGTGGTGTGGCCGGGGTGGTGACCACCATTGGCCCGTTGGGGGCTGTGGGCTGGGGTTCCGCCCCTGGCGCCTTGGGCGGCTTCGGCGGCCAGGGATTCCTGGTACTCCCGCCACTTCTGGTCCCGCTTCCTTTCCCCGGCGGACCGCTTCTCCTTCCCCGGAGACGCGCTGCTGCTGCTGCCCTGCAGCCTTCGCTCGCTCCCCGGTTCAGGGAAGTTCTTCTCGATCATGTCCCACATGGAGACATTGATCGAGGCGCCCGACGGGTACTCGTTGGGCTTCCCGTCCTCCTCAATCCCGTCGGGGCGCAGCCCTTCGCCGGGCCTGTCCCGGCGGGTCCAGGTCCTCCAGCGCTTGCGGCGGAAGCGGTACTCATACCCTTCCGCCCGCAGCCATTCCTCCACTGCCCGCAGGCGGTCCTCGCCCATGTCCTCACGGAGCTCGAAGCTCCTGGGCATGCCGCCTTTGCACTGGGGATTGCTGTGGCGGTACTGCTGCCCCCACAGCAACCCACACACTAGGCGCGCCGCATGGGGGTGGGGCTGCGGCCAGGTCTTGCCCGCCTCGTCCCAGTTCACCATCGGGCTGCGGTGGTTGTTGAGGTGGGTGCTGTAGCACTGGACTCGGAGGCGGCTGGTGCTGGTCGGCTGGTGGTTGTGGAGGTGGTTGATGCGACTGGGTGTGCGGCCTTGCTGGTCGGCCGAAAGGACTCGCTGATGAGGTCTGGTCTGTCCACCTCCTTCACGGTCGCGGCGCTTCCGTGGTCGCTCAGGGCGGTGCTCTGGGCGGCGCTGCGGACCGCTGCGCTGCGCTGCGAGCTGCGAGCTGCGAGCTGCTGCGCCGCGCTGCTCGGGGTTGGTGGCCCCGAGTGGCACGCGAGGGATGGGTAACCCCGCGGCGGTGAAACGCTTTTGACGCGTTCCCGTGTGGGGGCCTGGCAACGGGACGCTGCGGTGGACACGCGCAAGTGAGCAGGCAGGCAAAGCACTACGCTCACAGGGGCATCAATGCGCTCATGTCATGTGACAAAGCGTTTCAGGATCCTTGCCACTCTGCAACGAAGGAACAAAAGTATGTACAGCAACACATCAGGATATGTACACATGGGGTTAAGACTGGACTGAGGTAAGGGCATCACAGGACAATGGACACTCAGTCCCAACTCGTATCCCAATCCCAGGTCCGACCCTCTCAGTGGCTGGTGGGGGCGGGGGCTCAAACACAACCCATGCCCTGCTCGGTCCGGACCCTGAAACCCTGCCAATAGGGGGGTTGTCCCGCCCAGCCACAGGCGAGTTCCTGGGAACCAAGGAGCTCCATGGCCAACCGACGATCGCTCCTAATGCTCCCTTCACAGCAGGTCCTAACTCCACTCTGAGCCAGAGAGATTGGCCCCGCCATTATCCCCTAGGAGTTGGTAGCTGAAAATGGGCTGTTTCAGCCCAAACTGATATTAGCTCAAAAATCTCCAGAATTGACCCCTCGTCCGGACCCGTCAGAGGTAGGGACGAGGCAACTGACCCTGGGCCCTTCGAGTACGAACTCTATGGAGCCCTCACCCAACCTGGTTCCCTCTGAGGTCCCGGCATCGGGGCAGCACGGGTTCGTCAAGTGGGGTCATGATGCCAAAATCACCAAAATTGGCGTCATTTCCACGCGTGGCTCGCCCGGCCGGGGCAAGGCCAATGTCTCACAGGATAGGAGACAGGACCTAGGAGTTCTATTTGAGTGTACAACGTGAGATTGGGTCCGAGCTCTCTGTGGGCATAGAGATATGGGGCCGCCAATTGACCACACGGGGGGGGGTGAAATTGGGGTCCCAAAAGGGGGTCATTTTGGCTGCTCGAAATGAGCCAAAATTCGGGGGTGCTCCCAATAGTATATCTCCACGCCGGCTTGGAGATCGGATTTGCCATTCCATACGCAATCCACCAGGAGTCCAACTGAGACACCCATGCACTTGGCCCTCAAAGTTCCCCATGCCACTCGGCGTGGTGACGATCCCAATTGGGTCCACAAATGCCAAAGTGGCAAAATTGTCCACACTCACTTTGGGCTAGCACCTTAACGAAGGATGCTCCGTTTCGCCCACGTGGTCTGTGAACCATGGGGACCAATATACATATCACCCATGTCATATATGGTCCATTGGTCCATGCGTCCGGCGTGCACGAGGTGGCCGAACATGGTGCACGGCGGGCAGAAAATGCCGAAAATTGCTCATAATGGCCGAAAATGCGCACACACATGGTTGGGGCAAATGAGGCACATGCCCGACTTGGACCGGAGTGTGCCATAGGATTGGTATCAAGTCATATGCGTCCAACATATTTTGTGGGCGTTGCCCAACTCCTCCGGTTTTTGGAATGGCAGGGTCGCCAAGTGAGCCCATGATTTGGGATAGTCCCAAATCACCAACATGGCGGCCACGGTATGCCAAGCCCAAGAAAACTAATTCGCCGGGTCCAAGATATGTTGGGCATCGAAGTATGTACCCCCACAGGATACTTTGGTGATGATGTCAATTGAGCGCAACGTTGAGATACACGGTCGCCACTTGACATCATGACGGGCAAAAAACAGCAATATTGGCGAAAAAACACCCAAAAGTGCCTTGAAAGGCACACAAATATATTATAATATCTTCGGCTTGGATTGAGTAGTCGACCAATCCTTTTAAAAACAATGACTTGACACCAATGACCTTCAATTCCACATATGTGCTCCACTTGGGGCGCTTTGAAAGGTTACGAGCGCTACTTCCCAAGTGGGCACATGAAAATATGGAAAATTGCAAAACACACACCTTGCTCCCAACGCATCGCTTTGGGATCGCCACACAAGCTCCCCTCCACGAAGGTTAGGCTTGCAATTGATTGTGGGGAGTATAAGGAAGGGCCTCGTGCAATATGAGGTCCGTTGGTGGGTGTATCGCTCTTAGCCAAACCCGCCAAATGGGCACGCAATACAACACATGTCACATACCACATATTGCTCAAAATGGTAGCTCCCCCCACAATATGTCATGCCCCTCCAAGGGCATAACTTTGTGTCAATCGCTCAAAGGAACTCAAGGAGAGTTCCTATGCAACACCAACACTCGCGCGCTACACTCGAAAGTTATCTTAACGCACGCAATATCATGGCCAAAGAGTGAGAACGCAAACTCTACCCTCTTGACCATGATCCATTACGCTAGCGCGCACGTGTGGGGACGCAAGGCGTATAAAGCTTCCTAAATTACGTCGGGAGTATTGTGAATACACCCCACGTTTCCTTACTGTCATTCCTCGCAAGCGGCACGAGATATGACCCTCACAAGTGGCCTCACGAATCAACTTTGTTTTGCCCATATCTCTGAGACAAATGGAGGGCAAGACAAAAGGAAAGTTGATTCGTGCATAGGGAAGCACGTAGGTCCACTCCAAAGAGGCCAAATCAAGTGCGGGGATGTCGAAGTCGAAAATCCGATTTCGACATCCTGAAAAATTCAGATTAAGGTTGCGAGTGTAGAATGTGAAAATTGCGGATGCATCAATGCAATTCCTGAAGACTTTAGAGTCTTCGTCACGATTTGCGCTAAAATATCTGTATATAACAGTTAAACTGGCGGTTACGCTAAAGTTGCGAGCTAACCACCAGCTGTCAAAACAGTGAGTATCAGAACGGAAGCGTAAAAATTGACGGAAACAATATGAAAAAAAAACCCTGTTGATTCCTGATATTCTGATATATAAATCTCCGCTGGCGGTGCATCGGTTGCCGATGCGGGGCTTTGCGGCACGGAACACGCTCCCGCCGGGCTCGCACTGGGCGTCAACGGGCGTCTTCCGTACATGGGGTTAGTGGACCGGAGACCGGTTGTATGCCGTAACCTAGCCATGGGGTTCCGGGTACCGCTTCAGTAGAAGACGAGGCCGGACAAGCCGACCCGGCGATGGAAGCCTCGACACGCCTGCGGAGCCTTTGCAGGCTGTCTTCACCATGGGCCGCTAAGGTTTCCATGGTTAATGGGATTGGTCTGGGCGGATTTAGTTCCGCCCTTCTGTGCTCTTGATCTTCCTGAGACCCAGATGCTGCTCTGAGTGGCAGTTCACTCTTTGGGTGGGCCACACTGCCATGTTGCACTTGTACACTTCTGATCGGCCAGGTTCGGGAGGACAGTTCAGTGAACATGTTCAATGTGCTTTTCAGTGTGCTTTTCTTGTGCTTCTGCTCAGAGTCGGTCTGAAAGGTTCTCAGGGTTTGCCTCTGCTACCGGAAAGATGTCCTTGATTAGTGCCCTATAGACTTTGATGAAATCCAGCAGGTTTTGGATGGTGAAATCCCAGAACCAAAGGAGCAAGTAGAGCAAGAACAGGATGTGGATCGAATCAATGAATAGTTTGAAATCCAGTGTAACACAGAAGGGCTGCAGATAGACAAAGCAGGTATAAACACAAAGATTCGATCACAAATGGATAATACAAAAGATTTTATATGAAAACTGGGCTGACTGTAGCCTCAAGGATAGCATCAAGCACTTCATGTGCACTCTTTTGGGTGAAATGGTGCTGGTTGGGAATGTCGGGCATAGGTGTCAGGCCAGACACAGAAGATGACTTGGCCAAGCAACTGAATTCAGAAACAGTTAAAACGTAGAACCACATTACGTGGTAGTAACAATTGAGTATAGGGGTCTTGGGGTGGGAGACCACTAGGCTTAACCTCCAAGGCCTAAAGCATGAAATGCCTATTTTACTTCGGTATATCCTCCATGAAGGAAGATACCTCCGCTCAGTTGAGTGGTAGGGGTGAACTTCATGGGGGGCTAGGGTTATAACCCCAGTTACTTTGAGAGAGTGTACTAAAAGCTTCAAAAGAGTGACAAAAATACTTAAGTTAGTCCTAGCATCAACAAGAGGGTTTGAAGGGGGGCTTGGCCTGGATCAAGCCCTCCAAGAAAGACCTGGCAGTCTCTTTTTTATACTCAAGAGAGCTCCCAAGAAACAAACCACAACAAGTGGTAGCCAGCTAGGTGGCGGGGAGATCAATATTCGAGATCAATCTTGCACACCGTCAACTTGATTTGGATTTTGATTTACAATGGAGCGGCCCTTCGACGATGCAGCTATGCTGCACTTTATCAGAGACAGTCTGTTTCGAACCAATTCACCCTTTCACCCTCCAACGCTGGACTGCAAATTGATGCGCTGGATGTGGGTCGAAGACAGGTGGTTGTGGACGTTGTTGTTGTGGAGGGTGAGGTGAACTGCTCGGCGGTGCATACGGCGGTTGGTTCGAAGGAGACGGTGGTTGTGGTTGTAACTGTGGTTGTGGTTGTGGAAACTGGAAGTTGTTTGAAGGTGGTTGGCTCCAAGCTTGTACAAATTCGTTGAGCAGGGCATAACATTGCGACAATTCATGCTCTACGCGTCGAAGGTCGCTTACAGCAGCTTGAGTTGCATTTTCCGTCGAGGACTGCTAAGTGTGGACTCGGTGATCAGTTGCTGCGGTAGCACTTGCTGCTGTTGTCTGCAATGCATCGATGCGCTGTTCCAATTCGATGACCTTGGCTTGAGTATCTGCAAGCTTCTGCGAACGGCTGTGAAGATCACGAGAGAGACATGGAAACCACTCGCTTTCTCGACTTGCGATGCGCTCTGCGATGAACCTTTCTAACGAAATCGAAACGTGTCGAACGCTTGAAGAAGCTGGTCAAGAAGTTCTCTGGGACACCTGGATCTGGAGAGTTTCGGACATGGAAGGAAGGTTTGTTACGAGCCTTCATCTTGTCGGATATCACCTCTCCCGTCGATCAGGTGACAACCATATCATTCCTCCTTGAAGGTGATGCTGCCGAGTATTATCATAGTTTGACGAAAGCTGTACAGGATGACTGGATGACTGGTTCGAGCTCATGCGTGTGTTGGGCCAACGTTTCGAGTGCATATCCCATGAGCAAGTGTATCTATCGAGAATGTTGAGCTTGAAAGAAAGCGAGTTTCCTCGACATGCAGACTACGTGAGAGAATTCCGTACTTGCGTTATCAAGTCGAAGGTCAACACCAGTGACCTCCAGATGGGTTACCTCGTCAACTCTCCATTTGTTGAAGGTTTGTCGAACGACGCTGTTCGTCGGCAGTACATCGTTGAAGTCTGTTCGAGATGGCGTTCTAATAGACCATTTGGGTTTGATACCTTGGTAGAGACCATCGCGGAAGCCTACATTGCGGCTGGATATCAGCTCAAAGACGTACAGGATGCATCGAGAACGACACCAGATACCCTGGGTCCTGCGTTGTCAAGACCCCTGCCTATGATGGTTCCACCAACGTCGACTTCCACATTCCCATCCAACCCTATGCTAACGCCGCACGTCAATCCCATGCTGACTCCAGCTGCAGCCTTCATGGCTTCGACCGTGCCAGAGCCGATAAATCTCGATGCAATTGGCAAGCTCCGAGAAGAACTACATGCCTACATTGGTGAACGTCGTAATGAACGATTCGGACGCCAAGATGGTCAAGAAAGTAGGCGTTGCTACAATTGTGGTGAACAAGGCCACTTGGCCCGTGACTGTCCAAAGGATCCACCGCCATCTCGAGGACGAGAGCGTCGGGAATCAAGGTCAAACACGCCCAGACGAGATCAAAGTCGAGATAGCAAGGGACGGGTTCGATCCCGCTCCAAGAGCAGAGAAAGGCCTACAACGGCCTAGAAAACATTTCCGAAGACCTGGTGATGGACGTCCTCGAGGGAAGCTGAACACCACCACCAGCACCAATAAACCCGAAAAGATTTCGACACTTGGAGGTGTCAACGTCGAAGGAACCGAACCTGAGCATGCGTCCCTGTTCACGGTTTGAGGGCGCATTTGCGCATGTCGTGAAGACTCCTTTGACTTCAGCGTAGAATTATTGGTCGACTGTGGAGCGACCAGCACCTTTATGTCAATGCAGACTGCAAAGAGGGCGCGACTTCCCCTCTAAAAACTGAGAAATCCTGGACACGTCTTGACAGCCGGAGGTGTCCAAGTCGAAGTACGGTACTACACGAGAGCTTATGTTCGAGTTGGAGAGCTTGTATTTCGTCAACACTTCAAGGTCTTGGAAATTTTGCCGGATGTGGTACTTGGACTACCATGGCTTCGAAGCTACAATCCAACTGTCAACCGGAAGGAACGGTACGCAGACATCCAACATGGTTCGAATTTGTACCGGTTGTCTTTTGGCGAATCAAGACATTCCACCCAGCTACAGTTTCAAGCCGCTTCAAAGCTGGACCTTCTTTCGATACTTTCATCCAGTTCCTCGAAAGCGACTCCGGTTGGGAATCCTACCCCACATGCCAAGGAGCGCCTCGACCTACACTCGTCGACACACGTTCAGTACGGTGCTGACGTGTACGATGAGGCCGAAACGGAAGATGGTATCACCAATGAGGAGTGCAGCGATATGGAGATTGATTACATTTTGTTGCCGAAACTCAGAAGAGAGATCCGTCGAGCTGATCTCACGGGAGATCAAGTATTTCTGTGCTGCATGCCTCAACCAGCAGTGCCCGTCCATCAAATGTACAAAATGCGAGCCAACAATGACAATGACGGCCTTGACCCCGTTGGACGCAAACTGCGGATTCGATTACACAAGTGGGCGGACCTCTACGACCAGGAGAAAGCGGAGTATGGAGACCTACTTCCGTATCAACCTGGTAGAGATCATCAGATACGCCTCGATTCGGAAGACAATCCACTGTGGGTACACCCTTACAACATGGATCCGAGCCAACTAGATGAACTTCGACGACAATTGGACAAGTTGCATCGATCTGGTCGGATCAGACCATCCTCGAGTCCATACGGAGCGGGTTGCCCGCTGGTGAAGAAAGCGAATGGTAAATGACGCATGTGCCTCGACTACCGAGCGTTGAATACGCGAACTGTACGAGATCGGTATCCTTTGCCATCGATCCAATCCATCTTGAGTACACTGGGGGGTCCCGCCGTATTTTCGAAAATCCACCTTGTTAGTGGGTTCCACCAGATCGGAATCCACGACGAAGATATCGAGAAAACCGCCTTCAACACGCAATTTGGCGCCGTCGAGTGGGTTGTGAGGCCCTTTGGCCTCTGTAATGCACCATCGACGTTCGAACGCGTCGTGAATGATGTCCTTTGAGACCACTTGGGGATCTTTGTATGGGTGTACATCGATGACATCCTCCTCTTCTCGAAGGATGCCGATGAACACCAACGACATCTCGATTTGGTACATGAACTACTCCGTCGACACCAGCTCTTTCCCTGCATCGATAAATCCACGTTCTTCCAGAGCTGAGTACTCTTCTGTGGATACATCATCGACAAAGATGGAGTACACATGGACCCCGAAAAGATCAAGGTCATTGGAGGTTGACCTCCACCAACTACGGTTCTTGAAGTTCGATAATTCATTGGATTGTGTGGATTTTACCAGCAGTTTGTCGAAGGGTTCCAAGCTGTCGCAGCCCCTCTGACCGCGATGTTTAAGGCAGACTTTGAGTGGGAATGGACAGCCGTCCATCAAGCTTCATTCGACAAGCTGAAGCGGGCGATGATCAAAGCGACACATCTCAGTGCTATCGACCCCCGACAGCCGTATCACATGTACACAGACGCTTCGAAAGACTTCGTGGGTGCGACGCTAGCGCAACAATGTGCGCATGGAAAGTACAAGGGACATAGTAAGAAGAAGTGCTTTTCCAATGCTTTAGGGTACACTTTAGTTGTATTAGAGGTGCTCTAAGCACACAGGCATTTCTATCTTAGTATTGGCCAAACCAAAAGTGGTGATAACACATTTTGACCTATGGAACCAAACACCAAATTAGGATGTGGTGTGGACCCCTTTATCCCCAAGCTATAGGCACTAAAACATCTTTTCCTGGGTTGCTGAGGCACTGATATACTGAAGGCAGAGCCTATGAAGTTATCTATGTTTTCTCATGAATTCTTAGCTATCCTAGTGGTATGCACCCTAGGGGGCTGGGGCACCTCTTTTTGAGAGGTCCTGGGTTCAAGACCCAGTCAGCCTAGCTAAGTAGGAATATCCCATGTGACATGGCAGTGACCTCATCGCCACATGCCATGCAACCTCAGCACCTATGGGACCCAAAAACAAAGAGGCACACATTGGGCAGTTTTCCAATCAGTGTTTCTCAAACATGTAAAATATTTCATCCTGAGTTGCAATGTATCTTAATTGCGGTGGTCTATGGTTGATAGTTTTCTTTATCTAACTCTTTGTGACTGCAGCCCTTCATGCTTTGATCCTGATTTTCTTCTACTTGCTTATCTCTGGCTTGGGTTATCCTGGATTGGTTGTATTTCAGCAAATAAAACATTTTTCTCATCAAAAACAAGCAGCAGGAAACACTACACCAGCAGCAAGCAGCAGGAGAGGCACAACAAACACACAGTGTTGAAATCACTATAGAACCTTCTGGTAGCAAGAGGGAGACTGTCTCTGCGTACCGGCAGCAACCCCATGCCGTACATCCAGTGCGCCGAGATCAGTCATATATAAGCAAGAGAGGCGAACAAATATGGACACCAATAAATAGGACACCGACGTGAAGACGGCGCCTGAGGCACCAGCAATGCCAGCACCTGGTGAACCTGGACCTGGACCTAGCGCTGTACCTTTGGAGCCCCTACATGAGCCAGTGGACGTGGCTGAGGATTCGATGGAAGGACTTCAGTCGGCCTTCCGGGCCCTCTCAGTCGAGGAGGTGGACACCCATCCTGTGAAGAGAAAGAGAGAGAGAGAGAAGGATGCTGGAGAAAGCATAGCAGACGAAGGAGCAGACCAAGGGCACCACCCTACGAATGATCCTACCTTCGAAGGCGCACCAAGCGCTTCTGGCCTCCACGCATCACCCTCTCCTATAACCACCACACTCCCAACTCCAGACCCAGCCGCTGCAACATCCACACCCATAAGCAACCCGCCTATGGCTGAGGGTATAGGCTTTACTGGTATGCCTACCTACCCTGCCTATGGTGTGAACCCACCTACGACTGCGTTTCCAGAGGCAACTACTACCAGTGAGCCAGTGACCTCCAGTTCTGCGCCGCGATGGTATGCGGCTGACTATCACCATCCTCTACCCGCTACGGGAGCCTATGTGGATGTTCCTGGGTATGCAACCCCGAGTGGGTTGAGGAGAGGACCTGAGTCATGCGGGAGCAGGAGTAAAGGATCGGGGAGATCCTCCAACAGGTCCCTGACGCGGTCGGAGATCAACGAGGTGCTGCGAGGAGCCACCTGCAAAATTGTTGGCGACCTCACTCAAGAGATTCGAGATAAACTGGAGCCCCTGATACCGCCCCAAGCGTCACCTACCACGGTGGGAATGTCACCCCATCGAGTACAGGCCAACCACCTTGTGGCAGGGCTGACAAACACCCTGGGGAGCCTGAGGAGCCGACCGATGCCGAGCCCTGCTGTGATACCTAGAAGCCCTTTCTTGCCGAGGACAGCCCAGGCAGGTAGGTAGGTAGGTGCACTTGGTCGTGGAGAGGTGCCCCTTGGTTCCCCCTGGCGTCGCCCCTGTGACGAACAGGAAGAGGCTCTGCGCGTGACGGAGGGAGGCGGCTTACATCCCGCTAGACCTGACTGTTGGCCCCCAACAAAGCGGCCCCGGGCAACACCGGGAGGGCTGATCGCCGCCGGCGTGACGTGCTTCTCCCGCCAGGAGGGTGTGCCCCCGTGCTTGCGCACGTCCCCTCCTTCGGGCGGAACCCTAGAGGTTCACCGGACTTCCTGGCGTATTTCGTTCCGAAGGCATGCATGCACGTTCTTGGTACTAGGGTTCCGAGGCGCTTGGGTGTCGCACGCTCTGCTTCGAGTCCCAAAGCAGCGCAGGCCTCAGGATGCAGCCTTACCCCCGGTCTCAGGATCTCGTTTGGCCGGGTCACCTGCATGGCACGGTCTGCCTCAGTGCCTGGGATGTGGGCACTGGGTTTCCTACTGTTGTGCTGCGTTTGTGTTTGGGTCCGAGTTGTGGTTGGGTGTGGGTTTTGTTAACCCCGCCAGTCCTGGCTGGGGTCTTGGGTGGGTGTGTTTGGGCACGGTTTGTGGTGTTGTCCCTCTTTTGCCGGCTGTTTGTGGTGTTCGTGGTTGGGCTTAGACTTCGGCCTGCCTATGGGACGTGTGTGGTTTCGTGCGCGTTCTGCTTGCCCCCCGCCGTTTCCGGTTCTGGTGTGCGGTGTGGGCGTGCGTGCTGGGCCCGGGTCTCGGCTGTGCCCCGCTATTTATTGGCTGGGTTGTCGGGGTGTGTTTTTTGCGCTTTTCTTCTTCTTTTTCTTGGTTTGGCCTTGCCGTGTCGGTTGCTGGGTGTCCCTGTCCCGGGCCGTGTGGTCCCTGTCCCCCCATCCCCTTTCTTTCGGGCTGGGCTGCTGGCTCTTTTTTTTTCTTTTCGTGGTGTCTGTCTGCATGTTTCGGTGTCCCTTTTCCCGGATGGCCGCTGTTCCTGGCTTGGTGTTGCCGGTTTTGGCTGGGTGGTCCCCCTGTGCCTCCTTGGGGGTCCTGTCTTCGGTGCCTTCTGGGTGGGGGGTTTGGCCGCCTCTTGTGGTGTTGGCGGGCGGTTTGACTGCTGTGGGCTGTTTTTGGCGCCCCCCCCTCCCCCGCCCCCCTTTTTTTTTGGGGGGGGGGGGGCTGCCTGTTACTCCCTCTGCCTTCCCTGGGCTGGCGCACGCACTGGCCCGCATTCAGTGTGGTCTTCCGGGCTGCTGTTGGCGGTTGCCTTCTGTTTGGCCCTGTTCCGGCCCCATGGGTCGGGTGGGCTATGTACATGTTGGGCTCGGCGCCCCTCCCTGCTGGGTTAGGTCCTGGCTCTGCCGGCTGGGCGGCTGCGCCAGGCGGCTGCGTGTGGCTCTGGGTTAGGGGGCTGGGGTTGTTCGTGTCCTTTCTCCTCTGCGGTGCCGGTTTTAACCTTCTGGGTGGTCGGCCACCGTTGGTGCCGGGTGCGTGGTGGCCCCGTGTGTGGCCTGCCGTGCCGGTGTGTGGTGTGCTGGTGCGGCGCCTTCCGGGGTGTGCGGTGGCTTGCTTCGCTTAGTCCTTCAGGTTAGGGTCAGTCGTGCCGTGTTGTGCCGCATTGTGCCGCGTCGCGTCGCGTCGTGCTGTGGCGCGTTGCACTGTGGCGCGCTGTGGTGCGGTATGCCGTGGTCTCGCGTAGTGCTGTGGTGGGTCAGTGGAGGTCAGCCTGGCCTGTGTCGTGGTGCGGAGTGCGGGCCGGAGTGTGGCTGGCTGGTGGCCTGGGGGGTGCGGTTAGGTGTTGGTGTCTCGCTGGGTCCGTGCTGTGGGGGCCAGGGCGTGCCGCTCAGGCTGGTGGGTTGGGTAGGCGACCGTGGGGTTGCCCTCCCTGGGGGCCTACGCCTTGGCGCCGTGTCCTCTGGAGGTCCCGGTCCCTAGCTCTGGTCGCTGTGGCCGTGCCTTCGTCCTCTTTCGGTGCCTGTGAGGTGGCCCTTGTGGCGGCCGGGGTCGTCGCCTGGCGGTGAGGGCGTGGTGGTGCGCCGTGCGGCGGCGTTCCCTGCGGCTTCCTCTGTGGCTGTGGCTCGTTCTCCCCGTGTAGGTGTGCCCTCCATTCCCTGTGTGGTTTCCGGTGGCTGGTGGGTGTGCGCTGGTGTGATCCGTACGGCGTCCGATGCTTGTTCGGCGGTGCGTGTTGCGGGGTGCGCCACCGGGAGTTGTGCGGCGTTTGATGGGGGTGGGACGGCGCTGGTCCCCCCTGTCGTGGTATGGGTGTGGGTCGTGTCGTTTGCCATGGTGCCCTTTTTGTCCGTGCCTTGGTCCCGGCTCCTGCCCCTTCCTGGTTCTTGGGTGGTTTCCTGCCCCCATGTGGTGTCTCTTCAGGCGCCCTGTCCCTATGGGTGCCTGCCCTCACTTGGGGCCCCTTCGTGCCCTCTTGCCTGAGTGCCCCCTGGTGTCCCTTGCCCTCCCCTTGCCCTTGTCCTTCCCTTTCCTGGTGTGGCGGTGGCGGGGTGGGGAGGGGGCGCCGATGGCCCAGGCCTGGGGGTGGGTGGCCTGGAGCCATTGGCGGAGGGCTTGGGGGGTGTAGGAAGGGCGGAGGCCCTGGACCGCATCACGGAGGAGGGCCTCCCATGCCGTTTGCGGCATGATGGCCTCCGGGGCGGCCTCGTTGGGGTCGGCGGGGGTGCAGGTGCGCATCTCCTCGAAGGTATGCACCATGTGCACCCCATCTTGCCTTCCTGCTCCCCCGGCCCACTTCACCCAGCGGCGGAGCTCCTGCAAAGTGGGGGCAGACCACCAGGCGAGGTGGGCGGGGGCCTGGGGAGGGGAGGGGTCCGTGCTCCGGGTCCTGGAGCGGCGGGGGGAGGACGTGGACCTGTGGGGTGGCGGTTCCTGGGGGAGCGGGAGCGGCGGTGGCGGGGGCTGGGGGTGCAGGACGGGTACGGGCGGAGGGGGGAACAGGAGGGGGAGGTGGACATGGGGCGGCCGTGGCGCGCTTGATGGCGTCTGGGGGAGCGGGAGCCGCCGTGGCGGGGGCTGGGGGTGGTGGATGGGTATGGGCGGCGGGGGGAATGGGGAGCCCGGCTGGGCCTGTGGGGGGAGGGGAAGGTGGACAGGGGGCGGCGGTGGCGTGCCTGGCGGCGCCGGGGGGAGCGGGAGCGGTGGTGGCGGGGGCTGGGGGTGGGGGTCGTGTACGGCCGGAGGGGGGAGGGGGAGGTGGACATGGGGCGGCGGTGGCGCTCTGGCGGGGCCCTGAGGAACTGGAGCGGCGGGAGCGGGGTCCCGGGGGGTCGTGGTGGCACCTGGGGGAGCGGGAGCGGGGCAAGTGGGTGGGTGAGGCGCGGTGGCGGTGTGGGGAGTGTGGGCGCCGGGGGCGAGTGTGCCGTGCAGGGGGGGAGCGGGAGCGCCGCTGTTTGCGGGACCGGGCCTGATCGCTCGAGTCGGGCCAATCAGGCGGCGTCGGCGGGTCCTGGGGGGCCTCGCGTGGTGCTGCCTATTACTGGGGGGGGGGGGGGGGAGGTCCCCTGTCGTCCATGGATCCGCCACGTAGGGGTGTGGTGGCGGCAGCGGCTGGTGGTATAGGTCGAGTGACTGTCATTGGCGGGGTTGGGCCCGGGGGGCCCATTCGGCGTGGACATGGTGGCCCGGGGGATACGGTTCCTGGTACGGGGGGGGTGGCTGGTACGGGGGCATGGCCCCTGGTGGTAGGTGGGGTATGCGGGTGGAGCGCTCAGTGCTTGCAATCCCATTCGCTGGTGCTGTTCGTGCACGTGGGGTTGTGGCCCGGTGGGGTAGGGTGGTTGGCAGTGGTTGTGGTGGGGGTGGTGTTGGTGGTGGTGGTGGTGGGGCCGCTGGTGGTGGTGGCGTTGGTAGTGGTGGGGTTGGTGTTGCGGGTATGGCCCTTGGACCCCTTGTGGGTATTCCGGTCCCCCTTGTGGGGGTGGGGGGTCGGTCATCGTGCGCAGCCCCATGGGCTGCACTATGTGGTGGGCAGGGGGGGCGGGTCGGGGGCCGGGCTTGACGGTGATGGTGGTGGAGGGGTCCGACGTCCCTGGGTAATCGGGGCCGGCAGTGGTGGTGGTTTGTGGGGAATGGATGACAGGGCGCTTGGTGACGGGGATGTTGACGAGGGTTTGGACGGGGTCGTGTTGGGTGGCCGCCTCTGCGGTGGTGGTGGCTGCCGGTGGGAGGGGGGCGTAGGTTGTGGTGGGTGGGGGGTCCTGGCTTGGGTTAGGGTGTGGGTTAGGGCGGTGTAGTTTTGGTTTGTGTCGTTGCGTTTGTGGTTTTGTGTGTGCTCCCTTGGGCGCCGGTTTGGGTTTGGGGTCGGGTTTGGGGTCGGGGTTCGGTTCCAAGTTGAGGAGGACCTCTGTCTGGAGGTGTGAGGGCGCTGATGTCGGGTCGGGGATCTTCCCGGTGCGTTGCCGGGGTGCCTGAGTCACCTGTGTGGGGGTCGGGGGGTCGGTGCATGCGGCCGCGGCTTTGGCTTTTGCCGTGGCCTTGAGGATGAGGGCGGCGGGGAGGGGGGGGTCGGAGGATGAGGTGGATGAGGTGGATGAGGCTGAGGATGAGGAGGAGGTGGTGGACGCTGGTTGGGCTGTGATGCGGGCGGGCTTGTGGGCGGCGGCTTCTGCTGCGTCCACAGCGGAGAGGATGGAGGGCATGTCCTCGGGCTGTAGGTTGGGGGCGGGCGGCCGGGGGGGCCCGGTCGTGACCTGGAGGCCCGGCGGGCCGATCTGGTCGGCAGCGGCGTAGGAGGGAGGCGCGGGGCTGTGTCCTTCTCCTTCTGGACTTGGCTGGGCCAAGGTCCTGCAATGTGTGAGGTTGTGTGGGTTGGTGTCCGCGGGGGGAACCAGTTCGCGTGGGCTGCATTCAGGGGCCGGGGGGGGTGGGCCTGGGTCTTCTGGAGTGTGTGCGGGGGGCGTGGGCGGGCCACTGGGTGGTGTTGGCGTGCCGCGGGGCGCGGGGCTCCTCTCGGCGGGTGTGTGCGGGTTGTCGAGTGGGGGGGGGGTGGTGAGGGGTGTCCGGCAGGTGGGTGTGTGGCGGGCGTGTGCTGGTGTTCGGGCGGGTGGGGGAGGCCCGTGTCGCGGGGCCCGGGGGTGCGCGCGATGGTGGGCGTGTGTGGGTCTCTGGGTGAGCAGCGAGAGGGGAGGGGCATGGGCGGGGATTGTGCGGTGGGGTGTGTTGTGTCGGTGTATGTGTCCGCTCGCCGCGGCGCGCTTGCGTGGCCAGTTGTAGGCTGGGCGGTTTGGAGGAGAAGCTTGCCGTCTTCTGCTGCCGCGGCAAGGATTTCGCAGACGAGCTTGCGTATCTGGTGGACCTCTTGGTCAGTGGTGAAAAAGGGGGTATGCTAGCTTTGGGCTAAGACCCACGCGGCTGAGGACCCTGTGGATGGCGTGGTACCCGCAGGTGAGGGATTGCTGCGGTCTGGGGGGGAGGTTTGGCCGCGTGTCCGGGCCCGCGTCGATTTGTGTGTTGGCGGTGGGGATGGCCCAGATCCAGGGCAACGTCCCCTTGGGTGGCCAGCGGCGCTGGATCCAGTGGGTCAGGCAGAGCATGGCCCATCCCAGGTGGTACCCCGCCTTCCCTGAGGTGATTTGGGCCAGGGCGCGGGCTGGGGGCTTGTCCAAACGCTGGAGGACGCCCCTGGGGACCCTGTGCTGGGTGGTGGGGCCCCCTACTGCCCCTGGTGGGGCGGTTCCCGGGGCGAGCATGGTGTCTGTCCCTTTGACGAGCCATTGCGGGCCGGGGGACGTAGCCGTAGCGGCTATCACGTAGTAGTGCCCGCGCTCGAGGACTGTAACCCAGACCTCTGGCGGGGGGTGGTCACTGTCTGTAGATGGGGGGGGGAGGTTGTCGTCTGGGGTGCGGAGGCCGGCGGCGCGGAGGGCGGTGTCGCGGGTTGGTGCGGAGGCCTGTTCCCACTGCTCCGGCCGGTTCGGGTCCCCTGGGTGGTCCTTCTCCGCTGGGGCCTGTCGTAGGCGTACGGTCCCTCGACGCGTGACGTTGATGTTGGTGTCGTGTGTCAGGGCCTGGCCCCACTCGACGGGGGGATCCAGACATGCTGGCCCTGGGTGTGTTTGCGGGCTCGCCAGAGTACGAGGTCTACGATGGCCTCGTGGAGGCCGTTGCCTGGGGTGGTCAGGTCCTGGAGGGCTTTGACAGTGAGCTTGGTCCAGTCCTCTTGTAGGCGGTACCAGCCCAGGGGGGTTATCGGGGCCCTGCCTTGGAGGGTTGCTCGTAGGAGGTCGGGGTCGCGGATGGTGGCCGGTGTGAGGGGGGGGGTGCCCCGGGTCTGGGGGGGGGTGGGCTGGATGGGTTGCCGGGGTCTTGCGCGTCTACGTCGACGTATGGTTGGCCCTGTTTGGGCTCGGCCGGGCTGGGCGGTGCTGGGTGGCTTCTTGGGTGAGAGATGGGCTTCGGGGCGCTGTGGTGGTGTCTTGGAGGCCTGGGGATGGAGATGGGGGGCGTGTGCGGGGCGCGGAGTGGGTTAGTGGACGTCTGGGTCATGCACGGCATGGTAATGGATGATACGCTGCATGTGTTCCCTGGCGGTGGGGTCAGTGAGTTGCTCCGCGTGTGTTAACAGGAAGTGTTTGCGGTGTACCATTTGGGCCGCTGCTCTTCGGACTGCCTCTAGCTGGAGGTGCGCTGCTGCCTCCATGGGGCTTTCTGTGTGTTTGGTGAGGTGTCGCTGCAGGGCCTGTGTCACCGCCCCTCTCATGGTGGCTTCTTTGACAAGGGGATCCCGGAAGAGGTGTTCGGTGGCCTGGTGTGCGTGGCTGTGGGTTGGCCATCCTTCTCGTTGTCGTAGGGTTTCCGCCGGGGACCAGCCCACTAGCGTGTCCCTGCCTGTATGGAGGGGTCATTTTTTGAAGTGTTCGAAGTCCTCCGGGTTGGTGTGGTCGCACGGGCAACAGGTGTGTTCTTCCAGGACGCCGATGTGCTTGCGGGCGAGCCATCTGGCGACCCTGGTGAGGAATGGTAGTTGCTCCCTGAGAAGCTGGATGCGTTTTCTTTGGAGGTGGGCTGGGACGTTTGCTGGGCGCAGTGCTGAGTGGTAGAGGGGAATTTGCAGTCTGACCTGGAGCTCCTGGATGTGCGTCCGGCTGTCTGCGTCGCCGAGCACGCGGGCGAGATGTTGGATGGGGTTGGGGTAGTGGTATGCTCTGTCGTGGGAGGAATAGGGGGCGTCCTCTGGTACCCAGTCCGGGGTCTGATGGGGCTCGGGTACAGGGGGTATGTGTTGGAGGTGTGTGTGGTTTCGGCCGAGGTCAGGGATCTGGAGGGTTGGTAGGTGCGTTGTGCGCTGGTGTACTGCCTGGTTGTCGACCGTATTGGTGTCTGTGGGACTCTTATTTCACGATGTGGAGTTGGACGTAGGGGGGAAGGCTGCGAAGGGCTTTCCAGAGCAGCAGTGCCTGGGTGCTGAGGCTCGTCGCGGTGGCTTTGTGAGGTGGTTGCCTTGCTATGCGGAGGAGCAGGTGTGTGTCGACAGTGGCGTCTACCACGAACGAGACCCGGACGATGTGCGAGAGGTGGGCGGGTAGGTGGGCCGCGATCTCGCCGATGGCGTCGGCCATGGCCTCTAGCTCCCCGTTGGAGGAGGCCCCATAGGTGGTGTGGCCCGTGTGGTGGTCCATGTGGTAGTGTTCCCCGGTGTGGGTTAGCTGCAGGGTGGCCCCCCCGGTGATGGGCGTGAGGGCGGATTCGCCTGAGGCGTCGGTGAAGAAGAGCCGGTCTGCCTGTGATTGTTGTGGGAGGCGGCACGGGTTCATGGGCAGGTAGGCGTATATGGCGAGGCCCGTGGCGAGGTGGGCTACTGGGGTTGTGGGCTGCAGGATGGGGGTGGCGTACACCCCTATTCCTTTGGAGATGATGCGTTTCGCTTGGGGGGACATGGCTATGAGTCCCTGCTCCGGCTGTCCTTGTGTGAGGTAGGAGTAGATGTAGTGGATGATGTAGGCTGTGTCTGGGTTTAGGTCATGGACCCTGAAAAGATCAAGGTCATTCGAGGTTGACCTCCGCCAACTATGGTTCATGAAGTTCAACAATTCAGTGGATTGTGTGGATTTACCAGCAGTTTGTCGAAGGGTTCCAAGCTGTCGCAGCCCCTCTGACCGCGATGTTTAAGGCAGACTTGGAGTGGGAATGGACAGCTGTCCATCAAGCTTCCTTCGACAAGCTGAAGCGGGCGATGATCAATGCGACACATCTCAGTGCTATCGACCCCCGACAGCCGTATCACCTGTACACAGACGCTTCGAAAGACTGCGTGGGTGCGACACTAGCGCAACAATGTGCGCATGGAAAGTACAAGGGACATAGTAAGAAGAAGTGCTTTTCCAATGCTTTAGGGTATACATTAGTTGTATTAGAGGTGCTCTAAGCACACAGACATTTCTATCTTAGTATTGGCCCAACCAAAAGTGGTGATAACACATTTTGACCTATGGAACCAAACACTAAATTAGGATGTGGTGTGGACCCCTTTATCCCCAAGCTATAGGCACTAAAACATCTTTTCCTGGGTTGCTGAGGCACTGATATACTGAAGGCAGAGCCTATGAAGTTATCCATGTTTTCTCATGAATTCTTAGCTATCCTAGTGGTATGCACCCTAGGGGGCTGGGGCACCTCTTTTTGAGAGGTCTTTGGTTCAATACCCAGTCAGCCTAGCTAAGTAAGAATATCCCATGTGACATGGCAGTGACCTCATCGCCACATGCCATGCCACCTCAGCACCTATGGGACCCAAAAACAAGGAGTGCACATCTCAAGATGGCACTGTGGATGAGAGTGAGCCCTTGGGGCAGTTTTCCAATCAGTTTTTCTCAAACATGTAAAATATTGCATCCTGAGTTGCAATGTATGGTAATTGCTGTGGTCTATTGTTGAAGCTTTCTTTATCTAACCCTTCGTGACTGCAGCCCTCCATGCTTTGATCCTGATTTTCTTCTACTTGCTTATCTCTGGCTTGGGTTATCCTGGATTGGTTGTATTTCAGCAAATAAAACATTTTTCTCATCAAAGACAAGCAGCAGGAAACCCTACACCAGCAGCAAGCAGCAGGAGAGGCACGACAAACACACAGTGTCGAAATCACTATAAAACCTTCTGGTAGCAAGAGGCAGACTGTCCCCGTGCCGTACATCCAGTGCGCCGAGATCAGTCATATATAAGCAAGAAGGGCGAACGAATATGGACACCAAGAAAGAGGACACCGGCGTGAAGACGGCGCCTGAGGCACCAGCAATGCCAGCACCTGGTGTATCTGGACCTGGAGCTAGCGCCGTACCTTTGTTGCCCTTACATGGGCCAGTGGACGTGGCTGAGGATTCGATGGAAGGACTTCAGTCGGCCTTCCGGGCCCTCTCAGTCGAGGAGGTGGACACCCATCCTGTGAAGAGAAAGAGAGAGAGAGAGAAGGATGCTGGAGAAAGCATAGCAGACGAAGGAGCAGACCAAGGGCACGACCCTACGAATGATCCTACCTTCGAAGGCGCACCAAGCGCTTCTGGCCTCCACGCATCACCCTCTCTCATAACCACCACACTCCCAACTCCAGACCCAGCCGCTGCAACATCCACACCCATAACCAACCCGCCTATGGCTGAGGGCATAGGCTTTACTGGTATGCCTACCTACCCTGCCTATGGTGTGAACCCACCTACCACTGCGTTTCCAGAGGCAACTACTACCAGTGAGCCGGTGACCTCCAGTTCTGCGCCGCGATGGTATGCGGCTGACTATCACCATCCTCTACCCGCTACGGGAGCCTATGTGGATATTCCTGGGTATGCATCCCTGAGTGGGTGGAGGAGAGGACCTGAGTCATGCGGGAGCAGGAGTAGAGGATCAGGGAGATCCTCCAACAGGTCCCTGACGCGGTCGGAGATCAACGAGGTGCTCCAAGGAGCCACCTCCAAAATTATTGGCAACCTCACTCAAGAGATTCGAGATAAACTGGAGCCCCTGATACCGCCCCAAGCGTCACCTACCACGGTGGGAATGTCACCCAATCGAGTACAGGCCAACCACCTGGCTGGCGGGCTGACAAACACCCTGGGGAGCCTGAGGAGCCAACCGATGCCGACCCCTGCTGTGATACCTAGAATCCCTTTCGTGCCGAGGACGGCCCAGCCACCCTACAGTTACGTGGGGAATTCTACGAGGGCCGAGCTGGACCAGCTGGGGCTGACAGCCCTTAGGGCAATGGTGGATCCGGAGCCCTACGGCTCCAGTGACCTAGGCGAAGATCCCTCTGATGATGAACCGCCGTCGATGACTTCTGCTTCGCCCTCGGAGGACGACGACCCCCTGGACCCCGAGAACCCAAGTGGGAAGAAGAATCAGAAGATGAGAAAGACCCGACGCCCTGGGGGACGCAGGTCTCAGGAGGCTAAGGCTTTTGCCACCTCCAAGATCGTGGTGAACCTGCCTGAGTTCACAGGGAAGGACCTCAGCGAGTTCGCTGAGAATTTTGGCTGGTTTCTCCGATTGACCGGCCAAACGCACGCTAGTGGACGGGTCAAGTGCGATCTGCTCCTGCGGTGTTGCAAGACCAAGTACCTGGAGAAGCAGGTCAAACAGATCGTGACTAAGTCCGCCACCTTTGCCGATGTGTTGGTTGCCTTGGAGAGGCAGTACCCGACCTATGAAACCAACCTCTCCATCAGGGCCGAGATCCCGAACCTGCCCATGTTGCCAAACAACCCCAAACGTGGCAGGGTCTCTGAGCTATTGGCTGACCTGGATCACTGGTGTGGACGATTGACGCCCGGTTCCTACAGCAGCGACGACCTGCTTCTCTGGTTGGTGGCTAAGCTCCCTCAAGAGCTGTGGGACGAGTGCCGTTCAACGCAAGAGCGCAAGGCTAGAGCCCTCCACTGCAAGGATCTATGTGTACTACTCCTGGAGCTGGCGCTGGAGAAAGAAAGCGACCAGCACCTGAACAACTACCATCCTGGAGGTGGAGGCTCTGGAAGCCATGGCAAAGAGTACCAAGGATCCAGACCTGGGCAGGGGACTACCCCCAAACACGCCCGTATAATGGAAAACGTCAAGGAGCTCTTCTGGTGTGATGCCAGAGACGAGCAGGGCAACCTGCAGCACGCCCCTGATTGCGAGCAGCGAGACTGCTTTGTAGTCCAAGGGAAGCAGCAGGAGACCAACACCGGCGCCAAGGCAAAGCCGCCAAATCACTACAGGTGTACTATCACCTGTGCCTTCTGTGGGAAGAGGAAGCACTGCGAGGATGAGTGCTACCACAAGCAGCGCCTGTCGGCGACGCTGAAGGGTGAGGATCCTGGCAAAGGCTCTGGCAAAGGTGGAGGCAAAGGCAAAGGCAACGACTCCGGCAAGGGCAAGTGGAAGCAACGTGGACAAGGGCAAGACAAAAGTCAAGTTGCCTAGGAGGAGGCACTAACCGCCAGCCAGACAAGGACAACAAGAACACGAACAAGAACGGTGGCAACCCCAACCCTAATCCAGGGGGGAACTCCGAGCCCTCTCGAGGGCAGTCTGGTCTGACCACACGCTCACAAACGCAGGCCCAGCGAGAACAAGGGGCCAAGCGGGAGCACGAAGGTGGTTTTGACGGCAACGCTCAGAAGGGAAGCTGTTTCATGAGGATGGCCCGCAAATTGCGGAACAAGGGGTTCAAGGTGACCTGTCCTGCAGAGTTCTAACGGGGACGCTCTGGTGGCGCCCAGGACCTGGTGTTCTGGGTACGTATCCGACTAGGGGGACGTGAATACCTGGGGCCATTGGATACTGGCGCCACGATATCTATAGTGGCCAAGAAGATCTTACCTTGTGGGAGCCTGAAGAACACCATGACCACCGCGGCCATACGAATGGGGGATGGACATGTGGTGCACAGCTGCGGGGACTGTGAAGTGGAGGTACCTATGGGCTCTCAAACTATCCCTCATCGGTTCTATGTGATGGACACTCAGGCCTTCGACTTTGTATTGGGGACTGACTTCTTCGTGCAGCACTCCCAGATACAATCTCTGATGCTGCAAGTGCCCTACCTCCTCTACGTCGACCACGGCAGTGGCAGGGAGTCTGTGCCACTGGAGCAGTCCGAACATACCTCGAGCTACCTGAGGATATCAAAGGAGGAGCTCTCGAACATGATGGCGGCCTCCAAAACTGAGGACTATCAACGGTTGCTCAAAGTCGGAGACCAAGGTCTGAAGGAGTTGGGTTACTCTAGAGAAGACCTCAGGGTGGAGTTGTTCGCCAGCGACAAGCAGCATGTACTCGACCTTTACTGCCGCAAGGGGAAGAACTGCAGCTACAAATTTTACTGGGCCTCTTTGGGAATGGCCTACGGTAACCCCAGATTCAGTGAACTGGGGAAGGTCTTGACCAAGGTCGCCTTGGAACGTTCCCGTATGGTCCTGTGTTCCCCCGATCGGGGAGCCCATGGGGGCAACGAGTACTGGCGAAACCTCCTGGACAGGCTGACTATCAGCTCTCTTCGGTTACCTGATGAGGCCATCTACGTGCCTCTGGGGCGTAAGACGCCTATTGGGAAACCCGGATGGGGGAGTATGCTCAGCGTGGTGGAAGGAGGTCTTGCCTCCGTCCCCTGGGAGGATCTGGACTCGACTCTGGTCCAGGCTATACAACGAGTAAGCAATGGACTCGCCTTAGGTGACTTGAAGGATCGACTACGACCTGAGGATGCTATTGAGACTATACCCAGAGGAGATGAATACGTCGTGACTAACACCAACGCCCCCAACTCTCCCTGCCATGTACCTGTTCCTGATGGAGTCTCTGAGTGTGGACTATCCGAGCTACCTAGCTCTATGCACTCAGATGAGAAAACTGAGCACGACGCCTTCTTCGTGCAGACCTGTGTGGAGGAAGTAGAGAACGCCGAGTACGTTGCCCCACTGAAACCCCTACTCTCCATGAGGGTCGAAGACCCCGTGGACGAAGAGCTGGACCCTCGATCCAGGCTAAGGGAGTATGTGGACTCCAAGAGAAAGTTGGTGGCAAAGAAGCTATGCTACGCTAAGCCTACCCGCAGCTCATGGCCACTGAAGCAAGGACGTATGGGAGATCTATCCCAATTGAAGGAGGACCTCGAACAGAAGATCACCACCTGGCGAAGGGAGGTAGATCTTAAGCTCATGAAGAGCGTGTGGGGTGCCCATGTGAGGACCCCAGAGGAGGACGACCTCTCGGAGGAATGTGTATGTGAACCCCCCCAAGCGTGCCTATGTTGCCATCGTCCATCGGAGATGGTTGAACGAGACCTTCTATATGCCTACCAAGGGTTGAAGGATACTACCAAGGGCAAAGAGTCGGTGGAGGATCACCTCCCAATGTCTATTACTCAGGGGGCAAGCAACTTACACTCTGACGAGGTCATGGAGGACAAGATCAAGCTATTGGACTCGCGGGAGCAGACACTTATAAGGACCTATCTGGAGGTGTTCGGAGAACTACCCCCTCCAGCCTCATGTGACAAGCTGGTACAGATGGACCTCAAGCTGAAACCCGAGTTCCCGGGTCACAAGATCCGGAGGAGACCCTATCAGGCTCCTAAAGAGCAGGCCGACGAGATTGAGCGAGAGATACAGGAATGTATCGACGCTGGCCTAGTCCTGGAGTACAAGGACGGGGACTACCCCCAACACTGCAGCCCCTGTTTCCTGGTGGCTAAACCTGGGTCTACAGCCAAACGGCTGGTAGTGGACTACGGAGAGCTGAACAAGAAAACGCTGAACCACTCAGGGTCCCTTCCTACTATGGAGTCTACCCTTGAGAAGATAGCCTCCTGTCGCTACAAGACCAAGATGGACAAGGAAAGCGGATTCTGGCAGGTGGACCTGACGCCCTCAGGAGAGGGTGTTCAAGTGGAAGGTCATGCCATTGGGCGTGGCCAACGCACCCGCTTTATTCCAAGAGCTGATGAACAAGATCTTGTCCATCCTACAAAGGAGACCTAAGGTGAAGGAACTTATATCCCGTGGGGCCCAGATGGAAGCACACATTGACGATGTATGCTTGCGTGCGTAAATGGCTGTACGATGTATGCCTCGGGACCGATACCCAGGAGGACCACCTAATATTCTTGGGTGAGTTCTTTGCAGTCTGCCAAGAGAACCACACAGGACTCAAGCTGGAGAAGTGTGAGTTCATGCAGGAGACCATGCAGTACCTGGGGTTTGACGTTGGCTATGGGTGGTGGACCCCAGCGGCCTCTAAGGCCAAACCCCTGATGGATGCTAAGGTACGACACGAAGACGCCAAGGAAGGACTTCATGATGTACGCAGTTTCATTGGGGCGTGCAACTTCTATTGCCGCCATATTAAAAAGCTTCACATACACCAGCGCCATTCTGACGGACTTGATCAAGAAGAGTACTACTTGGCGCTGGGGCCCACAAGAACAACTATGGTTTGACGAGCTCAAAGACAAGGTGGCCAACGCTAAGTGCTTGGGCGTGCCTAGGGCACAAGGGGAGATTATCCTGGTGACCGACGCCAGCAATGTGGGCGGTGGTGGAACGTTGCTCCAATGGCAAGCACTAGAGAAGGAGGAGTTCGACTCAGCCATTTCCCAATCGGGGACGGAAGGTCTCAACCGAGATGGAACTTTCAAGGACAGCTATTCTGACGACAAGTGGGTCCTAGTACCTCTGGGTCACTGTGACTGGAAATGGAACCAGGCCAGGGGGAACTACTCCACCTATGAGCAGGAAGTGCTCGCGGGTATGCTAGTGCTATCCTCACAAGCACGACTGTTGGGGAGTAACCCTGTGGTCTGGCTGTGCGACCAAGAGCCGGTCCGCACTTTCCAGAAGGGCCCCCCACCTGAGAAGGCCAAGCTACGGCGCTGGTGGACCCACCTCAGTCAACTACGGCTGACGGTACACCATATCCAGGGAGTGAAGAACGGGTGTGCGGACTACATCAGCCGCAACAACTTCGACGCCCTGATTGGTGCCCGGTCTGAAGCGCTGGCTAAGGAGGCGTTCAGCCGTATGGATGTCCACTTGGACCTCAACATGACTATGATACACCCCCTGGATGGACTCCAACAATCAGATTTCCTGAAGGAGTTTGGGGAGATCTACAAGCGGCTGGAGAAACGCCTTGAACCCCTCCTGGTCAACCAAGATCAGTGGAAGAGGGACAAGAGCTACCTCTGGCACGAGGACCGCATCGTGGTACCTAGTGACAGAGTCCCAGCGCTGCTGAAGTAGACCCATGAGTCGAGCGGTCATGTGGGTGCTGACTGTACCCTGAGGCTATTCAAGCAGTGGTTCCACACTACGTGGACTGACGACCAACTGCGGAAAACCCTCCAGCCTATCGTGGACAAGTGCCCATGCAGGTCCTGCAAACCAGGGGATATCAGGGACAGAGGTCTCTACTCGACCCTGCCCATCCCTCACTGTGCTAACAGTGTTCTATACGTGGACTACACGGAGATGCCGAAGTTCGGGGGCTCTGACTTCGCCCTCGTTGTAACCTGGTGGGTGGACCAGGTTTACCGGGGTGTTCCCATGTACCAAGCACATTACCGGGGAGGAGACTATCAAGATACTCCTGGAGGAGTGGTTTTGTGTCTATGGGGCGCCCAAGGAGATCAACTCCGATGAGGACGTACGAGTACGCTCAGATACCGGCCAGTACAAGAGGGTCCTGAGATCCCTCAATGTCCAGGTGTCTACGGGGAACCCCTACTCGCACACGAGCAACCCCCTATGTGAGCGACAGATCCGTGTCTTCAAGGAGAATGTAAGGATATGGTGCAAAACTGAACGCACCAGAGACTGGGTGAGACTACTCCCCGTTATATCCTTGATGATGAACTCCCAAGGGAGTTCAGCTACTGACTACTCGCCCCATGAGCTATTCCTAGGGCGCCTGGCATGGTTCGTAAATGCCCCCTATCCAGAAGACACCCATTCTTCTGTGGGTGAATGGGTCCAAGAGCAACAAGCAAAGGTGGACAAGGCCAAGGCTATGCTCCAGAGAGTGAGGGAGCGTCAGTGGAACAAGAAGAACAAGCACCAAGTACCGGCCACCTACCAAGAGGGGGACTGGGTGCTGGTGCATCACAGCCGACTCCCCGCCTGGCCACGCTCCACCAGCGACGACCCATACTTCGGGCCCTACAAGAATCTATCTGTGGATGGACACCGTATCACCGTGCGATGTTCTCCCCGTCTAGGGGGGACCCTGGTGTGCGCTGCTCAACATCTGAAGCGCTACTATGACCCTGAGGACCTCTGTGGGGAGGAGTGGGAGCTGAACAACAAGGAAATCGCCGCCCCAGACTTACAAGGGGCTGCCAGCCCTATGGAAGTTGAAGGGGAGCTCCCCGACATGAACGCCGAGGAGATGGCTAAGGAGGGCTTCTACCTGGTGAAGTCTGTCCTACGACACCGCTACCGCCAGTGTTGGCGCTTCCTCACCCTCTGGGAAGGGTTTGGAGTCAAAGAGGCCACCTGGAAGCCCTCTTCTGCGTTTGTTCTACCTGAGGGGCGCCTAAACTCAGTTCTGGTTGACTACTTGTCCCAGAACAACCTCGGTGAGTTGCTGAGGCTGGCTGAGACGCTTGCCTCCAAGACTAAAGGTGGGGACTGAACCTTACCCTTACCTGCCTAAGCGTATGTGTGAGTGTGCTATTCCTAAGGTCCTGAGAGCAAGCCGCAGAAGTGGTGTCCTAATTATACTCAAGTCTGCACGCTTGCTAAACCTGGACGGCTGTCTTATTGATGCCACCAGGTACGCCCCGGGTCTCCCCTCCCCTCAGCGCCCAATTTCTGTGCTAGCGCAAAACCTTGGGGGAATACCAAGCGTACTAATCCAGGTATTGTTTTCCCTACCTATCTGTCTACTACAGGGAGGGGTGGCCAAAAGCTATGGAGGCATGAAAACGCCATTTTGCTAAGTGGCCCAAACGCTGACCTAAAAACTGCCACAGCCCACCAACCCTGCTACAATTGCAGGAAACGGGTGGGACAGTGACACACGCACTACAGGTCCTACACACCCTACAGTGGCACCATCCTGACAGGCGAGCGCTACTGCAACTGGCTCAAGCCCCCACTCAGGATTACCACTCCTACACTCACGCTCTACTCGGTGGTGTTGAAGATAAAGTCGTTGGTCCTAATGACCCTTCTGTGAAGAGGACAGGAGAACACAGCGCTGCTAAGCAACTGTGGCCTAACAGGGACGTCACAACACGTTTCCCTGCTAGGGCCTCGAGGGGAGAGGCGCACAGGTTGCGTGCACAGCGTGGATGTCGATGGAGTCGAACTGCCCTCGCCACTCCTGGCTGAGGCGCAGTTAATTGATTGTGGGATCAGCGCCCTTGTTTAGCAGGGCAAGAAAAAATGGGACGCTGCTGCACCAATCACCCTACCTGCCCAGCTGTAAAGCAAAGGCCAATGAAGGGGTGTTTGCGGCTGAGGAACCAAGCCACACTCCACGTATTATACGCTTCTCAGTGTGACCTATAATACGCTGTCCTCAATCACCCCTGTCAAGCAAGCAAGCGTTAAGAGACTCCTCAGGTTCTCTTAAAGAACGTACCGAGGAGCCCCTGGGTACCTAAACAAGGATTACCGTGCGCAGCTCGCGTGGCGTACCCTTTAATGCGTGTGTGAATGCGGGAGCATGCACGAGTTTGCGACCAACCTTTTGCAATCATACCCACCATTACGAACTCTACCCGGGGGTGGCCCCACCTGGGCTTACCTACCTTACCTACCGCTGGAGAGTGAAGCAAGGTGAGGAGGACAACGAGGCGCAAGCGAAAAACATTGCTATGCACTTGTGTGTATGTCTAATCACCGTGATCTTACCTCCAATCATCTGCAATCTCTCTAATCTATCCCTCTATCGTGTTGTATCGTGCTACCAGGCTTGAAAACGAGGACACATGGCGGACACTGTGCGTCTGGCAGACAGAACGAGCACACCTGCAGTTTATACCTGATTCATTGAAGTCATATTCTTATTTTTTTCGAATTCTTCATCTTTGGTTGATTCTGGCAATGTGGGTGGAATCTTTAATCACATCTATTTATGTGTGTCTCGTCATTTTCCTGTTTACGTGGGACATACGTTTATAATCTCATTATTCTGCTAGGAGCCGCTCCTGCGCGCCGCCCTTTTCTGCGTAAGAATTTCCTGATTCAAAAAATCAAGAGATGACTACAAATTTTATAAAAATGTGCATCCGATGCACAATTGGATTCTGTCCAGGTGTGTGCCTTCAGAAAAATTCTAGGCCGTCATTTGACGGATTTAGGTATTTTCGCTTTGCGCTTGCGTGGATTTGTCCCTCATTCTCCCATCCCTCTGTTGTACAAACCTCCTCGCAAAGCCTCGTTGAGTAGGCCGCTGTTCTGGCCGAAAAGCAGCAGCAGGAGACTGAACCAGAATCAAGACCCCTCCAAGGGGCAATTCTAGTTAAATCAGCGCACCCTCGCCCCAGTACCAGGGATGGTGTCTCCAACAGGTTCCATGAGAGTTGGGCCGAGCGTCCTATGAGAGTCTGGCGTTGGGTTGTGTTAAGCTGCAGCTTGGAGGGAGGGATGCACATGCATATGGTCTTGGCATGCCCTACTCTAACCCCACAAAGCCACAGGAACCCCGGCAGCGCCAAGAGCGCTGAGCTTTCTGATGGAGTTTGTCATCAACAATGCAGCAAGAGTCGCTGGCCATGGTAAAGCGCTCTTTTCCAGTGTTAGGAAAGCTATAGGTATTTTAAAGTAGACTCGGAAACCAAGGAAAGGCCAAGAAAACATCCCTTTTTCCTCGACGTGCGACAGTGGTGGCCACCACAGCACGGGGGGGGAATAAGAAAAAGTGACTTTCCAATGCTTTAGGGTATACTTTAGTTGTTTTAGAGGTGCTCTAAGCACACAGGCATTTCTATCTTAGTATTGGCTCAACCAAAATGGGTGATAACACATTCTGACCTATGGAACCAAACACTAAATTAGGATGTGGTGTGGACCCCTTTATCCCCAAGCTATAGGCGCTAAAACATCTTTTCCTGGGTTGCTGAGGCACTGATATACTGAAGGCAGAGCCTAAAAATTTATCTATGTTTTCTCATGAATTCTTAGCTATTATCGACGTTCCAACGCGTCGTGAATGATGTCCTTTGAGACCACTTGGGGATCTTTGTATGGGTGTACATCGACGACATCCTCGTCTTCTCGAAGGATGCGGATGAACACCAACGACATCTCGATTTGGTACATGAACTACTCTGTCGACACCAGCTCTTTCCCTGCATCGATAAATCCACGTTCTTCCAGAGTTGAGTACTCATCTGTGGATACATCATCGACAAAGATGGAGTACACATGGACCCTGAAAAGATCAAGGTCGTTGGAGGTTGACCTCCGCCAACTACGGTTCATGAAGTTCGACAATTCATTGGATTGTGTGGATTTTACCAGCAGTTTGTCGAAGGGTTCCAAGCTGTTGCAGCCCGTCTGACCGTGATGTTTAAGGCAGACTTCGAGTGGGAATGGACAGCCGTCCATCAAGCTTCCTTCGACAAGCTGAAGCGGGCGATGATTAAAGCGACACATCTCAGTGCTATCGACCCCCGACAGCCGTATCACCTGTACACAGACGCTTCGAAAGACTTCGTGGGTGCGACGCTAGCGCAACAATGTGCGCATGGAAAGTACAAGGGACATAGTAAGAAGAAGTGCTTTTCCAATGCTTTAGGGTATACGTTAGTTGTATTAGAGGTGCTCTAAGCACACAGACATTTCTATCTTAGTATTGGCCCAGCCAAAAGTGGTGATAACACATTCTGACCTATGGAACCAAACACTAAATTAAGACGTGGTGTGGACCCCTTTATCCCCAAGCTATAGGCACTAAAACATCTTTTCCTGGGTTGCTGAGGCACTGATATACTGAAGGCAGAGCCTATGAATTTATCTATGTTTTCTCATGACTTCTTAGCTATCCTAGTGGTATGCACCCTAGGGGGCTGGGGCACCTCTTTTTGAGAGGTCCTGGGTTCAATACCCAGTCAGCCTAGCTAAGTAGGAATATCCCATGTGACATGGCAGTGACCTCATCGCCACATGCCATGCCACCTCAGCACCTATGGGACCCAAAAACAAAGAGTGCACATGTCAAGATGGCACTGTGGATGAGAGTGAGCCCTTGGGGCAGTTTTCCAATCAGTTTTTCTCAAACATGTAGAATATTTCATCCTGAGTTGCAATGTATGCTAATTGCTGTGGTCTATTGTTGATGGTTTTCTTTATCTAACTCTTTGTGACTGCAGCCCTTCATGCTTTGATCCTGATTGTCTTCTACTTGCTTATCTCTGGCTTGGGTTATCCTGAATTGGTTGTATTTCAGCAAAAAAAACATTTTCCTCATCAAGGACAAGCAGCAGGAAACCCTACACCAGCAGCAAGCAGCAAGAGAGGCACAACAAACACACAGTGTTGAAATCACTATAAAACGTTCTGACATCTTCGACCTGTTGCCTTCATGTCGAGGAAAATGCAACCTGCCAAAACTCGATACCCGTTTCGAGAACAGGAGCTCTTGGCCATCGTATTAGCCTTGAAACAGTGGTTTCACCTACTTCGAGGACGGCAGCAGGTGCAAGTGCACACTGACCACGAAAGTCTTCGATATCTCAAGACATGTCCCCGACCGCTGACACCACGACAAGCACGATGGTCACAATTCCTTGAAGAATACAACCTGACGTTGTGGTACGTACTCGGCCTCGAGAATCCCGCGGCGGACGCCTGCCCCGTCTGACTTCGCAACAGTTGATGGACATCGATAATGCCACACATACACGGGCTTTCGTAATTCCCCTGGTCGAGAATTGGGCTTCACCGGAAGGAGAACCTGTCGATGAGGTCCTACACGTACCTGAAGACTCATTCTCACACGACGAGGTGTGGCCCCAGCCGTACGACCACCTGTACGTTTCGCTTCGAAGCGGATTTTCCGTGGGGAAGGAACCTGATGCTGACGAACATGCGGAACCAGCCCTCCAATTCAACACTGAGCCTGCCGTCGAACCAGAGGACCTGAAGCCGCTACCATCAGACGCGACAACTGTCGAGCCGGCGGACCTGGAGCTGGAGCCAGTACCATCGGACAAGATCATGGCTGAGGATTCACACCAACCAGACATGCATCACAATGATGCTGGCAAGGAGCTGGACATGCCTGTTGACACCGACAACCTTCCAGATGTAAGCATGGACTGCCCTCTTTGAGCTGCTTTTGGCAATGAACTTCGTTATGCTCCGAACATGGCAGAACTGATTCGCTGTCGACGTCACCGTGACGGCACGTTACAATCAGTTCTCTTGCCTAAGGTTGTGCCGAACACGCCGTACCCATCGAGTCTGAAAGGTACACAACGCTGAGTACATCGACATTATCAGTGCAAGGACTTGATTTCGACAGCTGTGTGGGCAGCAGCCTATCGAGAAGACCCACGTACGATGCACATCTACGAAGTCGCGGTTTGAGGCCCTATGGCACGACACCAACTCTGCGATGCCAAGTAGTCCTTCGATGATAGCAAATTCTTCCATTTGTCGATGATGTGGCTATGTATCACGAGTCGGAGCTCTATGGCCATTCGGGTGTACTTCGAACCATGGCACTGATCAAGCGCGACCATGTTTGTTCGCACCTCCGACATTACGTCGAGCGATACATCCTAAGTTGTGATGTGTGTCAAGCGGCAAAATCAAGGCGCGTCGACACCGCCAGAGTGCCCAGACCATTACCAATGCCCGACACCAAATGGCACAGTGTGTCCATCGATTGGGTTCAGGATTGCCGCCGACCACAAGGCGCTATGACGCCATCATGACTGTGGTCGACCGATTTCCCAAGCGTGGACCATTCATCCCTTGTCGCAAGGATATGACAGCCGACGACCTTATCTATGTGTTCCTGCGTGAAGTGGTTCGACTGAAAGGATGCCCTCGACAAATTGTTTCTGATCGAGACAAGCTTTTCGAGTCCCAAGCGTGGAAGGAGTTGGCTCAGCGTTTCAAGATCGAGATACACCAAACGGTAGCCAACCGTCCTCGAGGCAATGGCCTGGCGGAGCGCAGCAACCAGTCGATCCTTGAGCGCCTGCGTACACACGGCATCTTTGGTAACAACGAGTGGGATGTCGACCTACTGTTCGCCGAGATTCAGTTTAGCAACCTGACATCCAAGAGCCTTCGGCTATCCCCGTTCGAGGTAGATGAAAGACGAACACCCTATTTTCCATTGGATTGTCCCCGAATGACTCCTCATGCACATGAGCCATTAACCGTGAATGATTACATGCAACGAGCGGAAGGTACCTTCGATTCTGTGCATGCAATGTTTGCCGAGTAACGTCGACGCCAGATGCATGTGGTCCTGCAAATGGACCGACACGTTCGAGTGCCTGAAGTGGGTGAACAATGGTCAGTGTTGGTACCGGGATATCGACATAAAGGGAAACTCGATGTTGTCTGGTGCGGCCCGTACAAAGTTCTCGAGGTACTGAACAAGGGCGAGAATGTTAAACTCGACATCCCTGCCTTCTTAGATGGGTTGCGAGTTTTCAATCGAGACAGCACAAAGCCCTACATCCTTCGAGAGGGACAGCCAGTGTGGGAGTTCCTGATGCCCCCTGTCAAAACCGGAGAATCCCCTCAACTTGTCAAGATCCTGGCTAGACGTCGAGTGGGATCTAGAAAGCGCCCCACGTTCCTGTACTGTTGTGAATGGAATGACGACACATGGTCTTGGGAGTTGGGCAAAGCTCTAGAGGACGATCCTGTGTACCTTGAGTTTCTTCGACTCCACCCTGAGTAACCTTACTCTCCTCTGCAGCGTGGTTTTCCGAAAAAGTCATGTGAGGTTCCCGGTCGACCGCCAGAGCCTCCGCCTACGGTACTACATCCCGGACGCCCCAAACTTCCTCTCGACCTCCACCTCCTCGAGCATCACCGTCGAATGTCATGGATGTTGACGCGATCAATGACAACAATGGTGCCAAACCCCCAGCGACGTCAGCTTCAGCTTGCCGCTGTCGGACGGTAGCGTCAGCGCCAACTCGACCGAGTCAACCTCTCGATCCATTCGACGCGCCAAACTACAGTCAGTCGGCATATGCTGGGAGTGCGAAAGGAAAAGGAGGCCCCTCGTTGAAAGGAGGCAAGGGAGGTGTGTCCTCTCACGAGGAATTTGCAGGAATAGCACCGAGTGGGGGAGCTGTCATATCAGGAGCCACAACCGGCTTGGAAGTGCTCGAGCGAGCCCTGGCCGGCTAGCCTCTTCCGGAATCGACCAAGGGAGGGACCCCGGCCTGCATGCACCCGAAACTCTGCAAGCTGTATGGGCCCCCGCCCCCGGTTGATGCAGAATACTATCAAGGACAGTGTTCGAGCCTCGCAAAGTCTGGTACCCACTCCAATTCTTTGAATGAATGGGCTCATGAAGAATGGTTCGATTCTGATGAAGATCTCGCTTGCTACACGGGATACGACGACTGATCCCCCTTTCTCTGTTCAGCGCCCAGATGGGTCGACAGTTCTTGGACATCGAGGCCGAACACCTGGACATCACGGCCATCCAGGGACGGACCGTCGTGGGGACCGAATACCGGAGAGCTGAATACCTCCAGCTATAACAACAACGATGACGCTGCCCCCAACGACTGGGTCGACAGATCCTGGCAGTCGAATGACCCGAGGACGCAGGCTTCAACTCGAACAAACCAGTCCGACTCCTACTACTACAATGACGACGATGAACCCTACCAACTCGACACCTGGTCCATTGACGAGGAGGATTTTGCGTACGACGCTACACAAAGTTGGTCGACACCTGCGCCCAGTTACGATGCTGTGCCGAAGCCAGAAACGCTGTGGCAGCCCTATAACATGCCGCAATACAACCATGGAATCGAGACCGTCGATCAACTCCGACACTTGGGTACATTCCGAATGAAACCACCCTATCGATTTGGGACACACGAGGACGATCCCAAGAAATCAGAATACACCAAGCTCGAACCATCGGTACTCACTATTGCGTTGAGCGCCATGGCTGGTCAACGAGCAAAACGCGTATTCCTGAACGAACGCCATGCCGCAGTTGTGACGAAGAAGAATGCCACCATAACCGATTTAGGCAAAACCATCAACATCGACAGTTGGGGTCGAACCGCACCGTTCCCTCACGACATGATGCGAAGCGCACCTGACACATCTTTCGATGAGCGTGGGAATGCCAGTGGCAAGCCGAGCTACCAGTGGTATACAAAGATCGAAGTGGCTTGCCCGAATTTTCGAAAGGCCCTCGTCGACTGGCGGCAATGCGACGAAGAGCTCGATTGGGGATTCCGACAAAATTTCTCCGGGTATGACCTGCCGAATCAAATTGCTCAACTCAACCGCATGCATCGGGAGATCTCAGGAACCGACGACCTGATGCACGTCGCCGATGGAATCGACCTGATCTTCAGGTACCGACGCTTCTGGACCGAGGACAAGATGAAACGAGTAGCCCCCGTTCCTGTTTCGATCCTTGGAGTTATTCGCGATCTCCAGAAGGTTTGCCAGACAAACGACTGGCTCTTCGAGGATCGAGCCCCCTTTCTCGCGTACAAAGTCGATTGGCATCTTCGTCGACACCAACTGCGAGGTCTACGAGGCATCTCTCGACTTGTGTACAAATGATATGGGTGCGCTCCACATCGAACACAGGACCTTGCAGTCCAGCTCCAGGAGTAAGTTCGGCCCGGAGCACAGACCGAACCCTATGCGTACAACGCCGTCGCACCAGTTGCCCCCATCGACCTTGTCCAGCTGGCGACGATTTACCAGACTGGACCTGGACGGCTCGGATACCACGACTTCGATGAGGCAATCCGACGAGTTGCTGGCCTTCACTCGACCAGTGAGGAGTATGTCAACCTCTTTCCTTTCGTAGACGCCTCCGATTTGGTTCGACGCACGGGTACCTCGAAATACCTCATGTCCCCCTTCGAAGCCGGATACGAAGGTGGACGACGTTGGCGTGGAGCGGTCCAGTTCCAAAGGGATGTCTATGCTGATGAACGGGAGGAGATCGACTCCACCGACTCGCCTGCGAGTGACCTGGTCGACCCGGACCCTGTCGACCACCGGTTTTTGCCAGCAGAGTCGAACGTCTATCAGCACCAGTTTGACATCCCGTTCTTCAAGTACCTCACGCCGATCCTTGATGACTTCAAGGCTGCCCATCAACGCGAGGTCAGCTGCCGGGACCAGGTCCTTGAAGCGGTCATTGTCGACACGGCTTGGAGCCTTGTGACAGCAGAAGCGGTTCGATTCGCTCTGCAAAGTTATCTTGCTGATGGTCAGTATGTACATCAACACCTCGGTCGACTCCAAGAAGTAGGTACTCGAACCTACATGCTTGAGGTCATTGACCGATATGCCCTGGGCCCTGAAGTCGATGACGTCAGTGCCATCATTGTTGTTCGACGAGTTACGATTGCTGACACGCCATGGTGGCGAGTCGATACGCGAACTGGTCAGTTCTACCACATCATGGCCGCTGGTACTGGTTCGAAGGAAACCTATCGATGGTCCACTGGTCGACATGACGCGTTCTCTTTCGAAGTCACCAATCGGACCGATCTGTGGAGCGAGGACGCTTGGAAACAGTCGAACCTTTGGGATTTCTATTCGGCCAAGGAACACACATCGGGACCTGGACAATTTCGAGCGCTTGCCCGTGAACATGTCTTCGTATTCCAGTACAAGTGCCCCGTAGACGGCCGACCTGGTGATCTCAACCTTCGATTGCTGAACCATCAATCTGGTATCCTGATTCAGAAGCCTGCCCTCGAAAGTGACATTCGTCGACACTACACGGGTCATGACACCTTCAAGTTCATGGCTGGCGTCAAGACACTGAAGGAAGTGCACGAAGTGTGTCGACTCTAGCTGGATGCCTCATCCACGTTCACGTGGGGCACGGACTGCTGATTCGACAGTCTGGATGCCATTAATGGTGTCGACTGCCTTGATATGTCCTGTCAAATTGACAGATGCATGGGCCTGTTGGTTGTTTGTCTGCTGGGCATCCAGCTTCGATAGCTGTGCCCAATGTTGTGGTATGTTATGGTTCGACGTGCCCACAGCCTTGCTGTGGGTACAGCGCCCGTGCAGTGTGCCTGGCGAAGTTGTCTTCTGCAGCTTCCGCCAAGACACAGTTGTGGCAGAGTCGAACATGGCGTATGAATGAGGCGCTGACGACAGGTATACCATGAGTTGCACCTCAGTGTGTGAGTTTGACCACTATTATGCTTCTGTAGCCAGCACATGTCAAGGTCCAAATTTTTTTTCTGGGCCTCAGATGCGACCATGTGATGCCCACCCAGGGGAGTGAGACCTCCTCGAGGTCTCAAGGGGGTGGTAGTGTTATGGCTTCGAAAAGCAGCAGCGCAGCGAGCGCGCAAGTCACAGTTGCAATCGCACTGCAGTCTGTGAATACTTAAGAAGCATCGAATGCCAACTGTGTGAATGAAGCGCTGTAAGATACTTCATTCTGTGGACAGGGCTTTTGTCTTCGAATTTGTGCTATGTATTGGTGCCCCGTCTAAAAATCCTGCGAGGTTTGTCGATTGGGGATTTTGGACTTTGAGAAACAAGAGGCACAGGAGTACAAGAGAGTTCCCAAGAAACAAACCACAACAGGTTCCTACAGCAGCAACGACCTGTTTTTCTGGTTGGTGGATAAGCTCCCTCGGGAGCAGTGGGACGAGTGCCGGTCAACGGCAGAGCGCAAAGCTAGAGCCCTCAACTACTAGGATTTGTATGTGCTACTCTTGGAGCTGGCACTGGAGAAAGAAAGCGACCAGCCCCTGAACGCCTACCGTCCGGGAGGAGGAGGCTCTGGAAGCCATCGCAAAGGGTACCAAGGACGCAGACCTGGACAGGGGACTACCCCCAAGCACGCCTGTATCATTGACAATGTCAAGGAGCTCTTCTGGGGTGACGCCAGAGATGAGCATGTCCACCTGCAGCACGCCCCTGACTGCGAGCAGCGAGACTGCTTCGTAGTCCAAGGGAAGAAGCAGGAGACCAACACCGGCGCCAAGGCTAAGATGCCGGATCACTACAGGTGTACTCTCACCTGTGCCTTCTGTGGGAAGAAGAAGCATTACGAGGACCAGTGCTACCACAAGCAGCGCCTGTCGGCGAAGCTGAAAAGCGAGGATCCTGGCAAAGGCTCTGGCAAGGGCGGTGGCAAGGGCAACGGCAACGACTCCGGCAAGGGCAAGTCAAAAGGACGTGGAAAAGGAGAAAACAAGAGGCAAGGTGGACGAGGAGGAGGCGCTAACCGCCAGCCAGACCAGGACAACAAGAACCCGGACAAGAACGGAGGCTACCCCAACCATAATCCAGGGGGGAACTCCGAGCCCTCTGGAGGGCAGTCTGGTCCTACCACACGCTCCCAAACTCAGGCCCAGCGGGAACAAGGGGCCAAGCGTGAGCATAAAGGTGGTGATGACGGCAACACTAAGAAGAGAAGCCATTTCATGAGGACGGCCCGCAAATTGCGGAACAAGGGGTTCGAGGTGACCTGTCCCGCGGAATTCTGACGGAGACGCTACGGTGGGGTCCTGGACCTGGTGTTCTGGGTACGTATCCGACTAGGGAGAGGTGAATACCTGGGGGTATTGGATACTTGAGCCACCATATCTATAGTGGCCAAGAAAATATTACCTTGTGGGAGCCTGAAGAACACCATGACCACCGCGGCTATACGAATGGCGGATGGACATGTTGTGCACAGCTGCAGGGACTGTGAAGTGGAGGTACCAATGGGCTCCCGAACTATCGCCTATCGGTTCTATGTGATGGACACTGAGGCTTTCGACTTTGTATGGGGGACTGACTTCTTCGTGCAGCACTCCCAGATACAATCGCTGATGCTGCAAGCGCCCTACCTCCTCTATGTGGACCACGGCAATGGCACAGAGTCCGTGCCACTGGAGCAGTCAAAGCACACCTGGAGCTACCTAAGGGTATCGACGGAGGAGCCCTCGAAATTGATGGCGGCCTCCAAAACTGAGGACTATCAACTATTGGGGGAAGTCCTAGACCAAGGTCTGAAGGAGTCGGGTTACTCCAGAGAAGACCTGAGTGTGGAGTTGTTTGCCAGCGACAAGCAACATTTCTTGGACCTTTACTGCAGCAAGGGGAAAAGCTGAGGCTAAAAATTTTACTGGCCCTCTTTCGGGATGGCCTACGGGAACCCCAGGTTCAGTGAACTGGGGAAAGTCCGGACCAAGGTGGCCCAGGAACGTTCCCGTATGGTCCTGTGTTCCCCCGATCGGGGAGCCCATGGGGGCAACGAGTACTGGCGAACCCTCCTGGACAGGCTGACTATCAGCTCTGTTCGGTTACCTGATGAGGCCATCTACGTGCCTCTGGAGCGTGAGACGCCCATCGGAAAACCGGGATGGGGAAGTATGCTCAGCGTGGTGGACGAAGGTCTTACCTCCATCCCCTGGGAGGACCTGGACTTGACTCTGGTCCAGGCTATACAACGAGAAAGCGATGGACTTACCCTGGGCGACTTGAAAGATAGACTACGACCTCAAGATGCTATTGAGACTATACCCAGGGGAGATGAATACGCCGTGGTTAACACCCATGCTCCCAACTCTCCATGCCTTGTACCAGTTCCCGATGGAGTCTCTGAGTGTGGACTATCCGAGCTCTCCAGCTCTATCCACTCGGATGACGAAACTGAGCATGACGCCTTCTTCGTGCAGACATGTGTGGAGGAAGTAGAGAACGCCCTGTACGTCGCCCCACTGAAACCCCTACACTCCATGAGGGTCGAAGACCCCGTGGACAAGGAGCTGGATCCCCGATCCAGGCTAAGAGAGTACGTGGACTCCAAGAGGAGGTTGGTGGCGAAAGAGCTATGCTACGCTAAGCCTACCCGCAGGTCATGGCCACTGAAGCAAGGACGTATGGGAGATCTATCCCAATTAAAGGAGGACCCCGAACAGAAGATCACCACCTGGCAAATGGAGGTAGATCTTAAGCTAATGAAGAGCGTGTGGGGTGCCCATGTGAGGACCCCAGAGGAGGACAACCTCTCGGAGGAATGTGTATGTGAACCCCCCCAAGCGTGCCTATGTTGCCATCGTCCACCGGAGATGGTTGAACGAGACCTACTTAATGCCTACCAAGGGTTGAAGGATACTACGAAGGGCGAAGAGTCGGTGGAGGATCACCTCCCGACGTCTATTACTCAGGGGGCAAGCAACTTACACTCTGACGAGGACATGGAGGACAAGATCAAGCTATTGGACCCGCAGGTGCAGAAGCTTATGAGGACCTATCTGGAGGTGTTCAGGGAACTACCACCCCTAGCCTCATGTGACAAGCTGGTACAGATGGACCTTAAGCTGAAACACGAGTTCGTGGGTCAAAGGGTCCGGAGGAGACCCTATCCGGCTCCTAAAGAGCAGGCCGAAGAGATTGAGTGACAGATACAAGAATGTATCGACGCTGGCCTAGTCCTGGAGTACAAGGACGGGGACTACCCCCAACACTGCAGCCCCTGTTTCCTGGTGGCTAAACCTGGGTCTACAGCCAAACCGCTGGTAGTGGACTACGAAGAGCTGAACAAGAAAACGCTGAACCACTCAGGGTCCCTTCCTAATATGGAGTCTACCCTTGAGAAGATAGCCTCCTGTTGCTACAAGACCAAGATGGACAGGAGAAGCGGATTCTGGCAGGTGGACCTGACGCCCAGCGCCCAGGAACTACTCGCCTTCATCACCCCTCAGGGGACGGTGTTCAAGTGGAAGGTCATGCCCTCCGGCGTGGCCAGCGCCCCTGCTCTTTTTCAAGAGCTGATGAACAAGATCCTGTCCATCCTACGTCGAAGACCTAAGGTGCAAGAACTCATATCCCGTGGGGCCCAGATGGAGGCGCACATCGACGATGTATGCCTCGGGACCAATACCCAGGAGGATCACCCAATCCTCTTGGGTGAGTTCTTTGCGGTCTGCCAGGAGAACCATACACGACTCAAGCTGGAGAAGTGTGAGTTCATGCAGGAGACCATGCAGTTCCTCGGGTTTGACGTTGGCTATGGGTGGTGGACCCCAGCGGCCTCTAAGGCCAAACCCCTGATGGACGCTAAGGTACGACACGAAGACCCGGAGAAAGGACTTCATGATGTACGCAGTTTGATTGGGGCATGCAACTTCTACCGCCGCCATATCAAAAACTTCACCTACACCAGCGCCATTCTGATGGACCTGATGAAGAAGAGTACTACTTGGCGCTGGGGCCGACAAGAGCAACAAGCATTTGACGAGGTCAAAGACAAGGTGGCCAACGCTAAGTGCCTCGGGGTGCCTAGAGCACAAGGGGAGATTATCCTGGTCACTGAGGCCAGCAATGTGGGCGCTGGTGGAACGTTGTTCCAATGGCAAACAGTAGAGAAGGAGGAGTTCGACTCGGCTATTTCCCAATGGGGGACTGAAGGTCTCAACTGGGATGGAACTCTCAAGCACAGCCACCCTGACGACAAGTGGGTCCTAGTATCCCCGGGCCACTGGAACCTGAAATGGAACCAGGCCAGGGGGAACTACCCCACCTATGAGCAGGAATTGCTCGCGGGTATGCTGGTGCTATGCTCTCAGGCACGACTGTTGGGGAGTAACCCTGTGGTCTGGCTCTGCGACCAAGAGCCGGTCCGCACTTTCCAGAAGGGTCCCCCACCTGAGAAGGCCAAGCTACGGCGCTGTTGGACCTACCTCAGCCAACTACGGCTGACGTTACACCATATCCAGGGAGTGAAGAACGAGCGTGCAGACTACATCAGCCGCAACAACTTTGACGCCCTGATTAGTGCCTGGTCTGAAGCCCTGGCTAAGGAGGCGTTCAGCTGTATGGACCTGCACTTGGACCTCAACATGACTATGATACGCCCCCTAGATGGACTCCAACAAGCGGAGTACCTGAAGGAGTTTGGGGATATCTACAAGCGCCTGCTGAACCCCTCCTGGTCAACCAAGAACAGTGGAAGAGGGACAAGAGCTACCGGCACGAGGACCGCATCGTGGTACCCAGTGACAGTGTCCCAGCGCTGCTGAAGTGGACTGATGAGTCCAGCGGTCATGTGGGTGCTGACCGTACCCTGAGGCTATTCAAGCAGTGGTTCCACACTACGTGGACTGATGACCAACTGCGGAAGACCCTCCAGCCTATCGTGGACAAGTGCCCGTGTAGGTCCTGCAAACCGGGGGATATCAGGGACAGGGGTCTCTACTCAACCCTGCCCATCCCTCACTATGCTAACAGTGTTCTCTACGTGGACTACACGGAGATGCCGAAGTTCGGGGGCTCTGACTTCGCCCTTGTGGTAACCTGTTGGTTTACTAGGTTCACCAGGGTGTTCCCATGTACCAAGCACATTACCGGGGAGGAGACTATCCAGATACTCCTGGAGGAGTGGTTTTGTGTCTATGGGGCGCCCAAGGAGATCAACTCCGATGAAGACGTACGAGTACGCCCAGATACCGGCTGGTACAAGAGGGTCCTGAGATCGCTCAATGTCCAGGTGTCTACGGGGATCCCCTACTCTCACACGAGCAATCCCCTATGTGAGCGACAGATTCCTGTCCTCAAGGAGAATGTAAGAATATGGTGCAAAACTGAACGCACCAGAGACTGGGTGAGACTACTCCGCATCATATCCTTGATGATAAACTCCCAAGAGAGTTCGGCTACTTGCTACCCGCCTAATGAGCTATTCCTAGGGCGCCCTGACCGGTTCCTACATGCTCCTTATCCAGAAGACACCCATTCTTCTGTGGGTGAGTGGGTCCAAGAGCAACAATGTAACCGCTGCATAGTGGCGGATCTTTCTTGTAATTGCGAAGCCTGTAGCCTTGATGCCCCAGGGGTCGTAACGCCCAACATTGCCCCTGATGTCTCCGAACCCAACTGACCCTCTTCAGACCCATATCCAGCCTCTGGGAGCGACATATGCGAAGCACTTGTAAGTCCATTGAACTCCATGGTGGAATATGAATAGTCAGAAAACCCGGTCTACAAAAATGGAGCAGACATAGAATCTCATTGTGCATCCGTCGCACATAATGACTCAACGTGAACTCATTCGAAATAATTTCACTAAATCAGATTGAGAAATCACGAAAGACAAATGCGACTCGACGCGCGCTCACAGGCGACATCTGGCAACGAACGGAAAACATGAAAACAAGCGGAAAATTTACTGCACTAATGTACATCTGAGAATCATTGATATTCTGATCACATTGATGTATAAATTGAGTGCTGTCACTGCTGCCGTTACCCTCCCCCTCTGAAAACATACGCCAGTATGTCAGGCTGGGTCAAGTGAAGTGAAAGAAACGGCGAAAGTGACCGAAAACGAACTAATCTATGGCAAAATGTGAGAATTTGTGCTGAATTGAGCAAAATTGTGCTGAGATCTGTGTTTCGCGATGGCCATCGATTTGAATGAAACCCATAGGTACCTTAGGGCACACAGAAATAGCTTCGATCAAGCTGGAAAAATCGAAAATTGAAAGTCTGAGTGAAGAATGTACATGCATGAACAAGATCCATGATCCATGATGAAATCAGGATCTGACATCCCACTGCCAGAAAACAGAAGAGGAGTGTCGCCATGTCGTCGAGCATTAGAAAAATAGGGTATCCCTTCATGGAGTCCAAGATATATGAAACTGATCGGTGTCATTTGCAGTCATGAGACCAGATGCCAGATTATGGTACAAAATGTGAATGAATTGGGACCAAAATCAGTGAATCGCACACAGATTGAGGACGGCGAAGTCTGCAGCAAGCCAATATAGGTCCAATTCCTTGTCGATAGATACTGTGTGTAGTGCTGAACGGAAATCCAGTTCTCATTCATAGCCAATCCAGGTCAAATCCTCATGATCATGATGATCCCCATGATGATGGAAATTGGATCATGTAAGTGATGATAGCCAAGAAAGCCCAGTGCGTGATCACAACACTGTCAGTATTGTCTCCAGGGCTTCATGTTTAATCCAGTACGAGCCAGAAGAGGTAATTGACTCAATATAGTTCCAGAATGTAGAAGCATCCAATGCTTGGTACCAGGAATTTGCCAAATTTGAGCTGATTCTGAGGGATTTCCAACACAATCCACAGATGAGCAGCGAGTCGACACAAGTAAGAACACCATCGTCCTCACGTGGTCCTAATAAGCCCTTTGACAGCGGTCGATTGGAAAACAAACCAACAGTCTCAATGTAAGAGCTGATTGAAATAACGTTCCCAGCAGATCCGTCAAACACATGAACTGCAACTTAGTCATGTGCCAGAATCTCTGAAATGAGCACAAACTCGAACGAGTCCTTCACAAGGCGAGTAGAGGGGCCCAGTCGACAGCAAAACACGAGAGTGTCGTCGTGGTTGAGGATAAAGGCCTTTCGGAACTTCCGATGGGAATCATCTACGATGAAGCACATGATTCACATGATGACCATGATGAGAATGATGGACATGATGACCAGGATGATCCCAGAATGTCCCATCATCTGTTCATCGAACCACATAGACGATGCGCCAGGACTGTTTTGTCCCAATGCCAAGGGTATATGTAAACCGTAAACCTTTTGGAGAGTTTGGGCGATTTAAATTCTGATCAGATCTTGTCTCGAATGGATTCTGCCACGATTGGAGCTTCTTCTTGTGCTTGTAAGTCCTCCTTGGTGACACAATCTTTGATCAGCGAGAATCTCACGGTCAATCTCAGGGTGTTTCTTCAGGAACTTGATGAAAGTGTCCGTATACCCATGGATAAAGCTTGAAGCTGGCTCCCATTTGTCTTCTTCTGGACCGAATCCTTTCCATCTGCACAGAAAGTACCACTTGTTTCGAGCATTTTTCTTGTAATCAAGGATCTTCCCCAACTCGAAACTGCTCGTGACCATCTTCCTGTCGCTCAGGTACTTCGAAGTCCAATAGAGAGGCTTGAACCTTCCTTTGGGGCTGGGTACTTCGGCCTTCAAACGGTCCCAATGTACTTCTTGATGTCTGCCCGGTTCAACCTGAATGTTGAATGTAGTCTCACCTAGTTGACCACTGACTTGGAATGGGCCTTCCCACAAAGGTAACAACTTGTTGTCGTCCTTCAGGGTCTCGTCTGACTTACGAAGCCAAACTTGCTGGCCTTTCTCGAAGGGTTTTCCTTGTGTTCTCGACTGATTTTTGAATTTCAACCAATCTGCTTGACTCTCCACTTTGGCTTGGATCCACTTGGACTCCAAATCCTTGATCCTCTCAAACCATTGTGAGGCGTCGTAGCACTGCCTTGGATGATACATCACTGGTCCTGGACCCATCTTCTCACGACCAAAAACAAGCTCATTCGGACTTAATCCAGTGTAGTTCTTGGTCCGATGATATCTCCTCAAGACACAGTAAATTGTCTCCAACCAATTGTAGTCTTATTCGATCGCCAGGAATTTTCTCAGAATGTTGATAAGAATTCTTCCAGCGCGTTCAGCAGGGAGGGCTCGATGGTCGTAGACTCGGGCACGAAGATGATGAACTCCCAATAGAGCACACATGTTCTCCCACCAAGTCCCAATGAACTCGTTCCCACTGTCCGTCAGAATTTCACTGGGAACATCCCAGTTACTCATCCACTGACTTGCAGTCCACTTGGCAGCCATTTCAGAGGTGAGATGCTTCGTGTTGCAAGGGAGGACCTGGATGTAGCCACTGTGGCGGTCTTAAATTAACAAAACCCCATCGATTGGCTTCCTCGAGTAGAGACATTCTTCTTGGATTTGTCCCAACTCGAAGACATCCGCCGTCACCTTGTCGAACAACCTCTCAGGAATTGGTAATCCCTTCAGTAGTCCTTCTGCCTTTTGATTCTTGGGGATGTTCGCCTGACATTGCTTGCATCGTTTGGCAACTCGTTCACAGGCACTCTTGAGGTCCCTTGTGTACACTCTGTGTCGTACCTCCTGCTCCAGAACACGGGAGTGTCCGTGGGATGTCTCATTCCGATGCCAATGTTTGACATATTGGTCAATTAGACAATCAGGAACACAAATCCGTCCTTGCCAAAATAACTTGTCGCCTTGGTCCTTGAAGTCAGACGTCTCTTCAGAGTCGTAAGGCTTGTCCCCTTCCAACCTGTGGTATACAGACCCAAAGAACCTGTCCTCCTTGTACATCTTCGTCCAATCCACATAGTGGAAGGAAGTTTCCTTGTCCTTTTGTTGTGGAGGGAGCGTGGATTTCGCCTTGGATCTTGTCACTGGAAACACATTGAGGAGTGGCAGCGACGACTCGGAGTCAGAGTTAACCCTTTCAGTCTGATCTGCCTTGGTAATCTGCTTGCATCTGACCAATTCAACCTCCATCCGATTATTAATCGAACATTGAAGACAATGTTTCTTGATCAGTGCTTGTTCCTCCTTATCAAACTCGATCACTTCGGCTTTATCCGTTGCTTTTCCATGAAGACTCACTTCAGAGTAAGCCTCTGAGGCTGGGTAGGCCCAGCGACTCAGGGCGTCCGCCACTGTATTGTAGCGCCCTGGAATGTAAGTCACGTGGAGGTCAAATGTGCTGAGACTTTCATGCCAACGGCCTCTCATCCCAGCTGGTCCACCAGGGGTATCCACATGTTCTGTCCTCCAGCTCTCCAGTGACTTGTGGTCAGTAAGTACCTCAACGCGATGGCCAAAGATCCAACCTTCATAACGCCGTAAGGCACAAAGGATTGCGTAGGCTTCTTCTTCCCTTGGACTCGAATCTCGCTGTCTTGTTGTAAGCTTGCGGGACCAGAAAGCCAGAGGATGATGGTGACCTTCGTCACAGACTTGTTCGATCGTAGCACCAATGGCGTAACGACTCGCGTCTGTACGAATATAAAAAGGTCTTCCATCCAACCACGGAGTCTTTAATGTAACCACATTTGCCAGTGCTTCCTTGAGACCAGTAAAGGCCTCTTCACATTCTGGCGTCCACTTGAGCTTGACTTGAGATCCCTTCTTTCCTTCTATTTTGCCAACCTTGAGTGACTCTGTCAATGGACCAGAGAACTTGGCGTAGAGGGGAAGGAACTTGTGGTAATCATTGCAGCAGCCTAAAAAGGCACGAAGCTGTGTGATGGTTTTAGGCCTTTCCCATAGCTGCAGGGCAGCCATTTTCCCTGGGGCCGGTCTTCTTGTCCCATCTTCCAAGACAGAGCCACAAAATTCCACGCTCTGGAGGAACATTTTGCCCTTCTTGGGTCCACACACGAGCTTCTCTTGTCGAAGGACTTCGAGAATTTTGCGGACTGGTTCTTCGTGCAACTTCAGGCACTCATCAAAGTTTTTTCCCAACGGCGTGGCAATCAGAAGGTTGTCAATGTAGATGCTGCAGATCTCTTGTAAATCCAGAGACTTGTGCTTCTGAAAAAAAATAGTCTTCATCATCTTCTGGAACATCGACGGCGCATTCTTCAGACCCATCGGCAGTACAGTCCACTGGACAGTGCCACAGGGCGTGCACATTGCCGTCAAATGCCTATCCTCCTTTCGAAGTGGCATTTGGTGAAAGCCATGGCGCAAATCCAACACAGTAAAGAGCTTACCTTTGGCTCTCGCGGCGATCTCCTTCTCGATCAAATGAAGGGGATGCGTGTCAGGTACCGTGGCGGCATTCAGAGCTCTGTAATCCACCACTAGACGCCAAGCATCTATGCTGGATTGGTCAGCCGGTGGGGGTTTTGGCACAGTAAATGGTGCTGAACACCACTCAGAACTCATGCAGCCCTCCAACCAACCGAACTCATAGAGATTGCGCCCAATAATCTTTCGCAGGGCATCTGGTTTGGTGCCGTGTAGGTAGAATGGACGTTGTTTGTGCACTTTTGAGCCTTGGATTATCTCAATCTTGGCTTCCCCATTTTCACATCGAATTGGGGGGTTTTTCCACAACTTCCCACTCAGCACGTCATCTTTATAATCTTCGAACACTGCGTCCCTTCTTGCAGATATCTTGTCTCCGTCGACCTGATTCCCACATTTAATCACCGACATTATGTCCACCAATTTGCGAATTGTTGGTCGTGGTCTCATATTCTTGGCCACTTCATTCCAAACTTATTCGTCGCATTGTTGGCGGATGAAGCTCACCTGAGCTCGCTCCTCTGTGAGATCCCACCAATTAAGGGGGTCCACAAATGTCTTGAAGGGATGGTCAGACGAATTCAGCTGCATTCCTGTCAATTCAGGCGCGATTCTTGGAGATTTGTCATCATTCTTGCTTGAAATCTTGACATTTTTGGCTTGATTCTTGTCTGATGGGGACGAATTGGAATGCATGGGGGCGTTCTCTTGAGGGGTGTCGCTTGTCCTTCCCTCTTTCCGCGACGGTACGTCGGGATGCCGCTCTCGATCGTCTCGATCCACTTCAATTTCGTCGATTCTTGAGGAATTTGAGATGACCTCTTCTGTTCCCATTTCACTGTCATCTTGCCAATAATCTCCCAGATTCCCGTCAACTAAGCACGCCAACGTGCTCCACGAACGCTGTGGCAAAGGGCTGCCATTGTCTTCGCAATACAGCTTCCCTCCCTTGTGAGGCAGCTCGACAATGTCGATTGAAATGTCCATAATGTCCTTGAACCAAGATTGTTTTGGCCAATAGGGGACAATTAAAATCGCCTTTGCGCCGAGAAAGATGTCCTTGAATTATGCCCTAGGTCTTTTGATGTATTCCTGCAGGTTTTTTAGTTGAAAACCCCAAACCAAAGCAGCAAGTAGAACAAGGACTGAATGTGGATCGAATCAATGATTGGTTTTGGAATACAGTGTAACACAGAAGGGCTGCAGATAGACAAAGCAGGTATATGCACATAGATTCAATCACAAATGGATAATACAAAAGGTTTTATAAGAAAATTGGTCAGACTCTAGCCTCAGAGGTTGCAAAAGGCACTTCATGTGCACTCTTTTGGGTGAAATGGTGCTGGTTAGGACTGAGGGGCATAGATGTCAGGACCACACAGAAAATGACTTGGCCAAGCAACTGAATTCAGAAACAGTTACAAAGTAGGACCACAATAAGTGGTAGAAACAATTGAGTATAGGGGTCTTGGGGTGGGAGACCACTTAGGCTTAACCTCCAAGGCCAACAAGCATGTAATGCCTGATTTGTTTTGGTATGTCCTCCATGAAGGAAGGTACCTCCGCTCAGTTGAGTGGTAGGGGTGAACTTCATGGGGGGGGCTAGGGTCACAACCCTAGTTACTTTGAGAAAGTGTACTTTAGGCTACAAAAGAGAGATAAAAACACTTAAGTTTGTCTCAGCATCAACAAAGGGTTTTAAGGGGGGCTTAGCCTGGATCAAGCCCTCCAAGAAAGACATGGCAGTGACTTTTTCTTACTCCCCCCTGGAGTACTAGTTAGCTAAGCTAGTAGGACCAAGGAAAAAGGCTCAAATATTCCCACAATTACCTCAAAAAATGCATTAAACTTACCAAAAACATTCTCATCACTTCATAGAAGCCTATCACACTGTAGGGACCCTTGAAAAACAGTGTAATGTACCGTGAATGATGTCCCTTCGAAGGGGCATTCCTCAAAAGTCGCCGGCGTGCGGCGAAAACTTTTGGAAAAAGTGTGGGGGCAGTGGGAATTGAACCCAGGACTCCCTCCCTAGAGCCATTGTGCTTGCCTACTAGGGTACAGTCGAACGCTCTAATGCGGACGGCTATCGCCGTATAAACAGCGTTTTAGTATACGTCCTGACCAAGGGCCAGGGCGGAGCAATACTCCCAAAGGAGGACACAAACCCCCAGGAGCTGGAAAAAATAGAAAATGGAACCAGCAGGGAGTGATTCCTGCGGTTTTGCGGAAGGGGTTGCGATTTAGCAAGTGAAATCGTTGAAAATCGACGAAACCACGCGGGAAATCGTCATTTTTACACATAACTTAAAGTCGCAGACAAGCGCAAAGGAAGCGGACGCCAAGAAAAGGGTTGCGCAAGCGAAAACGGCTTTTGGAAAAGAAGGTATGAGCCGTAGTTTTTTTAGTTTTAAAGAAAATTTTTGCACAGTTGCATCAAAATTTTTATAAACTTCAGAGTAAAGCATTGAAATTCAGCTTACACCACCGAGCAGTTCAACAATCCGTCTCTCAGGTATGTCTGTGTCACCCCACACTCACGCATTGCGTTCGTGTTGGTTGTTCCGTCAAAACGTTAGGGTTGTCAACGCTGTGCTCGTTGGGGGGTCGGGTGTTCTCCTCTCGTGCTCTGCACAGGTCAAAGCAGGAATGAAAGGTATGTGATGCGAATGGAGCGCGCAGCGCGCACGTAGGGTTAGTATATGCGCTGTGCTCGCGATGCATGTGCCTAATCGGGGCATCCACACGCTGTGTCGCTTCACCTGTATCCCTAATTCACCCTCTTTTCCTTCTTCACAGGTAAGCGTTTGTTCGTGTGCGGCCGTGGCGTTCAAGTTGGGTTGGTTAAAACGCTTAGGTTTGTTTTGTGTTCGTCTCAATGCGGCATTCACACGATGCATGGTGAGTAAGGTAGGTGAGCCCAGGAGGAGCTCACCTCCTGGTTGAGTCTGTGGTTTAGCCTCCCTTCCCTGCGTGCACATGATGCATTAAAGGGTAGGCCACGCGAATTGCGCACGGTAAACCTTGTTTAGGTTACCCAGAGGCTCCTCGGTACGTTCTTTAAGAGAACCCGAGGAGGTTCTTAAAGCTTGCTTGCTTGACAGGGGTAGCTGCATCTGCAGCGTGTCTGCGAACAGTGTATTACAGGTCACACTGAGAAAGGTATAATACCTGGAGTGTGGCTTGGTACCTCAGTCGCAAACGCCCCTTCATCTGCCTCTTTTGTACAGGTGGGAGAGGTTAAGGGTGATTGGTGCACGCAGCAGCTGCCTTCGGCGGCTACCATTTTTCTGCCCCAGCAAAACAGGGGCGCTGATCACAAATCAAATCACTGTGCCTCAGCCAGTACTGGCGAGGGCAGTTCGACCTCAACGACATCTGCGCTGTGCACGCAACGAGAGCACCCCTTCCCTCCAAGCCCTAGCAGGGGAAACGCGTTGTCGCGTCCCCTGTTAGGCCACAGCTGCTTAGGAGCGCTGTGTTCTCTTGTCCTTTTCACAGGAGGGCCACTAGGTAGCGTGTGTAGGGGTTAGGGTCAGCAGGCCTGGCGGGAGGTGAGTGCAAGTGCTGAGTGCTCACCCTGCCTTCGAAGGCCGGTGCTGGCGTTAGTGAGTGTAGTGTAGTGGTGTCTCCTGTCCCGCGTGCTTTTCCTCGTGGGCAGGGGAGTGCGTTAGCTTTTGGCCTGTAGCAAAAATGGGCGTTTTGTATGCCCTCAGCACACTTGGCCACCACCTCCCTCTTAGTAGGTAGGGCTTTTGCCGTCAAACCCCAAGGATAGGCGCCAGCACAGAAATTGGGCGCCATAGGAGTGGTAATAGTACCTGATTAGGACCTTCGGTCCGACGTCAGCGAAGCCCGGTCTCCGGGGGCCACGCTGGGGAGTGAAGTGAGACACATACAGACATACGTAGCACACTTAGGGGTATGGTAAACCCTGTAAGGAAGGGTAGAACCCCATGGGTCTGGACCAGTCAGGGGTCCTAACTGTGGGCTCGCTTGTCCCCAAGGAGGGAAGACACACCTTGCCTCATAACACCTTGCTTGTCATTCCCCCCTGGTGTAGTAAGCCACCGTTCTTCGTTGGCTCACCAAGGTCATTACATTAGGGCAGTACCCATGCAACACATGGTCAACAAGGCAAACACTCGCTGGGTGGCTGCAATCTTGATAAGCGGCCACCTGGCTCACGCTGGAAACCATAGGCATGGGTCTGCAGGGCACAGACAGAGTGCTCACTGCACCTGTCAGTAGACTGACACAGGGAAATTAGCTTCGCTTCTTACGCTGGGACATAGTCTCAGCACGGGTTAGGAGCTGACCCTCGTTGTTCTCAACGAAGTAAGTGCGGAAGATGGGGTTGATACTCCCATCTGGTTGTATGAAGGCTGACATAGGTTCCCAGGTCGCCTCAGACAAACCATAGCCATCCCACAGGGTAAGGAATTTCCAGCCCTGTTTATACTCGTGGCGAGCAATTCCTGCAACCACGTAGTAACCATCGACTGCCATCTCATCGGCAGTCATCTCTTCGAGTTCGTCTGCCTGCTCTGGACTGGCAGCGTTCTCTAGGTCTATACGTTCAATCTCACTGTCGCTGAGGCGCCACTCATCCCAAGACAAGTCGTCAGGGGAGTGATAGTGCCTCAACTGCTTAGGAGCACATAGCAGTTCATCACCTAGACGTGGACTGCACCTGACATGGATCCTGGATCCATCTATCCTGATGCTACGATAGGGTCCAAAGTAAGGGTCCTGTAGGCAGTTACGTGGCCAGGAGGGTAGGCGTGAATGGTGTACCAAAACAAGGTCACCAACCTTGAAGCTGGCAGGTCGCCGTAGGCGGTTCCGTCGGCTTTGTTCACGGTCACGAATGTGCCTCAGGTTAGTACCAGCCTGGTTAGCCAGAGACTGCTTGTGTTCTAGCCCATCTCCCACAGGGCTCTTGAAGTCCTCAGGAAAGGGGGTTTTGAAGAACCAAGCAGGTCGTCCTCCATGGAACAGTTCGTGGGGGGTGAAACCAGTAGAAGAGCTCCGCTGTGAGTTCATGGACAGAACTGCCCAGGGCACTAGGCGTACCCAGTCCTTGGTGCGCTCCTGTTTCATCAGGATTCTTAAGTTTTGCTCCACCACACGGTTCTGTCTCTCACAGAGAGGGTTAGACGTGTGAGTGTAGGGCACACCTGTGGTTACCTCCACGTTGAGGGCATTTAGCACTCGTTTGTACCACCCAGTGTCACTGCGGATGCGTACATCTTCATCAGAGTGCACCTGTTTAGGTGCTCCATAGGGTTCGAACCATTGTTCGACCAACATTTTTACAGTCTGCTCACCTGTGATTTTCTTATTGCAAGGGAACACACGGGTGAAGCGAGATAGACCACAGGTGACCACGAGGCAACTATCATAGCCGCCAAAGCGTGGTAAGCCGTGGATGTAATCCACGTAGAGAAGAGAGTTAGCACAATAGGGTATGGGTAAGCTGGAGATCAGACCCCTATCCCTACTGTCGCTCTGCTTGCTGGCATGACAGCCACAAGCATCTACAATGGTCTGCATACGCCACCTCAGTTCAGTCAGGGTTAGACTAGAGTAGAAACACTCACGGAAGAAGTCCACTGAGCGATTAGCGCCAGTGTGACCAGAACTGAGATGGGACCACTGTAGGCACCCATCCAGTCGTGCCTCAGGCACCACAATTCGGTCCTCGTAGAAGAGGTACTGATTGTTTTTATACCACTGGTGCCCGTCAATGACACGGGGTTCGAGACCAGTGCTGAGGGTTTGGAGAATTTCTTCATACTCTGACTGATAGTCTGTTAGACCTCAACCCTCCAGGATTCCAGCAGTGCGCATGGACAGGTCAAGCTGGACATCCATACGCTGGAAAGCCTCTTTGGCGAGCGCCTCAGAGCTCTCACCAATATGCGCATCGAAGTTGTTGCGCGATATATAGTCAGACAGTTCATTCTTAATCCCGGGGATATGATGCACTGTCAGCCTGAACTGGCTCAGGTAAGTCCACCACCGTTTTAGCTTCGCTTTTTCTGGTGGTGGGCCCTTCTGAAAAGACTTCACATGATCCTGGTCACACAGCCAGATAATAGGGTTAGACCCCAGGAGTCGGGATTGTGAAGATAGCACCAACATACCGGCCAGGAGTTCCTGGTCATAGGTGCTGTAGTTGGAACGCGCTTGGTTCCACTTCCAATTCCAGTGTCCCAGTGGCACCAGTCGCCACTCACTGGTAGGATAGTCATGTTTCAACGAACCATCACGGTTCAGTCCAGTAGTACGATAATGGCAGTGGGTTAGTTCAGCGGGGTTAAGCTCCTGCCATTGATAGATCGTACCTCCTCCCCCTACATCACTGGCATCAGTGATCAGGACTATCTCGCCCTCAGGGCGGGGCACTCCCAGGCAGTTGGAGGAGGCAATCTTCTTCTTCAACTCCTGGAAACACTCTTCCTCTCTGGAGGTCCACCTCCAGGGAGTAGTTTTCTTGATTAGGTCAGTGAGGGGTGCAGAGGAGTAAGTAAAATTGTGGATGTGACGCCGATAGAAATTACAGGCGCCCACAAAACTCCTCACATCGTGTAGACCCTTCTTAGGGTCATCGCGAATCTGCATGTCCTGTAGGGGCTGCATCTTAGACGCGGCTGGTTTCCACCAGCCATACCCCACGTCGAAACCCAAATACTCCATCTCCTCTTTCATAAACTCGCATTTTTCGAGTTTGATTCGGAGATGGTTTTCTTGACAGACAGTGAAGAATTCACGGAGGAGAAGGACATGGTCCTCTTTGGTATTAGTACCCAAACTCACGTTGTCGATGTGAGCCTCCATTTCTGCACCCCGAGAAATCAACTCTTGTACTAGAGGCCTGCGCCTCAGTATGTACAAAATTTTGTTCATAAGCTCCTGGAAGAGCGCTGGGGCGTTAGCCACCCCGAAAGGCATAACCTTCCACTTGAAGACACGACCCTTAGGGGTTATAAAGGCAAGCAGCTCCTGAGCTGCGGCGGTTAGGTCAACCTGCCGGAAACCAGAGCGTTTGTCCATTTTGGTCTTATACCTGCATTTGGCAATACGCTCCAGGGTGTTTTCCATGTTAGGAATACTCCCTGAGTGGTTCTGGGTTTTCTCGTTGACCTCACAATAGTCTACAACAAGACGTAGAGCAGTCGACCCTCGTTTAGCAACAAGATAACAGGGGCTGCAGTGATGGGGATAGTCCCCATGTTTATACTCTTCAACGAGGCCAGCATCAATGCATTCTTGGATCTGGCGCTCGATTTCTTCAACCTGTTCCTGTGGAGCGGGATAGGGACGACGCCTCACTCGCGTCTTTTCAAATTCTGGTTTCAATTTCAGGTCCATCTGGACCAGTTTTTTACAAGATAGGGGAGGCGGCAAGGCGCCGAACACCTCCTCATAGGTTATAAGCAGTTTCTTCAGGCGGGGGTCAAGGTTAAGACTCTCGACGTTCTGAAGGAAATCCTCCTCAGCATGGAGGTTGCTTTTTCCATGTTCTTTCTATTTATGCCGATCAGCAGTTTCGGCAGGTACAGTACCATCGTCCCACTCAGGGGGACATTGCTGCCCATAGTGTAGAGAATACACTAGAGGTATCTCAGGATCAGGCAGCGTATAGGACTCATCGTCGTCCTCAGACCAGATGGAGTATTTCCAGGTCTGTCTGAGGTATTGCAGCCGCTCTTGGCGCTCAATACCTTCGGCCTTCAGGTACAACAGCCGTCGGAGTTCTTGAGTGTCATGCTCAGACAATGGCATGTTATTAGCAGCAGGTCGTGCCAGAGCATCAGCACTCCGGGCCACGGGTTCACTTGTGTGCACAGGCTGCATGTGTAGCACTGGTTTCCCAACAGAGGAAGCGGGTTCAGAGGTCTACTCTAGATCTACCTCCTCTAGCAACAGCTGGGCCAGGAAAGCACTATGTTTTAGGTCAACACAGCTGGGATCAACAGAGGGAATAGTGCTGGCGATCTCAGACAGTTGGTCGTCAGCATCCTTTTTTACAGCTGCAGGTTCCAGATAGTCATCAGGGGACTCACACCCTGTAAGTGTGGCAGATAGGTGCTCAGGAGATCGATTTTTGAGATCATAAAGGGTCAGGCCATGATTTTCGGCCATGACCTCTTTTAGTAGCACCTGGTCCAGGTCACACAGGGGTACAGGATTGAGAGATCCATCGATGATGGACAGGAAACTCGCCCACTCAGGGGCCTGCATAGCTGTGTCTGAGTCCTCAGGCACATAGATGAGGCCGTTCGGGAGTTGCACTCTTCCCACGGTCATTCGGTCAAGCATACGGCGCCAGTAGGCATGTTCACCAGAGCAACCCCAGTCAGGGGTGCACATAACAACCCTTCCTCCCTCATAAGCGATCTTGGTTAGAACCTTCGCGAGCAGGGAGAAGGGAGGGTTAGCATACGCTAGGCCCATTGCTTTCCGGAAGAAACGGAAAGCATTGTTCATTTGTTTCGAGCAGTACAACTGCATGATGTGCTGTTGTTGGCTCGCAAAAAATTCCACCTGGATCTCATCCGGGTTTACCTGAAGGGCCGCCAGTCCATTTTCGAGAACATGACGGGCCAGTTGGTAATTTTCAGTACGATAGTTCGTCCTGGCTGCGTAGCGCAGCCCAGACTCTTTTCGTCCTGACAGCTCCAAAGGAACGGAGAATAGCCCACTGCCAAAGTCGCAGTGCAAAGAGTAAGGACGCTGTAAGGACAGCATTTTAACCTGGGGGTTTCTTCTTAGAAAGTCAGTGCCAATGACGATGTCAAAGGCGTCAGTGTCCAACACTCTGCAGTGTTGGGTCACGGTTTCGTCGCCCAGACATATGGTCACATCGACCCCCCCCAAGGAATGGATGGTACGCCCATCCCCTACTCTTATGGCCACGGTCTTAGTTTTCCTGTAAGTTTTAAGCAGGCGCCGGGCCACTATGGAAAGTGTTGCACCGGTATCAAGCACCGCTCGAAGAACCTGATCCCCGATTTTCACGAGGATCCAGAAAACCAAGTCCTCCTCTTCGGAGCCGCCCCCCTATTCCTCATCAGGGAATTTCACATCCACTCCTGCAGCCATGAGGGACTTGGCCATCCAGGCCAAGCGCCTCTTCTTAGAATTATTCCCCTCAGGGGTAGCGTTATCCCCTTGGGGGCGCTTCTGGGGGACACCTGCGGCAGGAGCGGGTGTGGCAGCAGGAGTAGGTGTAGCAACGGGCGCTGATGAGCGCCTCTGGGGGTTAGGGGGTCGAGTTTTGCCACCCCCTTGCCACCTCCTTTACCTTTATCCCCATTCGGGGGATTTCGGGCGGGCGTCTTCTGGCGCTCCACCTCCTGACGCTTGAGTTTGTCACTCTCGCGTTTCTTGATGTGGCATTCGTCCTCATAGTGACGACGTTTGCCACAGTATCCACAGGTGATGGTACACCTGAAGTGGTCCTGGTGGGTCACAGTTTTCCCATCTTTAGTATGCTGCTGACGTTTCATCTGCATTATACAGCCACTGCGGAGATCGCAGTCAGAGGCATGACAAGGTCCCCCCTTGTCATTGACAGGTCGGCAGTAAAACAGGGGGGGTGTGCCTGCATCAGTTGGAACCTCGTTCATGGCACGTAGGTTGCCCCTCCCTGTACCGCCTCCCTGGTTAGTGTTTGTGGGATTTTTATGCCCCTTCCCTTCGCCACGTTCGGGGGTAGGGGTACCACCTCGTCCCAAATGCTTCTTGAGGAACTTCTCCATGTGGGAGTCGTTCTCTCTCTCAAGAGCTAGCTCAATCAAGAGATCCACCAGTGTATCATACGAGTGGGTCCTGCTCTTCCTCTCAGAGGTTGAGCGGCAATCATCCCACGTACGCTGGGGGATCTTACTCATGAGCCACAGGTGGGGCTCATTGGCTCCGTAGGAGCCCACATTCATCCTCGAAAATAAGTACTCCATGTCGCACACATACTCAGAAATTCGCGCAGCGGATGGAAACTCCGGGAGCATAGGTAGCTCCTCGATTTGTGTGCGTACGCTGAGGTCAGTCTCATAGACTGGGAATGTTTTCTCTAACCTCAGGAGTACCTCCGCCCAAGTAGAACAGGCATTCACAATCTGTTTGACCTGTTTTTGCAAAAATTTCTTTTTGCATGAGCGTTTTAGCAGTGAACATTTGGTGGCCACATCCACATGGGATTGGCCAGTCAACAAAAGGAACTCCGCAAATTCTTCTGCCCATTCAGGCAGATTTTTGGGGTCGAACTCCGGCAGTTCCAGCTGGATGTTCGCCTGGGCAATTGGTCTGCCCGTCTTCCCACCCCCCGGAGTTAGGCCTGAAGGCGACACGCCGGCAAGAGGGGCCAGGGCTGACAGCCCTCTTCTCTCACTCTCTGTGACGGGCACGTCCTGTAGATCCGCCATAGGCACAGTCCTGGCACGGGGCTGAAAGGGGCTGGGGCAGGTAACCTTAGGCAACAGCCTTGAGACCCTCGATCTCCTGAGATCTTCGGCCAGGGTACTCAGCCCTGGAGAGAGAGAGAGGAACTCAGGCTTGGGCAAGGGTTCTGCAATACCCAGTTTCGCCTTAATGGCCTCCGATAAGGCCGTCACATCTGGATCTTCTGATCCAGACAGGAATTTGGCCAGCAGCTCGGCCGTCTGATCCAGGGCACCGTAGGTTGGCCTTGGATGATGTTCTTCGACTCGTGTTGGGCCCACTTCGGGGGCCCTTGGGGTTGGATACTCAGGTCTTAGTCGTCTTGGCAGTGATGCAGTGGACGGAGGACCAGAGTGTGCATAGGACCCTAGATCTGTACGTGGTCTGGATCCATGTACAGCCAAGGGCTCCTCTCCATCTTCCCCACGGATGGATTTATAGTACTCCTCATGCATGATGTACTCATCCATCTTCATCTTCAGCTTCTCATATTCCTCAGGTCCTTCAATGGCAGTTGAGGATGAAGCTGGACAATTGGATCTTGATACTGAAGCAGCCACACGTCTGTGGAGGTGACTGAAGCTGTTTCCACCGTGTGCTGCTAAGGCCTCGGTGGTAAGGCCTTTATTCTCTTCCGCCCTTCTGCGTTCTGGATCTCCTTGGGACCCAGATGCGCCACTGAGATTATGTGGAGCTCGGTGTGGTGGTTCACTCATTTGGTGGACCACACTGCCCATTTGTACTTGGACAGTTCGGATAGGCCAGGTCCTGACGCTTGGCGTGGACATGTTGGACTTGTTGTTGAGCTTTTGTTCTGCACTTCTTCTCAGGGTCGGTTCAAAAGGTCACAAGGGACTGTCTCTGCTACCGGAAAGATGTCCTTGAATTATGCCCTAGGTCTTTTGATGTATTCCTGCAGGTTTTGTAGTTGAAAACCCCAAACCAAAGCAGCAAGTAGAACAAGGACTGAATGTGGATCGAATCAATGATTGGTTTTGGAATCCAGTGTAACACAGAAGGGCTGCAGATAGACAAAGCAGGTATATGCACATAGATTCAATCACAAATGGATAATACAAAAGGTTTTATAAGAACATTGGTCCGACTCTAGCCTCAGAGGTTGCAAAAGGCACTTCATGTGCACTCTTTTGGGTGAAATGGTGCTGGTTAGGACTGAGGGGCATAGATGTCAGGACCACACAGAAAATGACTTGGCCAAGCAACTGAATTCAGAAACAGTTACAAATTAGGACCACAATAAGTGGTAGAAACAATTGAGTATAGGGGTCTTGGGGTGGGAGACCACTTAGGCTTAACCCCCAAGGCCAACAAGCATGTAATGCCTGATTTATTTTGGTATGTCCTCCATGAAGGAAGGTACCTCCGCTCAGTTGAGTGGTAGGGGTGAACTTCATGGGGGGGGCTAGGGTCACAACCCTAGTTACTTTGAGAAAGTGTACTTTAGGCTACAAAAGAGAGATAAAAACACTTAAGTTTGTGTCAGCATCAACAAAGGGTTTTAAGGGGGGCTTAGCCTGGATCAAGCCCTCCAAGAAAGACATGGCAGTGACTTTTTCTTACTCGCCGGATTGCTTGAGTTTCTGCACCACACGAGGAAAAACGTCGAAGGGCGGATTGATCCATAATGGTTCAGACCAGTCCTCACTCCAGGCATCGTCGTAGAACTTTGAAAATCTTTTATTTATGTTGTTTGCAAAGGCATCAACTTGCGGACGAAAATTGTGGTTCTTTTCGAATTAATCCACCAGAATGTCCCGCCATTTGTCGACTACACGATAGCAAACTGATTTCCACTTCTTGCAGTTCAATGATTCCACCTTTCCTTCGTCGAATTCTTCTTGATTCCCTGTCCATTCCTGCCCATCTTGCTGATTATGTAGCTTATTTCGCTCCTTGAATTGGTGTATACTCTTGGTATATGGGTGCAGATAATACAGGTCGGACGGGTCGCTGGTCGACGGATCTTGGAGGAAGCATGTCCTGTGTCCCATGGGCGACACAGGGTGAGCGTGAAGCCATGGTTGACCCAAGAATAAATCATACTTTATGGTGGCTTCATAGAATTTTCGAGAAAACCAATCCTCCGTCACCGTCTCCTCCACGCTCCAGACAGATTGTTTCACCAATCTGGCCGCCAACTCTGCCTCTCTGTCGCCACCTTCAAGGCGATGTCTGCTCACTCCCTCCAGGTGTCGAGGACATCTTCGCCTCGTCCTCCTGCACAAAGCCCCTCCTCACCAGATTGACCTCTGAACCATTGTCAATCAGACATTTGGCAAGTTTAACCTTACCTTCTGTCGTCCTGACCTGGATCCAGCAGACAAACTGGCGCTGCTTGCCCCGCCGAACAGCGCTGAGGACCCAGGCAGGGTAGAGGAGGCCGGAGCAACGCGCCAGCCGATCCCAGCAGCGTCCATCCACCGCCCCAACTACCCTGATCGGCTTTGTCTTCTGCCACTCAACCCCAGTGTTGGGAATCGGGTCAAGTTGGCTTCCCTATTGCCATTCTTCTTCGACGTTCGGCTGCACGTCCTGTACTTGTCCTTCGTCAACCCATTTTTCTCCTGCTTCAACGGCATTGACTCCTTTTCCACGTCCACGACCACCAAATGACTTTCCACGACCACCTTTCTTACCTCCTTGGCCTTTGTTGTTGGAGGTGTTGGAATTGGGGTTGGATTCGTTGGATCTGCCCCTGCCTCGACCTCCAGTATCCTTGTTGTTGCCGAAGGTCTTGTTTGCTGGCGTCTCCCTATACAGGGGGTTGCCATTCACCTTGGAATCATCTTGATTCCCGGACTTTCCCTGTCCCTTTCCACTCTTTTCGCCAGATTTTCCACCAGATTTTCCACAAGCATCGGTCCATCTTGAGCCGCTTGGATCTCCGCATTGCTGCGAGTAATCTTTTGGTGTCCAATCTCTGTTCTTTCCTTTGGACTGCCCTTTACCATTTCCCCTTCCATGTTGGTCAGCATCTCGTGCTCCATCCTGCTGGGGATTTTTGGAAGAATTTCCCTTTCCATCCATTTTGGACTGAATTGTCTTGAGATCTGAGGGCGTCCACCTGTGATCTGCGGTCGTGTGAGTCGCCGCTCGACCTTCATTTCCAAGACAATGCACACGGAGCATCCCTTCTCACCAACGGCACTGACCTTGCCTCCGAAGCCTTGTGCATCCTGTGACTTCTGGCGTTCTAAGTTTGCATACTTTTCAAGTTGGTCCCAGATCTGCTCGACTCCATACGAGAAGATCCACGGCCGCACCATCAAAACTGTTCCCTTATACTTCACTTTTCCATCCACCATGCTACAGAAAAACTCCGTCTGTTCAGAATCATGGAAACCAACTCTCCATCTGCCCTCACGAATGGTGATGTCTTTCAATCCAGTAGCACTGATAGAGTGTAGCAACTCACGAACCGCCATTTTTCCCATAGTTTCTGGCAATCCTCGGACTTCAACCCAGTTGCCCAGGACTTTTTGGTCCGCCTGGGAGTCCCTGATCTTCTGCTTGGTCTCTGGCGTGAGCTTGCTCAGAAGAATCTTCTTCATCTCGCCTTCAGAAAGGCCTTCGTCCGAGTTCTCCGCCTCCTGCACCAAAAACTCCCAATCCTGCCTTGCTATTTGGATCTCTTCAAGAAACAATTTCTTGATCGCCCTGAAGTTCTCAAGACGGTTCCTGTAATGATCCTCACGGAGTAGAGAGCCTTACGTTTTGAGACTTCGCCACAGCTCTTCATAAGTCAGGGGATCTCCTTGATTCTGCCTTTCCACATAAAGATTATATGTACTTTCCCTGAGTTTGCCAGTCAAACAGTCCATCAACCCGAGAATCCAGAGTTCCTTGTCCAGTTTCTCCGTCTGCAGCCAAACCATGAACTGTCTTTCGAAGGACGCCCAGTAGTTTGAGTGTCCTGAGAACTTGGGCTGCTTCATCACTGAACCTCTAAGCTTCATGTGCAAAGGGTTGAGCAGGTGGTTCAGGTTGAATCCTGTGGATGTGCCAACAGGATTTACAAAAACTGGGTTGACGGCGGCGCCTCCCATTGCCTGTGCTTGAGCAATTGCGGCCGCCAGCAACGCCTGGTCCACCATAGGCTGTACAAACGGCGTTGATTGTGCTTGATGAAGCCTCACCTCCTTCAATTTTCTCTGTTTTTCCTTAATTTTGGCTTCGTTTTCCCCCCTTTCCTTGTCCTTCTTCTTCAAGGCCATTGATCTCTCCTTCACGGTGGTCTTTGTCTTTCCATCAATATCACCAACAGTTCTTACGGACAGTACAGACCTTCCTGACGAAGATTCTCCTCCTTCGGTACCCAGATTAAACCCGATAGGACTTGTAAATCCAGTAGGGGGAATACCAGAATCTCCAGTAAAAGCTGGGTGTGAACCAGTAAGAGCTGGGGGTGCCGGAGAATGTCGAACGCTGTAAGGCGTGGATGCAGGTGCAGCTGAGGAGGTAGGTGCTGGGTGACTTGCCATTGTAGGCGCTGGTCCAGTGAGCCCAGTAGTGCTCAGATTTTGTACCAGATTGGTCAACTTCTCCAGCTTTTGCTCCATCTCCTTCAACTTGCTGTCGTCATCCCTCTTTTTCTCCTTGGCGGCCTTCTTCAGCTCCTTCACCCTGTCTTCCAGCGACAAAATCTGGAGCCGACAGGAGCAGTCCTTGGCACATTTGCCACTGGATGGGCATCTCGTACCTTTTCCTTTGCTTCTTACTTCATCAACCCAAGTATCAACACGCAAGTTAGAGTTGGGAAGCTTGGACAGTTGCTCCCTGGAGAGGTGAGAATGTGTCGAATCACACCTCATTTCGTCGACCTCTTCGTCGTTCGGACCCCAGGCGCCCGACAGACCAGCGTGCTGACGCACATTCTGGCGTCTTTCCTCGGCAATGATGGCCATTTGCACCATCACGGCAGCCTGGTGTTGGAACTGGTCCATCAGCTCTTCCTAATCCTCTTGTTCCTGCAATGTGGCGTCGAAGAGCAGGCAGCCACTGTCCCTGATGAACTGGCACGACGCCCTGAACCAGTCCCTCAGACGGCCTCGATAGCCTGCTCCCGCCAGTAGCCAATTTTGGCGGTGCAAGAACTCCTGATTCCAGATTTCCTGGAAGTGGTTTTCCCAGTAATCACCACTAATTCCAGTATCAGACGGCTCTCCTTCGCTGCTGCTGTCTTCAAGATCAGGCAAAGCGTGAGAGCTGGAACCAGATTCACTTGAGGAGGGAGATTCTCGACCGGGTTTCAGGTTGGGTGGGGCGTTCATACAACAATCAGCACAAGTATGAACTCCAGGCCAATGTCTATGGCCACAGTAGGGACACTCAGAAGGGTGATCTTCGGTTCGCTGGGGAGATGCCACGAATGTAACCTCAGGGGGAACACGAAGTGACTCAGAACGAGTGATAGCCCCGCTAAAGTCCGATGATTTCAGGGTGTCCGTGGAGATTCCAGAAGCAGAGTCATGATTTCCTCTGCTACCATGTAACCGCTGCATAGTGGATGATCTTTCTTGTAATTGCGAAGCCTGTAGCCTTGATGCCCCAGGGGTCGTAACACCCAACACTGCGCCTGATATCTCCGAACCCAACTGACCCTCTTCAGACCCATATCCAGCCTCTGGGAGTGACATATGCGAAGCACTTGTAAGTCCATTGAACTCCATGGTGGAATATGAATAGTCAGAAAACCCGGTCTACAAAAATGGAGCAGACATAGAATCTCATTGTGCATCCATCGCACATAATGACTCAACGTGAAATCATTCGAAATAATTTAAATAAATCCGATTGAGAAATCACGAGGGACAAATGCGACTCGACGCGCGCTCACAGGCGACATCTGGCGGCGAACGGAAAACATGAAAACAAGCGGAAAATTTACTGCACTAATGTACCTCTGAGAATCAGTGAAATTCTGATCACATTGATGTATAAATTGAGTGCTGTCACTGCTGCCGTTACAAACAAGCGAAGGTGGACAAGGCCAAGGATATGCTTCAGAGACTGAGGGAGCGTCAGTGGAACAGAAAGAACAAGCACCGAGTACCTGCCACCTACCAAGAAGGGAACTGGGTGCTGGTGCACCACAGCGGAGTACCCGCCTGGCCACGCTCTACCAGCGATGACCCATACTTCGGGCCCTACAAGATTCTATCTGTGGATGGACACCGTATAACAGTGCGGTGTTTTCCGCGTCTATGGGGGACCCTGGTGTGCGCTGCTCAACACCTGAAGCGCTACTATCATCCTGAAGACCTCACTGGGGAGGAGTGGGAGCTGAACAACAAGGAAAACGCCGCCCCAGACCTACAAGGGGCTGCCAGCCCTATGGAAGTTGAAGGGGACCTCCCCAACATGAGCGCCGAGGAGATGGCTAAGGAGGGCTTCTACCTGCAGAAGCCTGTCCTACGCCACCGCTATTGCCAGGGCTGGCGCTTCCTCACCCCCTGGGAAGGGTTTGGAGCCGGAGAGGCCACCTGGGAGCCCTCCTCAGCGTTTGTTCTACCTGAGGGACGCCTAAACTCAGTTCTTGTAGACTACTTGTCCCAGAAGAACCTTGGTGAGTTGCTGAGGCTCACTGAGACGCTTGCCTCCAAGATTAAAGCCAGGGACTGAACCTTACCCTTACCTGCCTAAGCGTATGTGTGAGTGTGCTACTCCTAAGGTCCTGAGAGCAAGCTGCAGAGATGGTGTCCTAATTATACACAGGTCTGCACGCTTGCTAAACCTGGAGGATGTCTTACCGGTGCCACAGGGTACGCCCCGGGTCTCTCCTCCCCTAAGCGCTCAATTTCTGTGCTGACGCAAAACCTTGGGGGAATACCGAGCGTACTAATCCAGGTACTGTTTTCCCTACCTATCTGCCTACTACAGGGGAGGGGGGGCCAAAAGCTATGAAGGCTTGAAAACGCCTATTTGCTACGATGGCCAAAATCTAGCCTAACCACTGCCACTGCCCACCAACCCCACTAAAATTGCAGGAAAAGGGTGGGACAGTGGCACACGCACTACAGGTCCTACACACCCTTCAGTGACACCATCCCTTTTTTCTTTTTCTGGAAGTACAAGTCCACAGTGCACAGACGTTGTCCCAATCGGGAGGGCCAGCCCATTATACATTGGTAACCAAACCCATGAACTCAGGGGGGCCAGAGGTGGACGCCATGCGTCGTAGGTTGGATGCAAAGGGAGGTAAAGTTTTACATGTGCACTAACGCGCGCATGATCGCCATCTAGCCGCCTCCCGGAGGGGGCGGGCATCACGGATGGGCATGGTCGCATTGCTGATTGACGTGCCGTTATCAGCCATAGGAGGAGGGAGCGGGAAGGGCGATGTGTCCACATCCTTTTGGTGTATGACGGGGTAGAAGGCCAGAGGAAGGGCTGACCCAGCCTGTGGTCGGTTAAAAAATAGGAAAAGGAGCTGGGCCACGTAGTTGACATGGAGCACTGGGGCAGACAAACACACAACAAACAGTGGGGTAAGATTCACTGGGATCAGCATCCGCGGGGAGGGTATTGGCGTGGTACACACTGGTGAGGGCCGCCGCCGTGGGGGGGGGGTGCACTCCATCAGGTGGAGTGTGTAGCAGCAACACAGGGCAGAAGAAATGCTGGGTATAAAGCTGGACGGTGTCCCGAGGGTACTGTGTGCCTGGCATGTCATATGTAAAGGGCCCTGATGGCGAGGAACCAGTTACATTAGGGACTCAAGGTCGAGAGTTCGTTGGAAGGGTCCAGCTCTGACGATCTGTGAGGAGGCAAGTACACAGGGTAGCATTGGAGGGACATGGGGGCACGCGGCGGGCAGGGTGGGGCAGAGCAGGAGGTGTTTTCTTCTGTTCGGCATTGGGCGGGGGGGGCGGGGCTAGACAGGGCGCGCTGAAGTTCTCCAGTCGTCCGGGTCAAATGGATTGGGATTTGTAGAGCAACGCGGGACGCAGTCAGCCAAGACGTCGGTGACTGCATCCAGGACTTGCTTCTGGTACTGACCTATGGTTTTTCTGGCAGCCCTGGAGCCTCCTAGTCAGTCAAAGAGTACCTTGTACAGTGTCCGCGGAACGGCCAGGCGCCCAGCAATGCGTAGGTCACGACGGAGGGCATGGGAGCGCCAGCGTGAGACCGAGGCCGGGTCCGGCCAGTAGTGTAACCATGCGCGCACTAGGGGGTGGGAGGGGTCGCGGTGCGCGAACACTCACTGTACACTGAGGTTGTAGCGCGTGTGGCACAGCGGGCAGATGTGAGGGGGGGGGTCGTCACGCCAGAATGTTGCATAGTGCCTGTAGCCGTGCCGGGACTGCAGGCCAAGGAGCCACTTATGCCAGGCCAATCGGCGGTACTTCATGGGACACCAAGAGACTGGGTGGATATGTTCGTGGGAGTGTTGGGGTACCAGGTCATGTGTCCATACCTTGTGAGGGGGCAGCATTCGCTCTCCATGCCTGATGACGTCCCAGGGGGTTTGTTTGGCCTCTGGGGGGGGGGGGGGGGCAGCGGTGCACCATACTTGGCATGCTTATCAGAGCATTCCTGATGGACGTGTCCAGTATGACCCTCGATCCATTCAACAGGCTGGTTCTTGCAGAGGAGGGATTCTCTGGCCTGGAATACCCATCTGGCGTGCCGGATCGGTCTCCGAGTGCCAGTGGTGGAAGCGATAGATCCTTTGCAGTCGACTCGCAGGGGGATGTGGGGGAGAGAGAAGTGGGATCCTAGCAGGAGTCCTCTCACCTCAGCTTTATATGAATTCGGGCTCCCGCGGACTCAACACATCACTTTGCGCCAATCGTGAAGCACTGCAGAGGCGCCAGAGGCAGGGGGCGAGCCGAGACGACTGCCATCGGTGTACGTACAGTCAGGTTGGGTTCCGGTACCGGGGATGATGTATGCAGTGAGTCGTGCCACGGAGGTCACTTCACCAGCGTTTCTCAGGAGGCGCCGGGCCTATGAAGTGACAGGTAGAGGGAGCATGGTAGACGTGGTGGGGGGGCCTAACAACTCAAGAGCTCGGGTGTACATACTATAGGGGGACATTGGCCGTTTCGTGTGTGTGCGCAGGCTGGATAGTCGGGGGTTGCGGTGTAGCGAGTCAAGGACGCAAGTGGGCTGGAGCATGGCTAGACTACGGAGTCCCAGACCATGGGAGCGGTGGGTATAGAGAGTTTTTCTGGCGACCAGGGATGGTATACCTGCAACTCCAAGGACGAAACGCTCTATTGCTTTGGAGAGCTCGGAAACTTGTACACTGTCGAGTGGGAAACACTCGGAACGGTACAGTACCCTGGGGATGATCACTGTGTTAGCTAACAGGACACGATCCAGGGTCTGGATCGGGTGTGAGTTTAAATCAGCGAGCTGGCCGAGGAGTTCGTCAGCAATGATCCGAAACCCGCGGCGTAAATCAAGGTGAGCTGGGAGGGGGTGCCCGAGGTGGGGGAGGTAGGATATCTGTTTCAGGGGTTGCTCGGACGTGTCAGCCCACCAAGGTAGGGAGGGGCAAGAGATCGGTAACCAAAAGTCTGAACCCGCCTGTAGAGGCGCGGGTGGATGTCGATACTTCGGCAGGGAGGGTGACAGGGGTTGGGGGTTGCAGAGAGGGAGCGCCTTACTCTTCACGACGTTCAACTGGCACCTGATGAGGTTTAGAGCCCTTTGGACGATCTCTGCTGTGTGTGGTCCCTGGGAGGGCGGCACAGGGGTGGAGACGTCGTCAACATAGGCCGAAAAGACAAGTCCCTGGGAATGCATGTACCGGAGTGGGATCTCAAACACGAGGACAAACAGGAAGCATGAGAGGGGGCACCCCTGCTTCACTCCATGTGTCCTCAAGAAGATTTCATCTGGGGAGCTTCGGATGAATGTGGACCCATGCTCAAGCACCGTGGTGATTTTGCGCAGTAGCTTGGCAGGGGTCCCCATTCACTCAAGGAGTTCCCGGATGAGTATCTTAGGCGGACTGTCAAACGCGTGGTACATGTGGAATGCAAAAAAGAACTCCCATGGGGTGTCTGTGTCGATGTAATTTAGAAAGGTTTGAGTGGCATGTGAAGTAGATATCCCCTGACGCCCCCCAAATTGACCTGAGTGGAGGAGGGGTGACAGGAGTGGGTACAGCTTTTTATAGCACCATCTCATGAGCAGGCAATAGATGCAGTTGCTCATGGCAATGGGTCGCCAGCGGTCAGGGTCTTGCCAGCATCCCTTCCCTTTAAATATGCAGAAGATCTCAGAGGTTAGCCAGGACTGGGGAGCGGAGCCTTGGTCGTAACACAGGACTAGGCACTGGTGCACGAGTGAAAACACGTGGTCTGGAAGGACCGCGAGCAGGTAGGGTGGGACTCCATCGGGGCCTGGGGACTTCTTGCGGGCGGCACGTGCCAGCTCGCGAAGTTCTGCGACGGTCGGGGGGGGTACATCATCTAGCTCTGGGTGTCGGGGGATGAGATCAGCAGCCGAAGCACTCCAAGGGGAGTTACGCTGTAGAATTCTCTGGATCTTGCTGTTGGGGACTGGGAGGGTGGAGGGGGCGGGGGGGGTAAGGAGGGTGTGCTTGACCCGTCGGAAAAAATATTTTTGACCTTCTTTTTGCTTGACGGGCCAATTGATTTACAAACTGGCTCCAGTGAGACGCGTCGGTGGATGGGCTGGCAAGAGGAGTATTGGCAGAGTTGACCTGTCGCATGGCATCCAGCATGCGGTGACACAGTTTGTCGTAAGTGAGCTGGACGTCGGTGTAACATTCGGGCGCGGGGACATCTTGGGAGCAGGAGGCAATTATAGTACGATAGAGTTGCAAGTCCCGACGGTTCCAGAGCGCGCACCGCGGTTCAGGGAGGCGGGGGGCTGTCCAGGGTATGGTTCTAATCACTATTTGGTCGTGATCGGACGCTCCATGTCCCGACTTGAAGTCGATGACTTCGGCAGATGAAGTGTTGAAGATACCGTGGAACAGGCGGCTACCATATGCACGATCTATGTAGCTCTTAGTTCCAGCGAAACGCCGAACTCGGGTGTATGGCACTGACGTTGCGTGTGGCAGCAGGAGCTCAGTCAGTACTCCAGACTTCTCCTTGGCTATCAACCAGGGCCACAGATTGGTAGTGAGGGTGGTGGCATGAGAGGAGTGTGTGGTGCCGTTGAAGTCTCCCAGCAAGATTATGTTCTCACGGAGGAGCGAATCGATGATGGGCTCGCAGGGGCGTTTGTCCCCAATTTCATGTGGCCCATAGAACGACGCGATGCGTACGAGGGGGATGAGGGGGCTGGGGTGCAGGTGCAGTTGGGTGGATACGAGTACGCCGGGTATGTGTACTTTGAGAGGGGGGGGCTTGGGGGACATGGATGTGTGTACTAGGATTGCCATGCCATTTTTGGAGGTCGGGGAGTCGTATAGTAGATGGTAGTTCCAGTGGAGTGCCACTCGTTCATAGTCTATGGAGTGGTGCGCGGATGTCGGTTTGACCTCTTGTAGGCATAGGGTGTGTGGTAGAGTGGGAAATCCAGAGAGGAGGTGGCACAGGCTATTGGGCGTGATTTCAGGGCCGCCAACGTGAGGGAGGCATGTGACAGTAAGTCGCCTGTCGGGGAAATGGAAAACTGCTGTGGGCCACTTGCTTGGGCACGTGGGCAAGGGGTGTTACCTTCAGGGGTAGCACTATCAGGACGTGGTGTACGATTCGCTGTGTGTGAGTCCATCATATTTGTCTGAGCTGCAGCCTCGCTACACAGATGCGTGGCGAGTGGTGAGGTGAGGGGGGGGGCGGCGAGTGACGGATTGATTGCATGCAGGGGCATGGGTTGCAATGACAGTAAACACCGAAACGAGTGGAGGACCATAACACAGTGCAAACTCACAATCACACAGTAGCGTTTATAAAGACCAATGAAGGAGAGCAGGCAGGCACTTGCAAACACCATCGAGCATCAGTCTGGATCGTTGAAGAGCGGTGCGCGCTGTACCATGCAAGAGGCGGAGGATTCACGCCCAGCGGCGGGGAGGTCCACAGTATTTCGTGGCATCAGTTCTCTGGACACTGAGGTTGCACATATGGGGGGGGCGGGTGGCGGCGCAAAAGCGAAGCGCCAGGATATGGGCAGCATGTAACAGGGTAGCAATGACTCTGTGAGCAGCGGCCGTAACAGTATGTACTCCGACGCATACGTGTCTAGTGAGGATACAGAGTGCAACTAGATGAGGGTAGTTCCAATCACCAAGGCGCAGCTGGCGCAGCATACGTAGAAGACCATGGTGGGAGGAGACACGCTGGCCTGTGTTGTCGAGCAGGGCGTGCAGAGTTACTTGTAGAAGATAGCCATTCAACGGACGTGAGGCATCATCGTGAGCATCTGCGGACAGTGGTGGAGGTAGGGTAGAGAGATCAGTTGGGTTGGTGGAGAGGTTGGAGAAAGGAGCCATCACTGCGCGCGGTGTCCGAGCCTGGGCTGACGGGAGCAGAAGCCTATGGAAGAACTGATGGCACTGGGGAGGGTCGGTCTTGCGTGTTGAAGTCAGGAACACTGAAAGGCACCAGTGGCGCTGTGTTGCCGGCTACAGCCAGGTTGACCTCGTTAAGTGCTGGTGCAGGTAGGTCGGAGAGGGCAACCGTACACAAACGCTGATCAAGGCTTTCTAAGGTGTCGTTGTCTGGGCTGCCTGAAGTGAAGTAGACAGGGCCAGGGAGGGTAGCTCCGTAGGAGGCTCGGGCAGATGAAACGGCCTGATATTTAATCAGCAGGATGCCTGACTGTTGAAAAAGCTGGTGGCCTTGTACAGCCCCAAAAGTGGCGGCGGAACGGAGGATCTCAGTGACGTCATATGTCGGGGGGAACCGTATGAGTGTATAAGGGGGCGCAACAGTGCGGGTAACATTCTTGGCGCTGAGTCGCTGCTGTGTGGTGGCGCATACTACAATAATCTCGCCGAGGTTCTTTATTTCCTGCACTGCGGGCTGGATGAGGACCTTCTCACGCACCATGGCAAAGACGTCATACTTGTTGAGGAGTATGAAAAACGCAAATTCTTGCCGGAGCGATGAATTCATTTCAATCGCATCTCGAATTTCAGGGGAGGGGTTTTTCTTCCTCTTGGGCCCCCTTCTTTGGAAACGTGGCTGATGTGTGATAACCAGCGCGTTGTCTTTGACCGATTCGTGCAAAAGCCCCAAGGGGACTTGTATTTCTGCCAAAAGCGTCCTGTTCTTGGTAAAAGCGAGACAGAACATCCGTGGGGACATGGAAATCAAAAAGCTTAAACCCGTCGGGGCAGGAGTCCACCAGGATAGGCCAAAACTCTTTTTTGATCTCCGGTGCAAGGATGTCCCGTAGCACGGTTGATGTGTCATCGGGGCTGAGGCTGTTTAGCATGAGCATAAGGGGCAGGGTCGCGGTGATGTCCCATGTCACCTCAGACCCCTCGTAATTGAGGACCACTTTTGAAGGCACATCAATGCGCAGCTGAAACAGCGTGGCTTGTGGGTGGTAGATTGAGTCTGACACTGCTTCATTAGGGGCTACTCCCGGGAGAAGCTCGACGGTGCGCGCCACATGTTTTTTTGGTAGAGGGGATGATGTGAGGTGCATTATGATGAGAGGGTGGTCTAGAGGGCTTGTATGTTCTACGATGAGGTTGGTATTGGCATCTCTCACCGCCAAATGGAGTATGGGACACACAAAGGATAGGTATAGGAACGAGAGCGTAGGTATGAGGTCTATTCTTCGGTCCAGCAACGTGGCAAAACTGGTGTCGGCAACATTGGACCTAGAGATGTAAGCTAGCCATATGTATGTGGTCTTTTCATTTTTAGAGAAGCGAAGAAAGGATACTAGTTGTTTTACTAATGTTTTGTGGGAGTAAAATGGGGGCTCATTGTCAAACGGAGGAAAGGAAGGGAGCATAACGAAAACAGTAAGCCCCGCTAGTTTATTCCATTCCATGGACGGAAGGTCTGCAATGGAAAATGACTGTAAAAAACCACTATAAGGGTGTCCGTCGCCATAGACTAACACTTGTGGTGCCCGATTCAGGGAGGCAAGGAGGCTTGGTGGCGGTAGTGGGGAGGCATCATGGTATACTAGTGGAGATGAGGACAAAATGTCCACTTTCGAGAAACGTGACTGCCCGCGGACCGGGATTTTACCGGCTTGTACGTCCTTACTTAAGTCTCGTGTCTCCGGAAAAGCCTGTAGGGAGGGTGCCGTGGGGCCGGAAAATGGGGTTTGTGATGACTTGGACCGGGTCCGTAGGGAAAAGGAGCGGTGCACGAGGTGCAATGTCGGTTAGCGCATCTAATTCGGGGGGCCGGGTGTCATGAGGCATTGGCGCTTTAGATGCTGTAACAAAAGCATTGCGGCGAACCTGTTTGGATGTATCCACACTCACAGCGTCGGCTCCGGTGAGATCATGGGTATGTGGGCCATCATGTGGATCTACGGGCAAAGAGGAAGGTGTAAGCGGGACGGTCAACGCGGGTAGTTCGGTGTGGGCGTCCATTGCCGCATCGCCGAGTGGGTTCGGGCTCTCATTATCCTCTTCGAGCAAGAGAGATTCCGTATCGTTTTTTTCATCCGCTGCCTCCGAGAGAGCAGCTTCATCGTCCATTTTTTTGCCATCATCTCATTTTTCACTTTCAACCTCCATAGGAGCAAGGCCGCTTGGGGTACGCTTTTTTTTAATATTCTCCGGGGCAACAAAGGATTGTTCTTGACGAGCAATGGAAGGTGGTAATGAGCGGGTAACGTGCGGAGCGGTCCCCGTGCCAAGGTGGCTTTGTACGTGTGCAAGCATTGTGTCAATGCTTTGGCGATGTTTGGGCTTAGCCTTCAAGGTTGCGGCCGTGGCCTTTGTTGCCTCTCCTTCTTTTTCTTTGCCTTTTTCTCTAAGATGCAATGGACGAGGGGCCTATGCTGGGGTCAGAAGCAGCGGAAGTAGGCAAAGGTGTAGGAACGAAATTGGGTGATGAAGAGTCGCGAGCCGTAGATTCAGACATTACAGAACATTGAACGATAAAGTGCGGGTAACGGTTCAATGGACGTAAAAGAAAGAGTTTAGGTCAAAGACAGAAGATTGCAGACCCAAAGTGACAGGAAAAAGAGGAAGTCTTCGAAAAACAGACAGCTCCTGCTTTTCCCACGTCGTCAGTCGCTCGCGCGCAGGTCGCATGTCAGTGACACCCTCCTGGTGGGCGAGCACTTCTGCAACTGGCTCAAGCCCCCACTCAGGACTACCACTCCTACACGCACGCTCTACTGGGTGGCGTTGAAGGAGAAGTCACAAGCCCTAGCGGCTGACCTGTGAGATTGCGAGAAAAAACAGAGCTACTAAGCGTCTGTGGCCTAACAGGGACGCGACAACGCGTTTCCCTGCTAGGGCTTGGAGGGAAGGAGTGCTCTTTGGCGTACACAGCGCATATGTTGATTGAGTCGGACTCCCTGCTCTGCCACAGGCAGAGGCGGAGTTATTTGTTTGTGTGATCAGCGCCCTTGTTTAGCAGGGCATGAAAAAAATCGATCACTGCTGTACCAATCATTCTGACCATCCCACCTGTAAAGCAAAGGCAATTGACTGAGGTTTGCGGCTGAGGAACCAAGACTACCTCCACGTATTATACACTTCTCAGGTAGCCCTATAATACACTGTCCTCAAACCTCAGTACAAGCAAGCAAGCTTAAGCAACTCCACCCGTCCTCTTAGAGAACGTGGGGTGGAGCCCCTGGGTAACCTAAACAAGGGTTGTACCGAGCGCACCACACGTGGCCTACCCTTTAATGCGTGTGTGAATGCACGAACATGCACGAGCTTTCCAACGTGTCAAGCTTGATCAATCTTTCCCTTTCCTGCTAATCTTACCCACAATCATTCACTCCACCAGGGGGTGGCCCCACCTGGGCTTACCTACCTTACCTACCGCTGGAGAGTGGAGCAAGTTGAGTGAAAAAGCAAAGCACAAGCGAGACACGACGCTATGCATAAGTATGTAGGTGAAATTCTTGATGTGGCGGCGGTAGAAGTTGCAGGCCCCAATGAAACTGCTTACGTCATGCAGTCCTTTCCTGGAATCTTCATGTCGTACCTTAGCATCCATCAGGGGTTTGGCCTTAAAGGCCGCTGCGGTCCACCACCCATAGCCAATGTCGAACCCCAGGTACTGCATAGTCTCCTGCATGAATTCACACTTCTCCTGCTTGACTCTGGTGTGGTTCTCCTGGCAGACCGCAAAGAACTCGCCTAAGAGGATTAGGTGGTCCTCTTGGGTATTTGTTCCCAGGCATACATTGTCGACGTGTGCTTCCATTTGGGCGCCCCGGGATATGAGTTCATGCACCACAGGTCTTCGACGTAGGATGGATAGGATCTTGTTCATCAGCTCTTGGAAAAGAGCGGGTGCGTTGGCAACGCCAAAGGGCATGACCTTCCACCTGAACACCCCTCCCTGAGGTGATGAAGGCTAGGAGTTCCTGGGCATTGGGCGTCAGGTTCATTTGCCAGAATCCACTTCGCTTGTCCATCTTCGTCTTGTAGCGGCAGGAGGCTCCTTTCTCGAGGGCTGACTCCATATTAGGAATGGACCCTGAGTGGTTCAACGTCTTCTTGTTCAGCTCTTCATAGTCCACTACCAGCCGTTTGGCTGCAAACCCTTGCTTAGCCACCAGAAAACAGGGGCTGCAGTGTTGGGGGTAGTCCCCATTTTTGTACTCCAGGACCAGACCAGCGTCGAAACATTCTTGCATCCGTCGCTCTATCTCATCAGCCCGCTCTCCAGCAGCCGGATAGGGCCTCCTTCTTATCTTGTGACCCACGAACTCGGGCTTCAGCTTGAGGTCCATCTGTACCAGCCTGTCACAGGATGCTGGAAGGGGTAGTTCTCCGAAATACCTCCAGGTAGGTCCTGATCAGCTTCTGCACTCTAGGGTACAAGAGTTTGATCGTGTCCTCCATGTCCTCGTCAGAGTGTAGATTGCTTGCCCCTTGGTGTATAGAAGCAGGGAGGTGATCCTCAACCGGCTCAGCGTCCTTGGTCGTATCCTTCAGTCCTTGATAGGCGTATAGAAGGTCTTGTTCCACAGTCTCAGGTGGTTGGTGACAACATAGGCACACTTGAGGGGGTTCGCATACGCATTCCTCCGAGAATTCATCCTCCTCTGGGGTCCTCACATGGGCACCCCATACGCTGTACCTGAGCTTCAGATCCACCCCTCGTTGCCAGGTGGTAATCTTCTGTTCTAGGTCCTCCCTCAGTTGGAAGATATCTCCCAAAGACCCTTGCTTCAACGGCCATGAGCTGCGGGTAGGCCTAGCATAGCATAGCGTTTTCGCCACCAATCTCCTCTTGGAGTCCACGTACTCTCTCAGCCTGGATTCGGGGTCCAAGTCGTCGTCCAGGGGCTCCTCTCCCCTCATGGAGAGTAGGGGCTTCAGTGGGGCAGTGTAGTCGGCGTTCTTTACTTCCTCCACGCAAGTCTGCACAAAGAAGGCGTCAGGCTTCTTTGTCGCCATCAGGGTGCATAGAGCTCGGTAGCTCGGATAGCCCACAGTCTGAGACTACATCAGGATTACATACACGGCAGGGGGAGTTGGGGGCAACAGTGTCTGACAGGATGTACTCGTCTCCCCCAGGAGTAGTCTCCACAGTGTTTCGAGGTCGTAGTTGATTTTTCGGGACGTTCAGGGTGTAGCCGCTGCTCTCACGTTGAATTTCTTGGACCTTAGCGGGGTCCAGATCTTCCCAGGACACTGGAGCTAGGCTCCCGTCCACCACGCTTAGCATGCTCCCAAATCCAGGTTTCCCGATGGGCGCCTTGCGGCCTATAGGCACGTAGATGGCGCCATCCGGCAGATGGATGGAGGTGATCGTCAGCTTGTCCAATACAGTACGCCAGTACTCATTTCCCCCATGGGCTCCCCAATCGGGAGAGCACAGGACAATGCGGGAACGTTCCACCGCCACCTTGGTCAGGACCCTCCCTGGTTCACTGAATCTTGGGTTCCCGTAAGCCGTCCCGAAAGAGGGCCAGTAAAATCTATAGCAGCAATTTTTCCCTTTGCTGCAGTAGAGGTCCAGGACATGTTGCTTGTCGCTGGCGAATAGCTCCACGTTAAGGTCGTCCCGGGAGTATCCCGGCTCCTTCGGACCTTGATCTAGGACCGCCCCCGACAGCTGATAGTCCTCAGCTTTGGAGGCGACCATCATGGTTGAGGGCTCCCTCTTGCATACCCTCAGGTAGCTAGACATGTGCTCAGACTGCTCCAGAGGTACAGATTCCCAGCCGTCACCATGGTCCACTTGGAGGACGTAAGGTGCTTGCAGGGTGAGGGATAGAATCTGGGAGTGCTCGACGAAGAAGTCGGTCCCCATTACAAAGTCGAAGGCTTCGGTGTCCATCACGTAGAACCGATGGGCAATGCTTCTAGAACCCATGGGCACTTCCACCTGACAGCCCCCACAACTGTGCACCACATGCCCATCCCCCATGCGGATGGCTGTGGTAGGCAAGATGTTCTTCAGGCCCCCACAAGGTAAGGTTTTCCTAGCCACAATAGATATAGTGGCCCCAGTATCCGGTACCCCCAGGTATTCACGTCCCCCAAGACGAATACGACCCCAGAACACCAGGTCTGTAAGCCCTCTGGAGCGTCCCTGTCAGAACTCCGCGGGGCAGGTCACTTCGAACCCCTTCTTCTGGAGTTTCCGCGCCATGCGCATGAAACGGGAGCGCTTGCGGGCATTGGACTGGTCCCCATTGTCGTTAGCACGGTGGTGCCTTGTCCTTGTTGGCCTTGCGTCTGGGAACGGGTCGTAGGTCACGTGTTGGGTTGCCCCCCAGAGGGCTCAGGGTTCCCCCCTGGCGTAGAATTGGGGTCCCCTCCGGACGGGTTCAGGGTCTTGTCCTTGACAGGCTTGCGGTCGCCGCCTCCTTGTCCCCCTTTGCTTTTGCCACCCTGGCTTTTGGAATTGCCCTTACACTTGCCTTGGCCATTGTCCTTGTTGGCGTTGCCCTTGCCACCGCCCTTGCCCACTGGCGTCCTCGGTCTTAAGCTTCGCCGATAGGCGTTGCTTATGGTGGCACTCGTCCTCGTAGTGCTTCCTCTTCCCGCAGAAAGCACAGGTGATGGTACACCTGTAGTTGTCCGGCACCTTCGCCTTGCCCCCGATGTTGGCCTCTTCCTTCTTCGCCTGGACCACGAAGCAGTTCCGCTGGTCGCAGTCAGGGGCGTGAAGCACGGAACCCTGCTCGTCTCTGGCATCACACCAGAAGAGATCTTGGACATTGCTCATGATACGAGCATTTTTGGGGGTAGGCCCCTGTCCGGGTCTGTGTCCTTAGTACCCACGGCCTTGGTTCCAGAGCCGCCTCCTCCAGGACGAAAGGCGTTCAGGTGCTGGTCGCTTTCCTTTTTCAGCGCTAGCTCCAGAAGTAGCACTGACAGATCCTCGTAATTGGGGGCTCTTGCCTTGCGCTCTGCCGTTGACCGGCACTCATCCAGCAGCTCTCGAGGGAGCTTGGCCACCAACCAGAAGAGCAGCTTGTCGCTGCCGTAGGAACCAGGCGTCAGTCGCCCTACCCAGTGGTCCAGGTCGGCCAGCAGCTCGGAGATCCTCGCAGGCTTGGGGTTGTTGGGCAGCACACCCAGGTTCTGGATCTCCGCTCTGATGGAGAGGTCGGTCTCCCAGGTCGGGTACTGCCGCTCCAAGGCAACCAACACGTCGGCGAAGGTGGCGGACTTTGTCACGATCTGCTTGACCTGCTTCTCCAGGTACTTGGTCTTGCAGCACTGCAGGAGCAGATCGCACTTTACTCGCCCACTAGCACGGGTTTGGCCGGTCATCCTTAGGAACCGGCCAAAGTTCTCAGCAAACTCGCTGAGATCCTTCCCCGTGAGCTCAGGCAAGTTCACCACAAGTTTGGGGGCGGCTATTGCCTTAGCCTCCTGTGACCTGCGCCCATCAGGGCGCTTTGTCTTCCTCCTCTTCTTCTTCTTCATCCCGCTCGGGTTCTTGGGCCCCTCAGGGCCATCGTCCTCCGAGGGCAAAGCAGAAGACATAGATGGCGGCTCATCGTAAGAAGGATCGCCGCCCAGGTCACTAGAGCCGTAGGGCTCCACATCGACCATAGCCCTTATGGCTGTCAGCCCCAACCGCTCCAGCTCGGCTCGCGTGGAGTTCTCCACGTGGCTGTAGGGGGGCTGGGCTGTTATTGTTATGAAAGGGCTTCTGGGTATCACAGCAGGGGTCGGAATCGGTCGGATCCTCAGGCTTCCGAGGGTGTTCGTAAGCCCCGCCACCAAATGATTGGCTTGTACTCGATGAGGTGAAACTCCCACGGTGGTAGGTGACACTTCGGGGGAAATCAGGGGCTCCAGTTTAGCCGGAATTTCTTGAGTTAGATTTCAATTTCAGAGGTGGCTCCTCGGAGAGCCTCTCGTATCTCCGACCGCGTCAGTAACCTGTTTGAGGATCTCCCTGATCCTCTGCTTCTTCCATCAAAAGACTCAGGGCCACGTAGGCCACTCAGGGAAGTGAAATCAGGTGCTGGCATAGTATAGCCAGGTTCGGGTGCCGCATAGCCAGGTATCTCACTCATGTACACGCCCGCCTTGGGTCTGTGATAGCCATCCTGATAGCAGCGCGGCATAGGCTCAGGAACAGCAGTGTAGGTGGAGCTGGATGCCACTGGTTCGCTGACTGCAGTTGCCATTGGTGGCACAGTTGCGACTGGAGTCACACCATAGGTGGGGTAAGGCATCCCAGTAAAGCCTAGACCCTCGCCCATAGGTGGAGTGGTTGTGGGTGCGGATGTAGCTGGATGTCTGGCTGGGAGTGTAGTGGTTGTTGGAGAGGGTACTGCAGGGAAATCACAGGCGCTTGGCGCGCTCTCAACAGGTGTGTCCTTGAAGGGCACCTCGTCGGATGGACCGTATTCATCTCCAAGGTAAACCTCTTCGGCTCCCATGTCCACTGCTTGCTTCTCCTTCTCCTTCTCTTTGCCTTCAGGTCCTCGAACGGATAGACCACTAAAGGCACCTCTCAAGCCCTCCAGGGAATCATCCCCGAGCCCACTTAAGGGCACTGAAGGTACAGGCTCCTCAGGTTCAGGTTCACCAGCAGGTTTGGGCGCTGGCGCTGGCTTGGCTGGTGCAACTGAGGGCGCTGTCGTCTCGGCAGTGTCCTTGGTGTCCATATTGGTTTCCTTTGCCCTTCAGTGGAGTCAGTCTCGACGTACTGGTCTTACTGCACGGGGTTGCAGGTACGCAAAGACTGAAAATCTCTGCTACCAGAAAGTTAGAACAGGCTTTCACTGTTGATTGCTTTGATGATATTGTTTTGTTGATGCCCCTGCTTGCTCCTGCTGCTTCCTGATGTAGTTGAAGTTTTGCAAACAAATAAGTTTTGATGAAACCAACCCATATAAGTATCCACAGTTGCAAGGCAAAGGATCAACAAAGAAACTCACAATAACTACAGATTTATGAAGAGATAGTTAGAAAATATCCTACAAACATGGACAAACTGCCCACATGGGCATCCTCTCTTTTCCAGTGCCATCTACAGATGTGCACTCTTTGTTTTGGGTCCCATACGTGGTGAGGTGGCATGGCTTGTGGCGCTGAGGTCACTGCCATGTCACATGGGATCTTGCTACTTAGCTAGGCTGACTGGGAATTGAACCCAGGACCTCCCAAAAAGAGGTCCACAGCCCCCTAGGGTGCACACCACTAGGTTAGCTAAGCATTCATGAGAAAACAGAGAAAAAGGTATGGGCTCTGGATCAATGTCAGCGCCTCAGTCAGTCCCGGAAATGGTGTATAAGATCAATCAGTTGGGGGGTCAGGGGTCCACAGAACATCCATAGTTCAATGCTTTGTTTTATAGGTCAAAATGTCTTGTCACTCCGTTTTTGGATAGACCAATACTAAGTTAAAAATGTGTTGTGCCTTTAGGCCTCTTTATAACAACTAAAGCTAACCTTTTGGCAGGGAAATACACTTTTTTTTACTTACTAGAGAGCTCGAATTCAATGTTGGTCGGGTGTCCTCCTAGCTTGACACTAGAGCAGGCATGCTGGCAAGGGCTCGTTAGAGTATCCCTAAGCCAGTCTTGCCTCCTGACATGACGACACGACCACTCGGTGCTCTACCGTCAAATGTTCTCTTTGGGGGACACACCTTCGGGCTTGTAAGTAAGTAAGTAAGGGCGGCGGCGTCCGCAGCCTCATCTGACATCACCTTGTTTGTTTTATATGGTGGCCGCCTCTGACGGGAAGGGGAGCTCTACACCATCAGTTCCCCTTGCGTCTCACTTCACGGCCGAGAACTTCAACCAGGTTCCCTTGGGGTATGACCGTCGGTAGGTTTCAGTCACTCGCTGCCGTCTCAGCTCAATCATGTCCCCCGTCGAAGGATCATCCGGCCTTTCCCCCCCAGCACAGCCTTTAGGGTGCCTGCAGGCGGGTATCCTGTGGATAGCCGTCGCCGACAGCGCAGCATTGCTCTTAACCACATTCGACCACTCCCGATCCCTGATGAGCTGGAGTACCCGGTTAGCTCCCGGAAGCACTTGGTTTTCCTGCATCCGTGGCTGGAGGCCAGGGGGTGACCGTTTCCACGTTCCCCAGGGTTCCACTCACGCGTGAACCTACGTGTACGCAGGTCATTGACGCCGGGAGACCTCAGGGTCAACCCTCACCCCTGCGGATGCCTCACATCTGTTCGCAGGGCTGACTATCCGTGGTCAGGATCCGCACCGTCGGCCCATGGTTCACGACTCCATGGCGACTAGTTTCCCAATCCCACGGGGCTGTTGCTTGGCGCTTTTTGTCGCCCATTTTTCCTAGATCTGATTCGTCCCCAACCCCGGGATACCCGGTTCGCCTTTGCCTCATCCTGTCACTGGCCCACTCCCCGCGTCAGGTGGTTTCCCAATCCCAAGGGGCGCTTGTGCAGCCCCTGCCACACGCCTTCCCGGGCCCCGTCACCTCATCCCATCCCTCGTCCTGTGTTTTTACTGAAGCGGGCTGCCAGCAACCCAGTCGTGCGGGCCCACAGGATACTCATCCATCCGGGGACCGTTTCGGGCTCCTTGCACGGGTCGCTCCTATCCCGTCCCCTCTTCCCGCGCACATGTTGTGTTCTCCTCACCAGCCCCTGATGATCTAATCAGGGGTGTCAGGCCACATTTCCCATGTCAATGCCCTATTGACCTACCTGTGTATGGCACCAGAACACAGCGCCTCTCAGCAGCTGTGGCCCAGCAGGGACGCCACTACAGGTAACCCTGCTAGGGCTTGGAGGGTTGGTGTGTTCTGTATGCGTGCACCGCATGTGGTCTGTCTGTCCTTGGCGTTGTCGTTCAGACCTCGGAATCCCTGCGGAAGGCCGTTCTGTTGTTTGTTCCTCGCCAATCCTGGCTGGAGGTCCTTCATTCTTCTGTCCCCGCCATATCTGGCTCGGGCGCATTGCTGTTTGTGTGATCTGCGCCCTTGGCCCTGCAGGGTCGGCAGCCCTAATGATCTACCTGTGTTTGGGCACGAGAACACAGCGTTTTTTTGCGGCTGTGGCTTAGCAGGGACGCCACTACACGTACCAGTGCTAGGGCTTGAAAAGGTGGAGTGCTCTGTATACGTGCCTCGCTTGTGTAGGTGGTGACCATGAAGAAGTCATCCAGCCCCTCCGTTTACAGGGGGGCGGGCTTCAGTGGTTGTTCCCTCGCCATTCCTGGTGGCGGATGCTTTACCCTTCTGTTCCCGCTAATCCCAGCTCGGGCATTTTGCTTTGGGCGTGAACTGCGCCCTTGGTTTGGCGGGGTGGGCGGCCCAGAGTGCACCCCTTCACCCTACATGTCCCACTTGCAGAAGGAGTGACTCATGCATGGTGGGGGTACGGAGAGGCGTAGCTACCAGCCCTTACGTCTGGCCTGCTATACCCGGATAACCGGGCCCGCCTCCGCGCGGCTGGTTGGGTCCAGCTCTAGCGCGGAGAGGCATAGCTACGAGCACTAACGTCTGGTCTGCTATATCCGGATAACCGGGCCTGCCTCTGCGCGGTTGATCGGGTCCGGCTGCGGTGGAGAGAGGCGTAGCTACCAGCACTCACGTCTGGCCTGCTATACCCAGATACGCGGGCCCGCCTCTGCGCGGCCCCTCAGGCCCCGCTCCTGCACGCACAGGCCTTCAGCCCCAGATGATCCAGTCCGGGGTGCCAGTCCGCCACTTGTCCGTGGATGATCAAGTCCGGGGGGCGACGGCTCCTGCTGCTTGATCCGCCCCGGATGATTCAGTCTGGGGATTCAGGTCTCATTTCACCGGATGATGCTGTCGTCTTGTTTTCGCGGCTCCTTCTTGTTTTGCCCAGGATGTTCCAGTCCAGGGCACTCCATGGCCTCGTCACTGCATCGCTGCATCACCACGGCCTCGTCTGGGTCTGAGCATGACTGCATCACCACGTGCTCCTCCTCCTCGCTGCTTCACTGCTTCTCCACAGCCTCGTACTCCTGGCTGCCGTTCCGCATCACCACGGCCTCGTCCACTTGTCAACATCCCTGCATCACAGCGGCCTTGTCCTCATTCTTGTTTCCCTGCATCTCCCTGGCCTCTTCCTCATCAGCCCTTCTCTGCATCACTGCGGCCTGATCCTCATGACTGCATCTCTGCATCATCGCAGCCTCATCCACAGCACTGCTTCTCTGCTTCACCATAGCCCCATCCGCATCAATGCCGCACTGCATCTCCTCGGCCTCGTCCTCATCACTGCATCATTGCTGCATCCGGACATGTCTCCTTCGTTGCACCACCTCACTCTCGGCCTCATGTCTCATTCACTTCTGGCCGCCACTTCCCTCTGGACGCTCCTGTCCCGGGGCCAGGGGCTCCTCTTGCTTGATCCGCCCCCGAGGATCCTGCCCAGGGCGTCAGGCCACTTTTTCCCCGATGATGCAGACCTGAGGGTTGTGGCCGCTCCTTCTTGTTCTGACCCGGATGATCCAGTCCAATGCATCAGGCCGCCACTTGTCCCTGGATGATCCAGTCCGGGTGGTGGCGGCTCCTGGTCCTTGATCCGCCCCGGATGATGCAGTTCTGGGCGTCAGTTCTCATTTCACCGTATGTTGCTGTCTTTTTGTTTTGGCCGCTCCTTCTTGTTTTGCCTCAGATGATCCAGTCCACGGCACTTCATGGCCTCTTGACCGCATCACTCCATCCCCACGGCCTCGTCCGGTCTCAGAATCACTGCTTTACCACAGGCTCCTGCTCTTTGCTGCTTCACTGCTTGACCACCCCCTCGTCCTCTTGGCTGCTGCTCCGCCTCTCCTCCCCCTCTTCCAGTTGTATGCATCACTGCATCACCACGGCCTTTCCTTGCACTGTGTGTCCCCGCGTTACCCGCGGGGCACTGGGGGGCTTCTCACCACAGCCTTGTCCTCATCATTGTTTCCCTGCATCTCCTCGGCCTCTTCCCAATCACCGCTTCTCTACATCACCACGGCCTCATCCTTTGATCAGCCTCTCTGCTTCTCCACGGCTCGTTCACCTCAATGCTGCACTGCATCTCCTTGGCCTCGTCTTCATCACTGTTTCACTGCATCTCCATGGCGTAGTCCTGTGCGCTGCAGCCGGAAATGACTCCATCGCTGCACCACCTCGGCCTCGGCCTCATGTCTGCTTCGCTTCTTGGCGCCACTTTCCCTCGGACGGTCCAGTCCGGGGGGTGGGGGCTCCTCTTGCTTGGTCCGCCCCAGACGATCCTGCCTGTGGCTTCAGGCCGGATTTCCCTGGATGATCCAGTCCTTGGGGTTGTGGCCGCTCCTTCTTGTTCTGCCCCGGATGACTCAGTCCGGGTTGTCAGGCCGCCACTTGTCCCCGGATGATCCAGTCCAGGGGGCGGCGACTCCTGCTGCTTGATCCGCCCCTGGTGCTCCAGTCTGGGGCGTCCGGTCTCATTTCACCGGATGGTGCTGTTGTTTTGTTTTGGCTGCATCTTCTTCATTTGCCTCCGATGATCCAGTCCAGGGCACTCCATGGCCTTGTCACCGCATCGATGCATCCCCACGGCCTTGTCCAGGTCTCGGCATCACTGCTTCACCACGGCCTCGTCCTCTTTGCTGCTGCACGGCATCTCCTCAGCGTCATCCACTTGTGTGCATCTCTCCATCACCACGGCCTTGTCCTCATCCTTGTTTCACTGCCTCTCCTCGGCCTCAGCCTCATCACTGCTTCTCTGTGTTGACCTCATGGATGGATCTCTGCATCACTTCAGCCTCATCTACAGGACGGCTTCTCTGCTTCCCCACGACCCGGTCCTCATCAATGCTGCACTGCATCTCTTCAGCCTCGTCCTCATCACTGTATCACTGCATCTCCATGGCGTTGTCATTTGCACTGCATCGGGATATGTCTCCTTTGCTGCACCACCTCAGCCTTGGCGTCATGTTTCCTTCGCCTCTGGCCGCCACTTTCCCCCGGACGCTCCAGTCCGGGGGGTGGGGGCTCCTCCTGCTTGATCTGCCCCGGACAATCCTGCCCAGGGCGTCGGCCCCTTTTCCCCGGATGATCCAGTCCAACGGGCCGTGGCCGCTCCTTCCTGTTCTGCCCCGGATGATCGAGTACGATGTGTCAGGCCGCCACTTGTCCCTGGATGATCCAGTTGGGGGGGCGGCAGCTCCTGCTGCTTGTTCCGCCCCGGATGATCCAGTCCGGGGCGTCTGGTCTCATTTCACTGGGTGTTGCTGTCCTGAGGCTTGGGGTGCTCTTTCTTGTTTTGCCTCAGCTGCCCCAGTCCAGGGCACTCCAAGGCCTCGTCACCGCATCGCTGCATCACCACGGCCTCTTACAATTCTCCACCTCGTTGCATCGCTGACAGGGAGCCAGGCAGGCCTCCGCCGCCGAACTATGTATTGTGTACATATTCGCGACTGCAATTGATCAATGCGTTGATTGACAACCCGCCTGCACTTGCGGCGATTCTTTTCGAGTATTTTACGACAGGCACCCTTCGTCGCGCCCGCAAATGACGGCGTCGCCTGTGCGGCAGCTCTGATGAGCAAAATTCATAGAGCCATTTTTTGAGAACTTAACAGCGCAACTCACTTCGAGTGTTCTGCAATCTTTTTCTCCAGTTTTTGACACAAGTCGCCGATTTTTCCTGTGAAGAAAAATCCCAAAACGCACTTTCATCCCCGTAGCCCAATAACAAGGGATTCGCCCGTTCCAGCCCCCAAGGGCGGCCTAATGTGCCTCACAGGCACTGTTGATGAGGGTATGGCCCCATCAACTTCATTTTGGGACCATTGGATCCAAACTCATTATGCCCAGAGCGTTATACATTTTTGGTGTTATCCAAAAATTGGGTAATGTCATGTACTTGGCGACCAAGTACATTTAAAAATACGTTTCGTTGGTATAGCTTCCCTCTTTCTCTAGTCCCTTTTTGCACGCCTTCACACCAGGGTCACATCACTTGACTTCCCTGGAGCGTGCATATATGTCCATTGCAACCCACGTGGCCACATTGTGCGCTTGCATGCCAGAAATCCACTTTCTGAAACGACGTCGATTTCTAACGCAAGCGCTTGCATGGGTGTTCAAGGACCAACGTTATATAAGAATATATGCATACTTTGGTCCTAGGCAACTAGGTTGGGTATATAAGGCTTGGGTAAGGTTGTTGGTCGAGTCTGGGTCATTTCATGAGCCCGATTGGCGGGTGTACCACCCTAAGACAAACCCACCAATGGACCCCATATTAAGCGAAGCCCTTCTTCCAAACGCAAACCGACACTCGAAAGACTAACGTTCGCCAAATGGCCCGTGGAGAGCACGCCTGAAGCGATGTGGTGCAAGCAAGGTGTGCTGTTTGCATTTTCCAATTTTTCCACGTGCTCACCTGGGGAGCAGCACAAGTACCCTTCCATGGCACCCCAAACAGAGCCCAATCGTGGAGTTGAAGGTCAATGGTGCCAAGACAAAGTGTGTGAAGGAAATTACCGGCCACTCAACTCAAGCCAGAGATGTAACAAGATATTTGTGGGGATTTCAGGTCCATTTTCAGTGCCATTTCATCAATTTGACCATTTCTGGGACATCATGATGTCAAGCATCGATCTTATTTCTGAATGCTAGGGTCAATTGACATCATCACCTGGGTATATTGTGAGGGTCAAATCCCCAGTGGCGGACATGTCTTGGATCCAGCCAATAACACCTATTGGGCTTGGCACACCAAGGCCATCTCTTTGGCAATTTGCGCCAATCGCAAATCATCGGCCCACTTGGCGACCCCGCCATTCCCAAATCCAGGGGTGTTTGTTCGACGGCCAAAAGATATGTTCGGCACATGGGTCTTATCCTCAATTCTGCAGCAGCCCCTGGTCAAAGTCGAACATGTACCCTATTTGCCCCCACCATGAGTTTGCGCATTTTCGGCCATTTTCTGCCCGTTTCAATGTTTTGGGCTGGACATGCACGATGTTGAGCCCCACCGCGCACGCCAGGAGCATGGACCAATGGATGGTAGATGGTATGTTGCTTATGCATACTCATCCCCATGGCTCGCATGCCACATTGGTCGACCGCAGCCCCCACTCACCGGGAGCTAGCCCAAGGTGAGTGTGGTCAACTCAGGCAACCACTATGTTGTGATCGATGGAGATCTTTGGGAACCAAGTACGAGTGGGCCAACATTGGACTTTGATTGCATCCCAAACCGAATGCTGAGGCCCATCTCCAAGCCGCCATGGAGATACATCCTTGGGGATAGTTTCATTTTTGGCTCATTTTTAAGTACGTCAAGTCACCCCTGTTGGGACCCCAATTTCAGCCCCCCATGTGGTCAATGGGCAGTCCCATATCCTTATGCCCATGAGGAGTCCGGACCTAATTTGAAGTCTTGTACTTAGATATGAGTCAGAGGTCTGGCGTCCTAGCGCATGAGCAATGGGTTCAGCCTTGGCTGCCCGGGCCACCCATGGACATTATAGCAATTGTGCCTATTTTTACCAGGTCTGCACCCAGGTTTTGGTGTCACCAACCCTTAGAACGGCTTGAGAATCAGAGCGGGGATCGGCACAGGGACTCAAGCAACTTTCCTCCCTACCTGCATCCCAATGCTGACCTCGACATATGATGTTACGATGTCGCCAGGTCCCAAAATTCAGTTGCCGGACTATCGCAGAAACAGCCGCGGTCGCAATTTTTGCCGCCGCCACAAGCATTTTTGGCTCATTTTGCGAGATTTATGCCAATTCTGTGCGCACTTAAGCAGATTCAAGAAGCGCAATCTGCCAATCTGGGACATCTCATGAACCTCATCAACCCCCTTCTGTATGGCATTTTCTGGTACAAGTGGTTTGTCGCAGATGGGCAGGTTGCCCCTCAAAAGGGGCTAGACACAGAGTTTGAAGTCCAGGACACTTATGGTAGCAGTGTGCCCTACGCACTGCCAGCACCATGGAACACCCCAGTGACTCCTGTGCAGTACCCAACATACAATGGCCCCCCACCTGTTTACACATATGATGCGCCTGTTGCCTACCCAACGTACAGTGGTCCGCTGCCCACTCCTGCAGACACACAGGTGTATTGAGCAGATGCCCAAACTGCATTTTGCCAGCAACTTATTTTGTCTTTTCTTAACGCAACAACCCAGGTGTCCATCCCACATATCCGTTGCCTCTGCATGGCAGTGTGGTCTGCACAGGTCGGACGGACCCAATGTTTCATGGAACCCATGCCGGCGCCTACGTGCACTTTTCTCGCATCTTGCCCAACGATGAAAAAGCGTCCAAAAAATGGCCGTTTTTTGGTCAAAAGTTGAGTTTTTTGGCCTCAGACAAGCGGTTGAAGACCATTTTCGTTCCAAAATCGGCGAAAAAAGGGAGTTTTTTGGTCACAAATTTGAGTTATTTTGCCTTCAGCCAAGCAGTTGAAGACTTCCCCCCTATTTTGAGGGTGCTGGATGCGAAGGAAAAAGGTTGTAGGCACACACAGATCAGGAAAACACAATTTACAGCATCCATATGCACCAAAATTTCCCATTTCTCATGAAAAAACGGAAGAAAAGAGCCGCTTTTTGGTCAACAATTGAGTTTTTTGGCTTCAGACAAGCAATTGAAAACCCCCCGCCCTATTTTCAGGGTGTTGAATGCAAAAAAGCAAGTTCTAGATAGACACAGATCACGAAAACACAATTTACAGCATACATTTTTCATGAAAAACGGCCAAGATTGGCCGTTTTTGGTCGAAAATTGAGTTTTTTAGCATCAGACAAGGATTTGAAGACCCCCCCCCTATTTTGAGGGTGCTGGATGCAAAAAAAACAGGTTCTGGGCAGACACGGGTCACAGAAACACAATTTACAACATGCGTATGCACCAAAATTTGCGATTTTTCATGAAAAAAACGGCCAAAAATGGTTATTTGTTTGCCACAAATTGAGTTTCTTTTAGCTCCAGATAAGCAGTTGAAGACCCCCCTCCTATTTTGAGGGTGCTGGATGCTAACAAGCAGGTTGTAGGGGCACACAGATCACAAAAACGCAATTTACAGCATGCGTATGCACCAAAAATTGCCATTTTTCATGGAAAAAACGGCACAAAATGGCCGCCTTTTGGTGAAAAATTGTGTTCCTTGGCCTCAGCAAAGCAGTTGAAGACCTCCCCACCCCTTTTTTGAAGGTGCCGGATGCCAAAAAGCATGTTGTACGGGGACACAGATCGCCCAAACACAATTTACAGCATGCCAACTACTTAAAAGGGTGTTTTTTTTTATGCTGCAGGTTTTGGGATTTTCGGACGTCATAAAATCCTATGTGCTCCTGCCATGTGTGCTTGGTGACCTACTGTGATTCATTTGTCACATAGGGTCCGCTACCTTTGTTTCTTTTCTCATGTTGACTGCCTCCATCACCATCCCCATTATTGCCCTGTAGATCCGCAACTGAGTACCTTCCAAACAACCAAATGATCTTCATTGACTCCTTGCAGCCTGCTCGTGTGACTGTCCAAGGGTTTGCAGGATTTTCGGGACAGGGTGTCTTTTTTGACGCGGTGAGGAAAGCCCAGGAGAAACTCAATCAAAGGCAACAACATGCCAAAGACCAGCCAAGCAACCAGAGATGTGGCCGACAACTGACCGATCAAGCCAAACTTGCGTCACGGTAGCAGAGGAGGCTCTGGAACCACTGTCCTTACCCTCGCGGCGCTGAGGCGCCACAACCAACTGGCCTTGCTGCAACAACAGGTCGCCCCAGAGGACGTGGCGAACATTGCGCCGCCTACGCTCGACACTGAGGTGAACGTCGACATCTTGCGCCGATCCCTTCATAGAGCCATTTTTTGAGAACTTAACAGCGCGGGTAACGCGGGGATGCACAGTCCAAAAAACGCGCAACTCACTTCGAGTGTTTTGCAATCTTTTTCTCCAGTTTTTGACACAAGTCGCCGATTTTTCCCGTGAAGAAAAATCCCAAAACGCACTTTCATCCCCGTAGCCCAATAACAAGGGATTCGCCCGTTCAAGCCCCCAAGGGCGGCCTAATGTGCCTCACAGGCACTGTTGATGAGGGTATGGCCCCATCAACTTCATTTTGGGACCATTGGATCCAAACTCATTATGCCCAGAGCGTTATACATTTTTGGTGTTATCCAAAAATTGGGTAATGTCATGTACTTGGCGACCAAGTACATTTAAAAATACGTTTAGTTGGTATAGCTTCCCTCTTTCTCTAGTCCCTTTTTGCACGCCTTCACACCAGGGTCACATCACTTGACTTCCCTGGAGCGTGCATATATGTCCATTGCAACCCACGTGGCCACATTGTGCGCTTACATGCCAGAAATCCACTTTCTGAAACGACGTCGATTTCTAACGCAAGCGCTTGCATGGGTGTTCAAGGACCAACGTTATATAAGAATATATGCATACTTTGGTCCTAGGCAACTAGGTTGGGTATATAAGGCTTGGGTAAGGTTGTTGGTCGAGTCTGGGTCATTTCATGAGCCCGATTGGCGGGTGTACCACCCTAAGACAAACCCACCAATGGACCCCATATTAAGCGAAGCCCTTCTTCCAAACGCAAACCGACACTCGAAAGACTAACGTTCGCCAAATGGCCCATGGAGAGCACGCCTGAAGCGATGTGGTGCAAGCAAGGTGTGCTGTTTGCATGTTCCAATTTTTCCACGTGCTCACCTGGGGAGCAGCACAAGTACCCTTCCATGGCACCCCAAACAGAGCCCAATCGTGGAGTTGAAGGTCAATGGTGCCAAGACAAAGTGTGTGAAGGAAATTACCGGCCACTCAACTCAAGCCAGAGATGTAACAAGATATTTGTGGGGATTTCAGGTCCATTTTCAGTGCCATTTCATCAATTTGACCATTTCTGGGACATCATGATGTCAAGCATCGATCTTATTTCTGAATGCTAGGGTCAATTGACATCATCACCTGGGTATATTGTGAGGGTCAAATCCCCAGTGGCGGACATGTCTTGAATCCAGCCAATAACACCTATTGGGCTTGGCACACCAAGGCCATCTCTTTGGCAATTTGCGCCAATCGCAAATCATCGGCCCACTTGGCGACCCCGCCATTCCCAAATCCAGGGGTGTTTGTTCGACGGCCAAAAGATATGTTGGGCACATGGGTCTTATCCTCAAATCTGCAGCAGCCCCTGGTCAAAGTCGAACATGTACCCTATTTGCCCCCACCATGAGTTTGCGCATTTTCGGCCATTTTCTGCCCGTTTCAATGTTTTGGGCTGGACATGCACCATGTTGAGCCCCACCGCGCACGCCAGGAGCATGGACCAATGGATGGTAGATGGTATGTTGCTTATGCATATTCATCCCCATGGCTCGCATGCCACATTGGTCGACCGAAGCCCCCACTCACCGGGAGCTAGCCCAAGGTGAGTGTGGTCAACTCAGGCAACCACCATGTTGTGATCGATGGAGATCTTTGGGAACCAAGTACGAGTGGGCCAACATTGGACTTTGATTGCATCCCAAACCGAATGCTGAGGCCCATCTCCAAGCTGCCATGGAGATACATCCTTGGGGATAGTTTCATTTTTGGCTCATTTTTAAGTACGTCAAGTCACCCCTGTTGGGACCCCAATTTCAGCCCCCCATGTGGTCAATGGGCAGTCCCATATCTTTATGCCCATGAGGAGTCCGGACCTAATTTGAAGTCTTGTACTTAGATATGAGTCAGAGGTCTGGCGTCCTAGCGCATGAGCAATGGGTTCAGCCTTGGCTGCCCGGGCCACCCATGGACATTATAGCAATTGTGCCTATTTTTACCAGGTCTGCACCCAGGTTTTGGTGTCACCAACCCTTAGAACGGCTTGAGAATCAGAGCGGGGATCGGCACAGGGACTCAAGCAACTTTCCTCCCTACCTGCATCCCAATGCTGACCTCGACATATGATGTTACGATGTCGCCAGGTCCCAAAATTCAGTTGCCGGACTATCGCAGAAACAGCCGCGGTCGCAATTTTTGCCGCCGCCGCAAGCATTTTTGGCTCATTTTGCGAGATTTATGCCAATTCTGTGCGCACTTAAGCAGATTCAAGAAGCGCAATCTGCCAATCTGGGACATCTCATGAACCTCATCAACCCCCTTCTGTATGGCATTTTCTGGTACAAGTGGTTTGTCGCAGATGGGCAGGTTGCCCCTCAAAAGGGGCTAGACACAGAGTTTGAAGTCCAGGACACTTATGGTAGCAGTGTGCCCTACGCACTGCCAGCACCATGGAACACCCCAGTGACTCCTGTGCAGTACCCAACATACAATGGCCCCCCACTTGTTTACACATATGATGCGCCTGTTGCCTACCCAACGTACAGTGGTCCGCTGCCCACTCCTGCAGACACACAGGTGTATTGAGCAGATGCCCAAACTGCATTTTGCCAGCAACTTATTTTGTCTTTTCTTAACGCAACAACCCAGGTGTCCATCCCACATATCCGTTGCCTCTGCATGTCAGTGTGGTCTGCACAGGTCGGACGGACCCAATGTTTCATCGAACCCATGCCGGCGCCTACGTGCACGTTTCTCGCATCTTGCCCAACGATGAAAAAGCGTCCAAAAAATGGCCGTTTTTTGGTCAAAAGTTGAGTTTTTTGGCCTCAGACAAGCGGTTGAAGACCATTTTCGTTCCAAAATCGGCGAAAAAAGGGAGTTTTTTGGTCACAAATTTGAGTTATTTTGCCTTCAGCCAAGCAGTTGAAGACTTTCCCCTATTTTGAGGGTCCTGGATGCGAAGGGAAAAGGTTGTAGGCACACACAGATCAGGAAAACACAATTTACAGCATCCATATGCACCAAAATTTCCCATTTTTCATGAAAAAACGGAAAAAAATAGCCGCTTTTTGGTCAACAATTGAGTTTTTTGGCTTCAGACAAGCAATTGAAAACCCCCCGCCCTATTTTCAGGGTGTTGAATGCAAAAAAGCAAGTTTTAGATAGACACAGATCACGAAAACACAATTTACAGCATACATTTTTCATGAAAAACGGCCAAGATTGGCCGTTTTTGGTCGAAAATTGAGTTTTTTAGCATCAGACAAGGATTTGAAGACCCCCCCCCCTATTTTGAGGGTGCTGGATGCAAATGAAACAGGTTCTGGGCAGACAAGGGTCACAGAAACACAATTTACAACATGCGTATGCACCAAAATTTGCGATTTTTCATGAAAAAAACGGCCAAAAATGGTTATTTGTTTGCCACAAATTGAGTTTCTTTTAGCTCCAGATAAGCAGTTGAACACCCCCCCCCTATTTTGAGGGTGCTGGATGCTAACAAGCAGGTTGTAGGGGCACACAGATCACAAAAACGCAATTTACAGCATGCGTATGCACCAAAAATTGCCATTTTTCATGGAAAAAACGGCACAAAATGGCCGCCTTTTGGTGAAAAATTGTGTTCTTTGGCCTCAGCAAAGCAGTTGAAGACCTCCCCACCCCTTTTTTGAAGGTGCCGGATGCCAAAAAGCATGTTGTACGGGGACACAGATCGCCCAAACACAATTTACAGCATGCCAACTACTTAAAAGGGTGTTTTTTTTTATGCTGCAGGTTTTGGGATTTTCGGACGTCATAAAATCCTATGTGCTCCTGCCATGTGTGCTTGGTGACCTACTGTGATTCATTTGTCACATAGGGTCCGCTACCTTTGTTTCTTTTCTCATGTTGACTGCCTCCATCACCATCCCCATTATTGCCCTGTAGATCCGCAACTGAGTACCTTCCAAACAACCAAATGATCTTCATTGACTCCTTGCAGCCTGCTCGTGTGACTGTCCAAGGGTTTGCAGGATTTTCGGGACAGGGTGTCTTTTTTGACGCGGTGAGGAAAGCCCAGGAGAAACTCAATCAAAGGCAACAACATGCCAAAGACCAGCCAAGCAACCAGAGGTGTGGCCGACCACTGACCGATCAAGCCAAACTTGCGTCACGGTAGCAGAGGAGGCTCTGGAACCACTGTCCTTACCCTCGCGGCGCTGAGGCGCCACAACCAACTGGCCTTGCTGCAACAACAGGTCGCCCCAGAGGACGTGGCGAACATTGCGCCGCCTACGCTGGACACTGAGGTGAACGTCGACATCTTGCGCCGATCCCTGCTAGGATTCGATGACCTCTGGTCAGTGGTGTCACCCTCGGTGGCCACAGCCCATGAGGGACCCAGGCCTGAGGGCGCCCTCGTCGTAGTAGAGGACCCCAGAGACGACGAGGAGGACAGGGTGGAGGAACTGCAGAGCTTCATCGTCGCCGGGCGGGTTCAGCGCCACAAAGAGGGAGCCTTGAGGATCTGCCTGGATGCCGAGCTAAAGGAGACACTGGAGTCCACCAGAACCGGATGGTGAAGGAGGCCAGGTCCCTGGACTCAATTGAGGAGGTCGTCTGCAGGATTGCCGCCTGCGAGTCAGCGTGCAGGGATGCACAAGGGCGAAGCCCCACCTGCCACTTGAGGTCGCGGTTAGACCGGCTCAGCTCAGGGCCCGCAAGGCCGACTGCATCGGCCAACAAAGCACCGCAGCCGGTAGAGCCACAACCAGCAGCGGGTGAGGACTCAATGGGTGTTGACGACGGCGTCTTTTGCCGGTTTCCTGCCCCAGAGCATGTCGAAACTATGATGTGCGAGGGGGAGTTTGAGCCGCAAGCACGCCCAGCTGCAGTCTAACAAATCCACCTTGGTTTGGCATTTGCAACATCTACTTCTTCAATCCACCAGGCCCAGCCCCCCTGCAGCATCCTCACCATCAGTCCATCCAAACCACCGAGTGGTTAAGGAACGCATGGAGATGTACGAGGAGGCGGCTGCGGTGGTGAATTCGGGTGCATGGGCAACAGCGCCCAGTCCAGGAACCGGCAATCTGTTTGCGCTGGTGGAGGAGTTCCTGAACATCAGGAGCGTGTCGGACCCTCCGTCCCGGAACGCGGAGGACGCCCCAAGTGAACACTCGGGTGTGGAAGGGCGGCTGGCACAGCTGGACTGGGAGGACAAGATTCTCTTGGATAAAGCCGTGGTGACCAAGCAGACGATGCTGAAACATGCGGAGCATATCTCCAAGTTAGAGCGAACCATGCGGGCCTGATGCGAGTTGATACTCGAAGCCCGCCTAAAAAAAGAGGCCCCAAAGCCGACAGGTCCAGCCCCATAGGTGGCACTACCCCCGCCTTCGAAGGTGATCATGCGTGGGGAACTCCTTCCCAAGCCACCTTGAGCCCACATCTCCTGGAGCAACGCTCTGCTCACGCCTCATCCGTGGAGCAATGGCAGTGACGTGCCAATCCCCCAACAGGACTGCTGCCAACACCGGGAACCCTGATGGCCGGCGAGCCATTCCCGATTCCACCACCTTCGCCCTAGCTCGTAGCGCACCTTGATGACCAACGTGGTCACAGTCACCGATACGGTTAGCATCATCACCAACATCACCAACATCATCACCAACACAACCACCAGCATCATCATCATCAGATGGCGCCTCCGGGTGGATATGGGCATGGTGGGCACGGGTCTCAGCCTTGGAGCCACGGTGGATCCAGCTACCCACCGACGCTCGGTCAGAGTATGCTGGGAAGCGCCGAGAAGACGCCACAGGGATTTGGCCAGAGTTTGCTCGGGTCAGTGGCCCCAACGCAGGGAGAGTATCTCGCCATAGAGGGACCTCCACCCCCTTATGCCAACGGTGCCAATGCCGGAGCACATGCCATGGGGCTAGCGCCGCCCACTGAGGCAGCCGTGAACGCCCTGCGCGTGCAGAAGTACGGGGGTGGCGGATGGCCTGCGCCCCGAGCAACAGGAACCACGGCAACACCCACCGTGTTGGCAAATGGACTGGCTGAGGCGCAGATGACCCGAGTCATGGGCAACATCCCCCCGCCCAAGTACAGTGGCAAGCCCGAAGATTTGGACGACTTCAAGCAGACGTGGAACAAGTACGTCAATGGCTCCACCATGGGGTGCAATCAGGCCCGGCGGCAGCGGTTCTGCCTGTCCATGCTCGCCCACTGTGTCCCGGCTAACGTGAAGAAGAAGTTGGAGGACTGTTTGGAGGACGGGAAGATCTCCACCTGGGACGAGATGTGGCGCGCCTTACGCAGGGAAGAGGTCGCCGATCTCCCGCACCACGTCCAGCACCGGTTCAAAATTATGTCGCTGAGGACGTCGGGAGGCCACATCTGGGTGGCCGATTGGAGTAAGTTGAAGTCACTACCATGTCTTTTTTGGCGTCCCTGATCCAGGCCAATCCCTGGCCAAACCTTGTGATGATGTTGAGACTAACACTTGATCATTATTATCACTCTTTTGAAGCTTGAAGTACACTTTCTCAAAGTAACCAGGGTTATAACCCTAGCCGCCCATGAAGTTCACCCCTACCACTCAACTGAGCGGAGGTATATTCCTTCATGGAGGTAATACCGAAAAAAATTAGGCACTTCTTGCCTAAGGCCTTGTAGGTTAAGCCTAGTGGTCTGCCACCTCAGGACCCCTATACTCTATTGTTTCTATCACTTATTTTTGTTCTACCTTTTAACTGATTCTGAATTCAGTTGCTTGGCCATGCCGGCCCACCCATATCCTGTTTCTGGCCCTACTCCTTTACCCCAGATTCCTAACCAACTCCATTGTATCCAAAAGAGTGCACATGAAGTGCTTGGTACTATCTTGCGGACCTGAGTCATGTCAGTGTTCACTCAGAAAAACATCTATTTTGTTTATAAATCATTGGAGCTGTGTATTTAGATGTACATTTGTCTATCTGCAGCCCCACTTTGCTACTTATGCTTTGAAGTGGAAGGATTATCACCTGACGTTCATTTCGATCCAGTATTTGAGCTGCTTTCTACGTGTCCTTTGTCATTTTGCAGTTTGGAAAAATCCAACAAGGTTCTCATCAATCAAAACCATCAAGCAGGAACACCAACACAGGCAAGGCAATCAAGAATACGTTTTCTGGTAGCAGAGCGCAGTCCTACGAGCAGAGCTGACGCAAGTCGAGTAAAACAACAACTTCTCCATGTCTGTCACTCAGGGAGGAGGTCGCTGATCTCCCGCACCAAGCCCAGCACCGGTTCAAAGCCATGTCGCTGAGGACGTCGGGAGGCCACATCCGGGTGGCCGATTGGAGTAAGTAAAAGTCAGTACCACGTCTTTCTTGGTGTACTTGATCCAGGCCAAGCCCCCGCTAAACCTTGGGATGATGTTGAGACTAACACTTAATCATTTTTATCACTCTTTTGAAGCTTAAAGTACACTTTTCTAAAAGTAATTAGGGTTATAACCCTAGCTCCCCATGAAGTTCACCCCTACCACTCAACTGAGCGGAGGTATCTTCCTTCATGGAGGTAATACCGAAGAAAAATAGGCACTTCTTGCCCCAATCCTTGTAGGTTAAGCCTAGTGGTCCCGCACCTCAAGACCCCTATACTCAATTGTTTCTATCACTTATTTGGGTTCTACATTTTAACTGATTCTCAATTCAGTTGCTTGGCCATACCGGCCAAGCCGTATCATGTTTCTGGCCCTACTCCTTTACCCCAGACTCCTAACCAAGTCCATTGTATCCAACAGAGTGCACATGAAGTGCTTGGTACTATCTTGGGGACCTGAGTCATGTCAGTGTTCACTCATAAATTCATCTTTTTTGTTTATAAATCATTGGAGCTGTGTATTTAGATGTACATTTGTCTATCTGCAGCCCCTCTTTGCTACTTGTGCTTTGAAGTGGAAGGGTTATCGCCTGACTTCCATTTCGATGCAATATTTGGGCTGCTTTCTACCTGTCCTTTGTCATTTTGCATTTTGGGAAAGTCCAACAAGGTTCTCATCAATCAAAGCCATCAAGCAGGAGTAGCAACACAGGCAACGAAATCCAGAATACGTTTTCTGGTAGCAGAGCGCAGTCCAACGAGCAGGGCTAACGCAAGTCGAGTAAAACAACAGGTTCTCCATGTCTGTCACTCTGAGCGCAAAAACCCTGCCAATCAGGTGCCAACCAATGGCCGAACCTGTGGCAGGGCATTCCAGGGCACTATCCCTGAGTCAGGTATGTACAAAAGAAGTCATCCCTAGAGCACCTGGCCGTCGTGGAGAGCACAGAGCAAGAGGGGCGGAACAAGGAAGAAGTTTGGAAGCATCTCGTTCGAGCGCTGAGGTGCCTGGCTTAACGCAGGCGAACCTCCAACGCCTCGAAGGCGAACACCCCGTGGCCGGCGCCTTAGCTTCCGTGTTGTCCTCATTGCCCCCATCTGAATCATCGCCTACTCCCAATTTCTAAGAGATGGCCAAGGTAGCCAATAATAAGGTCAAAGCCTGGAGGAGAGCGGCGAGTAAAGGCAAGGAGAAGGAGACGGCTATGATGGGCCCCATGTTCGGAACAACGTGGCAAGAGGGGTTCGAGATACCCTATGGTGAATGCGCTGCGTCAACGTCGGCCCACTCATCAGGGTGGGAGCCCGACTCAATATCCAGGGAACCTACACCCGCAAAGTTACCTGTATGCATGGAGCGAGAACCCTCTCCACGCCCGGCAGAGCCCGTATGAGTAGAGTGAGGTTTGCCCCGACGCATGGCAGCCCCCAAGCTTGGCCCAAGCTGGCCTAAGCAGCTCTCCCGGGTCCTGGGTGCAGGCGAAAAAGACCCTGATCTGAGTGCCTTGTCAGCAGCACCCAAGGCAAAACTGGGGCTCTCAGATATGAAGAACCCTCCCCCTACCATGTCCCCTGGTGTGGAACTGCTAACCGGCGATGAGAAGAGCTGGGGACGTATCCGTAGCTCCCCAACGGACACCTGTCCTAGCCCTTTGCACCCTGGCGTGAGGACTGTGCCTGTCTGCAGTGTTGGTGACACCACAGAGGCTGAGATGAAACGCTACAGCCTGGCAGCACTGGCCGCACTGGCCCCACTGGCCACAGTGTACCCCTTACCCTCTTTAGGTGGAACAGGTGACCCAGGTGTACCAGGTAGGGGAACGAAGGCCATCGCTACGGCGAACCTTCAGATTGAACTCCCCGAGTTCTATACCAAAAGCCTGCCCGAGTGGGCCGAGGAGATTTCCGAATTTTTGCTCCTCACGGATCAGCAACATGCTGATGTCCAGACCAAATGCACGCTCATCAGAAAGTCGTGCAAAAAAATTTTCTCCAGCGGCAAGTCAAGACCAATAGTTGGAGGAACTCCAACTCGCGCGACTTCCTGAAAAGACTGGAGCAGATGTATCCAGTCTACGTAACGGACCTGGATGTCTGAACGCAGATTGAGGAGATGCCTCCTCTCCCCGAATTCCCCACAGCTGCTCGCATCTGAGAGTTCGTGGCGCAGCTGGAAGAGCTCATTGGGCGTATGAACCCCTCCTTCTATGGGCCTACTGAGCCACATCTCCGGCTCGTGGGGAAGATTCCTACCATGACATGGGAGAACTACAGAGAGACGTCCGAGAGAAAGTCTTGGACGCACTCTTACGATGGCCTGGTCCATCTGTTGAGTGAATTGGCCATGGAGAGGGCAATAACTCCCACATGGATAAGCATCTGCCAAGGGAGACCCCTGCTGAGAAGGCTCCTGGAGGGAGGTCGCCTCAACCCCACTCTAACCCCGGGAAGAGCCGTGGTGGGCAGCTGAAGCACATGACTGAGACCCGCCCCTCCAAAGGTAAAGGGGCCCCTAATCTTTTCTACTGTCGTCCTACGGCCGATAAATGTGGACCCTGCCACGCGCCCGACTGTGATGGGCGAAGTGCGTGCATGCTCCAACTGAAGTGCACGCGGAAAACCAAAGATGGTCAGGAGGTGAAGCACCAAGAATATTTCCACTGCACGATAACCTGCGGATATTGCGGCAGAAGGAGGCATTATGAAGATGAATGCCCCATAAGACGCCGCAAATGAGAAGAACTAAAGAAAGTGGAAGACGAACGGCGTAAGAAAGCCGGTAAGGGTGGTAAACTCAAAGGGGGAGCCCTGTGCCTGGAGGTTGTAAGGATAAGGGTCAACTCCCCCCGGTGGTTGAAGAGAAGCACCCGACCCCACACCTAAGAGCGAGCTGTCTGGTGAAAAACGGCCTGTCCCCTTGAACCCCAGCGCTGGTGGCGCCGACGAGAGCAGCAAGAACGCCAACAAGCGCCGCCTCAACTGGCACTCTAAGTGCCTGCAGGCCGCTGGGGTTGAAGTGAAGTTTCTTGAAGAGGGATAGGAGGGCGGCTCCGAGGATGATAATTTTGTTTTCTGGATCACCGTAGAAATTGGCGATCAGGTTTACAAGGCTGTCACACGGGAGCCACGCTTTCAATCGTGGCCGGCAGACTGCTGAAGCCAGCCAAGATCCAGCCATAAGGGTTGAGGATGGTCGGACCATCCATTCCCTCGGGGGGGGGGTCGATGTGATTGTCTGTCTGGGCGATGAGCAGGTGACTCAACACTGCACAGTGCTCGACACCGACGCCTTTGACATTGTCATATGCACGGATTTTCTGTGCCGTAACCCCCAGGTGAAACTGTTGTCTTTGCAACGTCCCTATGCCCTTCACTGCCACTTTGGCGGTGGCCTTTTCTCCGTCCCTCTGGAGCTGTCATGACCAAAAGAATCTGGTCTACGCTACGTGAACTGCTGTTATTGAGCTGAAAAATATCCGTTGGTGCGGCCCGTCTTGGAAAATCGACTGGCCGCCCTGCAGGTAGACCTGCATGAAGTTCAGGGGGAATGGTTCGCGAGTAAGGAGCAGCATATGATGCAGCTCTATTGCTCGCGGTATCTGAATTACGCCTATCACTTGTATTGGAGATCGATGGGGTTGTGCTATGCTAACCCCCCATTCTCTCAACTCGCCAAGGTGCTGACGAAAATCGCCCTTGAAGGATAGAGAGTGATCCTGTATACCCCCGACTGGGGTACCACACAGGAACACGCCTATTGGAGACAACTGTTGGACTGTATGACACTGGGAAGAACTGAACTCCCCAATTGTCCAATCTACGTCCCTAAGTACTCTCAGGAGACCATGCCCGCCCCTGAATGGGGCAGTTTCTTGTCGATCGTAGATGGCTCTCTAAACCCCGTACCAGTGCATGACCTTGACCAGGTGGTACTCAAGGAGTTGATGGCTAAAAACAGAGGCCTTACCCTCCTGGATCTTAAGAAAAGATCCGAGTGCTCTTCAGTCGGCACTACGAGTGGTGAGTGCTCCGATGAGCAGGAGACCCCAGCAGTCTCCACACCTTTGGCTGATGCTGACGACCGCCTAAGCGGTATTGCCAGCGCTATACCCCCCATTGACCAGGAGGTGCTAACACTGAAGCACAGCGCCTTTCTTAGCGCAGCTGCTTAGTGATGAAGTGGATCTTGTAGAGACCACTCATGGCCGGTCTCATGACCACGCCGTTTTCCCCATGCAGGCCACAGATGGCCCTACAGGTCAGGTACCTGGCGCTAAACCCTCACCCAACAACATGCCCGTTTCTTGGTATGATGTACAGGATCTCCAGCAGGTTCTATTGGCTAAGGCTCAGGGTATTGCCTGGACCTCCTCAACAGGACCTGGAAAACGTCTATATGGTCTGAGGAGGATGATGAAGAGATGACTCTTCCCGATCCTCAGGTATCTCTGGTATACTCCCCTCACTCTGCCCAGCAGGGTCGCCAGGACTTGGAGGATGAACTACCCCCTGCAATAATAGGGCGTATGAAGAAACAGGAAAAAGGGAAGAGCAACCTCCATGCTGAGGAGGATTTCGTCGAGAAATTGGGGAGCATGAACCTTGACCCCCTTCTCTAGAAGCTCATCAAGAAATACGAAGAGGTATTTGGAGTGTTGCCCCGACACCTGTCTTGCAAAAAACTGGTCCAGATTGACCTCAAACTCAAAACTCAGTTTGAAGGGTTTCTGGTGAGACGGCGTCCGTACCCCGCCCCACAGGAACGAATTGACGTGATCGAAGGCCAGATCTAGGATTGTATAGATGCTGGCCTTGTCGAGGAATATAAACACGGGGACTACCCCCGTCAATATAGCCCTTGTTTTCTGGTGGCTAAACCTGGCTCCACTGCCATGCGCTTGGTGGTCGACTACGGAGAGGTCAACAAAAAGACCCAAAATGACTCAGGGAGTATCCCCAACATGGAGAACACCACGAAGAGACTCGCTAAATGCGGATTCAAAACTAAGATGGAAAGGCGCAGTGGATTCTGGCAGGTAGACCTAACCCGAGCAGCCCAGGAACTGCTCGCCTTTGTAACCAATAAGGGCCGTGTCTTCCCCTGGAAGGTCATGCCCTTTCGTGTCTTGAATGCCCCTGCTGTCTTTCAGGAGCTGATGAATAAAATCCTATATATCCTTGGACGCGCGGAATAGGCCGCGATGGGTGATGGAACGTGGCACATGGGAAAGGGACGGGGGCGGGAAGGGAGCGACCCGTGCTAGGCGTACGAAACGGTCCCCAGACTGATGAGGATCCAGTGGGCCCGCGCCACAGGGTTGCTGGCGGCCCGTTGGGGTATGAACAAGGGATGAAGGGAGAAGGGGAAGGGACAGAGAAGGGCGTGTGGCTAGGGCCGCAAAACAGCGCCAGGAGAATGGGAAGGCGCAGGACGCGGGGAAAAGGCCGTGATGGGTGGCCCAGGAACTGCTCCCCTTTGTAACCAATAAGGGCCGTGTCTTCCCCTGGAAGGTCATGCCCTTTCGTGTCTTGAATGCCCCTGCTGTCTTTCAGGAGCTGATGAATAAAATCCTATATATCCTGGGACGCGCGGAATAGGCCGCGATGCGTGATGGAACGTGGCACATGGGAAAGGGACGGGGGCGGGAAGGGAGCGACCCGTGCTAGGCGTACGAAACGGTCCCCAGACTGATGAGGATCCAGTGGGCCCGCGCCACAGGGTTGCTGGCGGCCCGTTGGGGTATGAACAAGGGATGAAGGGAGAAGGGGAAGGGACAGAGAAGGGCGTGTGGCTAGGGCCGCAAAACAGCGCCAGGAGAATCGGAAGGCGCAGGACGCGGGGAAAAGGCCGTGATGGGTGACCGGACATGGCACACGGGAAAGAGACGTCGCGGGGTTGCGAACCAGGGGACGAGCGCAGGCAGAGATAGCTGAGCATCAGCCCCGTGGGATTGGGAAACCAGTCGCCATGGAGTGGTGAATCATGGGCCAACCATGGGGAGCCTTACCACGGGAAGTCGGGAAAATGCCCTGAACTCCGGGACGGCGGTGAGGTGTCTGCAGGGGTAAGGGTTGACCCTGAGGTCCCCGGGTCAATGGCCTGAGTACACCAAAGAGTGGGAGCGGGAAACATGGGTAGCCCGGATGGCCTCCCTGAGCAACTTCCGGCACCACGTCCCGGGGGACATCCCCACCCCCGACGAGCAGCAGCGAGCCCCCTCCACGTACATGACCCTCATGTACAATCTGCACTACACCCTCTCCACCACCAGCTACCACGCACCCACAGACCACTGGGTGGTACACGGCACCGACTCCCTCCTCCCCGCCGACTACACCCCCCCCCCCACACAACCCAGGCCCCGACACGTACGCCAGGGGGGACGACCCGGACGACCCCCACATCAGGGGCACGTGGGAACCCAAATCCCTGGACACGCTGCTCTCCATCCGCAGCGGCTACCAGGGCCTTTGTAGGGCGATGTATTGCCTCGCCAAGTGGACCCAACGGACCTGGGGGATCCCCACGGACCGATGGGTGTGGGTGGTCACGCTGGGCCCCCAGCAGAGGGAAGCTTCCCCAAACCGCAGGGGACCCACCCCCCCACGCCCCACCACCCTACAACTATGCCCGTACATGGTGGCAGCCCGCCTCATGACGCTGCTGTGGCCGGGCCCACACACCCCCACCCAAAACTACCCCCACCTCACAGAGGAGGACATGCCCGGCATCCAGCGATGCTTCTTCCAGACCCTCAACTACCTCCAGCAAACACACCCGCACGTCCTGGAGCAGATATGGCCACCCCCACATTAAACCCACGTGCCCGCGCAGCCGAGACAACGCCGCCACGCCAGCACCAGCACGCACGGATCACCAGGGAAAACGCGCGCACACGCCCGGTGCCCGAACCTGCACCCTCGTTCTCACTGCTTACAGGACCCAGCATCATACGCCCGCCCCCGAAGCCCAGGACCCTCCGCCATCTCCCACAGCCCTCTCCTCCGCCTCCGACTCCACAACCTCCACCACCACGACCACCTCATCCACCACCACCACCAAGTCCTCATCCAGCACTCCATCCCCCAGGCCGCGGGGGACACCTCCCAAACGGGCCTCCAAACCCGCCCCCACCGCGAGCAGCCCCGCCGCCGCCAAGTCCCACGCCCCGACGAAGCCCACACCCACGACCCAGCCGAAGCCCAAGTGCGCCGCCAAACGGCCACCCAAACCCGCAACCGAGCCCAAACCCAAGTCCAAACCCGGCGCCACGACAGCAGCGCGAGCCCGGCCCCCCGAGGACGTCCTCTACGACATCCGGCCCCAGCCGTCCCAGGCCCGAAGGCAGCAGCGCCCAGCGCGGCGCCCCCCCACCGTCACCGATGCCACCGCCACCACTTCATGGCGGAGCGCGCGGCGGCCGAAGCGCGGCGCACCTCGTCCTGCCACCTCTCAAAGCCCGCACCCCAGGCTCACGGACCGCTCCCGACCAAGCCAGAAGGACGCCAGGGTCCACCAGCAGCGTCCCCGCCCCCCTACCAGCCCTCGATGACAGCCCACATGAAACGCATGCCCCACTACCGCCGCCGCCGCGAATTCCCGCCCAACCCCGAGGCGGAGACCGTACGCGCACACCCGCGGGTCCACATCCGCGTGCACCCCCACTCCCCACGCACCCCCACGGAACAGGACCACGAGGAATCCCCCAGGCCCGCCACCGCCGCCGGTCCCCACGACCCCGTCACACCCACCCACGCCCACTCCTCCGCCCAAGACCGCAGGCCCGCCCAGGAACAGTGGTGGCAGCGCTGGACCCACACGCAGCTCTGGGAGCTGCGGAAGTGGGCCCGGGGAGGGCCCTCCCTCGAGGGCCTGGTCCATCGGCCCCACAAGGGGTCGATGGAGAACTGCCGCCTCCGGCCGGCGGGGGGGTGGATGCCGCAGGCCGCATGGGAAGCCATGCTGGTCGATGCGCTCCGCCCCCTGGGAGTCCACCCCCGCAACCTCCCCGCGCCCCAGGACCACCCGTATGTCCTCAGGCGCCTGCAGGAGACCCTCCAGGAAACGCAGCGAGACGGCATCCGCCTGTGGGACATCACCCAAAGCCCAGCCCCGCACGCACACACCCCCTCACCACCGCACAAGCTTCGGCGCACCGACACCGGCGACACCCACAGGACTCCAGGAGCCCTGCGCGCCACACAACACTACGCGCCTGACCCCCCGGCCAGCGGCGCCGCCACCTAACCCCGTTACCCAGCAAACCACCACCACGGGGCGCCACGCCAGGCCCCGCCCAGAAGTCACCAAACGAACCGGACGCCGAAGGAAGCCAACACACACGACAACGAGCACCACTACGCCCAAAGGCGCCGAACCCAGGCCCGCTACCGTGGGCTCCTCTCCACCCTCAGCACGACACACACGTCGCTGGCGTCACTCCTCCGCCGTGCCCCCTCCCACGCCACCGCCCCGCCCCCCCCCCCCTCCCGCCGCACGTCCCCACGCCGCCCAGCACCCAACCCCACACACTGCGCCACAGCATCGCTCTAGTCCGGCTCCTCCACAATCGCGCCACTTGGCACCTCACAGTAGACCGCCGTCCTGTGGTCCCGCTCCCCCCGGCACCGCTCCGGGGGCCGCACCCGGCCCACGTCGTGTTCGCCCCCACGTCGCGGGCCGCGGACATCCTCCCGCTCCTCGCCGCCACCCCTCCCGGGCATCGCATACTGCTTGCCGCCAACCCCTCGGTCCTCAGTGAGGTCCTCATCGGGCACGCCGACGCCCTGCACGTGCGCCCGCTGTTGCCCAACCTGCACGCTGCGTCCGCCCCCGGCACGCCCGTCGACCCCTCTGTGTGGGACTCCCAGTGAGGTCACCGGCCACCGGCCGGCCCGCACGCACCACCCCGCACCCGCCTCGGGCGCACGACCCCGTGGACGCCGCAACCCACACGCCCGGCCCCGCGCAACCGCCTAACGGAGCCAGAACCGAAGCACAAATCAAACCCGAGCCACACCCCGAAACCGCTAACCCTTGACTCCTAACCAAGCCCGCCGAGGGAACAACGTAACCACAGCCCACACCCACAGCCCACACAGCCACCTAACCAGCCAGCTCCAGAAGCAAAGAGACACCTCACCAAACCCACCCTGACCCAAGCCCATGTACATCAGGACGCGCGAGCCGCACCCCTGGGGCGCGACCGCCGCCACAGCACCGACGACACACTCCAGAGGACACAACGCTATTACACCGCCGCACCAGCTGCCCGTGCCTGTGCCTGCAGTGTACGCGCGCCCCTGTTTTACTCTTTTTTGTTTTTCTTTTTTTTTTCCAAAAAAAAAAAAAAAAAAACAAGTAAAAAAAAAAAAAAAAAAAGAACAAGAAAAAAAAAACGACAATTAGGGGGGGGGGAAGAGAGACACAACCACCCATGGCACACGAGCACCGCACACAGCACGCACACCGGTGAACAGGAGCCCAGTGACCCAGGACACCGCACATGCAACACAACACACCGAGCGAGCACACCGGTGAACAGGAGCCAGCTGGCCCAGGACACCGCAGACGCACCACAGCAAACCGCGCGGGCACACCGGTGAACAGGAGCCCAGCGGCCCAGGACACTGCACACACGTAGGGTGGCCGAGGGACAGGAAAGAACCAATACCCCATGGGTCGGACGCACTGGGGCGACCCGGCCGACCCACCGGGCCAGTGGCAGGAGCGGTACTCCAAGGCCACTGGTCCGAGCCCGGCCAGCCTGCATCGGGGACCATGGCAAACGTCACCCGGAGCCATGGAAGCAACCGGTGACAAACGAGCCCGTACACAGTCCAGCAGGGGGTCACCTGCCAAGCAGAGTGGCCCCACAACTCAAGCCACAAGGGTGAGGCAGTCGTACCATAGACAAGCGGGAGCAATACCCCTCGTGGTGAGAGATACTCCACACGGCTGGGCAGCCCCCCAGAGTTGCCGCCCAAAGGAGGGGGCATGTGGCCCTACCCATGGACACATGTGGGGACACCCTCCCACCTGGGACACATGGACCGGGTGGCCGCGACAATGCTCTCCAAAGCACATGCGGGAGCGGCTCAAGAGGCACCTGACATAGGGCAGTGGGAGGGACAGGACGTCCCCTTGGTAAGACCTTCTTCCTGCAATGTCAAAGGAGGCATCCCGAGCTCCCGAAGATACCTACCTACCTACCTCGGGGAACGTGGAAAGGGTCGCCCCCTGGCCTCCAGCCGCGGATGGACGACACCCAAGTGCATCCGCGAGCCGAGTCGGTACTCAGACCCGTGAGTGATGGGGAGTGCCCGAATGTGGTCGAGAGCAATGCTGCGCTGTTGACAACGGCTATCCAGTGGGAAACCCGCCTGCAGGCACCCAAAAGGCTGTGCTAGGGAGGGAAGGCCGGAGGATCCTTTGATGGGTGACCAGAAGGAGCTGAGACCGTGAGAGCAGCGACTGAAGGAAACTTACCGCCAGTCATGCCCCAAGGGAACGTGGTTGAAGTTCTCCGCTGTGAGGTGAGAAAGGGGTCGCCAGGGGGACTGATGGTGGAGAGCTCTCTTTCCCGCCAGAGGCGGCCACCATGTAAAACAAACAAGGGGATGTCAAATGAGGCTGCGGACGCGGCTGCCCTTACTTACTTACTTACTATATATCCTGAGACGCAGACCCCTTGTACAGGAACTGGTTTCCCGCGGGGCTGAGATGTGGGCACACATCAATGACGTCAGCCTAGGTACTAATACCCAGGAGGATCATATTCTCCTCCTACAAGACTTTTTCACTGTTTGTCAGGAAGACCATCTCCGCATCAAACTCGAGAAATGTGAGTTCATGCGTGAGGAGAAGAGAGTATCTAGGTTTTGATGTTGGGTATGGCTGGTGAAAACCAGTCGCCTCTAAGATGCAACCCTTGCAGGACATGCAGCTACGTGACGACCCCAAGAAGGGTCTGCACCAGGTCCGGAGTTTGATTGGCTCCTGCAATCTTCACCGGCGCCGTATCCACAATTTTACGTATTCATCAACCCTCCTGACTGACCTTATAAAAAACACCAACCCTTGGCGGTGGACCGACAGGGAGGAGGCCTGTGTCCAGGAGTTGAAGAACAAAATCTCCTCTACCAACTGCCTGAGGGTACCCAGCCCTAAGGGCGAAATAATACTCGTCACAGATGGCTGTGATGTAGGGGGGGAGCGGTACCCTATACCACTGGCAGGAGCTTAACCCCGCTGAGTTGTCTCACTGCCAGCTTCAAACTTCAGGTCTGAACCGCGATGGTACCCTTAAGCACGACTACCCTGCCAATGAAGGGCGTTTAGTGCCTCTTGGGCACTGGAACTGGAAGTGCAATCAAGCAGGATCCAACTACAGTCCTGGCTGGGATGCTCGTGCCTTCTTACCAGTCAGGTCTGCTTGGCACTAATCCTATGGTCTGGCTCTGTGACCAAGAGCCTGTGAAATTGTTTCAGAAGGGTCGCCTTCCTGAAAAAGCAGAACTAAAGCAATCGTGGACCTACCTCAGTCAGTTTAGGCTGACTGTCCACCATATACAGGGTATAAAGAATTAGATCGCTGACTATATATCTCATGACAACTTGGACGCCCTCTTAGATGAGAGCTCGGAGGCGTTGGTCAAAGAGGCATTCCACCACATGGACGTCCAGCTGGACCTTACCATGCGCATTGCAGGTGTACTGGAGGGCTTGAGTCTGAGAGACTACCATGCGGAGGACAAATGCGTACTCAACTCCCTCAGTGATGACCTAGAGACACGACGGATAGAAGGCGACCGTTGGTATAAGGATAACCAATATCTGTATTATGAAGACCACATTGTTGTGCCTGCGGCACGACTGGATGGTTGCCTACAGTGGGCCCATCTCAGCTATGGGCACACAGGGCGCAAGTGGTCTGTTGTATTTTTCAGGGAGCGTTTCTACTCCCGACTAACCTGTCTTGAGCTAAGTGCTCTTATGCAGTCAATACTGGACTTCTGTGGCTGTCACGCCAGCAAACAGAGCGACTAACCTGACCGCGGGCTGGTCTCCAGTCTGCCGATCCCTTACTGTGCTGATTCTCTGTTGTACGTGGATTTCATCCGCGGTCTGCCTACGTTTGGTGGTTATGACAGTTGGTTGGGTGTCACCTGTGCGTTCCGCTGCAACAAAAAGATCACAGGGGAACAGACTGTGAAAATGTTGTTTGAACAATGGTTCGAATACTATGGGGCATCTAATGAGGGGCACTTTGACGAGGACGTACGGATCTGGGGCGACACTGGATGGTACAAGCGAGAACTGGACGCCCTAAACGTCCAGGTAGGTAGGTAGGTAGGTAGGTGCACTCGGTCGTGGAGAGGCACCCCATGGTTCCCCCTGGCGTCGCCCCTGTGACGAACAGGAAGAGGCTCCGCGCGTGAAGAGGGGAGGCGGCTTACTTCCCGCTAGACCTGACTGTTGGCCCCCAACAAAGCGGCCCCGGGCAACGCCGGGAGGGCTGATCGCCGCCAGCGTGACATGCTTGTCTCGCCGGGAGGGTGTGCCCCCGTGCTTGCGAACGTCCCCTCCTTTGGGCGGAACCCTAGGGGTTCACCGGACTTCCTGGCGTATCCCGTTCCAAAGGCATGCATGCACGTTCTTGGTACTAGGGTTCCGAGGTGCTTGGGTGTGGCACGCTCCGCCTCGAGTCCCAAAGCAGCGCAGGCCTTAGGATGCAACCTTACCCCCGGTCTCCGGATCTCGTTTGGCCGGGTCACCTGCATGGCACGGGCTGCCTCAGTGCCCGGGCTGTGGGCACTGGGTTTCCTACTGTTGTGCGGCGTTTGTGTTTGGGTCCGGTTGGCGGTTGGGTGTGGGTTTTGTTAACCCTGCCAGTCCTGGCTGGGGTCCTTGGTGGGTGTGTTTGGGCACGGTTTGTGGTGTCGTCCCTCTAGTGTCGGCTGTTTGTGGTCTTCGTGGTTGGGCTTCGGTTTCGGCCTGCTTTTGGGACGTGTGTGGTTTCGTGGGCGCCCCGCTTGCCCCCCGCCGTTTCCGGTTCCGGCGTGCGGTGTGGGCATGTGTGTTGGGCCCGGGTCTCGGCTGTGCCCAGCCCTTCTTGGCTGCATTGTCGGGGTGTGTTTTTTGCGCTTTTGTTCTTTATTTTTTTTTCCCCGGGCTTTGTGGTCCCTGTCCGTCCATCCCCTTTCTTTCGGGCTGGGCTGGTGGCTCTCTTTTTTTTTCCCTTTTTTGTTTCGGTGTCCCTTTTCCCCGTGGGCCGCTGTTACTGGCTTGGTGTTGCCGGTTTTGGGTGGGTGGTCCCCCTGTGCCTCTGTGGGGGTCCTGTCTTCGGTGCCTTCTGGGGGGGGGTTTGGCCGCCTGTGGTGGTGTTGGCGGGCAGTTTGCCGGCTGTGGGCTGTTTCCGTGCCTTTCACCCCCCCTCCTTTTTTTTGGGGGGGGGGGGGCTTGCCTGTTCCTCCCTCTGCCTTCCCTGGGCTGGCGCACGCACTGGCCTGCATTCAGTGTTGTCTTCCGGGCTGCTGTCTTCAGTTGCGTTCTGTATGGCCGCGTTCCGGCCCCATGGGTCGGGTGGACTATGTACACGGTGGGCTCGGCGCCCCTTCTTGCCGGGTTTGGTCCTGGCTCTGCCGGCTCGGCGGCTGCGCCAGGCGGCTGCTTGTGGTTTTGGGTTAGGGGGCTGGGGTTGTTCGTGTCCTTTCCCCTCTGCGGTGCCGGGTGGTCCGCCAGCGTTGTCGCCAGGCGCGCTGTGGCCCCGTGTGTGGCCTGCGGTGCTGGTGTGTGGTGTGCTGGCGCGGCGCAATCCAGGGTGTGCGGTGGCTGGCTTCGGTTAGTCCCTCAGGTTAGGGTCAGTTGTGTCGTGCTGTGCCGCTCTGTGCCGCGTCGCGTCACGTCGTGCTGTGGCGCATTGCACTGTGGCGCGCTGTGGTGCGGTGTGCCGTGGTCTTGCGTGGTGCCGCGGTGGGTCAGTGGAGGTCAGCCTGGCCTGCGTCGTGGTGCGGAGTGCGGGCCAGAGTGTGGCTGGCTGGTGGCTGGGGGGTGCGGTTAGGTGTGGGTGGCTCGCTGGGTCCGTGCTGTGGGGGCTTGGGCGTGCCGCTCGGGCTGGTGGGTCGGGTAGGTTGTTCGCGTGACGGTCCGTGGGGTTGCCCTCCCTGGGGGCCTGTGCCTTGGTCCCGTGTCCTCTGGGGGTTTCGGTCCCTAGTCGTGGGTGCCGCGGCCGTGCCTTCGTCCTCTTCCGGTGCCTGTGAGGTGGCCCTTGTGGTGGCCGGGGTCGTCGCCTGGGGGTGAGGGCGTGGTGGTGCGCCGTGGGGCGGCCTTTCCTGCGGCTTCCTCTGCGGGTGTGGCCCGTTCTCCCCGTGTAGGTGTGCCCTCCATTCTCCGTGTGGTTTCCGGTGGCCGGTGGGCGTGCGCTGGTGTGATCCGTATGGCGTCCGATGTTTGCTTCGGTGCTGTGTGTTGGGGTGTTTGGTGGGGCTGGGGCGGCGCTGGTCCCCCCGTCATGGTGTGCCCTTCCTGGCTGTGGGTCGTGGTGCCTGCCGTGGTGCCCTTTTCCTCCGTGTCTTGGTCCCTGCTCCCGCCCCTTCCTGGTTCTTGGGTGGTTTCCTGCCCCCATGTGGTGTCGCTTCCGGCGTCCTGTCCCTGCGAGTGCTTGCCCTCACTTGGGGCCCCTCCGTGCCCTCTTGCTTGAGTGCTCCTTGGTGCCCCTTGCCCTTCCCTTGCCCTTGTCCTGCCCCTTCCTGGTGTGGTGGTGGCGGGAGGGGGCGCCGGCGGCCCAGGCCTGGGGGTGGGTGGCCTGGAGCCACTGGCGGAGGGCTTGGGGGGTGTAGGGGGGGCGGAGGACCTGGACCGCATCGCGGAGGAGAGCCTCCCATGCCGCTTGCGGCATGATGGCCTCCGGGGCGGCCTCGTTGGGGTTTGCGGGGGTGCGGGTGCGCACCTCCTCGAGGGTATGCACCATGTGCACCCCTTCGTGCCTTCCCGCTCCTCCGGCCCACTTCACCCAGCGGCGGAGCTCCTGCAGAGCGGGGGGAGACCACCAGGCGAGGTGGGCGGGGGCCCGGGGGGGGGGAGGGGTCCGTGCCCGTGGTCGTGGTGCGGCGGGGGGAGGACGTGGATCTGCGGTGGTGGCGGGGCTGGCGGTGCCTGGGGGAGCGGGAGCGGCGGCGGCGGGGGCTGGGGGTGGAGGACGGGTACGGGCGGAGGGGGGAGCGGGAGGGGGAGGTGGACATGGGGCGGCGGTGGCGCGCTCGGTGGCGTCCGGGGGAGCGGGAGTGGTGGTGGCGGGGGCTGGGGGTGGTGGATGGGTACGGGTGGTGGGGGGAACGGGGAGCCTGGCGGGGCGTGTGGGGGGGGAGGGAGGTGGACGTGGGGCAGCAGTGGCGTGCCTGGCTGCGTTTGGGGGGAGCGGGAGTGGTGGAGGCGGGGGCTGGGGGTGGGGGTCTTGTTTCGCCGGTGGGGGGAGGGGGAAGCGCACATGGGGCGGCGGTGGCGCTCGTGGTGGTGCCCGGGGGAGCGGGAGCGACGGGAGCGGGGTCGCGGGGGGTCGTGGTGGCACCCGGGGGAGCGGGAGCGGCGCGAGTGGGTGGTTGAGGCGCGGTGGGAGTGTGGGCCCCGTGGGCGAGTGTGCAGTGCGGGGGGGGAGCGGGAGCGCCGCCGTTTGCGGGACCGGGCCTCATCGCTCGAGTCGGGCCAGTCCGGAGGCGTCGACGGCCCCTGGGGGGCCTCGCGCGGTGCCGCCTGGTACTGGGGGGGGGGGGGGAGGTCCCCCGTCGTCCATGGATCCGCCACGTAGGGGTGTGGTGGCGGTAGCGGCTGGTGGTATGGGTCGAGTGGCTGTCCTTGGCGGGTTTGGGCCCGGGGGGCCTGTTCGGCGTGCACGTGGTGGCCGGGGGGGTACCGATACGGTTCCTGGTACGGGGGTGGTGGCTGGTACGGGGGGGGTGGCCCCTGGCGGTAGGTGGGGTATGCGGGTGGAGCGCTCGGTGGCTGCCATCCCGTCCGCTGGTGCTGTTCGTGCACGGGGGGTTGTGGCCCGGTGGGGTAGGGCGGTGGGCAGTGGTAGTGGTGGGGGTGGTGTTGGTAGTGTCGGTGGTGGGGCCGCTGGTGGTGGTGGTGTGGGTAGTGGTGGGGTTGGTGTTGCGGGAATGGCCCATGGACCCCTTGTGGGTTTCTCCGGTCCCCCTTGTGGGGACGGGGTGTTGGCCATCGTGGGCAGTCCCCGGGGCTGCACTATGTGGTGGGCAGGGGGGGCGGGTTGGGGGCCGGGCTTGACGCTGACGGTGGTCGAGGGGTCCCACGTTCCTGGGTCGGTTTGGCCGGCGGTGGTGGTGGTTTGTGGGGGATGGATGACGGGGCGCTTAGTGAGGGGGATGCGGACGAGGGCTTGGACGGGGTCGTGCTGGGTGGCCGTCTCTTTGGTGGTGGTGGGTGCCGGCGGGAGGGGGGCGCGGGTTGCGGTGGGTGGGGGGTCCTGGCTTGGGCGAGTGTCCGGGCGGGGGTGGTGTCGGGTGGGTTTGTGTCGTTGCGTCTGTGGTGTTGTGTGTGCTCGCGTGGGCGCCGGCTTGGATTTGGGGTCGGGTTTGGTGTTGGGGTCCGGTTCCAGGTTGAGGAGTACCTCTATCCGGAGGTGTGAGGGCGCCGATGTCGGGTCGGGGGTCGTCCCGGTGCGTTGCCGGGGTGCCTGAGTCGCCTGTGTGGCGGTTGCGGGGTCGGTGCGTGCAGCCGCGGCTTTGGCTTTCGCTGTGGCCTTGAGGATGAGGGCGGCGGGGAGGGGGGGGTCGGAGGATGAGGTGGAGGAGGTGGACGAGGCTGAGGATGAGGAGGAGGTGGTGGACGCGGGTTGGGCTGTGATGCGGGCGGGCTTGTGGGCGGCGGCTTCTGCTGCGGCCACGGCGGGGAGGATGGAGGGCATGTCCTCGGGCTGTAGGTTGGGGGCGGGCAGCTGGGGGGGCCCGGTCGTGACCTGGCGGCCCGGTGGGCCGATCTGGTCGGCAGCGGCCGGGGAGGGAGGCGCGGGGCTGTGGCCTTCTCTTTCTGGGCTCGGCTGGGCCCGGGTCCTACAATGTGCGAGGTCGTGTGGGTTGGCGTCCGCGGGGGGGGAACAGTTCGCGTGGGCTGCATTCAGGGGCCGGGGGGGGTGGGCCTGGGTCCTCTGGGGTGTGTGTGGGGGGCGTGGGCGGGCCACTGGGTGGGGTGGGCGTGCCGCGGGGCGCGGGGCTCCCCTCGGCGGGTGTGTGTGGGTTGTCGAGTGTGGGGGGCGATGAAAGGTGTCCGGCGGGTGGGTGTGTGGCGGGCGTGTGCTGGTGTTCGGGCGGGTGGGGGAGGCCCGTGTCGCGGGGCTCGGGGGTGCGCGCGATGGTGGGTGTGTGTGGGTCTCCGGTTGAGCAGCGAGAGGGGGGGGGCATTGGCGGGGATTGTGCGGTGGGGTGTGCTGTGTCGGTGTTTGTGTCCGCTTGCCGCGCGCTTGCGTGGGCAGTTGTAGGCAGGGCGGTTTGGAGGAGAAGCCTGCCGTCTTCTGCTGCCGCGGAAAGGATTTCGCAGACGAGCTTTCGTATCTGGTGGACCTCTTGGTCAGTGTGTGGGAAGGGGGTATGCTAGCTTTGGGCTAAGACCCGCGCGGTTGAGGACCCTGTGGATGGCGTGGTACCCGCAGGTGAGGGACTGCTGCGGTCTGGGGGGGGGGGGTTTGGTCGTGTGTCCGGGCCTGCCTCGACTTGTGTGTGGGCGGTGGGGATGGCCCAAACCCAGGGCACGGTCCCCGTGGGTGGCCAGCGGCGCTGGATCCAGTGGGTTAGGCAGAGCATGGCCAATCCCAGGTGGTAGCCCGTCTTCCCTGAGGTGATTTGGGCCAGGGCGCGGGCTGGGGGCTTGTCCCCTGGCTGGAGGACACCCCTGAGGACCCTGTGCTGGGTGGTGGGGTCCCCCACTGCCCCTGGTGGGCTGATCTCCGGGGCGAACATGGTGTCTGTCCCCTGGATGAGCCATTGCGGGCCGGGGGACGTAGCAGTAGCGGCTATCACGTAGTAGTGGCCGCGCTCGAGGACTGTAACCCAGACCTCCGGCGGGGGGTGGTCACTGTCTGTAGGTGGGGGGGGGAGGTCGTCGTCTGGGGTGCGGAGGCCGGCAGCGCGGAGGGCGGTGTCGCGGTTGGGCGCGTTGGCCTGTTCCCACTGCTCCGGGCGGTTCGGGTCCGCTGGGTGGTCCGTCTCCGCTGGGGCCCGTCGTAGGCGTACGGTCGCTTGACGCGTGACGTTGATGCCGGTGTCGTGCGTCAGGGCCTGGCCCCACTCGATGGGGGGGATCCAGATGTGCTGGCCCCGGGTGTGTTTGCGGGCTCGCCAGAGCACGAGGTCTACGATGGTCTCGTGGAGGCCGCTGCCTGGGGTGGTCAGGTCTCGGAGGGCTTTGACGGTGAGCTTGGTCCAGTCCTCTTGTAGGCAGTACCAACCCAGGGGGGTGGTCGGGGCCCTGTCTTGGAGGGTTGCTCGGAGGAGGTCGGGGTCACGGATGGTGGCCGGTGTGAGGGGGGGGTGCCCCGGGTCCGGGGGGGGGTGGGCACGATGGGCTGCCGGGGTCTTGCGCGTCTACGTCGATGGATGGTTGGCCCTGGTCGGGCTCGGCCGGACTTGGCGGTGCCGGGTGGCTTCTTGGGTGTGAGACGGGTCTCGGGGCGCTGTGGTGGTGCCTTGGAGACCTGTGGATGGAAACGGGGGGCGCGTGCGGGGCGCGGAGCGGGTTAGTGGACTTCTGGGTCATGCACGGCAAGGTAATGGATGAGACGCTGCATGTGTTCCCTGGCGGTGGGGTCGGTGAGTTGCTCCGCGTGTGTTAGCAGGAGGTGTTTGTGGTGTACCATTTTGGCCGCTGCTCTGCGGACTGCTTCTAGCTGGAGGTGTGCTGCTGCCTCCATGGGGCTTTCCGTGTGTTTGATGAGGTGTCGGTGCAGGGCCTGTGTCACTGCCCCTCTCATGGTGGCTTCTTTGATCAGGGGGTCCCGGAAGAGGTGTTCGGTGGCCTGGTGTGCGTGGCTGTGGGTTGGCCATCCTTCGTGTTGTCGTAGGGTTTCCGCCGGGGACCAGCCCACTAGGGTGTCCCTGTCTGTATGGAGGGGGCATTTCTTGAAGTGTTCCCAGTCCTCCGGGGTGGTGTGGTCGCATGGGCAACGGGTGTGTTCGTCGGGGACCTGGATGTGCTTGCGGGCGAGCCATCTGGCGACCCTGGTGAGGAATGGCAGTTGCTCCCTGAGGAGCTGGATGCGTCATTTTTGGAGGTGGGCTGGGACGTTTGCTGGGCGCAGCGCTGAGTGGTAGAGGGGGACTTGCAGTCTGTCCTGGAGCTCCTGGATGTGCGCCCGGCTGTCTGCGTCGCCGAGCACGCGGGCGAGATGTTGGATGGGGTTGGGGTAGTGGTATGCTCTGTCGTGGGAGGAATAGGCAGCGTCCTCTGGTACCCAGTCCGGGGTCTGATGGGGCTCGGGTACAGGGGGCAAGTGTTGGAGGTGTGTGTGGTTGCGGCCGAGGTCAGGGATCTGGAGGGCTGGTAGGTGTGTTGTGCGCTGGTGTACTGCCTGGTTGTCGACCTTACCATTTCCGTATTGGTGTCTGTGGGACTCTTTTTTCACGATGTGGAGTTGGACGTAGGGGGGAAGGCTGCGAAGGGCTTTCCAGAGTAGCAGTGCCTGGGTGCCGAGGCTCGTCGCGGTGGCTTTGTGAGGTGGTTGCCTTGCTATGCGGAGGAACAGGTGTGTGTCGACAGTGGCGTCTACCACGAACCAGACCCGGACGATGTGCGGGGAGTGGGCGGGTAGGTGGACCGCGACCTCGGTGATGGCGTCGGCCAAGGCCCCTAGCTCCCCGTGGGAAGAGGCCCCGTAGGTGGTGTGGCCCGTGTGGTGGTCCATGTGGTAGTGTCCCCCGGTGTGGGTTAGCTGCAGGGTGGCCCCCCCGGTGATGGGCGTGAGGGCGGATTCGCCTGAGGCGTCGGTGAAGAAGAGCCGGTCCGCCGGTGATGGTTGTGCGAGGCGGCATGGGTTCATGGGCAGGTAGGCGTATATGGCAAGGCCCGTGGCGAGGTGGGCTACTGGGGTTGTGGGCTGCAGGATGGGGGTGGCGTACACCCCTATTCCTTTGGAGATGATGTGCTTCGCTTGGGGGGACAGGGCTATGAGTCCCTGCTCCGGCTGTCCTTGTGTGAGGTAGGAGTAGATGTAGTGGAGGATGTAGGCTGTGTCGGGGTTTAGGTCGTGGCATGTGAGGGTTTATGTTCGGTGCTCCGGTGTGTGGCAGGAGTCGTGGAGCGGATAGTAGGGGTGCTTGTGCTCTCCCGTTCTGCCTGGCTCGTACATGCTGTAACAGATGGCGACCCCTGCCGGGTCGGGGCGGGGGCATGTGGGTGTAGTGGTGAAGAGCCATTTGGGCGCGTGGTCGGGGTTCCATGCTACCGTGGGGTTAGTGTCGGTGCGGTGGAACCATGGGGCTATCCATGCGTAGGCCTGTGGTGGTAGTTGGGTTGTGGGGTGGGTGTGGTGGCGTGCTATGAGGTGTAGTACGGGCAATGGTGTGGTTGGTGCCTCGGGGTCACAGGCCCAACATGTGGGTGGCATGCTCTGGGAATCTTGGGGGACCTTTGGTAGGTCTCGGGCGGTCATGTGGTGTTTCGGTATGCGCCATTTTGCCCCGTGGTGGATGACGGTGGTCTGCGTGGGTTTGGCTTCATTCGGGGCCAGTAGTAGGGTTAGTGGTGGGACTGGGCCCGTCACCGGGGAGACGGGTTCGTGTTTCGATCCGGTGGGTGCGTAGGGCGGTGTCGCTGGGATGGGTCGGGGGTGTTGCTTTGTGAATTCTCGGTAGGCTGTGCGCATGTCTTTGCTGCCCGGTAGAGTGTGTCCCGCTGCTTCTGCCGTCTGCGTGAGGTACTGGTGGAAGAGGCGGTATTGTGGCCATTCGGGAAGCTGTAGAAAGGGGGTGTGGTGTGCCCCGCTGTGGTGCAGGACCCGCATTTGGGGGAGGGTGACGTATACTACGGTGATGGAGGCCCCGACAAGGTCTATGGTGTGGATGGTGCCCTTGGGGTGATGGTGGAGGTTTCTGCAGAGGACCGCTAGTGGCCCTTCCTATGGGCACGTGTGGTTGGTGAGTATGCCGTGGTGTGGGGATGGGAGGAGAAGCTGCAGGTGGTTCCACAGGCGCGTGTTCATGTTGGTGGGCATGCCCGTCTGGTGGAGTACCCAGCGCGGGCATGTGTTGCGGGCCCGTTGTGCGGCTTGGAGACGGATTGCGGTGACCTCGCGGACCTCCAGTGAGTGGTTGTGGGTCATGCGGTGAAGGAGGAGGGCGGTGTGTCTGGTGTAGGCCGCTTTCACCTCGTCCCCTATGGCTTCCCCATAGTGGGGCCATGCCGCTCGGATGGCGCGGGTGGGTATGGAGGTGGGCCAGCCCCCGTGTGCTGCCCATGCCTTGGTCACGGCGCGTGTGGCTGGCTGGAGGGCGGTGGTGGGGTGTGTCAGGTGGAGTGCTTGGAAGCCTATGGAGGCGTTCAAGACCCCGGTGAGGTAGTACGCCAGGCTCTGGTGGGACAGGGAAAGGGCCTTGGTGGTCGGGGACGCATATCTGGAGAGATGGGCGAGGTGTGATTGCAACTTGGTAGGGAGGGTGGCGTCCTCAGGGTTGGCGGCCTGGACCACCCCCAGGTGGGTGGTGGTTGTTACGACTTGCATGGGGCGCCCTTGTGGCCCTAGAGTGGGAGGTGTGGCAGACCCCTTGATCGTGGCCACTGACTTTGTGGGGTGGACGATGAGGTTGTTGTGGGAGAGGTAGGAGACGGTCACGTCCAGTAAGTCGTTGGCCTGTTTGGTGACCGTTGGCCCGGGGTCCGGGGCATGGGGTTCGTGTGGGGTGTGCGCGACGGTGAGGTTGGTGTCGTCCGCAAAGCCCACCAGGGGGGAGAGGGGGGGGTAGGGTGCGTAGGCCGGGTAATCCTGCTCGATTGCGAGGGCCAGGGGGAGTGTCACTAGAAGGTACAGGAAGGGGCCCTCTGCTCCCCCTTGGGGGACCCCGCTGCCTGGCTCCAGGAAGGGGGTGAGGCCTGCTCCAGTGCGGACCGTGTATTTGCGGGTGCGGATGTAGCTGGAGGTGAAGTTGTAGAAGGGGAGGCCTAGGCGTTTCCAGACCGCTTCTGAAAGGAGCCAGGGGGTGTTCGGGAAGGCTCCTTTGACGTCGAGGGAGGCGATGATGAGGTCCACCGGGTCCATGTCCGCGATGGTGTCCTGTAGGAAGATGGCCTCGTGTGGGGACCGGCCTGGGATGGCCCCCCAGAGGCTTGCTGGTATGTGGGGGTCCAGGTGGGGGCGGATGCGGCGCAGGAGGATGGTCCAGACGATTTTGACCTCCGTGACCGCACAGACTATGGGGCGCCAGTTGTCCGGGTTTGCCCAGTCCCCTTTTTTGTAGAGGGGGCGGACAACACTTGCCCAGTCTGGTGGCAGGGGGGTCCGCCCAGTGACGATGTCCCAGAGGCGGTGGGCGAGGACGCGGAGGAGGTGGGCGGGGAGGTGGTAGTATGCCTCTGCAGGGAGGCCGTTGTAGCCTGGGGTTTCGTGTTGCCGGAGACTGTGGATGGCCTTCCGGATTTCGTGGATGGTGAAGGGGCGTTTTTCCAGTTGCCTCCTCTGGGCGTGGTTGAAGACCCGAGGGAGGCGGTTGATTTTGGCCTGGGTGTCTGGGTCCAGTGTGTCTTGGGTGGGGGTGTGTTGCCGGAGGAAGCTGTCTTGGGTGGCTTGCAGCACTGTGGCTGGGTCGTTGGTGAGGGAGCCGTCCTCCTGCCGGACCGTGGTGATGGTGCGGTGGCCGGTGTCCGTCATGGCGTCGTTGAGGTGGCGGATGGCCTTGTAGGGGAGTTCATGTTGCGCATACCGTTCGTGTTCCTGGGCGATGCGCTGTTGCCTGTGGATGTGCCACCGCTGCAGGTCTGCCCTGATGTGGGCTATCCGTGTCCTGCAGTGGTGTATCTGGCGGCGAGTTTGGGGGTAGTCGGTGTGGAGGAGGGTCGCCAGTTGTTGCTTCGCATGCCAGAGGTCATGGAGCATGTCCCCCAGGGCCGTGGGTGGTTGGTCGTCGTCTGTGTGGGGGTGTTGTTGGAAGCCGCAGGCGACGGCGGCCGTGCGCATGGCTGTGAGAAGGTCGGTCGGGTCTGGTTGGATGCGCCAGGCGCGGTCTATGGCCCTGTGATATTGGGACCAGGCATGCTTGTGATTCAGCGGGGGCATCTTCAGGGGGGGTGGTAGGCCTTGGTCCGCATCCTCTGGGGGGCTGGGGGGAAGGTTGGGGATGGTGAGGCGGATGTGCAGAGGGCTATGGCCTGTGGGTCCCAGCGGGAGGGGTCCATATCAGGCCTCCGCTCAGATGATGGTGGTGGGGTCGCCATAGCATACGTCGATGCGGGATGGGGCGGCATCCGTTTGGTGGGGGAAGTGGGATGGTTGGCGTTCGAGGTACGCTGTCAGGTCCACGAGGCCCAGCATTTCGATGGTGTCGCGGACTGCTTGGTCCTGGGGTGTGGCCTGTCCCCCTCGGTCCGCTTGGGTGGGGGCGGCGTTCATGTCGCCGATGATGACTGTGGGGGCGAGCATGGCCATCTGGCGGTAGGCCTCGGCCAGGGCTTGGAGGAAGGGTTCTGTGGCTTCGCCGAAGGGGACGTGGGTGTTGATGACGTTGAGTTGCCATCCGTCCCCGACGACCTCATAGACACCTAGCCTCCCTGGGACGCTGAGGTGGTGGACGAGGTGGACGTGGATGCCGGTTTGGGCGTATAGGGGGGTCCCCTTGTGCCAGTAGCATTTGTACGCTTTCTGGTCCGGGGTATATATGGGGGTGGTTTCTGGGGGGTCGTCGCGCTGTAGGCCTTGTTCCTGGAAGGTGAGGAGGTGGGGAACCCACCCCGGCCCCTGTGCCATCGGGAGCTCTTGGAGGGCGGTTGTGGCGTCCTTGGAGTATGTGACGGCCGGGTGGTTGAGGTCGAGGAGGTTGACGGTGGCCTCGGTGGGGGGGGGCCGGGGCTGTGGAGGCTTGTGCCCTTGGCCCTTGCCCCGTCAGGGAGGGGGACTGGGGCTCGGGGACTTTTTGCCGGTTTGTGGGCGTTTGGGTAGGCGCGGCGGGGGGAGGCCTTGGCTCCATTCCGGGGGGAGCTCCCCAGTGTATTTGGTGCCTGTGTGGGCCTTGTTCTCTTCGGTGCGGAGCCGGATGGGGTGAACGCTGGTGAGCTCCAGGGTGTAGCCGACTGGTTTGTCCGGGGCGCTGCTGCCTTGGTCCAGCTCCTTTTGGCGGAGCCAGATCACCCGGATCTGTGGCCCCCCTGTTGTCCCCCGGTTCCTTGAGGCGGTACTTGATCGTGGCCTCACACCAGATCCAGTCGCCTGTGTGGTCGTTGCGGAAGGGCTGTTGGACCTTCGCGCCTTTTTCGAATCCTCAGTACGCTTTGGGCAGGGGCTGTGCTGGTGGCGGGAGGGAGGGTGATGAGGATGCCTGGTCCGGGTGGGGCGGTGGTAGTGGTGGGAGGGAGGATGACGAGGATGCTTGGTCCGGGTGGGGCGGTGGTATTGGTGGGAGGGAGGATGACGAGGATGCTTGGTCTGGGTTCGCCGGGTGGGTCGGGTGGGGTGCGGGGGGTCGGGAGGTCGCTGCTTTTCCGGCTTGGCTGGGGGCGGGTGCGCCCCTTTGTCGTCTCGTTCGGTTGGGTGGGACTGGAGGTAGCGGGGCTGGGGGGGTTTGCATTTTCGCTTTCGCGTGGCTGCGTCCATGTAACCACAGGTGTGCCCTACACTCACACTTCTAACCCTCTGTGCCAGAGACAGAACCGTGGGTTGGAGGACAACCAGAGGATTCTGATGAAACAGGGGCGTACAAAAGATTAGGTACGCCTGTTACCCTGGGCTGTCCTAACAATGAACTCTCAGGAGAGTCCTTCAACTGGCTATACCCCCCACGAACTGTTCCATGGGAGGCGTTCTTCAAAACCTGTTTTCCAGAGTAGTACAAGAGCCCCGTAGGGGATTGGCTGGAACAGAGGCAGGACCTGGCTAACTCGCCTAGAGCTAACCTGAAACATGATCCATAACGTGAGTTGACTGGGCGTAACCGCACCAGGCATCCTGCCACCTTCAAGGTAGGGGACCTTTTGCTGGTACAGCACTCGCGATTGCCCACATGGCCCCGCAAATGTCTCCAGGACCCTTACATTGGGCCTGAGCACATTATAAAGATAGATGCATCCAGGATCCATGTGAGGTGCAGTCCCCCCCTAGGTGGAGGGGTGCTTTGTCCACACACGACGGAACATCGCACAAAACGGGGCACACCAGGGCAGAGCGACAGAACCAACAACAGGGCACGACAACACACCACACAGCACGACACCCGCACACCAGCACAGCACGTCACAGAAAAGCACCGCAGGACACCACGAACCACGAAGAAAGGCCCACACCAGACCACGGCACCGCACAACAAGACACGAGACAACGCAAAACACGAAGAGCAGCTGCCGGCGGGGGGGGCGCAGCACCAGCACACAGCGCACACACCACACGCAAGACCGCACACAGAGGAGGAAAAAGGAGAACAGCCAGGCGGTGCCGAGGCCAAGGGCACCAAGAGGGGGACGAGCCAGGAAAGAGCGGAGAGCAAAAAAGAGAGAAGAAAAGAAACGCAGGGAGCGTGCACACCGGTTAACAGGAGCCAAGTGGCCCAGAACACCGCAAACGCGACAGAACGCAGCGAGCGCGCACACCGGTGAACGGGAGCCAAGTGGCCCAGGACACCGCGCACGCAACACCACGCACCGAGCAAGCACACCGGTGAACAGGAGCCAAGTGGCCCAGTACACCGCACACGCAACACAACGCAGCGAGCGCGCACACTGGTGAACAGGAGCCAAGCTGCCCAGGACACCGCACACGCACCACAACGCAGCGAGCGCGCACACCGGTGAACAGGAGTCAAGTGGCCCAGGACCCCGCGCACGCTACACCACGCACCGGGCAAGCACACCGATGACCAAGAGCAAAGTGGCCCGGAACACGGCACATGGAACACACCACACCAAGCGAGCACACCGTTGAGCAGGAGCCAAGTGGCCCGGGACACCGCAAACACAACACAACGCAGCAAGCGCACACCGGTGAACAGGAGCCAAGTGGCTCAGGACACCCCCCACGCAACACCACGCCCCGGGCAGGCACTCCGGTGAACTGGAACCAAGTGGCCCAGTACACGGCACACCCAACACAACGCAGCGAGCGGGCACACCGTGAACAGGAGCCAAGTGGCCCAGGACACCGCACACACAACACAACACAGCGAGCGAGCACACCAGTGAAGAGGAGCCAAGTAGCCTAGAATACCGGACACGCAACACGACGCACCGAGCGAGGACACCGGTGAAAAGGAGCCAAGTGCCTCAGGACACAGAACACGCCGCACAACACACCCGAACGAGCACAGCGGTGAACAGCAGCCAAGTGGCCCAGAACACTGCACACGCAACTCAACGCACCGAGGAGCACAACGGTGAACAGGAGCCAAGTGGCTCACGACACCGCACACGCAACACAACGCAACGAGCGAGCACACCGGTGAAAAGGAGCCAAGCGGCCCAGGACACAGAACACGCAGCACAACACACCCAGCGGGCACAGCGGTGAACAGCAGCCAAGTGGCCCAGGACACCGCACACGCAAGACAACGCACCGAGCAAGGAGACCGGTGAACAAGAGCCAAGTGGCCCAGGACACCCCACACGCAGCACAACGCACCGAGCGGGCACACCGGTGAACAGGAGCCAAGAGGCCCAGGACAGCACACACACGTGCGCGCCCAGGGCGGCTGAGGGACGGGAAACAACAAACCACACCCCATGGTTCGTGCGCACGGGGGCAACCCAGCCGACCCACTGGGCCAGCGGCAGGGGCAGTACCCCAAGGCCGCTGGTCCGAGCCTGGTCAGGCTGCATCGGGGACCATGGCAAGCGTCACCCGGAGCCATGGAAGCAACCGGTGACAGGTGAGCAGGTACACAGTCCAGGAGGGGGCCGCCTGCCAAGCAGTGCGGCCCCGCAACTTGATCCACAGGGGTGAACCGGTCGTACCCTAGACTCGCGGGAGCAACACCCCCTGTGGTGAGGGATACTCCAAACCGCCGGGCAGGACCCAGAGCTGCCGCCCAAAGGAGGGGGCATGTGGCCCTACCCGTGGACACATGTGGAAACACCCTCCCCACCGGGACACCTGTACCGGACAGCCGGGACACAGCCTTCCCAAGCTGCGGCGGCAGCGGCCTAAGAGGCACCCAAACTAGGGCAGTGGGAGGGACAGGACGTCCCCTTGGTAGGACCTTCTTCCTGCATCGTCAAGGGAGGCATCCCGAGCTCCCCCAGATACCTACCTACCTTTCTCAGTTCAAGCTGACTGTCCACCATATACAGGGTATAAAGAACGAGATGGCTGACTATATATCACGTAAAAACTTCGACGCCTTTTTAGGTGAGAGCTCAGAGGCGTTGGCCAAAGAGGCGTTCCAGCGCATGGACGTCCAGCTGGACTTACCCATGCGCACTGCAGCATTTCAGGTACAGTCCACGTCTAGGTTGTGAACTACACTGTGCTCCTAAACAGTACCACTACCACTCCCCCGATGACGTGTTCTGGGATGAGTGGCGCCTGAGCAACAAAGAGGTCAATAAAAATCGACCTGCAGAACGCAGCCTCACCTGAAAAGGCTGACAAACTTGCGGAGATGACTGCCGAAGAAATGGCAGTCGATGGAAACTGCGCGGTGGCCGGTATAGCCCGCCAGACCTATAAACAGGGCTGGAATTTCCTGTCGCTTTGGGAGGGCTTTGGAGTTTGGGAGGCAACCTGGGAACCCATGTCTGCCTTCATCCAACCCGACGGAGGTATCCACCCCGTCTTTCGTTCCTACCTTTTTTTTTATTGCTCTATGGCTCCCAGCTATCTGGGTGGGGCCTCCCGGATTTCGTTCCTACCTCGTCGAGAACAGTGAGGGACAGCCTCTAACCCACAGTGAGACTCCGTCCCAGCGTAAGAAGAAAAACTAATCTCCTTGTGCCTATCTATTTATTGATCCTAACCAAACCCAGGAGGTTTCAGGCTTCAGGAGACGGTGGTATACCCCAGACATCACCTCCTCCTGTTGGGAGTCTCCTTTGGGCAACTCCTGCAGGAGTATAGGCTCCCCCTGGAGGTACACTGCCCCCGCACCGAGGAAAGCAACACTGCAGATCATCGGAATACCACCAGGCCGCTTATCTTGTCTTCTGCTGAATGGTCGTTGAGTCCTGTTGCCCCAGCCTCCCAACGTGCCATCATTTTGCACAGTGTAGTACCAAGAACGTGCCGGGGTGCCCACCTCCATACGACGACCCCAACTGCGGGTCACTTCAACACCACGGCCTACCTGAACGGTTTTCTTCTCTTTGGAACTCACAGTTGAGGCCCTTTATGGTATCAAAACTGCTTTTTGATAAAATCCACAACCCCCGAAATTCAGTCTTCACAGCAAACTGAGCATCAGCACAAGCAGAATCGAAATTCTCTATACAGATCGTTAGAATCTTCCACAGTTCTAAAATACCCTGAATTACAAACAAAATTTTCAATATAAAACAGCACATTTCATGAGCGGAAAATCCTTTTTTTCTGCAAAGGCGCGATGCATTCCAAGCTACAAGACTCGCGATCTGGCTCAAGGCAGCCCTCTGCTGGGCATAACCCGTCACATCCCCCGCCAAGCCCTTGCAGCAGCCACTAGGCCAACTGCAAGGGCTGACACACAACCAGGGGTATGCACAACCATTACGGCACAAAAATGTGCTCAAACGGACTGAGATATAATACATTGTCCTAACCCCAAGACCTGAAGTCCTGAACTAAGGTCCCTCTGCTTTCCTCTGGGTATCCCTACACACTGTCCTGAGTGGGGGGGTGCCACCTAAAAAAACCCAGGTGACTATGGGAAAACATCTCTGAGAAAGCACTGAAAGCTTTCAAACAGAAAGGCACCTAAGCAAAATCCTGCTCTAAACTCCTGGCCAAATCCTCAGAGGGGCAGTGTTCCAAAAACTGATATTCAATCAGTTCTACTTGATTCTACTTATTGGCCATGCCATCTGGTCTGAAAGAACTTCTGCACAAAAAAACAGCGTTCTCAGAAGCTTGAAAACAAAACTGAGACACAGGCACAAAAGCAGCAACAACAGGGCACAAAAACAGATAGTAAATAAACACTGCGCTGCCCCACAGGGTATTGAGACCCTTATTGCTAATATACACAGAGCTTCTGCTGCGGCCTTGTCAATAAATAAATTAAATTACTTCTGAGCATCTTGAGATGCACTCTCTCCATCACTCTGAGGCAGAGAACAGACCAACACAATAGGAGCGCTGACGTATGGGGGGGCTGGCGCAGAAACAGAAGAACAGACCTGGCATCACTGGGCACTTCGAAAAAATATTTTGATCTGTCGACTTCTTAACTGACCCCACTTAACTACGCCTGAGAACAAAGCAGGGGCAGAAAAATGGATAAGGGTTCATAAAAACAGCGGGTGAGGGCAAACAAACGTGCGAGGATACAATGCAACAAACACATGCGCACACGTGCATACATTAGTAAACATTCCCTAGCGTCCCCAGAAAACAATTATGTAAACAAACAGTACACGGGTCTGCAGCACATAGAGTGCTGAGACCACTCCCCCCTCCCACCGTGGGGTGCTACTCTCAGGCAAAAACTGCACCCCAAAATTCTCAGGTAAAAAAATAACAAAGCAGAGTTTTAGCATACTTCTTGGCCTAGAGTGTATGTGCCAACTGAGGCACGCATGCCCTCATTGGGGGGGGGGCTGGAGTCACTGCAGGAGCAGTGGCTCTGCAATGCGACTCTGCAGTGGCAGAGTACAATAGTCCCAAACTAGGACATTGGGTGGGGACGGTACAAAAATATAATAAAGTTTACCCATAGATTGAATCAGGAAGTGGAGCACCCGCAGATGCACGGACGCGCCCCAGCTCCCAAACAGGAGCAAAGCAAAGAGTTCAAAAAAGCAAGAGCCACACTGCGACTCTGAAAACAATCCAGAAGCCTTTTGGATAATTCTCCTCCTGCCAGCAAATCAAGGCAAAACTGGGTTGACATATCCTAAGCAAAATGCTCAAAATCAGCCCAGCGTAGAATGGGGCCTGAGGCCTCAGATTCAAAAAACTGAAGCAAGGCTGCGCATCAGTGTGAGCCACTGAGGACAAAAAAAGTGCTTTTTGAGCGCCGATAGCGCTTGGTGTCAAACCTGTTTTTCTCATCTAGCTCAAATGAGCTAGGATCTACCCAAGAAAACTGACGAACACTGAAAGAAAAATCCAAAGACAAAGCAAACGCACAAAGCGCCCTACTGCCCAAGCACAAGGCTCAGGGTAGGCGCGTGTCTCTCAGAGGTGCTCAGCGCTGCCTCTCAGAGCTGTTCAGCGGTGCGATGATGCCACACTGACTGCGGTAGAGGATCTGACACGAAGTGAGAATTAGCTGAGTTTGAAACCAGGTTATGCAGTGAAAAACTGCCATCACTGTGGCTCTCCACTGCGCAAGCGCGCACAAACACACGCAACGCACTCTGAGAACCTTAAAAAGATTCGCTCATATTCATACCACCGTGTGTGAAGACCATGAAGACCAACCCAGCAGAAGTTGAACGCAGTGAAACTCGAACGGAGGATCCATCAACCACTACGCACCCTCTTATCCAGGGTGAGCCGAAAGGGCGCACAACTGCCCTGAACCGAAAGGCAACATAGGCACTACACGACCAACGGATGAGGCGATGAGCGTACAACTGTTCATTGTTGAGGTCGTGAGCGATGACTTTGTCCTCCCCTTTTCCGCTCTGTTCTGGGCCGTTCACTGGGACTATCTGACGCGATGAGGAATTCAACAGAAGCACGAAGCGCAGCTTTGACAAAAGAATGCATATACCGGGAGCCCCCACTCAGATAGCTGGCAGGCACAGAGCAAAAAAAGAATGCATATAATAGCCTACACCTTCGGGTCCATTTTCGAGGAGCCACCCTTGGAATGAACCTCTCCAATTGAGCGAAGGCGCAAACGGCTTATCACTTGGCATTCTTCACAGAGCACGAAGAGCTACCGTACGGGCAATCCGTTGATGAACCACTTCTATTGGCACCTTTAGGACCTCAGCGCGGCACAAGAACTCTTCACGCAAATCAGCAACACCTGTCGCGAAATGCGTCAATAAACATTCTGGCTCAACCTGTTTGTCAGCTTGAAGACACACCAGCTCGTGCAGAAACCCTTGAGGAACTGCAAAGGTGCAACCACGGACTTGAAAATGTTGCATTTGATATCAGCTTGCCAACTGGTTGATCCTTCAGAAGCGGTGCTGACACTGTCCAGCGACACGGAATCGATGTCCTCTATACAGATGGTTATAATCTTCCATAGTTCTAAAATACCCTGAATTACAAACAGAAATTTGAATATAAAACAGCAGTTTTCATGCGCGTAAAATCCTTTATTTCTGCAGGCGCGCGACGCATCCTAAGCTACAGGACTCTCGATCTGGCTGCGGGCAGCCCTCTGCTGGGCATAGCCCGTCACACTCGCAACCACCTCTGTTCTCTAACCTCTCAATGACGGTGAGCACTCTTGGGCCTAATCAGTGTGTGCCAGGACAGGCTGAGGACGCCAGTAGGGCTCCAGTTACGGTGAATGTACTAACTCTCGCCCTCAATCGGGTTCCGCGCACCAAACCCTCACACATCCGCTGCTTTTGGAGCCGTGCTTCTGCCCTGGTTGTGCCCTGCAGTCCCATGCCTGTGGTTGCCAGCCTGAGCCAGATGGCCGCTTATTAGGTTTGCAGCCACCAAGCGAGTGAGTGCCTTGTTGACCACGTGTTGGATGGGACATGCGCCAATGTGATGACCTTGAGGAGCCAACGAAGACGGTGGCTTCCCAGACCAGGGGGAAATGGCAAGCAAGGTGTCGGAGACGAGGTGTCCCTACCCTCCTCGGAAACAAGTGCACCCACAGTCAGGACCCCTGACTGGTCCAGACCCGTGAAGTTCTACCTGTCTTGGTGGTGCTACCGAACTCCAAAGTGTGCTACGTATGTCTGTATGTGTCTCACTTCGCTGCCCAACGTGGCTGCCATCACCGGCCCTTGCTGATGTTGGACCGAAGGTCCTAGTCAGGTACTGTTACCACTTCGGTTGTGCCCAATTTCTGTGCTGGCGCCTAACCTTTGGGGAAATGGAAAAAGCCCTACCTACTCGGTGGGAGGGGTGGCCAAGTGTGCTAACGGCGTACAAAACGCCCATTCTTCTAGAGGCCAAAAGCTAACACACTCCCCTGCCCACTAGGAAACGCACGCGGAGCAGGAGACACCACTGCACTACACTTACTAATGCCAGCACCAGCCTTCGAAGGTAGGGTGAGCACAACCACACTCAGCCACTACCAGGCTTGCTGACCCTAACCCCTACACCCTCTACTCTATGGCGTTGACAAACACGTCTCAGGCCCTACTGGCCCCCCTGTGAAAGAACAGGCAAACACAGCGCCACTACGCTGCTGAGGCCTGACAGCGGCGCCCTCGCGCGTTTCTCTGCCAGGGATTGGAGGAGGTGCACTTGTGTGTTGTGCACACAGCGTCTAGTAAGGGTTGTACACGAAGAAGACGTCCAGTCGTCGCCATTCCTCGCCGGGGCCCCTGTGATTGTGGGATCAGCGCCGTCATTAGCTGGGCAAGGGAGTGCACCAATCACCCTGTACCTTTCCCACCGGAGAGCAAAGGCGGATGCAGGACGGTTTGAGGCTGAGGAACCTAGCCAGCATCACCGTCTTATACCGGTCTCCGCTTGGAAAATAATACAGTGTTCCCCAACCGTCGTATCAAGCAAGCAAGCGTTAAGGACTTCGTAGGGCGGTGCCCTGGGTAACCTCAGAAGGGTTCAACCGTGTACACAGCGCGTGGCCTACAGCCCTCCAATCCATCATGCAGCATGCGGGTAAGGGAGGCGAAGAGAAGACTGTTTTCCTTTCTACATTTTAATCCTAACAATTTAACAAATCACAGAGAAGCTCAACTAAGAGGTGAGCTCCTCCTGGGCTGACGCCCCTTACTCAGCGCGCATCATGTGTATGCCGAGGGACTATCAACGCAACAGCGACCCTGAGCGTTCAAACAACCCTACAGCGGTTTATACGCATACCCTAAGCGATTAATCCATCGTGTGTATTATGCACTTCTTCCTTTGTTGCCTGCAGGAGGCAGACAGTGAAATGACGGGCACCTACACAGCGCAAAACGAACCCTAGCGTTTTAAACAATCCTTTTCTAACGCTACGGCAAAGGCAGGCACGAGTAAGCACTCGCTTTCAACCTGTGGAGGAAAGAAGGGAGTGAGAGATGCACAGGGAAAGAGTCACAACGTGTGAATGCCAAGATTAGGCACATGCATGGCAAGCACAGCGCACTCTCTAACCCTACGTGCGCGCTGCGTGCTCCATTCGTCCAACGTACCTTCGATTCCTGATTTTACCTGTGCATAGCACGAAAGGTGAACACCCATACCCCAACCAACGCAGCGGTGACAACCCTAGCGTTTTGACGAAAGAAACAACACGAACACAATGCATAAGTGTGTGACGACAGTAACATACCTGAGAGGCGGGTTGTTCGCCTGCTCTGTTGATTGGCTACTTGTTTCATACTATTTCCTAATGTTTATAAAATTTGTTATGCAACTGTGCAAAAATTTCTTTTGAAAGCTTTAAGTACCACGGCGCCTACCTTCTTCTCCAGGAGCCGTTCACGCTTCCGCATCTTATTTTGTGGCGTGCGGATCTGTTGCGCTTGTCCGAGACTGCTAGTTTGATATAAAATATGACGATTTCTAACGTCTGTTAGTCCACTTTTAGAGATTTGACTTTCTAAATTGCTACCCTTTTCGCTACAACACAGGATTCACAGCCTGTTCATAACATTTTCTATTTCTTTCCGGCTCCTAGAGATTTGTGCGCTCCATGGGGAGTATTGCTGGGCCCTCGCCCTTGATCAGGACGTTTACTCAAACGCTGTTTATACAGCGATGACTGTGCGCATTAGAGTGTTCGACTGTACCTTCGTGGGCAGGCATGTACACTCTGGAGAGGGAGTCCTGTGTTCCAACCCAACTTCCCCCGAATTTTTGCCAAACGTTTGCGCCGCACGCTGGCGACATTTGAGGAATGCCCCTCCAAAGAGACATCATACATGGTACGTTGCACTGGTTTTCGAGGGTACCTACAGTATTATAAGCTTCTATGAGGTGATGAGATTGTCATATGCTGGTTTGAGGGATTTTCTGAGGTAATTTCAGGGTAATTTGAGCATCGTTCCTTGGTTCTACTAGCCCGATGTACTAGCACTCCAGGGGGGAGTATGGAAAAGCCACTGCCATGACTTTCTTAGGGTACACGATCCAGGCCAAGCCCCCCCTAAACGTTGGGATCTTATGAAGGCTAACACTTAATCATTTTCATCACTCTGTTTGAGGTTTTGAGTACATTTAGAAAGAAAACAAGGTTATCCTTCTAGCCCCCCATGAAGTTCACCCCTACCACTCAGGTGAGCGGAGATATCTTCCTTCATGAAGGTAATACCGAAGTAAAATAGGCATTTCATGCCTCGAGCCCTGTTGGTGAAGCCTAGTGGTCTCCCAGCTCAGGACCCCTATACTCAATTGTTTTGCCTACTTATTGTGGGCCTACCTTTTAACTGATTCTGAATTCAGTTGCGTGGCCATGCTGGCCAAAACATATCATGTGTCTCGCCCAGCGTACATGCCCCAGATTCCTAACGTACTCCATTGCATGTCAAAGAGAAGACATGAGGTGCTTGAGGCTATTTCTGAGGCCAGACCTATGTCAGTTTTGCATATTAAAACCTTTTGTTTTGTCCCTTTGTGATTGAATCTTTGTACTTAAGCTTGTATTGTCTACCCGCGGCGTCCGATCAAGCCGGGGTGCCCACCTCCATACGACGACCCCAACTGCGGGTCACTTCAACACCACGGCCTACCTGATCGGATTTCCTCTCTTTGGAACTCAGAGTTGAGGCCCTTTATGGTATCAAAATTGCTTTTTGATAAAATCCACAACCTCCGAAATTCAGTCTTCACAGCAAACTGAGCATCAGCACAAGCAGAATCGAAATTCTCTATACAGATCGTTAGAATCTTCCACAGTTCTAAAATACCTTGAATTACAAACAAAATTTTCAATATAAAACAGCACATTTCATGAGCGGAAAATCCTTTTTTTCTGCACAGGCGCGACGCATTCTAAGCTCCAAGACTCGCGATCTGGCTCAGGGCAGCCCTCTGCTGGGCATAACCCGTCACATCCCCCGCCAAGCCCTTGCAGCAGCCACTAGGCCAACTGGAACGCTGACACACAACCAGGGGTATGCACAACCATTACGACACAAAAATGTGCTCAAACGGACTGAGATATAATACATTGTCCTAACCCCAAGACCTGAAGTCCTGAACTAAGGTCCCTCTGCTTTCCTCTGGGTATCCCTACACACTGTCCTGAGTGGGGGGGTGCCACCTAAAAAAACCCAGGTGACTATGGGAAAACATCTCTGGGAAAGCACTGAAAGCTTTCAAACAGAAATTCACCTAAGCAAAATCCTGCTCTAAACTCCTGGCCAAATCCTCAGAGGGGCAGTGTTCCAAAAACTGATATTCAATCAGTTCTACTTGATTCTACTTATTGGCCATGCCATCTGGTCGGAAAGAACTTCTGCACAAAAAAACAGCGTTCTCAGAAGCTTGAAAACAAAACTGAGACACAGGCACAAAAAGCAGCAACAACACGGCACAAAAACAGATAGTAAATAAACACTGCGCTGCCCCACAGGGTATTGAGACCCTTATTGCTAATATACAAAAAGCTTCTGCTGCGGCCTTGTCAATAAATAAATTAAATTACTTCTGAGCATCTTGAGATGCACTCTCTCCATCACTCTGAGGCAGAGAACAGACCAACAAAATAGGAGCGCTGACGTATGGGGGGGCTGGTGCAGAAACAGAAGAACAGACCTGGCATCACTGGGCACTTCGAAAAAAAATTTTGATTCGTCGACTTCTTAACTGACCCCACTTAACTACGCCTGAGAACAAAGCAGGGGCAGAAAAATGGATAAGGGTTCATAAAAACAGCGGGTGAGGGCAAACAAACGTGCGAGGATACAATGCAACAAACACATGCGCACACGTGCATACATTAGTAAACATTCCCTAGCGTCCCCAGAAAACAATTATGTAAACAAACAGTACACGGGTCTGCAGCACGTATAGTGCTGAGATCACTCCCCCCTCCCACCGTGGGGTGCTACCCTCAGGCAAAAACTGCACCCCAAAATTCTCAGGTAAAAAAATAACAAAGCAGAGTTTTAGCATACTTCCTGGCCTAGAGTGTATGTGCCAACTGAGGCACGCATGCCCCCAGTGGGGGGGGGCTGGAGTCACTGCAGGAGCAGTGGCTCTGCAATGCGACTCTGCAGTGGCAGAGTACAAAAGTCCCAAACTAGGACAGTGGGTGGGGACGGTACAAAAATATAATAAAGTTTACCCATAGATTAAATCAGGAAGTGGAGCACCCGCAGATGCACGGACGCGCCCCAGCTCCCGAGCAGGAGCAAAGCAAAGAGTTCAAAAACGCAAGAGCCACACTGCGACTCTGAAAAACATTCAGTAGCCTTTTGGAAAATTCTCCTCTTGCAAGCAAATCAAGGCAAAACTGGGTTGACATATCCTAAGCAAAATGCTCAAAATCAGCCCAGCGTAGAATGGGGCCTGAGGCCTTAGATTCAAAAAACTGAAGCAAGGCTGCGCATCAGTGTGAGCCACTGAGGACAAAAAAAGTGCTTTTTGAGCGCCGATAGCGCTTGGTGTCAAACCTGTTTTTCTCATCTACCTCAAATGAGCTAGGATCTACCCAAGAAAACTGACGAACACTGAAAGAAAAATCAAAAGACAAAGCAAACGCACAAAGCGCCCTACTGCCCAAGCACAAGGCTCAGGGTAGGCGCGTGTCTCTCAGAGGTGCTCAGCGCTGCCTCTCAGAGCTGTTCAGCGGTGCGATGATGCCACACTGACTGCGGTAGAGGATCTGACACGAAGTGAGAATTAGCTGAGTTTGAAACCAGGTTATGCAGTGAAAAACTGCCATCACTGTGGCTCTCCACTGCGCAAGCGCGCACAAACACACGCAACGCACTCTGAGAACCTTAAAAAGATTCGCTCATATTCATACCACCGTGTGTGAAGACCATGAAGACCAACCCAGCAGAAGTTGAACGCAGTGAAACTCGAACGGAGGATCCATCAACCACTCTGCACCCTCTTATTCAGGGTGAGCCGAAAGGGCGCACAACTGCCCTGAACCGAAAGGCAACATAGGCACTACACGACCAACGGATGAGGCGATGAGCGTACAACTGTTCATTGTTGAGGTCGTGAGCGATGACTTTGTCCTCCCCTTTTCCGCTCTGTTCTGGGCCGTTCACTGGGACTATCCGACGCGATGAGGAATTCAACAGAAGCACGAAGCGCAGCTTTGACAAAGGAATGCATATACCGGGAGCCCCCACTCAGATAGCTGGCAGGCACAGAGCAAAAAAAGAATGCATATAATAGCCTACACCTTCGGGTCCATTTTCGAGGAGCCACCCTTGGAATGAACCTCTCCAATTGAGCGTAGGCGCAAACGGCTTATCACTTGGCATTGTTCACAGAGCACGAAGAGCTACCGTACGGGCAATCCGTTGATGAACCACTTCTATTGGCACCTTTAGGACCTCAGCGCGGCACAAGAACTCTTCACGCAAATCAGCAACACCTGTCGCACAATGCGTCAATAAACATTCTGGCTCAACCTGTTTGTCAGCTTGAAGACACACCAGTTCGTGCAGAAACCCTTGAGGAACTGCAAAGGTGCAACCACGGACTTCAAAATGTTGCATTTGATATCAGCTTGCCAACTGGTTGATCCTTCAGAAGCGGTGCTGACACTGTCCAGCGACACGGAATCGATGTTCTCTATACAGATAGTTATCATCTTCCATAGTTTTAAAATACCCTGAATTACAAACAGAAATTTCAATATAAAAGTGCAGGTTTCATGCGCGTAAAATCCTTTCATTCTGCAGGCGCGCGACGCATCCTAAGCTACAGGACTCTCGATCTGGCTGCGGGCAGCCCTCTGCTGGGCATAGCCCGTCACACTCGCAACCACCTCTGTTCTCTAACCTCTCAATGGCGGTGAGCACTCTTGGGCCTAATCGGTGTGTGCCAGGACAGGCTGAGGACTCCAGTAGGGCTCCAGTTACGGTGAATGTACTAACTCCCGCCCTCAATCGGGTTCCGCGCTCCAAACCCCCACACATCCGCTGCTTTTGGAGCCGTGCTTCTGCCCCGGTTGTGCCCTGCAGTCCCATGCCTGTGGTTGCCAGCCTGAGCCAGATGGCCGCTTATCAGGTTTGCAGCCACCAAGCGAGTGAGTGCCTTGTTGCCCACGTGTTGGATGGGACATGCGCCAATGTGATGACCTTGAGGAGCCAACGAAGACGGTGGCTTCCCAGACCAGGGGGAAATGGCAAGCAAGGTGTCCGAGACAAGGTGTCCCTACCCTCCTCGGACACAAGTGCACCCACAGTCAGGACCCCTGACTGGTCCAGACCCGTGAAGTTCTACCTGTCTTGGTGGTGCTACCGAACCCGAAAGTGTGCTACGTATGTCTGTATGTGTCTCACCTCTCTGCCCAACGTGGCTGCCATCACCGCCCCTTGCTGATGTTGGACCGAAGGTCCTAGTCAGGTACTGGTACCACTTCGGTTGTGCCCAATTTCTGTGCTGGCGCCTAACCTTTGGGGAAATGGAAAAGGCCCTACCTACTCGGTGGGAGGGGTGGCCAAGTGTGCTAACGGCGTACAAAACACCCATTTTTCTAGAGGCCAAAAGCTAACACACTCCCCTGCCCACTAGGAAACGCACGCGGAGCAGGAGACACCACTGCACTACACTTACTAATGCCAGCACCAGCCTTCGAAGGTAGGGTGAGCACAACCACACTCAGCCACTACCAGGCCTGCTGACCCTAACCCCTACACCCTCTACTGGATGGCGTTGACAAACACGTCTCAGGCCCTACTGGCCCCCCTGTGAAAGAACAGGCAAACACAGCGCCACTACGCTGCTGAGGCCTGACAGCGGCGCCCTCGCGCGTTTCTCTGCCAGGGATTGGAGGAGGTGCACTTGTGTGTTGTGCACACAGCTTCTAGTAAGGGTTGTACATGAAGAAGACGTCCAGTCGCCGCCATTCCTCGCCGGGGCCCCTGTGATTGTTGGATCAGCGCCGTTTTTAGCTGGGCAAGGGAGTGCACCAATCACCCTGTACCTTTCCCACCGGAGAGCAAAGGCGGATGCAGGACGGTTTGAGGCTGAGGAACCTAGCCAGCCTCACCGTATTATACCGGTCTCCGCTCGGAAAATAATACAGTGTCCCCCAACCATCCTATCAAGCAAGCAAGCGTCAAGGACTTCGTAGGGCGGTACCCTGGGTAACCTCACAAGGGTTCCACCGTGTGCACAGCGCGTGGCCTACAGCCCTATAATCCATCATGCAGCATGCGGGTAAGGGAGGCGAAGAGAAGACTGTTTTCTTTTCTACATTTTAATCCTAACAATTTAACAAATCACAGAGAAACTCAACTAAGAGGTGAGCTCCTCCTGGGCTGACGCCCCTTACTCAGCGCGCATCATGTGTATGCCGAGGGACTATCAACGCAACAGCGACCCTAAGCGTTCAAACAACCCTACAGCGGTTTGTACGCATACCCTAAGCGATTAATCCATCGTGTGTATTATGCACTTCTTCCTTTGTTGCCTGCAGGAGGCAGACAGTGAAATGACGGGCAACTGCACAGCGCAAAACGAAGCCTAGCGTTTTAAACAATCCTTTTCTAACGCTACGGCAAAGGCAGGCACGAGTAAGCACTCGCTTTTAACCTGTGGAGGAAAGAAGGGAGTGAGAGATGCACAGGGAAAGAGTCACAACGTGTGAATGCCAAGATTAGGCACATGCATGGCGAGCACAGCGCACTCTCTAACCCTACGTGCGCGCTGCGTGCTCCATTTGTCCGACGTACCTTCGATTCCTGGTTTTACCTGTGCAGAGCAAGAAAGGTGAACACCCATACCCCAACCAACGCAGCGGTGACAACCCTAGCGTTTTGACGAAGAAAACAACACGAACACAATGCATAAGTGTGTGTTGACAGTAACATACCTGAGAGGCGGGTTGTTCGCCTGCTCTGTTGATTGGCTACTTGTTTCATACTATTTCCTAATGTTTATAAAATTTGTTATGCAACTGTGAAAAAATTTCTTTTGAAAGCTTTAAGTACCACGGCGCCTATCTTCTTCTCCAGGAGCCGTTCACGCTTCCGCATTTTTTTTTGTGGCGTGCGGATCTGTTGCGCTTGTCCGAGACTGCTAGTTTGATATAAAATATGACGATTTCTAACGTCTGTTAGTCCACTTTTAGAGATTTGACTTTCTAAATTGCTACCCTTTTCGCTACAACACAGGATTCACAGCCTGTTCATAACATTTTCTATTTCTTTCCGGCTCCTAGAGATTTGTGCGCTCCATGGGGAGTATTGCTGGGCCCTCGCCCTTGATCAGGACGTTTACTCAAACGCTGTTTATACAGCGATGACTGTGCGCATTAGAGTGTTCGACTGTACCTTCGTGGGCAGGCATGTACACTCTGGAGAGGGAGTCCTGTGTTCCAACCCAACTTCCCCCGAATTTTTGCCAAACGTTTGCGCCGCACGCTGGCGACATTTGAGGAATGCCCCTTCAAAGAGACATCATACGTGGTACGTTGCACTGGTTTTCGAGGGTATCTACAGTATCAAAAGCTTCTATGAGGTTATGAGATTGTCATATGCTGGTTTGAGGGATTTTCTGAGGTAATTTCAGGGTAATTTGAGCATCGTTCCTTGGTTCCACTAGCCCGATGTACTAGCACTCCAGGGGGGAGTATGGAAAAGCCACTGCGATGACTTTCTTAGGGTACACGATCCAGGCCAAGCCCCCCCTAAACGTTGGGATCTTATGAAGACTAACACTTAATCATTTTAATCACTCTGTTTGAGGTTTTGAGTAGATTTTAAAAAAAAAACAAGGTTATCCTTCTAGCCCCCCATGAAGTTCACCCCTACCACTCAGGTGAGCGGAGATATCTTCCTTCATGAAGGTAATACCGAAGTAAAATAGGCATTTCATGCCTCGAGCCCTGTTGGTGAAGCCTAGTGGTCTCCCAGCTCAGGACCCCTATACTCAATTGTTTTGCCTACTTATTGTGGGCCTACCTTTTAACTGATTCTGAATTCAGTTGCGTGGCCATGCTGGCCAAAACATATCATGTGTCTCGCCCAGCCTACATGACCCAGATTCCTAACCTACTCCATTGCATGTCAAAGAGAAGACATGAGGTGCTTGAGGCTATTTCTGAGGCCAGACTTATGTCAGTTTTGCATATTAAAACCTTTTGTTTTGTCCTTTTGTGATTGAATCTTTGTACTTAAGCTTGTATTGTCTATCTGCAGCCTTTCTGTGATACATTGGATTCCAAAACTATTCATGGACTCGATCCATATTCTGTTCATGCTCTACTTGCCGCTGTGGTCCTGTTTTTCAACTCCAAAACCTGCAGGATTTCATCAAAAACCTTCAGGGCACTAATTAAGGATATTCCTTCTCCCGGTTGCTTGGCTGGACTTTGGCATGTTGTTGCCTTTGGTTGGGTTTCCCCTGGGTTTTCCTCACTCGGTGCCGAGAATTCTGCACACTCTTCGACAGGCACACAAGCAGACTGCAACAAGTCCATGAGGATCACTTGGGTGTGTCGAGGGTACTCAGTGGCGGATGTAGAGGGCAATACTTGGGATGGTGATGGAGGCAGTCAATTGACCACATGGGGAGCTGAAACTTGGGTTGCAAAGGGGGTGATGTCACATACCCAAAAATGAGCCAAGATGAAAGTATCCCCAAGAGGATATCTCCGTGCCGGCTTGGAGACGGGAATCAACGTTCGGTCTGGGGCCCAATGGGAGTCCAATGTTGGCCCACACTTACTTGGCTCCCAAAGAACCCCATAGGTCAGGGCATGGTGTTCGCCTGAGTTTACCCGACAAGTGCAAAAATGGCAAAACTGACCACACTCACCTCGGGCCAGCTCCCTGTGAATGTTGGCGACCGTCCACCCATGTGGCATGTGAGCCATGGCGATGAATATGCATAAGCAACATGGCATATATGGTCCCGTGGTCCATGCCTCCGGTGTCCACAGGGGCGGGCTGAACATGGTGCACGTCGGACCAAAAACATTGAAAATGGCAGAAAATGGCCAAAAATGCGCACACTCATGGTGGATGCAACTAGGGTAAATGTGCGACTTGGACCGGGGTATGCCCTAGAATTCAGACCAAGTCCATTGTGCCCAACATATCGTTTGGACGTCAACCAAACCCCCCTCGATTTGGGAACGATGGGGTCACCAAGTGGGCCCATGTTTTGGGATTGTCCCGAATCGTCCACAAGATGGCCTTGGTGTGCCAAGCCCAAGAGGAGTTTTTTGGCTCGGTTCAAGACATGTGGGGCACTCAAATTTTTACCTTTCTAACATACTTGAGTCATGAAGTCTCTTGAGCGTAGCATTGAGATATAAGATCGCGTTTGACATCATGACGGCCCAAATATGGTAAAATGGATGACAAAGCATGAAACACGGACCTGAATCCCCCACAAATATAGTATAATGTCTCCGGCTTGAGTTGAGTAGCCGGTAAATTCCCTCACAAACTATGTCTCCACACCATTGAGCTTCAATTCCGCGCTTGGGCGCCCCTTGGGGTGCCATAGAAGGTTACTTGCGCTGTACCCCAAGTGGGCACGTGGAAGAATCAGAAAATGCAAATGACACACCTTGCTTGCACTGCTCGCTTCGGGCGTGCTCTCAACGGGCCCATGGGCAACGAATAGGGGTTAGAGTGTCAATTTGTGTTGGGAAGAAGGGCTCCTCTCAATATGGGGTCCATTGGTGGGTTTGTCTTAGAGTGGTACACCCGCCAAATGGGCACATGAAATGACCCATACTTGACCAACAGCCTTACCCAAGGCTTCTATACCCAACCTAGTTGCCTAGGACCAAAGTACGCCTACAGTCTTATGTAACGTTGGGCCTTGAACACACATGCAAGGGCTTGGGTTAGGAATTGACCTCTTTTCAGAAAGTCAATTGTTGGCATGTAAGCGCACAATGTGGCCAAGTGGGTTGCGACGGACATATATGCACGCTCCGGGGAAGTCAAGTGATATGACCCGGGTGTGAAGGCGTGCAAAGAGGGATGTTATACCGACTTAACGTATTTTTACATGTACCTGGTCGCCAAGTACATGAGACTGCAAAATTTTTGGAAAACACAAATAAAGTATAACCCTTTGGGCATATTGGACTGGGATCCAATGGCCCCAATATGACGTTAAGGGCAGCAAACCCTCATCAGCAGTTTCTATGAGGCACATTAGGCCACCCTTGGGAGCTTGAACGCGTGAATCCCTCGTTATTGGGATTGGGGGATGAAAGCGGGTTCGGAGTTTTTACTTCACGGCAAAAATCGGCGGCTTGTGTCAAAAAGTAGAGAAGAAAATTGTGGAACACACGAAGTGTGTTGCGCCGTTACGTTATCGAAAAATGGCTTCATAAGTTTGGCTTATCAGAGCCGCGGCACAGGCGACGCCGTCATTTGCGACCGCGACGACGGGCACCTGTGGTAAGATAATAGAAAAGAATTGCGGCACGTGCAGGCCGTTTTTCAATCAATGCATTGATCAATTGCTGTCGCAAATCTGTACAAAAACCATGGTTCGGCGGCCGAGGCGTGCCTGGTTCTGAGTCACCGCCCTCTCATGAGCGTTCCTCATACAGGGGAGGCGAGAAATCAGAGACATCGCTTGGTGAGCTGAACCAGGGTAAGACCATGGCCACTCTGGGGTTCTGGGTGTGGGGTCGCCAAAGGGTATACTGACGTACATACAAACTACACTAGTACTAGGCCGGGCGCGCACCCCAAGGGGGTGTTGAGCTGTCAGGGGGTGCGGATGCGGGCCTGAGGTTGGCCCCCGGACCATATATGCTCGCATCGGCGGGGCGGGGCAGGTTACTCCAAGCGCGCTGCGCAGCGGTATGAACATAGTCCCACGCCGACTGAGGCAGCCGGCTGGTGACTCAGCAAAATGATCCAGGATAAAAAATATGGTCCCCATCGCTTCTTGATCCGCGCGGAGGAAGGGATGTGCATCATTCCTTCTTAGGTAGGCACACATCTGTCGACTTCAAGTGGATCTTGCAGCGCTTGAGGAAGTTGACGAAACACTGGGTATAGCGTGGCACGAACGCCGACGCCAGTCCCCATGAGTCGTGTGTTTGTCTGAATCCTACCCATTGTGTCTTGAACTCGTACTCCAGGGGCAAATCTCGCGCTGCGCGGTATCCCACGATCTTTGAGGTGTTGTACTCGTGTTCCTCGGTGAACGGGTCGTCCTCATCCACCTCCGGGCCGCCATAGTCGATATGCACATGCTTGCCTCTGGGGTCCCCAAGGGGCGGCTTAATCTGGGAATGATGCTGGTCTTCGTACAGGCGCTCCCCGACCTTGAGGGTGTATGTATTCTCGCCAAGTTGCTTTGCACCTCTGCGAGGACGTAGTTGGTTGCCTGGCGGTGCTCACTGAGCTGGAAGGGGCATCCGAGCCACACAGTGGCGCCAACCTTGTACTTGGGTACCGGCGTCTTCTCCTGATATTGGCGGCGCTTTGTAACGGCAGCAGTGACAGCACTCAATTATACACTGATGTGATCAGAATTTCAATGATTCTCAGATGTACATTAGTGCAGTAAACTTTCCGCTTCATTTCATGTTTTCCGTTTGCCGCCAGATGTCGCCTGTGAGCGCGCGTCGAGTAGCATTTGTCTTTCGTGTTTTTCCAATCGGATTTGTTTAAATTTTTTCGAATGATTTCACGTTGTGTCATTATGTGCGATGAATGCGCATTGAGATTCTATGTCTGCTCCATTTTTGTAGACCGGGTTTTCGTACTCTTCATATTCCACCATGGAGTTCAAAGGACTTACAAGTGCTTCGCATATGTCGCTCCCAGAGGCTGCATATTGGTCTGAAGAGGGTATTGTGGGTTCGGAGATATCAGGGGCAGTGTCGGGCGTTACGACCCGCGGGGCATCAAGGCTACAGGCTTCGCAGTTACAACAAACATCAACCACTATGCAGCGGTTACGTGGTAGCAGAGGAAATCATGACTCTGCTTCTGGAATCTCCACTGATACTCTGAGATCGTCGGACTTTAGCGGGGCTATTACTCGTTCTGGGTCACTGCGTGTTCCCCCTGAGGTTACATTCGTGGCATCTCCCCAGCAAGCCGAGGATCAACCTTCAGAGTGCCCTTACTGTGGCCATAGACATTGGCCTGGAGTTCATACCTGTGCTGATTGTTGTATGAACGCCCCACCCAACCTTAAACCCGGTCAAGAATCTCCCTCCTCGAGTGAATCTGGTTCCAGCTCTCTCGCTTTGCCTGATCTTGAAGACAGCAGCAGTGAAGGAGAGCCATCCAATACTGGAATGGATGAGATTTCTGGTGAATACTGGGAACACCAATTCCAGGATATCTGGAACCAAGAATTCCTGCAACGCCAGAACTGGCTGCTGGCGGAGGCGAGCTACCGTGGCCGCCTGAGGGCGTCGTGCCAGTTCATCAGGGACAGCGGCCGGTTGAGATTCGACGCCACATTGCAGGAGCAAGGGGACCGGGAGGAGCTGCTGGACCAGTTCGACCACCAGGCCGCCGTGATGGTGCAGATTGCCATCATTGCCGAGGAGAGACGCCAGAATGTGCATCCGCACGCTGGTCCGTCGGGCGCCTGGGGTCGGAACGACGACGAGGTTGACGAAATGAGGTGTGATTCGACGCATTCTCACCTCTCCAGGGAGCAGCTGTCCAAACTCCCCATCTCCACCTCCAGTGTTGACACTTGGGTCGACGAGGTGAGAAGCAAAGGAAAAGGTACGAGATGCCCTTCCTGTGGCGAGTGTGCCAAGGACTGCTCCTGTCGAAGACAGATTTCGTCGCTGGAGAACAGGGTGAAGGAGCTGAAGAAAGCCGCCAAGGAGAAAGAGAGGGATGACGACAGCAAGTGGAAGGAGATGGAGCAGAAGCTGGAGAAGCTTACAGATTTGGTACAAAATCTGAGCACTACTGGGCTCACTGGACCAGCGCCTAAAATGGCAACCCACCCATCACCTACCTCCTGAGCTGCACCTGCATGCACGCCTTACGGCGTTCCACATTCACCAGCACCCCCAGCTTTTACTGGCCCCATCCAGCTTTTACTGGAATTTCTGGTTTCCCCCTTACTGGATTTACAAGTCCTATTGGCTTCAATCTGGGTACCGAAGGAGGAGAATCTTCGTCGGAGGAGTCTGTACTGTCTGTTGGTACTGTCGCAGATATTGATGGAGAAGCAAGGACCACCGTGAAGGAGCGATCAATGGCCTTGAAGAAGAAGGACCGGCAGCAGAAAGAAAACGAAGCAAAAATCAAAGAAAAGCAGAAGAAATTGAAGGAGATGAGGCTGCATCAAGCACAACCGACGCCGTTTGTGCAGCCTACTGTGGACCAGGCGTTGCTGGCAGCCGCAATCGCGCAAGCACAGGCAATGGGAGGCGCCGCAGTCAACCCAGTGTTTTCAATCCGGTTGGCACAGCCACAAATTTCAACCTGAACCACTTGCTGAATCCGTTGTACATGAGGCTTCGAGGGTCAGTAATGAAGCAGCCGAAGTTCTCAGGGCACCCAAATTACTGGGCGTCCTTAGAGAGGCAGTTGATGGTGTGGCTGCAGACGGAGAAACTGGACAAGGAACTCTGGATCCTTGGGTTGATGGACTGTTTGACTGGCAAACTCAGAGAAAGTACATATAATCTCTATGTGGAAAGACAAAATCAAGGAGATCCCCTGACGTATGAAGAGCTGTACCGAAGTCTCAAGAAGAAAGGCTCTCGACTTCCTGAAGATCATTACAGGAACCGTCTGGAGAACTTCAGGGCGATCAAGAAATTATTTCTCGAAGAGATCCAAATAGCAAGGCAAGATTGGGAGTTTTTGGTGCAAGAGGCGGAGAACTCGGGGGAAGGACTTTCTGAAGGCGAAATGAAGAAGATCCTCCTGAGCAAGCTCACGCCGGAGACCAAGCAGAAGATCAGGGACTCTCAGGCGGACCAAAAAGTCCTGGGCAACTGGGTTGAAGTCCGAGGATTGCCGGAGACTATGGGAGAAATGGCAGTTCGTGAGTTGCTACACTCTATCAGTGCTACTGGATTGAAGGACATCACTATTCGTGAGGGCAGATGGAGAGTTGGTTTCCACGATTCTGAACAGTCGGAGTTTTTCTGCAGCATGGTGGATGGAAAAGTGAAGTATAAGGGAACAGTTTTGAGGGTACGACCGTGGATCTTCACGTATGGAGTCGAGCAGATCTGGGACCAACTTGAAAAGTATGCAAACTTAGAACGCCAGAAGTCCCAGGATGCACATGGCTTCGGAGGCAAGGTCAACGCCGTTGGTGAGAAGGGATGCTCTGTGTGCATTGCCCTTGGAAAAGAAGGTCGAGCGGCGACTCACACGACCGCAGATCACAGGTGGACGCCCTCAGATCTCAAGACAATTCAGTCCAAAGTGGATGGAAAAGGAAATTCTTCCAAAAATCCCCAGCAGGATGGAGCACGAGATGCTGACCAGCATGGAAGGGGAAAGGGTAAAGGGCAGTCCAAAAGAAAGAACAGAGACTGGACACCAAAAGATTACTCGCAGCAAGGCGGAGATCCAAGTGGCTCAAGATGGACCAATGCTGGTGGAAAATCTGGTGGAAAATCTGGTGAAAAAGGTGGCAAAGGCCAAGAAAAGTCCGGGAATCAAGATGATTCCAAGGTGAATGACAACCCCCTGTACGCGGAGACGCCAGCGAACAAGACCTTTGGCAACAACAAGGATACTGGAGGTCGAGGCAAGGGCAGATCCAACGAATCCAACCCCAATTCCAACACCTCCAACAACAAAGGCCAAGGAGGTAAGAAAGGTGGTGGTGGAAAGTCATTTGGTGGTCGTGGACGTGAAAAAGGAGTCAATGCCGTCGAAGCAGGAGAAGAATGGGTTGACGAAGGACAAGTACAGGACGTGCAGGCGAACGACGAAGAAGAATGGCAATAGGGAAGCCAACTTGACCCAAATCCCAACACTGGGGTTGAGTGGCAGGAGACAAAACCCAGCAGGGTAGTTGGGGCGGTGGATGGACGCTGCTGGGACCGGCTGGCGCGCTCCTCAGGCCTCCTTTACCCTGCCTGGGTCCTCAGCGCTGTCCGGCGAGGCAAGCAGCGCCAGTTTGTCTGCTGGATCCAGGTCAGATCGACGGAGGGTAAGGTTAAACTTGCCAGATGTCCGATTGACAATGGTTCAGAGGTCAATCTGGTGAGGAGGGGCTTTCTGCAGGCGGATGAGACGAAGATGTCCTCGACACCTGTCCAGCTGGAGGGAGTCAGCGGACATCGCCTTGACGGTGGCGACAGAGAAGCAGAATTGGCGGTCAGATTGGTGAAACAATCAGTCTGGAGCGTGGAAGAGACGGTCACGGAGGAATTGCTGGAAAATTCTATGAAGCCAGCATAAAGTATGATTTATTCTTGGGTCAACCATGGCTTCACGCTCACCGTGTGTCGCCCATGGGACACAGGACATGCTTCCTCCAAGATCCGTCGACCAGCGACCCGTCCGACTTGTATTATCTGCACCCATATACCAAGAGTATCCACCAATTCAAGGAGGGAAACAAGCTACATATTCAGCAAGATGGGCAAGAATGGACAGGGAATCAAGAATATTTCGACGAAGGAAAGGTGGAATCGTTGAACTGCAAGAAGTGGAAGTCAGTTTGCTATCGTGTAGTCGACAAATGGCGGGACATTCTGGTGGCTTATTTCGAAAGGAACCACAATTTTCGTCCTCAAGTTGATGCCTTTGCCAACAAGAAGAATAAAAGATTTCCGAGGTTCTACGACGATGCCTGGAGTGAGGACTGGTCTGAACCTTTGTGGATCGATCCGCCCTTCGACGTTTTTCCTCGTGTGGTGCAGAAGCTGAAGCAATCCGGCGCAAAGGCGATTTTAATTGTCCCCAATTGGCCAAGACAAGAGTGGTTCAAGGACATTATGGACATTTCAATCGACATTGTGGAGCTACCTCACAAGGGAGTAAAGCTGTATTGCGAAGACAATGGCAAGCCTTTGCCACAGCGTTCGTGGAGCACGTTGGTGTGCTTAGTTGACGGGAATCTGGGAGATTATTGGCAAGATGAGGGTGAAATGGGAACAGAAGAGGTCATTTCAAATTCCTCAAGAATCGACGAAATTGAGGTGGATAAAGACGATCGAGAGCGGAATCCTGACGTATCGTCGCGGAAGGAGGGAAGGACAATCGGCGTCCCTCAAGAGAACACCTTCATCCATTACAATTCGTCCCCATCAGAAAAGAATCAAGCCAAAAATGTCAAGATTTCAAGCAAGAATGATGACAAATTTCCAAGAATCTCGCCTGAATTGACAGAAATGAAGCTGAATTCATCCGACCATCCCTTCAAGACATTCGTGGACCCCTTTCATTGGTGGGATCCCACGGAGGAGCGAGCTCAGGTGAGCTTCATCCGCCAACAATGCGACGAAGTAGTTTGGAATGAAGTGGCCAAGAACATGAGACCACGACCAACGATTCGCAAATTGGTGGACATAATGTCGGTGATTAAATGTGGGAATCAGGTCGACGGAGACAAGATATCTGCAAGAAGGGACGCAGTGTTCGAAGATTATCAAGATGATGTGCTGAGTGGGAATTTGTGGAAAAACCCCCCAACTCGATGTGAAAATGGGGAAGCCAGGATTGAGATAATCGAAGGCTCCAAGGTTCACAAACAACGTCCATTCTATCTCCACGGCACCAAAGCAGATGCCCTGCGAAAGATTATTGAGCGCAATTTCTATGAATTCGGTTGGTTGGAGGGCTGCATGAGTTCTGAGTGGTGTTCAGCACCATTTACTGTGCCAAAGCCCCCAGCTGCTGACCAATCCAGAATAAATGCTTGGTGTCTAGTGGTGGATTACAGAGCCCTGAATGCCGCCACAGTACCAGACGCGCATCCTCTTCCTTTAATCGAGAAGGAGATCGCCGCGAGAGCCAACGGCAAGCTCTTTACTGTGTTGGATTTGCGCCATGGCTTTCATCAGATGCCCCTTCGAAAGGAGGATAGGCATTTGACGGCAATGTGCACGCCCTGTGGCACTGTCCAGTGGACTGTACTGCCGATGGGTCTGAAGAATGCGCTGTCGATGTTCCAGAAGATGATGGAGACTATTTTATTTCAGAAGCACAAGTCTCCGGAATTACAAGAATTCTGCAGCATCTACATTGACGACCTTCTGATTGCCACGCCGTTGGGAAAAAACTTTGATGAGTGCCTGAAGTTGCACGAAGAACAAGTTCGAAAAGTTCTCGAAGTCCTTCGACAAGAGAAGCTCGTGTGTGGACCCAAGAAGGGCAAGATGTTCCTCCAGAGTGTGGAATTTTGTGGCTCTGTCTTGGAAGATGGGACAAGAAGACAAGCCCCAGGAAAAATGGCTGCCCTGCAGCTCTGGGAAAGGCCTAAAACCATTACGCAGCTTCGTGCCTTTTTAGGCTGCTGCAATTATTACCACGAGTTCCTTCCTCTCTACGCCAAGTTCTCTGGTCCATTGACAGAGTTACTCAGGGTTGGCAAAATAGAAGGAAAGAAGGGATCTCAAGTCAAGCTCAAGTGGACGCCAGAATGTGAAGAGGCTTTTACTGGTCTCAAGGAAGCACTGGCAAATGTGGTTACATTAAAGACTCCGTGGTTGGATGGAAGACCTTTTTATATTCGTACAGACACCAGTCGTTACGCCATTGGTGCTACGATCGAACACGTCGATGACGAAGGTCACCATCATCCTCTGGCTTTCTGGTCTCGCAAGCTTACAACATGACAGCAAAATTGGAGTCCAAGGGAACAAGAAGCCTACGCAATCCTTTGTGCCTTACGGCGTTATGAAGGTTGGATCTTGGGCCATCGCGTTGAGGTACTGACTGACCACAAGTCACTGGAGAGCTGGAGGACACAACATCTGGATACCCCTGGTGGACCAGCTGGGAGAAGAGGCTGTTGGCATGAAACTCTCAGCAGATTTGACCTCCGTGTGACTTACATTCCGGGTCGCTACAATACAGTGGCGGACGCCCTGAGTCGTTGGGCCTACCCAGCCTCAGAGGCTTACTCTGAAGTGAGTTTTCATGGGACAGCGACGGATAAAGCTGAAGTGATCGAGTTCGACAAGGAGGAACAAGCACTGATCAAGAAACATTGTCTCCAATGTTCGATTAAGAATCGGATGAAGGTTGAATTGGTCAGATGCAAGGAGATTACCAAGGCAGATCAGACTGCAGGAGTGAACTCTGACACTGAGTCGTCGCTGCCACTCCTGAATGTGTTTCCTCTGACGAGATCCAAGGCGAAATCCACGCTCCCTCCACAACAAAAGGACAAGGAAACTTCCTTCCTCTATGTGGATTGGACGAAGATGTACAAGGATGACAGGTTCTTTGGGTCTGTATACCACAAGTTGAAAGCAGACAAGCCTTACGACTCTGAAGAGACGTCTGATTTCAAAATCCAAGGCGACAAGTTATTTTGGCAAGGACGGATTTGTGTTCCTGATTGTCTGATTGACCAATATGTCAAACATTGGCATCGGAATGAGACAGCCCACACACATTCTCGTGTTCTGGAGCAGGAGCTACGACACAGAGTGTAAACACGGGACCTCAAGAGTGCCTGTCAACGAGTTGCCAAAGGATGCAAGCAATGTCAGGCGACCATCCCCAAGAATCAAAAGGTAGAAGGACTACTGAAGGGATTACCAATTCCTGAGAGGTTGTTCGACAAGGTGACGGCGGATGTCTTCGAGTTGGGACAAATCCGAGAGGAATGTCTCTACACGAGGAAGCCTATCGATGGGGTTTTGTTAATTCAAGACCGCCACAGTGGCTACATCCAGGTTCTCCCTTGCACAACACGAAGCATCTCACCTCTGAAATGGCTGCCAAGTGGACTGCAAGTCAGTGGATGAGTAACTGGGATGTGCCCAGTGAAATTCTGACGGACAGTGGGAAAGAGTTCATTGAGACTTGGTGGGAGAACATGTGTGCTCTATTGGGAGTTCATCATCTTTGTGCCCGAGTCTACGACCATCGAGCCCTCCCTGCTGAACGCGCTGGAAGAATTCTTATCAGCATTCTGAGAAAATTCCTGGCGACTGAAAAGGACTACAATTGGTTGGAGACAATTTACTGTGTCTTGAGAAGATACCATCGCACCAAGAATTACACTGGATTAAGTCCGAATGAGCTCGTTTTTGGTCGTGAGAAGATGAGTCCAGGACCAGTGATGTATCATCCAAGGCAGTGGTTTGAGAGGATCAAGGATGTAGAGTCCAAGTGGATCCAAGCCAAAGTGGAAAGTCAAGCAGATTGGTTGAATTTCAAAAATAAGTCAAGAACGCAAGGAAAACCCTTCGAGAAAGGCCAGCAAGTTTGGCTTCGTAAGTCAGACGAGACCCCGAAGGACGACAACAAATTGTTACCTTTGTGGGATTGCCCATTCCAAGTCAGTGGTCAACTAAGTGAGACTACATTCAACATTGAAATTGAGCCCGGCAGGCATCAAGAAGTACATCGAGACCGTTTGAAGGCCGAAGTACCCTGCCCCAAAGGAAGGTTCAAGCCTCTCTATTGGACTTCGAAGTACCTGAGCGACAGGAAGATGGTCACAAGCAGTTTCGAGTTGGAGAAGATTCTTGATTACAAGAAAAATGCTCGAAACAAGTGGTACTTTCTGTGCAGATGGAAAGGATTCGGTCCAGAAGAAGACAAATGGGAGTCAGCTTCAAGCTTCATCCATGGGTATACGGACACTTTCATCAAGTTCCTGAAGAAACACCCTGAGATTGACAAGGAGCTCTCGCTGATCAAGGATTGTGTCACCAAGGAAGACTTACAAGCACAAGAAGAAGCTCCAATTGTGGCGGAATCCATTCGACACAAGATCTGATCAGGATTCGAAGCGCCGAAACTCTCCAAAGGGTTTACGGTGGACATATACCCTTGGCATGGGGACAATACAGTCCCGACGCATCGTCAATGTGGTTCGATGAACAGATGATGGAACATTCTGGGGTGATCCTGGTCATTCCATCCATCATTCCCATCATGGTCATCATGTGAATCATGTGCTTCACTGTAGATGATTCCAATCCGAAAATCCGAAAGGCCATTATCCGCAACCACGACGACACTCTCGTGTTTAGCTGTCGACTGGACCCCTCTACTCGCCTTGGGAAGGACTCGCTCGAGTTCGTGCTCATTACAGAGATTCTGGCACATGACTGAGTCTGATCCATTTCATGTGTTTGACGGATCTGCTCAGAATGTCATTTCCATCAGCTCTTACATTGAGACGGTTGGTTTGTTTTTCAATCGACCACTGTCAAAGGGCTTATATAGACCAAGTGACGCTGATGGTGTTCTTACTTGTGTCGACTCGCTGTTCATCTGTGGATTGTGTTGGAATCCCCCTCAGAATCAGCTCAATTTTGGCAAATTCCTGGTACCAAGCATTGAATGCTTATAGATGCTGGGACTATAACGAGTCAATTACCCCTTCTGGCTCATACTGCATTAAACATGAAGCCCTGGAGACGATACTGACAGTGTGGTCATCACTCACTGGGTTTTCCTGGGTATCATTACTCTTGCATGATTGGATTTCCATCATGGGATTCATCATCATCATGAGGATTTGACCTGGATTGGCTATGAATGAGAACTGGATTTCCGTTCAGCACAACACACAGAGTCTATCGACAATGAATTGGACCTGTATTGGCTTGTTGCAGATTTCGCCACCCTCCATCCGTGTGCAATTCACTGGATTTGGTCTCAATTCAGGCACATTCTGTACCATAATCTGGCATCTGGTCTCATGGCTACAAATGACACCAGCCAGTTTCACATATCTTGGACTCCATGAAGGGATACCCTTTTTTTTGGACGCTCGACGACATGGCAACGCTCGTTTTCTGTTTTCTGGCAGTGGGATGTCAGGTCCTGATTTCATCAAAAATCATGGATCATGGATCATCATGTACATTCTTCACTCAGACTTTCAATTCTCGAATTTTCGAGCTTGAACGAAGCTTTTTCTGTGTGCCCTGAGGTACCTATGCGTTTCATTCAAGTCGATGGCCATCGCGAAGCACAGATCTCAGCACAATTTTGCTCGATTCAGCTCATTTTCACACATTTTGCCTTAGATTAGTCGGTTTTTGGTCACTTTAGCCGTTTCTTTCACTTCACTTGACCCAGCCTGACATACTGGCGTATGTTTTCAGAGGGGGAGTGTAACGGCAGCAGTGACAGCACTCAATTATACACTGATGTGATCAGAATTTCAATGATTCTCAGATGTACATTAGTGCAGTAAATTTTCCGCTTCATTTCATGTTTTCCGTTCGCCGCCAGATGTTGCCTGTGAGCGCGCGTCGAGTCGCATTTGTCCTTCGTGATTTCCCAATCGGATTATTTAAATTATTTCGAATGATTTCACGTTGTGTCATTATGTGCGATGAATGCGCATTGAGATTCTATGTCTGCTCCATTTTTGTAGACCGGGTTTTCGTACTCTTCATATTCCACCATGGAGTTCAATGGACTTACAAGTGCTTCGCATATGTCGCTCCCAGAGGCTGGATATGGGTCTGAAGAGGGTTATGTGGGTTCGGAGATATCAGGGGCAGTGTCGGGCGTTACGACCCCTGGGGCATCAAGGCTACAGGCTTCGCAGTTACAACAAAGATCAACCACTATGCAGCGGTTACACGCTTCTCGTTCTCCTTCGTGAGCGCCGTGGTGACCTTCGCCGCCATCTCGTCCACATTGGCCATGAACTCCTCACAGTCCAGTGCCTTCCCGGGGTTGACAGGGCAGACCTTGCTCTGTCGAGTCCCTCCCAAAAAAGACCTCGTGGTGGGAGTACCCGGAGGGGGTCCGCAGGTTGTGGTATGCCTGGATCGGACGCCACATACTTGTCAGCCAGTTGCAACCAGGACGCTCGAGGTGCAGCTTTTTCAATTGCTCGAGGAGCTCGCGTCCAGCGACCTCGGCTTGCTCATTGGACCGGCTGTGGTAGGGCACGGTCCAGGCATGGCGCACTCCCAAAAGCAGCCACATGGTGCGGAACAACGCGCCGGTAGAGTGACTCCCATTGTCACTGTAGATGGCCTTGGATGTGCCAAACACTGTGAGCCAGTGGCTGATCATCTGGCGGGCAATGGGCTCCCCCGTCAAGCCCTTATCCGAGCGGGGACAGCCACCAGGTATCCGCTGTGCCAGTCAACCCAGAGGATGACACAGTCATAGACCTCCTTTCTGAGTGGGACGGGGGGCATGGCCAACTTCTGGATGGCCACACTCTCGATGGGGATGTTCGGCAAGGGGGTCCAATCAGCTTTGCGAGCCCGTGATTGGTTGGGTAGTTTGACCGCCTGGCACACCTGGCATGACCCACAGACTGCCTTAAGTGTCTTGCAGAGCCTGGGAGAGTATTTAAGCGCATGTTCGTATCCAAGCACATCTTTGGCAGTCCCGGGTGTAGGAGTCTTTCTGTCTTTGGTCGTGCCACTCCCGGACCATCTGGTCCATGCGTGCCCCGGGGATCAGCATCTTGTCAAATACGAAGAGCTTCCTGTCTTCGACACCGACTCCAGCCAGCCACGCCAGCTCAGACTCCCGTTTGGAGCTGGCCTCCCAATGGGTAGCTCAATACTCCGACTTGCCGTAGTGCTCTTCCCAGTCGTCCACAAGAAACGATGTAAGGGGGGCTGCCTTGGTGTTGAGAGGCAACGCCTCGCGGGCAACTTGCCTCTTCCGCGCCACTGAGGCCTCCTGCTTGGCGAGGGCAACTCACAGCTCCTCTGGGGTGTCCTCTACCGGTTGGGCCGTGACAAAAAAGTGGAGCGCTCCTCCAGCTCAATGATGCCCATGGCCTCGGCTGTCTCGGCTTCGTCCCCATGCTTGGAGATGTCTGCCAGGCACTTGCAGTCAGGGTATGCCCACTGGCTCAGGTAGTCTGCCGCCGTGTTGAGCCGGCCCACCACATACACTACCGTCAGGTCGCCAGCGTCTTCTGCCATCGGTCGCGGTGAGCGGCTGGATTCGATGGTGTGTCCACATGCTCCTTGTGCCAGGGCTGCAGCCACTGATGGTCAGTGCATACCGTCACTGGCGGGAGTCCGATATGCCCTGCCCACTTGCGTAAGGCGCACGCAATGGCGTATGCCTCCTTCCCTTGGCGGTATCCACATCCCTCGCTGACCTGCGGCTAGCACACGACTCCAGGACGCCACAGGGACATGGCTCCCATCCTCCCGCACCTGCTCCAGTATGGCACCAACTGCGTAGTCTGAGGCATCGGTCCTGAGCACAAACCCCTTATCAGGATTCAGCAGGTGCAGGGCTGAGAGCTTGAGCAGCTTAGCCCACGCAAACTGCACCCTGTTTTGCGCGCCGAACTTGCAGAAAAGGACCGGTTCGCAACAGGGCAAAAAAAACTATTCTTTTGCATGTTTGATGAGCGTGATTTTAGACGTAGTGAAATAAATTGCTTTTTTAGTGTTTTGCAACTCCGTGTTCCTCAATGTGAAGTTTTTTAACATTTCTCTGGCGTTCTGAGTGCGCGAGCCCTCGCGCACTCAATATATTTAAAGTGTAGTTTATCACAAAACCTAAAAACCCGTAAGGACTGGCGTTTGCGGAAATACGCAGCTCCCACATGGTATTAAAAGTATGATAGTGTTGCCCAAGGAGCATTGGAAGTGTATGACTGTCGGACTTCCCATGTTAGGGGAAACACATGTACTGTAGAGTGAGAGTAAAATACAAATTTAGGCATCCGGAGTGCGCAAGGCCTCGCGCACTCAGGTCACGTTATGCATTGAATTTGCAGATTGGAAATAACGCGTACAATTGTAGGTACAGTACCAGACAGACAAACACATTTGACTTTTCCGGTGTATGTGTGTGTAGACACCATGTTGGTAAGATATAACGAGGTATGAAACATTGTCCCACGGAAACAATCAGTGCGCGGGGCCTTGCGCACTTAAACGACGGAAGAAAATGAAAAAGCAGGCAGGTCAGGCTACGCCGGTATTTACATTTCCTTTCACAGCTACCACCTGTGACAGTCGATTATATATCGGTAACCTTCGTCATATTTTTCAGGGGATCAGGGGAATGATTTGCTTTTTTCCATCAGCCACTCAATGGCAGACGTGTCCAGTTCTAATAGCGGCCGTAGCTATCGCTGCCCGATAGATATGGCTTTTTTTCCAACTGGGTTTAAACACGGAAACAGAATAGGAAATTGTGGTTGCAAAAACAGTTTTCGGTTACTGGGAACGGAGCGCACGCAGACACCAAATACAATCTGCGGTGGCAGCAAGCGCACCAGAAATGATGACAGAAAAAGGCCAGATGCTTTCAAACGCACTTTTTTTAAAGATCGCTGTGCGAAACGATAACCAAAAGATGTGCGCAAATCTAATTTCACAGAGACAGACGCAAATGCCACTTCGAGCCAGAAGGTCCGTAACGTATCGAATGATAGCAGAAGTAAGCAAAGGAGCAGCAGCACTACAAGAGGCATGTGCGGCAGAACCAGCATACCAATCAGCAGACGAGCTGTGGAAAGGACTCAAACGAAATGACCTGGCGGCGCAACTGGTTTTAACATTTGCACAGCGACTCAGGTTCAACAAAAGAACGCGCCACATTTTACAAGCAGCTAAAAGGCAGGAGGACAAGCGCTGGGTGCGCATTTTGCGGCAGGAGGGCTGGAACCTGTACCTGTTGATGCGTCAACGGGCAGTACCAAACAGGAAAAAACGGGGAAACAAAACAGGGTACCTAACGCAAACAGAAAGACGAACAAAAGTACGACTTGGGCAAGCAGACGCTGCCGCAGATACAGTGGACGAACAGGCAGCAGCAGCACTTAAAGCAACGTGGTCACTGGTGCTTTCGTCGTGTTGCGTGCTGTCGATAGACCGGGGACAATACACGACACACCAAGACGAAAGTGACCGGTCAAAAAATTGTACTGCAATGGCAGTACTTCAAATGAATCAGAGGCCCACGTATTGGGCAGGACATCCAGCCATGGCAGCCATGGGAGCACGGATAACGACAGTCGCAAGGGCTCTGCAACAGCGTGAACGAAGAATCCCCCAGACTTTGCGTGACATGGGGTATGCAGATGGGTGTGCACCAGACACCGGAAACGTGAGAGCACCGTTGGATGTGAGGAGGGATGCAAGGACTGTGCAGGCACCGGTGTGGCGCCCGTTTGCCCTGTCAAAAGAAAAGGTAACCGGTGGTCTTTGTCTGTTAATCTTGTTACAGTTTGACACCCAACAGACAAACAGAGTTTTACCGCTGTTGCTTGACGAAAACATACACTACAGGATATTAAAGTTGTTGTACGGTGCCAACAAGCAACGATGGAACATGCGTGCGTACCTGCGTTACGTGCCTGTAGTTTACACCGTCTGGCATGCCTACAAGTTCGTTGTTAGTCATACGTTTCGGGTGTTCTGGCCTATTCGAACCTATCTACGGAAAGGTCTGCTACCACCTTGTTCCACCATACTATCATACCCCAAACTGATAGTTATGGAAAAAGCTATTGCTGCGCTGATGCTTGCCACACCCCGAATACTACGCCCGTATCGGCGCAAGGCACAAGCTGCAACCGCGATCAGTGGTCGTGACACTGTGCATGCCAACAGGGCAGCAGTGGCAAACGCAGTTCTGCATTTGTTGTCGGAATGGTGCCCGTTGTTGTTGTACTCGGGCCACGTGGTACGGAAATGCAACTGGTTAGGGGAGAATAACGGTACGGGGTCATGAACTCAGGAGGTGTTGCAGTGGAGTTTGTCTCTGTTGAGGAGGCTGCGTCGAGGACCGTGTGACACCGTACTGAAGTACGAACTGACGATCATGTGCACATTTTTGTACAACAGCAAGTGACACCAGGATCTGCCCGGTAAGGCACACTCAGAGGAGTTTGGAGAAGCGATGTTGAGCAAGTTGGTGCGGGACAAGGCGAGAAACACGGGTTCTGTTACTGTTGAGGAGGTGGAAAACCATTACTTGTTACTAAAGGTTGGTCCTGGTGGCAAACGCGTTGGGGAGCAAAAGGTTCCCAAAAACCTGGTACACAGGATGCGACAACGACTGACAAGACTTTTGGCGACAGACCGGATCTGCATGGCCTATGTGGAATGGGAGTCGGACAGAGTCAGCACCGTTGCAACTTCTTGGCGCGGAGGTTACCGAGATTTCCAGCCTCACCTACACAACCCCTTGGTTACGACCAATACGGGCTACTTGGTCACAGCGTACTAGATGCCCTTTTTGACCAGAAAACAAATCCCACCAACCAACTGAAACGGAAATTGGATGCTGTTGTGGGGCGGAGAACAGATATGGATGCCGACAGACAGGAAGCAGCAACACGCAACGTGCGGCAATGCTTGCGGTAACTGACGCCCTCAGTGCGCAAGGCCTTGCGCACTAAACGTTACGAAAAACAGGTATGCAATGCGATGTGAGTGCGTGAGGCCTCGCGCACTGAGTAGTTCGCTAAGTGCCGTAGATTAAGTCACAACAAAGACAGTTGTGGAACAGATTTCGAAAATGACCTGCAAAATACTGTTTCGACTGATTTCAGAGTTCAAATGACCGTGTTTCATGTTATGCAATTTTCCCTATTTTAGGTATCTTTGGCATCATGAGTGAACCAGGGTCGCCAGAACGTCCAGCACCAGACGCAGAGGCCATGGAGTCGTCACCAGGGACCGACCAAGGGGACACGCCGAGGAAGGACGCAAGAAGAAGGGTGAGAAGAAGCCAATACCGGAGATGAAGCTCACAGTCGACGTGCAACAGTGGGTGCGGCAGGAGAATGGTAAAGCCGTGAAGTTCAAGAGTGCTGATTTGAGAATCGACAAGACCAAGGAGCGCGGACAGATCTGATCCATCAACTATGACAACGTTGCCAGGAAAATGACGGGATACCAAGCACTGCCGCGCATTGAACCGTTGCGCGTAACGGCGTGGGAGGATAGTTGTATGACTCGCTTCGCGTTCGATCGAAGACGTTTCTTCTCTTTGCTTCGGTACATGATTGGCTTTGCAGATGGCTCACTTTACGTTCAGAATGGTCAACATGGCACAGAAACATGCAGAAAGATTCAGGAACTGCGTCTCGCAGAAGGCAAAGAATTGGAGGACTGGCAGGAGGTTTGCTACGTTGACATTCTGAAGTACGAAATGCCTTGGAGGATCCAGGCCAAGGTTGCACGATTGCAACAAGCTGGCAGCCAGTCTGTGACGTGGATTCCGCTGTCCGAGGCTCTGGACAACATGTTGTTATACATTGAGGACCAGAAGCGGGAAAGAGAGCCACAAGATTTCGAGCGGTTCAAGATTGCTGTTGTCCAGGCTGCCATCAACTCTGCGTTTCTTGCACCCGAGGTTTTGGAGGAAGCAGGACACACAGTATGTATTTGTGTATCGCACGGTTACAGTGCGCGAGGCCTCGCGCACTCCATGACACTGTTTTCCCTCGCAGGACTCGACATTCAAGAAGTGGAGGGACATCTTCTCCCTGGCGTATTACTGCGGTCGTGAGGCGGTTACTGGCATGAAGAACCTCGAGAATAAGAGCAGGAAAGAGGAAGTTACAAGGAATGCCGTCAAGAAGCTGGAGGGGCTGCATCTACCGAGCTTATTGCAGAAAGCCTGTGCGCACATGAACCTGAAGGACTCAACCTTACGCACCACCCAAAACTACATGGACGCGCAGATTACGGATCAATGGGTTATTTTCCATCTTGACCATCCGGACAATAAGCAGTATGTCAACCAGAACGCAGGTATGCGTCAATGTCGCAGCTTCAGTGCGCGAGGGCTCGCGCACTCAACCACCGTTTTCACATCCGTACAGCTGCCGATGCGAAGATCCGAGCAAAAGTCGCAGCACTGGGCACACCGCAACTGAAAATTGGGCTGGGAAATTGGGGTTACTGGCCGGACGCAACAAGTACGAAGTACCGGTCGCCGTGGCCAAAATTGGAGACGTTGACCAATGCACCTCTGTGGCGGACTGGGGACAAGGGCGCACCTCCATTACCGTGCGGAAACAACTGGTAAGGGAAGCTTGAGGCACCATCAGTGGAACCGTCACAGACACAGCTGAGTACTGGCGATGTGATCAATGTCTCCAAGCAGGACGAGCAAGGGAGCAAATTCTCTTTGACGGCCTGCCTTATTGGGGATATCCAAGAGACACCGCCAGCCCTTTTCCAGGATCTGCAGTACCCGTTGTGGGTCATCAACGCTGACCTTTCCGTTGAATATGACACTGCAGGATTTGGTCCGAAGTGGCTGTTCGATGTGATGATGCTGGGGAAAGACGTCATTTCCTATGGCTAGGCTGATGTTGTGCAGCGTATTGGCCGCGCCATACAGAGGCTCTGGCGTATGGAGAACGACAAGGATCCAACCACAGTGCCATTCTACCATGTTCGGCTGCCGGTATACTCTTGGTTATCGGGTCCCGTGACCAGCAGTACGTATCAGTTCGACGAGCACTGTATGTGGATCAGAACAACGAGTCGCTGGGATAAGCAGGTATATCTGCTTCTTTCGCCTGTTACGATGCCATTGTGTGCGCGAGGCCTCGCGCACTGCTGCCTCCGTTATTCGTCTTGATACATCACATTTACAGTTGCCGAACTATGTGTCGTATTCCGCTGGAAATTTCGAAGAGATGCAGACCAAGAACTTTGGTTGTCTCATGCCTCTGATTCACGTGCTGTGGTACCTGGACAAATACCGTTTGGGCAGTATGTATTCTGATGCAGTGGTTGTTGTGGACGACACACCTGCCATGGCCGCAAAGATTGCGATGTCCGACCTTTGTAGCGATCCTCTGTCAGCGATCAAGCAAAAGGGCCTTGGGAATGCCGTTGGAGGTGCTCTGCAGCATGCAATCATCATGCGGTACATGTTTGAGGCTGATCAGACGGAGCGGGGAGCAACAGCTGCAACTTGGGATACTCAAGGAGAGTGGCTTCAGCGTGGCATTCCACTGTGGGTTTTGGACAGCAACCGAGGGCATGAAGGGCACCAGCGGGTGCATGCTGCAGAGCTAGTCCAGGAAGATGTCGTGACTGAGGCCCCTGCTGATGACACTGAGCCTGTTGCGCCTGCACCTACCTTGCCAATGCAAGCCAAGGTGAAGAAGGCTGCCAAGGTTATACCAACTCAGGGTACTGCAGCCGGAAAGGGAACCCCCTCCAGTAGCAAGAAGCAGGCAAAAGGAAAAGAGAAGAAATCGGACAGGCCCGCGGAATCAGACGATGACGATGCCGACAAGGAGCAAGAAGAAGACGATCCAGAGGTAGTACTGGAGACCCAGCAGAAGCGCAAGCCGGCACCCGCCGCTCACTTCGATGAAAGCCTCGAATCTGGTAAGGAACAGCCGAAGAAGAAAGCAAAGACTGCTGCCACCGCTAGTGCAGAGTCCAAGCCACCCTAGCGTTCTGGTGCCCAGCCGTCTCGTGGTACCGTTGCCTCTCCAAGTGGGACAAGTGCGGTGGCAAGAAGCCTGGGTTCCAGGTTGGCTAAGGTTGCGGGACCGAAGAAGAAACGAGTCACCGTTAACCCAAGTGTTTCGGTTCTTTTTGCAGTCATGTGTGCGCGAGGCCTCGCGCATTCGCCTTCGACGCGAATGCAATTATATGCCCTTAAGGGCTTGTACGTTTTTGCCGAGCTTTCATTTCAGCGTTTGTATGTTGTGCACTTCCTGTCCTGTTTTTGTTGCCTTCTCTACACAACTTTTTCCATGACCTTGAGTGCGCGAGGCCTCGCACACTCAGGGACATAAAAAAGCAATTTTATTCGCAGGACAAACATAGGTGCAACTGGAGACCCGCAGAATGTCATTTTTGAAAATGAGCTCCCAAACAGGCACGCACCAGTTGGGTTTTGAAATACAAAAACGACAAGATTGGTAAAACACACCCTTCAAATCAGACACAAAAATAGTTTATTCTAATAAACAAAAAGTGGAAAAAAGCAGCAAATTGGGTAAAATTATATTTTTCCGGTGGTATCTGAGTCATGTGTGCCCCAAATGTCCAGAAAAAATAGTTTTTTGGGCGGTCATTTTTTAGGTCATTCTCTTCCAAAAGGGGGTGCAGTTTGCGTGGGCTAAGAGCAGGCGGCCTTTCATGTCATCAAAGGCCTTTTCCGACTCCAGAATCCAGGCTAGCGCCTTCTTGATCCCCTTCTTGCTATCCTCGCGGCCCACTTGCAACAGCTTGGTCACGGGGGCTGCATGGCAAGCGTACATGTGGACGTATGCTGAGTAGTAATTGCAAAACCCCAAGAACGACCTCATCTCATTGATGTTCTTGGCCCGTTCCAAGTGGGTGAGGGACTCCAGCTTCCCTGGAATGGCGCGGCGGCTCCAATGGCCCACGACCTGTCCTGTGAACTCCACCTCCGTGGCAAAGAGGACAGCCTTTGCGGCGTTGCATGTCAGCTGGTGCTTGTGGAGAACTTCGAGGACTTTGCAGAGGTCGACAATGTCGGCTCTGATCAGCTCCTTGAACGTCATCTCCAGCGTGCCGCCTGAGACAATGATGTCGTCCGGGAAAGGATCTGCACAGTCCAGGTCTCAGAGAAGATCTTCCGTCATGCGCTAGAACTGGGCGTTGCCGTTCTTCACCCCCATGGCCATCACTTCCGAGCACGTGAGCCCAGGGGGGGTTGACATGGCGGTGGTGTCCCGAGATATCTTTGCAAGGGGCATCCGGTAATACCCATGCTTGAGGTCGAGGATGGTGAAAATCTGCTTGCCTTGCTGATTTTGCAGCAGGTTATCGATTAAGGGCAGGGAGTAGGCGACGTACTGGGACTCTGTGTTGAGATCACGGTAGTCCATGACGAGCCTCCATTCCCCTGCGACCTTCTTCGGGACTACAAACCAGGGGGAGGCCCACTCACTCGAGCACGGCTGTATCCACTCTCGCTCAATGAACTCCCTCAGCATTTTGATCATCGCCTGCTCCTGCTCTCTTTTCATCTGGAGGTCGCGGTGGCGTCGGGGCCGATATCCCTGCTTCAGGGGTATCGCGGCTTTCCCGAACGCCCCTGTCACAGGAGGGTTTCGGCAGAGCTTGCCGCTCCGGACGTCACGGTAGACCTTGAGGATCTCCTCCATCTTGGTCCTGTAGTTACGGTGGTCCGCCAACGACTTGGCTTCCTTCGGCACGTGGAGCCCGGAACTCACCGCCGCGTGCCTCAACTCTGGGGTACCTCAGTTTGGCACCGACGTGTCGCAGCCGTCGCCCTTGCGGGTCATGACTCTGTCTTGAACATTTTGGCCACCATTGGCCCCAGGCTGTGGTTTATGGTGGGGTTGTGTGGGCCTGTACAAGTCGCCCCACGTTGGTAGATGGGACCCGCCTGGTTCGTCCTTGTCTTCCCAGTGCTCGAACACAGACGCCAAGAATTCATTCCTTGTGAAGCGTTCCGTACAAAGCGCGGGGTCTTCCCACCAGGACTTACCAGGCGGTCTTTGATGGGACTCCCAGGTGCACCGGACTTGACATGTACTCACACACCATGTCGGGCTCGTCCGGCGATAGGGCGTCTTGTGCCATCGCCGGTGGGCAATACCAGCCATTAGCTGTCTCCACCCTATAGCGTACCGGTAGGGCCATGATGCTGCTGATGCTGCGGGCGGGACAATCCACAATGGTGCATCCCTCCAGCTGCACCTTTGCCGTGATCAAGGTCATCACAATGTCGCGATCGAGGTTGGCCAGAGACGCACCCACGTATGCCACTGTGGTGATCCAACCCTTGGCAGGCGATGGCAGGCGGGTTTCCCTGGGCGTCCACGAAGATGTCCTCAGCAGATGGGAGTTGGGTGTCCATCAGCGTAATGCATCTTTGATCTTGCGCCCAGGGGGCGTCCTTGGCGTCCTCGATCTCCCACGAGGGGATGCTCACCACAGCCTGGGCGCGGTCACGGGCAATGTTTGTCACAACGCGCTCCCATGAGCCATTTGGAGCATGGATGTACAGCAGCCCCCAAAGATCGCTGCTGCAACCACGCTTCCATCCATTGTCATCCATGGTCCTGACCCTGGAACTCTTCCGCAATACTGCCAAATAAGTCCACCTGAGGGGTGCTCAACCCGAGCCCCCCAAGTGCCAAGTGAAAGGCACCCCCAGAGCGGCCCGTACTCATCCTCAATGTCGGCTGTGGGGGGTCTTGTCAACACGCTCCTCACACTCTGAGCCAAGACATCTCGCTCGGCTGGCTCCCAGGGAGACGCCTGAGGCTTCATGGAAGTGCTCAGCCAGCTGAGCTTGTCGGCCACCTCGACGAGCAAGGTGCACCTGTGGGGAAGAAACCTGGCGTGGGCGAAGCCCAAGAAGTGGAAACCCATTATCCTGTCGCAGCCGGACAGCTCTGCCTGGTAGAACGACCCCTTCATCAGGTGTTCATGACCCAGATCTCGGCGCAACAGCAACTCGTGGCGGACTAACTCCAGGCAGATCTCCGCCTCGTCGAGTCCGCCTTCCACGATCTCGCCATTTACCACTCTGAGGGTGACCAGCGCACCGCATCGGCGCAGGGCTCGGGAAATCAGCAGTCCCCTGCGCACCAGGCTCACCTGAGCTCCGGTATCCGGAAGGATCCGGAGGATCCACTCCTCGCCCGCACTGCTTACCCCACGGAACCTGAGGGCAACTGGCGATGTTTGCCGACCTGGTGTATCGCATGCAGCTAGAGGAAAGGTTTTATAGTGTTTTCAGCACTGTGTTTTTGATGTGCCTCTCCGGCTGCTTGCTGCTGGTGTAGGGTTCCTGCTGCTTGTTTTTGATGAGGAAAATGTTCTATTATTGAAATACGGCCAATCCGGGATACCCCAAGCCAGAGATAAGCAAGTAGAAGATAAACAGGATCAAGGCATGAAGGGCTGCAGTCACAAAGAGTTAGATGAATACAACTATCAACAATAGACCACAGCAATTTACATTCAATGCAACTCAGGATGAAATATTCTACATGTTTGAGAAAAACTGGGTCGGAAAACTGCCCCAAGGGCTCACACTCTTCCATAGTGCCATCTTGAGATGTGCACTCTTTGTTTTTGGGTACCATAGGTGTTGAGGTGGCATGGCTTGTGGCGCTGAGGTCACTGCCATGTCACATGGGATATTCCTACTTAGCTAGGCTGACTGGGTATTGAACCCAGGACCTCTCAAAAAGAGGTGCCCCAGCCCCCTAGGGTGCATACCACTAGGGTAGCTAAGAATTCATGAGAAAACATAGATAAATTCATAGGCTCTGCCTCCAGTGCCTCACGCCTTCGTGGACATGAGCTGGATTTTGAGATCCCTACGCTCCAAGGAGACGTTCATCCCGTGCCCCCACCTTCCACTCTCGTTGATGTGTTCAAACATGGTGGTAAATATGTCCCCTTCCCACATTTGCACCCTTTTGTTGCACCTAGCTCCAAAATGCTACGTAAAGAAGTCGATGAATTGGAACGGGTTCTAATTTGGTCCACACACTTTGTTTCCAAGAAAACACAAGACACATCGAAGCGTCCTAGCCTTTTGGAATTCCCATACAAAAAATTGTTTGCTTCTACTGGGTCACGCCCCTCATACACAATCAAACAATCATTGGGATACAAATTCCATGTGATTCAAAATTCCCTTAATGAATTGTGTGACAAGATGCGCATCGCCATGTCCCATTGCCTCCAATGTGATCCCATTTATCGTGGCTTCCATGTTCCCTACTCCCGTTTCGAGAATTACTTAGAGCACAACCTTGTTGTGGAAGCGGATAAGGATAGCTCACTTGTTTTGATGTCCCGAGCTTGTATTTGCGCGAAGCGCAATTGAACATGGATTCGGTGTTTAACAATGCGCCTGTTTACCAATTCCTTGGTCCTCCTTCTTCTTTGACCGATTGGGTTGACAAAAGACACGCGTGGCAGCGCAAGGTAGCCTCTTGGCTCCTACACTTTTATCCCGATCATCTGAGAGAGTTCTTATGCACGTTCATGTACTCATATTCCAAACCGGTGATGCCTAAGTTCCGTCTTCTTGTGAAAACACACGAGAGTGCCTCCGTTGAAGCAAAGGGTGGTTTCTCCTCTAGGCCACTCGTTGGCCTCTTCCGCTGGGCCACTACCCCGAGCTCCATCCTCCTTGGTGTTGCTTGTTTAATTCTTTGGAAAATAGACCGCCAACTCCACCCCATGGCGTCGCCAATCATTGACTCGTATGACCTGCTGTCTAGATTACGTAAGCACGTCTCTACCAACACACGTGATGATTGGAAGTGCTCTACGATTGATTTTTCTGCCATGTATACTAGAGTCACGTGGGAACACACCTTACACACCTACAACTATTGGAAGAATGTCTTCTACAATCGTGATCACTCCACCCTTCACATCTCTAAGGTCGAGTTAGCTTTCTTAGATTTTGTTTTCACCCCCATTAATCAGTTCGCCATGCATGACTTGGGTTGTGACCTCCCTTACTTCGAGTTACAGTGCCCTGCCCCCACCATTGGTCTCGCTTTACTGCATTTTGTATATATGCACACCGTATTCCTGAGTCCGAGTCTGGGTGTCTATTGCCAGGCCCAAGGGTGGCCAATGGGCACGAACTCAGCGCCTCCATGGGCGCAGCTGACTTTAAGAAGTTACGAACATGCGGGTCGCCTACCGAGTGATTGTTTGCTCTTCCGTTTCTTAGACGATGGACTTATCCTGCACCGCTCTTCCCACACGGTGGTGAAACCACACCTGGATGTGATCTATTCCCTGAATCTCCCATGGTCTTTCGAGGTGACGGATAGGGTGTCGGATATTCATTTTTTGGATGTGCACATCGTGGCGCTTTGCCCCCTTAAAACTTCCGTGTATTGGAAGCCCACACATACGTGCTCCTACATCCGGTGGGATGCGAATGTGCCTAGGCACATTAGAATCGCGTGGGTGAGGGGGGAGTTCATTCGCTATATTAGAATTTGCTCTTCTTGCTCTTTTTACAGATTGTGTTGCCAACGACTTATCCGAGCCTTGTTGTTTCTCAATTACCCCAAACACGTTATCCAGGCAGAAGCTATTGATTGGGATGATAGGCATAAATACACTACACTCTGCCGTGACTCTGCTGCTAGTGGTGGTGGGAGGGATGCAGTAAATTCACACATTGTCTCATGAGCCAAGCCGAGCAAAATCGGCACTCAACTATAGGCCCCATTGTGCATGTCCTAAGGGTCGTACACCACTCAGCGCTACCCCTTCGTTGGTCCAGCGTGGTGCATGGTTTGAAATCCAAACTATCCTTCATTGCCGGCCTCAAGCTCTTTGCTATTCTTCGCCCTCTGCCTAACATTAAGCGCTTGTTCAGGCGCTGGGCCTTGCGCGCGCTCCAGCAGCTTATTGGGTCATGACGCGCGTGCCTTTTCCTGTGGCTATATGTTTTGGCACTATTTGTCGATTTGTCTATTTTTTTCGGCCTGCCGGATTGATTTTTGTTTCGTTTCAGCTGATGAGGGCTTAATTTAAGCCGAAACGCGTACTGTTGGAGACGCCGCTTATCCAGGATTCTGTGATCGCATTGCATTGCTTCTTGTGGGCTTGTATTGCTACCTGTGGGTGTGAATTGAGATCTTGAGGCTTCTTCCTGAACCATAGAGGGTATTTCAGCCAAAGGCATTCGATTGTCAAAAATCTCAGTGCCTCAGTCACCCAGGAAAAGATGTTTTAGTGCATATAGCTTCGGGATTAAGGGGTCCACACAACATCCTGATTTAGTGTTTGGTTCTTTAGGTCAAAATGTGTTATCACCCATTTTGGGTAGGCCAATACTAAGATAAAATTGCAAGAGTGCTTAGAGCATCTCTAATACAACTAAAATATACCCTAAAGCATTGAAGAGGCACTTCTTCTTATTCCCCCCTTGGCTGTGGTGGCCACCACTGTCGCATTCTCATGAAAAAGGGCTTTTTTCTTAGCCTTTCCTTGGTTTCCACACCTACTTGAAAATACCTATACCTTCCCGTACACTGGAAGGAAGCGCTTTACCATGGCCAGCGACTCTTGCCGCATTGTTCATGACAATTTCCAACAGGAAACTCAGCGCTCTTGGCGTTGCAGGGGTTCCTGTGCCTCTGTAGGGTTAGAATAGGGCATGCAAAGACCATAGCCATATGCATCCCCCCCTCCAAGCTGCAGCATAACACAACCCAACGCCAGACGCTCATGGGACGCTCGATCTAAGTCTCATGGAACCTGATGGGGACACCTGCCCTGATACTGGGGCGAGGGGTCGACGATTAAATCGGAATAGCCCCTTGGAGGGGTCTTCGTTCTGGGTCAGTCTCACTCTGCTGCTTTTCGACCCGAACAGCGGCCTACTCAGCGACGCTTTGCGAGGATATCTGTACCACAGAGGAATGGAAGGATGAGGGACGAATCCACGCAAACACGAAGGGACAACACCTAAATCCGTCAAATGACGGCCCAGAATGTTTCTGAAAGCACATACCTGAACAGAACCCAATGGTGCATCAGTTGCACATCTTTATAAATTTTGTGGTCATCTCCTGATTTTTTAAATCAGGAAATTCCCACGTAGAAAAAGACGACGCGCAGGAGCGGGTCTTAGCGAAGCGCCGGAAAACAAAGAATTAATAAGATTATAAATGTATGTTATGCATAATGACGAAAATGACAAAACATACATGGATAAATAAACATAAAGATTCCACCCACACTGACAGAAAGAACTCAAGGTTCAAGAATTCGAAAATCAACAGAAGGACTTCAATGAATCAGGTATAAACCACAGGTGTGGTCGTCTCGTATACAGCATGCACATTGCTCGTCTTGTCTCTCCGTGAACGTGCCCTGTAGCAGCGCTAACAAACGATAGAGGGATAGATGGGGAGATTGCAGATGATTAGAGGTAAGTTCAGGGTGATTAGACATACACACATATGCATAGCTTTGTGTCTCGCTTGTGTTTCGCTTTTCCCTCACCTTGCTTCACTCCCCAGCGGTAGGTAAGGTAGGTAAGCCCAGGTGGGACCACCCCCTCGTGGAGTTCGTGATTGTGGGTAAGATTGTTAGGAAAAAGGAAGAGATTGGACAAGGTTGTTAGTAGACTCGTGCATGCTCGTGCATTCACACACGCATTAAAGGGTAGGCCACACGTGGTGCGCTCGGTACAACCCTGGGTTAGGTTACCCATGGGCTCCACCCCACGTTCTGTAAGAGAACGGGTGGAGTTCCCTAAGCTTGCTTGCGTGCACTGGGGTTTGAGGACAGTGTATTATAGGGCTACCTGAGAAGCGTATAATACGTGGAGGTAGTCTTGGTTCCTCAGCCGCGGACCCCAGTCATCTGCCTTTGCTTTACAGGTGGGAAGGTCAGGGTGATTGGTGCAGCAGCGATTGATTTTTCTCATGCCCTGCTAAACAAGGGCGCTGATCACACATACAAATAACTCCGCCTCTGCCTGTGTCAGAGCAGGGAGTCCGACTCCATTGACGTATGCGCTGTGCACGCCAAAAGAGCACTCCTTCCCTCCAAGCCCTAGGAGGAAAACGCGTTGTCGCGTCCCTGTTAGGCCACAGACACTTAGTAGCTCTGTGTTTTCTTGCAATCTCACAGGTGAGCCGTTAGGGCTCGTGACTTCTCCTTCAACGCGACCCAGTAGAGCGTGCGTGTAGGAGTGGTAGTTCTGTGTGGGGGCTTGAGCCAGTTGCAGAAGTGCTCGCCCACCAGGATGGTGCCACTGTAGGATGTGTAGGACCTGTAGTGCGTGTGTCACTGTCCCACCCGTTTCCTGCAATTTTAGCGGGGTTGGTGGGCAGTGGCAGTGGTTAGGCTAGATTTTGGCCATCGTAGCAAATAGGCGTTTTCAAGCCTTCATAGCTTTTAGCCACCCCTCCCCTGTAGTAGGCAGGTAGGTAGGGAAAACAATGCCTGGATTAGTATGCTAGGTATTCCCCCAAGGTTTTGCGCCAGCACGGAAACTGGGCGCTTGGGGGAGGAGAGACCCGGGGCGTACCCTATGGCACCGGTAAGACATCCTCCAGGTTTAGCAAGCGTGCAGACTTGGGTATAATTAGGACACCATTTGTGCAGCTTGCTCTCAGGACCTTAGGAATAGCACACTCACACATATGCTTAGGCAGGTAAGGGTAAGGTTCAGTCCCTAGCTTTAGTCTTGGAAAGAAGCGTCTCAGCGAGCCTCAGCAACTCAGCAAGGTTGTTCTGGGACAAGTAGTCTACCAGAACTGAGTTTAGGCGTCCCTCAGGTAGAACAAACGCTGAGAAGAACCCCAAGGTGGCCTCTTTGACTCCAAACCCTTCCCAGAGGGTGAGGAAGCGCCAACCCTGGCAATAGCGGTAGCGTAGGACAGACTTCACCAGGGAGAAGCCCTCCCTTCAACTTCCATAGGGCTGGCAGCCCCCTGTAGGTCCAGGGCGGCAAATTCCTCGTCGTTCAGCTCCCAGTCCTCCCCACAGAGGTCTTCAGGATCATAGTAGCGCTTCAGGTGTTGAGCAGCGCACACCAGGGTCCCCCCTTGACGGGAAGAACACCGCACTGTTATACGGTGTCCATCCACAGATAGAATCTTGTAGGGCCCGAAGTAGGGGTCATCTCTGGTAGAGCGTGGCCAGGCAGGTTGTCGGCTGTGGTGCACCAGCACCCAGTCCCCTTCTTGGTAGGTGGCAGGCACTCGGTGCTTGTTCTTCTTGTTCCACTGACGCTCCTTCACTCTCTGGAGCATAGCCTTGGACTTGTCCACCTTCGCGTGTTGCTCTTGGACCCACTCACCCACAGAAGAATGGGTGTCTTCTGGATAGAGAGCACATAGGAACCACGCCAAGCGGCCTAGGAATACCTCATGGGGCTAATAGCCAGTCGCCGAACTCTCTTGGGAGTTCATCATCAAGGATATGACGGGGAGTAGGTAGGTAGGTAGGTGCACTCGGTCGTGAAGAGGCGCCCCATGGCTCCCCCTGGCGTCGCCCCTGTGACGAACAGGAAGAGGCTCCGCATGTGAAGAGGGGAGGCGGCTTACATCCCGCTAGACCTGACAGTTGGCACCCAACAAAGCGGCCCCGGGCAACACCTGGAGGGCTGATCGCCGCCGGCGTGACGTGCTTGGCTCGCCGGGAGGGTGTGCCCCCGTGCTTGCGCACGTCCCCTCCTTTGGGCGGAGGTAGGTAGGTAGGTATCTTCGGGAGCTCGGGATGCCTCCTTTGACGATGCAGGAAGAAGGGCTTACCAAGGGGACATCCTGTCCCTCCCACTGCCCTATGTCAGGTGCCACTTGAGCCGCTCCCGCATGTGCTTGGGAAGGCATTGTTGCGGCCACCCGGTCCATGTGTCCCAGGCAGGAGGGCGTCCCCACATGTGTCCATGGGTAGGGCCACATGCCCCCTCCTTTGGGCGGCAGCTCTGGGGGCTGCCCAGCCGTGTGGAGTATCTCTCACCACAAGGGGTATTGCTCCCGCTAGTCTACGGTACGACCGCCTCACCCTTGTGGCTTGAGTTGCGGGGCCACTCTGCTTGGCAGGCGACCCCCTCCTGGACTGTGTACCTGCTCGCCCGTCTTTGGGCGGAACCCTAGAGGTTCACCGGACTTCCTGGCGTATCCCGTTCCCAAGGCATGCATGCACGTTCTTGGTACTAGGGTTCCGAGGCGCTTGGGTGTCGCACGCTCCGCCTCGAGTCCCAAGGCAGCGCAGGCCTTAGGATGACGGGGAGTAGTCTCACCCAGTCGCTGGTGCGTTCAGTTTTGCACCATATCCTTACATTCTCCTTGAGGACACGAATCTGTCGCTCACATAGGGGGTTGCTCCTGTAACAGTAGGGGATCCCCGTAGACACCTGGACATCGAGGGATCTCAGGACCCTCTTGTACCAGCCGGTATCTGAGCGTACTCGTACGTCCTCATCAGAACTGATCTCATTGGGCGCCCAATAGACACAAAACCACTCCTCCAGGAGTATCTTGATAGTCTCCTCCCCGGTAATGTGCTTGGTACATGGGAACACCCTGGTAAACCTGGTCAATGCACAGGTCACCAAGAGGGCATCTCCGTGTAGTCCACGTAGAGAACACTGTTAGCACAGAAAAGAGACGTTTGTGGGCGCGACGTGTTTCCGCGCTGTCCTGAACCTTTGGAATATTTGGTCGTAACTCGCTTACTGCAATTTCAACTACCGTTGCCTACTGGTTTTGGCCTTCTGGTGTAATTCCACGTCGTTTGACCTGTTTCGCGCCTTCTGGGGATTTGGTTTGTTTTTCTGGGCATCCACGCTCCCTCGGTTGCCCTTTCCGCGTTGTTGCTCCGATTATCTGGGTCTTTTTCTACAACGCTGTCGCCTTGTGCCATTATCGGGTCGAACGCCACTCATGAGAAGTCTCAAAAGCTGTCTTGGCATCGCCAATGATGCACTACTCTCTATTTCCATAATATCATCATTAACTAACACCGTCATTAATCAACAACTTCAACTACTAGAACAAGATGAGTTGATCGGCTCCCTTGCACTTCATGACTCGCATACAGTGCCCTCCTTCCTCAATGCGCCCAACGTCCCGTGCTGCCCCTTCCACAAGAATGGCCTCAACGTACCTACGAACAACACTCACCACTCACAATCCTCTCACTTCCCAATCTCTCATCTCAACCAAGTGGAATCTCCCTCACCGTCCATAAGCCCACACCATTTTTCATCTAACTATTTGCTCTCTCCAAGTGCTTCTTGCACGACACATGAGGTAATTGGTGCTGATGGGACCTTGACCTATGGGGAGCATGAATCGTCATCATTAGCCACCACCGTCAATAATCAACAACATCAAGAACGAGATGAGTTAATCGTCATTGTCCATGTGCCGATCAGCCCCAATCAACTCACCAACACTCAACACCTTCAATCCTCTCACTTCCCAATCTCCCATCCCGACCAAAAGGAATTTTCTCTACAACAACACCAATATTTGCAACACACGCTATCCATTTTGAACAAACAAGACCGACTCATTAATACCATGGCCCCTTCGCGCACCACTCATGGACCTCATCATCAACCTTCCACAACACCATTGTCCAATACACGTCCACCGTATGTATCCTCATCTTCGCCGGTTTCGCCACTTACCACTCATGAACCACTTGCTGCACCCCGCCAATCCCTTTCACCTTGAAAGGCCGTGTCATCCCGTTCTTCACGCCAAGTCAAACGCATGATGCGTGCCCACATCTGGCGCCAAAAAGTCCCAAAATCCAAATTCGTTGGTAGCCCCACTATCACGGGCGTCACCGGGCACGAAGTGCAAGTGGATTTGGGACTTTTGACTATACGGTGGCAAAAAGGAAATTTCCCCAACTGCTCATAGATTACTTCATGCACCACAATACCTCTCCCACTCACGCCTCACCCATAACTCCTCTTTCCTCGGTCGCTCATGCGCCAATGTCATCTTTCGCCGACCAACCCTCCCTAAATATCCCCCCCATTGTCCCAGTGACAATGTTGTGAACCATCTCTTCTTGGCACAACTAGACTCCGTGGTGGCGCATATACACCCACTTTGAATGAATACGAAGAGCTCAACCCCACGCCGACGACACCATCTACTAATTTTCCCGATCTCGTGAGCTTGTCGCTCAAGCTTTTTCAAAATGAAGAATGGAGCCGTTCGGTGATCACCCAAGACCTCAACGAGTTTCTACATCTTGGGCTCCAAATACATGAAGACTTCCGAAGGCGCGTATTGCTCAATCACCATTTTACAGGACATCTCGAGGTGCTCCCCCCTATTGAGAATGATCTACAACGAACCATTATGACCGAAGCCGAGGTGTCTTACGATTCGCTTGCGCACGACTCATGTCGGGTACTTCTGCAACAACGTGTCCGCGACCATGGCTCTCAATGTGGCGGACTGCTGTTTAACTATTCAGTGGCTTGCCTCAGCACCGGCGAGGATTTAATGCGGTGCTCCACCCAACGCGAGTATTCCCTATCTCTTACGCCCCTTTTGAATGCTCTGAGCGCTTGCTGCGTGGAGCTGTTGGATCCCTCCAAAGTGCACGATATGGACAAATTTTGTTCGCTTCCGTGGAGTGTCAGGAAGAACTACACCGTCATGCCTTGCTTCGCTCCCTTGTGCTAGCCATATCATATCTGCAAGAGTTCCGAACCCAAACATTGACTACTGATGAATTACTTGCTGAGCACCTTCATGCCGTGTCCGCCCATCATCCATCCAACATAATGTCACAAGAAACTGCGCATGCCTTGCATTATCACTATCAAAAAAAGGATTGTACAATATACGGCGCGGCTCCTGGGTTGGGCGTTTCGTTTTCTCCCACCAGATACTATTCCACCTCGAGGGCTCCCAGCGTTCCGCCTTGTTTCAAGAGCAGTTCCGTGCCTTCCTGACCATCCTCACGCTGGCTGAGTCTCAAAAGCGGCAAGATGTGGCTTACATTGAGCTGATTTGCTCCACCCGGCTGCACTTTCGCCAAATGCGCGACATCTTACCCCTCTCTTTGGGTGTTCCATGCGGACTCACCCCTTCCGGCTTCCATTGCACGACTGCTGCCCTCTGTTCACGTCACTTGCGGCGTGTACACTTAGCTTTGCTCGAATGCTACCGACGGGCCTATATCTTCGTGGAATGGAATTATGGATTTTCTAGCTGCTGTGCTCTTTCAGCCGTCACCGCTCACCGCGCTATGTTGGATGCCTTTTCCTCTGACCTCGTTACTCTCATGACGCAGGTCACCTACGCTCTTCACTACCGCGTGAGCGCTCCCATTTTGGATATCCACTCGCAAACTCTCGGGCTAGCGGCGTCATGGTGCTCCAATGTGGCGATTGCACTTGCCAAATGCTCTGCACTACGAAACGCCACGGCAGCCAACTCCTATGCACAGGGATATCGTGATATTCTCTCAGTGTTCTAATACTTTTGGCCACATACCCATGGCTGGATGGCAGGGATGTCTACCGTTGTTGTGGAGACACAGAGCGCATACAGGGAGGTACAGCACCAGTGTCACCGGCTCCTCCCCGAGGTGGCCGTTATACCTGGACCAATTGCTATTGTACTTGCCTCCGAATGCCTAGAGTCGATACGGCCCGTATATGCGAATATTTTCGCAGTCCTTGATGGCTCTGTCCTCCCGCTTGATGTGCTGGAACCCGACGAGGAGCTCCCCTTCTGCGCACCCACGGCTGCTATCCATCTTCTTTTCGAGCACTTTGACGACTTGATAATCCTTGATTGGTATGGACAGCTGTGGGGCTTCGCCTTTCCTACTGAGCACGTCTGGGACAAGTGTTACACCAGTCTACTGGCAGAATGGCACTATGGTACGTGTTCAGTTGTCTGCCTGACTTCCCTGACTGCGAGCGACCTGCCCATGCTCGGCCTCATGATTGATGAGGTTGTGTACCAGCCTCACCCGCCTAGTTTCGTCCCGCCTTTCGGCCTTTCTGAGATCTGTGAACTTGCCGGAAATACTTGGGTCTGCTGGTATGGTCCACACCGTGAACAAGAGGTCCTCTCCCTGGTCTGAAGCGTTGGTGATGTAGAGCAGCCCCTTAATGAACTATGTCCTGCCCCGGCTTTGCGCCAATCACATCGAGGGCCCTGACACGATGGTCCAATTCTTTGCCCTCATCAGCTCGCACAAGCCGCGATGTGCCTTGTCCTTGCTGCGCCAGCCCTTGTATCCACAGGACCCCAATGGCTGGTGGATGGCTCAACGAACAATCTAGGCACCGGCGTGCCAACCGACAGGAACCCCTGGACCTGGCTGCCCTTTGGCTTGCTGCCTCAGGCTGGATGCCTGTCTATTCGTGGCTGTGCGCGACCCAGTGGAGTCATTCTGGCCCCCTATTTGGAATGGCTTCGTGTTTCGCCTGGCTGCAACGTACCCGTACTATCCCATGCCCGGCTACTATCCCATGACACCCGGAGGCATTCTGGCCCCCTGCTCCTGAGCAGTGCTGTCCCAAGTACCCGGAGTTCCCGGAGAACTGGGGAAAATTTGAGAGCTGATGCCGGGCCCAAGCTTTTCGCTGGCCACGTCTTCGACAGGATTGGTTTGCTGGTGCTGCTATTTGACTGTGCCCGCAGATATGGCTGACGACTTTGGGCTACAACTGGTGATGCATGGCAATTCCAAATGCTGCCCTTATGCTGCTTGAGATCTTCCCCTATCGCCCTGGCGAGTGCTGTACCTTGGCATCGGCGTGTCAACTGACAGGAACCCCTGGACCTGGCTACCCTTTGGCTTGTTGCCTCAGACTGGATGCCTGTCTACTCTTGGCTGGTGCACGACCCAGTTGAGTCATTCTGGCCCCCTATCTGGAATGGCTTCGCATTTGCCTGGCTGCAACGTACCCGTACTATCTCATGCCCGGCTACTATCCCATGACGCCCGGAGGCATTCTGGCCCCCTGCTCCTGAGCAGTGCTGTCCCGAGTACCCAGAGTTCCCGGAGAACTGGAGAAAGGGTGGGAGCTGATGCTGAGCGCAAGCTTCTCGCTGGCCATGTTTTGGACGGGATTGGGTTGCTGGTGCTGCTATTTCACTGTGCCCGCGGATGTGGCTGACGACGTTGGGCTACAACTGGTGATGCATGGCAGTTCCAAATGCTGTCTGTCTGCTGCTTGAGATCTTCCTCTATACCCCTGGCGAGTGCTGTACCCTGGGTATGTCGAAACACTTTCTCTGGTGATCGCCGGTGAGAACGACCAATTGCACTTCTTAGAAAACGCTGCTCCCGCTGTGCTGGCTGTGACTGTTTGCTGTACCCTACTGGTCGGTCATGATCCAACTGTTAGTCTTCTTTCGTACAGAGGTGTCGGGATATGATCTCTGGGCAGGAATGTGCTCCCAGCCTGTGCCGCGCACCCCCCGCCTCAGTGGCCCGATCCATGTTGGTAGCCCAGAGCTGCCGTAGCGGACAGGGCGCTCCGCTACGCGGGTTCCCCTCTGCGTATAATTTTCGCTTGGCCGTTGCTCCTTTTCGGGGTGGGCTGCTGGGTCGACAAGAACTACTGCATTGGGCACGACGCCTGTTTAGTGAATTGGGTGGTTGTAATGTTTGTATGCTTCGGCGTTTTTCAATCTTTGCGACTGGACTCCGGGATTGGCTTGGGAGCATCGAATTACTGTACAGGGGTGGTGACAGTTCGTGTAAGTGCCAAGCTATGACCTTCCATCCCTTACAATTTGGTGCTGAGTAGCCCGAGTGCGATGTGGTAGTTCGGCTACAGGAGATTTGAAGACAAGCACTACTTGTACCATGGGTGCCTGGCCTTCGCTGCCCCTAGGGGGCGCGCCAACCACCTTCTCTACTTGGGGGCCGCTGCGCTGCACACACTTCCTGATCAGTGGTCCTGTCGTCCCTTCCCATGTCTCGGTTCTCGTTGTTTGTCCAGTTAGTCCTGCGTCGTTCATGTTGATGTTGCCCTGGCCACTGCCATGGAACCTGTCGGTGCCCCACCTACCTCGTCGCCCACTTGCCCTACCTGGCACTTGCCACGCTCACCGTCAAGCAACCCAGTCACCCGGGGTCTTTCTTTGGCACCCCTGGGCCCACATACGCGCGACCCTTTTCCGCGCATGACCCTCAGTTGAATGTGTACCGGAATGTGGCGTATCGCGCTATTCTTGCTCCCCACTCCCCTCCTATACCCCGCACCACACAAAAACTGCCGCCAACCGGTCACCTGTGGTGACAGTTTATGCATAGCTGTGCACGCAGGGTCTAGCATTGGCTGCCTTTTCTTTTCCTGTCCTACCTGGCCCTCCTGCACTGCAGTACGGCTGCCGCTGGCGAGCATCCAACCCCTCCCCCCCCACAACCTCTATATACAGTTTGTATGACGGCTCCCTGGGTTTCTTGCAGCCCTTCCTGGCAGATGCCCGCATTGACGGTGCCCTCGTGTGATCTACCACTGCCCCCGGGCGTGGAGTATGGGGCGATCACCTCCCTGATGCCGCCTTTGTAAATTCTCACGCTGAACTCTGCAAATGTCCATACCCTGACCATATATGAGTGGGATGAGGGTGTGCTCTTTGTATATTGGGCTAACCCCTAGCCACCGACGTGTGGCCATGGACTTTAGACTTGTGTTACCAAAAAAAACAAAGTACACTGTTAGCACAGTCAGGGATGGGCAGGGTCGAGTAGAGACCCCTGTCCCTGATATCCCCAGGTTTGCAGGACCTACATGGGCACTTGTTGACGATAAGCTGGAAGTTCTTCCGCAGTTGGTCATCAGTCCTAGTAGTGTGGAACCACTGCTTGAACAGCCTCAGGGTACGGTCAGCACCCACAGGACCTCTGGACTCATGGGTCCACTTCAGCAGCGCTGGGACTCTGTCACTGGGTACCACGATGCGGTCCTCGTGCAAGAGGTAGCTCTTGTCCCTCTTCCACTGTTCTTGGTTGACCAGGAGAGGTTCAGGGCGTTTCTCCAGGCGCTTGTAGATATCCCCAAATTCCTTCAGGTACTCCGCTTGTTGCAGTCCATCTAGGGGGCGTATCATCATGTTGAGGTCCAAGTGTACGTCCATACGGCTGAACGCCTCCTTAGCAAGCGCTTCAGACCGGGCACCAATCAGGGCGTCGAAGTTGTTTCGGCTGATGTAGTCTGCACACTGGTTCTTTACTCCCTGGATATGATGTACCGTCAGCCGTAGTTGGCTGAGGTAGGTCCACCAGCGCCGTAGCTTGGCCTTCTCAGCTGGGGGACCCTTCTGCCAAGTGCGGACCGCCTCTTGGTCGCACAGCCAGACCACAGGGTTACTCCCAAACAGTCGTGCCTGAGAGGATAGAACCAGCATACCCGCGAGGAGTTCCTGCTCAAGGGTGGAGTAGTTCCCCCTGGCCTGGTTCCATTTCCAGTGCGAGTTGCCCGGGGGTACTAGGACCCACCTGTCGTCAGGGTAGCTGTGCTTGAGAGTTCCATCTCGGTTGAGACCCTCAGTCCCGCATTCGGGAATAGCCGAGTCGAACTCGTCCTTCTAATGTGCTTGCCATTGGAACAACGTTCCACCACCGCCCAAATTGCTGGCGTTGGTCACCAGGATAATCTCACCTTGTGCTCTAGGCACGCCCAAGCACTTAGCGTTGGCCACCTTGTCTTTGAGCTCGTCAAACGCGTGTTGCTCTTGTGGGCCCCAGCGCCAAGTAGTACTCTTCTTGATCAGGTCCGTCAGAATGGCGCTGGTGTAGTTGAAAATTTTTGATATTGCGGCAATAGAAGTTGCACGCCCCAATGAAACTGCGTACATCATGGAGTCCTTTCTTGGGGTCCTCATGTCGTACCTTAGCGTCCATCAGGGGTTTGGCCTTAGAGGCCGCTGGGGTCCACCGCCCATAGCCAACGTAAAACCCCAGGTACTGCATGGTCTCCTGCATGAACTCACACTTCTCCAGCTTGAGTCGTGTGTGGTTCTTTTGGCAGACAGGAAAGAACTCGCCCAACAGGATTAGGTGATTCTCCTGGGTATTGGTCCCGAGGCATACATCGTCGATGTGCGCCCCGATCTGGGCCCCACGGGATATGAGTTCTTGCACCTTGGGTCTTCTTCGTAGGATGGACAAGATCTTGTTCATCAGCTCTTGGAATAGAGCGGGTGCGTTGGCCACGCCAAAGGGCATGACCTTCCACTTGAGCACCCTCCCCTGAGGGGTGATGAAGGCTAGTAGCTCCTGAGCGTTGGGCGTCAGGTCCACCTGCAAGAATGCGCTCCTCTTGTCCATCTTGGTCTTGTAGCGACAGGAGGCGGTCTTCTCAAGGGTAGACTCCATATTAGGAATGGACCCTGAGTGGTTCAAAGTTTTCTTGTTCAGCTCTCCATGGTTCACTACCAGCCGTTTGGCTGTAGACCCAGGCTTAGCCACCAGGAAACAAGGGCTGCAGTGTTGGGGTTAGTCCCCGTCTTTGTACTCCAGGACTAGGCCAGCGTCGATAAATTCTTGTATCTGTCGCTCAATCTCGTTGGCCTGCTCTTTATAAGCCGGATAGGGTCTCCTCCGGATCTTGTGACCCAATAACTCGGATTTCAGCTTGAGGTTCGTCTGTAACAGCTTGTCACATGAGGCTGGGGGTGGTAGTTCCCCAAACACCTCCAGATAGGTCGTTATAAGCTTCTGCACCCGCGGGTCCAAAGGCTTGATTTTGTCCTGCATGTCCTCGTCAGAGTGTAAGTTGCTTGCCCCCTGAGTAATAGACGCCGGGAGGTGATCCTCCACCGACTCTTCGCCCTTGGTAGTATGCTTCAACCCTTAGTAGGCATACGTTAGGTCTCGTTCAACCATCTCCGGTGGACGATGGCAACATAGGCACGCTCGAGGGGGTTCACATACACATTCCTCCGAGAGGTCGTCCTCCTCTGGGGTCCTCACATTGGCACCCCACACCCTCTTCATGAGCTTAAGATCTACCTCCCTTTGCCAGGTGGTGATCTTCTGTTCGAGGCCCTCCTTTCAATTGGGATAGATCTCCCATACGTCCTTGCTTCAGTGGCCACGAGCTGCGGGTAGGCTTAGCGTAACATAGCTTTTTCGCCACCAACCTCCTCTTTGAGTCCGCGTACTCTCTTAGCCTTGATCGCGGGTCCAGCTCCTCGTCCACGGGGTCTTCCACCCTCATGGAGAGTAGGGGTTTCAGTGGAGCGACGTACTCGGCGTTCCCCACTTCCTCCACGCATGTCTGCACGAAGAAGGCGTCATGCTCAGTTTCTTCATCAAAATCGATAGAGCTTGGGAGCTCAGATAGGCCACACTCAGAGACTCTATTACGAAAAGGTACATGACAGGGAGAGTTGGGGGCATTGGTGTTAGTCACAACGTATTCATCTCCCCCTGGTATAGTCTCAATAGCATCTTCAGGTCGTAGTCGATCCTTCAAGTCACCCAGGGTGAGTCCATCGCTCTCTCGTTGTATAGCCTGGACCAGAGTTGAGTCCAGGTCCTCCCAGGGGATAGAAGTAAGACCCTGTCCACCACGCTGAGCATACTTCCCCATCCGGTTTTCCTGATGGGCGTCTCCCGCCCCAGAGGCACATAGATGGCCTCATCAGGTAAACGAACAAAGCTGATAGTCAGCCTGTCCAGGAGCGTTCTCCAGTACCCGTTGCCCCCATGGGCTCCCCAATCAGGGGCACACAGGACCATACGGGAACGTTCCAGGGCCACCTGGGTCAAGACGTTACCCAGTTCACTGAACCTGGGGTTCCCGTAGGCCATCCCGAAAGAGGGCCAGTAAAATTTGTAGCTGCAGTTTTTCCCCTTGCTGCAGTAATGGTCCAAGACATGTTGCTTGTCGCTGGCGAACAACTCAAGGCTCAGGTCTTCTCTGGAGTAACCCAACCCCTTCACACCTTGGTCTAGGACTTCCCCCATTAGTTGATAGTCCTCAGTTTTGAAGGCCGCCATCATGTTCGAGGGCTCCTTGTTCGATACCTTCAGGTAGCTCGAGGTATACTCCGACTGCTCCAGTGGCACGGACTATATGGTGCATACATGCTATATAGATATGGTGGCTCAAGTATCCAGTACCCCCGGGTATTCACGTCCCCCTAGTCGGATACGTACCCGGAACACCAAGTCCAGGGCCCGACCGGAGTGTCCCCGTCAGAACTCCGCGGGAGAGGTCACCTCGAACCCCTTGTTCCGCAATTTGCACGCCATCCTCATGAAACGGCTTCTCTTTTTGGCCTTGCCCTCATCACCACCTTCATGCTCACGCCTGGTCCCTTGCTCTCGCTTGGCCTGAGTTTGCGAGCGTGTGGTAAGACCAGACTTATCTCCAGAGAGCTCGGAGTTTTTCCCCTGGATTAGGGTTGGGGTTGCCTCTGTTCTTGTCCGGGTTCTTGTTGTCCTTGTCTGGCTGGCAGTTAGCGCCTCCTCCTCGTCTACCTTGGCTCTTGTCTTGTCCTCTTCCACGTCCTTTCGACTTGCCCTTGCCCAAGTCGTTGCCGTTGCTCTTGCCACCGCCCTTGCCAGAGCCTTTGCCAGGATCCTTGCCCTTCAGCTTTGCCGCTTGTGGTAGCACTCATCCTCGTAGTGCTTCCTCTTCCCAAGAAGGCACAGGTGATAGTACACCTGTAGTGATCTGGCATCTTAGGCTTGGCGCCGGTGTTGGTCTCCTGCTTCTTCCCTTGGACTACGAAGCTGTCTCGCTGCTCGCAGTTGGGGGCGTGCTGCAGGTGGCCATGCTCCTCTCTGGCGTCACACCAGAAGAGCTCCTTGACATTGTCCATGATACGGGCGTGCTTGGGGCTAGTCCCCTGTCCAGGTCGGGGTATTTGGTACCCTTTGCCATGGCTTCCAGAGCCTCCTCCTCAAGGACGGTAGGCATTCAGGTGCTGGTCGCTTTCTTTCTCCAGCGCCAGTCCCAAGGGTAGCACAGACAAATCCTCATAGTTGAGGGCTCTAGCCTTGCGCTCTGCCGTTGACCGGCACTCGTCCCACAGCTCTCGAGGGACCTTAGCCACCAACCAGAAAGGCAGGTCGTCGCTGCTGTAGGAACCGGGTGTCAGTCGTCCGGCCCAGTGATCCAGGTCGGCCAGTAGCTCGGAGACCCTGGCAGGTTTGGGGTTGTTGGGCAGCACGGCCAGGTTCTGGATCTCGGCCCTGATGGAGAGGTCAGTTTCGTAGGTTAGGTACTGCCTCTCCAAGGCAACCAACACGTCGGCAAAGGTGGCAGACTTAGTCACCATCTGCTTGACCTGCTTCTGCAGGTACTTGGTCTTGCAGCACTGCAGGAGCAGATCACACTTGACTGGCCCACTAGCATGGGTTTGGCCGGTCATTCGGAGGAACCGGCCAAAATTCTCAGCGAACTCGCTGAGATCCTTGCCTGTGAACTCAGGCAAGTTCACCACAATCTTGGAGGTGGCAATTGCCTTAGCCTCCTGAAACCTGCTTCCCTCAGGGTGCCTGGTCTTCCTCTTCTCCTTCCTCTTCCGCCCACTCGGGTTTTCCGGGTTCCCAGGGTCGTCGTCCTCAGAGGGTGAAGGAGAAGTCATGGACGGCGCCTCATCGTCACAGGGGTCTCCGCCTAGGTCACTAGAGCCATAGGGCTCCACGTCACCCATTGCCCTTAGGGCTGTCAGCCCCAGTCGGTCCAGCTCGGCTCTCGTGGAATTCCCCACGTGGCTGTAGGGAGGCTTGGCCGTTCTTGGTATGAAAGGGCTTTTCGGTATCCCAGCAGGCGTCGGCATCGGTCGGCTCCTCAGGCTCCCCAGGGTGGTTGTCAACCCCGCCACCAGGTGATTGGCCTGTACTCGCTGGGGTGAAACTCCCACGATGGTAGGTGACGCTTGGGGTGGAATCAGGGGCTCCAGTTTAGCCCGAATCCCTTGAGTGAGATCACCAGAAATTTTAGAGGTGGCTCCTCGGAGTGCCTCATTGATCTCCGACCGCGTCAGGGACCTGTTTGAGGAACTTCCCGATCCTCTACCGCTGCTCTAGCATGACTCAGGGCCTCACTACAGCCCACTCAGGGTTGCATACCCAGGAACATCCACAGAGGCTCCCGTAGCGGGTAGAGGATGGTGATAGCTGGCGCAGCCAGCACTACACAATCCCCATATATGGGCCAACTCCTTAAAACCGGTTTGTTTTCTCTGTTTTCTGCTCTTTTGGTGCCCTTTGCTACCTTTCATTGAAACGGGCACCCTCAAAATATACACAAAAATGGTATTATACATGAAAAATGAAATTTTTGACCTCAAATACCCCCTCCATGGGGTTTGAACCCACGCTCTACCAACCTTAGAGTTGTGTTTTTCCTCTAAGCTACGACCTGTCGTCGACGATCTCAGAGAAAACCGTAGTATAATAAAAAATTTGGAAAATCACCACTCCTTACATGCTCCAACGACTATTAACCTCCCATGCTCTTAAAACCGGTCACGCGCTCACTGAGTTGTTCAACTAGTGATTTGCTGTACCCAGAGCTTTGATTTCTGATGCAATCCAAAATGTTTTAAGGATATAAATTTTAACAAAATGACAGAAGGAAATGAGACACTGGATTTTCACGAGTTCGTGCTGAAATTGCCGGATTCGGCGTGGAACCTGAGTTCTGAGTCGTTGGAACATGCAGCACAGTTGGCAAAGGAAGGCGCAATGAGTGGTCTCAGTCCGTGGCAGGCAGCGTCACTGTATTCCAAACTTACAGGAAAGAAAACACTGGCCACTGTCAAAGACACGATGGCCTTGGTTCGTGATGCCTTACTCACCTTAAAGGGCGACGACATTGGCAGAACAGGAACGTCGTCGCATCGCGAAGACGTCTTCTTGGCATGCGAAACTTTGAGCGGTCCCAAGGACCACGCTGGCCCCGCGTCGGACAAGGAGTCCACGTTCGTGTGGCGCGATGAGGTTCTGTCGCTTCCTTCACGCTTGTCTGCACTCCTGGAAGAGCGAAAGGTTTTGCAACACGAGTTTCGCAGAAAAAAGATGTTGAAGCACCTTCCAGTGTTCGACGAGTTCCATAGGGCAGCTGTTAATAACGCGCCAACGCACAAACATCCAGCGGACGCAGAGAAGCGTCGTTGGGAACAACAGGTAAAAGACGCCATGTGAGTCCTGGGAGTAGTCTTAGCACGCGAAGATGACACGACGGTGGCTCCGGAAGCACCTGTTTCATTGGTACTATGTGAACATTTGTTTGCAATGTGGGGTGCGTTGGACTACAGCATCCAAAGCTCCCGGCGAGTGGCAGTAGATAAACGGTTTGAACAACCTGCGATTGCACCAGAGTTACTCTCGAAGGATGACATGTCACTACTTCAGTCGCGCAACAAATTACAAAAAGACCTGAGAGGCACGCGTTTCTCCCCTTACTCGCATTGTAGTTCTTTCCGTTCGTTTTCAACACGAGGTCGTTTTGATCCACGGAGATCTGGCAAAGGAGGCAAAGGCAAAGGTAAGGGTTTCACCCAAAGATTTGTGCCACGTAACGACAAGTTAGATGAACGACCACAGCAGTAGCTTGACTGTAGAGGATTTATTGGCGCCAGCCGTGTGCGTGCCACTGCCGATCCATCCCCACATGCCACTCTCTTTGCGCTGTCGTGCACAATTGCATGAATGGGAAGCGTTGAAGGACACATACGCGGCGTCAGTGATTCGCAATGGGCTGCAGCTTGATTGGGTTGACGGTTTTGATCCGGATCGGCCAGCCGACGACTTCCGTCCTCGTTCTTCCCACGCAGAGGTAACCGACCCTGAATTGGTAAAACACGTGTTGGATGCAGTGCAACAGGGTTGCATGGAACGCGTCGAGCGAAAAGACATTAAATGTTGTGCAAGTATGTTCGCAGTGGACAAAGCGTCAGACGAGGCACATCCTGAGGGAGGCCGTCGACCTATCACCAATTTGAAGAACGTGAACCAGTTTGTACAGACCACCTATTTTCGTTTGGTCACTCTGTGGGGCATTTTACCGTTCTTGAGACCCGGTCAGTATGCTTGCAAAATTGACTTGAAAAGTGCTTATTTTCACATGGGTATCCATCCGCGGGATCGACCTTATTTGGGGGTCTACGTCGACGGTGAATTTTACAGGTGGTGCGTTTTGCCGTTTGGATCCAACGTTGCACCACAGGAATGGCAACGCCTCATGCAACCAATTTTAAATGCCGTGCGCGAACGCGGAGCACTCGTTTGGGTCTACTTGGACGATTGGCTCATCATTGGCAATACTTACCGTGAATGTCTGGAACACACACGTTTTTTGGTACAACTTTTGCATCGGTTGGGTATATTGGTCAATGTCCCAAAATCATGTTTGGAGCCGTCCCAAGAAATTGTAATGCTTGGTTTTATGCTAAACTTCAGCGAAGGATTCGTCGCGGTACCTCCAAAGCGCCTACAAGCAATTTTTCGGGACGTGAACAGACTGGCACACAGTCACACACCATCAGTGAGGCGATGCGCCTCCGTTCTTGGAAGAATCCGTTCCTTGTTGTTCGCCATGCCCCATATCCGACTCCTCAGCGACGCCCTGGCGGTGCACGTGGCGGTGGCAGTCCAGGCTGGCTGGGAGGCAGACGTGGCGCTCCCGGAGCGCGTGTCACGTCAGTTGATGGATCTGGCGGACGAGTTACACCAGTGGAAGGGACGCACCTTCGTAGTTTCCATGGGTCACGTCAGGGACATGTACTCGGACGCGTCAGATCTGGCGTGGGGCGGAGTCCTTCAAGGGAATGCCCAATCAGCGTTCGGTTGGTTCCTGAATCGAGAGGAACACATAAACGTCAAAGAGTTCAGGGGAGCCCTACTGACTATTCAAGCGTATGCGCTGAGGGACACCACGCTGCGATTTTTCACCGACTCAATGGTCCTTTACTGGTATCTCCGCAAGTGGGGAGGTCGCAAGCCGCGGTTCAACGCATTGATTCTCCAACTGTGGAATTTTACACAAGCCAATCGCATCGAGATCCAACCGTTTTACGTGCACACCCCGGTGAATCCGGCGGACATTTGGTCTCGGCTTCGTTGGACACCGTCGGAGGCTACCTTCCCATCGTGTTGACTTGGATCCTGGAGGAGTTCAAAAGTTGGATTCAGCCGGAAATCGATTGGATGTCAAGGAGTTCCAATGCGGTGTGCAGCAAGTTCGTCAGTCCGTGTCCTCAGCCGGGGGCTTACGCCATCGATGTCTTCTCCCAGAATCTAACTTTAATTTCACCGGGGTGGGTCTTCCCGCCGTTCAAGCACATACCTCAGTTGGTCAACAAAGTGTTGGAGTCACCAGGGGTGAGGGTTCTCATGGCTCTGCCGTACAGGCCGCGCGAGGTTTGGTGGAACCTATTGATGAAACACGTGAAGTTCGCAGTGAACACGTCGGAGTTCCGTTTGCAAATGCCAGACGGCACGGAGACACAACCACGTTTCGTGTTGACCTTGGCGTATGTTTGCGTGAATAACATCAATTGCGAGGAGCTACCAACGAAGAGGCGACGCTTATCATCAATGAAATCGGGAAGGACACCTTGAAACGGTACAATTCTGCTTGGCACATGTTTGGTACGTTCTTGTTACAAGACGCGGCGCTTGCTCCACTGTTAAAGGTGGAGCGCTTTGGTCAAATCCCACTGATGACGGTGGCGGTGCAACTTTTAAAGTTTTCACGCACGCATTCTTTAAGTGCTGGGCGTATGGCGTATTCAGCAGTGTGTTTATTCCCGTGCTTTTCGCAACTACGTTTCGAGGGTATGCTACGCAACTTGAAACGTGACTGGTTCGTCAGTGTTCCTCATTATCATCGTTTGTATGATGTACGGCGTCTTATACAAGTCATGCATCAGCAACCTGTGGAGACGGAAGCTCAGCTGCGCTTGCAAGCCATTTTGTCCTTGAGATTCTTTGCCTTGTTCCGAGGCGTTGATCTGGCGCGATCACGTAGGGATATCCAACGCGCTGCTCAGCCTTGGTTCATTTCTGCTAAGCGCAAAGGGAGGAGATACTATGCACGTTATCCTATTCACAATGTTACGCCACCGTCAATTGATCCGCAGCGCTGCTTAGCGCGTTATTTGGAGGCTACTGGTGATTACGAGGGTTCTGAGATTTTTGTGTCCCTACGAAAGCCACAGAAGCCTTTATCATCTGATACCATCAACGGTCTCACTACTCGCTGGTTAAGGAAACACCTACTGGAATTGGGGGAACTGGAGACGGATTCGTTTTCCGCGCATTCTACACGAGGAGCAGCAGCAACTGCACTAATCTATCTTGGCGTGGATCCGCATGTGGTAGCAGCATTGGGTGATTGGTCCTGTTACGATACATTCAGAAAGTTTTACGACAGGACCAGAGCTCTGTTGCGCATTGCGCAAGTTCTGGTCCCTCCTGATCTGGCGACTGGAGAAGCGGCGCGCGCTTCGCGCCTGGCGATTAATTAATTCTTATGAAGGGTTCAGTTCACGGGAGCTCAGTCTTCCGTTCTGTTGCCCATATATGGGGATTGTGTAGTGCTAGCTGAGCCAGCTCGGATTTACCCGAATAGGTGAGGAGGAAAGAAGAGATGGCGAAGCAATAGCACTACACAAGACACATATATGCCCACCCTGTCCCTCCCTTAAGTTCTTCGCTCACCGTGAAAAGCAGTTGACACTTGGGTCGTCGGTTGCCACGGTTTTAAGAGCATGGGAGGTTAATAGTGGTTGGAGCATGTAAGGAGTACTGATTTTCCAAATTTTTTATTATACTACGGTTTTCTCTGAGATCGTCGACGACAGGTCGTAGCTTAGAGGAAAAACACAACTCTAAGGTTGGTAGAGCGTGGGTTCAAACCCCATGGAGGGGGTATTTGAGGTCAAAAATTTCATTTTTCATGTATAATACCATTTTTGTGTATATTTTGAGGGTGCCCGTATCAATGAAAGGTAGCAAAGGGCACCAAAAGAGCAGAAAACAGAGAAAACAAACCGGTTTTAAGGAGTTGGCCCATATATGTGTCTTGTGTAGTGCTATTGCTTCGCCATCTCTTCTTTCCTCCTCACCTATTCGGGTAAATCCGAGTCTGCCGCATACCAGCGCGGCGCAGAACTCGAAGCCACTGGCTCACTGGCAGTAGTTGCCTCTGGAAACGCAGTCCTAGATGGGTCACCACCATAGGCAGGGTAGGTAGGCATACCAGTAAAGCCTGTGCCCTCAGCCATAGGCGGGCTGGTTATGGGTGTGGATGTTGCAGCGGCTGCGTCTGGAGTTGGGAGTGGTTTTGTGCACTGTGCCTCCCAGCTATCCGGGTGGGGGATCCCGGGTCACGTAAGTGTTGACGTGCTCTTTCATTCATGTGACTGTGTAAAGACAGAAATTGTTTCCGATTCAGTAAACTAGGCCTTACCATGCACTGATATGGTACATCAAAAATCAGTACTTTAGAAGACAAATAGATAGAGACAGTTCTGTAACAGAAAAACAGAAGTTGAGAGGCAAAAAAAGAAATAAAGAAACAAAAAAAATCGCAAAAATGATGAGACGATTTCAGTTTCACCTACTCCTGCCTTGCAGTTTCAGCTACTTCTGTCCTCAGCTGTGCGGCGATGTGTGCCTCTGAAGTGAACAGTTTCCAGTGTGGCTTTCCGCTGAGGTGCATCAGCTTCAGCTTTTCTGGTTCTTTACCGTTCACCATTCCAGTACCACATGCCCTTCAGAGATGAAACGATTACATTGCTGTTGATCAAGCAGATGATACTAGATGTCCTGCAGGGACTTGAAGTCTGTGCTGCTTCTGATACGAGTGCATGTGTCAGTTGTTGAGTGTTGGACCTTTGAGCCTTGCAAGCACCTGATGAAAGCTCAGGTGTTCAGGGATTCATCCATCACAATGTCAAAAGGTGAAGCGTGAGAAAGATCTGGGCCTTTGCCCATCCAAGCAGTCTCCTGGAACAGATTGTACAAACCACTGATAGAGCCTAGCTCGTAGGTGGTGCACAGAGACGATGTGAGAGAGTATATGTTTGGTTCTGGATTACTGACAGACTCTGGATGATTGCCTGACGTGGCAAGTGCAGGCTGCAGAGAGAATGCTTTCACTGCACTTAGGTGCATCCATGGTTCTGTTGCTGGGCGTGCTGTCACATGCCAGTCATGCTGGCTCGATATAATACGAGAGAGGTGCTCCAGTGCACCGTGTTGAGACAACCCCGGTGTTGGTGGACTAGGGTGACTCTCTTGTTCCAACGAGGTGACACTTGTACAGTCTGAGCTGGAACCTGCTTCAAGTGTAGGTAGGCCTGAGTCTTCGGACATATCAGCCCACCTCTCAGATGTGAGAATCGGAGAGCGATGTGAGGGTTGTAACATCCTTAACATCGATTATGAGGTTTGAGGTTTGAGGTTTGATTTTGCGGGTACTAGACGCCTTTTGGGCCCGGAGAGCCACCTGGTCGGGCCAGGTGATATCCTCCCCACCGGGTCCTAGTTGGGAGCCCTCCAAGACGCACCTCCTGCCTGGTGGTGGAGACCCCCGGGTTCACAGGGCTCGGAGCCCCTTCCTTCCTCGGCTTCCCCGTTTCGCCACTCCCCGGTCAGTGCATCAATTCGCAGCCCTGGCTGCAGGCGCTTACCCACCGCGTCGCCCCCCTAATGCATGGTCGCCCGGGGCGCCGGCGCCGCCGGGCCCATGCTACTGGCTTGTTGCCAGTGGGACCCCCTTGGGCTGGCGCGGAGGCTTCCTAGCCTAGGGGTTGGGGCGTGGCGCAGTGGGCCACTACTGCCTTGGCGGGTGCAGTGCCCCGTCCGTGTGTGCGCGGCGCTCGAGGCCGGTTCGGGGGGTTCGGGCCGGTACCTGGTGTTGTGTCTCTCCTGTTTCCCCCTTCCCACCCCGCGTGTCCCGCGCTGCGTGTGGCAGGCCGTCCTGTCGGGGTGTCCCCTACCTTCGCTCGCTGGTACGCCATTCCACGCGGTCTGTGCGTTCCGCGAGCTCGGTCCGGTTGTCCTTCTGGTAGTCTCCGCGTGCCCTTTGCGTGTGTGTGCGCTCGCGCTCCTATGGCGTCCGCCCCCCCCCTTCCCTTGGTGGTGTGGCGTGCGCACCTCGCGCGGTCCCGGCACTGGGCGCTGGTAGGGCCGTTCCACGTGGTCCGTGCCCCTCCGCTTGTCCTGCCCCGGTCCCTTGCTCCGTCTGGCGTGCTTGGGGGGGGGCGGACCCGTCCCGGTTCCCCCCTACTTGGCTTGGGGCCGTGGGGGTGGCGGAAGGGCGTCCCCGGGGGGGGTGCCTTCCACTGTTGCGAGGGGCGTCTGGGGTCAGGCGCTCCCCCTCCCCCGACTGCCCGCCCACTGGGCGGGCTGTTGGGGTCCGCCAGCCACGTGCTGTGGGCGCGGGCGTGTGGGTGTGGAGGCCCTACACTGTCCCCTTGGCCTGCACGCCCTGTGGGGGCTGCGTACCGCGGGGGTGGTTGGGGGCCGTCCCCCTACCTGGCTTAGGGCTGTGCGCCCCCCGTGGGGCGGGCCCGTGGCGTTCGTGTGCCGGGGGGCGGATTGGGAGGGGGGGTGGGCGTGCGCCGTGCCACCCGTTTGTGCGGTCGGGGGGGGCCTGTAGGGCGGGGGGTCGCTCTGCCTCGTTCCGTCCCTCCGCCTTCCCTGGGCAGGCAACAAAGCGGGTGTCACTGGCGCGGGCTCGCTTGTTCCCCGCTGTTCCTGTGGGAGCCGGCGGCTGGGGCGGGGGGGCAGGCCGCGCTCCGGCTCCTCTCTCGGGCGCAGGGAGGGGGGACCATCCCCCCTGCCTCGGGGGGTGGGGGCCGGGGCCCCCGCGGCTTGCGGGCTGGTTGGGGGTCGCGCCGCGGCCTCCCTGATCCCCCTCTGGGTGGCGGCCTGCGGTTCCCCACCCTGGCCCCCCTCTTGTCGTCGGCGCATACCCCCCCAGCGTGCGCGTGCGGTCAGGGTCGCGGGGCCGCCCCGGGCTGAGGGGGGGATGATGGGCGGCCCGTGGACCGCTCCCCCGGGGGACCCCGCAGACCTGAACCCCCCCTCTGCCCTCCCTGAGTGGGCTGGGGTCATGAGAGGGTCATGGGGGGCGCAGCCTCCATGTTCTGGTGCGCCGCAATGCGCCGCCCCAAGGCTTGCTTCGCGCGCTGGTGTGGCTCGCCTGTCGGCCGCGACCCCCTCGGGAGCAGGCGGCTGGGGGCGCTGGGGCGTGCGGTGTGCAGGTCCAGCCGCATCCCCCCCCCCCGCGTCGTGGTCCCTTCTGGGAGAGGGGGGGCGTCCCCTCGGCTCCAGGGGGGCGGAGGGTCGCTCCTGTGGCCCTCAGGCTGGGGGGGGGGAGCGGAGGGGGGGTGGGGGGGCCGCCCTCCCGCCCCCTCGCCTTGTCGGGCGTCAGCCTGCCATCTGTTGTCTCCGGCGTGCCGCCCCGGGCGGCCGCGGGCGTCGGGCGCGGTCCAGTCGGCCGCGAATGGGTCAGTGCGGCGGGGGGGGGGGGGGAACCCCCCCGCCCTGGTTCGCGCCCCCGTCCTCCCCAGGCCGGCCTCTGAAGGGGCCGCGTCGTTTGCGCCGTCCTGGGCGCCGCCGGTCTGCCGTCGGCCGGCAGCGGGCAGGGCGTGCGGGCGCTTGCCCCGTCCGTGGTGCCCCCTCACCCCGGGTGCAGCGGCCTCTTCGGGGGGGGTGCGGGGCCCCCGTTTCTTAGGTCTGCCTTCGTCCGCTCTTGGGCCTGAGCGCGAGGGGGGGGGGGCGTGTTCTGCAGGACGGTGTCCTGGGACGCCGCCCAGCCCGCTTTGTGCAGTAGAGCGTCACTGTGGTGCGAGGTGGCTCGGAATTACCAGAACGGGTGCCCGGCGTGTCGCCCTCGCGCGCACAGGCCGTCCCAGAGCCTCCGTAGGGGCATCTGGCTGACCACCTTCGCCGCGCCCGTGTTGCAGGAGGTGGAGGATGACTTCGGCGTCCACCGTGTGGACCCATGGTCGGTGGGCGCCGTATTGTAGGGGGAGGGAGGCGGCCACCCCCTCCCCGTCGGGCACCGTGCCCGAGATGGCCACCGCCCACGTGCGAGTGAGGTTGCCGGCGAGAGCGACGCTGGTGGCGTGTTTGCAGGGTCCGCTCCCTGACGCGTCGGAAGAGGTGTGGCCCCAGGCCCTGGCCGCAGGCCCCAGGCCCCAGGCCCCAGGCCCCGGGATCCAGTAGTACCCGGTGGGGCTGAGCCACCCCGCGTTGAGGTCGGCGGAGTGCCACCGGACGTCGGGGTGGCTGGGGGTCAGTTGGTCCACGCTCAGCACCCTGGTGTCGCCGGGGCTGATTGCCGGGTGGTCATGCAGCCGGATTTCCGCTCTGGCGATCGTGCTTGCCCAGGACCGAAGTGCCGTCACATGTTCCTTGAGCCACGCCGGGCCTCCGCGCTGGTGCACCACCAGGTGTCCCGTGTCCTCCGGGTGGTCCTCCAGCGCGTGCACTGCCATGTGTGGGTCGTGCGGCACCCCCGTAGCTACCAGCAGGGCGGTGCCACGGGGGAGTCCACAGGGCTTGGGCTGGCCTGCCCCCACCTGCACTATTACCCACTCGGGCTGGAGCTGCGCTTGCCCCGCCGCTCGGGTGCATTGGTCGTCCGTGGTCACCAACCACAGCGGCGTCGGCGCGTGGGGCCGGGGGCGCAGGGGCTCGGGCCACGCCACATCCGCGTTAGGCTCTCGGTGCTCGCTTTCCGCGAGTACGTCGTGGAAGGTTGTACATGAGGGCTGCTGGCGGGTGGTACGCCACCCCCCGCGTGGGGGGGGATAGGCCGCCCCGGCGGCGGTAGCCCCCGACGTGGAGGTGCAGGCCGTCCGGGATCACCCGTGGGCTGGTGTGGGCGTCCTGCTTAGCCCTCGTGGGGTGGACGAGTCGCCGGTGGAGGTCCTCTGTGCCAGTGGTGTGGAAGAGCTGGGCCAAAGCGTCGCGCCACCCGGAGTGGTTGGTGGGCTCCTGCTCGCAGCAGCAATAGTGGAGATGTTCATCGGCGCATTGGTTGAGGCATTTCCGCACCGCCGTCGGCCACGGGTCGTCGTTGTCCGGGAAGGGGTGGCATGGCCCGTGGTGCCCATGCCACGGCGTTGTGTGCGGCACCGTCAGGCGGCACGTGTCGCGGTGTCGTAGCTTGACGGTGCGCAGCGTGACGATGTTGCCCGGTGGGGACTGTAGTTGGACTTGAGCCGCCCTGGGGCTCGCGATGGGGTTGTACAGCCCCACTCCCAGGGCGGCCAGGGCCCGGGGTATGCGGTGGACCCAGTCACCCCCCGCTAGAGTTGCGAACTCTGGGACGGGGTGGTGCACCTCGGGACATATTCCGTGCGCGCCGGCTATTTCCCAGAACATCTTGATGACCTCGGCGCGCACGGAGGTTGAGCGGTGGTGGACGAGTTTACCCACGAGGGCCACCCTTGCCTGCTCGCACCGCGTTGGCACCAGTCTGAGCCCCAGGGTCCGCTCATCCTGCAGGCTGTCCCGTGAGGCGTCGAAGGCGTACCGCGCCCTGTCCTTCGCGACCTGGACCGTGATGTGGTCCAGGTGGCGCGCAGTGTCAGAGTCGTCAGCGATGAAAGGGGCGACGTACTGTGTCACCCCCCCGAGGATCGCCAGGATGACGTCCTGCACCACCTTTGGTGGCGCGAGGGTGTTGAGGCACCAGTGGTGCACCGCTGCTGGGCGTAGCCGGTGCTTGCGCTGCAGGGAGAACTCCCCGTCCGGCTGCAGCGGGAGCCCCAGGTAGGGGACGGAGTCCGCCGCTGGTACCCAGTGCCATGGGTTTTCCAGGTGGGGACAGAGGCGCAGCTGCAGGCCTGGGACCCCCTTCGTGGTGGCCATAGCGCACTTGCGGGAGTTGAGCTCTATGCCCATCATCCCCAGGTACACCACCGCCTCCAAGCCCTCGACGAAGTGCTGCAGCGTGTGGGCCACTACCAGCAGGTCGTTGATGTAGGCCTGGATGAGGCCTTGCTCAGCCCCTCACGGCGGGCGCAGGCGGTGCCCTCGCGCCCTGAACAGGGGCTCCAGGAGGAGCACGTACAGCAGGGGGCTCTCGGGGCTGCCCTGCCGGACGCCACGCAGCATGTGGACGGGCTGTGTTAGCCCGTGTGCGGTGATGATGCGCAGCCTGGCGCACGTGTGGAGGAAGAGCAGGAGGTCGATGACCTCTGGCGGCACGGAGAGGTGGCACAGGATGAGGTGGAGGGCACCGTGCGGGGCGGTGTCGAAGGCCTTGCGGGCGTCGAAGGAGAAAACGTAGTTGGGCCTTCCCCGCTGGAGCTGCCGCTGCGCCATGAACAGTGGGGGGCCTGTGTTGGAGCCAGGGAGGGCCCCTTGCTGCCAGTCGCTGACCACTCCGTGCCGTGTGAGCACTTCCGTGATGCGCTGGGCGAGGGGGCCCGTGAGCACCTTCATGTCCAGCTGGCCCAGGGCTATGGGCCTGTAGTCGTCCAGTCTGGCGGAGCCCGGTACCTTGGGGCTGAGCAATAGTGGAGGTGTTCATGGGCGCATTGGTTGAGGCAATTCGCACCGCCGTCGGCCACGGGTCGTCGTTGTCGGGGAAGGGGTGGCGTGGCCCGTGGTGCCGATGCCACGGCGTTGTGTGCGGCACCGTCAGGCGGCACGTGTCGCGGTGTCGTAGCTTGACGGTGCGCAGCGTGACGATGTTGCCCGGTGGGGACTGTAGTTGGACTTTGGCCGCCCTGGGGCTCGCAATGGGGTTGTACAGCCCCACTCCCAGGGCGGCCAGGGCCCGGGGTATGCGGTGGACCCAGTCACCCCCCGCTAGAGTTGCGAACTGTGGGACGGGGTGCTGCACCTCGGGACATCTTCCGTGCGCGCCGGCTATTTCCCAGAACATCTTGATGACCTCGGCGCACGGAGGGTGAGCGGTGGTGGACGAGTGTACCCACGAGGGCCACCACTGCCTGCTGGCACTGCGTTGCCACCCGTGTGAGCCCCAGGGACTGGTCATCCTGCAGGCTGTCCCGTGAGGCGTCGAAGGCGTACCGCGCCCTGTCCTTCGCGACCTGGACCGTGATGTGGTCCAGGTGGCGCGCAGTGTCGGAGTCGGCGGCGATGAAAGGGGCGACGTACTGTGTCACCCACCCGAGGATCGCCAGGATGACGTCCTGCACCACCTTTGGTGGCGCGAGGGTGTTGAGGCACCGATGGTGCACCGCCGCTGGGCGTAGCCGCTGCTTGCGCTGCAGGGAGAACTCCCCGTCCGGCTGCAGCTGGAGCCCCAGGTAGGGGACGGAGTCTGCCGCTGGTACCCAGTGCCATGGGTTTTCCAGGTGGGGACAGAGGCGCAGCTGCAGGCTTGGGACCCCCTCCGTGGTGGCCATAGCGCACTTGCGGGAGTTGAGCTCTATGCCCATCATCCCCAGGTACGTGGCCACCGCCTCCAAGCCCTCGACGAAGTGCTGCAGCGTGTGGGCCACTACCAGCAGGTCGTTGATGTAGGCCCGGATGAGGCCTTGCCCAGCCCCTCCCGGCGGGCGCACGCGCTGCCCCTGCGCCCTGAACAGGGGCTCCAGGAGGAGCGCGTACAGCAGGGGGCTCTCAGGGCTGCCCTGCCGGACGCCGCGCAGCATGTGGACGGGCTGCGTTAGCCCGTCTGCGGTGACGATGCGCAGCCTGGCGCACGTGTGAAGGAGGAGCAGGAGGTCGATGACCTCTGGCGGCACGGAGAGGTGGCACAGCATGAGGTGGAGGGCGCCGTGCGGGGCGGTGTCGAGAGCCTTGCGGGCGTCGAAGGAGAAGACGTAGTTGGGCCTTCCCCGCTGGAGCTGCCGCTGCGCCATGAACAGTGGGGGTCCTGTGTTGGAGCCAGGGAGGGCCCCTTGCTGCCAGTCGCTGACCACTCCGTGCCGTGTGAGCACTTCCGTGATGCGCTGGGCGAGGGGCCCGTGAGCAGCTTCATGTCCAGCTGGCCCGGGGCTACTGGCCTGTAGTTGTCCAGTCTGGCGGAGCCCCGGTACCTTGGAGCTGAGCAATAGTGGAGGTGTTCATGGGCGCATTGGTTGAGGCATTCCCGCACCGCCGTCGGCCAGGGGTCGTCGTTGTCAGGGAAGGGGTGGCGTGGCCCGTGGTGCCCATGCCACGGCGTTGTGTGCGGCACCGTCAGGCGGCACGTGTCGCGGTGTCGTAGCTTGACGGTGCGCAGCGTGACGATGTGGCCTGGTGGGGACTGTAGTTGGACTTTGGCCGCCCTGGGGCTCGCGATGGGGTTGTACAGCCCCACTCCCAGGGCGGCCAGGGCCCGGGGTATGCGGTGGACCCAGTCACCCCCCGCTAGAGTTGCGAACTGTGGGACGGGGTGCTGCACCTCGGGACATCTTCCGTGCGCGCCGGCTATTTCCCAGAACATCTTGATGACCTCGGCGCGCACGGAGGTTGAGCGGTGGTGGACGAGTGTACCCACGAGGGCCACCACTGTCTGCTGGCACCGCGTTGGCACCCGTGTGAGCCCCAGGGTCTGGTCATCCTGCAGGCTGTCCCGTGAGGCGTCGAAGGCGTACCGCGCCCTGTCCTTTGCGACCTGGACCGTGATGTGGTCCAGGTGGCGCGCAGTGTCGGAGTCGTCGGCGATGAAAGGGGCGACGTACTGTGTCGACCCCCCGAGGATCGCCAAGATGACGTCCTGCACCACCTTTGGTGACGCGAGGGTGTTGAGGCACCAGTGGTGCACCGCCGCTGGGCGTAGCCGCTGCTTGCGCTGCAGGGAGAACTCCCCGTCCGGCTGCAGCTGGAGCCCCAGGTAGGGGACGGAGTCCGCCGCTGGTACCCAGTGCCATGGGTTTTCCAGGTGGGGACAGAGGCGCAGCTGCAGGCCTGGGACCCCCTCCGTGGTGGCCATAGCGCACTTGCGGGAGTTGAGCTCTATGCCCATCATCCCCAGGTACGCGGCCACCGCCTCGAAGCCCTCGACGAAGTGCTGCAGCGTGTGGGCCACTACCAGCAGGTCGTTGATGTAGGCCTGGACGAGACTTGCTCGGCCCCTCCCGGCGGGCGCAGGCGGTGCCCTCGCGCCCTGAACAGGGGCTCCAGGAGGAGCGCGTACAGCAGGGGGCTCTCAGGGCTACCCTGCCGGACGCCGCGCAGCATGTGGACGGGCTGCGTTAGCCCGTGTGCGGTGACGATGCGCAGCCTGGCGCACGTGTGAAGGAAGAGCAGGAGGTCGATGACCTCCGGCGGCACGGAGAGGTGGCAGAGCATGAGGTCGAGGGCGCTGTGCGGGGCGGTGTCGAGAGCCTTGCGGGCGTCGAAGGAGAAAACGTAGTTGGGCCTTCCCCGCTGGAGCTGCTGCTGCGCCATGAACAGTGGGGGGCCTGTGTTGGAGCCAGGGAAGGCACCTTGCTGCCAGTCGCTGACCACCCTGTGCCGTGTGAGCACTTCCGTGATGCGCTGGGCGAGGGGGCCCGTGAGCAGCTTCATGTCCAGCTGGCCCAGGGCTATGGGCCTGTAGTCGTCCAGTCTGGCGGAGCCCGGTACCTTGGGGCTGAGCCAGATGTGCGCGTCCCTCCAGTGCATCGGCGGCGTGGCGCCGCGGAGGATGGCCCGGTAGGAGTGGACCAGGAGCCACTGGACGGGTGCCGGGAGGGCCTTGATGAAACGGGCCTCCACGTGGTTGGGACCTGGGGCCTTGCCATCAGCCATGTCCAGGGCGGACTGCCGGTCCTGCATGGAGTAGTGCGGGACCTGTGTCCAGGCCCCGTCAGGGACCCGGGGGACATGGCGGCTGAGGACTGCCTGGAAGCCTGGGAGGTCCACCGGGCGTTTGTCATACAGTTCCCGCCAGAAGGCGCGAACTGCGAACATCACGTCGTGGGCCTCCGTGAGGAGCGTTTGGGTGTTGGGGACCCGCATGTTCCAGAGGCCTGACAGGGCCCGGGGCCTCTACCTCTATGGCCCCCCGCACGGCTTTCCATCGCTGGGCGATGTCGGGGGCGTGGCGGCGCCAGAAGTCCTTGATGGCGCGCTTGCGGTCTGCCGCCAGGAGTGCGCGGAGTTGGCGAATGTCCTCCTCGATGGCGGCTGCTTGGCTCTTCAGCTCCTCCTGTAGCTGGCCCTGTGTGGTCGGGCAGAACGCGGGCGACGCCCCCCGCAGCTCCTCCGCGAGCCAGAGCGCCGCCTCGGACCGGATGCCATGCCGTGCCGCGTCCGCCTGGTACGCCGCCGGCGCGCCCGCTGCCAGGGTGTCATAGCGGAGGACCGCCGCCTGGAGCCCCTTTCTGCTCTCCGGGGGGTCCCCCTCCGCCGGGTCCGTCCCCGCCGGGGACGGCTGCCGGCGTCCCACCACACAGGCTAGGGCGTCATGCGCCGCGTGGAGGTGTTCGAACACCTTGTCCACCGCGGCCGCGGGGATGGACCCGTAGGCGTGCTGCTCTGCGGGACCCAGCCAGGGCGCCAGGGAGGGTTCATCCTGCGCGGCGGTGACCGCCGCCCACAGGCGGTGTTAGACGGGCACGGCCTCGGCGTCGTACGGGAAGAGGCGGCCCTCCGTGTGGCTGTAGTTGGTGGGCACTGCCGCGCGCCCTGCTGCGCTGAGAAGGCCTGGCAAGTCCAGGCAGACCGGGAGGTGGTCCGAGCTGATCACCTGCGGGTGTGCCATGCCGCGAGCCAGACGCTTTCCCGCAGGGACCACGGCAGGAGCGGCTCGTTGACCAGGAAGGTGTCCACCCTGTGCCGGGACGGGTGGAGCGTGGGGGTCATGTCCTCCTCGCTGCCTGCCGTGGCCCTCCGGAAACCGCAGGCCTCCGAGCCCGCGCGGAAGTGCTCTGTCGCCGGGTAGGTGGTGGCATCCATGTAGATGTTGGTGTTGCCGGCGATGACCACCGGGTGTCTCCCACCGAGGCTGCGTGCCGTGGCATACATTTGTATGTCGGCCCAGAACGCCGCCCGTCCCGCCCACGGGGAGCAGCCTGCTTGCGGCCCGTGGACGTTGATGAGGGTGAGGCCCCCCCTGTCTGTGCGGATCTCCAGGGCCGCGGCCTTCCCGGGGACGATTTCCGTGAAACTGAGCACCTCGTGCTCCGCCACGTACTTCCTGCTGACCGCGGTGAGGAGGCCCCCCCCTCTTGAGGTGGATGCACCTATGATTTTAGCAGCTGTTTTGCTTGCTGTGTGGACACACCGATTCACCGAACACAATTTACAGCATTCTTATGCCCCAAACTTGCCATTCTTCAACAAAATTATCGAAAATTAGCCATTTTTTCATCAAAAATTGTTTGTTCTTATTTTTAGCCTGAGACAAGCAGTTGAACCACCCCCCCTCCCGATTTGAGGGTGCTTGTTGCAAAAAAGCGAAATACGCCAAAGAACTACATAACATATGATGGTATGTGCATAGGAATGGGATGACCGATGAACATTTGAGGTGTTTTTGGCCCTATTTTGCACCGTTTGTGGTCCATTTCCATATGGTTCATAGGTAGGCTTTTGCGTGCCTATCACCGTACACACACATGTTTGGGGCTTAGGTTGTTTTTTTTGGGGAACAATGGGGTAGGAGGAACCCCCCCCTCCTGCCACTTGGGGGCCGTATATTTCAAACAAAAGGTTACTTTTGGTCTTTTTGGGTACAAGACGTATTTTCGTGGTTTTTTCGTTCCTATACTATACTATACAGGTACACTGGTGTGCAGCACTGTTCTGCTGCACCACCCCAGAGCAGACGAAAATACCCCAAAATAGGCCGAATTCCAGGGTCTTTGATGGTTTGGGAGAGAGCTCGGGTGGGAGAAAACCCCCCATCCCTATTTTGGGGCCAGAGAATCCAAAGAAAATCGGGATTTCTGTCGAAAGTCCTCTATAGGCAGGTACACTGGTGTGCAGCACTGTTCTGCAGGACCAGCCCAGAGCAGGCAAAAATACCCCAAAATAGGCCAAATTTCAGGGCTTCTGATATCTCTTGACAAAATTCGGGTAGGAGGACCTCCCCCCCTATTTTGGGGCCGTAGAAACCAAAAACAAAGGTCATTTCTTGCGAAACACCCCTTTTTGCAGACTTTTTGAATTTTGGGAAAAAACAGCTGCTAAAATCATAGGTGTGGCTCCCGTCTCCGCCAGCCGGCTGCTGAAGAAGGGGGTGTACCCCTTGTCCCGGAGCACCGCGGCCACGTGCATCTCCTGTGCCCGGGTGGCAATCCTTGTTTCCTGGAGCATGATAGCAAAGTCCCCTTCCTGGGGTAGCATGCCGGTGATTAGGTGCTCCTTGTCGGTACAGGCCGCCGGCCCCCGGCGCAGCCAGAGCGTGTTCCGGAGGGACCGGTCTGGCGGTACGAGGCCGTTGCGCAGGTTCCACGAGAGGAGCCATAGGGCGTCGTCCGCCGTGTCCTCCTGGAGTCAGCTATCCCGCATCTGCATCGCCGCTGGGTCCGCCGGTGCAGCCAGGGCATCCGGGTGCGCCGGGGCCATTGGGTGCGAGCCCGTTCCCAGCGGGGCCCACAGGGGGGCCAGGGGGGCCAGCCCCGCGGGGATGGACCCTTGTTGGGCCGCGTCGCCGGTCCCCGGGGCCGCTCTGGGTGCCTCATCATCGCCGACTGCATGGTCGGCCGCCTGGGGCAGGGGGCGCCGGGCGTACGGGGCGTGCCATGGGGACCTCCATGCCCTCCCTTGCAGGATGTTGGAGGCCGCCTCCTTGTCGTCCACCGGGGCTGCAGCGTGCACCGCGTGCCACGCCAGGGATTCCAGCATTGCCCCGCTTGTGTAGTACTTGTCTGCACACAGGGGGCATTTCGTTGGTTCCGTCGCCCCTGACGCCGGGGGGAGCGGCACCGACTTCCGGATGGCGCCCTCCTTCGCTTGTTCGAAGGGCAGGTTGGCCAGTGGAACCGTGTGTGCCGCCAGCGCGCGGCCCGGAGCCGCCGCATCGAGGGCTCGTGTCGCGGGCGCGGGCCCGAGACTCCGGATGGCATCGCGCTGCAAGTTGCTTGCAGCCACGTTTGCCAGTGCGTGGAGCCGATTTGGCGGTTGGGTTTGCCCCTCCATCGCACGTCGTGGAAGGCTTGTAGCTAGTGGTACACTGTGGTCGGGACCGCCAGCTGGAGCTCTAGGTCAGCGGGATGCGCCGCTGCCGGCAACACCCCCGGCCTCGCCGCCCGGGCGTTGTCCTTCAGCCTGACCTGGAGCAGGAGGGCGTGGTGTTCCCCCTCCCGTAGCCCCTTGACGATCATGCCGGTACAGTCTGCCACACGGACCACGGCTTCGGGGCCCTGGCAGGCGCTCGGAGTCGCTAACGACGATGTGCGCGTCCGCCGGGCTGAACATGCAGACCACCCACTGTGGGTTCTGCTGTCCCCGTTGTGCCACCGCCAGGGTAGCCGCCGGGCGGGCGTGCGTGATTGGCCCCGCGTGGAGGTCCGGGACGTCCATGGCCCTGATGGCGAGATGCTCCTCCTGGTCGGGGCTCCACACCAGTGCGGGGGGGTTGACCCATCCTAGTTCCTGCCTTTTGTTGGGGGCGCTGACGGTGTGTAGCAGGACTGCCAGCGGCCAGGGGTCCGCCGACATATAGTAGGCCTGGGTGGGCCCCTGCTGCCAGTCGACGTGGGGCAGGGGCGGGAATGCCCCTTGCCTGGCGGTGCTGTGCCAGACAGTCCAGCGGCCCCCGGCCAGGACGTGCAACAGGTACCCTCCGGCGTGGCCGTGCAGGATGGCCTTGTAGCCTGCCGTCCGCAGCACCAGTGCCTCCCCCTGCTGAGGCCCGGGAGGGGGTGTGCTGTCGCCCGCATCCCCGACGCGGGTGAGCCCGCGGAGTGTGGCGTGCCACGGGTGGGGTGCATCGCGCTGCATCCCTTGTATGCTTCCCGCAATCTGCGCCGGGCCGTGGTGGTGGACGAAGCTCTGCCCGCCGTACGCCAGGTACGCCGCCGCAACAAAGTATAGCTGCTCCGCCGTGAGGGGTGCTGTCGGCGCGTGCGTTGCGGCCGGCTGGCGGGGCTGCGTGTCGCGGCACGGGACGTCGGGCAGCAGTTGCGCCTACCACGCTGCCACGGGACCCATGGTGATCCCCGCGACCGCGGACGCCAGCGCCGTGCGATCCGCTGGTCTGTACTGCCTGAGCTCTGTGTTATCCCGGGCGAGGTGCCTGCAGGCCGCCGTCCAGGCCACCGCCCCGCAGTTCGTGACGTCCAGTTCGGCACCATCCGCGCCGTCGCTTCCCAATTGTTGTACCGTGGTGGCGATTTCGAGCTGGGGGCCCTGCTGCAGCGCCTCCGGGCCCTGCCGAGGCAGGAGGGCGGGCGGGACTGGCTGAGGGAGGCTCTGCGCGCCTCGGCGCTCCGGGTGCGTGTGGTACGGGTTTTGCCGGCGGTGCTCCGGGGCCGCCCGTGGTAGGAAGAGGAGTTGGTGTCGGTACCTGTGGCCTTGCGCGGCAGACGGGTTGCGGAGCGTTAGCCACTGTTCCACCACGCCTCCCGGGTGTGCGTCCTCAACGTGGCGCTGCAAACCCAGGCGGCCCAGGCGGTTGGACGTGCCGGCAGGTGGGATGTAGGTCTGCTGGTAAAGCACCCGCAGCGGCTCCAGCGCCGGGTCAAGCACCTCGTCGTTGAGCTGCTCAGTGAGAGCCGACGCCCTGTGCAGTGCCTGGCCGATCCCGGGCGTGGGGGCCGTGAGCTGTTCGAGCACCGGCCCTGGCGGGTACTGTGCACCCGGGTTCGTTAGCCACTCCCTGGTGTGGCTCAGTATGGCCCTCCATACGTCCCTCGTAAAGGCGTGTTGGGGGGCCAAAGAGGGGACCATCCGTAGGAGGCAGTGGCACGCCGGCGGCGATCGCATGGGCTGTGGGGCGGCCGCGGTGATCCACCTGCACGCCGTGCCGGGCACGATCGCCCCCCATTCAGCGGTCCCCATGCCCCCGGCGTGGAGTAGCGCCTGGCCCTGAACCAGAGGGAAGTAGGGGCTCGAGCGCCCGCCTCCTTCCCTCCACCGTACCCAGGCCGCCCCCGCCTGCAGGCTGCGGAGCAGGGCCACGCCGGGGAGGAGCGGCTGCGGGAAGGCCCCCTTGACGACTTGAGTGGCGTGAACCAGGGTGCCCATGGGCAAATACCACAACAGGAGGACCCAGGGGCCCGGCAGCGGTTGCGCCTCCCCTGCGTCCCATCGCCACTCAGAGTCTGGCGGGGCGGCTGGGACCTTGCCCGTCTGCAGGAAGTGGCGTGCCCTCTTGTCGGGGTGCCGTTGGAGGGTTGCCGCAAGGCTGAGCCCCTCTGCCGCGGGTGCCACTGGGAGGCCGCCCCGGGGCCTGCGCGAGGGGTAATCCTGGTCGGCCGGCCAGGTGTGGAGGTCCCGGGTGATTTCCTCCTCGGTCCCTGTGGGGGCGTCCTCCGGTGCCAGGTGCCACATAAACGGCGAGCAGCGCCCAGGTGGAGAAGGGCCACGCCCCTGGGGGGGTGTACACCTGGATGGTCCACTGTGGGCGCGCCCGCCGCACACGGGATGCGTTGGGCACCACTCGGACCATGTCCGCCGCCAGGACCAGCACCATTCCCGAGGGCTCCACAGTGAACCCCGTCCGCGGGTCCACCGTGGCGGCCCCGGGTGTGCAAGGCCACTGCCGCCTGTCCCGCGTGGGTGACTCGGTCGACGGCCTCCTGGATGTTCACGCTGCCGCGTGCGGTCTCATCCAGGATCCAGTCCTGCGCCACCCCGTAGCGTAGAGCGGCGCACCCGGCCGCGGGTCCCACCTCGGGCAGCGCTCCGTCATCGGGGCCGGGCTGAGGGTGCTGTTTTGGGCACCAGCCTTCGCCGGTGCAGTGGCCCCGTTTCCACGCAGGGCAGAGGGTGGCCACGCTGCCCGCCGGCGGCGCGAGTTCAGCGGGCGCGCTTCCCGTGGAGGGCTCCGGTATTTCCTCCAGGTCGGAGTCTGTGCCCGCGTTTCCTTGTGGGGGGTCTCCTTCGCCGCCTTCGAGTCCCAGCGCCCTGATGACCTCCTGTGCTGCGTCCAGTGTCGGAGATCGGGGGCTAGTTTTGCGTGGGGCCGCGGGTTCCGCCATTGTTGTGTTGCTGTGCCTAAGAGCAGGGGGTGGGGTGCGGATGTCCCGTGGCTGGTGCCTTGGTGCGTTGGTGCGTTGCTCGTTGTGGGGGTGGCGGAAAGGGCTTTCCCTGGGGGGGGGTGCCTTCCGATATTGCGAGGGGCGTGTGGTGTCAGGCGCTGTCCCTCCCCCGGCCGCCCGTCCTCTGGAGCGGGTACCCGGGGTTCCGCGACCCATGTGTCCCGGGTGCGGTCGGTGCAGGTGTGGGGACCCAGCAGCGGCCCTACAGCGTGCGCCCTTGCGGGCTGGCGTTGCTCGCTGTGGGGGTGGCGGAAGGGCGTCCCCGGGGGGGGTGCCTTCCACCATTGTGTGAGGGGCGTCGCAGGTCAGGCGCTATCCCTCGCCCGACTGCCCGCCCATTGGGCGGGCTGTTGGGGTCCACTACCCACGTGCTGTGGGCGCGGGTGTGTGGGTGTGGGAGCCCAACACTGTCCCCCTGGGGTGCATGCCCTGCGGGGGCTGCGTGTCGCGGGGGTGGTGGGGGGCCGTCCCCGGGGGGCGTGGCCTGCCACCGTTGTGGGGGGCGTCTGGTCCCAGGCGCTGTCCCTCCCCCGGCCGCCCGTCCTCTGGAGCGGGCAGCCAGGGTTCCGCGACCCGTGTGTCCCGGGTGCGGTCGGTGCGGGTGTGGGGACCCAGCACCGGCCCCACAGCGTGCGCCCTTGCGGACTGGCGTTGCTCGCTGTGGGGGTGGCGGAAGGGTGTCCCCGTGGGGGGTGCCTGCCATCATTGTGAGGGCCGTCTGAGGTCAGGCGCTGTCTCTCCCCCAACTGCCCGCCCACTGGGCGGGCTAGTGGGCCCCGCCACCCATGTGCTGTGGGCGCGGCTGTGTGGGTGTGGGGGCCCAACATTGTCCCCTTGGCCTGCATGCTCTGTGGGAGCTGCGTGCCGCGAGGGGGGTCGGGGGCCGTCCCCGGGGGGGGTGGCCTGCCACCGCTGTGAAGGGGCGTCTGGTCTCAGGCGCTGTCCCTCCCCCAGCCGCCCGTCCTTTGGAGCGGGCGGCCAGGGTTCCGCGACCCGTGCGTCCTTGTTGCGGTCAGTGTGGGCGTGGGGACCCAGCACCGGCCCCACAGCGTGCGCCCTTGCGGGCTGGCATTGCTCGCTGTGGGGGCGGCGGAAGGGCGTCCCCGGGGGGGGTGCCTTCCACTATTGTGAGGGGCGTCTGAGATCAGGCGCTGTCCCTCCCCCGACTGCCCGCCCACTGGGCGGGCTGTTGGGGTCCGCCACCCACGTGCTCCGAGCGCGGGCGTGTGGGTGTGGGGGCCCAACACTGTCCCCTTGGCCTGCATGCCCTGTGGGGGCTGCGTGCAGCAGGGCTGGTGGGGGGCCGTCCCCGGGAGGGGTGGCCTGTCACTGTTGTGGGGGGCGCCTGGTGTCAGCCGCTGTCCCTCACCCGGCCGCCCGTCCTCTGGAGCGTGCCGCCAAGGTTCCGCAACCCGTGTGTCCCGGGTGCGGTCGGTGCGGGCGTGGGGACCCAGCACCGGCCCCACAGCGTGCGCCCTTGCGGGCCGGCGTTGCTTGCTGTGGGGGTGGCGGAAGGGCGTCCCCGGGGGGGGGTGCCTGCCACCGTTGTGAGGGGCGTCTGGTCCCAGGCCCTGTCCCTCCCCCGGCCGCCCGTCCTCTGGAGCGTGCCGCCAAGGTTCCGCGACCCGTGTGTCCCGGGTGCGGTCGGTGCGGGCGTGGGGACCAAGCACCAGCCCCACAGCGTGCGTCCTTGCGGGCCGGCGTTCTTCGCTGTGGGGGTGGCGAAGAGGCGTCCCCGGGGGGGTGCCTTCCACCATTGTGAGGGGCGTCTGAGGTCAGGCGCTGTCCCTCCCCCGACTGCCCGCCCACTGGGCGGGCTGTTGGGGTCCGCCACCCACGTGCTGTGGGCGCTGGTGTGTGGGTGTGGGGGCCCAGCACTGTCCCCTCGGCCTGCATGCCCTGTTGGGGCTGCGTGCTGCGGAGGTATTGAGGGGCCGTCCCCGGGGGGGGTGGCCTGCCACCGTTGTGAGGGGCGTCTGGTGTCAGGCGCTGTCCCTCCCCCGGCCGCCCGTCCTCTGGAGCGGCCAGCCAGGGTTCTGCGACCCGTGTGTCCCGGGTGCGGTCGGTGTGGGCGTGGGAGCCCAGCACCGGCCCCACAGCGTAAACCCTTGCGGGCCGGCCTTGCTCGCTGTGGGGGTGGCGGTAGGGCGTCCCCGGGGGGGGTGCCTTCCACCATTGTGTGGGGCGTCTGAGGTCAGGCGCTGTCCCTTCCCCGACTTCCCGTCCGCTGGGCGGCCTATTTGGGTCCGCCACCCACGTGCTGTGGGTGCGGCGGTGTGGGTCTGGGGGCCCAATACTGTCCCCTTGGCCTGCATGCCCTGTGGGGGCTGCGTGCCGCGGGGGTGGTTGCGGGCCGTCCCCGGGGGGGATGGCCTGCCACCGCTGTGAGGGGCGTCTGGTGTCAGGCGCTGTCCCTCCCCCGACCGCCCATCCTCTGGAGTGGGCAGCCAGGGTTCCGCGACCCGTGTGTCCCGGGTGCGGTCGGTGCGGGCGTGGGGACCCTGCACGGGCCCCACAGCGTGCGCCCTTGCGGGCCGGCATTGCGCGCCGTGGGGGTGGCGGTAGGGCGTCCCCATGGGGGTTGCCGTCCGCCGTTGTGATGGGCGTCTGGGGTCAGACGCTCCCCCCCCTCCCGGCTGCCCGCCCTCTGGGCGCGCTGCCGGGGCTCGCTGACCACGTGCTGTGGGCGCGGGTGTGGGGATGTGTGCCGTGTGTGTGGTGTCTGTGCGGTGCGTGTCGTGATGCTCGGTGCAGCTTTTCTCTTCTCCCTCTGGTGCTCCCCTCTCTGGTGCTTCGGTGCGGTGTTGTGTTCGCCGTGTGCCTGCCGTGCCCCCTTCCCTGCGCGCGTCCCTTGCTCGGCTGCTGGCTACCCCCTGTTTCTTTCGTGGCTTCCTTGCTCTTTACCCTGACCTCTACCCTCCTCCGTGGCATGCACTTTCCCCCTGCCTCCGCTCTGGTGCGTGTCTCGGTCTTTTTCCTTGATGGCTCGTCGTTCTCTCTCGTTGGGCCTTCTCCTTTGGACCGGTGAAGAGAACGGATGCAAACGGGCGTGCGGCGGGGGGGTTTTGTCGTGCCATGGCACCTTGTCATTGCCATCCTCGGTTGGTCTCTTACTCTTGCGGTGGTGTGGTATGTTACCTATTTATGCCTCGTACGTGTTCTCCCCTCTCCTATTTCTTACCGTGTTGTGCTTGTTACGGCGTATTTTAGCGTGCGTTGTTTGGCATAGGTTTATATCCTACTTGCACTCGACACGGCTCTACACACCTCTTTGGCCACCTTTGTTCGTTGTCCTTCCCGCGTGCGCGGCGTGACATGCAACATACTTGCGAGGGACTCAAACTTTGATCAATCTTGCTTTTTCCTCCTAATCTTAGAGTCCTCATCCTCTTAATCTTAGAGTGGAGCAAGGTGTGGGAAGAAGCGAAGCACAAGCGAGACAGGACGCTATGCATAAGTGTGTATGTTCTAATCAGTGCAACAAAAAGGGTGGTTGTGCTGTAAGAGAGAGTTGTCACGGTTGCCCCGCTTTGCACCGGGGCAGGACCGTTAGCCCCCCGTGATAACCACTCCCTGGCCGAAGGCCATCTGTTTTTTCTGGTCTGGGTTGGTGGCGCGGGCCGGGCGCTCGTTGCTTCTCTCGTGTGCGCGGTGTGGCACGACATGGTAACATACTTGCTCCTTGCTCCCTGCTCCTTTCCCGCCTTCCCTTTTCGTGTGATGCGTGTCTTGTCGCCGTTATGCTCCTTGCGTGGGTGTAACATACTTATCTCACTGACATCTTTGCGTGTTTCGTGTGTTGCGGCGTCGTTGTGCTCCCTATGCAGAGGGGCGTGCGGCGGCGGGGTTTTTTTCGTGCCATGGCGTCTTGCCATTGCCATCCTCGGTTGGTCTCTTACTCTTGCGGTGGTGTGGTATGTTACCTACTTATGACTCGTACGTGTTCTCCCCTCTCCTCTTTCTCACCGTGTTGTGCTTGCTACGGCGTATTTTGGCGTGCGTTGTTTGGCGTAGGTTTATATCCTACTTGCACTCGACCCGGCTCCACACACAACTTTGGCCACCTTTGTTCGTTGTCCTTCCCGCGTGCGCGGCGTGACATGTAACATACTTGCGTGGCTCCCTTTTTACCCACCTCTTTTCATGTTTAGCGTGTTCCGGCCCCGTCATACCCCCTATGCGAGTGGGCGTGTTGGGGCGGGGATTTCGCAGACATGTGGGCACACTTGCGGTATGCCTCCACCATGGCGCGGTTTATACCGTACACTTGCCTCCTTGCCATCTTTTTGTGTATTGTGTTTGGTACGGCGTTATGTATGGCGATATGCGCTATGGCGATATGCATGGCAAGGCATATAACATACTTGTTTGTCGGCGGCCGGTGGCGTTGTTGTTGCTTGTATGTGTTATTCTTGCACCTGGCACCTCTTTGGTCACCTTTGTCCGTTGTCCTTCCCGCGTGCGCGGCATGACATGCAACATACTTGTGCGGCTTCCTTTTTACCCAGATCTTTTCCTGTTTCGCGTGTTACGGCGCCCTCATACTCCCTATGCAGGTGGGCTTGCAAAGCATGGTCTCATACTTGCGGTACATCTCCACCGTGGCGTGGTTTGTTACACACTTGTTCTCTCCTTGTCTACAAATTACCGTGTTGTGCTTGTTACGTTGTTTTTTAGCGTTGCGCGGCATATAACATACTTGTTTTTCGGCGGCCGGTGACGTTGTTGTCGTTTGGGTGTGTTCTGTTTTGGGGCGCGCACAAGTCCCTAGCGCCTAGGGCACACACTTTGCTAGGTGGTTTGGGGCAAGCAACGCTCAGCTTCTTCGCTGTCGCGACTCTATTGTTCTTCTCTCTTTGTGAGTGTCATAAATTTTGGGACCTCGCCAAACAGCGGCGCAAAATTTTTGGGGGGGTTTCTGAGGTCGAAATAGACAATTTTTCGCTTTATTTTCTCTGACTGTGCGTCTTTTTCTTGGGTTTTTCTTTTTCTTCTGCTGCGCGCGCGCATCTGTCGTCGTCGTACAGTACAACCATTGAACAAACATCGATTATTCCTTTCTCAGATTTCTTCACCGAAGTTTCGTGACAGGAGTTCTTCTGTGGAAAAAATTCTTCTTGCTGGGGTGGGGAGTCGTAGATAGTCCCTTCCGAAATTGCCCAATAAGTCTTTGGCTGCTTGAGGGAAGGGGACGAACTTTTTAATGAGGTACTCGACAATGTGGAACGACATTCCCAAAACCTTCCAGTAATTCCAGAACAGGCAGAAGTTCGACTAGAACAATTTGAAAGGGTGCATGGTGACTGAGGCACCTGGGTGTGTGCTACTGTCGACTATGGCTTCGGTGTTGTGTGCGGGTATTCGGTGATCTGCATCGGCTTGGCATCCAATTTCTTGGCTTTCACGGAGCAATTGCGTTTTTGCCGGCATTCCTCGCAGCGTTTTGGAACATGTAATGAACGTTGAGGAAACCAGTGAACCTGGTCTGTCGACATTTGCAAAATTGTTTTGCAGTCTTTGCAGCGGTATGAGAGGACGGACGGGGACTCCGTATTTTGTTTTCGGAAAGCAAACTTCGGTCTTTTTTGTTCGGTGTGCCAGTGGAAAGTTTGATCAACCTCAAGGTACTGTTCGAAGTTGTCAGAGTGCTGGCACTCAGATTCGTCCTGCAGCACTGACCAACTATTGCTCGCCCGCTGGTCCGGGATGGCGTACAGGTTGTGTTGAACTATCGAGGAATTTTTCTGTTGCAGAGTTCTTGGCCGTTTCGAATTGTCATCATCGGGCTGAAGCGAGAGTTGGACAGAGCTTACTTGACAGTCGCACATGACGGCTTGTCGTCGTAGCGCGATTGTTTCAGGTTTCTGGTAATGCACGGTGAGTACTTGGCAATCAAAACAAACAGCATGCACGTTTAATTGTGATAGTGGTTCGGAGTCTCGGATCAACGAGTACTGCAGTGAGATTACTTGACAATCGTGAAGGACGGCATGGGTCTTGAACTTGGCAGGCAAGCAATCGCGACTCATGGTCGAGTTTGGCAATGAGATCTCAGTCGGTGTTCTGTTGAAGGGGCAGATTTCTTGCCATTGGTGGTCAGCGGCTGACATACCAGGTTTTTGGTAGGCAGGTCGTGGACGTTGTAGCCCTGTTGGCCGCTTGGAACTGGCAACATCGGGACTACGTAGTAGTTGGACAGAAAGTACTTGACAGTCATATATGATGGCTTGTCCTCGTAGCGAGGGTGTGTCGGGCGACTGGTGATGCACGGTGAGTACTTGGCAATCAAAGCATACAGCATGCACTTTTAGCACCCGTGAAACTTGTTCGTTGGCTCTGTTGAACAGGTGCTGCGATGAAATTACTTGACAATCGTGAAGGACAACTCGGGTTTTGAATTCGGCAGGTAAGCAATCACGGCTTATGGGCGAGTTGGGCGGTGTGAACTCAGTCAGGTCTCTCTCCCGACATCTGTGGTCGGTGGCAGGCAGTTTGCGCTGGCCATGTTGAAGGCGGAGTTACAGCTTGGTCGCCAGGTGGGTGCACGAACCAACAGCATTTACGCTGGAGATATGGGTACAAGGGGCCTTTGCGGCAGGCAACTTTTGATTTGATTTTTGAGTGCAACAGATCACGAATCGCAGAAATCTCTTCATGTGATAATGGACGCATCGTTAGAATCAGGGTGTGAAAGGGAAATCAGTGTTGAAATGAATAGTGTCAGAATGTACAGCATTGTTCGAACACGAGTGTTAGAATGGTCATCTCTGTTAGCGATCCCCACGACGCACGCGCGCACACCCTCCCTGGAGTGTGGTGGTTGTAGGAGAGCGTGATGCGTGGAGGCCAGAGGCGCTTGGTGCGCCCTCGAAGGTTGACTCACTTGTCGGGTCGTGCCCATGGTCTACTCCTTCGTCTGCCATGCTTTCTCCTGCATCCTTCTCTCTCTCCCTCTTTCTCTTCACACCGGTGAACAGGAGCCAAGGGGCCCAGGACGCCGCACACGCGAAGCAACACACCGAGCGAGCGCACAGGTCAACAGGAGCCAAGTGGCCCAGGACACCACATGCACAACACAACACAACGAGCGGGTACACCGGTGAACAGGGGCCAAGTGGCCCGGGACACCGCACACGCAACACAACCCACGGAGCGGGCACACCGGTGAACAGGAAGCCAAGTGGCCCAGGACACTGCACACGCAAAGCAACACAGCGAGCAGGCGCACCGGTGAACAGGAGCCAAGTGGCCCACGACTCCGCACACACTACAACACATGCAGCGGGCGCACCGGAGAACAGGAGCCAATTGGCCCAGGACACCGCACACGTAACACAACACACCGAGCGGGCACACTGGTGAACAGGAGCCAAGTGGGCCAGGACAACGCGCACGCAAAACAACACACCGAGCGGGCACACCGGTGAACAGGAGCCAAGTGGCCCAGGACACCGCACACGCAAAGCAACACACCGGGCAGGCGCACTGGTGAACAGGAGCCAAGTAGCCCGGGACACAGCAAACGCAACACAACACATCCAGCGGGCACACCGGTGAAAGGGAGCCAAGTGGCCCAGGACACCGCACACGCAAAGCAACACACCGAGCGGGCATACCGGTGAACAGAAGCCAAGTTGCCCGGGACACCGCACACGCAACACAACACACCCAGCGGGCGCACCGGTGAACGGGAGCCAAGTGGCCCAGGACACCGCACACGCAACACAACACACCGAGCGAGCACACCGGTGAACAGGAGCCAGCTGGCCCAGGACACCGCAGACGCAACACAACAAACCGCGAGGGCACACCGGTAAACAGGAGCCAAGTGGCCAAGGACACTGCACACACGTAGGGCGGCCGAGGGACAGGAAGGAACCAACACCCCATGGGTCGGACGCACTGGGGCGACCAAGCCGACCAACCGGGCCAGTGGTAGGAGTGGTACTCCAAGGCGACTGGTCCGAGCCCGGCCGGGCTGCATCGAGGACCATGGCAAACGTCACCCGGAGCCATGGAAGCAACCGGTGACAGGCGAGCCGGTACACAGTCCAGGAGGGGGTCGCCTGCCATGCTGAGTGGCCCCGCAACTCAAGCAACAAGTGTGAGGCGGTCGTACCGTAGACTAGCGGGAGCAATACCCCTTGTGGTGAAAGATACTCCACACGGCTGGGCAGCCCCCAGAGCTGCCGCCCAAAGGAGGGGGCATGTGGCCCTACCCATGGACACATGTGGGGACACCCTCCCACCTGGGACACATGGACCGGGTGGCCGCGACAATGCCTTCCCAAGCACATGCGGGAGCGGCTCAAGAGGCACCTGACATAGGGCAGTCGGAGGGACAGGACGTCCCCTTGGTAAGACCTTCTTCCTGCAATGTCAAAGAAGGGAACCCGAGCTCCCGAAGATACCTACCTACCTACCTCTTTCTACAGGGTTGGTCTCAACCTCCTCGACTGAGAGGGCCCGGAAGGCCGACTGCAGTCCCTCCAGCGAGTCATCAACCAAGTCCACTGCCCCATGTAAGGGCACCGAAGGTACAGCGCCAGGTCCAGGTCCAGGTTCACCAGGTGCTGGCATTGCTGTTGCCTCAGGCGCCGTCCTCGCGTCGGTGTCCTCCTTGTTTGTGTCCATAGTCGCCCTTCTTGCTTATGACAGTACTCAGCGCACTGGATGTACGGCACAGGGTTGCTGCTGGTACGCAGAGACTGTCTGCCTCTTGCTACCAGAAGGTTTTATAGTGTTTTCAGCACTGTGTTTTTGATGTGCCTCTCCTGCTGCTTGCTGCTGGTGTAGGGTTCCTGCTGCTTGTTTTTGATGTTTCTCTGAGGATTGACGAGCGCACCGCGTCGGCGCAGGGCCCCGGAAATCAGCAGTCCTCTGCGCACCAGGCTCACCTGAGCTCCGGTATCCGGAAGGATCCTGAGGATCCACTCCTCGCCCGCACTGCTTACCCCACGGAACCTGAGGGCAACTGGCGATGTTTGCCGACCTGGTGTATCGCATGCAGCTAGAGAGAAAGTTTTATAGTGTTTTCAGCACTGTGTTTTTGATGTGCCTCTCCGGCTGCTTGCTGCTGGTGTAGGGTTCCTGCTGCTTGTTTTTGATGAGAAAAATGTTTCATTGTTGAAATACAACCAATCCAGGATAACCAGAGCCAAGGATAAGCAAGTAGAAGATAAACAGGATCAAAGCATGAAGGGCTGCAGTCACAAAGAGTTAGATAAAGACAACTATCAACAATGGACCACAGCAATTTACATTCAATGCAACTCAGGATGAAGTAATTTACATGTTTGAGAATAACTGGTTGGAAAAAGGCCTCAAGGACTCACACACTTCCATAGTGCCATCTTGAGATGTGCACTCTTTGTTTTCGGGTACCATAGGTGTTGAGCTGGCATTGCTTGTGGCGCTGAGGTCACCGCCATGTCACATGGGATATTCCTACTTAGCTAGGCTGACTGGGTATTGAACCCAGGACCTCTCAAAAAGAGGTGCCCCAGCCCCCTAGGGTGCATACCACTAGGATAGCTAAGAATGCATGAGAAAACATAGATAAGTTCATAGGCTCTGCCTTCAGTATATCAGTCCCTCAGTCACCCAGGAAAAGATGTTTTAGTGCATATACCTTGGGGATTAAGGGGTCCACACAACATCCTGATTGACCTCTTGGTTCTATAGGTCAAAGTGTGTTATCACCCATTCTGGTTAGGCCAATACTAAGATACAAATACAAGAGTGCTTAGAGCATCTCTAATACAACTAAAGTACACCCTAAATCATTGGAAAAGCACTTCTTCTTACTTAGAGGATCGCCGGGTTCATCAGGATCTCTATGATCAGGCTCGGCAGGCAGTACTGCGTGGGTCGTGTCTCGAGCCCTGGAGTGGCTTCATCCACATCCAGTGTGCCTTGGCACACAGTCAAGGGTGTGACGGGGCTGCTCTGCTGATCTGGAGGGCAGGGAATTCTCGGTTGTGGAGACCCGCTGCCACTGGGGCCTCTCTAGGCCTTAGGTCCGTAAGATCCCTGTGGCTGGCTGGTGGTGAGCTGATTGCACAGCTCCTGGATTTCCACCATCAACTGAGCGTAGCACTCCCCGTCAGCGATGATCTGACAATGTTTGCGGGGATCGCGGCTGCCTCGCTGGTCACGCTGCGGGTAGGTAGGTAGGTGGGTGCACTCTGTCGTGCAGAGGCGCCGCATGGTTCCTGCTGGCGTTGCCGCTGTGACGTACAGGAGGAAGGTCCTCCCATGAAGAGGTAAGGCAGCTTACATTCTGATAGACCTGACTGGTTGCCCCCAAAAAAACGGCTCTTGGCAACACTAGGAGGGCTGATTGCCGCTAGTGTGCCGAACTAGTCACGCCTGGAGGGTATCCCCCCGTGCTTGCGCATGTCCCCTCCTTTGAGCGGAACCCTGAGAGTTAGACTGACTTCCTGGCGTATCCTGTTGACAAGGCATGCCAGCGGCGTGGTCTTGGTACTTGGGTTCCGAGGTCCTTAGGTGTCGCATGCTCCGCCTCTGCCAAGGCTGCGGGACCTTGTCGGGGCGGCGCTGGAAGTATTGCACCTTCTCCCTCTTGTTGTCATCAGGGCGCATGTGATCATGGACCTGATCACGATTCTGCCGGTAGCAGACATAGCAGCCGCCCTTGCCATCTGGTCTGCCACGTTTTCTCGTGGTACTCGCGGAAGGACAGCGGCGGCGAATCCCAGCGGTGCGGCTCCCTCCGCTTGCGGGCTGCATTCGCCTGGCTGGTGGACTGTACCCCGTATATTTCTGCCAGTATGGCGTCCACTGCCCGCACTGCATCATCAGGGTAAGGACTCTGAGGTTTGCCTCCGCTGGCATCGGATGGGCTGCCACTTCCCTTCGGCTTGTCCTGCTCCAGAGGCCCGACAGGTTCGGCGACGTCCGCATCCGTCTGCGGAGCATCCCGCGGCTGCTAGTTTTGCTGGCCTCCTCGATCCTTAGGCTGCGCCTTTGTGCGGTGTTGCAGCGTGTTCTTTTCGATGATGAACTCAATGATCTCATCAGCGGTCATCCGCGGGTCCATCGCCTCAACGTTCAGCATCCCCGGTGTCCACTTGAAGCTGTCTATGGCCTGCAGGCCATCCGCCATCCTGCCTTCCGCCATGGTCAGCATCGTGGTGTCTTTCGTCGTATCAAACCCGTAATGCGCGTTGGCCCAGAAGGTGATCCATTGCAGCAGGCCCTGGTACTGTTGCTGGGGCTGGAGGATCTTGACTACGGTCCTCCACTGGCCTCGCTTCTGGTCCTCCGCTTGGACCTTCTCCTGCCACTTCTACGGCCGCATGATGTACATCCGGGCGGTTTCCGCCTCTTCTGTGCAGTCCTCAACATACCGCCTCAGGGGGCGTAACCCCTGGGGGAAGTCCCGCCAATAGAAAAGGTATTCTGGTTTGCCTTGCCTGTGTTGGTGTTCCTGCTTGATAGTTTTGATTGATGAAAACCTTTTTCGATTTTCCCAAACTGCAAAATGACAAAGGACAGGTACAAAGCAGCCCAAATACCGAATCAAAATCAAAGTCAGGTGATAATCCTTCAACTTCAAAGCATAAGTAGCAAAGAAGGGCTGCAGATAGACAAATGGAGATCTGAATACACAGCTGCAATGATTTATTAACAAAATAGATGATTTTATGAGTGAAAGCTGACATGCCTCAGGTCCCCAAGATAGTACCAAGCACTTCATGTGCACTCTCTTGGAAACAATGGACTTGGTTAGGAATCCCGGGTAAAGGAGTAGGGCCAGAAACAGGATATGGCCTGTCGCGCATTGCCAAGCAACTGGATTCAGAACCAGTTAACAAGTAGAACCACAATAAGTGGTAGAAACAATTTAGTATAGGGGTCTTGAGGTGGGGGACCACTAGGCTTAACCTGCAAGGACCTAGGCAAGGAGTGCCTACTCTATTTCGGTAATACCTCCATGAAGGTAGGTAGGAAGGGATCTTCGGGAGCTCGGGATGCCTTTTGTGACAATGCAGGAAGAAGGTCTTGCCAAGGGGACGTCCTCTCCCTCCCACTGTTCTAGGTCAGGTGCCTCTCAACCCGGTCCCGCAGGTGCTTGGGAAGACAGTGTCGCGGCCACCCAGTCCAGATGTCCCGGTTGGGAGGGTGTCCCCACATATGTCCATGGCTGGGCCATATGCCCCCTCCTGTGGGCGGCAGCACTGCAGGCTGCCCAGCCATGTGGAGTATCTCTCACCACAGGGGATATTGCTCCGGCGAGTCTACGGTACGACCACCTCACCCCTGTGGCTCGAGTTGCGCGGCCACTCTGCTTGGAAGGCGACCCCCTCCTGGAGTGTGTACCGGCTTGTCTGTCACCGGTTGCTTCCATGGCTCCGGGTGACGTTTGCCATTGTCCCTGATGCAGCCTGGCCGGGCTCCGACCATGCAGCCTAGGGGTACTGCCCCTGCTTCTGGCCTGCTGGGTCGCCTGTGTCACCCCTGTGCGCCCGACCCATGGGGTGTGGTTTGTTGTTGCCCGTCCCTCTGTAGCCCTCCGCACGCACGTGTGTGCGGTGTCTGGGGCCACTTGGCTCCTGTTCACCGGTGTGCCCGTTCGGTGTGTAGCTTTGCTCGTGCGGTGTCCTGGGCGACTTGGCTCTTGTGCAGCAGTGTGCCTGCTCGGTGCGCTGTCTTGCCTGTGCAGTGTCCTGGACCACTTGGCTCCTGTTCACTGGTGTGCTCGCTTGGTGCGTTGTGTTGTGCGTGCGGTGACCTGAGCCACTTGGCTCCTATTCGCCAGTGTGCCTGCTCCGTGCGCTGTCCTGCTTGTGCGGTGTCCTGGGCTTCTTGGCTCCTGTTCAGCGGTGTGCCCGCTCGGTGCGCTGTCTTGCGTGTGCGGTGCCCTGGGCCACTTGGCTCCTGTTCACCGGTGTGTTCCCTCGGTGCATTGTGTCGCGTATGCGGTGTCTTGAGCCACTTGGCTCCTGCTCACGGGTGTGCTTGATCGGTGTGTTGTGTTGCGGGTGCGATGTCCTCGGCCACTTCACTCCTGTTCACCGGTGTGCTCGCTCGGGCTGTTGTGTTGCGTGTGCGGTGTCCGCGGCCACAGAAGGGGAGGCGGGGGGGGCAACAACCACCGGGGAACAACCACCAGCCAACCGGGAGACACAAAACAGGCAAGAGCGCACGAAGAACCAGGAGGCGGGGGGCAAAAAAAAAAACACACAGAGCACAGAAAGCCGGGCACAGCAGACACAAACCAGCGCCAAGGCCCAGGGCACCCGGGGCCGGAAAACACAGAAAGCCGGAGGTAAGAGGGGCGTGGACGAGAGGGGAAAAAGGGAAAAGAAAAAAAAACAAGCGCAAGGGAACGAGGAACGGCAACAACAGCAAGAGAGGGAGGGGGAGGAGGGGGGGGGGACCACCGGAGAGCGGCCCATGGCCAGGCAACACAAAGAAAGCGAGAGTGCGGGGATAGCCAAGAAGCCCGAGGCCAGCAAAACAAACAACGAAAAGCGTCAAGGCCCAGGGCACCCGGGGCCGGAAACCAAGAAGAGCAAGAGACACGGGCGGCGCAAGGCAAGAAAGAACGGACAAACGAGAAAACAAAACAGAACAAAAGCAAAAGGGGCGAGGTGAGGGCAAACAAAGGACCAAAACAGGGGCAACCCAAGCCCGGGAGGGGCCCAGCAAGACGGAACAACAAAGCGGCTAAAGGATAAGGTGAGGCGCACCAGAACGCGCCCGGCAGGCCGGCCTGCCCGACCCGGCCAGGAAGGACGAGCACACGCACACACGCACGGGACCCGGGCGTGGCGTCCTCCAACCCGCAAGGGGAGGTGTCGGCGTCCACACGAAACAGCCCCGGTGCACCGGCCGAGTCCCCCATCGAACGACGGACGGTACGGGAAACCGGACGCGTCAGTGACCAGGTCCACACACGCCAACCACCGCAGCGCACGCAGCCCAAATTCGGCGCCGGGGGGCCCCGCAGGGACAACCCCATCGCGGGGCCCCGAACGGGTACGACGCGGAGCGAGCCCAGCGTCCCTGCCTCGGCGGGGGCAAGCGGCAGGCACCATGAGCCCGGTTCTCGGCCGGCCTCCGCGTGCCCCGCGCAGCCGCCCAGTAAAGCCGGGGGCCCAAGCCCCAGGGCCGGGCACCACGGCGTAGGGAAAGCCGACCGGAGCACCGAGAGCAACCGGACCGAACGAGGCATGGCGCACCACGCGGGGCCACGAGGCACGCCAGAGAGGCACGCCGCCGGCCAAAACCAAGGCACACAGACAGGTGCCAAGCCACAACGGCCGCCGGGTGCCGCAAACCCGGAGAGCGCGCACAACGCGCACCAAACTACGGCACAGGAACAGTTGCCAATGAACACCAGCCGCCGTCTGGATGGACGAGTGCACGCCCGGAGGGTACCCAGGCGCTACCGGCTACGAACAGCCACCGTCCGGATGGACGAGTGCGCGCCCGGAGAGTGCCCAGCCCCTACAGGCTACGAACAGCCGCCGTCTCGATGGACGAGTGCGCGCCAGGAGGGTACCCAGCCTCTACCAGCTACGAACAGCCGCCGTCCGGATGGACGAGTGAGCGCCCCGCAGCAACGCCCTGCCCACGCAACACCACACGCGCAACCCAAAGCACAGCACACAGAGCAAACACACCGGTGTACAAGAGCCAAGCGGCCCAGGACACCGTACACGCAACACAACCCAAGGAGCGGGCGCACCGGTGAACAGGAGCCAAGTGGCCCAGGACACCGCACACGCAACACAACACACAGAGCAAGCACACCGGTGAACGGGAGCCAGGTGGCCCAGGAGACCGCACACGCAAAACAACACACCGAGCGGGCACACCGGTGAACAAGAGCCAAGTGGCGCAAAACACCGCACAAGCAAAGCAATAGGCGGAGCGGGCGCACCGGTGAACAGGAGCCAAGTGGCCCAGGACACCGCACACGCAACACAATACACCGAGCGGGCACACCAGTGAACAGGAGCCAGGTGGCCCAGGACACCGCACAAGCAAAACAACACACCGAGCGGGCACACCGGTGAACGGGAGCCAAGTGGCCCAGGACACCGCACACGCAGAACAACACACGGAATGGGCACACCGGTGAACAGGAGTCAACAAGCCCGGGACGCCGCACACGCGAAGCAACACACCAAGCGGGCGCACAGGTGAACAGGAGCCAAGTGGCCCAAGACACCGCACACACAGAACAACGCACCGAGTGGGCACACCGGTGAACAGGAGCCAGGTGGCCAAGCACACGGCATGCACAACACAACACAGCGGACGGGCACACCGGTGAAGAGGAGCCAAGTGGCCCGGGACACCGCACACGCAACACAACTCACGGAGCGGGCACACCGGTGAACAGGAAGCCAATTGGCCCAGGACACCGCACACGCAAAGCAACACGCCGAGCAGGCACACCGGTGAACAGGAGCCAAGTGGCCCAGGACTAGTCACACACTACAACACACCCAGCAGGCGCACCGGAGAACAGGAGCCAAGTGGCCCAAGACACCGCACACGCAAAACAACACACTGAGCGGACACACCGGTGAACAGGAGCCAGGTGGCCCAGGACACCGCACACGCTAAGCAAAACACCGAGCGGGCGCACCGGTGAACAGGAGCCAAGTGGCCCAGGACACCGCAGACGCAACACAACAAACCGCGCGGGCACACTGGTGAACAGGAGCCAAGCGGCCCAGGACACTGCACACACGTAGGGCGGCCGAGGGACAGGAAAGAACCAACACCCCATGGGTCGGACGAACTGGGGCGACCAAGCCGACCCACCGGGCCAGTGGCAGGAGCGGTACTCCAAGGCCACTGGTCCGAGCCCGGCCAGGCTGCATTGGGGACCATGGCAAACGTCACCCGGAGCCATGGAAGCAACCGGTGACAGGCGAGCCGGTACACAGTCCAGGAGGGGGTCGCCTGCCGAACAGAGTGGCCCCGCAACTCAAGCAACAAGGGTGAGGCGGTCGTACCGTAGACTAGCGGGAGCAATACCCCTTGTGGTGAGAGATACTCCACACGGCTGGGCAGCCCCCAGAGCTGCCGCCCAAAGGAGGGGGCATGTTGCCCTACCCATGGACACATGTGGGGACACCCTCCCACCCGGGACACATGGACCGGGTGGCCGCGACAATGCCTTCCAAAGCACATGCGGGAGCGGCTCAAGAGGCACCTGACATAGGGCAGTGGGAGGGACAGGACGTCTCCTTGGTAAGACCTTCTTGCTGCAATGTCAAAAGAGGGAACCCGAGCTCCTGAAGATACCTACCTACCTACCTCCACGGCCACTTAGCTCCTGTTCACCGGTGTGCTCGCTCGGCGTGTTTGGTTGCGTGTGCGGTGTCCTCGGCTACTTGGCTACTGTTCACTTGTGTACCCGCTCGGTGCGTTGCGTTGTGTGTGTGCGGTGTTCTGGGCCACTTGGCTCGTGGCCACCGGTGTGCCCGCTCAGTCTGTCGTGTCGCGTGTGCGGTGTCCTGGGCCACCTGGCTCCTGTTCACCGGTGTGCTCCCTCATCGCGTTGTGTTGCGTGTGCGGTGTGCTAGGCTACTTGGCTCCTGATCACCGGTGTGCCCGCTCTGTGTGTTGTGTTGCGTGTGCGGTGTTCTCGGCCACTTGGCTCCTGTTCACCGATGTGCGCGCTCGCTGCGTTGTGTTGCGTGTGCGGTGTCCTGGATCACTTGGCTCCTGGTCACCGGTGTGCCCGCTTGGTGTGTTGTGTTGTTGTAGGGTGTCTAGGACGACTTGGCTCCTGTTCACAGGTGTGCCCGCTCGGTGCGTTGTGTTGGAAGTGCGGTGTGCTGGGCCACTTGGCTCCTGTTCACCGGTGTGCTCGCTGTCCGCGTTTGCGCCAGCTGGTGGCCGTAGTTGCTTGGTACCTGTCCGTGTGCCTTGTTTGTTGTTGGCGGCGTGCCTCTCTGGTGTGCCCCGGGCCCCGCGTGGTGCGCAGCACCTTGTCCGGTCCGGTCGCTCCCGGTGCTCTGTTCGGCTTTCACGACGCAGTGGTGCCTTTCCCCACGCCAGGGGTCTTCGCCCTCGGGTTTACTGGGCAGGTGCGCGGGTCACGCGGAGGCCGGCCGCGAACCGCGCTCAATGTGCCCGCTGCTGGCCCCTGCCGAGGCAAGGGCGCTGAACACGCTCCGCGTAGTACCCGTTCTGGGCCGTGCGATGGGACGGGCCCTGGCGGGTCCCATCGGCGTCGGTCTTGGGGTGCGTGCGCTGCGGACGTCTGCGTGTGTGGAACCGGTCACTGACCCGTCCGGTTTCCCGTACCATCCGTCTCCTGACAGGGGACACGGTCGGTGCACCGGTGCTGTTTTGTCTGGACGCCAACACCTCCCCCTTCTGGTCCGAGGACGCCACGCCCGGGTCCGGTGTGTGTGTGTGTGTGCACACTCTTCTTGGCCGGGTCGGGCAGGCCGGCCTCCCAGGCGCTTTTCTGTGCGCCTCACCTTTCCTGTGGCTGCTTTGTCCTTCTGCTTTGCTTGGCCCCTCCGGGCTTGGGTTGCCCCTGTCCTGTCAGTTTGTTTGCCTTCCTTTTTTTTGTTTTTTTCTTCGCCTTGCGCCCCCGCTGTCTCCGGTTTCCTCTGGTTTCCGGCCCTGAGTGTCCTGGGCCTTGCCGCCGCCTGCCCCCCCCCCGGCCCCTGCTCCCTTTTTTTTTTCTTTTCTTTTCTTTGTTTCTTACTTTGCCCCCCCGCTGTCTCCGGCGCTCTCTGGTTTCCCGCCCCGGATGTCCCGGGTCTTGGCGCTCCCTGCCCCCAACCCCAGCCCCCGCCTTTTTTTTTCCGTGTTTTTCGTCGTGGTCCGCTGGGTCTGGTGTTTGTTTCCTTCCGGCCTGCTTGGTTTGGTGTTTGTTTCCTTCCGTCCTGATTTTCCTCCTTCCCCCCCTCGCCCCTTTTCCTCTTTTTCCTTCCGGCTTTTTCTGCTCCCCCCCCCCCCTTTGTTTGTTTTGTTGGTCTCCCGCTGCTTGGCTCCCCGTGTGCTCCTTCTTTTTTTTTTGTGTTGTGCTGTGCTGTTGGGGCGCTGCGTGTTGTGCCGTGTCCTTGGCCGTGTTGTCGTGCTGCGATGTTCGGGTTGTGGTGTGCGGTCTTGTTTTGGTCTGCGGTGCCGTGTGCTGTGCTGTGCTGTGTCCCTGGGTGCGACGCTGCGCCGCGTTGCTGCGTGTCGCTCTGCCTGGGGTTGTCGTGTTTTGTGCCGTGTTTTGTTGTGTCACTCGTTTGGTGCCGTTGCTTGCTGTGTTATGCCCTGTGGAGCTGTCTGTCATCGTGTGGTCCTGTGCGTTCCGCCGCAGTGTTCTGTGGTTGTCCCACGCGCTGTGTGCTCTGTGCTGTGTCTGTCTTGCCGTGGTGTGTTGGTGTGTGCTGTTGTTCGCAGCTGTGGTTTGTGCTGTGTGTGTGTGCTGTGTGTGTCCTGGGGTGTCGTGCTGTGTGTTCCCTGTCCTCTCCGCTCTGCGCGGTGTTGCGGTGCATGGTGCCTGGTGCCTGGTGCTGTGGTGCGTTGCTGCGTGTTGTGATGTGACCTTTGGTGTTCTGTGGTGCGGTGCTGGGTCTGGTTGCCCGCGGTTGGCCTCTGGTGGCGTGTTTCCGTGTCGGTGTCCCTGTCTGGCCGCGTGGCCTGCTTCCCTGTGGTTGGTGTGGTTTGCTGTGATGCCCTGCTCCCGTGTGTTGTGTTCTGTGGTGCTTTGCTGTGGTGTGGTGCAGTGCTGTCGTGCTCTGCTGTCTTTTGGAGGTGCTGTTTGTGTTTGCTCTTTCTTTTGCTGTGTCCCGTGGTGCTGTGCTGCCTTGTGGTGCCGTGCTGCTGGGCTTTGCTGTGTGTTGTCCCTTGCTGCGTGTGTCTCTCCTCCTTTCCAAAACCATTCCAAAAGACAAATCTAAACAACTTGTTTATTTTCTGAAAAGAAAATTATACACTACCCAACACACGCACGCAGGCATGCTCTGTGCTGTGTTGTCTCCCGTGCCGTTCCCTTGGGCGTGGTGTGGTGTGGTGGTGCTCTGCCCTGTTTGGCGTGCTGTGTGGCTCTGCCCTCCTGTGGCCTGTCGTGGGGCGCCGTGCTGTGCTGTCTTGTGCTGCTGGCTGTCTCTGGTGTTTTCTGCCCGGTGGTGGCGTCTGTGTGCTGTGGTGCACCTTTCCTCCCTGCCGGCATGCAGCAGACACATTGATTATTACCCTGTGTTACCCCGCGCCGGTCTCTGTGTCGGTGTATCACGTCCTTGATGAAACTGGTCTCGTCGTTCGCCAGTCTGTCGCTATCCCCGGCGTCACAGTGCACTTGCTTCACTTGTTTGTACATGTACAGCAACCAGGTCCTCACAAACTTCTTGTTGCGGCCCTCTTTGGCCACGTAACTACTGCCTGCAGCGAAAAGAAGGCAGAAGCGTCGAGGGTGGGGCACAGGTGGGAGGAGAAGGTACATGGAGAATAGAAGAGGTCAAAAGGCAGCGAGTGCAGGGGCATGGCGTGTCACAAAAGGTTTTTATTCGAGTTTTACGCGTTGCTCGCGACGCGACGCGTGTTACTCAACCAGGGGCACGGCGTTATGTTCCTATTAGCGTTACGGTGATTGCGGCGCTAAGTGTTCACCTATTCAAGGTCGAAGAATTCTCGGTCGCGTCTTTGAACTCTTTTTGATACAAGCACTTCATGTGCACTCTTTTGGATACAATGGAGTTGGTTCGGAATCTGGGGTAAAAGAGGAAAGCCAGACACAGGATATGGCTTGCCCAGCATGGCCAAGCAACTGAATTCAGAATCAGTTGAAAAGTAGAACCAGAATAAGTGATAGAAACAATTGAGTATAGGGGTCTTGAGGTGGGGGACCACTCGGCTTAACTTACAAGGCCCTTGGCAAGAAGTGCCTACTTTTTTTTTCCGACGTGCGCGCGTGCGACTGCAGACACTTTACGACGATTTCTTTGACAGCGTATCTGTTGCAGTTATTTTCCTGACTTATTACTGTTCTTTCTCTGATTTCGGAACGTTTTCTTTCTCGTGGTCATTTCTAACCGTCCACTGCAGCAATGCCGTCACGTTCAGATTCTCTGCCAGCTGACCCGTCAGTGTCCTCGGCCTAGCAATCAAAAAAACAATCCCCGTCCTCCAAGGCGGTTTCAAAGAGACGGGGCAGTGTAAAACTAGTTCCCAAGAGCATTAAAGCTATGCTTGCCAATGCACAACGCCAAGGCGATGTCTCCATGACACACCCCGCCAATTCCCTCGACGTGCCCATTGATCTTGACCGGTCGGAAGATGCCCGTTCCGAAGGCTCTTCCATTCTTGATGACGAAAAAAATAAGGACTTGTCCGAAAAAATTGTTCGAAAAAAATATCACTCTTCTATGACGCGAGGACCTTTGGCCTCATCCATATCACGCTCCTCTTTCTCTGCCAAGGAGGACGAGAATCTTGAAGGAATGAAAAAAAAACCGGATGCACAAAAAAAAGACAAGGATGCCTCCCGAGACGCTACGTCCCCGGAAGAGGCACCCCAAGCTCCCCCAATGACACCTCTTGCCCCTATTCTCACTTCTCGTAGAGACACCGGCAATGCTTCAATGGACGGAGATTCGACCGATGGGGCCGCCCCAAGTGGCAATCCGTCCAAGGTACTTGTTCATGACTTTGCATGCCCATCTCCTAACGCCAGCCCGCTAGAACAACCATCCAAACCGAATGCTCCGGCTCCGGAACCTTTTGACACGGGCTTCGTCCGCGATTCAAAGACACTTTCGCCGGTCACCCCTGACTCTATCCCCATAGAATTGGTAGGAAACCCCATCAAGGCCTTGGGCAACCGCTTGCTCAAGTCAAACGTGAATTTACCAACCGGCTTTCCCGAGACCCGGGACCTGACAACCGACGTCCAAGGTGACAAAATACCCGTGAAAGGCGGAAGCCGTTTCTCCCGTGTCGACATCTTGAATACTGATCCATTGATCTATCATGACACCCACCCTCTTCCCCCAAAGGACCTCCTAGCAGCCCTCGTTCCCGCCCCACAAATATCTTTGTACGGCGATGGACTCCCCTACCCCGGCTTCCTACGAAGCTTTTCCTTGGCAGATCTACCCAATTTTGAATGGGGAAAACTAGTTGGGCTTGTTACCTTCATTATGCTCCTCAAGTTCGCTCCTTTCCAAGACGAGGCTCCATTTTTCTCGCATCGCTCCACCATCGAAGACAGAGTCAATATGCTTCGGAGCGCAAAAAAATTAAACAAGCCCACAACAGTGTGGGTGGCCTACGAGTCTAGGTCCAATGTCGCCGACGTGGAATTGGCCACGATTCTAGATCGCTGAATCGACCTAGTGCCGGCACTAGACTTCCTATGGCTATCCGCAGTGTGCCCCATCATTCATTTGGCGCACCGGGTTAACCCTTCGGAGCACCTCCAAGACTCCCCATGTCCCCTTGACCACCCCTTGATCCTTTTTCAATTGACTTCCTTTCCCCTTCCCAAAAACCATGTACCGCGTACAATAGGGTATTTCCCGAAAGATGTTTCGGTATCCGAGCACGTGCCTCGCATCCATAAGCCCGCCTCCAACCTTTTCCAGGTAAGAGTGGACGTACCCACGACCATCCAAAAAGATGTCGACGGAGTAGAGGTGCAGTGGAACATCACAGGCTCCCTCCTGTTGATGCTCCTAATCAACGGACTCTCGCCGGATGACACCTCCACGGTGTTAAACGAATTGCAAATCCCTAGGATTACGAGAAATTGCTGGCCAACTTTGGTCAAATCCGCCCCCGAGGACTACAAGCTGTTTGACTTTTTCGTCCCTTTTGACGTTTTGGGAAAGTTCTATGACGAGCAGCCCGCTCTCATGGATATGGGCATCTCCATCGGACTCCTTGACCGTTTGGTTAAGGAGTCAGCCCTCATCATCACCCACCAACCCCGCTTCGTAAAGGGCCAAAAAGGCCAACGCAAAATGCTGTCGAATGAAATTCGCACGGCGGTGAGGTTTGAGGTTTGAGGTTTGAGGTTTGATTTTGCGGGTACTAGACGCCTTTCGGCCCCGGGGGGCCACCTGGTCGGGCCAGGTAATATCCTCCCCACCGGGTCCTAGTGGGGGAGTCGCGGAGTGGCGGAGTTCCCCGGGTTCACAGAGCTCGGAGCCCCGTCCTTCCCCGGTGTCCCCGTTTCGCCACTCCCCGGTCAGTGCATCAATTCGCAGCCGTGGCTGCGGGCGCTTACCCACTGCGTCGCCCCCCTAATGCGTGGTCGCCCGGGGCGCTGGCGCCGCCGGGCCCGTGCTACTGGCTTGTCCCCAGTGGGACCCCCTTGGGCTGGCGCGGAGGCTGCCTAGCCTAGGGGTTGGGGCGTGGCGCTGTGCGCCACTACTGCCTTGGCGGGCGCAGTGCCCCGTCTGTGTGTGCGCGGCGCTCGCGGCTGTTTCGGGGGGGTTCGGGCCGGCACCTGGCGTCGTGTCTCTTTCGTTTCCCCCTCCCCGCCCCGCGTGTTCCGCGCTGCGTGTGGCGGGCCGTCCTGTCCGGGTGTCCCTTACCCTCGCTCGCTGGTACGCCATTCCATGCGGTCTGTGCGTTCCGCGCGCTCGGTCCGGTTGCCTTTCCGGTAGTCCCCGCGTGTCCCTTTCGTGTCTGGGTGGTGTGGCGCGCGCATCTCGCGTGGTCCCGGCACTGGGCGCTGGTAGGGCCGTTCCACGTGGTCCGTGCCCCTCCGCGTGTCCTGCCCCGGTCCCTTGCTCCGTCTGGCGTGCTTGGGGGGGGGCGGTCCGGTCCTGGTTCCCCCCTACTTGGCTTGGGGTTGTGGGGGCGGCGGCAGGGCGTCCCCGGGGGGGTGCCTTCGACCGTTGCGTGGGGCGTCTGGGGTCTTGCGCTCCTCCTCCCCCGAATGCCCGCCCACTGGGTGGGCTGTCGGGGTCCGCGTTGTGGGCGCGGGCGTGCGGGTGTGGGGGCCCTGCTCTGTCCCTGTGGGGGCTGCGCGCCGCGGGGCGGGTCCATGGCGTTCTTATGCTGGGGGGTGGGCTGGGGGGGGGGGGGGTGCGCCGTTTCCTCCGGCTGTGCGGCCGGGGCGGGGCCTGTAGGGCGGGGGGTCGCTCTGCCTCTTTCCGTCCCTCTGCCTTCCCTGGGCAGGCAACAAAGCGGGCGTCACTGGCGTTGTGCTGTCCATGGGGGGCGTGGCCCCCCATACCACTCCGGTTCTTGCTCATCCGGCTTCTCTGGGTACGATCTGTGCGGCGTCCCGGTGCGCGGGCGTGGGCCCGCTTGTTCTTCGCGGCCCCCATGTGAGCCGGCGGCTGGGGCGGGGGGGCGGGTCACACTCCGGCTCCCCTCTCAGGCGGGGGGGGCCCATCCCCCCTGCCTCGGGGGGTGGGGGCCGGGGCCCCCGCGGCTGGCCGGCTGGTGGGGGGGCGGGGGGGGGGTGTCGCGCCGCGGCCTCCCTGCTCTTGTTCCGGGCGGCGGCCTGCGGTACTCCTTTCTGGCCCTCTCCGTGTCGCCGGCGCGCTCCATTCCGGCGCGCGCGTGCGGTCGGGGCTGAAGTGCCGCCCCGGGGTGGGGGGGGGTGAGGGGGGGCCCGTGAACCGCCCCCCCGGGGGCCCCAGCTGACCTGAACCCCCCCTCTGTCACCTCGGAGTGGGCTGTGGTTACGGGAGGGTCATGTGGGGCGCGGCCTCCTTCCTGTTCCGTTGTGCGCGTTGCTCCGGCACGCCGATGTGGGTTCGCGGGAGCAGGTCCAGCTGCCGTTGCCCTTACCGCGTCGCCGTTCCTCCTGAGGGGGGGGGCGCCCCCCCGGCCCTGGGGGGGCGGAGGGCCGCGCCTGTGGCTCCCCAGCTGAGGTGGGTGCGGGCAGGGGGGGGGGGGTGGGGGGGCCGCCCCCCCGCCCGCTCTCGGGCCTGTGTGGGGGGGGGTGGGGGGAGTGGAGGGGGCCCGTTGGTCCCCTGGCGATGCCTCCTGTCGACCGGGGGGGGGGGGCGGCATGGCAGTCCTGGCCCCGGGGGCCAGCCATCGGCCGGGGGGTCGCGCCCTTCCCCCGCCCCCCTCTACCGTGAGCCGGATTCTCGCGCAGGCCCTCGCTGGGGCCCCTCATCCCCCGGCCGTTGTCGCGCGGCGCTGGCCGGCCGGGGGTGGCCGTGAGGGTTAGCGGTCAGTGGTTAGCGGGCTGCGGGGCAGCAGGTTCCCCCCCGCGCTCGTTGTCTCCGCACTCCCTCCCGCGGAAGGTCGCGCGCCCTCTTGCGTCGTGCCGTACCGTGGGGGGGGGCGTGGGTCGGGGGGCCCAGCCCCCCCCCCCCAACTCTCCCGTACCCGCCGTCTGGGCCTTCACCTGCGCCGCCGCTTGTGTGGGGGCTGGGACTGCGGCGGCGGCGGGTTGTGCCGGCGGTAGCGCCAGTGGGCGAGGGCGCTGCGCAAAGCCCGGGGGAGCCAGTTGTTGGCGTCCGCATCCGTGATGCGGAGCACCGCTCCCCCTTCCAGGAAGGCCGGCCACGACGGCTCGCTGTCGGGCCACGCCGCCCGGATCACTGACCTGAGGACCCTCTCATGGTCCTCTGGGGCTGCCCACCCCCCCGGGGGTACCTCTCGGTTTCCTCCGTCCCTCCGGAGGAGCACGGCATCGAAGGGCCGGTTCCTCGACCTCCTGGAGGTCCCCTGGTTCGGATGGCAAAAAATTTAAACAAGCCCACAACAGTGTGGGTGGCCTACGGGTCTAGGTCCAATGTCGTCGACGTGGAATTGGCCACGATTCTTGATCGCTGAATCGACCTAGTGCCGGCACTAAACTTCCTATGGCTATCCGCAGTGTGCCCCATCATTCATTTGGCGCACCGGGTTAACTCTTCGGAGCACCTCCAAGACTCCCCATGTCCCCTTGACCACTCCCTCAATCCTTTTTCAATTGACTTCCTTTCCCCTTTCTCAAAAACCATGTACCGCGTACAATAGGGTATTTCCTGAAAGATGTTTCGGTATCCGGTCACGTGCCTCGCATCCATAAGCCCGCCTCCAAACTTTTTCAGGTAAGAGTGGACGTACCCACGACCATCCAAAAAGATGTCGACGGAGTAGAGGTGCAGTGGAACATCACAGGCTCCCTCCTGTTGATGCTCCTAATCAACGGACTCTCGCCGGATGACACCTCCACGGTGTTAAACGAATTGCAAATCCCTAGGATTACGAGAAATTGCTGGCCAACTTTGGTCAAATCCGCCCCCGAGGACTACAAGCTGTTTGACTTTTTCGTCCCTTTTGACGTTTTGGGAAAGTTCTATGACGAGCAGCCCGCTCTCATGGATATGGGCATCTCCATCGGACCCCTTGACCGTACGGTTAAGGAGTCAGCCCTCATCATCACCCACCAACCCCGCTTTGTAAAGGGCCAAATAGGCCAACGCAAAACGGAATTCGCACGGCGGTGGAAATGACCCGCCCCTCTACCGGAAATTTGCTTTTCTGTTTTGCTAAACAAGTACAACCTCTTCGGGATGGTGCACGACCCCATCCTGCACCAGCCTACGGTTCAAGAGCTGGAAAACGTCGGGGACTTGAGATGCGTGTCGGCATACACGCAGCAACGCATCTTCGCTAAAGAGCTTGATAAAGTGGTGGAACCACCCTATGCCCTCGTGCGGTTTTCGCCCACCTTTAGAACCAACGATGTTCTAAAGTCCGCAGCCAGTTTCGGACCAGTTGAAACGCACCAGCTGTTCCAACAGTCTGGTATTTTGCTTGTGAAATACCAATCCGTGGAATCGGCCACACTCTCATACGGAGCGATTCTGCCCGGCCCGGTGTACTTCACCTCAGGGTCGGCAGAAAAATACACATCCCTCTCACTCACCGAAAGGATGAAGAGAGTTGACTTGGCCGCCATGCCCCCGCCCAAACTAAACGAAACAAATCTCGCCGCAGCAGTGCTCCCAGATTTTGCCCTCCCTGACATACAATCCGCCACGAGGTCATGGTACCATCAATTCACGCGATGACCGAACATGGGTCAACCACGCATTTTCGATGACCATGCGTCCTTCTCCTCTCTTGCAGAGCTCAGCACAAACCATGTTACGAATGGCCCTCCTGTGCCATGGAGTCAAGTGATCAAACCGCGAGAGCGAGTGACTCACTCGTATGGATCTCTATCCTCCCTTCTCTATACCATGCAACCGCGCTTCCACGACTACACATGCGTCGCATCTGTATTGCTTGGGATTTATAAGACTCGCAGAAAGCTCATAAATACGAGTGTATACCAATGTCATTTGACACTCACTGCCACCCCTGTCTGCGTGTTCAGGAATGGCACACGACGAGTCGCCCCGCTCACCCAGCCAAAGGTGTCGTATAAACCAGCAGGGTCGCCGCCCCTACTACCTGTGCGCCTGCACTTATCGCACCACGTTACCGTTTTGTTGGCTCTGTGCGCCACATATTTGCGCCTCGTCGGTATCTCGATTTACTATGTGGCATTTGTTACCAAACTCACACACCTACTGTCGCTCCACAGAGCACACACACCAGAACCACCGATAGGCGCAAAGCGAATTGACAACCAAGCAGCTGATGCTGAACCACCAGGTCCTGCCGAAACCCCAGACCCCTCCGTGCGGCGCGTCACCACACACGACACCCTCACATTCGGTGCGCTCAATGTGGGAGGTGTTGAGATCACCCCCAACAGACTTTGCCACCTGTTAGCAGGCTTTGGCAAAATGCCGCACACCATATCGCTCAGTGAGTTCAGATTCAGTACAGGTTCTCATCTGCAGGACCACGCGAGAGTCGCCAGGTATTGGGGTTACCACTTACTCTCTAGCTCACCAGACACCAAAGCTGGTGTGGCCTTGTTGGTCCACAACCTCAATCTCTCCTAACAAGCCGTCCCTCCGCATGTACATCCTAGGCAGACTGCTTTCCTGCCAGTTGTCCCTGCACACGGACCCGCTGCTGCCCCGGGTTACAGTTGCCTCTTTCCACGGCCCGCACACCTCCAGGGAGCGCGTCCCTTGTGAGAAGCAGCTCGATCCGCTAACCAGAGAGTGTGCGATACTGTTAGGTGATTACAACGGCGTTACCAGAGCCTCGCACACCACCACCCTGCGAGCCAACATATGGCCTTGGCCTGTGGCCAAGGAGCGCTGAGGTGCTCTAGCAGACCTACTGACCCCACACATCCAGGACACACCCTACACTAGAGTAAGGCGGTACCACGGCACCAAGAGTTCTATCGACAGGGCCTACGGTACACGCACTTTTGCTGCCCTTTTCAAGTCAACGAACGCAGCGGTCCCTGACCTCACCAAGGTGACTGGAATCCAGGACCACAATTCCATCCTAGTACACACTGTGCCATGGACGACCCCGCACATGCCAGAACCCAGGTGCGCAATGTGGAATAGGCGAGACGTACTGAGGTATCAGCAACTGATAAGCCAACTGATGCGTGACTTGCCCATCCCACATGCCGTAGATGAGTTGGAGGCCACTTACTCGGCTGTCACGGCGCACATGCTTACTGCCAAAAGCAGCCGATCGAAAGGAGACCCACAGACATAACAGACTGGGCACAGGTGGTCAGACAACTGGCCAGGCAAGCCAAGCGCCGCTCCAAAGTTTTTCTCCTTCGCATCAAACACACACTACTCACACCCCCCGCGCAGTCAACCCTCCCGGCCCCCACACGCAAAATACAACGCATCCTCCAAAGAAACACACCCTGGTCCTCCTGCGCCCTCGATCTGGTACCACCACAACCAGTTACCCCTGACCCCTCCCCCCCAAAGTGCAAGAACTCAGGTCTCTAGCACGCGCCCCCAGAAAAAAAACGCCTGGCCCAGACGGTGTCCCACCCTACCTCATCGCCTCACTGCCCGATCCAGTTTTCGCTGTTATACATAAATGTATTGTACTGTGTTATGAGTCCAGCCACATACCACGCCAGTGGCTTGTATCCGAAACGTTTTGTCTCTTTAACGGGAAAGGGCAGTGGCAGGATCCTGAAAGGTGGAGACCCATCGCGATGAGTAACTCCATCTACCGCCTACTCATGCGTTGGGTGTATAAAACCCTGTACCCGATACTAGCCCCCCACCTCCGCTCTCGACAATTTGGAGGCCGCCAAGGCTCCTCTACGGCTCATGCCACCCAGGTGTTTTTAGACGACCTAGACAAACTGACTGATACGGAGGCCGTACTAGCGTTTGATGTGTATCATGCCTTCGACAGCCCCCCGAAATACCTCATCCACCACACACTGCAACGAATGGGCACACCGGTCAAGTTACTGCTCTTAATTACACTGGTGCTTGAACAGGGTGCGACATTCATTCGCGGTGCAGAGGATGTGGTCTTCACCACCACCCACGGGGTTAAGCAGGGCTGCCCCCTATCCTGTTTCCTTTTTGTAGTAGTTTTGGACATTCCCTTGCGGTATCTTGAACAAAAGGGGGTCACTTTCTCTGCATATGTCGACGACATAGCTTCCCCTGTGCCTCGACCGTGTAGTCAGTCCAGAGCATCGTTAGTTCAACACGCCCTGAGTCTGATTGCTTGCCAGGTCAACGCCCTCAAGAGCGAATCCCTCCAAGTAGGCAACAAACTGCCCGACCTGCCCACCCTCCCCAAATACTACCACCCACCTTGCCCCGTGCAGGCTGAGTGTGCCTCAATCTTGCGGTGTGTGCCCGCCGAGGAACCGCCTCCGTGGAGTAACCAGGTTGCATGCTCCTTCTGCCGCACTGCATGCCTCATGCAATTAGGACACCCCCTGCCAGCACAATTTGAGATACACGCTGCAGTTACTGTCCTGCTCAATGAATTACGTTCACAACTAAATGAGCTCCACACCCAGCCAATTCAAGTTCTGGATAGGGTTTTGCTTGTGAACTCCATGGTCCTGCCCCGCCTCCTGTACCGAACCGAATGCATCGCACTGACAGAGGATCAGTCCATGTCCTTCACACAGACCCTGGAGCGCTTTATCTTAGGGGTAATGGGGCTGCCACTGACAATTGCCCAGAAGAACCTCTACTCACATCGCTCCCACGGCCTGGGATTGGGATACTTTCCTGTCCTACACCCCACCAGAGCTCTAGATCTCCTGCATCGCAACCACTTCCTTTCCACACTCTCCACTACCCCCCGATTGTCGATGTCTCCGTACAACTTATTCATGTCCTCTGTGTCCAAGTTTAAAACCTCATCCTCGACGTCGGTCCCCCTGGATGTCTCGTGGAAAGGCGCCAGAATAGCCAAGACTGCTACGTCAGTCGTCAGCTTTGGAGGCCTCACAGTATACTTACTGCCATCGTCACATAAACCGAATGACACATACGCCGATGGCAGCAAAATTGGGTCCCCACCTGCTGCAGGAGCTGCAGCACTCCTTTCTACAGGGAAAATCGCTGTATGCAGGGTACCTGGCATCCCGAACTCATACAAGGCAGAGCTAGTTGGCATCCTGCTTGGCTCCCACCTCTCTGCAGCAGGAAAAAAAATAAAACTGGATTGCCAAGGGGCCATCGCCTCGGCGACGGGGACCAAATGGCCTGTCAGACAAGCGGCGTGGGTGCTACGAGTTCGGCAGTCCATCCGGGAAAAAGGACAGACCTTAGAGTGGGTGGAAGGACACGTAGGACACGAATACAATGAGTTCTCCGATGACTTCGCTAAGCAGGGCTCTACTCTACCGCGTCCCCCCCCAGTCAAAGCATCCTCCGTATGGGACATCATCCGTCATGGTGAACGTGTCCTCCCCCCCCACAAGACGTGGTCGCACGACTAGACCCCTTCACACACCCATGACCGTTTCCACCCCATCTCTTGGAAACCCCTGATGTTTCGTAGAGTCGCCTGGCACAAATGGCTTTTCGGCCTGCAGTCGCGGCTTGGCTACAGCCATTACGCCACATTCTGGGCCGATCGCCCATCTGCTACCCCCTGCCCCACATGCTCTGCCTACCACAACCTCAGTGTGCACGGCGTAGTTACTCACTGCACTCCAGCACACCCCCTCGTCTCTGCGTGGTTGCAGTCCTGGCTATGTCCTGCCTTGGTGAATAACTGGCGTGCCTGAGCGCACAGACAGGACCTCAGGGTTGCAGGCCGGCTTGCCATTCCACGCTTCCTCTACAAGTTCTTGCGCTCCCACCTCGGGGGCGCCAGAGAGACACGGCAGACCATAGGGCGGTTCCAGAGCGCGGTATTGGACAACGTGACGGCAGCCCTCGCCGACTCGGTACCACATACCTCTTGACGACCATCGGGTTTTTGCCTGCACAATTGGCGTGCACCCTCGTCCCTCTTTTGATGAACGTTACCTGCTTTCGTCCCTCTCTCTCAGTTTCAACTCAATTACGACCCCTCGCTGACATGAACATGTCCTGTATGTCTGTTCCCCTTTTCCTGTGACCCCCCTTCCCCAGGGTGTTACGGCACGTGCATGCCAGTTACACGACCCGTTTCATTCCACCCCCCTGCCTTGCTTTCTCCTCCAAGGCAAATCAACCTGGCAGTCACCTCGAATGATTCAGTGGACGCCCCAAAACTAATTGGATACTACCCGAGAGCAATGTACACTATTGACAGGCGGCCACCCACTTGGATTTATTCGCTGCGAAGAATTTCTGTTTGCGTCAGTGCATCACTCTGTCCTGCTTTCACCGCTCCTACCCCCCAGGAAACCCCTCGAACACCTGCCTCAGTGCATACCTATTTTTCACGGGTCACGTGCGACCTGCTGGGCTGACTGCCCACGCGAGCCAGCGGACATAGAGGGGGAGCCCCCCCTTTTCTAGTTTTTTTCAGAGCGCTAGCCCTGTGTGGCCAGCTCGGCAGTAGGCCAGCGTCTACTTGACACCGGGAAGGGCAGGGCCACCTCTGAACCTGTCCAGTCCCTGCCTGGGCTTGCCCCCCCCCCTGATCCACAACTTTACTGGGTGGCCACTGACGTCCTCCAGCCCCCCCCCCCCTGCGGTGCTGACCCACGCCGCCTTGCCCGTATTGTTCTGCATCACTGGATTACTGTCCTGGCAGCTGCCGGCCCACTGCGTGCCCCAAAGTTGGGTGGTACCCCCGGGATTACCACACGGGTGACAATGAGTGGATATGCCACCTGTGTTCACTTTTATTTTACACACGCATAACTCAGCGGCGGAATGTCTGCTCACCAGCCCACCTCCTAACCTGTGACCTGGGGATGCGAGTCACTCGTTGTATATTGGGCTGGCCTCCTGAGAACTTTCTGCGAGCTGTCTCAAACTCTGTTTTCAAAACAAAAAAAAAAGAAGTGCCTACTTTTTTTTGGTATTACCTCCATGAAGGAAGATACCTCCGCTCAATTGAGTGCTAGGGTTGGACTTCATGGGGGGCTAGGGTTTTAACCCTAGCTACTTTCAGAAAGTGTACTTCAAGCTTCAAGAGAGTGATGGAAATGATTAAGTGTTAGTCTGAACATCATCCCTAGGTTTAGGGGGGACTTGGCCTGGATCACGTACCCCAGAAAAGACATCGTATTCACTGTATCTTACTCCCCCCTGGGGTATAGTTGATCAAGCTAGTAGGACCAAGCAAAAAGACTCAAATTTCCCAAAGATTACTTCAGAAAATGCATCACACCAGCCAATGACACTCCTGGCAGCTCATTTAAGCTTACCACAACGTAGGTACCCTTGGAAAACAGTGTAATGTACCGTGAATGATGTCCATTCGATGGGGCATTCCTCAAGAGTCCCAACGTGCGGCAAAACCGTTTGAGGTTCTTGTACTCTTTGAGCACTTCCTCTCCTACCCACTCCAGCACGTCGTCGCAGCTCATCCACACCGGGATGGCCTGCAGAAAGATCGTCTGGCCGCCCACCTCACACTCGTCCAGGTGCCGGATTGCTGCCTTCTCGCGATCTGCTGAGATGGTGATGAGGAGGGCGTTCCGCAGGGAGTGCCTCTTGAAGTCCCAGGCCACGTTGGCTTTCGTTCAGTTCACCACCTTCTTATGATGCTCCTTGTTGAGCATCATCTTGACAGTGTGGTTGCTCTTGGCCCTCTTCGCTTCCTCCTTTGTGACCAGCTTCACCCAGGCGTCCGCAGGGAGATTGAGAAAGCGGGACTGCTCATCACCCTCGTTTTAGTCCACCAGGTTCCTGCGGAACAGGACGTATTGTCCCCAGAAGTCTCACGAGTCCGGCACGCAGATCACCCGGCCATCATGCTGCAGCCTGATGGCCCTCCACCTCTTTGCGGCAACCTCGGGGGCATCCGCTGGCTCTTGCTCGCTGAGCCACTTCTTGGCCTTCTTGAAGGTCGTGATCTTCTTCTCCTTGGGTGCCACGAAGTAGCTCCTGGAGCTGCGGCGGGATCCATGTCTTCAGTGACGGTGATCCCCCAATTGTCCGGCTTCTCGAAGAAGCGATCGAGGTTGAGAGGGTTCCCATCGTACATGGGGTGCCTGATGGCCTTCACGTCCCGCACGGCGGCCTCCGCAGCCTTGAAGACCATGTCCGCAGGCCGCGAGGTCCACCAAGGTTCCCACTGGCGTCCCCCGTGGGTTCCCACGGCTGCCACGTCAATCTCCTCATCTATTGCCTCGCGGCTGCGCCGGGGCTCCTCCAGGTATGCTCTGCCCAGGACTCCTCGGCGTACGCCTTCCATATACTCTTGCGCCTCGCGGTGCCTGCGGCTTCGGCTGGCGGCTCCCCAGGGTGCGGTGATCCCGAAGTTCTCCATGGGGTCTCCATCGGGTCCCTCGATGTCCTCCTCCATGTCCTCCTCGGGGACCTCCTCCTGAAGCGCTTCGTACCGGCCATACGCCGGTGGGGCTGGCTCCAGGGCTTACCTCGGGCACTTTGGATGAACGGGGGTGCAGAGTGAGTCTCAGCGGCTGCGGTAGTCCGCACTTAGCCAGTCGTCCCGCTCCGCATTCCCACTGCGCCGGAAGGGCATGGGCTAACTCTGCTGGGCACTGCCAGGCATCGAGGGCAGGTGGTCGCCCTGAAAGGCTCCGATGCGCCCACGGAGCCTGCCTGGACCAGGTCCGGGTCCCCAGCTGTCATTCGAGCCCGCCTTCACAGAGGGCGGCCGGTCGCTTTCATTGACGTGTTCCTGTGGGGGGGCCTGGCCACTGGACGCTGTGGCGGACACGCAAGCAAGGAGGCAGGCAAAGCACTGTGCTCACAGGGGAATCCTCATAGAACAAAAAGTTCTAGGATCCTTGCCACTCTGAAACATAACAAAAGTATGTACAAAACACATCATGGTATGTACACAGGTGCATGGACCGGGATGAGCCATGGACTGGGTGGGGGGCGCCTCAGGGCAAAAGAAACTCGGTCCCCAACCATATGCCATCCCTAGGTCCCACCCCCTGAGTGGCACGCAGGTACGGGGGTTCAAACACAACCCAGGGACCTGCCCAAACAGGACCCTACATTTCTGCCAAGGGGGACGTCTGCTGACATGCCACGGGCAGGTCTACAGAAACAATCGGGTTCCAATACCAACCGACAGTGGCCTCCCATGCTCCTCTGATGGCAGGTCCCAACTCCCTGCTGAGTCGGAGATATGGCTCCGCCATTATCCCCCAGGAGTTGGGGTGGAAGTTCAGCTGTTTCGGCCCATCCCAACCATGGCACGAAAAACGTCCAAAGCCGACACCTCAGCCGGGCCATAGAAGGGCAGGGGTGAAGCAGCCAACCCTGTGCTCTTGGAGTACCAACCGCCTAGAGGCACTATGCAACTTGGTTCCCCGGGACTTTCTGGCATCTTGGCGCATCCACAAAGCCTGATATCCCCCTTTGTCCACTACATCGGAGGTTGGCTTGCTGTCACCTTAGCTGCTTGCTGTTCACCGAGGGGATGGTCACTCAACGGGGCAGAAAACAGCAAAAAAGGCAAAGTTTGGCAACGTGGCACGCACCGTAAGTTGCATAACTCCCGCTAGGCCAGATGAGCAAATACGAAGCTCTAGGGCGATTGACCCTTGGGGATTTGCTACAAGAATTTCAATTCACTTTTGGCTAGGTTGCTTGCCCCATGGGGATATGGTATTTTCAACCTGGCCTGAAATGGCAAAAACAGTAAAAAATGGCCGAAACGGCCCTGACTCACGATCCCATATCACCATGCTCATGGCGAGCAATAATCTAACCAAAGTTGCTATAGACACATGGCGCTTGGGTCCCAATTTATGCCCCATGTCCACCCTCGAGGTTGCCTCTACCCATTTTTCCCCTTAGCGGAAGAAGGGTACACCAAAAATTGCAAGAGGCAGCATACCCCATATTGAGCCACCCATGACTCTCCTATCCCAAGGAGAGAACACAACACCTATGATTTTAGCAGCTGTTTTTTTACAAAATTCAAAAAGACAGCAAAAAGTGGTTTTTTGCAAGAAATGACCTATGTTCTTGGTTTCTACGGCCCGAAAATAGGGAGGGGGGTCCTCCTACCCGAATTTTGTCCAAAAATATCGAAAACTCTGAAATTTGGCCTATTTTGGGTTATTTTTGCCTGCTCTGGGCTGGTCCTGCAGAACAGTGCTGCACACCAGTGTACCTGCCTATAGAGGATTTTCGACAGAAATTCCAGTTTTCTTTGGATTCTCTGGCCCCATCCGAGCTTTCTCCCAAACCATCAAAAACCCTGGAATTCGGCCTATTTTGGAGTATTTTTGTCTGCTCTGGGGTGGTGCAGCAGCACAGTGCTGCACACTAGTGTACCTGTATAGTATGGTATAGGCACGAAAAAACCATGAAAATAGGTTTTGTACCCAAAAAAAAAAAGTAACCTTTTGTTTTAATTATACACCGCCCAAATAGCAGAGGAGGGGGTTCTTTTTACCCCATTGTTCCCCAAAAATACCAACCCAAGCCCCAAACATGTGTGTGTACGGTGATAGGCACGCAAAAGCCTACCTATGAACCATATAGAAATGGACCACAAACGGGGCAAAATAGGGCCAAAAACACCTCAAATGTTCATCGCTCATCCCATTCTTATGCACATACTATCATATTTTATGTAGTTCTTTGGCGTATTTCACTTTTTTGCAAGGATCACTCTCCAAATGGGAGGGGGGGTGGTTCAACTGCTTGTTTCAGGCTAAAGAAAACAAACAATTTTTGGAAAAAAAAAGGCTATTTTCGCCGATTTTGTTGAAAGATGGCAGATTTCGGGGCATAAGAATGCTGTAAATTGTGTTCGGGCAATCGCCGTGTCCACACAGCAAGCTTCCTTGCATCCAGCACCCTCAAAATGGGAGGAGGGGGCGCTGCAACTGCCTGTCTGAGGCCAAAATACTCAATTTTTGACCAAGAAACGTCCATTTTTGGCAGTTTTTCCATCAAAAACAGCAAATTTTGGTGCATACAGATGCTGTAGATTGTGCTTTCGTAGTCCGTGCGTGCATAGAACTTGCTATTTTGCATCCAGCACCCTCAAAATAGTAGGGCTGCTTGTACGAAGCCAAAAAAATCAAATATGGGACCAGAAAAGGGCAAATTTTGGTGCGTACGGATGCTGTAAATTGTGTTTGCGTGATCTGTGTGTCCCTACAATCTGCTCTTTCGCATCCAGCGCCCTCAAGATAGGGGGGAACCAAAAAATCCCAACTTTTGACCAAAAAATGGCCATTGTTGGCCGTTTTTTCATGAAAAATGGCAAATTTTGGTGCATACGGATGCTGTAAATGGTGTTTGTGTGATCTGTGTGTCCCTACAATCTGCTCTTTTGCATCCAGCACCCTCAAAATAGGGGGGCAGTCTTCAACCGCTTGTCTGAGGCCAATAAAAATCACTTTTGGACCAAGAAATGGCCATTTTTAGCCGTTTTTTCCATGAGAAACGGCAAATTGTGGTGCATACGGATGCTACAAAATGCGTTTTTGTGATCTTTGTGTGACCACAACTTGTTTCTTTGCATCCAGCACCCTCAAAATAGGGGGGTCCTTCAACTGCTTGTAAAAAGCCAAAAAATCAATATTTGACGAAAAAAGCGCCATTTTTGGCCGGTTTTCATGAAAAATGGCACATTTTGGTGCGTACGGATGCTGTAAATTGTGTTTGCGTGATCTGTGTGTCCCTACAATCTGCTGTTTCGCATCCAGCGCCCTCAAAATAGGAGAGAGCCCAAAAATCCCACCTTTTGACCAAAAAATGCCCACTGTTTGCTGTTTTTTTCATGAAAAATGGCAAATTGTGGTGCATACGGGTGCTGTAAATTGTGTTTTCATGACCTGTGTGTGACTACAACTTCCTTTTTCACATCCAGCACCCTCAAGTAGGGGGGGGGGGTCTTCAACTGCTTGTCTGAGGCCAACAAACTCAATTTTTGACCGAAAAAGGGCCATTTTTGGCAGTTTTTTCATTGAAAAACGGCAGATTTTGGTGCATACGGATGTTGCAAATTGTCTGAGTCACGATCTGTGTGTCCTTCAAATTTTTTCTTTTGCATCCAGCTCCTTCAAAATAGGGGAGGGGGGTCCCTGACCTGTTATTCAGGGGGCAAAGGCAACATTTTGGACCCATGGTACAGCCTGAAATATGGGGGGGGGGGGGGCTAGGGACAATCTCTTTTTCAAACGCAACAAATGATGCCCAAGACGTCTTCCTTGTGGAGAAGGGGACCACCTTGAGAAATACAGAACCTGCATCCATCCCTGTGTGCACCATGGTCCGCACATGTTGACTGATCATTTGAGGACATTTGGAAAGAGCAACAACTTGAGCATGAAATTCTGGGCCAAATTGTGCACTGAGCAGTTCCTGCACTGAGTAATGCATTTGCCCCGTGGGGTCCCTCCCTCCTCCAAGGAGCACAGCATTCCTGCATCCAAGGCCAATACTCATACTGCATTGGACTGTTTGCACTGGCCAGCAGAGGTTTGCTTGACGGCTTGCCAAACAAGATGATCTGAAACACCAAAATTAAATTAAAGACCACGGTCTCCATGCTCCCCAATAGGAGTGGGATTTGTTTTCAGATCCAGGAGGCCTCCATGGAGTAGGCCAGAACGGATACCCCATAGAGAATGTTCCCAGGTATGGCCAACAAAAATCAGTAAATACAGAGGCCCTGCCAAAAGACAGTGCAGTGTGCTTAGTGCATGCGTACGGTGTGCACAGTGCGCATGTTCACAGTGCGTGTGTGAGGTGTGCGGAATGCGTGCATGCGCACAGTGCAAATGTTCACAGTGTGTGCGTGCAGTGTGCAAAATGCGGGCGACGATGAGCGCGTGCAGTGTGTACAATGCGTGCGTGCAGCGTGCACAATGTGTGCATACAGCGTGCACAATGCGTGCGTGCAGCGTGCACAATGCGTGCGTGCAGTGTGCACAATGCGTGCGTGCAGCGTGCACAGTGCATGCGTGCAGTTTGCACAATACGTGCGTGCATTGTGCACAGTGCGTGCGTGCAGTGTGCACAGTGCGTGCGTCCAGTTTGCACAATGCGGGCGCGCAGCGTGCACAGTGCGTGCGTGCAGTTTGCACAATACGGGCGTGCAGCGTGCACAGTGCGTGCGTGCACACTACAAACATTTTCATCAAGCCCCCATCCCCCATTTGGTTGCGTTAACGCCACCCTGCAATCGACGCTGCCGTAACCATTTGCCCAAATATCAAAAAAGCTGTCATAATGGTTGCCATGATAGCAACCACTGCCGCCATCGCTTTTCCTAGGGATGAAAAGTTGGAATGTGTTGTGAGAGGCGGTGAGGGACTCACTTACCGCCATGCCAGCGACCGCGCATCACAGGGGGTAGGTACCGAGGGTGGCAGAAACTGGATTCCTGCTCGCACAAAACAAAATTAAAAAAACAGTGAGACCCAGAGACTGATCACTGTATTCTGTCATGTGTTGCGGCCATGCAACCTTTTTGCATGAAATTGAATTCCTGCATGCGGTGGCACTACGTATTCCTACTGCCTTGATAACCAATGCACAATGCAACAACGTACCGCTTCAATGATCGTAACCACAACATTTCCAATCCACTCAATGAGCGTAAGCTCTTCGAGACGTGCATGAGAAGTGCATCAGCACAAAGAGTGCTGCAAAGTACAAGAGGATGCCCCACTCAACGTGCTCCAGCAGGGGCTCCCTCTCTGTGTCTGCCAGCAGCACCAGTGTCATGAATCCAAGGATTGCAATCCAGAGAGCATCAAATGCAGCGTGCACAGTGCGTGCGTGCAGCCTGCACAATGTGTGCGTGCAGTGTGCACAATGCGTGCGTGCAGTGTGCACAATGCGTGCGTGCAGTGTGCACAATGCGGGCGTGCAGCGTGCACAATGCGGGCGTGCAGCGTGCACGATGCGTGCGTGCAGTGTGCACACTGCGTGCGTGCAGTTTGCACAATACGGGCGTGCAGCGTGCACAGTGCGTGCGTGCACACTACAAACATTTTCATCGAGCCCGCATCCCCCATTTGGTTGCGTTAACGCCACCCTGCAATCGACTCTGCCGTAACCATTTGCCCAAATATCAAAAAAGCTGTCATAATGGTTACCATGATAGCAACCAATGCCGCCATCGCTTTTCCTAGGGATGAAAAGTTGGAATGTGTTGTGAGAGGCGGTGAGGGACTCACTTACCGCCATGCCAGCGACCGCGCATCACAGGGGGTAGGTACCGAGGGTGGCAGAAACTGGATTCCTGCTTGCACAAAACAAAATTCAAAAAACAGTGAGACCCACAGACTGATCACTGTATTCTGTCATGTGTTGCGGCCATGCAACTTTTTCGCATGAAATTGAATCCCTGCATGTGGTGGCATTACGTATTCCTACTGCCTTGATAACCAATGCGCAATGCAACAACGTACCGCTTCAATGATCGTAACCACAACATTTCCAATCCACTCAATGAGCCCAAGCTTTTCGAGACCATGCATGAGCACAAAGAGTGCTGCAAAGAACAAGAGGGTGCCCCACTCAACGTGCTCCAGCAGGGGCTCCCTCTCTGTGTCTGCCAGCAGCACCAGTGTCATGAATCCAAGGATTGCAATCCAGAGAGCGTCAAATGCAGGTAGGTAGGGTAGGTAGGTATCTTCGGGAGCTCGGGATGCCTCCTTTGACATTGCAGGAAGAAGGTCTTACCAAGGGGACGTCCTGTCCCTCCCACTGCCCTATGTCAGGTGCCTCTTGAGCCGCTCCCGCATGTGCTTGGGAAGGCATTGTCGCGGCGACCCGGTCCATGTGTCCCAGGTGGGAGGGTGTCCCCACATGTGTCCATGGGTAGGGCCACATGCCCCCTCCTTTGGGCGGCAGCTCTGGGGGGCTGCCCAGCCGTGTGGAGTATCTCTAACCACAAGGGGTATTGCTCCCGCTTGTCTACGGTACGACCGCCTCAACCTTGTGGCTTGAGTTGCGGGGCCACTCTGCTTGGCAGGTGACCCCCTCCTGGACTGTGTACCGGCTCGCCTGTCACCGGTTGCTTACATGGCTCCGGGTGACGTTTGCCATGGTCCCCGATGCAGCCTGGCCGGGCTCGGACCAGTGGCCTTGGAGTACCGCTCCTGCCACTGGCCCGGTGGGTCGGCTGGGTCGCCCCAGTGCGTCTGACCCATGGGGTATTGGTTCTTTCCTGTCCCTCGGCCGCCCTACGTGTGTGCAGTGTCCTGGGCCGCTGGGCTCCTGTTCACCGGTGTGCCCGCGCGGTTTGCTGTGGTGCATCTGCGGTGTCCTGGGCCAGCTGGCTCCTGTTCACCGGTGTGCTCGCTCGGTGTGTTGTGTTGCATGTGCGGTGCCCTGGGCCACTGGGCTCCTGTTCACCAGTGTGCGTGCTGTGTGCGGTGCGCGTGTGCCATGGGTGGTTGTGTCCCTCTTCCTCCCCCCCTAATTTTCGTTTTTTTTTTCACTTGCGGCGGCGGGGGCTCAGGCGCGTCGTGTTGTGTGGCGCGCAGGGCTCCTGGGGTGCTGTGGGTGTCGCCGGTGTCGGTGCGCCGACGCTTGTGGGGTGGTTAGGGGGGGTGTTTGTGCGGGGCTGGGCTTTGGGTGATGTCCCACAGGCGGATGCTGTCTCGCTGCGTTTCCTGGAGGGTCTTCCGCAGGCGCCTGAGGACATACGGGTGGTCCTGGGGCGCGGAGAGGTTGCGGGGGTGGACTCCCAGGGGGGTGGAGCGCATCGGCCAGCATGGCTTCCCATGCGGCGTGCGGCATCCACCCCCCCGCCGGCCGGAGGCGGCAGTTCTCCACCGACCCCTTGCGGGGCCGATGGACCAGGCCCTCGAGGGGGGGGTCTCCCCAAGCCCACTTTCGCAGCTCCCAGAGCTGCCTGTGGGTCCAGCGCTGCCACCACTGTTCCTGGGCGGGCCTGCGGTCTTCGGCGGAGGAGTGGGTGTGGGTGGGTGTGACGGGGTCGTGGGGACCGGTGGCGGTGGCGGGCCTGGGGGATTCCTCGTAGTCCTGTTCCGTGGGGGTGCGTGGGGAGTGGGGGCGCACGCGGATGTGGACCCGCGGGTGTGCGCGTACGGTCTCCGCCTCGGGGTTGGGCGGGGACTCGCGGCGGCGGCGGTAGTGGGGCATGCGTTGTATGTGGGCTGTCATCGGGGGTTGGTAGGGGGGCGGGGACGCTGCTGGCGGACCCTGGTGCCGTTCTGGCCTGGTCGGGAGCGGTTCGTGTGCCTGGGGTGCGGGCTTTGAGAAGTGGCGGGACGAGGTGCGTCAAATGCAGCTTCAGCACATTTTTGATGTTACTGATTCCCATGAAACAGTACCCTTGTAGCCAGGTCCCAAAAAAATGCGGTACATGCACATGTTGTATCCTCGAAACACGGCACCTTGAACAGGAGGGGGAGGAACGCCGCCAAGGCCTCTTGCATCCTCAATACCAAGGCGTGAATCCGGCCTCAACGCCTCAACGGCGGCATATGAACGGACGGCAACATGTATCGGCGACTGGCCCTGTGTGATGCACAGAAGGGGATGCAAAGCTCATCAGCGTGTCTGTCAGAATGCCGCCTTTCGAAATGAACAGACTTCAACTTTCCTTTTGCGCCAGCACTCATTTGGGCAGGAGTGCTCACAGCGGGTCAGTTCTAGGAGGATGACTTGAACGAGTGTCTTCTCCCCCATGTGGCACCCTGTTTTTCGCAGGGCGATCGCAGAATTTGCTGCATCTGCAGTCCGGAACGCGCCGTTCCAGCATTCCTTGCATCGCGTCCACCCAACAAAAAAAATGGGTTAAGAGGTGATGGCCAAGAGAATAAGATGCGCGCAGTGTGCACAATGCGTGCGTGCAGTGTGCACCGTGCGTGCCTGCATACTTCGTGTACTCGAGGAATGTTTTGGCTTCCTTAACCCATCCCTAAAACCCTTTCCCATCTCTCTCCATTTCAAGGTCGTGCAGGGCCACTTGGCTGGCGTCGTTCATGGCATCATTTCGGAATGCTTGGATACACACCCGCCCTGTGCCCCGAAGTCCCCCCAACTTGCACAAAGCATGCACAGGGCACGCACAACGCATGCATGCCCCACCTCTGCCGCGTGCGTGCAGCGTGCACAATGTGTGCGTGCAGTGTGCACAGTGCAAAACGCAATGGCAAAAGCACGAGCAAAAGCTCCACAGTGTCAAAAAGACATAATCTGAGTCGGGAACTGACAAACAGCGAAGGTGTTCTGTCACCCAGACCCAGAGATTTTTGCTGAAACTCTTAGCAGACAGAAGGCACTAATATTGTGATACACTGATATTGTGCATGCGTGCGTGCACGCAGTGTGCACAATGCGTGCGCGCAGTGTGCACAGTTGGTGTGTGCGTGCACCATGGGATGTGCATGGGGCACACAGTGCATACCATCAAGAGCCGATGCGTGATACGTTACTACTTCTTGTTTTCCCTTGATGCGTTGGCCGCAAGCTCCAACATCTCATTGCTCAGGAACTCCAACACAGCAGCCACATGCACAGTTGCTCCCTTGCCAACACTGGAAGAGTACCGCCAATTTGCGGGATAGACAACATTGCTTTGAGAAGAGAAGTGCAACCGCAACAGAATTATCAACCACCACAACGGCAAGCCAAACCACCACTTGAATGGAGAGATGGGACAGGCGGGCAAAAAACGACCGACACAACTGTGATGTTTCCTCTGCAATATTTCAACTATGATATTTCAAGCATGGACCCACAAGCTCCCTAACGGTTGCTTCTGTCGTCCACCACTGGCTCGAATTTGAGCATTCCCATACAATCCACCCAACATACCATCAATATTCAAATGCAAATGTGTGTGCATGCATGGAGTTATCTTGTTGGGTTCCACAAATCACTCAGGTTGGTAATCACAACGAAATCACAACGAAATCACTCTAATCCACATTTGTGGCTTCACAAGTGCAAATATGGCTATTCAGGGGCACTTTTTGCATCCTCCGGAGGATTACTTTGAGTGGAAGGCATGTAGGGTCACAATTTGTTGCTTGGCAAGCCTAACCGAGCTCTAGGGAAAAATTTCATCAATGCCAAATCACACGAAAGCACAGCAACAGCAATGAAATCAACCATTGTGGGTTCAAAAGTGCAAATACAGCTGTTTGAGAGATTGTTGCCACCAAGTGTTTCTAGGACATTGCCTAAGCCGGCTCTTTGGGTTGCCATGCAACGCGCGTTGCAATGCACATTGGTACATTCCACTGAGTGCGTGTGGTGTGTGTTGCGTGTGTGATATTTCATCTGCCCATAACGAGACACATGACATGGGCAACCATCCAATTTGAAACCGGATGAAATTTCCCCCATACCCCGTTAGGTCACAAACATGATATGAGGGCGATGTGGGCAATGAAGCAATGGCAGCGCAAACACAAAGCCAGGCAATGTTCTCAAACTGCCTCAGTATAGGAGCCATTGCTTAGCCCTGTGGGTTGTACCAAAGGGAAATCACATTTGGTTGCCATGTATGCTCGCAATTCACGATTCCCTCACTGTCTTTTGACCAATCGTTCACCCTTATTTCACCGTTTTTTCACCCTTCGTTCACCCTACCTCGGAAGGCGTAACACACAGGAAATACCTCCTCTTGGCACACAAAGCACGCAACATTGGCATGAAGGCAGTGAGACAATCTTTGTATATGATTATATGTGGTGTGGAACAACGTCAGGTATGACAAGAAATTTGCAATACTTGTCCACCGTGGATATGGACCACAAAAGGTGCAAAAATGGGCCGAAAACACCTCAAATCTACATTGTTCAACCCACTCCTGTGCACATAGTATCATATTTCATTTATTACCTAGCATTCAAATACTTATAATACCATCTTATGCCCCAAACATGTGTGTGGACGGTGATAGGTGATCAAAACCCTACCTATGAACCATATGGATATGGACCACAAATGGTGCAAAAACGGGCCAAAAACACCTCAAAACTACATTGTTCATCCCATGCTTGTGCCCGTAGTATCATATTTCATTTCTTACGCAGCATTCAAATGCTTACAATACCATCCTATGCCCCAAACATGTCTGTGGACGGTGATAGGTGATCAAAACCCTACCTATGAACCATATGGATATGGAGCGCAAAAGGCGCAAATACGGGCCAAAAACACCTCAAATCTACATTGTTCATCCCATTCTTATGCCCGTGTATGGTGAGCATAACCTGGCATACCACGAATACCTGGGAGTATACGGCTAAAAAAGGGGGTTTTGGGAGAAAGGGGTATGTGGCATGTACAGTACGGTACGAATGTATAATGCGCAATGCATGCATAGGTGGGTTGGGGAATACCTCTAGTTTGCCAATTGTGATGGTCAATGTTCTGTTTGAAACTACCCCATTTTGGGCTCTTGGGGTATACGGCCGTATACTCAAGGCTCCAATACCTCAGTATACGGCCGTATACTTGGAGTATGCGGCCGTATACTGGGGGTACTTGTTTGCACCATGTGGTTGGTTCAAGTTGAGGAATTCCATTGTTGTGCCTTTTGTGCCCATCTTGTTGCATTCCTTGCCTTTGCCCAACAATTGCACACCACTTGAAACCAATCTAGGCTCATACTTCACTCAAGATTGCAACGTATGTCTCCATATATGTCCATTCGGATCCATATTATGTTGCTTCTTGCTCTCCCAGGCCCTCTGTTTCTGCCACCATGACTGATGCGGGCACTCGTGCCTTGTTGAAGAAGTGAGCCGATGCCGTAGCTCTCTGCACAGTGCACAGAGGTGTTTACAGCCCCGACAGCACACGCACCGTGTCTTGGCCTTCTCTTGAGAATTGTGCTTGGTCCACACTGGACACCCCTGTGGCCCTGGTGAAGGTAACGCACCCCGGCGTTGCCCAACCCCACAGCCTCACTGACCCTTTGTTGTGGTTGTTTGACAACAACCCTAATCTGGTAGCTATTGTGTTGCAGCTCCATGATTCGGGTGCCCGCGCTGTCGTGGAGCATGTTAAAAAAAGCTGTGAGGGGCCCAATAGGGGGATGAGTTTGTATTTGAGGGAATGGGAGATACAGGATGGCTCTCCGGGGACCCCAACCCTAACCCTAACCCTAACCCTAACCCTAATCCTAAGCCTAATAGTATCATATTCTATGTAGTTATTATCATTCAAATGCATACAATACAAACCCAAGCCCCAAACATGTGTGTGGACGGTGATAGGTGATCAAAACCCTATCTATGAACCATATGGATATTGGACGACAGATGGTGCAAAATAGGGCCAAAAACACCTCAAATCTTCATCCCATTTTTATGCACATACTATCATATTATATGTAGCACCTATCATACAAATGCTTACAATAACAACCTAAGCCCCAAACATCTGTGTGTATGGTGATAGGCACGCAAAAACCCACCTATGAACCATATGGAAATGGACCACAAACGGTGCAAAATAGGGCCAAAAACACCTCAAATGTTCATCATTCATCCCATTCGTATGCACATACTATCATATTTTATGTAGTCATTATCATTCAAATGCATACAATACCAACCCAAGCCCCAAACATGTGTGTGGACGGTGATAGGTGATGAAAACCCTACCTATGAACCATATGGATATTGGACCACAAACGGTGCAAAATAGGGCCAAAAACACCTCAAATGTTCATCGTTCATCCCATTCTTATACACATACTATCATATTATATGTAGCACCTATCATACAAATGCTTACAATAACAACCTAAGCCCCAAACATGTGTGTGTACGGTGATAGGAACGCAAAAGCCTACCTATGAACCATATGAAAATGGACCACAAACGGTGCAAAATAGGGCCAGAAACACCTCAAGTGTTCATCGTTCATCCCATTCTTATGCACATAGTATCATATTTTTATGTAGTTCTTATCATTCAAATGCATACAATACCAACCCAAGCCCCAAACATGTGTGTGGACGGTGATAAGTGAACAAAACCCTACCTATGAACCATATAGATATTGGGCCCGGTGGTGCATGAGAAAGGGATGAATAGCCTAGAATAAAGGCAAAGTGTCGCTTGTCATGTAGGCTTCTACCAATGGTGATGACAATTTGTTCATATATCACATCTATACTACCTCTTCCAGCCCTGTAAGGCCCTCTACATGGCCTCCATAGACCCTAAAACCATGAAAAAGAGTGGTTTTTGGCTAGAAAAGTGTGAATTTCTCAAAATATGTGCCTGCCAATCTGGATTTTTTTAGGTCAGCAACAAGGTATTGATCTCGGGGACACGCTCATGCCTTTACTTTGCTTCCAACTGCAAACAAAAGTGGACTTTTTGGGTGGGTTGCCACTCAAGTGAAGGATTGGAGCTCAAAAAAACACTCAAGTGAAGAGGGATGGAGAAGACACTCAAGTGAAAGGGCGGCTCATGTATGACTAAGGAAGGGGAGCGATTGGATTAGGACTGAAGGGATCCATGTCAAAATTCTTAAAATGTTTCTTCGGGCCCCTTCGACGCCCTAAATGTGATAGGGGTCCTAAATGTACCCGTACATTGCCTTCCAAATGTACCGCACAATGTGACACCAAAATGATCAAAAGTTCAAATCAACCATGTGAACCATTTCCATTGCAAGGATGGCAAAAGCAATCAGATTGAGGGCAGGAATGGACTGAATCAAACCATTTCAAGGAATCCCACTTGAATTATGACCAAATGAACCAAATGAGCCAAATGAAGCCAATTCCAACCAATTAACTCTAATCGGGGCACCTGGAGGTGGTGGCAAGGGCAGAGGGAAAGGACATGGAGCAATCACACAGCAAAATGAAGCAATCCCACAGCCTGTCATCGTGGAGGGTCCCATGAAACTGTTATAAAGACTGCCACTTCAGTCAGCCAAAACAGCAGCAAAAACCCTCACACTGACTGTGTCAGCATGAAGAGCCACAAAAATTTCTGTAATGAACACAAGCTTTCCATCTCAGAACAAAGAAAATAGATTCTTCCCCTTGTTGCGGGTGCGCAGAGCAGGCCCATCAAAGGGCGCCCTGCCGGATGTGTTGTGGGTGCGCAGAGCAGGCCCGTCAAAGGGCGCCCTGGCAACTGGAGCCCTCCTTTTTTTTTTTTTTTTTTGGTAATACAAGTCCAAAGTCACTGCTCGAGAGTCCTCAGGAGGCCAGCCCATTATACAGAGTATCACCCACATCCCAGGTCACGGTCAGTGGGTGGGGCAGCAGGGAGGAGAAGGGAGCTGTGGACAGTGGGTTTGCGTTTGTGCAGAATAATTGAACAGGTGGATAACACAGAAGTGGTCGCCCCGCACTCCACACCCGGGGGTGGTGGCAGTGTGATAGGGGGTACTGTCCGCGCGGGTGCCAATCCAGGGCATTTCTCCAGGAGAGAGAAGCAGGAGGGATTCGGGCCGGTGGCCAGGAGGAGGGAGAGAGTGGCATTCCACTCACACGACAGTGGTGTGGGCGTGTAGGGGCCATGTGAGGGCCAACCTGCCAAAGGTTGGTGAAAAAATAGTGACGTTGCAAGCAAAAACACAGAGACAGGGTACAGGGGACAGGTTGAAAAAGAAATGACAGTGCGGATAAAGACACAGGGGCAGGGCATGGGAGACTTGCTCAGGCCGATCAGGCTGAACGTGGCCGCCCGGGGTGTAGTCAAGGACTCAGGGGGGGGGGGGTTCCACTGTGTACTGGCCTTCGGAGCAGGGCAACGCAAAGCAAGGACTGAATCAGGATGAGGGCCCAGAATACAGACAGTGAAGGTCGCCTGTGATCTGTATGTACAGGCCATGAGGGCACGACCAAGTTAGATTAACGAGTTCGTCAGCGAAATGCCTCGAATCGACGTTCCCTGTGAAGGAGGAGGGGTGGTCACAGTGGCAGTGGGCCTGTCCAGTCTGCAGAGGAGAAGGGGTTGGGTCTGATGGGGGGGCGTTTGGGGACGGTGTCTTCTAAGACCGCAGTGACAGAATCCAGCACCTTGTTTTCATAGTGCCCTACTTCCTTTCGGACAGCTCGAAGTCCACCTAGGTGTGCTCGGAGGTACCTATACAGGGACCGCGGGATTGCCAGCCGGCCTACAATGCGGAGGTCTTTGCGGCAGGCAGCCTGGCGCCATGTCTTGACGAGGTTACTGGCAGTCCAGCTGGACAGCCACGCGCAGACCAGGGGGTGGGAGGGGGTGCAGTAAGCGAGGACACCATGCAGACTGAGATTGTGACGGCGGTGGCAGTGTAGGCAGTCTGCCTTGCCCGGGGCATCATTCCAGAAGGTGGCATAGTGGGCATACCCCATGCGGGATTGCAAGCCGAAAAGCCACTTGTGCCACGCCAATCGCCTGAATCGCAGTGGCCGCCAGGAGAGTGGGTGGAAGGAGTCGTGGGAGTGAGAGGGAATGGAATCGTGGGACCACACTTTATGGGGGGGTAGCAGGCGTTCACCGTGCCGGACTACATCCCAACGGTGCTGTCGACGCATGGGGGCAAGGAGGGGGAGGACTGTGCCGATTTTGGCATACTCATCGGCCGCCTCATTGTGGGTGTCACCCGTGTGGCCTTCGACCCACTCAAGGGTTTGCCCTTTTGAGGAGAGGGACGAGCGCACCTCCTGTACCCAGTGAGCTTGGTGTACCGGGCGTTTCTGCCCTTGTGCAGAAGCAATAGCTCCCTTGCAGTCAAGGCGGATGTTCTCGTGTGTAGGGGAGAGGTGTGACCCCAGAAGGAAGCCAATCACCTCTGCCTTATAGGAGTTGGGAACTCCTGGCACTCGGCAAACAGCTATCCTGCCATCCCTGAGGACAACTGCGGCGGCGGCCGAGGGTTGGCTTCCGAGTTTGCTGCCATCAGAGTAGGCCGACCCGGGGTGGAGGTGTGAGGGCACCAGGTAGACTGACAAGCCAGCGATATGGACAATCGCAGTGGCGTCGCGCATCAGCTCATTGGCGGCCCATGTGGTGGACACTGGGGGCTGTTGTGCTTCTGGACTGGGGTTCAGTAAGGCAATCGCTGCTTTAAATGTGTTGTGTGGGGAGAGTGGGTGCTGGGATCGCGTGGACATGGTGTGGAGGTAAGGATTGCTGTGCAGTGTGTCTAGAACTCTCGTGGGGTGGAGTACTGGGAAGTAACCCATGCCGAGGCCATGGCTTCTGTGGGTGTACAGAGTTTTCCTGGCAACGACGGAGGGCAGCCCTAGCACTCCGAAAATGAATTTTTCAATCAGCGAGTTAAGTGAGTGTAGCTGTTTGACAGTGAGGGGTATGCATTCTGTGCGGTATAGTAGGCGTGGCAGTACCATGGTGTTTACCAAGAGGACCCTATCCAAGACTTGGATCGGTTGTGAGTGCAGCTCGGTGAGTTGGCTTCTCAGTTCCTCTAGGACGATAGACAGCGCTCTGTCGACACAGAGCCGCGGGGCCAGGGGATGGCCCAGATGCATGATATATCTGGCCCTGACGAAGGGATGATTTACCTGTGATCTCCATTCTGGCGGGAGTTCGGCTGGAACTGATTGCCAAAGCGATTCATTGGAAGCCTGAAGCGCGCATGGCGGGTGCAAATATTTGGGGATGAGAGGCAGATCAGTGGGGGAATGGAGCATAGGGAGGGACTCGCTCTTGCCCACATTCAGCTGACATGCGATGAGGCTGAGGGCATACTGGACAAGTTGTGCCTGATGCTGGCTGTGCTTGGGGGGGGTCGGGGAGCATATGTCATCAACATACGCAGAGAAGGTGATGCCATGCTGGTCGAGCACGTGCGGGGGGATGTCAAAAACGACGACGAAGAGGAAACAGGAGAGTGGACACCCTTGTTTCACCCCGTGCGTTGTGCGAAAAACTTCCTGTTCGGCCCCCCTGAGAAAAGTGGAGCCCCTTTCCATTACCAGGGTGATTATGCGCAGTAATTTCAGGGGAGTTCCCATTTTGTCAAGGACGGCACGGATCAGGATTTTCGGGGGGCTGTCAAAGGCATGGTAGACATCAAAGGCCAGAATGGCCTCTACCGGCCCTAGATTGTCGAGGTCATCGAGGAAAATTTGTGTGGCGTGGGCTGTGGATATACCCTGCCTACCGCCGAATTGTCTGTGGTGCAGGTGTGGGGATATTAGGGGGTACAGCTGTGAGTAGACCCATCGCATGAATAGCCGGTAAATTGAATTACTCATAGCGATGGGCCTCCAGCGGTCGGGGTCTTGCCACTTACCCTTCCCTTGAAAAGGAAGAAAGTGTCTGAAACCAGCCAATCATCTGGGATGGTGCCCTCCTCGTAACAGAGGGTGACACAGGTGTGTACCAGACTGAATGTTTCATCGGGGAGTACGTGGAGCAGGTACGGGGGTACTTTGTCTGGATCGGGGGATTTTTTGCGTGACGCGCGGGCCAGTTCGCGCAGTGCAGCTTTCGTGGGGGGCGGCACATCCTGATGTCTGGGGCGCTGGGGTACGTGCGACAGTGCGTGCGCAGACCATGGGGTGTTGCGTTGGAAGATACGTTGTATCTTTCGTGTGGGGGTGGGGAGTGTTGATTGGGCGGGGGGCGATAAGAGGGTGTGTTTAACTCTGCGGTAAAATACCTTGGATCTTCGCTTGGCCTGTTTGGCCAATTGCCGGATCACAGAGGCCCAGTCGCTTGGATCCTCAGTAACAGGGGTGATCAGGGCCTTTGACGCGTTAACCTCACGCATGGGGGTCAGCATGTGCGACGTGAGCTGTGTGTATGTGTGCGCGCAGGCATGTCGGCAGCCAGGGCTGCGATATTTTTTTTATATGCTGTGACATCACGGCGGTTCCACATGGCACAGCGCATTTCGGGGAGCACTTGCTGTGACAACGGCGTCGTGTGGACGAGGATGGGGTCATGGTCCTGAATCCCGGCGACACCGGAGAAGTCAGGTACCTGGGGCCCTGATGTCTTATAGAGGGCCTGGAACAGCCGGGACCCATAGGCTCTGTCAATATAGCTCTTGGTGCCCCCATACCGACGTACTCTGGTGTAGGGGACAGAATCGTGGTGCGGGGTTAAGAGGTCAACCAGGGTGCCGGCGCGCTCCTTTGCCACTAGCCAAGGCCACATGGGCGCTCGGACGGCTGTAGTGTGGCTGGGGCGAGTTACGGCGTTATAGTCTCCTAGTATGATGGCACACTCCTGGGATAATCCCGCAAGGGCCTTTTCACACAGGAGCCTGGCGGCAGCCGTGTGTGGCCCATAGTACGAGGCGATGGACAGGGAGGGCATCGAGGGATCGCTGTGCAGTGATATGGAGGCAGAGATCAGCCTTCCAGGGATGTGAACGCGTATTGTCGGAGGAGCTGGTGCAATAGAAGTGTGTATGAGGAGGGCTACTCCTTCTTTAGACGTAGGGGAGCTAGCATGCAGATGGTATCCCCAGTACATCGCCACACGCTCGTGATCCCGCAACGTTGAGGTGGAGCTGGGCCGGAACTCTTGGAGGGAAAGGGTGTGGGGCAATGGCGTAAATCCGGATAGTATGTGACACAATCTGTTTGGCGTCACCTCCACGCCGCCGACATTGAGTGAACCGAATGTCAGTGTGTCATATGTGAGTGTGCGTGCGTGTGGTGTGTGTGGTGTGCCCAAGGGCTGGTGCATACTTGATGGATCATCAGAGCCGGGGCTGAAGCATCCATTCAGTGGGGTGCAGGGTGGGACTCCCTGATGTTGTTTGGAAATGGAGCAGACCGGCGCAGCAAAATTGTAGCAACTGGAGCCCTCCTTCACTTGGGTTTGGGCTCAGGCTCATGCTTAAGATCATGCCTGGGGCCTTCAGAGGCAAATGTATAAACAAAATCAGACTGGCGAGTGCTGTTCCTGTTGCGCGACGGACGCACTGAACTCCTGGGCAGTTCGTCAGGTCCACTGTCAGGACATCTGTCGACAACTGTCGGTTGGGGGTTAGTTTCGGTGGGAGGTTCGTTCACAGCAATGGGGGAAACTTGGCTCTCACAGACCTGAGTGAGAGGCATGTCGTTCCTCAGGGTCGAAGCGAAACCCTGCTGCAGGCGCTGGCGCAAAATGTACGGGCGCTGGCGCATTCACAGACACATTCACGGGCACATTCACGGGCACATTGCTTGGCACATTGGGATAAAAATTCGGGAAAAAAACTGGAAGGGCCACTGAAAGGGCCACTGGAAAGCTGTAACCACCCATACCCAAAGGGAACGGATGGAGCAAGGGGTACACAGGCTGGGCGACAGGGAGCGCGTTCGGATTAACGGTCGGCACTTGGGGCAGAACCATATTCGGCATCGTATTCGGAATCGTGTTCGGCGCCACCGGCGCAGCTGCATTGGAGGAAGTCGGCTCGTCGGGCAGCAGAGGGTAAGCCTTGGGTTCGAACTTGCAGTCGGTTGCCAAATGCACATTGCCTGCTATCGCGTCAGCCACCTTTCGCTGTGTCTCCTTCGAGACATTGTTGTAGATCGGCGGAGTCCTCTCATTCACGCCAATACACTTGGCAAGAGCTGCTGTACACACGGCAGCATTGCTTTGAACGCGGGAGATTGCAGCCTGTCGCCCAAGGGGCCTTTGTCGTCACAGGCCTTCCGAGAACCTTTGAGGCAAACGGACCGATTTGCTGCCGCACATTTCCAGCTTTCGCAGCACTTTCCAGCAGCTGGCCGTCGTCGCCCACTTCACGAAACATTCAGTTGTACGGCACTCCAGTGGGCGCAGCGCGCAGGTCGTCAAGCTGATTCTACGGAGCTTCGATGATGCACAATCGTTTGTCCGGCCCAGCCACCAACAGCTGATTGAGGAACGGCAGGTCCGAATTCGCAAGACTGGGCATGCGTTGCTTGATTTCGGGGAAGTTCGGCTCACACTGACCACTGCGAAGGTTCTGCTCGGATCCAATAGTCTCCTTTGTCAAAATGCAGGCGGTCACACATGTCAACCCGGATCGGCTCAGTGTGATTATCAGTCGCATCAGCTGCCTGGCACCCGGCGAATTCCAATCAGTGCTGCCGCACAACTTGATCAGCTCCTCATCTGTTACTGGTGGCTCTCTCCGTGCCTTGTTCTGTTGCAAGTACCATAACCTGTAGCGTCGCATTGCATCTTTCATCATCGTCCAGTAGCGAGGCATCATGTACTCATTGTGCACGTGGAAACCAGAACTCGGGAATCTGCGGCAGTATACATGCATGAAAGCGTTCGTATACGTTACAAAACTCCTCGGACTGAGCGTGTACACCCTTGGTTTTTGCTTCTTCTCATTGGGGCTCTGGACTGCAATGGCATACTGCAAGCGGCGATCCATCAACTCCTGCTTGTCTGCTTCGGCATCCAAGAGAGCATGTGGACTGCCAACATAGCGCGCCCAATTGATGAACCAGTCGTCCACCGACGAAAACTCTGCTCCGTTGAGGTCCTTTGCAGCAGTGAAGGCCTTGCAACATTTCAAAGCGTTCATGTAACTCACACACTCTTCACCTTGTGGATCGGCTGGTGCATCGTCAAACAAATCTCCCATGAACTGTGGTCCTGCGGGCGCTTCTTGGTACAAACCTTCCAGCGCTTCCTCCTCTAACATCGGTGTGACATTGTCGAGCCAGACATGGATAGGTGGCGGGCCCTGTGCATTGAGCTTCAGTATCTTGGTTTGGGCCTTTGACTTGCCACAAAGCGCCACAAAGCCTGAATTGGCAAAAGGAAAAGTAAAAATACCAAAAGCAATAAGACCCCTATCACATTTAGGCAATATCCGCGGCCTGTGGTAGATTGCGCGCTCCAAGGTGCCGGCCTATCGGCCGTCACATTGGGCGCGCAATCTACCACAGGCCGCGGATATTGGATATAAAATGTAATCCTACCATCATTAAAATTCGGATTTTTCCAAATTTGGCCAATCATGGATGTAGACATAGGATTTCACCGCAACATTTGCATGGGCGCGGTAGTTCCGCACCCAATCAAGCACACCATGCCATCACCATGCCCAGTTCATTAATAACAAAGTAACATGTTTCGTATTGTCCACGATATTGACCGTCGATTTTTACGTTGATCTTTTTCGCCACTTTGTACGTGTGGTCCGCCAACAATTTTGCCGCACTGATTTGCGCGTGGCAATTGTCCCAAAATCCGTTGTTCGATTCGAAGTATCGATACAACATGTCAATGAGCAAATTTGTTCCCGGCGGTGCACCCCAATCGGCATACGTCATGGGGTCTTGCAACGTGTTCAACACAAATTTAAAATTTGTGTTGTACATCGCCGAGATCATGTTTGCTGTTGTCCTTGTCGGCACACCTCGCACTAGGTCTTCCAGAACCATACTAAATAAAGTGACGTCTGCGCCACTATTGGGGGTTAGGATGAATGGAAACCCATCCACCACCTCTTGAGGCCATTGATCCCAGATGTTACATACAGTAAATGTCTTGGTAGATGCCGATGTGCTGCATGTAGGACAGCTATAGCGAGGGTGAAGCAAAGCGCAGTTTTCACTTGCCATGCAAACCACATGCTTTGACCACCCGTGTTCTTTTGCAGGGCCACGGCAATCAGGACGTACGGGCCTCCAATTATACATTTGCTCCGGGTGCCATACGTAATAGGCAGGTGCTCCACGAGGTCGATTGGTAATTAGCACACCAATCTCGCCAATAGTGCGTCCATGCATTTCACGGACGAAATGGGAGCATTTCAGATCAAAGCGTTTGGGATTGGAGTGTGTGCCCAAACATAAGGAACACACAAGTAGCAAAATCAGTAGGCGAATATTCATTCGGAGCTGTGACAGAAAAAGGAAAAAAATCAAAACAGAAATTCAAATTGGTCTAGAAATTCAAAATTCGAATTTGTCAGCGCTGGTACATACGGGAGCGATGGTATATACTGTGGTATATACTGTGGTATATACTGCGGCGCCGATGGTATATACTGTGGTATATACTGCTGCGGCGGCTGGTATATACCGCGGTATATACTGCGGTATATACTGGTATATCGGTATATACCGCTCATATATACCGGTATTTACGCAAGCGGCAATCATCCCACTTTTTGGCGATTTTCTTTTGCGCACGGCGGTCAGGAATCTGAAACTCGCCTACGCGGCAGTTGTCAACAGTTGATCTGCGGCTCCAGCTCCAGCGACAGCATAATTTTGTTGAAAATATGAGAAAACACTAAAAACTACAGTACTACTGTGTAGAGTCTGATATTGCCCTTCCGAAGATGCATGACTTTGAATTTTGGGAAAGAACAGCTGCTAAAATCATAGGTGAGGGGATACACCTTATTCGACGCGGGTTTATGTCCTCCTTCCAAATTGCCCTTGACCTTGGACAACGGGCGCAGACAGCCCGTGGGCAAACATTAAGGGGGAGATGGGGTTTGGTGCCATGATTGCGAAAAAGAGGGTTAGTAGTCCTAAAAGTGATTACTCCGAAAATTGTATCTCCAGTTCCCAAAGGAGATGTTCCTTTTGCCACATTAGTTCCTGTCCGAAGGACAAGGAAACCATTTTTAACACTTCGGCCCTTGGTGCACACGAAAAGAGAAAGATATGGCCAAAATGCCAATATTGGGACATATATACCCATGGGACATGAGATCCCATATAATATGGCATATACCTAACACGAAAGACCCGTAGTAAGTGATTACAAACATACTTACTATTGGTCAAGTCCTCCCGTGGATCCCAAGTCAATCATGCAAGTAAGAAAAAGTCACTGCCAAATCTTTCTCCGAGGGCTTGATCCAGGCCAAGCCCCCTTTAAAACCCTTTTGTTGATGCTAAGACTAAGTTAAGTATTTTTATCACTCTTTTGAAGCCTAAACTACACTTTCTCGAAGTAAGTAGGGTTGTAACCCTACCCCCCCATGAAGTTCATCCCTACCACTCAACTGAGCGGAGGTACCTTCCTTCATGGAGGATATACAGAACTAAAATAGGCATTTCATGCTTTAGGCCTTGGAGGTTAAGCCTAGTGCTCTCCGACCCCAAGACCCCTATACTCAATTGTTTCTACCACTTATTGTGGTTCTACCTTTTAACTGCTTCTGAATTCAGTTGCTTGGCCAAGTCATCTTCTGTGTCTGGCCTGACACCCATGCCCCACATTCCTAACCAGCACCATTTCACCCAAAAGAGTGCACATGAAGTGCCTGATGCTATCTTGAAGGCTAGAGTCAGTCCAGTTTTCATATAAAATCTTTTGTATTATCCATTTGTGATTTAATCTTTGTGTTTATACCTGCTTTGTCTATCTGCAGCCCTTCTGTGTTACACTGGATTTCAAAACTATTCATTGATTCGATCCACATCCTGTTCTTGCTCTACTTGCTGCTTTGGTTTGGGTTTTCAACTTCAAAACCTGCAGGATTTCATCATAATATCTAGGGCACTAATCAAGGACATCTTTCCGGTAGCAGAGACAGTCCCTTGTGACCTTTGGAACCGACCCTGAGAAGATGTGCAGCACACAAAGCTCAACAACACGTTCATAATGTCCACGCCGAGCGTCAGGACCTGGCCCATAAGAACTGTCCAAGTACAAATGAGCAGCATGGCCCACCCTATGACTGAACCACCTTACCGAGCTCCACATCTCAGTGTCGCATCTGGGTCTCAAGGAGATCCGGATCGCAGAAGGGCAGAGGAAAATACAATCCTTACCACCGAGGCCTTAGCGGCCCACGGTGGAGACAGCCTGCATCATCTCTGCAGGCGCGTAGCAGCCTCAGTCTCCCGATCTGCCTGTCCGGCATCATCCTCAACAGCGATTGGAGGCCCTGAGGAATACGAGGAACTGAGGAAGAAAATGGATGAATACATCCTCCATGAGGAGTACTACAAATCCAAGGTGGAGAAGACGGGGAGGAGCCATTGGCAGTACACGGATCGAGACCACGTACAGACCTAGGGTCCTACACGCACTGTGACCCGTCGTCCGACAGGGCCGAGACAGCATCCCTGCCAAGACGACCGAGACCCGAGTATCCAAGAGCATGTTGTCCAACCCCAAGGTCTCCCGAAGTAGGCCCGACTCGAGTTGAGGGACAACATCATCCAAGGCCAACCTACGGTGCCCTGGATCATACGGCCGAACTGCTGGCCGAACTTCTGTCTGGATCAGAAGATCCAGATGTGACGGCCCTATCGGAGGCCGTTAGGGGCGAAACTGGGTATTGCAGAACCCTTACCCAAGCCAGAGTTGTCCTCCCCCTCCCCCGGACTGAGTACCCTGGCCGATGATCTTAAGAGATCAAGGGTCTCAAGGCTGTTGCCTAGGGTCACCTGCCCCTGCGCCTTTCACCCCCGTGCCAGGACGGTCCCTGTCGCTGAACTACAGGACGTGCCTGTGACAGAGACTGAGAAAGGTGGGCTATCAGCCCTGGCACCTCTTGCTGGCATATCACCTTCTGGCCTAACTCCGGGGGGTGGGAAGACGGGCAGACCTATTGCGCAGGCGAAGATCCAGCTGGAAGTGCCGGAGTTCGACGCCAAAAATCTGCCCCATTGGGCAGAAGAATTTGCTGAGTTTCTTTTGCTGACTGGCCAATCCCATGTGGATGTGGCCACCAAATGCTCACTGCTGAAACGCTCTTGCAAAAAGAAATTTCTGCATAAACAGGTGATACAGATTGTGAAAACCTGTTCCACCTGGGCAGAGGTACTCCAGAGGTTGGAGAAAACGTTCCCAGTCTATGAGACTGACCTCAGTGTGCGCACACAGATAGAGGAGCTACCTATGCTCCCTGATTTTCCTTCCGCTGCGCGAATCTCTGAATACGTCTGCAACTTGAAGTATCTGTTTTCGCGGATGAACGTGGGCTCCTATGGAGCCACTGAGCCCCACCAGTGGCTCATGAGTAGGATCCCCCAACGTACGTGGGATGATTGCCGCTCTACCTCGGAGAGGAAGAGTCGGACCCACTGGTACGATGAACTGGTGGACCTCCTGATTGAGCTAGCTCTTGAGAAAGAGAATGACTCCCACATGGAGAAATTCCTCAAGAAGCATTTGGGTCGAGGGGTTAACCCTACCCCTGAACGTGGCAAAGGGAAAGGGCCTAAAAATCCCAGACGCCAGAAGACCGAAACACCCACCAAAAACCCTCAGAATGGGGATAAAGGTGGTAAAGGAGGTGGCAAGAGGGGTGGCAAAAATGGACCCCCTAACCCCCAACGGCGCTCATCAGCGCCCGTTGCTACACCCCCTCCTGCTGCTACACCCCCTCCTGCCGCAGGTGATCCCAAGAAGCGCCCCCAGGGGGATAACGCTACCCCTGAGGAGAATAACTCCAAGAAGAGGCGCTTGGCCTGGATGGCCAGGTCCCTCATAGCTGGAGGGGTGGATGTGAAGTTCCCTGACGAGGAGCAGGGGGGCGGCTCCGAAGAGGAGGACTTGGTTTTCTGGATCCTCGTGAAAATCAGGGATCAAGTTATTCGAGCAGTGCTTGACACCGGTGCAACACTTTCCATAGTGGCCCGGCGCCTGCTAAAGACTTTCAAGAAAACTAAGACCGTGGCCATAAGAGTAGGGGATGGGCGTACCATCCATTCCTTGGGGGGGGTCGATGTGACTATATGCCTGGGCGACGAAACCGTGACCCAACACTGCAGAATGCTGGACACCGACGCATTTGACATCGTCATTGGTACAGACTTCCTGCGAAGAAACCCCGAGGTAAAAATGTTCTCTCTTCATTCTTTGCACTGTGAATTTGGCAGTGGGCTGTTCTCCGTACCTTTGGAGCTGTCAGGACGAAAAGAGTCTAGACTGCGCTACGCATCCAAGACTAACTATTGTACTGAAAACTACCAATTGGCCCGTCACGTTCTTGAAAATGGACTGGCGGCCCTTCAGGTAAACCCGGATGAGATCCAGGTGGAATTGTTTGCGAGCCAACAACAGCACATCATGCAGTTGTACTGCTCGAAACAACTAAACAATGCTTTCCGTTTCTTCTGGAAAGCAATGGGCCTAGCGTATGCTAACCCTCCCTTCTCCCTGCTCGCGAAGTTCTAACCAAAATCGCTTATGAGGGAGGAAGGATTGTTATGTGCACCCCTGACTGGGGCTGCTCTGGTGAACATGCTTACTGGCGCTGTATGCTAGATCGAATGACCGTGGGAAGAGTGCAACTTCCTGACGGCCCCATCTATGTGCCTGAGGACTCAGACACAGCTATGCAGGCCCCTGAGTGGGCCAGTTTCCTGTCCATGGTCGATGGATCTCTCAATCCTGTACCCCTGTGTGACCTAGACCAGGTGCTACTGAAACAGGTCATGGCCGAAAATCGTGGCCTGACCCTTTCTGATATCAAAAATCAATCTGCTAAGCACCTATCTGCCACACTTACAGGGTGTGAGTCTCCCGATGGCTATCTGAAACCTGCAGCTGTAGAAGAGGATGCTGACGACCAGCTGTCTGAGATCGCCAGCACTATCCCTCCTGTTGATCCCAGCTGTGTTGACCTAAAACATAGTGCTTTCCTAGCCCAGCTGTTGCTAGAGGAGGTAGATCTAGAGTCAACCTCTGAGCCCGCTTCCCCTGTTGGGAAGCCAGTGCTACACATGCAGCCTATGCACACAGGTGAACCCGTGGCCCAGAGTGCTGATGCTCTGGCGCGGCCTGCTTCTAATAACATGCCATTGTCTGAGCATGACACTCAGGAACTCCGACGGCTGTTGTACCTGAAGGCTGAAGATATTGAGCGCCAAGAGCGGCTGCAATACCCCAGACAGACCTCGAAATCCTCCATCTGGTCTGAAGAGGACGATGATTCCTATACGCTGGCTGATCCTGAGATATCGCTAGTGTATTCTCTGCACTATAGGCAGCAATGTTCCCCTGAGTGGGACGATGGTTCTGTGCCTGCCGAGACTGCTGATCGGCAGAAAGAGAAAGAACATGGAAAGAGCAAACTCCATGCTGAGGAGGATTTCCTGCAGAAACTCGAGAGTCTTAACCTTGAACCCCGACTGAAGAAACTGCTGATAACCTGTGAGGAGGTGTTTGGCGCCTTGCCGCCGCCCCTCTCTTGTAAAAAGCTGGTCCAGATGGACCTGAAACTGAAACTTGAATTTGAAAAGACGCGGGTGAGGCGTCGTCCGTACGCCGCTCCACAGGAACAGGTTGAAGAAATCGAGCGCCAGATCCAGGATTTCATTGATGCTGGCCTCGTTGAAGAATATAAGAAGGGAGACTACCCCCATCACTGCAGTCACTGTTTCCTGGTTGCCAAACCGGGGTCGACTGCCCTATGACTGGGTGTAGACTATGGTGAGGTCAACAAGAAAACCCAGAACCTCTCAGGGAGTATTCCTACCATGGAAAATACCCTGGAGCGCATTGCCAAAATGCAGGTACAAGACCAAGATGGACAAACACTCTGGTTTCTGGCAGGTGGACCTAACCGCCGCAGCTCAGGAGCTGCTCGCTTTTATAACCCCCAAGGGTCGTGTCTTTAAGTGGAAGGTCATGCCTTTCGGGGTGGCCAATGCCCCAGCGCTCTTCCAGGAGCTAATGAACAAAATTTTGTACATACTCAAAGGCAGTCCTCTAGTACAGGAGTTGATTTCTCGGGGTGCAGAAATGGAGGCCCACATCGACGACGTGATTTTGGGTACTAATACCCAAGAGGACAATGTCACTCTCCTCCGTGAATTTTTCATTGTTTGGCAAGAAAACCATCTCCGAATCAAACTCGAAAAATGTGAGTTTATGAAAGAGGAGATGGAATATTTGGGTTTTGACGTGGGGTATGGTTAGTGGAAACGGGCCGCGTCTAAGATGCAGCCCCTACAGGATATGAAGATTCGCGATGACCCTAAGAAGGGTCTACACGACGTGAGGAGTTTTGTGGGCGCCTGTAATTTCTATCGGCGCCACATCCACAATTTTACTTACTCCTCTGCCCCCCTCACTGACCTAATCAAGAAGGCTACTCCCTGGAGGTGGACTGCCAGAGAGGAAGAGTGTTTCCAGGAGTTGAAGAAGGGAATTGCCTCCTCGAACTGCCTGGGAGTACCCCGCCCTAAGGGCGAGCTAGTCCTGATCACTGATGCGAGTGATGTAGGGGGGGGGGGTACGATCTACGAATGGCAGGAGCTTAACCCCGCTGAACTAACCCACTGCCATTTTTGTACTAGTGGACTGAACCGTGATGGTTCGTTGAAACATGACTCTCCTACCAGTGAGTGGCGGCTGGTGCCACTGGGACATTGGAATTGGAAGTGGAACCAGGCGGGTTACAATTACAGCACCTATGACCAGGAACTCCTGGCCGGTATGTTGGTTCTCTCGTCACAATCCCGACTTATAGGTGAGAGCTCTGAGGCGCTCGCCAGAGAGGCCTTCCAGCGTATGGATGTCCAGCTTGACCTGTCCATGCGCACTGCTGGTATCCTGGAGGGTTGGAGTCTAACCGACTATCAGTCAGAGTATAAAGAAATACCCCAAACCCTCAGCACTGGTCTCGAACCCCGTGTCATTGACGGGCACCAGTGGTATAAAAACAATCAGTACCTCTTCTACGAGGACCGAACTGTGGTGCCTGAGGCACGACTGGATGGGTGCCTACAGTGGTCCCATCTCAGTTCTGGTCACACTGGTGCTAATCGCTCAGTGGACCTCTTCCGTGAGTGTTTCTACTCTAGTCTAACCCTGACTGAACTGAGGTCGCGTATGCGGACCATTGTGGATGCTTGTGGCTGTCATGCCAGCAAGCAGAGCGATAGTAGGGATAGGGGCCTGATCTCCAGCTTACCCATACCCTATTGTGCTAACTCCCTGCTCTACGTGGATTTCATCCATGGCCTACCACGCTTCGGCGGCTATGATAGTTGCCTAGTTGTCACCTGTGGCCTATCTCGCTTCACCCGTGTGTTCCCTTGCAATAAGAAAATCACAGGTGAGCAGACTGTGAAACTGTTGGTCGAACAATGGTTCGAACCCTATGGGGCACCTAAGGAGGTGCACTCTGATGAGGATGTACGCATCCGCAGTGACACTGGGTGGTACAAACGAGTACTAAATGCCCTCAACGTGGAGGTAACCACAGCTGTGCCCTATACCCACACGTCTAACCCTCTCTGTGAGAGACAGAACCGTGTGGTGGAGCAAAACTTAAGAATCCTGATGAAACAGGAGCGTATCAAAGACTGGGTACGCCTAGTGCCCTGGGCAGTGCTGACCATGAACTCACAGCGGGGCTCTTCTACGGGTTTCACCCCCCACGAACTGTTCCACGGAGGACGACCTGCTTGGTTCTTCAAAGCCCCCTTTCCTGAGGACTTCAAGAGCCCTGTGGGAGATTGGCTGGAACACAAGCAGTCTCTGGCTAACCAGGCTGGGACTATCCTGAGACACATTCGTGACCGTGAACTGAGCCGACAGAACCGCCTACGGCGACCTGCCAGCTTCAAGGTTGGTGACCTTGTTTTCGCCCTCCTGGCCCCGTAACTGCCTACAGGAGCCTTATTTTGGACCCTATCGTATCATCAGGATAGATGGATCCAGGATCCATGTCAGGTGCAGTCCACGTCTAGGTGGTGAACTGCTGTGTGCACCTAAACAGTTGAGGCACTATCACTCCCCTGACGATTTGTCTCCGGATGAGTGGCGCTTCAGCGACAGTGAGGTCGAGCGTATAGACCCAGAGAACGCTGCCAGTCTAGAGGAGGCAGACGAACTCGAGGAGATGACTGCCGATGAGATGGCAGCTGATGGTTACTACGTGGTTGCAGGTATTGCTCGCCACGAGTATAAACAGCGCTGGAAATTCTTAACCCTGTGGGATGGCTATGGGTTATCTGAGGCAACCTGGGAACCTATGTCAGCCTTCATACAACCAGACGGGAGTATCCACCCGATCTGCGGCACCTACCTGGGTGAGAACAATGAGGGGCAGCTCCTAACCCGTGCTGAGACTATGTCCCAGCGTAAAAAGCGAAACTAATTTCCCTGTGTCAGTCTACTGACAGGTGCAGTGAGCACTCTTCTGCAGACGTGCCTGTGTATGGGTGTAAGAGCAGTTGTCACAGTTGCCCCGCATTGCATCGCAGGACAGGACCGTTAGCTCCCCGTGACTACCACTCCCTGGCCGCAGGCCATTGGCGTTTCACAGACTACTGCTTACTGAGCACTGCACTGACCCTGTCTGTGCCCTGCAGACCCATGCCTATGGTTTGCAGCGTGGGCCAGGTGGCTGCTTATCAGGATTGCAGCCACCCAGCGAGTGTATGCCTTGTTGACCATGTTTTGCATGGGGACTGCCCTGACGTAATGACCTTGGGGAGCCAACGAATAACGGTGGCTTACTACACCAGGGGGGAATGACAAGCAAGGTGTTATGAGGCAAGGTGTGTCTCCCCTCTTTGGGGACATGCGAGCCCACAGTTAGGACCCCTGACTGGTCCAGACCCATGGGGTTCTACCCTTCATTACAGGGTTTACCATACCCCTATGTGTGCTATGTATGTCTGTGTGTGTCTCATGTCTCTCCCCGGCGTGGCTCCCAACTCAATGGGCCTCGCTGATGTCGGACGGAAGGTCCTAGTCAGTTCAGTACCACTCCTATCGCGCCCAATTTCTGTGCTGACGCCTATTCTTGGGGGAAGACGGCAAAAGCCCTACCTACTAGAGGGGAGAGGTGGCCAAGTGTGCTAAGGGCATACAAAACGACCATTTTTGCTGAGGGCCAAAAGCTAACGCACTCCCCTGCCCACGTGGAAAAGCACGCGGGACAGGAGACACCACTACACTACACTCACTAACGCCAGCACCAGCCTCCGAAGGCAGGGTGAGCACTCATCACCTGCACTCAACTCCAGCCAGGCCTGCTGACCCTAACCCCTACACACGCTACTTGGTGTTGCTGTCAATGAAGTCTCGGGTCCTAATGACCCTCCTGTGAAGGAGACAAGAAAACACAGCGCTGCTAAGCAACTCTTGCCTAACAGGGACGTCACAACACGTTTCCCTGCTAGGGCTTGGAGGGAAGGGGTGCTCTTGTTGCGTGCACAGCGCGGATGTCGATGGAGTCGAACTGCCCTCGCCACTCCTGGCTGAGGCGCAGTCACCTAGGATTTTATGGGGTCCAAAAATCCCAAAACCAGCTACAGGCAGAAAATGCTACTTTTTTGGTCAAATTATACCATAAAGAGCTTATTTTCCGGTGTTAGCCTCCCACCCACTCTCCAAATTGGAAATTTTCCAGCCCCTATATCGACAATGCAGACTTGATTCCATCTGAAATTGGCCGTATGCGAGAAATATGACATTCACCACCTAGTTGCGAATAGCAGCTTTTGTATAGCTCAAACCATACATGTTTGTTTTTGTGCAAAAAATACGGTTTTGGTGATTGTGGCTCGAAAACCCAGGATAAGATGCCCCAAAACCTTGAGAAACACGTTTTTCTGAGTCCAGCACCCTCAAAATAGGGTATGGGGCCCTACAACTGACCACTCATGCCCCAAAAATGCTGTTTTAGGCCAAAAAATTGGCATTCTTTGGGCAAAAAATGCGGTTTTTTGGTGAAGGTGGCTCCGAAGTCCTTGATCATTTGCTCCGAAACCCTGCAAAACACGCTTTGTTGAGTCCAGCATCCTCAAAATAGGGTATGGGGCCCTTCATCTGACTATTGAGGCCCCAAAAACACAGTTTTAGGCCAAAAAATGGCATTTTGTTTGCCATAAAATGCGGTTTTTTGGTGATGGCCGCCCTGACACCCTGGATCATCTGCTTCAAAACCTTGTAGAACATGCCTTATTGAGTGCAGCACCCTCAAAATAGGGTATGGGACCCTACAACTGACCACTCAGGCCCCAAAAACACCGTTTTAGGCCAAAAATGGCATTTTTTGGCCATTTTTCTGGCAAAAAATGCGGGTTTTTGGTGATGACGGCTCCAAAACAATCAATAAATTGCTCCGAAACCTTGCAAAACACGCCTCTTTGAGTCCAGAACCCTCCAAAAAGGGTGGGGGGCCCTACAACTGACCACTCAGGCCCCAAAAACACTGTTTCAGGCCAAAAATTGGCTTTTTTGGCAATTTTGGGCACAAAATGCCGTTTTTGTGGTGATGGCGGCCCCAAAACAATCGATATATTGCTCCAAAACCTTGCAAAATACGTTTTCTTTGAGTCCAGCAGCCTCAAAATAGGGTGGGGGGCCCTACATCCGACCACTCAGGCCCCAAAAACACTGTTTTACGCCAAAAAATGTCCACATGCCGGACACCCTCAACTTCATCAAGCCCCATCAAGACCTCCTCGGGAGGGTACTCCTCGCTAGTTCCATCCGCAAATTTCACCAAGATCTTTCCATTTTTCTGTTTGCCTGCCACCTTCCCCTTCTACGTGAGCGCATACAAGCTGCGTTTGTATGGGTCGTAAGGTGTGTCCTTCTCCCTTAAATGACCCACCATGGGGTAACAAAACGCCCCAATAGTAACAACTTGCCGGGCCGCTGTGTTTTATTCGGGTCCACATGATCTGCCTGTTTTAAGAGGTCACTGAGTGTGTATTTCCGACACTGTGCCTCTGATAGGAAGTACGAGTCTGCAATAGGCATGATTGTAGTATCTTCACTAAGGAGACATGTCGTCCGCGTGCAAAGGAACCACTGAAAATTGTTACTGTTACCATGCATTGACACACTGCACCAAACAGAAGCAAGCACAAATGAGTTCAAAGATCAACATATTGTGGCATGTGCATACGTACCTGGGTAGAGTTATTATCTTTCCGCCCGGGTTGCAGTTCATGGGCACCAACCGTTCCTCCGCCCAAAATGCCAGCTTCAAACCTTGAACCTCCAGAAGCACTTGCAATGCGATACGACATTTCCAACAGGGTTTACTCCGCCGCATGCTAACCACGTCCTTGACGTCCTGGTGAGTGTGTTCACCACCTTCGGTTGACAGCACCTAGGGAGCGTAGAGAAGGTATAATAGGTATAACGTATCATAGGTTGCCTATTGCCGCAACGGATAGACGGAGTCTACAATTATGCTAACAACCTGTAGATTGCCGTGCCTCAACAAGCGTGCTTGATAATGAGCCAAGAAATAATGGCATTGCACAGTCAACCGCTCTTCCGGAAGATGCAATACCGAGAATAGCTCGTGCAATCGCCGGCAATCACGGTCTCGTGCCTTGACACGTTTTGGTGCCGTGGTGATTAACTGTGGGGCAAGTCTCCTCAATTCACATAGGTAGAACTGTAGCGGCTCCTGTTGAACGGACCTACGTTGCGGAGTGACGAAAGTAACCTCCAGCCCATCAGCCTGTTTTGGCAGTAGTTCATGGACCTCTTGCCAAAACACGGGATTTCTCAACAAATCCGAAATGACAAAACATCGCGGCTTCCATCGATTTGGATGGCTGCCTGGCCCACGCTCTAGTGGTGGCACATACGGCGACTCTTTGGTGTGCTTCTTGCATATCGCTCTGAATTCTTGTATCATTCCCGCGGGCACTAGCCCGGGGTGCTTGGCATGTTGGTCTTGTAACCAAAGATCTATGCCATGTAAGCCCATATTGATGACAACCTCCTTTGTACAATGTGACACATCGTACCCCACATCAAGGTCCGACTCAAAGATCTCCAAGTAGTCCGCTAGGGGGGCCGGAAAGAAACTCAAGGGCCGCTCTGGTTGAGGGTCGTACCCCAAGAGTTTCCAGTCTTCCCTGGGCACCGGACACACACATGCATTGGCATGTGCCGGTTGCTCCAATGTAAGTAGCTCTCCCAAAAAACCCCAATCGGGGTAATGTACAATGCGGCAACGATGTCCATCCAGTTCGCCATCCCTTGCTGCCTTTAAGACTTCTACGAGTCCCAAACAGTCTATCCGTAGGTGCAACTGATTGGCATTCTCCTTCCCAATGTACTGCCCAACCCGCAGTATCGAATCCAATTGATGGGGCCGGCGTGTAAAGGGCAAAATTAGGCAAATGCTCACACAGCCGAGCGGCTCAAAGGCATCAACCTTCGCCCTGTCAATAGACACACCAAGGTAGATGCAATCGATCTCGGTTTGCTAACTGTAGGTACAAAGCGACAGCTCGCCATGAATCAAGCCGCGCGATTCGTGTCGACAAATGTACCCCACCTACGTTGTTCACCAATTCCTCTCTCAGCTTGGTGACTCTACCGCGATACGCACCAATGCTCTTCTCCTTGCAAACATCAATAAACTTTGCCCATGTCACTTTAGTTCGTACCATGGACAACAGATTTTCCACTACTTTCTCCGACGGCGGATTGCGTGATGCTCTTAGTCGTGTGACAATCTGAGGTTTACATTTTTGTTTCTTGATTTGATGCGTGAGGGTGCCTTCGGTTTTGCGTCCCAAGACATTCTGGCAGCTTGCAAGGTTCCTTTTTGTTTTTTCCGACAGGCAGTGCCAAGGGAGTGTGGGTCTGACCATAACAGCATTCGCAAACCTAATGATGGCGTATGTGCAAATACAGTTGTTTCGAGCCTTTCTTTGCACCCTGTGGTTCATGCTCTTGAGCACTAGGGACAAACTTGAACGACTTGTAATCACACGCACGGGCAACGATAGCACTACAATCGACATTTATGTGTTCAAAAGTGCAAATATAGCTGTTTTGGGCCTTGTGTTGCACCCTCCGCGCCATAACCTTGACTAAAGGGCATGCACGGTCACAAATTGTTGCTTACCAAGCCTCACATAGCACAAGGGACAAACTTCATCAATTTGAAATCACACGGATGCGCAAACATACCACTATAATCAACATTTATGTGTTCAAAAGTGCAAATATAGCTGTTTTGGGCCTTATTTTGCACCCTCCAGACCGCAAGCTTGAGTAAAGGGCATGCACGGTCACAAATTGTTGCTTGCCAAGCCTCACGTAGCACAGGGGACAAACTTCATGAATTTGAAATCACACGACTTGTAATCACACGCACGGGCAACGATAGCACTACAATCAACATTTAAGTGTTCAAAAGTGCAAATATAGCTGTTTTGGGCGTTTTTTGGCACCCTCCGAATTATTATGTTGGGTAAACGGCATGCACGGTCACAAATTGTTGCTTGCCAAGCCTCACGTAGCACTAGGGACACATTTCATCAATTTGAAATCACACGACACCGCGACCGTATCACTTTAATCAACATTTAAGTGTTCAAAAGTGCAAATATAGCTGTTTTGGGCGTTTCTTGGCACCCTCCGGATTATTATCTTGGGTATAGGGCATGCACGGGCACAAAAAATTGCTTGCCAAGCCTCACGTAGCACTAGGGACACATTTCATCAATTTGGAATCACACGACACCGCGACCGTATCACTTTAATCAACATTTAAGTGTTCAAAAGTGCAAATGTAGCTGTTTAGGGCGTTTTTTGGAACCCTCCGGATTATTATCTTGGGTAAAGGGCATGCACGGGCACAAATCATTGCTTGCCTAGCCTCGCAGGGCACTAGGGACGCACTCGATCAATTTGAAATCTAGTGACACCACAAGGACATCATTATAATCACCGTTTATGTCCCAAAAGTGGCAAAAATGGGCAAAAATGGCGGTATTTTGGGTTTGTCTCGACATCCGGTGATGCAATCGGCGCTATTTCAATACAGCAGCTAGATAACGTCGTGATTTACCGATTGCGCTATCTAAATCATGCCAGATGCGCACAGATTTGGCAGAAATCAAGAAAATCTCGGCAAAATGGGGTTGCGGCGGGACGTAAATCGCGATCGCGGCAGTTTTTGGACAGTTCAGTTACGGGATTCCGGTACCTCATAAAATCCTAGGTGTAAATTGATTGTGTGATCAGCGCCCCTGTTTAGCTGGGGCAGAAAAATGGGATGGCCGCCGAAGGTAGCTGCTGCGTGCACGAATCACCCTGTACCTCTCCAACCTGTACAACAGAGGCCAATGGACTGGGTTCAAGACTGAGGAACCAAGACACACTCCACGTATTATACGCTTCTTAGTGTGCCCTATAATACACTGTTCCTGAACCCAGTTGCAAGCAAGCAAGCCTAAGGACTTCGCCCGTTCCCTTATGGAACGTAGGGCAAAGCCCTGGGTAACCTGGCAAGGATTCATACCGCGTGCACAGCGCGTGGCCTACTGTCAAATCCCTTTAATGCATCGTCTGCACGCATGCAGGGAAGTGAAGCAAGAACATAACCACAATGACTCAACCAGGAGGTGAGCTCCTCCTCGGCTTACCTACCTTACTCACCATGCATCGTGTGAATGCCGAAGTGAAGCGAACACAAAACAAGCATAAGCATTTTAAGCAACCCTACTTTAGCGCTACAGCTACGCCTGAGCAAACAAACACGAGCAAGCACTTTCTTTACCTCCCTGTAAAGAGAGAACAAGGGTGAATTGGGGTACAGGGAAAGCGCCACAGCGTGTGAATGCCTCGATTGGGCACATGCATTGCAATAACAGCGCATATTCTAACCCTACGTGCGCGCTGCGCGCTGCATTCGCATCGCATACCTTTCATTCCTGTTTTGACCTGTGCAGAGCAAGGGAGAGGAGCACCTGAACCCCCAATGAACACAGCGTTGACAACCCTAACGTTTTAACGAAGCAACCAACACGAACGCAATGCATGCGTGTGAGATGGCAGTGGCATACCTGAGAGGTGGGTTGTCCACCTGGTCTGTGGTGTGGGTTGAGTTTGAATACCTTTCCCTAAAGTTTATGAAAATGTTGATGCAATTGTGCAAAAATTTCCTTTAGAACTTTAAAAACTACGGCTCATACCTTCTTTTTCAAAAGCCGTTTACGCTTGCGCAACATTGTCTTTGAAGTCCGCTTCCGTTGCGCTTGTCTGCGACTTCGAGTTTTGGTGTGAAAATGACGACTTCTCGCGTGCTTTCGTCAATTTTTAGCGATTTGACTTCTTAAATCGCTACACCTTTGGCTAAACCGCAGGAATCACTCCCTGTTGGTTACATTCTCTATTTTTTTCAGCTCCTGGAGATTTTTGTCCTCCATTGGGAGTATTGCTCCGCCCTGGCCCTTGGTCAGGACGTTTACTAAAATGCTGTTTATACAGCGATGACTGTCCGCAGTAGAGCGTTCGAGTGTACCCTAGTGGGCAACCATATGTACTCTAGGGAGGGAGTCCTGGGTTCGAACCCCACTACCCCCAAATTTTTACCAAACATTTTCGTCGCACGCTGCCGACTTTTGAGGAATGCCCCATCGAAGGAACATCATTCACAGTACATCACACTGTTTTTCGAGGGTACCTACAGTGTGATAGGCTTCTATGAACTGATGAGGATGTTTTTGGTACGTTTAATGCATTTTCTGAGGTAATTATGGGAATATTTGAGCCCTTTTCCTTGGTCCTACTAGCTTAGCTAACTAGTACTCCAGGGGGGAGTAAGAAAAAGTCACTGCCATGTCTTTCTTGGAGGGCTTGATCCAGGCCAAGCCCCCCTTAAAACCCTTTTGTTGATGCTAAGACTAACTTAACTATTTTTATCACTCTTTTGAAGCCTAAAGTACACTTTCTCAAAGTAACTAGGGTTGTAACCCTAGCCTCGCATGAAGTTCACCCCTACCACTCAACTGAGCGGAAGTACCCTCCTTCATGGAGGAGATACCAAAATAAAATATTCATTTCATGCTTTAGGCCTTGGAGGTTAAGCCTAGTGGTCTCCCACCCCAAGACCCCTATACTCAATTGTTTCTACCACTTATTGTGGTTCTACCTTTTAACTGTTTCTGAATTCAGTTGCTTGGCCAAGTCATTTTCTGTGTTGGCCTGACACCTATGCCCCACATTCCTAACCAGCACAATTTCACCCAAACGAGTGCACATGAAGTACTTGATGCTATCTTGGAGGCTAGAGTCAGTACAGCTTTCATATAAAATCTTTTGTATTATCCATTTGTGATTGAATCTTTGTGTTTATACCTGCTTTGTCTATCTGCAGCCCTTCTGTGTTACACTGGATTTCAAAACTATTCATTGATTCGATCCACATCCTGTTCTTGCTCTACTTGCTGCTTTGGTTTGGGTTTTCAACTTCAAAACCTGCAGGATTGCATCAAAATATCTAGGGCACTAATCAAGGACATCTTTCTATGCATGCATATGGGCACGTGTGCAAAAGGCAGGTTAAGCGCGCGTGCCCACAAAGCAATATTAAATAAAATATTAGATAGGCTTCGAAAAATCAAACAAGCCATACACTATGTCCTTGGTGCTCTCTACTTCTCAAATTGTCTTGGTTTGAGGCCCATATGACCCTTGGGTTCAAGAGGGAGCCTTGCCCCCCCCCCAAAAAAAACGGCCATTTTTTCCCCAACAAAGGCCTAAAAATGCAAATTTTAGACCAAAGACAGTGTTTTCTGGGCTCGCGTGGTCAGTTCAAGGCCCACCCGCCCTATTTCGCAGGTCCTGAAGTCACAAAATCATGTGTTGCAGCATATGGAAGCCGGAAACTGGGTGTTTCACCCCCCCCCCCCGAAAATGGCCATTCTTTGCCCAAAAAAGGGCTACAAATGCCAATTTCTGGCCAAAATCAGTGCCTTCCGAGCTCGGGTGGTCAGTTCAAGCCCCTCCTGCCTATTTCGCAGGTTCTCGACCCAAAGAGACATGTGTTGCAGCATATGAGAGCCAGGAAATGCGTGTTTCAGCCCCGCCCCAAAAAATGGCCTTTTTGCCCCCAAATGGCCGAAAAATGCCATTTTTGGGCCAAAAACAGTGTTTTTCGGGCTCGGGTGGTCAGTTCAAGGCCCCCCCACCCTAGTTTCGCAGGTGCTCAACTCACAAAAAAATGTGTCGCAGCATATGGGAGCCAGAAAATGGGTGTTTCAGAGCCCCCCCCCCCAAAAAAAAGGCCATTTTGTGCCGAAAAAAAAGGCTAAAAATGTAGATTTTGGGCCAATAACAGTTTTTGTTTTGGGCTTGGGTGGCCAATTCAAGCCCCCTCCACCCGATGTTGCAGGTGCTGACTGCAAAACATCGTGTGTTGCAGGGTATGGAAGCCGGAACATGCGTGTTTCAGGGCCGCTTCCCCTCCCCAAAAAGGCCATTTTTGCCCAAAAATGGCCGAAAAATGCCATTTTATTTTTGGGCCAAAAACAGTGTTTTTTGGGCTTGGGTGGTCAGTTCTAGGCCCGCCCACCCTTCTTTGCAGGTGCTTGACTCAAACAAAACGTGTGTTGCAGGCTATGGCAGCCGAAGAATAGGTGTTTGAAGGCGACCCCCCACAAAAAGGGCCATTTTTTGCCCAACAATGGCGCAAAAATGCCAATTTTTTGGCCAAAAACAGTGTTTTTTGGGCTCGGGTGGTCATTTCAAAGCCCGTCCACCATATTTTGCAGTTGTTCAACTCAAACGAAATCCGTGTTGCAGGGTATGAGAGCCCAAAATTGCATGACTCAGGGCTGGCCCACCTAAAAAATGGTTTTATTTGCCCAAAAATGGCCTAAAAATGCCAATTTTGGGCCGGAAACAGTGTTTTTTGGGCACGGTTGGTCACTTCCCAGCCCCCCACCGTATTTCGCAGCTGCTAAACTCACAAAAAACATTTTTCCCAGTGTATGGGAGCAGGAAAATGGGTGTTTCATGGCCGCCCCACCGGAAAAATGCCCATTTTCGCCGAAAAATTGCCATTTTTTACCCAAAAATGGCGCAAAAATGCCAATGTTGGGCAGAAAACAGTAATCTTTTGGCTCGAGTAGTCAATTGGAGCCCTCCCTCACCCTTTTTTGCAGGTGCTAAACTCATTGAAACATGTGCTGCAGGGTATGAAAGCCGTAAAATGGGTGTTTCTAGGCCCCCTCCCAAAAAAAAGCCCATTTTTTACTCAAAAATGGCCTAAAAAGGCCAATTTTGGGTAACAAAAAACATTACTTTTTGGGCCCGGGTGCTCAGTTGCAGCTTCCCACCCCCTATTTTCGAGGTGCATGACTCAGAGAAACCTGTGCTGCAGGGTATGGGAGCCAGAAAATAGGTGTTTCAGGGCCAACCCAACCTGAAAAAGGCCATTATGTGTCAAAGAAAGACCTCAAATTGCCAATGTTGTTCAAAAATCTGTATGTTTGTATAGGTGTCGCAGCATTATTGCAATGGCATATAAGCCCAAAAACAAGTCACCCCGCCATTTTCCTAGTTTTTGAATTAAACTAACCCTTTTGCCTTTAAAAGCCTGTGTGGCCGTTTTGGCCAAACTTTTGGGAGGAAAAGTTGTCCTCTCAAGCGACCATGTTTTGGTACACATTGAATTGCGACGAGCCATCGTTGAGTTGGCTCAGAAATGAAAAATGGCTTAGGGCTATTGGTCTTGTGAGCATTTTGACAAGTCATATTTACGTTCATCCTCACAAGTACACAAGGTTAGCGTTTGCGCACGATTTTGACTTGGGTTTTTCGCACCCATATGCGTCCTAATATACCCCTATAAGCCGCCTTCCCTAAGGAAGCTATATGCCCATGTGAAAGGGGCATGCGAGGGAGGCAAAGGGGGAAGATGTAGAGTTCCCAACGAACTCATGGTCCATGAGAACAATGAGTTTGACGGAAAAGCTTGCGCGTCAGTTTCCTCTCAGACTCAACGGCGAAAAACTCCGGTTAGCGCACCAGATGGAAGTACATGAGAAACCCTACAGATTTATCCCTTAACTTCCGTTCCAGCATCAAAGGTACAGGAGAAAAAGTCAAAATAAAACCCGCCACGGGAACACGCCGCCAACATGCGTGCAGGTGACGACAGGCGACATTTTCACGGCGGCGAGAAATGGGGTCAGAATAATCGATTTTGATCGATTTCCCGCAAGATTTGATCATTAGATTGAAAATAGAAAAATGCCTGATCGATTTAATTGATTGGGAAGGTTAGGGACGGGATCAGTTTCATGCCATTTCCCAATGGGCTGGACGAAACATATCCCCACAAGCAGGGCTGAGAATAGGATTAGGTGACGGGGAAGGATAGACATTTGCCCTATGGCCCTCGGGGAACAGCAAGCAGCCAACGTGACAGCAAGCCAAAACCCTATGCAGCGGACCAGTGCAGATATCAAGGGCCGTGGATCAAGGCTTGGCTTGACAAGATCGCCACGAAAGCAAATCCTGGTCGGCCGCCGGAGAAGGCCGAATTTGCCTATTTTTGCATCCTGACCCGACGTGGTGACCCCGTGGCGGCAAGATGCCAGGGACTCGGGTGAAACCAAGTTGATTAGGGCCTCTAGGGAGTTTGTAATCGAAGGGTACCCCGTTGGTTGCTTCGCCTCTGCCCTCGTATGGCCCAGCCGAGGGTTCGATTTCTGACTTTTTTGAGCCATAGTCAGGATGGGATGAAACAGCCGATTTTCAGCGCCTAGCTCCCAGCGAATAACGGCGGGGCTATATCTCCAGCTCACAGAAAGGTTGGGACCTGCCGTCTAAGGTGCATCGGGCGGCGACCTTGGTATGGCCTTGAAGCATACTGGTTCCTGGAGACGCGCCCGTGGATGACCAGGAGACGTCCCCCTTGGCAGGGATCTAGGGTCCAGTTTGGGCAGGTCCGTGGGTTCGGTTTGAACCCGCGCACCTGCATACCACTGAGGAGGTGGAACCTAGTGATTGGATATGGTTGGAGACTGAGTGTCTATTGCCCTGAGGGGCCCTTACCCCTGTCCATGGCTAAAACCACCTCTGTACATACCCTGATGTGTTTTTGTACATATCTTTGTTTTGTTCGAGAGTGGCAAGGTTCCTAGAACGCTTTTTTCTATGAGGATGCCCCTACGAGCGCAGTGCTTTGCCTGCCTGCTTGCTTGCGTGTCCGCCGCGGCGTCCTGTGGCCAGGCCTTACCACGGGAACGCTTCTACCGCCGCTGAATACCCAATCCTAGCCTGCCACTCGAGGCCCAACGAGTATACCTACCCAGAGAACTTCGTCACCAACATCCCTTTGCATCTTCCGCACCAACAACCACAGCCACAGCCACAACCAAGCCCCATGGCCAGCCTCAAGTAGCCCAGCATGGCAATCATCCGCAGCATCATGCGGGGGCTGGAGTGGGACCGGGAGTACCGCCACTCCCGGCCCCAGGGGGAACCTGCCCCGCAGTACGTGGAGATCCGCGAGGATGTGAACCATCATCGCGAGATTGAAGCGGAGCTCCAAGCCCTCGGCTACGAGCACGTGTGGCAGCGGAAGCGGTGGCATGTCTGGTGTGACAGCTGATACGTCGCCGACTTCAGCCCCGACCTCCACCAAGAGGACCGGGCGGCTGAAAAGCTGAATGCCCCGAGCCGAGAGCCGCCACCCTGGGCGACTTCATGGAGGTCGTCCGAAGATTCAAGGCCAAGCCCGCCCGTCCACTGCATCGGAAGCGCTCAGGTCCAAGCAGCGACGTGCAGTCGTCCCACCGGGGAGCGCCACCCCGCCCAGGACCCTCCACCAGCAGCAGCAGCAGTGTGGCCCCACCCCTCGCTGCCCCTCAGCGAGACGAAGTGGTTCGCGCGCGCGAGCGCGTCTGCTGCGTGCTTTGCAACTTCCAGGCTGCCCAAGACCGGACCACGCAGCAGAACGCTACGGTGGACGGAGCTGTCCTGATCACCCAGGAGAAGGCCACCCACTGGGACGAGAACATGGCGATTGACGCCTCAGCCGTGGCCACAATCTCGGCCGCACTCACGTCCGCAGCCGCGCGTGAAGCGGCGGCTGACCGTGAGAGGCGTGGAGCGGAGGCAGCCGTGTTAAAAACGGTGGCCTTTTGCAGAGCCCGCACTGCCCAGGAGGTCGTGGCCAAAGAGGAGGCCGAGGTGGAGGTGTTGGAGCAAGCCCTAACCGAAAAGAGGGCACAAAAGGAGGCAGAGATGAAGGCCCAAGCGGACGCCGCAAAGCAGAAGGCCATCGAGACGGCGCGACGGAAGGTCGCCGAGGAGAAGGCGGAGACCAAGGCAGAGCTCAAGGTTCTGGAGGTGGCGAAGGCTCGGCTGCAGCAGCATCGGGAGCGGGAGCCCGCTTGTGCCCACTAGGAGGACGAGAGGTGTCCCGCAGAGGCGACCACGGCAGCCATGCAGGAGACTAAGAGGAAGATCCGCCGCGAGACCCCCCCCGAGGGTCCGGAGAGGACACTGTCCGGAGGTTCTTCGACAGAGACCCCACCTCCGGGATGTAGATCGACTTGGACGCGGAGGACTCTCAGAGCAGCGAGGACAGCAGCCCCGCCACCCGTCCCCGCCGCAACGGCAAGGGGAAGACCCCGGAGAGACCACGGAGGTCTGCCCAGAGGTATCCCCACGACTCCGACCGCTTCGTCACCTGCAGCAATGATGATGGACAAACCGCCGGCATCGCCATGAACCCACGGGCTGCAAGGTGGAAGTGCCCGGAGCCCGTGGCGGAGGAGGCCAGGAAACCCCTCCGAGCTCGGATGGAGAGGGTCCCCAATCTCCCTACCGCAGTAGGGAGAGCAACCCGAGCCAACCCCCGCCGAGATCCAGACCCCGATGGGGAGACATGGACACCGACGACGATATGGGATTCGGCCCGGGCGCCGACCCATCCGACAGCGGAGGACCCCCGGATGGTGGAGCACCCGGACCTCCGGGCAGAGGACCACCCGGAGGTTCGCCGGAAAGAGGACCACCTGGAGGACCCCCAAGCCGAGGGCCACCATGCAGGGGACCCCCCAATATACCACCGGAAGCGGACATCACCGAGGACATCTCGCAATGAATCGTGTACCTCAAGAGGAAGATCTAGAGCTTGGAGCGCGAGGCGCAGATAAACAAGATCAAGATCAGCAAGAGTGCCGCCGTCGCTGCCAAGGCCCAGAAGAAGCTGGATATCGCAAAGTTGGAGGCCGAAGAGCTGAGCGGCGTGGTCACCAAGCTCCAGAGGAGGCTTGACAGGCTGCAGGACCTGAGAAGCGACTGAAGCGACCGGCGGCCCCCTCTGGAGTCGGGCTCCGACGACAGCTGGGGACCTGGACCCGATCCAGGCAGGTCCCGTCGCCGTACTGAAGCCCTTGAGAGTGACCACGCGCCCTCAAGCCGTGGCGGCGCCCTACAGGGCGACCTCATGCACCCGCGGTGCAGCGGAGGGGAGGAGCTGGACAAATGGCTGAGTGCGGACTGCCGCAGACGCCCTGACCCCCTCCCAACCCCCGTCCAGCCCAAGCGGCCGAGGAACGCCCCGTAGCCAGCCCCATCGGCATATGGCCGCTACGGGGCGCTGCAGAATGAGGTGCCCGAAGGGGACATGGACTGGGACCTCGAGGGTCCCGTGGAGACGCCATGGAGGACTTTGGGATCAGCCCAGCCCAGGGATTGGCCAGCTGAAGCTGCAGCGAGGAGGAGGAGTACATGTAAGGCGTACGCCGAGGAGTCCTTGGAGAAGCGTACGTCGAGGAATTTCGGCGCAGCCGCTTGGACTTCGAGAAGGAGATGGACTCGGCAGCCGTGGGAACCCATGGGGGACGCCGGTGGGAACGTCGGTTGATCTCGCAACCGTCGTTCATGGTCTCTAAGGCTGCGGACGCTGCTGTGTGGGAAGACCTCAAAGACAACAGCCCCCCCATGTACGATGGGAAGCTGGACAATTAAGGGGTGGACTGTCACTGAAGACCTGGACCCCGCCGCGGCGGAGAAATATGTCTTCATACGGTTCAGATGGTGCCTACTCGAGGTGCTTCGAGAGCTGTACTTCCTTGCAGGCAAGGAGGGGAAGATCACGACCCTTAAGGAGGCCAAGAAGTGGCTCAACGAGCAAGAGCGGGTGGACGCCACGCAGGTTGCCGCCAAGAGGTCGAGAGCCATCCAGCTCCAGCATGATGGCCGGGAGATGCGCTTGCGGGATTGGCGAAACTTACGAGAACAATACGTCCTGCTCCGGCGAAACGTGGAGGACTGCAACGAGGGTGATGAGCAGTCCCGCCTGCTCAAACTCCTTCCGGACGCCTGGGTGAAGTGGGTCACGGAAGAGGATGCAAAGAGGGCCAAAAGCAACCACACCGTCAAGATGATGCTCGACAAGGAGCACCACAAGAAGATCGTGAACTAAACAAGAGCCAAAGTGGCCCGGAACTTCAAGAGGCAGTCCCTGCGGACCGCCCTCCTCATCACCGTCTCGCGGGATTGTGAGAAGGCAGCCATCTGGCGCCTGGACGAGAGTAAGGTGAGTGGCCAAACAATCTGTCTGCCGGCCATCCCAGCGCAGATGAGCTGCGGCAGCGTGCTGGAGTGGGCCGGAGAAGAAGTACCAAAGGAGTACAAGAGCTTGCCCACAACCGCGGACTGCAGTCAGGTGACCGCAGCGTCCGCCAGGTGGGCGCAGGGTCTGACGGGGAAGCCGTCATGGGCCCGGCGGGAGCTGAGGGCGGCGAAGGTCTCGATGATAATGCCGACGAGGCTGAAACCGCTGAGACCGTCGTCTGTGCCTTCTGGCCAACAACCTGCACAAGCGAGGCAACCGGGGAAGCTGGAAGCCCCTTCAGCAGGGTTGGAAGAAGAGGGAAAGGAAGGAGCCCCGCCGAGTTGGCAACCCGCCACTGTCCTTTGGGGAGTTCATCCGAGTTCATCCACAGGGCTGCTTCGTCTGCTACGGGCGGAGATCCCTCTTCCAACACGATCACCGGACGAGCCGGATCCACAAGGCCAACACGAAGGCGTACAAGAAGGAATACGGGACCCAGAAGCCTACGTCAGCCAACATCCGGGAAGCAAAAGTGGAGGTGTCCAAGGACGAGCTCTCGCGAAGGAGATTCAGGAGATCAAGAGAGCCTCGGAAGCTAAGCCGGACAAGGACAAGGACAAGGACAAGGACAAGGACAAGAAGGGCAACGGCTGGTGGAGGAAGAAAGGAGATGCGGTGAAACAGGTTGCCGCGGAGAAGGACACCGCGACTGCCGACGAGCCTCAGCGGAGCCCCTGCGGCCGAGGCCGCAGCGGGGGCGGTTGGATGGTGGTGCCGCGGTCAACGCCGCCCCATCCTTGTCGGGAATCGTTGGTCAACCCAGCAGAATGCCCGGAGCAAGACCGGAGGGGGAGAACAGTCGCAATGGCTGGGTGAGAGCGAATACGGGGGGGATAACCGTCCTGGGCGGACGCACATGTCCGACCAAGGTCCCCGGTGAAGGCACCAACCCTTGCATCCGGTCATTCTTCGCGACTAAGAATGTATTCGACGTAGTACAAGATCTTTCAGAGAGTATCAGGGGATCACCAGGACCGCAGCTGAACGCTGCAGATGGGCTGTTAGAGCCCATCACCCATGACTTGCACCAGTCGCTAATTGAGCTTCTGGAAAGGCCAGAGATTCTCAGCCCGCACGCCATGCGCCGGGTTGGCCGCGGCCGCCCGGACCTCGGCAAGGAAATCCTCCTCAAGGGAACTTTCTACGAGGCCCAGATGGACTGGGACATTATCGTAGGGTACAACTTCATTGAGGGCATTGAGGGCCAGGCTGAAGCAGAAGTATGGTGATACCTTCTTCAGTGGAAACCCTGTGGTCCAACCGCCTATTGGTGGACCGTACGATGAGGCCAAGATACGGCTGAAGCCAGACCCCCATGTGTACCGGCACGGAGTTTGCCCTCAGGGGGGAGAGGAAAGACGCCACGGACAAGATTCTCAGGGATTTCATCGACCAAGGATGGTTGGAGCCCTCTCACTTGGAGTGGGCCTCCCCCTGCTTCTTGGTCTCCAAGAAGATTGCCGGAGAATGGCGGCGGATGGTCAACTACCGCGGCCTGAATGCTGAAACGCAGCAGGACAGCTACACGTTGCCCCTCATTGAGGACATGCTGCAGGATCAATTCCGGCGGAGGACCTTCACGGTGATCGACCTGAAACATAGTTATCACCAGATGCCTCTCGCCGATGAGTCCTGTGCCTGCACAGCCATGAGCACCCCACTCAGACTACTCCAGTGGAAGGTGATGCCCATGGGCGTTACCAACGGCAGTTCGGCTTTCCAGAGGATGCTGGAGAACCTGCTTGAGCCGGTGTGTGACTGTGCAGACCCCTTTGTTGAGGACGTGATCATTGCGTCAGGGGTCCCCGGCATGAGCTACAATGAGCTGCTGAAGGCATCTCAGAGAGACGTTACCAGATTGCTGGACTTGCTGGTACAGCACAAGCTTACGGGCAGCAGTGACAAGGCCACCATCGCCGTAAGCGAAGTGGTCTTTGCCGGCCACGTAGTTGGTAACGGGCATCGGAAGCCCATACCTGGAATGGGTAGCGGCCACTGAACACTGGGAGAAGCCCAAGACGGTGTCCGAGTTGCGTGCATACATGGGGTTCTGCAACTACTACTCGGGGTATATCAAGATTTATGCCGAGTATGCAGACTCGATTACTGCCATGCTCAAGGACAACCGGGAGGAGACCAAGATGGGGTCCAAGAAGGCTCTGGTCTGGTATGAGGAGTCCGAACGCGCACTTGAGGGAATGCAGCAGGTGCCGCTATCCGCAGTGGGTCTGCACCCTGTGCATCCGGACCGAGGGTTTGTCCTGCGCACAGACGCCTCCGACTACGCCATCGGCGCCCTGTTGGAACAAGTGCTTGACGATGAGAGACACGTGCCCGTGGCCTTCTGGAGCCGAGTCCTGGCGGAAAGGCCAGAGGCGGACATGGACGGCCCATGAGAAGGATGCATATGCCATTGTCATGGCTCTCAAGAAGTGGGCAGGGTACATAGCCCTGCATCCTGTCACGGTCTGCACAGACCATCAGAGTCTGCAGTCATGGCACAAGGAGCACGTGGACACTCCCTCAGGACCAGCCTCCCGTGGAGCAGGATGGCACAAGACTTTGGCCAAGTTCGATCTCACGTTGGTCTACGTTCCGGGAAAGGACAACACCGTGGCGGACTGTCTCAGCAGGTGGGGCTATCCCGCCAGCAAGGGCATGACAGACGTTTCTGCCAATGGCGATGAGGCTGGGAGCGCTGAAGCCAAGAAGATCATCCAATTGGAGCCTATGATGGAGGAGGAGGGAGTCAACTGTTTCGTCCTCATGGCCACAGAGGCTCCCCCTGGAGGAAGGGTGAGCAGAGCAGTCCGAGTACTCGCCTCAGAGGGTGCTGAGTCCGGTAAGCACATCTTCCCTGAGTCATGCCCCAAAGGTGACTGGACCGACGACCATGACAAGTCTGAGGCTTTCGAGTCCAAGGACCGGGCGCTTACTGACCCTGACGATGGGCATAAGTGGCCGAAGGGGCTCACTGAGGAAGATGGCAACCTCTACCGGAATGCTAGATTGCTAGTAGCGGAGTCCTGGGTTATTGAGCTATGTGAAGCTTAACACCACCACATGATGCACCCAGGGCTTAAGAAGCAAGCCCTAGACATGCAAAGCTGGTTCGAGATCAAAAGGGTCGGCCTCTAGAATGCCATCAAGCAGGTCAGGAAGGGCTCTTCGATTCGTCAGGTCTGAAAACCTGACAATCGGAATATCTCGGGGGGGGAGCCCAATCGACGCCATTCCCTGACCAGCCAATGGAGAGTGCTGCCATGGTTGTCGTCTCCATGCCCGAAGTGCATATCGGAAAAGAAGTTTTCGATTGTGTGGTCCTGTTTGTGGACCGACACAGTGGCTATGTTGTGGCCGTCCCTGCGCGCAAAAAGGGGTCGCTAGCCAAGGAAGTGGCAGGCATGATGATTCGTTATTGAGTGACCGTCTTCAGCGTCCTTCGCACCATCTGCAGCAACCGTGGACCCACGTTCGCTGGCAGCTGATTCAAGGCCATGTGTTCCCTCATGGGGATACGGCATGCCAAGAGCGTCGCCTATCTCAGCAGGTCTGCTGGCCGAGCTGGAGTGGCTGGAAGGCAGCTGTTTGAGAAGCTGCGCAAGATCCACCTCACCAACAAGCGCCGAAACTGGTTTGGGGAGATGTGGCCGGCTCTCAAGGCCTATCATGACACCCCCACACCAGGTGGTTTGTCGCCTCACCAGATTCTTTTTGCCAGGGACCCCCTGGGTCGGGGACTCCCCTTGTCAGATGAAGGCATGGCCATGGATGCCAAGGAGTTCTTCGAGCGGAAAGAGACCACGGCGCGGGAGATTCGCCAGCAGCTTGTAAAGGAGCACGCTCTGCGAGCCAAGACCGCCCCGAAGCCTGCAACGTGAAGGTTGAGGGTGGCCGACCCGATGTGCGTACTGAGACCCCGGCCTATGGGCACTCACCGCATCAAAACCTGGTTCAGACCCGGAGAGGTGGTCCGCAGGATTGCTGAGGACGCCTACCGCATCAAGATGGGCCCCAGACAAATCAGAGGACGACATGAGAGTCAACTCCGTACCCGTGAGCCTGATGTTCGTAGGAAACATGTGTGCCTGGACAATACCCCTCATGAGGCAGACTCGGACGACGACTATGCTAGGCAGCATGACTACACCGTTGAGAAGATTCTGGCCCAGCGTCCGAGTGCCTCGGCGCCTGGAGGAGTGGAGTTCAAGGTACGCTGGACAGGCTATGCACCCTGCCATAACACCTGGGAACCAGTCTCCTCCTTTGTGCAGCAGATTAACACCCCCTTCATGGGGTATGTCCGCAGGCACAAGACGAAGATCCAGGTTTCTGACTTGGAGGCTCTGACCAGGGCGATTGAAGCCAGCAGCGACTGATCCCCGCCCTGAGCTCTTCCGTGAGTGGGCAGATTGAGCACAAGTCTGTCATGACCATGATCGCTGTGTACATTCCATTTCATATGGTCCGGGTAGACCAGTACTTACGTACAGATTGTGCCTGTGATACCGTGTTTCCGTGATTGTGCCTGTGGGTGATATCGTGAAGGCGCCAAGCTGAAAGCCTAGCCGCCTGAAGCGAACTCCCAGCAGTCAGCCACTGTCAGTCCCAGTGTGAGCCTACCAACTCGCCGCCACAACCTGGTGGTGACCTTCAGTGTCCTGACCTCGGTCAGTCCGCCTGAGAAACTGGGGGTTTTGGGAGTCGACCCCTCCGCCCAGACTGCATGGGGACTCCCCCATGCATGGCCTTCATGGTAATGGAGCGAGGGAGAGGACGGCCTTGATGCCCCATACCTTTTGAAGGAGCTCGTGCGGCTTTACCACTCAGGACTCGCGTCGTGGATATGGACATGGTGCGCCCTTGGAAGGAGCCGTGAGGACTCTCCCCCAGCCTGCGTCCTTGGGAAGCCTGGACCGTCTTGACGGATCTCTGTGTTCGCTTTTGACCCGTGGGACGACCTCGGTCGTTTTGTGACGCCTCTGTTGGCCGTGTAGGCGAATGCCTCCGTGGTGGTGACCGTTGCAGCCGGTACCCCGTGCACCTGGTATGGGCTAACGGGTCCATTGGATGTCGAACAATCGCCGCCAGGACCCGGGACTTGATACTTCATACGTTACCAGCTGTTACATCCATTTACAGGTCCTACTTGTAAATTTGTCAGTTTTGAAGGTTTTTCATCGATTTTCGGAAATTATTACCATTCATATGGCGAACTGAAGTCAGGTGGAGAATCTGACCCGAGTGGGGGCCTGGGGAGGAAACCCCCCTCCCTGCGGTTGTCCTGGGTACCCGCTGCCATGCTTGGGTGTGATCAAACCCCCCCGCATGGTTTGCTCTAAGGAGGGGGGTTAATCGTTACCCCGGACACCATGGCCCATAGGACAAACGTCCATCCTTCCTCGTCACATATGCCTATTCTCTGTCCTGCTTGTGGAGATGTGTTTCCTCCAGCCCATGGGGAACCGGCATGGGACCGATCCCATCCCTAACCGTCCCAATGGATTAAATCGATTGGGAATTTTTATAAGTTCAGCTTCATGATTGAATCTTGCCTGTAATCGAAAAAGATTTATTATTCTGACCTGATTTTTCACCGCCGTGAGACTGTCGCCCGTCGTTACCTGTACGCGTGTTTCCGTGGCGAGTTTTGTTTTGACTTTTTCTCCTGTACCTCTGAGGTTGGAAAGGGAGCTAAGGGATGATCTGTAGGGTTTATCATGTACTTTCATCCGGTGTAGTCACCAGTATTTTTTGCCGTCGCGTCTGGAAGCAAATCGACGCGGAAGCTTTTCCGTCAAGCGACCGAACTTCATGGTTCTCATAGGAGATGAGTTCGTAGGGACCTCTACATCTCCCCTCTTTACCGTCCTTTCATGCGCCTTTAGCATGGGCATATCGCTTCCTTCGGAGAGGCGGCTTATAGGGGTGTAGGGGTGCGAAGAACCCGAGGTAAAATGGTGCACAAACGCAAACCTGGTGTACTTGTGAGCACGAACGTAAATAACTTATCAGAATGCTCACAAGACCAAGAGCCCCGGGCTATTTTGAATTGTGGAGCCAACTTAACAATGGTTCCACGCAATTCAATGCCTACCAAAACATGCTCGCTTGAAAGGATGACTTTTCCTCGAAAAACTGGGCCAAAATGGCCGTGGCGCCAAGGCTTGTTCTCGAAGCCAAGGGCCATATGAGCTTCGAATCAAAGCAATATTGAAGGTAGACAGCACGCAGGACATCCTGTATGGGTCGTTTGACTTTTCGAAGCCTATCTACTATTTCATATAATATTGCCTTGTGGGCACGCGCGCCAAACCTGCCTTTTGCACACGTGCCCGTATGCATTCATGATTGACTTGGGATCCAAGTGAGGATTTGACCCATAGTAAGTATGATTGTAAACACTTACTATGGGTCCCCCATTTTCGGTATATGCCATATTATATGGACTTGGTGTCCCATGGGTATATATGTCCCAATATTGGCATTTTGGCCATATTTCCTACTTTTCGTGTGCTCCAAGGGCGAGAGTGTTAAAAATGGTTTCCTTGTTTTTCAGACCCGAACTAATGTTGATAAAGGGACTGAAGGCTTGCTTCCATGCAAAAGCCTAGACTCCATCTCCCTTGGGAACCAGTAAAACTTTTGTGGTAAACACTCTTGGGACTACTAACCCTGTTTTTGGCACTAATGATACCAAACTCCCTCTCCCCCTTAACGTTTGCCCCCAGGTTGTGTGCACCCGTTGTCCAAGATTGAAGGTGATTTGGAAAGGGGACATGGACCCGCCTTGAATAGGGCGTATCCCCTTGTGTCCTCTCCTTGGGATGGGAGAGGCATTGGTTGCTCAATATGGGGTATGCTGCCTCTTGCCATTTTTCTGTACCATTTTTCCACTAAGGGAAAAACCGTTAGAGGCAGTCTCAAGGGTGGACATCGGGCATATGTTGGGACCTGAGTCCCATGTGTCTATAGCATCTTTGGTTAGATTATTGCTTGCCATGACCATGGAGATATGGGATACTGATTTTGGGCCGTTTCGGCCAATTTTCGCTGTTTTTGCCATTTTAGGCCAAGTTGGGAATACCATATCTCCATGGGGCAAGAACGTAGCCATAAATGAGTGATGATTCTTGTAGCGTATGACCAGGCATTGATCGCCCTAGAGTTTCGTATTTACCCATCTGGCCTAGCCAGAGTTATGCACCTTTTGGTGCGTGCCACGTTGCCAAACTTTGCCTTTCTTGCTGATTTCTGCCCCGTCGCGCGACCCTGTCCCCGGGGAACAGCAAGTAGCCAACGTGACAGCATGCCAAACTCCAATGCACGGGACCAGAGGGGATATCAGGGCCTGTGCATCAAGGCTTGGCTTGATCAGATCGCAACGAAAGCCAACCCTGGCCCGCTTGAGATGGCCGGATTTGCCAATTTTGGCATCCTGACCCCACGTGGCGACTCCGTGGCGCCAAGATGCCAGGGAGTCTTGGAGAACCAAGTGGCATAGGGCCTCTGGTGGATTTTTACTCAAGCCGAACAGGGTTGGTTGCTTCGCCCCTGCCCTCGTATGACCTGGCCGAGGGGTCAATTCCGGACTTTTTTGAGCCATAGTCAAGATAGGCTGAAACAACGCGTTTTCAGCCCCTAGCTCCTACGAGATAATGGCGGGGCCATATCTCCAGCTCAGAGGGGAGTTGGGACCTGCTGTCAGAGGAGCATCAGTTGGCCTTGGGGCATATCGGTTCTTAAAAACGCGCCCGAGGCTGGCCGGGAAGCCTCTTCCTTGGCAGAGATCAAGGGTCAAGTTTGGGAAGGTTTGTGGGTTGGGTTTGAACCCGCGTACCTGCACACCACTGAGGATGGGATGGGATATGGTTGGGGAGAGAGTGTCCATTGCCCTGAGGCGCCCTTACCGCAGTCCATGGCTTAACCCACCTGAGTACATACCCTGATGTTTTTTTCCCTGGGACCTTGTGATAACCAGAGCTGTGTTAAATTCAATGCAACTCGGACCTCGTCCACATTGTAGCCCTTGAATTTCGAAATGTCATAGCCAAAAACCACTTCCCAGTTTGGTGGAGAGCTGCCTTCCATGCGCATCGGCACGTAGTATTTCACCAAATCTTTCAACTCCACTTCAGGTCGCTCCTTGGCTGGGCTAAATCGAAACTATAAATTCAGTTGGATTGAATTTAACACAGCTCTACTTATGACAGGGTCCTAGGGTGTACATATCTTTGTTTTGTTGCAGAGTGCCAAGGATCCTAGAACCCTTTGTTCCATGAGGATGCCCCTGTGAGCGCAGTGCTTTGCCTGCCTGCTTGCTAGCGTCCGCCTCAGCGTCCCATGACCAGGAGCCCCAACGGGAACGCGTCAATACCAGGCTTACCCGGAGCCTGCTGCGACGGTCACCACCACAGTGGCAGTGGCATACACAGCCAACATGGGCGTCACATGATGACTGAGTTGGTCCCGTGGGTCAAGAGCTACCAGAGAGATCCATCAGGATTGTGCAGGCTTCCCAAGGCCGCAGGCTGGGGGAGAGTCCCCACGAGTCCTTCCAAGGGCGCACCATGTCCATATGCACGACGGGAGTCCTGAGTGGTAAAGCCGCCCGAGCTCCTCCATAAGGGATCGGGCATCATGGCGCGTCTTCTCCCTCGCCCCATTACCACGAAGGACATGCATTGGGGAGTCCCCATGCAGTCGGGGCGGAGGGGTCGACTCCTCAAACCACCAGTCACCCTTGGTAAAATTTTGGGGGTAGTGGGGTTCGAACCCAGGACTCCCTCCCTAGAGTACACATGCTCACATGCCCACTAGGGTACAGTCGAACGCTCTAATGCGGACAGCGATCGCTTTATAAACAGCGTTTTAGTAAACATCCTGATCAAGGACCAGCGCGGACCAATACTCCCAATGGAGGGCACAAATTCCAGGAGCTGAAAGAAGTAGAAAATCGAACCAACAGACAGTGAATCCTGACGTATAGCGAAGGGGGTAGCCATTTGAGAAGTCAACTCACTAAAAATTGACGAAGAGACATTGGAAATTGCTTGGATAGTCCGAAACCTAAGGTCGCAGACAGGCGCAACAGAAGCGCACTACCAAAAAGAGGTGCGGAAGCGTAAACGGCTCCCAGATAAGAAGGTATGAGCCGTGCTTTTTAAAGCTTTTAAATGAAATTTTTGCACATTTGCACCAAAGCCTCTCTAAACTTCAAACTATATCACTCTCAGGTATGTTATTGTCATGTCACACGCATGCACTGCGTTAGTGTTGGTAGTTTGGTTAAAAAGCTAGGGTTGTCACCGCTGCGTTCGTTGGGGGTTTGGGCGTTCACTTCCCTTGCTCTGCACACGTCAAAACAGGAATCAAAGGTATGTTAGACGAATGGACCATGCAGCGCGCACGTAGGGTTAGAGTATGCGCTGTGCTTGCGATGCATGTGCCTAGTCTAGGCATCCACACATCCTGGCACCTTCCGTGTGCATCAATCCACTCTTCCTCTTTCTCCCCAGGCAAAACAAAGCCTACCAGAAAAGGTATTCTGGTTTGTCTGTGCATTTGCTCGCCATTCCCTCTCATTCTCCTGTAGGAAGCAAGGTGGGAAGTGCATGATACACACGATGCATTAATCGCTTAGGGTGGTTTATAAATCGCTGTAGGGTTGCTAAAACGCTTAGGGTTGCTCTTGCGTTCGATGTCCTTCAGCATACACATGATGCGTGGTGAGTAAGGTAAGTAAGCTTAGGACGAGCTCACCTCCTGGTTTGGTTTGGTCGTGATTGGATAACTTGGTTTAATGTTAGGCAAAAGTTTTGTTCCTCTCCTCCGTTGCCTGCATACACATGATGCATGAAAGAGCTGAAGACCACACGCTGTGCACACGGTATAACCAATGTTTGGGCTACCCAGGGCTCTGCCCTACGTTCTATAAGAGAACGGGCGGAGTCCTTAAGCTTGCTTGCTCGGGGGTCGGCTAGAGGACAGTGTATTATTTTCCAACCGAAAACCTGTATAAAACAGCGAGGTTGGTTAGGTTCCTCAGCCGCTAACCGTCCTTCATCCGCCTTTGTTCTCAGGTGGGAAAGGGTAAGGGTGAAGTGGTGCAGCAGCAGTTGCCTTCCGCAACTTCTGGATGCTGAAGTGGACCCCCTCTGGATAACCCACTTACCGAGACAACCCCACTACGCGACCACGTACCACACATTACACCACCCACAGCGCCAGCACAGTCAAGCACGCCGGACACCAGGGAAAGCGCGCGCACACAGCCAATCCCCCAACCCGCACCCTCGTCCTCATTCCTCACAGGACCGAGCATCCGGCGCCCGGGACCCCCCGCCGTCCCCCACATCCCTCTCTCCCGCCTCCGACTCTACAACCTCCACCAACACAACCACCTCATCCGCCACCACCACCACATCCTCATCGCGCACACCACCCCCAAAGCCGTGGGGAAAGCCTCCCAAAGGGGCCCCGTAACCCGTCCCCACCGCGAGCGCCCCCGCCACCGTCAAGGCCCATGCACCAGCAAAATCAACGCCCCCAGCCCGGCCGAAGCCCAAGATCGCCGCCAAGCAGTCACTCAAACCGGCCGTTGTACCACGGGGTCAGCCCGTGGCCAGACCCAAGCCCAAGTCCAAGCCCGGCGCCACGACGACAGCGCAAGCCCGACCCGCCGAGGACGTCCTCTACAACCTCCGGCCCGAGCCATCCCAGGTCAGGCCGCAGCAGCGCCCAGCACGGCGCTCCCCCACCGTCACCAATGCCGCCGCAACCACCTTTATTGCGGAGCACGCCGCGGTCGAGGCGTGACGCACCTCGTCCTGCCATTCCTCAAAGCCCGAATCCCAGTCAGGCAGAGCACACCCGACCGGACCAGAGCAGCGCCAGGGCCCACCAGCAGCGTCCCCGCCCCCCTACCAATCCCGGATGTCAGCCCACACCCAGCAGATGCCCCGCTAATGCCGCCACCACGGATCTCAACCGAACCCCGAAGCAGACACTGTGCGCGCATACCCTCGGGTCCACGTTCGCCCATGCCCCCGCTGCCCATGCACTTCCACGGCACAGGACTACGAGGACTCCCCGGGGCGCACCACCGCCACCCGTCCCCATGACCCCACCACAAACACCCACCTCGGCACCTCCACAGCCCCGCCCATGGACAGTGGTGGCAGCGCTGGACCCACACGCAGCTCTGAGAGCTCCGAAAGTTAGCCCGGACAGAGCCCTCCCTCGAGGGCCTGGTCCGCCGGCCCCGCAAGGTGTCGGCGGAGAACTGCCGCCTCAAGCCGGCGGGGGGGTGGATGCCACAGGCCGCATGGGAAGCCATGCTGACTGATGGGCTCCATCCCCAGGGAATCCAGCCCCGCAACCTCCCTGCACCCCAGGACCACCCGTATATCGTCAGACGCCTGCGGAAGACCCTCCAGGAGACGCGAAGAGAAGGAAGGCGCCTGTGGGACATCGGCCGGGGCCCTCCCCCACGCACACACACCCCCTTGCCACCCCGCAAGCGTCGACGCACTGACACCGGCAGCACCCACAGCACCCTGGCAGCCCCGCACGCCACACAGCATGACACGCCTGTCCCCCCGGCCAGCGGCGCCACCACCTAACCCAAAGGGGACATACTCCCTGGGTCTCGCCCAGGCCACGGGATCGCTGCCATAATCCCCCTGGACCACCAACCCATACCCAGTGGCAGCCCGTGCAGCCAGGGTTTTGCAAAGCCTTTGGGTTTCAGCCACGCAACCCCAGCACACATCCATCGTGCGCCCCCCCCCCCCCCCTCCCACATAGGCCCGAGAGCGGGCGGGGGGGCGGCCCCCCCACCCCCGCCCCCCGCACCCACCTCAGCTGGGGAGCCACGGGCGCGGCCCCCCGCCCCCCCAGGGCCGGGGGGGCACCCCCCCCCTCAGGAGGAACGGCGACGCGGTAAGGGCAACGGCGGCTGGGCCTGCTCCCGCGAACCCACACCGGCGTGCAGGAGCAACGCGCACAACGGAACGGGACGGAGGCCGCGCCACAGATGACCCTCCCGTAACCACAGCCCACTCAGAGGTGACAGAGGGGGGGTTCAGGTCAGCTGGGGCCCCCTGGGGGGCGGTCCACGGGCCGCCCCTCACCCCCCCCCACCCCGGGGCGGCACTTCAGCCCCGACCGCACGCGCGCGCCGGAAGGGAGCGCGCCGGCGACACGGAGAGGGCCAGAGAGAAGAACCGCAGGCCGCCGCCCGGAGCGAGAGCAGGGAAGCCGCGGCGCGACACCCCCCCCCCCCCGCCCCCCCACCAGCCCGCCAGCCGCGGGGGCCCCGGCCCCCACCCCCTGAGGCAGGGGGGATGGGCCCCCCCCGCCCGAGAGGGGAGCCGGAGTGTGACCCGCCCCCCCGCCCCAGCCGCCGGCTCACATGGGGGCCGCGAAGAACAAGCGGGCCCACGCCTGCGCACCGGGACGCCGCACAGATTGTACCCAGAGAAGCCGGGTGAACCGGAGTGGTATGGGGGGCCACGCCCCCCATGGACAGCACAACACCAGTGACGCCCGCTTTGTTGCCTGCCCAGGGAAGGCAGAGGGATGGAACGAGGCACAGAGACCCCCCGCCCTACAGGCCCCGCCCCGGCCGCACAGCCGGAGGAAACGGCGCACCCCCCCCCCCCCCAGCCCGCCCCCCAGCATAAGAACGCCATGGACCCGCCCCGCGGCGCGCAGCCCCCGCAGGGACAGAGCAGGGCCCCCACACCCGCACGCCCGCGCCCACAACGCGGACCCAGACAGCCCACCCAGTGGACGGGCAGTCGGGGGAGGAGGAGCGCAAGACCCCAGACGCCCCAGGCAACTGTCGAAGGCACCCCCCCGGGGACGCCCTACCGCCGCCCCCACAACCCCAAGCCAAGTAGGGGGGAACCGGGACCGGACCACCCCCCCCCCGAGCACGCCAGACGGAGCTAGGGACCGGGGCAGGACACGCGGAGGGGCACGGACCACGTGGAACGGCCCTACCAGCGCCCAGTGCCGGGACCACGCGAGATGCGCGCGCCACAACACCCAGCGGGGGGGGGAGCGGACACCGCGAGAGCGCGAGCGCACACACACGAAAGGGACACGCGGGGACTACCGGAAGGGCAACCAGACCGAGCGCGCGGAACGCACAGACCGCGTGGAATGGCGTACCAGCGAGCGAGGGTAAGGGACACCCAGACGGGAAGGCCCGCCACACGCAGCGCGGAACACGCGGGGCGGGGAGGGGGAAACGAAAGAGACACGACGCCAGGTGCCGGCCCGAACCCCCCCGAACCGGCCGCGAGCGCCGCGCACACACAGACGGGGCACTGCGCCCGCCAAGGCAGTACTGGCGCACAGCGCCACGCCCCAACCCCTAGGCTAGGCAGCCTCCGCGCCAGCCCAAGGGGGTCCCACTGGCGACAAGCCAGTGGCACGGGCCCGGCGGCGCTGGCGCCCCGGGCGACCACGCATTAGGGGGGCGACGCAGTGGGTAAGCGCCCGCAGCCACGGCTGCGAATTGATGCACTGACCAAGGAGTGGCGAAATGGGGACGCCGGGGAAGGACGGGGCTCCGAGCTCTGTGAACCCGGGGGTCTCCACCACCAGGCAGGAGGTGCGTCTTGGAGGGCCCCCCACTAGGACCCGGTGGGGAGGATATCACCTGGCCCGACCAGGTGGCCCCCCGGGGCCGAAAGGCGTCTAGTACCCGCAAAATCAAACCTCAAACCTCAAACCCATGCGGTTGGTGCCCTTCCGCGTTTCCTGCCCCAGTCCTGTGCGCCGTCTAGCTAGCTCGGGGGGGAGGGGGCTGGCTCTGGGTCCTGTGCCCCCTTGTGGGCGGGCCTGTGCGTCTGGGGCGGTCCAGTGCCGGGGGGGTGGGGGGGGGGGGGCGGTCTGTGTGCCGCCCTCACCCGGGGGCGTGGTTGGGGGGCCCCGGGGGGCGGCAAACAGGGGGTTGCTCTGCCTCGGTCCGTCCCTCTGCCTCCCTTGGGCGGGCACCAAAGCGGGCTTCATCGGCGTCACTCTGTTCATGGAGGGTGTGGTCTCCCTACTGCTCCGGTTCGTGTCCGTGCGCTTTCGCCCAGATGCGGTCCGCGGGGTGCCCTTGCGCGCCGGCACAGGGATGTAGGCCTGTTTAGGTCACTCTGGGAGCAAGCGGGTGATGGTTTGGGGGCGCGCGGCGCATGGGCCTGGCTCCCGGGGGGGGGGTCTCCTGGCCCGGCGGGGGGGGGTACAGGCCCGACGCCCTCTTGGCCGGCCTCCTGAATTCTGAAGGCTGGGCTTTGGGCTTTGAGCTTGTCTTCCCGATCTGAAGAGGGCCTTAGGGGCCCACGGAGTGCCTCGCTTTGGAGAAAGTTAGGCTCAGGCGCACCGCACTCACTCTCGAACCGTGCGGTGCAAGAGCGGGGTATACAACTCCTAGTGCGGACGTGCTTGTGCTGGCATGGGGCATGGCGCATGGGACACGGCACATGCAAGGCACGGAAAGGGAGTAGAGATCCTTTACTGGAAGCATTCCTGAGTCGGTAGCGTGTGAACCACAGCCGCGTCCCACAGGAGCACGTGATGCCTGATGGCCAGAGTGTTCATGGGTTCATGTAGCATGAGGAGCAAGGGTTGTAAGGCGGTAGCGATAGTGAGGATCACTACGGGTCCCGGGTGAACCGGCACAAGGAGTGCCATGGACGGATCCTGCAGATTGGGGTGGACCAGAATTGTCACTGTGGGGGCCCACCGCGCAGTGGGGGGGGAGGCATTCGCATAGGCAGTCGACCCCCCGCCAGCATTCGCCAGTGCTGTAGGTGGCACGTGGTCCAGCGGGCGAGGAACGCCACCGACAGTGGTAGGACATGGGCACAGAGCTCCCACACATGTGGATTGAGGGTTGAGCTGGGCCGAGTGGGCCACTCCAGGGTGTCTAGGACCATCAGCAGGTCCGTGAGTGAGGGGGAGCCGTCAGCCATCGCCTCCAAGACAACACGAACACGGTCGCTTGTTCCGTCCTGTGTTCCGAGGAGGGGTGTGCGGACCTGACAAGGCCAGAGGGAGAAAAGACGGTCCACCTGTGGGGTGGGAGGGGGGATGGCGTGTGTAGGTCCGTTTCACGTGTTACCATGATGGAGGCGTTGCTGGCGGGTTGCACGACGGTCGTGCCGTCAGGCAGGTATGACCCTGCCAGCTTGGGCACCGTGGCGAGGAGCCGCACAAATGTCCACTGGCTGCGCACGAGAAACAATGGGCTGGAGCGGGCTACGTGGGACCAGGAGTGGTCCACATGTGCGTCGCAGTAATCGCATGTGTAGTAATGTACAGAGGTGGGGGGGGGGCGAAACAGTAGCGCCCGCAAGCGCAAGGCAAGTACCAGGGGCGCCCTGAGGAGGGTGGAGTTCAGGATGAGGGCCGAGAACGCCGCAGTGTTCCAGACAGCAGTGTCCATAGTCGCCAAGGGCGCCGCCTCTCTGATGAGGGTCTGGTCGTGTAGGTGAGCTACGTTGTCTGGAGCATTGAGGAGGAGCCGCCCTTTGCTGGTGGCTAGCGCGGTGCCGCGTAATAGATGGAGGAGTGGGGCAGTGAAGGGTAGTGCTTTGGAGGCGCCGTGTGCTGCTAGTAGGTGGCTTCACGCTCGAGCAGCGCCACCTTGTGAGTGTGACCTGTGCCGTGGTGTGCTCGTACCCAGAACCCTTGGCCCCCGACCGTGGCGGAGACCAACTGTCTGAAGAGGTGGCTGAGGACTGAAGCAGGGGGGGGGGCTTCGGTGAACCAGCAGTGCATGGATGCAGTGGCATAAGCAAGGAAGCTGGCTTGACCGTCCCAGCCCTCGAGAAGGGATCAGGCAACCAGCTTGGCCAGCCATTCTGTATCTGCGGACGTGGCAGCGACCACCGATACGCCAAAACTGTACGACCGGAGGACCCCAAGCTGGGGATTGGGGAAAACAATTCCACCGCCAACTCGATGTCCGGCCAGGGCACCATCTGTTACAACCGACAGGACGTCAGGCAAGGGTTGGCTGGAGGCAACGTGCGCATGCACGCGCATGTCATGAAGGTGGGGGAAAGGGTGGGTGTGGATGCGCGTGCGCAGGGTGGCCAGGGCCTCGCGCAAGGCCATGCCCTCTGAAAAAGGGGCCAAAGTATCCAGGAGGTACACCGCCGATGCATGTGACAGGGGGTCGCGGCTGACCGAAGCATGCAGGTAGGTCATCGCCAGAAGGCTGAGGTTGCGGAGGGGGAGGGAAGGGCATCTGACGCCGCCAGAGTGCAGCGGAAGATGCAGGAACGCGTTGCACGTCCACGGTGGTAGGGCGAAGGCCGCCCGGTACGCCTTGTGGGTGTATACCTGCAGATCATGGTGACAGCCCGGAGGGACCAGCACGCCAGAAAACACAAAGTGCCAGCAGACCGGGGCAAACGCTACAAAAGACCGTATCATCAACAAGGGGGACATGGGTTTGTCACAGGTGGAGTGACACACTGACGAGAACGTGTGCAGCAGGTTGCTGAGCTTGTCCGCCGGCTTGAGGATGTGGAAGATGGGTATGCCAACGATGAGGGGTGGGGCAGGGAGGGTGCGTGTTTTGAGCCTGGGTACTTCCACTATAGCCGGTTGTGGGAGGCCCTCGGAATCCAGTGTGTGGTAGCTAAACTCCAACTTGTCCACGTTGGGCACCCCGTTGGTGTAGAGCGGCGCGTGTACACACTGTCCCGCGATGATGGATACCTGCGTTATGGTGGGTTCAAAGAAGGCGCGGTCATCGCTGTAGCAAACTCTGTTGATAAGCAGGGCTGTGGGGGATGGCCACGGGGGGATGCGTATGTGCTTCAGGAAGGGGAGGGAGGAGGGGGCGAGGACGGACGCGCCTTAATACCCGTTGGCTGAGAAGGGGTTGCCCTGGGAGTACCCCTCCTTGGGGGTATAGCCTGGCGTGGGGCCGTCCGCCAACACCACCCTGATGCAAAGTTGGGAGTAGATTCCCGCTGCCCGTTCCCGCACGCACGGATCACCAGGGAAAATGCGCTCACACGTCCAGTGCCCGAACCTGCACCCTCGTTCTCGCTACTTACAGGACCCAGCATCATACGCCCGCCCCCGAGACCCAGGACCCTCCGCCATCTCCCACAGCCCTCTCCTCCGCCTCCGACTCCACAACCTCCACAACCATGACCACCTCATCCGCCACCACCATCACGTCCTCATCCAGCACTCCACCCCCCAGGCCGCGGGGGACACCTCCCAAACGGGCCCCCAAACACGCCCCCACCGCGAGCAACCCCGCCGCCGCCAAGGCCCACGCCCCGACGAAGCCCACACCCACGACCCAGCCGAACCCAAGACCGCCGCCAAACAGCCACCCAAACCCGTCAGCGCGCCACGACCGCAACCTGCAGCCAAGCCCAAACCCAAGTCCAAACCCGGCGCCCCGACGGCAGCGCGAGCCCGGCCCCCCGAGGACGTCCTCTATGACATTCGGCCCCAGCTGTCCCAGGCCCGAAGGCAGCAGCGCCCAGCGCGGCGCCCCCCCACCGTCACAGACGCCACTGCCACCACCTTCATGGCGGAGCGCGCCGCGGCCAAGGCACGACGCACCTCGTCCCGCCACCTCTCAAAGCCCGCACCCCAGGCCAGAACGACCCCAGGGTCCGCCAGCAGCGCCCCCGCCCCCCTACCAACCCTCGATGACAGCCCACATACAGCGCATGCCCCACTACCGCCGCCGCCGCGAGTCCCCGCCCAACCCCGAGGCGGAGACCGTACGCGCACACCCGCGGGTCCACATCCGCGCGCGCCCCCACTCCCCACGCACCCCCACAGAACAGGACTACGAGGAATCCCCCAGGCCCGCCACCGCCACCGGTCCCCACGACCCCGTCACACCCACCCACGCCCACTCCTCCGCCCAAGACCGCAGGCCCGCCCAGGAACAGTGGTGGCAGCGCTGGACCCACACGCAGCTCTGGGAGCTGCGAAAGTGGGCCCGGGGAGAGCCCTCCCTCGAGGGCCTGGTCCATCGGCCCCGCAAGGGGTTGGTGGAGAACTGCCGCCTCCGGTCGGCGAGGGGGTGGATGCCGCAGGCCGCATGGGAAGCCATGCTGGCCGATGCGCTCCACCCCCTGGGAGTCCACCCCCGCAACCTCCCCGCGCCCCAGGACCACCCGTATGTCCTCAGGCGCCTGCGGGAGACCCTCAAGGAGACGCAGCGAGACGGCATCCGCCTGTGGGACATCACCCAAAGCCCAGCCCCGCACAAACACACCCCCTCACCAGCCCACAAGCGCCGGCACACCGACACCGGCGACACCCACAGCACCCCAGGAGCCCTGCGCGCCACAGAACACGACGCGCCTGACCCCCCGGCCAGCGGCGCCGCCACCTAACCCCGTTACCCAGCAAACCACCACCACAGGGCGCCACGCCAGGCCCCGCCCAGAAGTGACCAAACAAACCAGACGCCGAACGAAGCCAAGGCACACGACAACGAGCACCACTACGCCCAAAGGCACCGAACCCAGGCCCGCTACCGTCGCAACCGCCTAACCGAGCCAGAACCCAAGCACAAATGAAACCCGAGCCACACCCCGAAACCGCTAACCCTTGACTCCTAACCAAGCCCGCTGAGGGAACAACGTAACCACAGCCCACACCCACAGCCCACACAGCCGCCTAACCAGCCAGCTCCAGAAGCAAAGAGACACCTCACCAAACCCAACCTGACCCAAGCCCATGTACATCAGGACGCGCGAGCCGCACCCCTGGGGCGCGACCGCCGCCACAGCACCGACGACACACGCCAGAGGACACAACGCTATTGCACCGCCGCACCAGCTGCCCATGCCTGTGCCTGCAGTGTACGCGCGCCCCTGTTTTTCTCCCTTTTGTTTTTCTTTTTTTTTCGGAAAAAAAAAAACGAAAATTAGGGGGGGAGGAAGAGGGACACAACCGGCCAGGGCACACGCGCACCGCACACAGCACGCACACCGGTGAACAGGAGCCCAGTGGCCCAGGACACCGCACATGCAACACAGCACACCGAGCGAGCACACCGGTGAACAGGAGCCAGCGGGCCCAGGACACCGCAGACGCAACACAGCAAACCGCGCGGGCACACCGGTGAACAGGAGCCCAGCGGCCCATGACACTGCACACACGTAGGGCGGCCGAGGGACAGGAAAGAACCAATACCCCATGGGTCGGACGCACTGGGGCGACCCAGCGAACCCACCAGGCCAGTGGCAGGAGCGGTACTCCAAGGCCACTGGTCCGAGCCCGGCCAGGCTGCATCGGGGACCATGGCAAACGTCAGCCGGAGCCATGGAAGCAACCGGTGACAGGCGAGCCGGTACACAGTCCAGGAGGGGGTCACCTGCCAAGCAGAGTGGCCCAGCAACTCAAGCCACAAGGGTGAGGCGGTCATACCGTGGACAAGCGGGCGCAATACCCCTTGTGGTGAGGGATACTCCACACGGCTGGGCAGCCCCCGAGAGCTGCCGCCCAAAGGAGGGGGCATGTGGCCCTACCCATGGACACATGTGGGGACACCCTCCCACCTGGGACACATGGACCGGGTGGCCGCGACAATGCCTTCCCAAGCACATGCGGGAGCAGCTCAAGAGGCACCTGACATAGGGCAGTGGGAGGGACAGGACGTCCCCTTGGTAAGACCTTCTTCCTGCAATGTCAAAGGAGGCATCCCGAGCTCCCGAAGATACCTACCTACCTACCTGTGTGGTAGCTAAACTCCAACTTGTCCATGTTGGGCGACCCGTTGGTGTAGAGCGGCGCGTGTACACACTGTCCCACAATGATGGATACCTGCGCTATGGTGGGTTCAAAGAAGGCGCGGTCATCGCTGTAGCAAACTCTGTTGATAGGCAGGGCTGTGGGGGATGGCCACGGGGGGATGCGTATGTGCTTCAGGAAGGGGAGGGAGGAGGGGGCGAGGACGGACGCGCCTTGATACCCGTTGGCTGAGAAGGGGTTGCCCTGGGAGTACCCCTCCTTGGGGGTATAGCCTGGCGTGAGGCCGTCCGCCAACACCACCCTGATGCAAAGTCGGGAGTAGAATCCCGCTGCCCATTCCCCGTAGCTCCTTGCCGTGCTGAGCCTGGAGCACAGGGGCTGGACGTGGTCACGCTGCTTCCGCAGGTATGCTGCGGACTCATCCCACCCACAGCGGGCCACGGACCCGTACACTTCCAAGGAGGAAGTGGAAACGGCGTGACTGACTAGGGCCAACTCGGCTGCCCTGAGTTCATCTCGGTACGCGAAATAGGCAGAGGGGTAGAAAGCGGATGCTTCGAGTGTGCGGTCCAATTTGGACTTGGCTGCGTGCGCCTTGGTGCCCGTGACCGGGCTTTCACCAACTACCTGCTGGTAGGATGTCATCTCATTTGGGGGTTTCTATTTATCGCTGGGGGTTTTGCCCTTGTAGATGCCATACTGCACTGGCATGGTTGAGAGGGAGGGGATACCGAGCCAGGCCTGTCTGCGCGAGGCCAGTACGCCCGCGCTGAGGCCAAATCCCCCCGGCTGGAGGAGCCCACGAGGGATGTTGTCCACAGCCGTGGCCCAGGAGGCAGGGCGGGATATGGAGGGTTGCATGAGGTGATCCGAAAGCACTGGGTCAGATGAGAGACGGTTGCAGTAGGCTATCCTGTCCTCAGGGACCGGTGGCCGGAGCCCCAGCCTTAGAAACTGTATTCATACCCGTACCGGTAGGTCAAGGACCGGGTTGAAAAACGGCTCCAAACACTGTGGGTCGGTGTGTGCATGCGGCCAGTGATCGTCCAGCACCAGATGGCGGTGCTGGACGTTCATCGCAGCCTGAGTGTCAATGTCAGCCATGAGGGCGTCTGGGGGTGAGAGGGTGGTGCGGGGGTTGGGGGCTATCCAAGAAAGGGGTTTGAGGGGTTGTGCAGGCAGACGCAAGGCGCTGTGAGTGGTGCCACCGATGACCACCTTGGCTAAGGTAACAGCCAGGCGCTCACGCCCCGGCTCCGCAACTGTCTCGCGAAGCACTTGGGACAGGTCCTGTAGGCGAGTCTTGGATAGGGGGGGGTCAGACTGTGGCTGCGGTGGGGGGCCGGGGTACGACAGATGACGCATAGTGCCACATAGCGCGGACATAATCGTCACGGGGGGCGGGGTAAAGGGTGACCAAAGCTTATTCCGCGTCTATCAGGCCTAAGAGCTGTGTGGCGCAGGCAGTTTCTAGTAAGCGCCATTCGAAGCGCTTCTAGTGGAACGGTTGTGCGGCTGGATCGTGAGTGTCGATGGTGGTGACCAGGCCCGTGTGGGTGCTGTGAGAGGGGAGGAGGGTGGACTGGAGAGGGGGGACGTTTGGCGTGGTGAGGACGTGGTCAATTCCTGTGCACCGTTGCACCCCATCGACCACTGTCCAGTTGATGAAGGTGCCTGGGTGGTGTGCCAAGTGAAAATCTTGAAAAAGTGTCGCGCTGTGCAGCGCGTAGTACAGCGGGGAGGTGTCGCCGAACGCCTCACAATTGGAATCTACACCCATGATGGTGGCCTGGGGGCGCAACATGGTGATGAGCTGCTTAACCGCCTGGAGCACGCTCTTTTTCTCAGCGAAGCTGTAGTGGGGCCGGAGGTGTATGGAGACCAGGAGGAGAGCACCATACCAGGTGGTCACAATCACCACCGCAAATCAGTCAGTGCAGTCCATGGCTACGTCGGAGGTGGAGGGTCCCTTAACCAAAGCCCAAGCCCAAAGTTTCAGGAATCCCGTGCCTGCCCCCTGCGTGCGGCTGATGACAAAGCCATAACGCCTGGGGATGCTGTGGCGTAGGCTGCGATTTGACCAGGTCTCCTGATATAGGCCGTAGCCTATGTCCATGGACAGGAGGTGGTTCTCAAGGTCCTCGGTTTTGGTTTCTACAGAACCGAGGTTGTTGCAATACATAATGGCAGGGATAGGAGGCGAGGGAGGCGGGTCCAGGAACCAAGGTGCAACTGCTGTGTGGGGAGGGGGGGCAACTGGGGCCAACGCCGACGAGAAGCAGCTACGGTCACCGGTTGTGAGGGAGACCGGGATCGCGTTCGGGACTAGCACCCCGGCCACATCGGAGGAGGACCGGTCTGCTAGCTCCGTTCGGCAGGTGACACTGAGGGGTCGAGGAGAGGTGCAGAAAAACCGAGGGTAGTGGGTGAGGTCAGAGGGGCCATTAACGACCGCTGCCGGGCGCTCTGGCCGCCCGCATAGGGGGTAGTGGGGGGTTATGCGAACACGACAGGGGGGGGGAGGTTGCAATCCAGGAACCATTCATGTCCCCGGCGCGCGTAGCAGAGAATCCCGGTAGGCGCCGGCGGTAGCTGCTGCATTGCGTCCAAGAACCAAAGCATTTCATCATGGGGGTGGAAGAAAGCGGGGGGTCACTAGTGCAACATCGTGGTGGCGGAGCATGTGCTCGGGCGCGCCAGATAGCCAACAGAGATGTGCCATAAGGAGGTGGGGAACAACAGTAGCGGCCGCCAGGAGGCAGGAGGAAGGTGTGCGCGCGCCTGAACACAGAGCTGGGCTTCGGGGTAGGATGCAGGGGGGGGGGGGGGGCACAGGAGGGCGAGCCCGCCCTGGGTGGAGCAGTGGGGGCTTTGGGGGGGTTGACAGTGCGTGTGGAGTGCAAAGAGGGCGCCGCAGGCCCAGCAAGCCATCCATAGTCCTGTCTGAAACGGGCGCTCTGACTGTTCTAGAGGGAAGAAGGACAGGAAAGCTTGTATCTGTCTGTGGATGCGGGCAGTCACATGGCGGAGGGTGTGGGTCTCAGCGATGGACTGGGCCACGCGGAGCAGAGGGGCGAAGGGGGTGATGGTGCGTGGGAGGATACGGGGGAGTCGCAGTGTGCGGCGTACGGTGCCATCGAAGGGGGCGGGGTCTGCGCCGCGGGCCCAACCCGGGGCTGGCAGGGGAGCGGATAGTGGCCACGGGGCAGGGAGCTGTGGTTGCCACTGGCCTGGTCGCGAGACCACCACCGCCGCGCTTGAGGGGTCCCACGGGGGGGGGCGTGCCTGGTGTGTGTCCTGGTGGTCCCCTTGGCGGGGGCGCTTGGCGTCCTTCTTGAGCCTGTCCCTGGGGGCGGCCTGGGTAGGGGCGACGGCGGGCGCCGAGGCGTCACAGACGTCGCTGGGCCTCTTGATTGAGGAGCCATCACGCCGCGTGCTGGCCAGGGTGACCGACCACTTGGGCGGCACTGTGGTGGTATCCAGGTACGTGCGGTCCGCACTGGAGGTGAAGAGGGAGGCGCATACGGACTCGTCCACGGTGGCGATGCTGACACGGCGGCGGATCATCTAGGGTGTCAGAGTGATGGGCATGAGGAGGAGATGGTTGAGCTGTCCGCTGGCCGCGATCAGGTGCGTGTTCCTGATGGACTCCAGGTCCCGGAGCATGATGAGGCGTTGGCCCGGGGGATGGAGGCGGGACATGTCCGTAGGGGGTGCGGTGGCGGCGGGAAGCTGGGCATCCTGGAGGCCCGGGGTGATGAGGAAGGAGCCTGGGCTGTTGCGGACCTGCTGTGGGGCTTGAGGGGCTGCGTGGTTTGCGTCACCCCCGCCTTGGTCTCTATGCGCCTGTACGCCTGCACCAGAGCCTGGCGGAATGTGTCCTCTGTAGAGACCACTAGGAGGCTTTCGGAGGCCCGGTCTGATACCGCGTCGTGCATATCCAGTCTGCGGGCTACGTCCCCATACAGTAGGGCTTCAGAGCCGAGCTGCTCGATCAGTCGGACTATCTCTTCCAAGGACTTGGTCTTGAGGTCCTGCAGGTTGTTGTTCTCGTACCGCTCCTCCACGATCTCGACATAACAGGCCAGGTCCGCCCGCAACATAGGCTGGCGGTACGCGGGGCAGGTCAGCCACAGGGACTTGGCTACGCCCACCAGTGCTGCCATGGTCCGTACCCTGTTGATGTTGCCGTATGCCTTGCAGCCCAGCTGGTGTGCCCCAGCCAGTGTTAGCAGTGGCTGGGCATGTTCCTCGGCCTTGTTCTCGGGCACGAAGGCGAGGGAGTCCAGTCGGGTGAGGAAATCAGCGGAGTCCGCGGAAGATATTGCCCGGAGTTGCAGGAGCCACGGGTCATCCGACGTGTTGTCGGCCGTTTCTTTGCGCCAGCGCTCCTCAGAGGCGTACAGCCGCATGAGGAGGCTCGGGTGGCACAGCTTGCTATCCCCATCAGGGCCGTGAGCACGCAGTTCCTTGACCCACTGGGCGGACGTGAGGAAGCTGTTGGTGGGCAAAGGCGTCACAGGGTCCGTGGGCAGGCGGTCGAGGCACGCCAGCGCGGATCCAGCATGCTTGGCAGCCCACCTGAGGTAGATAGGTACGTGATCTCGGGACTGGGGTTGCCCCGCAGGGGGGTCTTACCAAGGGGCTTTTGCTCACCCACCCACGGCCGTAAGGCACGTGCCCCCACAAAGCGGCTCCCCGACATGGCAGAAGGGCGCGGTCGCCGCGAGCAGTACCTTACTGCGGGTCCTGCCCAGAGAGGTAACCCATGTTCGACCAAAGTTGCACATTCCTCTCCTTCGGGCAGATGATACGTGGGGAAGGGTCCCATCGCACCTCCTCATCACCCTCTGGATTCTGGGGCCCAGGGGCTTGGAGCCAGGCCAAAGGCCCTGTCCTGCAGGCACCCCCACCCGGGTTCGTTTTCAGTAGGCGTGAGGGGACTTGAAGAAGCACGTGCTACGGTACTCGCATGCCGTGGCGCACACTCACGCCTCCTGACTCGGTCGAGCTTGCGCTCTCCTGGGGGGCCGGGGGTTCGAAGTAGGTCGTTGTGGTTCGTTGGTCGGTTGTTGAATGGTTCGGTGTAGTTTGTTGATGTTGGTTGGTCGGCTGCGTGGTGGTAGAGTCACGATTCGTTGGTATGGTCGTCGGCAGGCGTGGCGCACTATGGTGTGGCCAACTCGTTGGACGCCGTTCCCTTTTCCACCTGTGCACGCCTGGCTGGTTTGATGTTGGCCGGCTTGCGTCTGGTCCGTTTACGGTCAGGTCGCGGCTGTAGCTGCAGTGTGGTTGGTGCGCGGTTGTCTTGGCCGCCTCACGGTAGGCTTGGTCTGTGTGGGTTCTGTCGCGCTGCTGCCGGTGGTTGTATAGCCGAATGTTGTTTTTTGATGCATGGCTGTCCCCCGCCCAAGACTACACAAATCTGCTCAACTGTGAGGTTCCTCGAAGGACAGCTGCTATTTACAGCAAAACCGTACAGAATTCAGACGTAAGGTGAATGTTGTTTGTGTAGCCGGCATGTTTGTTTCGGTGCTGGTTAGTCACGTCTTGGTTTGTCCAAGAGTAGTGCGGTGTAGTTTGTTAACGTTGGTTGGTCGGGTTCGTGATGGTAGAGTTGTGGTGTTCTGTTGTGTTCGTGGGTATGGTGGACGGCGGGCGTGGCGCAGCATGTTTTCGCCAGCCCATGGAACGCTGTTCCCGTTTCGACCCTTGGATGCCTGGCCGGTTGGGTGTTGGCCGGTCTGCGTGTGGTCTGTTTATGGTCGCGTCGTTGCTGCTGCAGCGGGTCTGTTGGTGCATGGTCGGCTTGTTCGTTGTTGGGTATTTTCTGCTGCTGCCAGCGCGGTCGCGTCCTGCGCTCAATCGGGTCCTTCGTGTGAAGGCCCGCGCAAGTCGTCGTGGTCTAGGACTTGTCTTGGCTGGCATGTCGGATACGGGGTTCGTTGTGCTGCGACCGGGGTGTAGCCGGCGCGTTGTGTCTGTTCGGCGTCGTCGTAGCCGCGCGCGGGCGGCTCGTCGGGGGTTACACGGTTGCCCGCATTGGTTGGGCCGGCTATGCGCTCGTCGTGTATGGGTGTGTGGTTGTCGTGTTGTCGCCAGCGTTACGCGTGGCCAGTTTTGTTGCCGTGTCGTTGTGTGCGCCGCTTGATGGCCGGTTTGTCCTGCTGTCGGGTGTGTTGGGCCATTGGCGGTTGGTTGCGGTTGTGTGGTGGTGTATGGCCCCCCTCATGGTGGGGCGTGTTGTGGTGGTGTGTGGCCCCCCTCATGATGGGGCGTGGTGTGGTGCTTCGTGGCCCCCCGCATGGTGGGGCATGCTGTGGTGGTGTGTGGCCCCCCTCATGGTGGGGCGTGATGTGGTGGTGTGTGGTCCTCTGCATGGTGCAGCGTGGCGTGGTGGCGCGTGGCCCCTTGCGGGTGATGCGTGGTGTGTTGGTGTGTGGCACCCCTCATGGTAGCGCGTGCTGCGTTGGTGTGTGGCCCCCCTCATGGTGGGGCTGTGCTGTGTTGTGTTGTGTTGTGCTCCGTTGCAGTGTGTTGTGTTGTGTTGCGTTGCGTTGTGTGGTGTGGTGGTCTGTGGCCCCCCTCATGGTGGGGTGTGCTGCGTTGGTGTGTGACCCCGCGCATGGTAGGGCGTGCCGCGTTGGGGTGCGGTGTGTTGTGTTGTTCGGCGTTGTGTGTTGTGGTCGTGTGTGGCCCCCCTCATGGTGGGGCGTGGTGTGGTGGTGTGTGGCCCCCCTCATGGTGGGGCTATGTTCTGTTGTGCTGTGTTGCGCCGCGTTGCGGTGTGTTGTGTTGTGTTGTGTTGCATTGTGTGGTGTTGTGGTGGTGTGTGTCCCCCCTCATGGTGGGGCGTGCTGCTTTGGTGTGTGGCCCCCCTGCACGGTGGGGCGTGCTGTGTTGGGGTGCGGTGTCTTGTGTTGTGTGGATTGTGTGTTTTGGTGGTGTGTGCCCCCCCGTATGCTGGGGCTGGCTGCGTTGGTGTGTGGTCCCCCTCATGGTGGGGCGTGGTGTGTTGTCTTGTGTCGCGTTGCGTTGCGATGTGTTGTGTTGTGTTCTGTTGCGTTGTGTGGTGTCGTGCTGGTGTGTGTCCCCGCTCATGGTGGGGCGTGCTGCGTTGGTTTCTGGCCCCCCGCATGATGGGGCGCGCTGCGTTGGGGTGCGGTCTGTTGTGTGGCGTTTTGTGTTGTGGTGGTGTGTGGCCCCCTCATGGGGGAGCGTGCTGTGTCTGTGTTTGGCCGCCCTCCTCGTGCGGCGTTGTGTGTTGTGTTGTGTTGTGTTGCGGTGACTTGTGTTGTGTTGCGTTGCATGGCGTGGTGTGGTGGTGGTGCGTGGCCCCCCTCATGGTGGGACGTGCTGCGTTTATGTGTGGCCCCCCTCATGGCGGGGCGCGCTGCGTTGGTGTTTGGCCCCCGAAATTATGGGGCGTGCGGCGTTGGGATGTGGTGTGTTGTGTTGTGCGGTGTTGTGTGTTGTGGTGGTGTGCGGCCCCTTTCCTGGCGGGGCGTGGTGTATTGTGTTGTGTCACGTTGCGTTGCGGTGTGTTGTGACGCGGCGTCTGGTCTTGTGTTGTGTGGCGTTGTGTGTTGTGGTGGCCTGTGGCCCCCTCATGGTGGGGCAGGTCGTGGTGGTGTGTAGCCCCCCTTGTGCTGGGGCTGTGTTGCATTCTGTTTCGTTGTGTTGCGTCGCGTCGCGGTGTGTTGTGTTGTGTGGCGTGGTGGTGTGTGGCCCCCCTCGTGGGCGGGCGTGCTGCGCCAGTGTGTGGCCCCCCTCATGGTGGGGCGTGGTGCGTTGGGGTGCGGTGTGTTGTGTTGCCTGGCGTTGTGTTGCGTGTGGTGGTGGTGCGTGGCCCCCCTCATGGTGGGACGTGCTGTGTTTATGTGTGGCCCCCCACATGGCGGGGCGCGCTGCGTTGGTGTTTGGCCCCCGAAATGGTGGGGCGTGCGGCGTGGGGATGCGGTGTGTTGTGTTGTGCGGCGTTGTGTGTTGTGGTGGTGTGCGGCCCCTTTCCTGGCGGGGCGTGGTGTATTGTGTTGTGTCACGTTGGGTTGCGGTGTGTTGTGTTGCGGCGTCTGGTCTTGTGTTGTGTGGCGTTGTGTGTTGTCCTGGCGTGTTGCCCCCCTCATGGTGGGGCAGGTCGTGGTGGTGTGTAGCCCCCCTTGTCGTGGGGCTGTGTTGCATTCTGTTTCGTTGTGTTGCGTCGCGTCGCGGTGTGTTGTGTTGTGTGGCGTGGTGGTGTGTGGCCCCCCTCGCCGGCGGGCGTGCTGCGCCAGTATGTGGCCCCCCTCATGGTGGGGCGTGGTGCGTTGGGGTGCGGTGTGTTGTGTTGCCTGGCGTGTGTTGCGTGTGGTGGTGGGGCGTGGCCCCCCTCATGGTGAGACGTGCTGCATTTATGTGTGGCCCCCCGCATGTTGGAGCGTGCTGCGTTGAGGTGCGGTGTGTTGTGTTGTGTGGTGTTGTGTGTTGTTGTGGTGTGTGGCCCCCCGTATGGTGGGGCATGCTGCGTTGGTGTGTTGCCCCCCGCTTGGATGGGTGTGCTGTGTTGGGGTGCCGTGTGTTGTGTTGTGTGGCAGTGTGTTGTGTGTGGTGGTGTGTGACCCCCCGTATGGTGGAGCGTGCCGCGTTGGTGTGTGGCCCCCCTCTTGGTGGGGCTGTATTGCGTTGTGTTGTGTGGTGTGGCGTTCGGTGTGTTGTGTTGTGTGGCCTTGTGCTGTGTGTGATGCTGGTGTGTGGTCTTCCTTGTGATGGGGCGTGCTGCGTTGGAGTGCGGTGTGTTGTGTTGTTCGGCGTTGTGTGTTGTGGTGCTGTGTGGCCCCCCTCATGGTGGGGCGTGTCGTGGTGATGTGTGGCCCCCCTCAGCGTGGGCCTGTGTTGCGTTATGTTTTGTTGTGTCGCGGCGCGTTACGTTGTTTTTTTGATGTGTGGTGTGGTGGTGTGCGGCACCCCTTACCTCAGGGCGTGCTGCGCCGGTGTGTGGCCCCTCTCATGGAGGGGCGTGTTGCGTTGGAGTGCGCTGTGTTGTGTTCTGTAGCGTTGTGTTGTGTGTGGTGGTGATGTGTGGCCCCCCTCATGGTGGGGCGTGCTGCGTTGGTGTGTGGTCCCCCCATTGGTGGGGCGTGCTGCGTTTGGCCAGGGTGTGCTGTGTTCTGTGGTGTTGTGTTGTGTGTGGTGGTGTGTGGCCCCCCGTATGGTGGGGCGTGCAGCGTTGATGTGTGGCCCCGCTCATGGTGGGCTGTGTTGTGGTGGTGTGTGGTCCCCCCATGGTGGGGCGTACTGTCTCGGTGTGTTCGGGCTTTGGTTCGTGGTGTTTTAGCCTGCTGGATGCTCGGCTTGTTTTGTTGGTTCGTTGTTGTCTCCACCACCTTACAGCCGGCGTTGTCGGGTGTTGGGTGTCTGTTGTGTTTGCCTGGCCGGGACTGACAGGCCGGCCTCCCGAGCGCGTGTGGTGCGTCACCCCGTTTTGTCCTGGCCGGGACAGATAGGCCAGCATTCGAGCGCGGGTGTCGTCGCCCTGCCGCTCGTGTTTCCCTGCTTGCCCTCCGCTTTCTTGTGTCTTCGCGGCTCCTTGCCCTGCTTTGCTGTGTGGCGCCGCCTGCTGCTGCGCCCCCCCCCCCCTACCCCACCCCACCCCTCCGCTTGCTGTCTTCTGCCCCCCCTTCGCCTCTTGGTGTCGCTGCGCCTGCCGGCGGCTGTTGCCCCCCCCCCCCCACCCCTTCCCGGGGTTTTCGTTTTCCGGCTGTTGGCGTCGTGGTCTGCTTTTTCCTTTGTCCTCTCTTTCCTCTCTGTGCCTTGTGGTTGCTCTGCGCCGCTTGGCCGTTTGTTGGCGCCTCCTGCTCACCCCCCCCTCTTCCGGGTTTGTGTTTCGCGGGTGTTGTCGCCCTGCCGCTTGCCTTCCTTTGTTCCCCTTCTGCCTTCTCGTGCGCCGCTGGGCCGTTTGCCCCCCCCCCCGGTTTGGTGTTTCGGGGTCCTCCTGCCGTTGCCTTGCGCCGGCTGGTGTTGGCGCGCTGTGCTGGCTTGTTCTGTGCTTTGCGGTCCTGTGTTGCTGTTTGCTGTGTTCGGTTGTTCGGGGTGCGGTGTGCCGTATTGTGTCGTGCGGTGTCTTGTTGTGCTTCTGACGCGTTCCCGTGGGGGGCCGGCCACGGGACGCTGCGGTGACACGCACAGGTGAGCAGGCAGGCAAAGCACTACGCTCACAAGGGCATCAATACGCTCGTGTCATGTGACAAAGCGTTTCAGGATCCTTGCCACTCTGCAACAAGGGAACGAAAGTATGTACAGCAACACATCAGGATATGTACACATGGGGTTAAGACTGGACTGGGGTAAGGGCATCACAGGACCATAGACACTCAGTTCCAACTCGTATCCCAATCCCAGGTCCGACCCTCCCAGTGGCTGGTGGGGGCGGGGGCTCAAACACAACCCATGCCCTGCTCAGTCCGGACCCTGAAACCCTGCCAATGGGGGAGGTGTCCTGCCCAGCCACAGGCGAGCTCCTGGCACCGAAGGTGCTCCAAGGCCAACCGACAGTGGCCCCCCATGCTCCCTTAACAGCAGGTCCTAACTCCTCTCTGGACCAGAAGAATGGCCCCGCCAATATTCCCTAGGAGTTGGTAGCTGAAAATGGGCTAGTTCAGAAAAAATCTCCAAAATTGACCTCTCGTCCGGACCCGCCAGAGGTAGGGACGAGGCAACTGACCCTATGCCCTTCGAGTACGAACTCCCATGGAGCCCTCACCCAACCTGGTTCCCTCTGAGGTCCCAGCATCAGGGCAACACGGATTCGTCAAGTGGGGTCATGATGCCAAAATCACCAAAATTGGCGTCATTCCCACGCGTGGCTCGCCCGGCCAGGGCAAGGCCAATGACTTACAGGTTAGGAGGCAGGACCTTGGACTTTCATCTGGGTGTACAACTGGAAATTAGGTCCGGGCTCACTGTGGGCATAGAGGAATGGGGCCGCCAACTGACCACACGGAAGGGGGAAATTGGGGTCCCAAAATGGGGTCATTTTGGCTGCTCGAAATGAGCCAAAATTCGGGGTGCTTCCAATAGTATATCTCCACGCCAGCTTAGAGATCGGATCTGCCATTCCATACACGATCCACCAGGAGCCGAACAGAGACTCCCATGCCCTTGGCTCTCAGAGATCTGCATGCCCATCGGCGTGGTGACGATCCCAATTGGGTCCACAAATGCCAAAATGGTAAAATTGCCCACACTCACTTTGGGCTAGCGCCTTCACCAAGGTTGCTTCGCTTCGCCCACGTGGTGTGAGAACCATGGGGACCCACATGCATAACACCCATGTCATATATGGTCCATTGGTCTATGCGTCTGGCGTGCACGGGTGGGCTCAACATAGTGCACGGCGGGCAGCAAAAGTGGAAAATTGCTCAAAATGGTCAAGAATGCGCACACTCATGGTTGGGGCAAATGAGGCACATGCCCGACTTGGACCTGAGTGTGCCATTGGATTGGTATCAAGTCCTATGTGTCCAACATATCTTTTGGGCGTCGCCCAACTCCTCCGGTTTTGGGAATGGCAGGGTCGCCAAGTGAGCCCATGATTTGGGATAGTCCCAAATCGCCAACATGGCGGCCACAGTATGCCAATCCCAAGAGGAGTTATTCGCCGGGTCCAAGATATGTTGGGCACCGAAGTATGTACCCTCATTACATACTTGAGTCATGATGTCAATCGAGCGCAACGTTGAGATACACGGTCGCCACTTGACATCATGACGGGCCAAAAACGGTAAAATTGGCACAAAGACACACAAAAGTGCCTTGAACGGCGCACAATTATATTATAATATCTTCGGCTTGGATCGTGCAATCAACTAATCCTTCTAAACACAATGACTTGACACGAATGACCTTCGATCCCACATATGTGCTCCACTTGGGGCACCTTGAAGGGTTACGAGCGCTACTTCCCAAGTGGGCACATGAAAATATGGAAAATTGCAAGACACACATCCTGCTCCCAACGCATCGCTTCGGGATCACCACACAAGCTTCCCTTCACGAAGGTTAGGCTTGCAATTGATCGTGGGGGGTATGGAGAAGGGGCTTGCACAATATGAGGTCCATTGGCGGGTTTGGCTTGGAGCGATAGACCGCCAAATAAGCACGCAACACAACACAAGGCACATACTCCATAGCTCCCCCCACGATATGTCATGCCCCTCCAAGGGCATAACTTTGTGTCAATCGCTCATAGGAACTCAAGAAGAGTTCCTATGCAACACCAACACTTGCGCCCTACACTCGAAAGTTATCTTAATGCACGCAATATCATGGCCAAAGAGTTACAACGCAAACTCTACCCTCTTGACCATGATCCATTACACTAGCGCGCACGTGTGGAGACGCAAAGCATATAATGCTTTCTAAATGACGTCGGGAGTATTCTGAATGCATCCCACGTTTCCTTATTGTCAATCCTCGCAAGCAACACGAGATATGACCTTCACAAGTGGCCTCACGAATCAACTTTGTTTTGCCCATATCTTTAAGACAAATGGAGGGCAAGACAAAAGGAAAGTTGATTCGTGCATAGGGAAGCACGTAGGTCCACTCGAAGGAGGTCAAATCAAGTGCGGGGATGTCGAAGTCGAAAATCCGATTTCGACATCCTGAAAAATTCGGATTAAGGTTGCGAGTGTAAGATGTGAAAATTGCGGAAGCATCCATGCAGTTCCTGACGACTTTGGAGCCTTCGTGACGGATTGCGTTAAAATTTCCATTTATAACAGTTAAACTGGCGGTTACGGTAAAGTCGCGATCCAACCGCCAGCAGTCAAAACAGTGAGTATCGGAACGGAAGCGTAAAAATTGACGGAAACAATATGAAAATAAAACCCTGTTGATTCCTGATATTCTGATACACAAATCTCCGCTGGTGGTGCATCGGTTGCCGATGCGGGGCCTTATGGCACGGAACACGCTCCCGCCGGGCTGGCACCGGGCGTCAATGGGCGCCTTCCGTACATGGGGTTAGTGGATAGGAGACCGGTCTTCCCTTTCGTACTTGGGGTTAGTGGACCGGAGACCGGTTGTATGCCGTAACCTAGCCATGGGGTTCTGGGTACCGCTTCACCCCCCTCCTTAGAGCAAACCCTGGGGGGGGGCTCCATAACACCCAAGCATGGCAGCGGGTACCCAGGACCATATCCTGAAGGGGGGGTGTCAGATCCCCACGTCAGGCTGATTCGCAGGTTAGGCTCCAAACTCCACAGTAAGACAGGTAAAGTGCTGTAGGGTCTTGTAACTTCAAGTATAGTATCCAGTATCAAGTCCCGGATCCTGGCGGCGATTGTTCGGCATCCAAAGGACCCGTTAACCCATACCAGGCGCACCGGGTGCCGGCTGCTACGGTCACCACCACAGTGGCAGTGGCATACACAGCCAACATAGGCGACACACGACGACCGAGGTGGTCCCACAGGTCGAGAGCGACCACAAGGATCCATCAGGCTACCCCAAGCTTCCCAAGGCCCGCCGACTGGGGAGAGTCCCCACAGGTCCTTCCTCGGGCGCACCATGTCCATATCCATACGACGCAAGTCCAGAGTGATACAGCCGAACTCCTTAAGGGATCTTAAGGGAGCTCCTCCTGAAGGGATCGGGCATCAAGGCCGTCTTTTCCCTCGCCCTATTACCACGAAGGCCATACATGAGGGAGTCCTCATGCAGTGTGGGCGGAGGCGTCGACTCCTCAAACCACCAGTTTCCCAGGCAGACTGACCGAGGTCAGGAGCACCGGAGGCCGCCATCCGACTGCAAGTGCGTCTGCGAATCGGTAGGCTCACACTGGGACTGACAGTGGCGGACCGCTGGGAGTGTAGTCAGGCAACTGGGCTTCCCGCCTGGCGCCATCAGGATCTCCACACATCACAGCGAATAGGGCAACACGGTATCACGGGCACTCAAACAGATGAATATGTACTGAGGTACTGGTCCAGGCTGGACCTTAAGTAAAAACATGTAAACGGCGACTCAGGGCGCCTCAGTAACCCGATTCGTGGTGAAAAACAGTCCATCCCTCAGCGATGGGCTGATGACACTTAACATACAGATGCACATATCCCGGAGGGCAGAAAAACAAGCAATAATCTGGGTAAATAGGCGTGTAAACACACTCTGGACAGAGTGCCAAACCACGCCACGGTCAGGATAAGGCAAATGCAGGAGGGTGGACAGGAAAACGCCTGAGTTCAGGCCATATATAGTCTGCAGACACACGTCGACTGGTCTGGATTCCGCAAGTGCCATGGAACCAGACCACACACCAAAAATCGCAATGCCGATGACAGCGGCATCCGTTGCGCAACGTCGTATGGGCTTCAAGGCCCCACGAGCTCAGAAATATGAAGGTCAGTCGCCCTCCCTGGTTTCCCAAGGATTCAGCAGGGGGGGGGGTGACGAATTGAATTGAAGAGAGGAGCCATCCTCCTCTGGATTCAGCAGGAGGGGGTATATGGCCACTCTGTCACCGAGAGATGGAAGAGAGCAAGCAAGTAAGGGACAATTCGTCGGCCTCACAAGCGCTCAAAACGCATCAGGGGAGAGCTCAGGGCGCTGATCAGGCACCCCTGGCTGCAATCGCCCGGGTGAGTGCTGCCAATTCGGAAAAAACGTGGATCTTGGTCTTGTGCCTGCGGATGTACTCCATGAAGGGAGTATTGACCCGCGGCACGAACGAGGAGACGGGTTCCCAGGTATGGTGGGACGGCCCATAGCCTCGCCAACGAACCTTGAACTCCAGACCTCCGGGTGCCGAGGCCTTCGGACGCTGGGCCAGGATCTTCTCGACGGTATAGTCGTCCTGCTCAGCATAGTCGTCGTCCGAATCGGCCTCATGTGCGGCATAGCTCAGGGACACATGCTGGCCACGGAGGTCGGGTTCCCGCACACGGAGTTGACTCTGGTGGCGCTCCCGGAACTGTCCGTGGCCCACCTTGATGCGGTAGGTGTCCTCACTAATCCTGCGCACCACCTCGCCGGGTGTGAACCAGGTTTTGGTGCGTCGGGTGCCCATAGGGCGGGGTCTGATCGACCACACCGGGTCTCCCACCCTGAACTTCTGCGCTGTCGAGCTCGGGGCGGACTTCTGACGCTCAGCATGCTCCTTCTCGAGCTGCTGGCGGATGTCCCGCGCCGTTTGCTCTTGCCGCGCGAAGAATTCCTTGGCATCCATAGCGATGCCATCACCAGACAAGGGAAGTCCCCTAGGTAGGTAGGTAGGTGCACTCGGTCGTGGAGAGGCGCCCCATGGTTCCCCCTGGCGTCGCCCCTGTGACGAACAGGAAGAGGCTTCGCGCGTGAAGAGGGGAGGCGGCTTACTTCCCGCTAGACCTGACTGTTGGCCCCCAACAAAGCGGCCCCGGGCTACGCCGGGAGGGCTGATCGCCGCCAGCGTGACATGCTTGTCTCGCCGGGAGGGTGTGCCCCCGTGCTTGCGCACGTCCCCTCCTTTGGGCGGAACCCTAGGGGTTCACCGGACTTCCTGGCGTATCCTGTTCCCAAGGCGTGCATGCACGTTCCTGGTACTAGGGTTCCGAGGCGCTTGGGTGTCGCACGCTCCGCCTCGAGTCCCAAAGCAGCGCAGGCCTTAGGATGCAGCCTTACCCCCGGGCTCCGGATCTCGTTTGGCCGGGTCACCTGCATGGCACGGGCTGCCTCAGTGCCCGGGCTGTGGGCACTGGGTTTCCTACTGTTGTGTGGTGTTTGTGTTTGGGTCCGGTTGGCGGTTGGGTGCGGGTTTTGTCAACCCCGTCTGTCCTGGCTGGGGTTTAGGGTGGGTGTTTTTGGGCTCGATTTGTGGTGTTGTCCCCCTAGTGTCGGCTATTTGTGGTGTACGTGGTTGGGCTTCGGTTTCGGTCTGCTTTTGGGACGTGTGTGGTTTCGTGGGCGCCCCGCTTGCCCCCCGCCGTTTCCGGTTCCGGCGCGCGGTGTGGGCGTGTGTGCCGGGCCCGGGTCTCGCCTGTGCCCAGTCCGTCTTGGTTGGGTTGTCGGGGTGTGTGTTTTTTTTTTTTTTTGCTTTGGTTTTTTCTTTTCTTTTTTTTTTTTTTTTTTTTCTTTTTTCTGGGCTTCGTGGTCCCTGTCCCTCCTTCCCCTTTCTTTCGGGCTGGGCTGGTGGCTCTCCTTTTTTTTTTTTTTCTTTTTTTTTTTTTTTTTTTTTTTTCTGTCCCTTTTCCCCGTGGTCCGCTGTTACTGGCTTGGTGTTGCCGGTTTTGGGTGGGTGGTTCGCCTGTGCCTCTGCGGGGGTCCCCCCTTTTTTTTTTTTTTTTTTTTTTTTTTTTTTTTTTTTTTTTTTTTTTTTTTCTGGGGGGGGGGCCCGGCCGCCTGTGGTGGTGTTGGCGGCTGGTTGGGCGGCTGTGGGCTGTTTTCGTGCCTTTTCCCCTTCCCCCCTCCTTTTTTTTTTTTTTTGTTTTTTTTTTTTTTTTTTTTGGGGGGGGGGGGCTTGCCTGTTCCTCCCTCTGCCTTCCCTGGGCTGGCGCACGCACTGGCCTGTATTCAGTGTTGTCTTCCGGGCTGCTGTTTTCAGTTGGGTTCTGTGTGGCCATGTTCCGGCCCCATGGGTCAGGTGGGCTCTGTACACTGTGGGCTCGGCGCCCCTTCTTGCTGGGTTAGGTCCTGGCTCTGCCGGCTGGGCGGCTGCGCCAGGCGGCTGCTTGTGGTTTTGGGTTAGGGGGCTGGGGTTGCTCGTGTCCTTACCCCTCCGCGGTGCCGGCTGTAATCTTCTGGGTGGTCCGTCACCGTTGTCGCCTGGCGCTCTGTGGTCCCGTGTGTGGCCTGTGGTGCCGGTGTGTGGCGTGGTGGCGCGGCGCCTTCCCGGGTGTGCGGTGGCTGGCTTCGGTTAGTCCCTCAGGTTAGGGTCAGTTGTGTCGTGTTGTGCCGCTCTGTGCCGCGTCGCGTCGCGTCGTGCTGTGGTGCGTTGCTCTGTGGCGCGCTGTGGTGTGGTGTGCCGTGGTCTCGCGTGGTGCCGCGGTGGGTCAGTGGAGGTCAGCCTGGCCTGTGTGGGTCGGTTAGGTCTTCGGGAAATTCTGCTGAATGATCACGGTGTCCTTGGGGCGTGCACACTGACTCTCACCCACGGACTCAATCTTCACCGGGCCTCGCAGACAGGCAGGTGTACTCGGGGTGTAGGAAAAGCGTTCCTTCTCCAAGGCAGACAAACAGACATCAGGAGTCGGACGGTGGAGGTGGCTTCCGAACGCTGTTTGAGTGGCGAATGGCTTTCACTGCAGCTCGGCTGCGCTGGCAGGGTCCGGGTCGGTGCCGCCGGCAGGGATGAGCTCACACTGTAGGGTCAGGGGGATGTCCATATCTCCGGTGCTGGACTGCTGGGGTCCGGGGCATCGGTAGTATTCTTGGTACTTCCAGTCTTCACGGCGCTCGGAGATGGCGTTGAAGGGGGGCGCCGTCCAGCAGCACCAAAGCCTTCGCGATCGATCACAGCGTTTCGTTTCCCCTTGCGATGCTCGATAGTCCCCTACCCAGGGGGTCCCTGCCAAACAGAATCTGGTGAGGGGACAAACCGCCCGGAGTGGGGGTGTCATGATGGGCCTTCAGAGCAGGCCACATCTCCTCAAACCAGTTCCGACGTGGATTGGTGATGTGGATCTTGCACAGCTTCTCGAACAGCTGCCGTCCAGCCACTTCAGCACGGCCGTTAGACCAGCTGAGATAGGCGACGCTCTTGGCGTGACGTATTCCCATGAGGGAACACATAGCCTTGAACCAGCCACCAGTAAACTGGGGCCCTCGGTCACTGCAAATGGTGCGGGGGATGTCAAAGACGGTCAGCCAATGACAAATCATCATGACTGCCACTTCCTTGGCAAGCAACCCCTTTTTGCGTGCCGGAACGGCTACAACGTAGCCGCTGTGGCGGTCCACACAGAGAACCACACAGTCAAAGGTCTCCTTGCCAATGTGCACTTCGGGCATGGAGAAGACGTCCATGGCCACGCTCTCCATGGGCTGGTCAGGAACCGGGGTCCATTGGGCTTCACCCTTGACGTTCTGGTTATCGGGATTGCAGGCCTGACAGACCGAGCAACTCTTCCTGACCTTCTTGATGGCGGTGTAGAGAACGATGTGGTCGATCTCGAACCAACGCTGCATGTCAAGAGCTTGCTTCTTGACCCCTGGGTGCAGCATGTGGTGGTGCCAAGCTTCACACAGCTCGAGCACCCGGGACTCTGGTACTAGCAGCTTACCATTCCGGTAGAACTTGCCATCTTCCTCAGTCAGCCCCTTTGGCCACTTCTGCCCGTCATCAGGGTCGGTCACAGCCCTATACTCGGCCGCAAAGGCCTCAGACTTGGCGTAGTCGTCGGTCCAGTCGTCCTGGAGGCAAGACTCCGGGAAGAGGTACTTGTCGGACTCAGCTCCATCAGGGGCGAGTACTCTGACCGCTCTGCTCACCCTCGACGCGAGGGGGGCATTCGCAGCCATGACGACAAAGCATTTAGCACCCTCCTCCTCCATCAGGCGCTCCATTTCGATGATCCTCTTGGCTTCAGCGGTCTCAGCCTCATCGCCATGGGCAGAGATATCCGTCATGCCCTTGCTGGCGGGATAGGCCCACCTACTGAGACAGTCCGCCACGGTGTTATCCTTTCCAGGAATATACACAACCGTGAGGTCGAACTTGGCCAAGATCTCATGCCATCTTGCCCGTCGGGAGGCGGGACCTGAGGGGGGGTACACGTGCTCCTTGTGCCACGACTGCAGACTCTGATGGTCGGTGCAGACAGTGACGGGATGGAGGGCTATGTACCCAGCCCATTTTCTGAGAGCCATGACGATGGCATACGCCTCCTTTTCAAGGGGCGTCCACGTCCGTCTCTGGCCTTCCGCCAGGACTCGGCTCCAGAGGGCCACGGGCACGTGCCTCCCGTCGTCAAGCACTTGCTCCAACACAGCGCCAATGGCGTAGTCGGAAGCGTCGGTGCGCAGGACGAACCCTCGGTCGGGATCCACGAGGTGCAGACCCACTGCGGATAGCAGCGCCTGCTTCATCCCCTCAAAGGCACGGTCGGACTCAGCTGTCCAGACCAGAGCCTTTTTGGACCCCTTCTTGGTCTCCTCTCGGTTGCCCTTGAGCATGGTCGTCATGGGGGCTGCATACTCGGCATACATTTTGATATACCCCGAGTAGTAGTTGCAGAACCCCAGATACGCCCGTAGCTCAGAGACCGTTTTGGGCTTTTCCCAGTGCTCAATCGCAGCCACCTTGCCAGGTATGGGCTTTCGCTGCCCGTTCCCGACTACGTGGCCAGCGAAGACCACCTCGCTTACCGCAATGGTGGCCTTGTCACTGCTGCCCGTGAGTTTGTGCCGAACCAGAAGGTCCAGCACTCGAGTGACGTCCCTCTCGTGTGCCTCCAGGAGCTCCTCGTAGCTCATACTGTGGTCCCCGGACGCGATGATCACGTCGTCCACGAAGGGGTCCGCACAGTCGCGCACCGGCTCAAGCAGGTTCTCCAGCATCCGCTGAAAAGCCGCATTGCCTTTGGTAACGCCCATGGGCATCACCTTCCACTGGAGAGGTCCGAGTGGGGTGCTCATGGCTGTGCAGGCACGGGACTCCTCGGCGAGAGGCATCTGATGAAAACCATGTTTCAGGTCAATCACCGTGAAGATTCTCCGCCGGTGTTGTTTTTGCAGCATGTCCTCAATGAGGGGCAGCGTATAGCTGTCGTGCTGTGTTTGGGCGTTCAGGCCGCGGTAGTCAACCACGAGCTGCCATTCACCGGCCACCTTCTTGGGGACGACGAAGCACGGAGAGGCCCATTCGGAGTGGCACGGCTCGAGCCAGCCTCTCTGGATGAAGTCACGGAGGATCTTCTCCATGGCCTCTTTCCTCTCGCCCCTCAGGGCAAACTCCCGGTGCCGATACACACGGGGGTCCTGCTTCAGTCGTATCTTGGCCTCGCCATACGGTCCAAGCACGGGTGGGGGGAACACAGGTTTTCCGCTGAAGAAGGTCTCGCCATACTTCTGCTTCAGCCTGGCCCTCAATGCCTGGATCTTGAGGCAGTCATCGGACTCCGCCTTGGCTTTTCCGGGCACTTGAACCACGGAGCTTACTTGAGGGGTAGCTACTCCGCTCGTTTTCGGCTCAGGCGGTCTTCCCAGGTGGCCCAAAGGGCCATCTCTGGTCTTGCCTCGGAATAGATCGCAGTAGGTGGGTGGGTTACCCCCGATTGGCTCGTCCTGGCTGGATAGGTGGTCCAGCACCCTCTGCACGAAGGTGTTCCCGTCATAGGAACCAGAGACGATCGAGTCCACTTCCCACCAGGCTTTGTCCTGGCCTTTGCCCTCACGCTGGTTTCCCCAGTCGTGAAAGGGCTGATCCATATATCCCTGAACCAGATCCCACTCCTCTTCAGTGAGGGGGTCTTCCGAATCCGATTTTTCGTCCTCAACAGGGGGAACCGCAAAGCATTGCCGCCAGGGCTCTGCTATGATGCGGTTGACACACACGAAGTCTGTGGCGGCGGCCTGATCAAGGCCCCCATCCACATAGTGGAATTCTGTTGGCCATCTCTGGGGTGGCATGGGCTGTCCCTTAGCGTCCTGATAGACACTCTCTCCAGCCGGTAAGACGACGTTGTTTAAGGTCATGTTGGTCAATGAGGCTACCCAATGTCGGGTACTTTCCTCCTCGGTGCATCCCATAGGAACAACCAGCACTGCCTTGGAGCGGTCTTTGCGAATCTTCGCTATCGCTCTTGGAATGTCCCAACGGGGGCAATGGATCCACATCAAGCCCTGATGCGGACCCCAGTGCTTCTTCCACGCAGAGTCCTGGGCGCTCCAGTACTTCTCACACACCCGAAGATGGGCGGAGGTTCCTGAAGAGAACGCATCCAGGGCCAGATCTGAAGCTCCCAAGTCCGCGACAACTCGGCTCGCCACTTCCGGCCTTACGCCGTACTCCTGGTTTGCAGGACCAGTTGGCTCAGTGTCCAGCGCGGCCACTTCGAGCTGATTGCGTTCGGGGTGGATCCATTGGCATTCCACATGGTGCTCAGGTGACGAAAGCAACGAGAGCTGGTCGTCCTGGTACAGGGTCATGGAGGCCTGGGCCGGGAAGACGCCGGAGTCCGTCTCCATCATGAAGTCGTATCCGACGATCATGTCCCAGTCCATCTCGGCCTCGTAGAAGCTACCCTGCAGGAGGATTTCCTTGCCGAGGTCTGGGCGGCTCAGCTCACGATGGTTCACGAACTGCAGCCCAATGGCCGCTTCCTTCGTGCCTCCCACCATGTACTCGCCGTTCGCCACCTTCAGCCTGACAGGTTTCCGACTGTCGGTCAGACACTCTGGTGGAAGTAGGCCAGCCTTGACCAAGCCGACTTGAGCTCCCGTGTCGACCAACACATCGAAAACCTTTTCCACTTCCCCGCATAAGGCACGGACCTTGAGATGCACCTGCCGCTCGCGACCGACACGGCGCACGGCGTGCAAACTCAGGATCTCCGGCCGCTCCAGAAGCTCAACAAGCGACTGGTGCAGGTCGTGGACAATGGGCTCAGGCTGCCCATCTGCAGCATCCAGCTGCGGTCCGGGTGATCCTCCGATACTCTCGGATAGATCTTGTAGTACATCAAACACATTCTTGGTCGCGAAGGACGGACGGGTGCAAGGGTTCGTGCCCTCACTTGCCCTCACCCCGCCTCCGCGACTGGGTGCCGAACCTAGCCTTCTGCCCGCGGCAGTCCCCTTGTGCCTTTCCACTCCCGACCGGGATGGTTCGGCGCTTCGCACGTCACCATACTGCGACCGCCCTAGCTGGGGCCCTTGGCTGCAGGGGCTCCGCTAGGGGGCGTCGGTTGTGGAAGAAGGGGTGTTCTCCTCTGCATCAACCTCGTTGACGCCCTTCTTCCTTCCACCTTTCTTACCCTTCTTGTCCTTGTCCTTGTTCTGGTCATTCTGGTTGTTCTCCTTGTTCTTGTTGTCCGATCTGGGGACCCAGTTCCGCTTGATCTCCTGGATCTCCTTGGCCAACTCGGTCCCCACCGACAACATCAGCCTGGCCACCTCGTCCTTGTCGACTTCCACTTTGGCTTCCCGGATACCCGCGGGCGCACGCTTCTTCGACCTGTGCGCCTTCTTGTAAGCCTCCGTGTCGGCCTTGTGGACGGGGCATGTTCGGTGGTCATGGTTGAAGCCTTTCTTCCTCCCATAACACACGAAACAGCCCTGCGGGTGAGCTCGTATGAACTCCCCAAAGGACAGCGGAGGGTCGCCAACGCGGCGAGGGTCCCTCTTCTCCTTCTTCTTCCAACCCGGCTGCAGGGGCTTCCAGCTTCCCCGGTTGTTCCCCGCGCTCAGGTTGCTGGCGACGAAGGCGCAAACGGCCACCTCGGCCGGCTCACTGTCATCGCCGTTGGCTCCCGCGGGGTCCATGGCAGCTTCCCCGCCAGGTCCCTCGCCAACGTAGTTGACGTCGCGGTCGCCGGGCCTCAACCCGCAGGTGTGGTGGAGGTTCCGGTACTCCTTGAGCACCTCCTCTCCAACCCACTCCAGAATCTCGTCGCAGCTCATCCGCGCCTGGATGGCCTGCAGACGGATGGTCTGGCCGCTCAACTCACACTCGTCAAGGCGCCACATCGCGGTCTTCTCGCGATCGCCCGAGACGGTGATGAGGAGGGCGTTCCGCAGGGAGTGCCGTTTGACATCCCGGGCCACGTTCTTCTTCGCCCAAGCCACCACGTTCGTATGATACTCTTTGGGGAGCATCATCTTGACCGTGTGGTTGGACTTGGCTCGCTTGGATTCCTTTTTGGTGACCCTCCTGATCCATGCCTCCGGCAGCATGGAGAGCAGGCGAGCCTGCTCGTCACCCTCGTTCCAATCCTCCACGTTGCGGCGGAAGAGGGTGTATTTCCCTCGGAAGTCTCGCCAATCTCGTAGGCGGATCTCCCGTCCATCATGCTCCAGCTTGATGGACTTCCAGCGCTTGGCAGCCACCTGCGGAGCGTCCACCCGCTCCTGCTCGTTGAGCCACCTCTTGGCTTCCTTGAGGGTCTTGATTCTCCCCTCCTTGGTCGCCACGAAGTATAGCTCGCCGAGCACTTCCGGCAGGCGGTACCTGAACCGTCTGAAGACATATCTCTCCGCATCCGCGGGAGGCAGGTCTTCAGTGACGGTCAGCCCCCAATCGTCCAGCTTCTCCAAGAAGCGGTCGAGGTTGAGGGGGTTGCCGTCGTACATGGGGGGCTTGATGTCCTTCAAGTCTTCCCACACGGCGGCATCCGCGGCCTTAGAGACCATGAACGCCGGCCGCGAGGTCGACCGAGGTTCCCATCGGCCTCGCCCACGGACTCCCACGGCCGCCACGTCCATCTCCTCCATGGAATCCCTGTGGCTACGCCGCGGTTCCTCCATGTACGCTGAACCAAAATGTTCACGTCGTACTTCTTCCATGTACGCATCCTCATCACGGCGCCAGCAGCTGCGTTCAGCGGCCTCCCGTCGTACACCACGCAGCAAGCAGATGTCGAACTCCTCCAGGTCCAGATCCAGGTCCTCACCTTCACCGACATCCCTCTCCACGTCTCATCTGGGGACCTCGTCTCTGAGTCCACCATAACGTCCTCCAGCCATTGGGATTGGCACCGGGGCTGGTGCCGGGCGTCGGGGGCGTACAGGCGTCCGCGGTGGAGCACGGCGGTTGTGGTAGTCCGAGCTGAGCCACTCATCACGCCAATCCTCACTGCCACTGGCGGGCGGCACGCGCTCGTTGCGGCGGCCCGCGCTGTGGTGAGAGGGGGCGGTGAGAGAGGGGGCACTGGCGCTGGGGCGACTCCTGGGGGCTCCGCCGGGGGCGTGGGGTCTGCCTGGACCTGGTCCGGGTCCCCAGCCGTCGTCCGACGAGCCAGACTCCAGGGGTGGGTGGTCGCTGCCGACGCTCCCACGGGCTTCCAGCGCGTCCAGCCTCAGCTGCAGGCCGCTGATGACCGTGTTCAGCCGCCTGGTCTCGGCCCTGGCAATGTCCAGGTCTTTCTGCGCGCGCGCGGCGACCTTGGAGATGCGAGCCATCTCGCCCTTGCCTGTGCCTACCTCGCACGCGAGGGAAAAGACCCTCCTGCGGAGGTAGACAATCCACCGCCAGGTTGTATCCGGGTCGCCGTTCCCTGGTGGGTCGTCGGGGTCCCCAGGGGGTCCTCCAGGAGGGCCTCCGCCGGGTCCACCCGGTCCAGGGGGTCCTCCCCCGCCCGGTGGTCCGCCTCCAGGGGGTCCGCTTGGTGGGCGTCCTCCATGGGGTCCTGATGGTCCTCTGCCCAGGGGTCCCGGTGGGCCTCCGCCGGGTCGCCTCGGTGGGTCCGAGGATGGGCGCTTCTTCGTGATGCCGAAGTCCATGTCGTCATCCTCGTCCATGTCGCCCCACCTGGGTGTCTCGGTCTCGGAAGACTCCGAGCTCCGGTAGGGAGGAGGGAGATCCTCATCCTCCCCTTCCGGTTCCATGGGGACATCTCCGCCTCCTCCGCCCGTCCAAGCCACCACTTGGCGATGTCGGCGGCCTCGTTCATCCCTGTCGCTGGCGGTGAAGGAGGGATCACTGTCGTGGGGGTGTCCACCCGCTGGCCTCCGCGGCTCCTCGGGGGTCTTCCCCTTGCCCTTCCTCCGTCGATGGGCAGTGGGGCCACTGCTCCCACTGCTGCCTGTGTCGGCCTCGTCCAGCGTCATCCTGGAGGAGGCGTCCCCTTCGAAAAGCTTTCGAAGGGTCTCCACTCGTCATCCTCCCGGGGGAGTCTCGCGGCGGAGTTTGGCCTCTGCCTCCTCCATTGCGGCGGCGGTGGCTGCGGCAGCCCGCACCTCGGCTTCCTCCCGAGCACGAGCCGCCTCGGCTTCCCGGGCCTGCTGCAGCCGCGCCTTCTGCGCTTCCAACGCCGCCAGCTCCGCCTCTGTCTTGGCCTTCTCCTCAGCGACCTTCCGTCGCGCGGCCTCGATGGCGTCCTTCTTGGCGGCGTCCGCCTGGGCCTTTGCCGTCGCATCGGCGTGGGCCCTTTCCTCCGCCTCCTTCTTTGCCCTCTCTTGGGCAAGCGCCTCTTCCAGGGCCCTCACCTCGGCCTCCCTGCAGGCAATGGCCTCCTGCGTCAGGCGGGCTTCCTCGTCGGCTGCCGCCAACTCACCGTTGACCTGGGCAGTCGCTGCCCCATGGGCGGCCACGGCCGTGAGTCCAGCCGCAATGGCCGCCACGGTCTGGGCGTGGATGGCCATGCCATGCGCCCACTCCGCAGCCTCCTCCTGGGCGATGCCGACGGCGCCCTCCACGGCAGCGCTGTGCTGCCTGGACCGTTGCCGGGCAACCCGAAGGTTGCAGGGCACCCCACAGACGCGCTCACAGGCGCGCGCCACGTCCCTGTCGGGAGCAAGGCTGCTGCTAGAGCTGGCCTGGTCGGCCGGCATCCTCCCGCGGTGGGCCGACTCCACGTCGCTGCTGGGGCCTGCTGGGGCCTGCTGGGGCCTCAGGAGCAGCTGACGGGGCTTGGCCTTGGTCTGCCTGGCGACTTGGATGAAGTCGCCGAGGGTGGCGTGGCCGGGGTGATGACCACCATTGGCCCGTTGGGGACCGGGGGCTTGGGTTCCGCCCTTGGTGCCTTGGGCGGCTTCGGCGGCCAGGGACTCCTGGTACTCCCGCCACCTCCGGTCCTGCTTCCTGTCCCCGGCGGACCGCTTCTCCTTCCCCAGAGACGCGCTGCTGCTGCCCTGCAGCCTGCGCTCGCTCCCCGGTTCCGGGAAGATCTTCTCGATCATGTCCCACATGGAGACGTTGATCGAGGCGCCCGACAGGTACTCATTGGGCATCTCGTCCTCCTCAATCCTGTCGGGACGCAGGCCTTCGCCGGGCCTGTCCGGCCGGGTCCACGTCCTCCAGCGCTTGCGGCGGAAGCGGTACTCGTACCCTTCCGCCAACAGCCACTCCTTCACTGCCCGCAGGCGGTCCTCCCCCATGTCCTCGCGGACCTCGAAGCTCCCGGGCATGCCGCCTTCACACTGGGGGTGGCTGTGGCGGTAGTGCTGGTCCGAGACCAACCCATGCAGCAGGCGTGCCGCATGGGGGTGGGGCCGCGGCCACATCCTGCCCGCTTCCTGCCAATTCACCATGGCAGCGGGGGCGTAGTTGGTCTTGAGGTCCTTGGTATGCACTGGTTCAACTCAACGAACTGGTGGTGGTTGTTGAGGCGGGTGCTGCAGCACTGGATTGGAAGTGCGGCTGGTGCTGGTCAGCCGGTGGTTGTGGAGGTGGTTGACGCGGCCTTGCTGGTCGGCCGATGGGTCTGGTCTGTGAACCTCCTTCACGGTTGCGGCGCGGTCAGGGCAATGCTGTGGACGGCGCTGCGGGCTCCGTGACGAACTCGGCGCTGTCGCTGGGCGGTGCTGCGAGCCGCTGCGCTGCGCTGCGAGGTGCTGCGCTGCGCTGCGAGCTGCGAGCTGCGAGCTGCTGCCCCGCGCTGCTCGGGGTTGGTGGCCCCGAGTGGCACGCGAGGGCTGGGTAACCCCGCGGCGGTGAAACGCTTTTGACGCGTTCCCGTGGGGGGCCGGCCACGGGACGCTGCGGTGACACGCACAGGTGAGCAGGCAGGCAAAGCACTACGCTCACAAGGGCATCAATACGCTCGTGTCATGTGACAAAGCGTTTCAGGATCCTTGCCACTCTGCAACAAGGGAACGAAAGTATGTACAGCAACACATCAGGATATGTACACATGGGGTTAAGACTGGACTGGGGTAAGGGCATCACAGGACCATAGACACTCAGTCCCAACTCGTATCCCAATCCCAGGTCCGACCCTCTCAGTGGCTGGTGGGGGCGGGGGCTCAAACACAACCCATGCCCTGCTCAGTCCGGACCCTGAAACCCTGCCAATGGGGGATGTGTCCCGCCCAGCCACAGGCGAGTTCCTGGAGACCAACAGTGGCTACTGATGCTCCCTCAACGGCAGGTCCCAACTCCTCTCAGGGCCAGAGATATGGCCCCGCCATTATCCCCTAGGAGTTGGTACCTGAAAATGGGCTGTTTCAGCCCAAACTGAAATTAACTCAAAAATCTCCAAAATTGACCTCTCGTCCGGACCCGCCAGAGGTAGGGACGAGGCAACCGACCCTATGCCCTTCGAGTACAAACTCCCTGGAGCCCTCACCCAACCTGGTTCCCTCTGAGGTCCCGGCATCAGGGCAACACGGATTCCTCAAGTGGGGTCATAATGCCAGAATCACCAAAATTGGCGTCATTCCCACGCGTGGCTCGCCCGGCCAGGGCAAGGCCAATGGCTCACAGGTTGGGAGGCAGGACCTAGGACTCTCATCTGAGTGTACAACTTTAGAATAGGTCCGGGCTCACTGTGGGCATAGAGGAATGGGGCCGCCAATTGACCACACGGGAGGGGGAAATTGGGGTCCCAAAATGGGGTCATTTTGGCTGCTCGAAATGAGCCAAAATTCGGGGTGCTCCCAATAGTATATCTCCACGCCGGCTTGGACATCAGATTCGCCATTCCATACACGATCCACCAGGAGCCGGAAACAGATTCCCATGCCCTTGGCTAACAAAGATCTCCATGCCCATCGGCGTGGTGACGATCCCAATTGGGTCCACAAATGCCAAAATGGTAAAATTGCCCACACTCACTTTGGGCTAGCGCCTTAACGAAGGTTGCTTCGCTTCGCCCACGTGGTGTGTGAACCATGGGGACCAACATGCATAACACCCATGTCATATATGGTCCATTGGTCCATGCGTCCGGCGTGCACGGGTGGGCTCAACATAGTGCACGGCGGGCAGCAAAAGTGGAAAATTGCTCAAAATGGTCAAAAATGCGCACACTCATGGTTAGGGCAAATGAGGCACATGCCCGACTTGGACCGGAGTGTGCCATTGGATTGGTATCAAGTCCTATGTGTCCAACATATCTTTTGGGCGTCGCCCAACTCCTCCGGTTTTGGGAATGGCAGGGTCGCCAGGTGAGCCCATGATTTGGGATAGTCCCAAATCGCCAACATGGCGGCCACGGTATGCCAATCTCAGGAGGAGTTATTCGCCGGGTCCAAGATATGTTGGGCACCGAAGTATGTACCCCCATTACATACTTGAGTCATGATGTCAATCGAGCGCAACGTTGAGATACACGGTCGCCACTTGACATCATGACGGGCCAAAAACGGTAAAATTGGCACAAAGACACACAAAAGTGCCTTGAACGGCGCACAATTATATTATAATATCTTCGGCTTGGATCGTGCAATCAACTAATCCTTCTAAACACAATGACTTGACACCAATGACCTCCGATCCCACATATGTGCTCCACTAGGGGCGCCTTGAAGGGTTACGAGCGCTACTTCCCAAGTGGGCACATGAAGATATGGAAAATTGCAAAACACACATCTTGCTCCCAACGCATCGCTTCGGGATCACCACACAAGCTTCCCTTCACAAAGGTTAGGCTTGCAATTGATTGTGGGGGGTATGGAGAAGGGGCTTGCAAAATTTGAGGTCCATTGGCGGGTTTGGCTTGGAGCGATAGACCCGCCAAATGGGCACGCAACACAACACAAGGCACATACTCCATATTGCCCAAAAGGGTAGCTCCCCCCACGATATGTCATGCCCCTCCAAGGGCATAACTTTGTGTCAATCGCTCATAGGAACTCAATGAGAGTTCCTATGCAACACCAACACTTGCGCGCTACACTCGAAAGTTATCTTAACGCACGCAATATCATGGCCAAAGAGTTACAACGCAAACTCTACCCTCTTGACCATGATCCATTACACTAGCGCGCACGTGTGGAGACGCAAGGCATATAATGCTTCTTAAATTACGTCGTGAGTATTGTGAATACATCCCACGTTTCTTTATTGTCAATCCTCGCAAGCAACACGAGATATGACCTTCACAAGTGGCCTCACGAATCAACTTTGTTTTGCCCATATCTTTAAGACAAATGGAGGGCAAGACAAAAGGAAAGTTGATTCGTGCATAGGGAAGCACGTAGGTCCACTCGAAGGAGGTCAAATCAAGTGCGGGGATGTCGAAGTCGAAAATTTGATTTCGACATCCTGAAAAATTCGGATTAAGGTTGCGAGTGTAAGATGTGAAAATTGCGGAAGCATCCATGCAGTTCCTGACGACTTTGGAGCCTTCGTGACGGATTGCGTTAAATTTTCCATTTATAACAGTTAAACTGGCGGTTACGGTAAAGCCGCGATCCAACCGCCAGCAGTCAAAACAGTGAGTATCGGAACGGAAGCGTAAAAATTGACGGAAACAATATGAAAATAAAACCCTGTTGATTCCTGATATTCTGATACACAAATCTCCGCTGGCGGTGCATCGGTTGCCGATGCGGGGCTTTATCGCACGGAACACGCTCCCGCCGGGCTCGCACCGGGCGTCAATGGGCGCCTTCCGTACATGGGGTTAGTGGACCCGAGACCGGTCTTCCCTTTCGTACTTGGGGTTAGTGGACCGGAGACCGGTTGTATGCCGTAATTTAGCCATGGGGTTCTGGGTACCGCTTCACTTCCCGGCTGGTGTGGTGCTGTGGTTCCTCGTGCGGCTGCGCCCTGCAGCGTGCTCTGCCATACTCCGTGGCACTGTGCTGTGTTGTCGTGCGCTGCAGCGTTCGCTGGGGTGCTGCGTCTTGGTGCTCTGTGCTGTGCTGTTCCGCTGTGTGCTGTTGTAGTGTGCTTTGTGCTGTCTGGTGTCCGTGGGCGTTGTGCTGTTGGCTGTGCCCTGTGCTGTGCTGTGCTGTGCTGTGCCCTGCTGTGCTGTGCTGCGCTGTTGTTTGCTGCTCTGTGCTGTGCTGCGCCTTTCAACGTGGTGTCTGGTTGCGCTGCGCTGTGCCGTCCTCGTTGTGGCTTACTGTTTCGTCCTGGTCGCAGTGCTGTGCGCTGTGCTGTGCCCCCTGGTGCTGTGCTGGGCCGTGTCGCGTGGTGTTGTGCTGTCTCGTGCTGTGCTGTTGTGCACTGTGCTGTGGGGGTGGTGCTGTGCTGCGTTGTCTCATGGTGTGTTGTGCCGCTTCGTGCCGTGGCGTGCACTCAGGTGCTGTGCGGTGCCTTGGGTGCTGTGTGCTTTGCTGCGTGCTGTGCTGTGCTGGGCCGCTGTGTTTTGTGCTGTGCCCTGGGGTGTGGTGTCTTGGTGCTCTGTGCTGCGCTGTTCGTGTTGTGTCTGGCTGTTTTGTTGGGGTCTAGGTTCCTGTGTGTTGCGCTGTGTCTCTCGGTGCTGTGCTGCGCTGAGTCGCGTCGTGTTGTTTCGTGCGCTGTAGTGCTGTTGCGCACTGTGCTGCTTGCGTGGTGCTGTGCTGGTTGTTTTTGCGCTTTTTGCTGCTGTTGCGTGCTGTGCCCTGCCCTCGGGTGTTGCGCCGTGCTGTGGGGTGCTGTGCTGTTTGGTGTGGCGCTTTGCTGTGTTGCCCTGTGCTGTGTGCGCTGTGCTGTGTGTGTTTTGCTGTTGTGTTGTGATGTGTGCTGTTTTTTGCTGCTGTCTGTTGCGCTGCTGGCGCCCTGTGGTGTCGCGCTGTGCGCGCGGTTACCTCTGTGCATTTTCAAAAACAGCCCAGCTGAGCAACCAGTATATCAACGGCAGGCACATCACTGGGGGCTTCAGGTCGTGCTTGCTGGATAAGACCATCGGGAACTCAGCCTGGCTGAGCGTACGGAGCGTCTGGTCGCCGTAGCGGGTGGTAAAGACTGAGGCCTCGGAGTGGAGGTCGGTCATTTGGGGCGGCGTGGCCTGGGCGTGGAAGGCCACCAGGGCGTCAATGGCCATGCCTTAGGTCAGCCACGACGTTTGGTCTGCGTGGTTGCGCAGTGACTCCATGTCGAAGTGCGCCAGCGAGTCAGTAGCAGCCGCCCACCTGAGGCACACGGACCCCAGGAAGGCATCATCTGCTGGGCACCCCGCGCAGAGAACTCCAGAGGGCTGGTGGTGGAGGGTGAGCAGCAGCTCGTGCGCAAGGGGGTTCCAGGCGGCCTCCGTGCAAAGGAAGCTGTCCCTGGGGGTGATTGCCGCCACGTGGTCGGCCGGAAAAAGGGTGCGGAACGCGTCCACTGAGACATCGGGGATAACAGCTGCAGCCGGTGGCATGGTGACTGGGAGCAGGAGGGATGGGGAGAGCGAGAGGTGTCGACTTGGTGTCCAGTTGTCGGCCCGCCGGATCCCCATGAGGAGCCCGATGGGCACGGAGCGTCGCCCTGCGGGAAGTGCGGTGGGGCTGGGGTGACTGTGTCTGGAGTGGTGTACTGGTGTCCTGGTCCAGAGGGCCTAGTGGAACATTCCCACGGCAGGCTGACAGGAAGCACTGGGGGTGTTTGGGGGGCGTTTGTTCTTTGATCCGGGTGCCAGTGTATCTAAGAAGGCCGCCGCAATGGAGGTAGCGCACGCGGCGCGCGCCGAGAAGGAGTTGGTTCGGACCCTTGGATCGGTGGTCTCCCACCGATCCCTTCGAATACCGCACGGGGCCTCCCGTCAACCTGTTCGAGTACAGTTGAAGGTCCGCACTACTGCAGGGGTGGGTGGCTCCCATGTGTTTTGCTTTTCCAGGGTTCGGGGTAAAATGAACGAGACCTCCACCCGATCCACCGGTACCGGTGGTGGGGGGGTGGTTCCCACGTCAGCAACTAGAGAGCTCTACTTGCAGCTTGCAGGGATCCCGGGAGCACCAATGCCCGGGATCGAACCCCTGCACTGGACGACTGAAGACCTACGCTCTCACTATTGGGCCGCGGGAGTCTGTTACATGACTTAGGGGTTCAGTTGGCTATGAATCCAGTCCCGAGGGTGGGGCTGTACGTTGTTAAGCGTGTAGCGCGTTAAGGGAGGCCCCAGTCTATGTGTGCAGGGGCGGAACAGGGGGGGAGGGGGATCGGTGGGGTGCGGCACAGTCGGATCGCCGACTGACGTGCACGGGTCGAGGAGGTGGGACAGTAACACCGTTGGATTGCCGCCTGACGTGCAAGGGTGGAAGGGGAGGGACATTTGCACCGCCGGATCGCCGGCTGCCGTACCTGAGGGTAGGGGACGCTCCGTCGGATCGCCGAGCGGTTCGTTGGGAGGAAAGAAAGGGGAAGGCAGGCCATCGCGGCCCGTGCTTGCGTTTGTACACCCCTTCCCCGTTGGATGCCCCAAGGTTGACACGCCATCTCAGAGGCGACAGGGCACTGCCTAGTGGTGCAAGCTCCAGCTGACAAATTCTGAAGGCTCCGGCGGGGGTATGGTATGGTGTGCCCTACGGTATCGGGAGCAGCTGGCGGGCCGCTCCCTCACGCACCCCTTGCTTAGTGCCGGGGTCAGGGGTCAGCTGGCCGTGACACTCGGCCGCTGCACTCCTGGCTTTGGGGGAGGGAGGGGATGCGCTCTCTCCTTCGTCCTGCCATCCTCCCGTGCTCCTGTCTCCTGTGCCGCCGCCTTTCCCGTGGTCCCTGTGCTGTGCGTCCCTGAAGCAAAACACGCGTACTGGTCGACTTCAGCTTCTAGTGTCCAATAATGTCGGGGGCTCGCTGCAGAGCCCAATAGGTCCGCTCGCCTGTCAGACCCGGAGGCCCTGCACATAGGCCCCCGGGGAGAACCAGAGTTCAACGTCACCCATGTCCGACCGCAACGTGACGTCGAGGCTCAGGGCCAAAAACAGTGCGTGGGGCGCCGGCCTACTGTCGAGGACGGCCAGCCCCTGGGCGGCCGAGGCCCGGACCAGTAATAGGTTTATGTCAGGCAGTTCTAGGTCAGCACTGCACGTCACGTCAGCCGCACCATTGTCACTGTGGTGGGCGCACGAGGCCAGGGCTACCACGGGTCCTTTCGGCAGGAAAACTGCGTGCCATCGAGTGGCGCGCAGCACACACGCCAACACTATAGAAACCCAGGGCTTTAGTGGCGGAGACAGCCCCAGGATGCGTACTGCCGGGGGTACTGTTGCTGCAGGCACCCAAGCGAGGGGCTGGCCTGCGATGGCATCGGGCAGAGATGGTGCACAACGTCAAAAGGTGGCAGCGCTGCCGGCGCAGCCGCTGCCATTGCGGAGAGCACCCGGGTGTGATCCTGGAGAGGGTTGGCTGACAATGGCGCCTGAGCTGTGAAGCCCCCGATGGTGTACGCTGTCCACCGGGGGCTGGCCAAGACAACCTGGGGCAGGGCCTTGGGGCGTTGCTGCACCGCTAGGGCGAAACTCGAGTGTACCCCATAGACCAGGACTGTGCCCTCGTACACTGCCAAAGAAGCCCCGAGGTGGGGACATAGCCGGCTGCCACCGATCAGCTCCATGTAGCCCAGGTCTGCAGCAGCAGGGACATGAGCTTGGGGACAAACTCCCAGGCCTCATGCAGAGGCATGTCCGTGAGCACCAGCCCGTAGAGCGGGCACAAGGCTGCGCCAAAGTCCCGCGAAATCGCCGCCCATGTGTACAGGCGGTTGCGGGTGGCCTGCAAGGCTTGTCGGCTGGACACGTGGCCTGCCAGAAACCTACACTCCAGGGCGGCTCCAGACCAGGGAACAACGGCTGCGCCAAAGCGCTGCTTGAATCGCCGATTGACCTCCTTTTTACCCGCTGTGTCCCGGGTGGCTGGTAGTTGCAGGATGAGCGCTCCTCGGTGCATGAGGATGATGCAGTTCATCAGCACTATACTGGGGGGCGCAGACCACGGTGTCGCCAAGCGAAGGCTGCCCTGGGCCTCTTCGTGGGCCCACGCGTTGAGGCTGAGGATGGGACCAGATATGAGGCCCCTGTGCTGGGCAGGGGTCCCAAAGTCGTCCCCTGAGATGCTGGACAGCCAGGGCACCAGCGAGCGGAAGGCCAGGGCCCAGAGCGTGTGATCGGGGGGCCCGCGAGTCCAGCCCGCAAATGATGTGCTCACCACATCGCCAACTCATACTAGAGGGTTGGGGCGGCCCTCGACCTGCTGCAGGGCGAGGAGAACCGCCAGCCACTCCGCGTCTTCGGACGCGGCCCCGCATGTCGCCATGGCACAAGAGCTGTGCGAGCAGGACCCCAGGTGCCGGATGCCAGAATACGAAACCTGCCCCTATCACGTCATCGGTGAGGGACCCGCACTGAAGTACAAGGGCATGTCGGGAGGTACCTGGTGGAGGTTCCCTCGGAGGTGGACGGTGGCCATGCCGACAGAGACGTCCGGAAGCGCGTGGATGGTGATGTCCAGCGGCTGCCAGCGCTGATGCAGGGTGACGGCCTCGCTGGCTGTGTGATGGAGCCACACGAGGGCGAGGGCCAAGTACTTGACGAGGGGGTTGCAGGACGCTGCAGCTTGGGCGTACAACAGCGCCAAACAGAGGACGCTCGCCACGAAGTATCTGACCTGTGAAAACGGCACAGGAGAGCGCCACGCTGCCTTGAAGTGGACTGTCTCCCATCGGAATACCCCGTACGGCGGTGAAGGTCTTGAAGTGCTGCGCCGTGAGCAACAACACCCTGTCCTTCTCGGAGTATATGACGTTTGTGACCGGGAACGCTTCCGCGGGGCGCAGCCTCGCTCGTCGCTCTGCGGGCGCGAGGGAGGTGAATTCTGCAGGAGGCTTTGTGTCACCCGCAGAGCAGGGTGACCGCGATCAGGTTGGGAAGCCGCCTGTGAATTGGAGGACACGTGGAGGGGGCTGTGTGGGCATGGGGCAGTTAACTGCAGCCCCCTGGCGGCGGCTGCGATGTAATTCTCTGGAGCAGGAAGTGCAGGTGGGCAGCAGGTGGTGCAGGAGGGCTGCAGGTGGTGCAGGAGGGCTGCAGGAGGTGCAGCAGGGCTGCAAAAGCTGGAGGTGCTGGAGTGCGGCACGTGGTGCTGTGGGGGGGGGGGGCGCGCTGTGCTTCCCTGTTCCACTTCCCACTGAGGCTTTGCAGGTGCATGCCCCAGATCGGTCCGTAGCCGCGACGCTGCACCGCCGCGGCTCGGGTGCCAGAGGCGTCACCTCTCGATCCAGGTCAGTCCCTGCCGTCACACCCGCCCATGTGCAGTGCGGGTGGCCCGTGGGGGGGGGGGGGACGAGACAGGGGGGAGGGGGGGGGGGCGGTTCAGGGGTCTCTGGTTTCTGGTTTCTGGTTTCTGGTTGACCCGCCTGAGGCGACGACAAAGCCGAAGAAGGGCCGCCAGAAAATTGCAGCCCCGAACCGTCCACTCCGTTTACTACGTCCCGCCAGGGCGGGCAGAAGTGGGCAGCAAGTGAAAGCACAGCCCGCGCCACCAGGGCCTGTCATTTTGTGTTTGGGAGGGGGGGGGGGCTCCGCGTTGGTGTGGTGGCGGGGCGTTTCTTCGGGGGGGGGGCAGCGCGGGGCTGCGCAAGTGGCGCAGCGTGGCTCCGCTCAGGGGCGCCGTGCAGGGCTCCCACACACCGTGCAGTACAGGACTGTGCTGGGGGGCCACGAGGCTCTGGGGCGCAAGGCAGCATGCGGCTGCACTAAGGGCGCAGCATGGAGCCGCACTGGGGCGCTGCCTGGAGCTGTTAAGGGCGCAGTGGGTGCGCAAGAGGCGCTGCATGTGGTTGCTCTGGGGCGCGGCATGCGGCGCCGCAGGGCCGCTGCGTGGGGCTGCCCAGGGGCGCAGCATGGGGCTGCGCATGAGCGCATCATGGGGGCTGCGCAGGGGCGCAGCATGGGGCTGCGTGGGGCCGCGCATGAGCACAGCATGGGCCTGCGCAGGGGCGCAGCATGGAGCTGCGCATGACCGCGGCATGGGGCTGCGCAGGGGCGCAGCGTGTGGCTGTGCATGAGCGCACCATGGGGCTGCGCATGAGCGCAGCATCAGGCTGTGCATGAGCGCCGCATGGGGCTGCGCATGAGCGCATCAGGGGCTTCGCAGGGGCACAGCATGGGGCGGCACAGGGTGGTTGCATGGGGGCTGCGCATGACAGCAGCATGGGGCTGCGCAGGGGCGCAGCGTGGCGCTGTGCATGAGTAAGTCAGTAAGTGAGTAAGTGCGGCCGCGTCCGCAGCCTCATCTGACATCTCCTTGTTTGTTTTACACGGTGGCCGCCTCTGGCGCCAAGGAGAGCTCTCCACCATCAGTTCCCCTAGTGACCCCTGTCTCACCTCATTGCCGAGAACCTCAACCAGGTTCCCTTGGGGCATGATCGGCGGTTATTTTCTTTTAGTCGCTGCCCTCACGGTCTCAGCTCCTTCCGGTCACCCATCGAAGGATCCTCCGGCCTTCCCCCCCTAGCAAGTCCTTTCGGGTGCCTGCAGACGGTTTTCTTGAGGATAGCTGTCGCCGATAGCGCAGCATTTCTCTCTCTCAACCACATTCCACCACTCCCCATTCCTCACGGGTTGGAGTACCCACTCGGCCCCCGGATGCACTTGGGTGTCGTCCATCCGCGGCTTGAGGCCAGGGAGCGACCCTTTCCACGTTCCCCTAGGTCACGCTCACGCGTGAACCTACGTGTACTCAGGCCATTGACCCGGGGACCTCAGGGTCAACCCTCACCCCTGCGGACACCTCACGGCCGTCCTGGAGTTCAGGGCATTTTCCCGACTTCCCGTGGCCAGGCTCCTCATGGTTGGCCCATGGTTCACGCCTCCATGGCGACAAATTTCCCAATCCCACGGGGCTGTTGCTTGGCGTTATTGGCCTCCCATCCCATCCCATGTCCCGTCCCTCTTCGCCACATCCCGTCACCGGCCCAGTCCACGCGTCTCTTGGTTTCCCAATCCCAGGGGGGCGTTGTGTGGCCAGTGCCACACCCCTGTCCTAGCCCCATGCCCCCATCCCATCCCTCATCCCGTGGTTTACACCCCACCAGGCTGCCAGCAACCCAGTGGCGCAGGCCCACAGGTTCCTCATCCATCCGGGGACCGTTTCTTGCTCCTTGCACGGGTCGCTCCTATCCAATCCCCTTTTCCCGCGCACTCGGCGCGTTCTCCTCAGCATGTTCCTGTCCGGGGCGTCTCGCCAGTTTTCCCATGTCCTGGCTCCATTCGCCTAACTGTGTTTTGGCCTGACTACACAGCTTGTCCAGGCGGCTGTGGCACAGCAGGGACGCCACTACGCGTACCCCCACTAGGGCTTGGAGGGGAGGTGTGTTCTGTGTTCTGTACGCTTGCACCTCTCGTGGTCTTGCCGTCCTTGACGTCGTCCCGCGGAACCTCGTATGGCAGATTGCCCTTCCGATGTTTGTCCCTCGCCACTCATGGCTGAGGGTCCTTCTTTCTCCTGTTCCCCCCATACCTGGCTCGGGCGTGCTGCTGTGTTTGCAATCTGCGCCCTGGGTCATCCAGGGTGGGCAGCCCATGTGATCCACCTGTGTTTGGGCACCAGAACACAGCGCGTTTTCTTTTTGCGGCTCTGGCCTAGCAGGGACGCCACTACACGTATCCCTGCTAGGGGTTGGATAGATGGAGTGCTCTGTTGTTGTGCCCCGCCTGCGACATGGTGACCATGTTGATGCCCTCCTTGTTGTGTGTGTGCCTCTGCCCTTGGTTTAGCCCGGTGGGCGGCTTTGGGTGCACCTCTTCACCCTACTTGTCCCACCTGCGGTACGAGTGACTCATGCATGGTTGGGTTGCGGAGTGGCGTAGCTACCAGCACTCACATCTGGCCCGCTCTACCCGGTCAAGGGCCTGCCTTTGCGCTGCCCTTCGGGCCCGGCACTTGCGCAGACAGGTGTTCGGCCCCGGATGATCCAGTCCGAGGCGTCCCACCTGCACATGGAGTGACTCATGCATGTTGGGGGTGCGGAGGCGTAGCTACCAGCACTCACGTCTGGCCTGCTATACCCGGATTACCGGGCCTGTCTCTGCACAGCCTGTCGGGCCCGGCACTTGCGCGTCTGGTCGCCAGCCCCGGATGATCCAGTCCGGGGCGCCATGCCTCCTCTTGTCCCTGGAGGATCCAGTCCGGGGGTAGGCGGCTCCTGCTGCGTGTCCCGCCCCGCATGATCCAGCCCGGGGCGTCTGGTCTTTCTTCGCCAGATGACGCTCTCTTTGTGCTTTGGCCGCTCCTCCTTGTTTTGCCCAGGATGATCCAGTCCTAGGCACCTCTTGGTCTTGTCCCCGCTTTGCTGCACATCCACGGCCTCCTTGTCGTGGCTGTTTCACTGCTTCGTCAGTGCCACATCCTCTTTGCGGCGGTTCCACTTCACCGCGGCCTGTTCCACGTGATTTCCTCTCTGCATCCCCACGGATTTGCCCTCAACATGGTTCCCCTCCCTCTCCCCGGCCTCGTCCTCGTCCCCGCTTCTCCGCTTCACCTCAGCCTTGTCCTCTTTGCTGCCTCTCTGCATCACCGCGGCCATATCCATTGGTCTGTTTCTCGGATTCACCTCGGCCGTCCATTTCAATGCTGTAATGCGTCTCCCCGGCCTCCTCGTCTTCTTCGCATCACTGCATCCCCATGTCGTCCTCCTTTGCGTTGCCTCCGGTCATGACTCCATTGCTGTGCCTCCTTTGGCCTCGGCCTCTTGTTTCGTTCGCCTCTGGCCGCCACTTTCCCTTGGACGCTCCAGCCCGCTCAGTCCGCCCCCGGGAATCCTGCCCGGGGCGGCAGGCCTCCTTTCCCCGGAATCCAGCCCTGTGGGTTGTGGCCGCTCCTTGTTGTTCTGCCCCGGATGATCCAGTCCTGGGTGCGCCGGGTCCTGCTGCTTGACCAGACCCAGATGATCCAGTCCGGGGCGCTTGGCCGCCGCTTGTCCCCGGATGATCCTGTCTGGGGGGGGGCGGCTCCTCCTGCTTGTTCCGTCCCGGATGATCCAGTCCCGTGCGTCTTGCCGCCACTTGTCCCCTGTTGACCCTGTGCTGGGGGCGGCGGCTCCTGCTGCTTGCTCGGCCCCCGGTGTTCCAGTCCAGGGCATCCGGACTGCTTCCTCCGCCTTTTGCCGTCGTTTCGTTCTGGCCGCTCCCCCCTGTTTTGCCCGGGATGATCCAGTCCCGGGCACTTCATGGTCTCGTCTCCACATCGCTGCATCTCCTCGGCCTCCTCCTCACCTCCTCTTTACTGCTTCTCATCGGGCCCTTCTTCTTGGCTGCCTCTCGGCTTCTCCTTGGCCTCATCCCTGTGTCCGCTGCGCCGCTTCCCCCCGCCCTCGTCCTCCGGTGTGCTCCTTTGCTTCTCCTTCGGCCTTTTCCAGGTCTTGGTTTCTCGGCGCCTCCTCGGCCTCGTCCTCATCTCCGCTTCTCCGCATCCCCGCGGCCTCTCTCTCTGGACGGCTTCTCCGCTTCCCCTTGGCCCCGCCACATCTCTGCTCCTCTGCTTCTCCCCGGCCTCTTCCTCTGCCCTGCTTCGGTGCTCCCCCCTGGCGTGGTCTTGGTCTTTTGTGTTGCTTCCGGACCTGTCCAAGGGGCGTGGGCTCCTCCTGCTGGATCCGCCCTGGACGATCTTGCCCTGGGCCGCCGGCCACTTTTCCCTGGCTGTTTGTGTCCCTCTCGGTTGTGGCCTCTCCTTCTTGTTTTGCCCCGGATGATCCGATCCGGGGCGTCTTCTTCCTCTTGCCCCTGGATGCACCAGTCCGGGGGGCGGCGGCTCCTGCTGCTTGCTCCGCCCCGGATGTTCCAGTCCAGGGCGCCCGCGGCCACTTGTCCCTGGATTATCCAGTCCGGGGTGGCGGCGGCTCCTCCTCCTTGTTCCGCCCTGGTTGCTCCTTTCGTGGGTGCCGGCCCGCCACTTGTCCCTGGATGTTCCAGTCCAGGGGGCGGCGGCTCCTGCTGCTTGGTCCCCCCCGGATGATCCTCTCCGGGGCGTCTTGTCTCCTGGGCACGCCTTGCCCTCATCTCCGCTTCGCTTGTGCTTCTCGGCCTCCTGCGGGTCTCTGCGTCTCTGCTTCCCCTCCGTTCCTCGGGCTCCTCTGGCAGCGGGGGGTCTGCGTGGTGGGCGCCCCTCATCTGTTTGGGTGTTGCTTGGCTCCGCCTCTGGTGCCATGAGGTTGCGGGGGTGGCGCGCGCTGTCCGGGTTTGCCGCACCCAGCGGCCTTTTTTTCTGGGCACCTCGTCCTGTGCCGTGGTTGTGGCCGGTCGCGTGCCTCTCTGGCGTGCCTCTTGGCCCTGCGTGGTGCGCCGCGCCTCGTCTGGTCTGGTTGCTCTCGGTGCTCCAGTCTGCTTTCCCAACGCCGGGGTGCTTTTCCCCACCCCGGGGGCCTTCGCCCCCGGCTTTACTGGGCGGCTGCGCGGGGCACGCGCAGGCCGGCCGAGAACCTGGCTCATTGTGCCTGCCGCTGACCCCCACCGAGGCAGGGACGCTAGGCGCGCTCCGCGTTGTACCCGTTTGGGGCCCCGCGATGGGGTTGTCCCTGGCGTGTTCCTCCGGCGTCCGTCTTGGGCTACGTGCGCTGCGGTGGTTGGCGTGTGGGGACCCGGTCACTGACGCGTCCGGTTTCCCGTACCGTCCGTCTTTCGATGGGAAACTCGGTTGGTGCACCTCGGCTGTTTCGTGTGGACGCCGACACCTCCCCTGGCGGGTCGGAGGACGCCACGCCCGGGTCCCGTGCGTGTGTGGGCGGGCACGCTCTTCTTGGCCGGGTCGGGCGGGACGGCCTTCCGGGCGCCTTTTTGGTGCACCCCACCTTGCCTTTGGCCGTTTTGTCCTCCTGCTTTGCTCGGCCCCCTCCGGGCTGGGGTTGACCTCTCTTGCCGGCGTGTTTGCCTACTTTTCGCTGTTTTTTTTCTCGCCCCTTTCTTGCTTTCTTCGGTTTCCTGCTCCGGTTGTGCTGGGCCTCTGCTCTTTTTGCCTCATCCCCCCCCCCCCTCCCCTCGTTCTTTTTTTCTGGTTTCCGGCCCTCCTGTTTTTGGTTTTTGCTGCCGCCTGCGTGGTTTGGTGTGTGTTTGCTCTCGCACCCTTTTCCTTCTCCCATCCCCCGTCCCCTTGTTGTTGTTTTTTTTTGCCCCCTACCCCCTACCCCGCTTCCTTGTTTTTTGTGTTTTTCTTCCGGTCTCTGCGCTTCTCGTTCTGCTTGGTGTTTGTTTCCTGCTGCCCAATCTTTTCCGCACCCCCCCCCTTTTTTTGTCCGTTTCTGCCTGTCTATTTCGCTGTTTCTTTCTTCTCACACTCCTTTTCCTTTTCCCCCGCCCTGCCCCCTCTTCCCCCCTATCCCGCCCCCTTTTTTTCGGTTTTTATTTCTCGCTTCGTCGTTTGTTCGTGTTTGTTGCCTGCCGCCTTCCTGCTCCGCTCCCCCCCCACCTCTTTTGTTTTGGCTGTCCAGTTTGGTGTTTGTTTCTTGTTGCCCTCCCCTTCCTCTTCCCCACGCCCCTCCCCTCATTTTTTCTTTGCGCCCCCCCCCCCCCGGTGTGTATGTTCCTCCAGGTGTGCTTGCTGGTGTTTTGTGGTGCCTTGTGGCCGTGTTCTGTGCTGCGTGTCGTGCTGCGGTGTCATGCCTCGCTTTGTTGTGGGCTTCTGTGGCTTTTTGTGTGTTCTGTTGTGTTGTGCCGTGCCGTTGGTTGCTGCTGTGTGCTGTGCCGTCTGTGGTCGTGTCGTCCCGCTGCGTTGCTCGTGTGTTGTGGCCCGCTGTCTTGTTGTGTTCCGTGTTGCCGTGTGCTGTGCTGTGTCCCTGTGTGCCTTGCTGCGCTGTGTTGTGTTGCTTTGTCTCGCTCTGGTTGGTGTGTCGTGCCCTCGGCCGCTGTTCGTCGCCCTGGGGTGCCGTGCCGTCTGGCGCTGTGTTTTCTCTTGTCTCTTTGCGCTGTTGTGTGTTCTGTGCCATGTGTGTTTTGCCGATGTGTGTTGTTGCGCCTTGTTGTTCGGCGCTGTGCTTTGTGGTGTCTGTGTCCTGGGGTGTCGTGGTGTTTTTTTGGTATGTGCTGTTTCTGGCGCCTGGTGCTGTTGTCTGTCGTGCGAATTCCTGCGGTGCTGTGCTGTGTTCTTGCGCTCTGTGCCGCGTATTTCTGTTAGCCGCTGTGTTGTGCTCCGGCGCGGTGGCTGGCCGCCCCTTTGTGCGGTGCGGGTTGCTGTGCGGCGCTGCTCCACCTTGGTGCCCTGCTCCCTGGTGCTGTGCCCTGTGGTGCTGTGTTGCCGTGTGGTGCTGTGGTGTCCTGTCCTACTGCCTTCTTTGTTCTCTTGTGTGGGTTGGTTCCCTTTTTCCTACCTGTCTCCTACGTGTCGTGCTGTGCTTTCTCTGCCCTCTCCGCTCCGTGCGGTGCCGTGCTGCGCTGTGCTGGCCTGCTTGCGTTGTGCTGCTCGTGTGGCCTGCGCTGTTTCCGGTGTGGTGTGTTGCTGAGTGTTGTGCTGTTGCCTGTGGTGTGCTGTGGTGCGGTGCTGGGTCTGGTTGTCCGCGGTCGTCCTCTCGTGGCGTGTTTCAGTGCCGCTGTCCCTGTCTGGTCGTGTGGCCTGCTTCCCTGTGGTTGGTGTGGCTTGCTGCGGTGTCCTGCTCCCTTGTGCTGTGTTCTGTGGTGCTGTGCTGTCGTGTGGTGCTGTGCTGCGGTGCTCTGCTGTGTTTTTGCGCTGTTTGTTTGTGTTTGCTGCTTGCATTCTCCTTGAAAAACCGCTGCTTTACCCGAAGTTTTTTTCCCCTTCGTTTCTTGTTTTGTTTTTTGTAAAAGAAAAAGGTAAAAAAAATTTAAAACGAAAATTTTACAGGACCCTACACACCGGCGTGCAGCAAGACCATGTATGCTTCTGTGACTTACGTGTTGCCTGTCGATCTTGATGTACTTGGGCTTGCGCTTGTGCTTGTCGTTGCGAATGTTGTTGGTGTCCATTGCTAGGGGTTAACCGCGTTTTCCCAGGGCCACTGCCTGAGCTGCAGGGCAAGGGGAGGGATGCACACGAGGGTGGGGAGGGAGGTACATGGAGAGGAATCAGAAAAAGGTGGCAGCGGGCGACGTGAGGGGCCGTGGTAAGTTACGAAAAACTTTCGTGTTTTAGCGCTGCTCGCGACACGTTTTTCTTTGCGCTCGTGGCTAGTGAGGGGATGATGCTCCTCCCAGGATTACGGTGCTTAAAGCATTCACTATTCACCTATGCACCTGTGCATGAGCGCAGCATGGGGCTGCGCAGGGGCGCAGCATGGGGTTGCGCATCAGCGCTGCATGTGGCAGCGCAGGGGCGCAGCACGGGGCTGCGCATGGGCGCAGCATGGGGCTGCGCATGGGCGCAGCATGGGGCTGCGCAGGGGCGCAGCGTGGGGCTGCGCGGGGCGCAGCATGGAGCTGCGCAAGGGCGCAGCGTGAAGCTGTGCAGGGGCGCAGCATGGGGCATGCGGTTCTCGGGGTCGATGCCCGGAATGGGGGAACCCCGGGCTGCTGACCCGTACTCCCCTCCCGCCCCCATTCCGGCCACTGGGCGCGACGCTGTCGTTGGGGCCTCCGCTCACGGTCCCCCAGCTCCCCGCGTCGCCGCTGCCACGTCATGCGGCACTGTGGGGGGGGGGGGGACGGGGTCCGGCGGGCCCTCGGGGCGGCGGCCCGACTCAGCGGTTAGTGGTCAGTGGTCAGGGGGTCAGCAGGACCCCCTTGCGGCGCGCGTCCGCGTGCCCCGCGCCGGTGGCGCACGCCCACCGCTCGCGCGTCAGTGGCCTCTGCAATCTCCTGGACCGGGGGTGGCACCTGTCCTCCTGCTGCGCCGACGGCTGTCCTTCCTCTCCAAACCCCGCGTGCTCAGTGTCCGGGGTCCAGGGCCCCTGCTTGCTGGGCGTCGGGCCATTGCCGTCGGGTTGGGCCGTCACCTGCGCCTCTGCCTGCGTGGGGGCTGGGGCTGCGGCGGCGGTTGATTCCTCGGGCCGTAGCGCCAGAGGCTGAGGGTGGTGCGCAGGGCCCGGGGTAGCCAGTTATTGGCCTCCGCGTCCGTGACGCGGAGCACCGCTCCCCCTTCCAGCAAGGCGGGGCCATGCTGGCCCCCGGTCGGGCGATCCTGCCCGAATCACGTCCCAGAGGACCCTCTCGTGGTCCTCCCGGGCCACCCCCCCCCCCACCCGGGGGGTACTTCCCCGTTCCTCCCGTCCCTCCGCAGGAGCACGGCATCAAAGGGCCGGTTCCTCAGCCCCCTAATGGTCTCCGAGGTGGCCCAGCTCAACCACCCATACATTTCCAGCAACATGGGGGGGGCCTCGCCCCCCAGGGAGTCGGGGATCGTGTCCCTGTCCCGGGCCCAGCTGCCCCTGGCCCACTCTGCCCCCCGTGCCGGCGCGGCCTGCGGCTCCTGCGCCTGTTGCTCCTCTGCCGCACCGGACCCTGCGCCGCTCGCGCCGGTTCCGCCCGTGGCTCCCGAGCAGCGGGGGTGGGGCCGTGTGTGGCGTCGCCGTGCGGCTGGAGGGCGGGCTAGTGGGGGGGCAGGGGGGGTTGGGGGGGGATCAGGTCGCCCATGTTGGGGTCAATGTTGTAGATGCGTTGGTGGTGGCGGTGCACGTGGTGCGCCAGCATCTGCTGGATACCGGGGGACTGCACCGCACCGCCTGGACGTCCGGCTGCGGGGGTGCCCCGCAACCCTTCCCTTGTCCCGCGCCCTGTCCTACTCCCCCCGTCCCCGTGCCCCGTCCTGCCTACCCTTGGGGGCCAATGTCACCCTTTCCGTACTTGCCCCCGGACCCCCTCCCTCCCCCCAGCCCCTGGTTCTGGCGCGCTCCCTCCCCTCTGCCCTCTGGCCCGTGTCCGGTGTCGCTACCTCTGTCAGTCGCGCCGCTGCCTCTTCCGCTGGCGCCCACGTCCTTCTCGTGCCCTTGCAGGTGTCCCTTGCCGTGCTCTGTGTCTTTCCGTCCGCTGCCCGCGGCCTGGCCCTCCACCTGTGCCTGTCCTCCCTCGCTGCTCCTGGACCTGGTGCCCTGCTCGTGCCCTTGCCCTCTCTCGTCCCTGCGTGCGCTCTGGCCCGACCCTTCTGCCCGTCACCTGGCGCTGGCGCTCGCCCCTGTGTCCTTCCTGTGCCCTTGCCTGTGTCCTTTGCTGTGACCTGTGTCCCCTTGTCCGCTGCCCACGCCCTGGCCTGCCCCGTGTATCTGTCCTCCCCCGCTGCTGCTGGCCCTGGTGCCCTGCCGTGCCCTGGCCCTCTCTCATCGCTGCATGTGCTCTGGGCCGTTCTTGCGTCCGCCCGCCGGCGCTCCCTCTGTTGCCTCACGCCCCTAGCTCCGCGCTCCCATGGCCGGCAGCCCGCCCGGCCCAATCGCCGTCTCCTCCCTCCTGGACCACACGCTGCAGCTGCGGAAGCGTGATGCCTGGCGGCATTTGCTTGGGAGCCGGGGGGCGGAGAGGCCGCGGCCTCTCCTCAGGGGAAGGCGACCTTGGACGGCTATGGCTTGCGGGGGCTTGCGTGGGTGTGGCCCGGCTTGGTGTGGGCGCGGTACTTGGCACCCTCCCTGCCTTCCGCCGCGGCTGCGGTGGTCCCCGGCGAGGCGCTCGGGGCCCGCGCGGGGCCTGTCCCCCGCGCTGGTGGCGTGCCGGGGGCCGCGGCGCGGCCGGTCGGGGCGACGGCTGGAGCCCCTTGCGCATCCAGGGCCCCCCGCAGCGGGGGGAGCTGAAGGGGCCGCGGCCTGAGTGGCGAGGGTGGCCCCTCTGGCCGGCACGGGTTCCTGGGCCGGCAGCTGAGGGTCCTTGGGGGCTGCCTGGGGCTACTCGGCCGGCAGCCCGAACGGCACCGCAGCCTCTGCCAGCTGCAGCTCCTCGCGCTCAGCGGGGGTTTCCCCTCCGTACCCTGGGAAGACGGGGGAGCGGGAGTGGGACCGGCGGTGGTGGCTGTTGTCCCGCCGGGGGAAGCCATTGGAGTGCGACATCGCTGTTGTCCTGGTAGGCATGCGTGGCTGCAGGGGTGTCTGTCCCACTACTTCCTGGTGCATCAGTGGCGTGCCGTGGGCAGTGCCGTGTGGCGCTGTGAGGGGGGGGGGGGGGGGGGCTCCTGATGGTTCCGGGCGGTCAGGGGTCGGTGGCCATCCACCGGCACTGGGGCGGAGGGCGGGCGGGCCAATCAGCCCACTTGCAGCGCCACAGCTCCCAGTCATGGGTGGGGCTCAGGGAGCTGGGCCCCCGGGGGTCGTCGGTTGGTGCCGAGGGGAGTCGTACACGCGGGTCGTGACGACGAGGAGGAGCAGGGGGGTGTCCGGGAGCTCTTGCCAGAGGACCTGCCCTCTGTGGTGGGCATCCCTGGTCCTGGAGAGGGGTGGAGACAGGTGCGGGTTGGCACAGCCGCGGGGCGCGTGAGTGGCCGACGGGAGTGCAGGGCACCAGGTGGGCTCTCTGGGGAACGCCTCGCACATGACGGCGTATGGGGGGGTAGGCTTGGTGCGGTCGTACACCGGGTCAGTCAGGCGGGACTGGGTGGGCGTCTCGCCCGCGCCTTCCACGATTATCGTTACTTCGTCTACTTCCAAGCCCTTGTCCGGCCGATGTAGCAGGTGGAGCGCCGCGTCCAGTTCGGACACTCCTCCCGGGTACGTGGCCCGCGCCTGGTTCAGGTCAGCAGCCGCATCCAAGGGGTGGCCCGTCTTTAGGGCGTGCAGCAGGGCTGGAGCGCTGCTGTGGAGGAACGTGGCCGACCCTTCGCCCGTCAGCCGCAGGGTGTGCCCCATGGATAGGGGCCGGCCCGACCAGCTGGACGTGCGCCACTCGATCCAGCTCCCGTAGAGGGCTGCTTCAGGGCCTATGAGCCCTGGCCGGACGGCGTTCACGACCTGTTCATCGCCAGGAGCAGCGCAGGGGCTCCCGCTCCGTTCAGGGCGCTGATGGCCGGGAGGGTGGCCCCGCCAAAAAAGGTCCTCACGCTGCCCGCCGGGTCATGCAGGGCGGCAGGGTGCGCCGCGTGCGCCTCTGCCACCGCGCCCGCTACCAGGCCCCGGACAGTCGCGTCCTGCGCCTGGCGGCCGACCCTGGCATGGTCTAGTCCGTTCTTCCTTCGGCGGGGCATTGTGCTGCAGGCTCTGCAAAGCATGGCGTCAGGCGGGGGTCAGGACGCAAACACAGTCGACAGGTGCCGGATGGATGTGGGGTCCCTAAGGTGCACGTGGATCCACAAGAGGGCGGCACCCGCGGGGCCCTCTTGGCCGTGTGAGGGGGTTTGTGTGCCCTCGATGTGTTGTTGCAAGACCTCGTCCTCCGTGCGCCTGCGCGGGCCCGCGGGAGGCTCGGGCCAGGGGCACGCGGCCACTTTGGAGCACTGCGCGCACATGTTGGCGCTCTTCAGCGTGGCGGAAGACACCGTGTCGCACTCTCCGCAGAGGTGGCAGGTGTGTACAAGGTGGGAGGCTGGTGACCTGGGGTCGAGGCGGCAAAGCCAGAGGTCGTTCCACGTTTGGCGAAGGGGGTCCCAGATTTCCAGCAGGCGGGCACGGACACGGCGCCGGTAGTCCCTACTGAGCGTTTTCTGTCGGACCAATTGGCACGTGTCGTCGCGGAGGATCCCGTGATCGAGGAAGGCCGCTATGAGGTCAACCCACGCTAGGCGGCGGTGCCCCTGGGGGGGGTCATCATATACGTGTGTTGCCCGGTGAGTTGGGGCACAAGAGCGTCCCACAGGCACCCGTCCGTCGTGCCCCGGTGGAGGAGTGCAAGCAGGGTGCTGTGGGTGACCGCCCCCCACCCCACCTTCAGCCCGTCGCTGCCGTCCAGCTCCCGGCGTAGCGTGGCGGCGAGGTCATGGGGAGCATGAGGAGTAGGGGCCCGGGAACGTCCCCGAGCCGGTACCGGGCTGAATCTGCTCTGAGTACAAATAACGTACACTCTGAGTTCAAAATATATACTCCATGGGGCTCAATCTCACTCCTCCCTTGACTGAAGCCCTGAAATTCAGGAGTAAATACTCAGAAAAATAAGCTGAAAAATGATATTGTGGCCATAATAATATGCAGCCCTGTGAAATCTCTTAGCATTTACTACTCAGTCCAGAACTGGACTACCTTCAATACCAAGTTTGATCACTGCACCTCAGTACCACAGTAAAGAATGAGTGGAATGACTTCAGAAAGCATACATGTGAGTTACCTTTCTTACCATACCACTCTTATCACAGCACAATAGGTGATCAGTTTGGAGCTAAAAATGCAAATACCAGAAGTTCCAGAAAGATTGTGCTCAAAGCGATATATAAAGCATGGACAAAGCGTAGGAATCTTTAGGGAAGCCTTACATAACAAATGCAGACACCGATTTTTCGAAAGTCAAATACAAATCGGCAATGAATAACGCTTGAAATGCACTTCAAAATGAACCGTAGCTGAGCTTCTGACTCGCCAGGAACCAAAACTTGAAAAACATTTTTGGACGCCTGAAAAGCGCAAAGTGTAGCGCTGGGAGTTCAGGCCACTCCCGTAATAGCGCCCGTCCGCCATGCGGGACTGGGGGCGAAGCCTCCAAAGTCCAAAAACCTTTGAACTTTTTGTAAAAAGCGCTTTTGAAGCTGCAAAAAGCGCAGTTTTGTAAAACAAAAAATTTGGAAAACAACGAGCAGCGGAATACGCGATCTTATGGAGTGAGGCTTACAGACAGGCAAAAATTTTTGGCGGGGAGGGTGCATAGTACAGCCATAGGGTAATTGTACGTTTTGCGCGCATCAACTCACCACTGTGCGTTTAATAGGCGAGTTTGAACATCAGCCACACATAGCACAACGGAAATCAAACATACGTGTTGATTAGAGCATGCACAACACGCGTAGCGTGTTCTTACCTTGCTTTGCAGTCTTTCGCACGCTCTTGGTGCCTCGCAAGGTCTGGCTTGGGCTGGCATTCAGGCACAATTCAGGAGAAAAACAGACCGTGACGCATGCAAAAAAGCAAGGTACGCCGCGTCGTGCACACGTAAAAACTCCGAATCCGAGTAGGATAGAGGGTAAAACCTTCATAAGGGAAATATTCAAGGTGTGGGAGGTAGGGAGAACCTTTCCTGGTCGCTCTCCAGGACAGTGTGTATGCACAGCGGAGGCACCGCTATATGCGTCACTGTCCTCTGTTTGACTGTAGTGGTGGTTTTGTCGCGGAATGCCTGGTGAATCGTTCAGTGCATGCATATGCTCACGTGCAGGCACCTTAAACACTCATATGTCTCACCGTGTGGCTCACACACGCAGCGTGTGTTAGAGAGTGTAGGACCGTTGCAACTCAAAAAGTCCAATGAAACTCTGGAGTGGAATTCCTCACTTGAAAGTTGTTCTGTTTGAGTTGTACGAGTGTGGGAGGAGTGTGGAGTGGAGAGTGGAATGTGGGTTGGAGGCGTGAGCAAGGGGTGCTCCTGCAAAGGGCTACTCCTTTGTAGAGCGTTAGAATCAGCGAGTGGGAGACTGGGAAGGCAGGGGATTGGAATGTTCCCACGCCGCTCTGATCCCTGACGGTTTTTTCCTGGTCTCCCCGTGTGTGACCCTCTCTTTTTTTTTGGGTAGTCCCAAAGTAGAGACCCTGAGGTAGATTCACACACATGCTCGCCCTGCAGCGCACATCCACGCACAGCACTGCACACACATACTCAACACAACACACTTTTGCGCGCCATTCACTGACTCTGCACAGATCACGTGGAGCTTCGGTTCTGTGTCCTCACTTGCACGGGTGTCATCGGACAGGAGGCGAGATGCACCAAAAGCGTTCACTGTTTGTTCAGGGATGCTTGGTGTTAGCTACAACTTGACTTGCCTTGGCGCCGGTGTGTGTGTGGGAAGTTGTAGGATCAGGAAGTCTTGCGTTGTAGGATCAGGCGTTAGCGTCTTTGACGGTGGGTGCCCAAGGCGGGGAGGTTCGCAGCCAAGGGGGTAGCCCTAGTTGTGGTTGGGCGGCCCATGCAAACTCTCCTCGTCCTGCAGCCCACCCAGTTGCTGGGGGAGGTCCCATCCCTGGGGAACACCAACCCTGCCCCTCAAGTGGTGGATGCTTGACTGTTCTAAAATGGAACCAGGTGTTCACCACCCGTACGAATCAGCTTGCTTAGCAGTAGTGTTTCACTTCTCTCCTAGGCAACACACTTCAGTTGGGGTTGTTGACACTCACACACGCGCCAGTTACACACCGCTCATCTTCCTCCCTCCCTAGATTGGTGAAACCTGTCCCCGAGCCTCGGAGTTCCCTTGGAAATCCACGACAACTCCCAGGCTAGTGAGTGTGAACTCACTGCTCAGTGAAACAGGACCTTAGGACCATAGATGCACCGTTTTCACAGATGCTATGAAACAAGAGGGACTAGTCTCACCTCCTAGCACGCTTGCGGGCCTGATTTTGGGCTGACTGTAGAATGTCACGCAAATCGTGAGATTTGCAGTAGTCAGCAAAAACCTCCTGGACGTTACCGTCATCGAGTATGAAAGCTGTCACTGGCTCCCAGGTACAGTCAGAGATAGAATAGCCAGACCACTTTGTATAGAATCTCCAACAACGTTTGTAGGTGTGGCGGAGGATTCTTTCAACAGAGTAGTAGTCTTGCTTTTTCATCTCTGATTCAGTAAACGTAACGGGTTCACTAGCGCTTATTCTTTTGGGTCTAGCCTCTACGGCCGTAGGTGTAGGTACAGTAGGTCTGGAGAGGAAGATGTCCCTTTCAGGCATCTGTAGTGAACCTACATCCTCCATAGGCGGGCAGTTCTTCATCTTCATCCATAGGATCCGCGGCCAAATCTTCGGCTGCAGCTTCCAGGCTTTCTTGTCAATCTTCTTCCCAGTCGTAGAGGTCGTCTAGCACGTCATAGTACTTAAGCTGTGGGTAACCCACTTCAACCAGACCTCCGTACTTAGGATGAGTTTTGATCCACACGGATCCTTCAGCTACATCCGTGACCAGAAATGGTCTGAAGTAAGGGCTGTCCAGCGTGTTACGCGGCCATGCCTTGAATCTTGTATGATGTACCAGAACCCAGTCATCAATTTGGTAGATAGCCTTTTTTCTTTTGCGGTTCTTGGTACGATTCTCCTTACTTCTTTTCTTTTCAAGTAGTGATCGGCATAGATCGGCGATCAGTTTTTGCTCGGTGAGCCATTCATCAACTTTAGGGGTTTCTTCGCTCGCGTAGGGGAATTCGGAGTTGAAACCTGGCCTCCCTAGGAACAGTTCCGTAAGGGTGAAACCAGTCCTGCTACTCACTTGATTATTCATCAAGTAGATAGCATATGGGACTAGTTTTAGCCAGTTTCAGCTCTTCTCCTTCAGCATCAGAATCCTCATGACTGTTTTGAACCAGCCGATTTGGCGTTCACATAGAGGATTCTTTGTTGGTAGGTAAGGAGTTCCGAACTGGACTTCCGTACCCATGGCTCTCATGACGCTTCGGTACCAACCAGTAGGGCTGGTAAACCGGATGTCTTGATCGCTATGGATAATCTTGGGTAATCCGTAGACTTGTACCCATCCTTCGAAAATCTCTTTCAATACTCTTTCACCATCCACCTTCTTAGTAAGGGGAAACACTCGGCTGTAGCGACTGAGTCCATCCGTCACCAGGAGGGCATTTAGGTAAATCCATAAAATCCACGTAGAGGATGGAGTTCATTTGGTTCGCAATCGGGAGATTCCTTACCTCACCACGATCAGCTGCAGTGTTGGCTTTAGCCTTAGTGCAGGGACACTCAGCGATGATCTTAGATAAAGTCTTCTTGAGAGATGCATCGCTACTCTTAGCGAAGAAATACTTCTGGAAGAACCAAAGAGTTCTCTTCAGCCCAGGGTGACCATCTGTTTTGTGTGCCCATTCCAAAAAAGTTTCTTCATAGTCTTTGGGGACACAAATGAGGTCTTCCCTGTATAGGTGAGTTGACGTGCGGGACCATTGTACTCCATCCAGGATCTTGGAGCTCCCAATCGTCAACTGTTCCAAGCTGTCCGAGTAATCGGCCGTCAGGTCTTTCATACTCCAGGACATGAGTTTTTCTTACCTCGTAAAGAGATGGAGATGTTGATCCATCTTGGCCGAAGCTTCTTGGGCCATCATCTCGGTGTCAGCCTACACCAGGGAATCAAAACAATTCCATGATAGATAATCACAGATTTCGTTTTTAATTCCCCAGATGTGGAATGTAGCGAGTCGTAGTTGGCTCAGGTAGACCCACCATCATCGTAGACGTTTTCCATCTGGCGGTGGTCTTTCCATAAAGTACTTCACGGAATCCTGATCACATAGCCACGTGATGGGATTCGTACCCAGGTCCTGTGTTGACTTACCAACACTAGAACTCCAGCTAACAGCTCCTGCTCGTAGGTGTGATAGTGTGAGCGGGCTGCATTCCACTTCCAATTCCAGTGCAAAAGTGGAACTAGGCGCCATTCTTCGGAGTCATAGTCAGACTTCATGAATCCTTCTCTTGTGACACCTTGAACTCTTAGGCGATAATCAATGTCTTTACATTGATCCGTAGTTGGCTTTTGCCACTGTAATAATGTCCCTCCTCCTCCAACTTTACTGGCATCCGTGATCAGAATCCTCTCGCCGTAGCGTTGGGGTACTCCAAGTACTAGGCATTCTCGGATTTTCTTCTTGACATCTTCGATTGCTTGCTTTTCAATAGGTCCCCAGCGCCATGGAGTCTCCTTCTTGATGAGATCCGTTAGTGGTGCGCTGGCTTCCGTGAAATTTCGGAGATGCCGCCTGTAAAAATTACAGGATCCGAAAAATTGTCAGATTTTCTGAACTCCTTCAGCTTTAGACATAGAATCTGTTAGGTCAAAGTCCATCAGGGGCTTCATCCTTTGATCCTGCGGTTTCCACCATCCATCTCTGATGTGAAATCCGAGGTAGTCTGTTTCCTTCTTGAGAAATTCGCATATTTCCAGCTTGATGCGGGGGTGATTTCCTTGACAGACGGTGTAGAAATCTCGGAGTAGTAGGAGATAGTCATCGATGGTGTTCGTCCCTAGGATGACATCGTCGATGTGAGCCTCCAGGAGAGCACCAGGCTGTAGGAGCTCTTAGACGGCCGGTCGTCGTTTACACAGGGCGATGATTTGATTCATCAGCTCCTGGAACAACGCCGGGGCGTTAGCAATACCAAATGGCATTACCCGCCATTTGTAGACCCGTCCATCTGGAGCAATGAATGCCGTTAGGTCTTGGGCACGCTCTGTTAGGTCAATTTGCCAGAAACTGGACCGCTTGTCCATTTTAGTTTTGTATCTGCATCCAGCAGCGGTTTCCACGGTGTTCTCCATCAGGGGCAGCGAACCGCTGTGCAGTTTTATTTTCTGGTTGACTTTTTTGTAGTCAACCACCAATCTTTTTGCAGTGCTCCCTGGTTTAGCTACCAGGAAGCATGGACTGCAATGGAATGCAACCTCCACGCATTCTTTGATTTGGCGAGTAATCTCAGCCATGTCATCTTTTGATGCTGGGTACGGTCGACATCGAACTCGATCTTTGAGAAATTCTTCTCTTAGTTCTAGGTCCATGGTCACGAGTTTTTTCACCAATCTGGGTGGAGGTAACAGACCAAAAATGTCAGAGAAATGCAGGATGATTTTCTTGATCCTCTCATCAACATCCATCTTGTCGAGCGAAATCTTGAGGTCTTCAGATGCGTGTAGATTGGACGCACCTAGTTCTTGTTTTTTAGATTTTTCATCTTGCTCCGTCAATTTCTTGAGGGCTAGGACTTGTTCGGGGTCCGAAATCATCTGATTCTCTTGGTGATCAATTTTCCTCCTTTCTTTGTTTTTGCTTCTTAGCCTCTTGATGTCTTTACGGTCTTTTCGGTCTTTTCTTTCTTCTTTCTTTTCTCCTTCTCCTTCAATTTCCTGTTCCAATGCTTCGGGTAGTTCGTGGAGCATGACCAATTCTTCGCCGACATCAAAATACGTCCCATCTTCTCCGTCCTACTCGTCTAGGTAGACCATGCTTTTCCTTTATTCTTTTAGCTCCAGTTTTTGGAGTCTGTCCATTTAATTTAGTCGAAGGAGACGAGTATCTCCCAAATCTTCTTTTGAAGAAGGGAACGAATTTTTACTCGGGCGTGCGTGTAGGAGACGGAGTTCACGTTCGTCTCCCTCGCTCGTCATCGTTTCAAGTGGGACAGAAACGTGTGAAAGAAGTTCTTCGGGGTTAGGAGTTTCGCAAGGGGTCAAAGGAGCCTCTAGAGGTTCTACTTCTCCCAAGAACAGGTTGGCAACCAAGTCGTCGTAGTCCATAGTGGTGTAGGAGTCGTTGGAAAAGGGTATAGTCGACTCGGAAGGAGCTTCGAATATATTTCCGCCTTTGTCAGAGGTTTTTTCGCTCTCTTCTCGAGTTTCTCTTGCCTCTTTCGGACTTTCTTGAACCACTTCTGCGACTTGCAACTTAGGCGTCTCGAATTTGTACTCTTCCTTGCTCTCGTCCACGTCCGGGGACTTTTTCATCATCTTCTCCTTTCCGTACCCACGGTGGTGCTTTAGCACGAATTTCCTTATCTCCTCAGACACGTTTTCCATGGGGTTAGAGGACACATTCTTCCCCGAGACTAGGTACATAGCGGTTCCCCAACGGGGCTTTGGCAAAAACTCCTCTTTTGGGTTAAGTCGGTAAAGAGGAACGTCAGGTAAGAGCAACTTTGTCACCGTCAAATTTTCGAGTATAGGCCCCCATAGCTTTTCTTTTTCTTCCCACTTCTTCCCTTCGGGAAAACCCAACGCGACCGTAGCTTGGTCAACATAAACGTTTACCAACGTGTGGAGTATCTTTGAGAAAGGGGGGTTGGCGTAGAGCATCTTCCAAGCTCCCAACTTTCCCCAGTCATACCACCACGTGTTGTTGGTTTTTGGAGAACAAAAGTACTCCGCGTCGGCGTTCTCTTTCGACGCAAAGAGTTCGACAAAGTCGCCGTTACACGTGTTCGGGTTAAGGCCAAGTTCTCGAAACGCGTCGCGCTTGGCGGCGGAGTCAAGAGTGTAGTTCTCCGTTTGGTGTAGGCTCAAGGTAACGAGAATACTCTCTTGCTTCACCTCGCTATCGAGTGCCAACGGAAAACTCCTGAGAGTCTTGAGCGTAGGTCTTGGACACTTTGTCTCCTTGAGGGGTATTGCTTGCCATTCTTGCTCTTCGTTCACCACCAACAAGTGGGTGGGCTCTTGAAGGGATAAATATCTTATCCACTCGTTTTGCGCAAAGAAGTCCGTCCCCAATACGGCTACAAAGGCGTCATGGTCAAACGCTTGAAACTTTTGAAGTACCTTTCTGTCCCCCACTTGTACTTCTCCTTCTATCTTGCCTTTGGTGAGAGTGACTCCCCCTTCTCCCGTTTTTACCCCACAAATATTTTTGGGAACTAGGTCCTTGTAGTGTACGAACCTAGACGAGACTAGGGAGATTGTAGCGCCGGTATCAAGGTATGCGTCCAGCCATACACCATTGATAGCGACCCTCATTAGGTAGCAATACCTCGGTGCATCGTCTAGGTGTCAACCTAGGCCTCCCCTTGGCGTTTGACCCGAGAGAAAGTGCTTGAGGTTCTTAGCTTCCCTTTCCAGCTTGACAACTCTTTTTCGCTTCTTTTCTCGCTCTCCTTCCGTCAACTTTCCTTTGTCGCCGTTCTTTCCTTTGCCTCCTTTTCCCTCGTTCGCCTTTGCTCCGTTCGCTTTTCCTCCACTTTCTTTTTCCCCTCTCTTCGCTTGGTCCTTTCCCCCTTTGCCTTGACCTTTCTTCGTTGGCTTTTGCTCTTCTTTCCTCGCGTCAAGGCTGTCCTGCCACGCCTTGTCTCTTACGTTGTGTTTTGTCACACAATTGGGGCAAAACACCGTGGCGAAGAGCTTGGGCGTGGTGGAGTTGTCCTCCTCGACTTCCCTTTGCCAATACCATTGCCCTTGGCCTTGTCCTTTGCCTCGTCCACCTTTTCCACGGCCACGACTGCCACCACCACGGTTGCCGTTGCCTTGTCCTCGTGCTTGTTGAAACGACACAAAGCACTCCTCACATAGCCAGTGGGCAAAGGCTTCTTCTTGGTTCATAGGGGCGTTGGAGTCAGCGTTGGTGTTGCCGTCTAGCCACTTGAGTTGAGACGCCGAGTGCAAGTTTTTCAAAGTAGCGTCAGACTTCCTTTGGAGTGCCAACTCGTAGAGGAGGTCAACGAGAGAGTTAATAGTGTATTCTAGACAACCTCTCGGGAGTAGCACATATTTCGTCCATGGTTTCGGGCGGGACACGAGGTAGGAGGTGTAGGAGGGCTTTGGAGTCGTCGTAGTAGGACGTAGCCAATTAGTCCGTAAGCGTAGTAGACCTTTGGACGTATTGGGCTATGTCCGCGGTTGTAGGGTATTCCTTCAACCGAGGGATACGCTCTATCTCTTGAATAAGCTCTAGGTCGGTAACGTAAGTAGGGTAGAGCTTTTCGAGCGTAATAGGGAACCTTACCCAAGAGTCACTTTTCTTGAGTGCCCCCGAAACCACTTCTTTTACGTCCTTGTTATCACAACCGTTGATAGAAAGGTCCGCTTTGCCTCTTTCGTTGAGGTCTTCTTGTCTCGTTGACCTCATGAACCTCAGAAAATCTTCGCCGTAAACGTCGAGGTCTCTACCCGAAAACTTGGGTAGTTTGGTTTCGGTTTGGGGTTTGAAAAAAGCTTTGGTTCCTCTACCGGTATGTGGCACCGGTTGTGTGCGGTCGGGGCGTAGAGCCACAGGCGCTAGTGGACCGATTCCTAGGGCAAGGGCTTGGTCGAGGGTGTCTACTTCGTAGGTAGTGGTAAAGCAGGCCACGGGTTTGGGTGCTTTGGTACGGGGTACAAAGGGCGCCTTGACTCCAGGAGGCACACCGGCAAGCCCGGTGCACACTCAGGTTAGAGGCGAGGGGTGGTAAGGTACACAAGGGTTAGTGGTTAAGTTAGCACCAGTCCTATTTTCTAAGTTTTCAAGACGATCCTTGAGTTGTTGCAAGGTCAACAAAAGGATAGTGCTCTCTTCCGAAGAAGGAGAGGCTTCGAAAACATGAGTCTTTTTGGGAGCTTGAGGCTCAGAGAAACACTTAGGCTCAGGAACTCCGGTAGGCACTCCATGAACAATAGGTTCTCCACAGATAGGGGGTTGAGGCATAGTGGCGTAAGTCACATTAGAACGCCATGGCACAGATAGGAAAGGATTAGTCGAAGACGATGTGGTCCCCGACTCATGAGTCTGTGGGGCATTAGTGAAGGAACCTTCATGGTGTTCGATTTGTTGAACCATTTGTTGCAACCGACCACTCTGGTTGAGCAACGATAGGACCTCCATAGCATTCGCTAGCTCGGCTGTTGTCATGTTACCACCTGAAGGCACTGGGCGTGGAGCTACAGCTTCAGCATACTCAGGACATGTAGGCGCAGGAAGGCGATAGGCCTCGAATCGAGATCCGTCTAGAGGTACTTCTGGAGTTCCAAACTCGGCCATGGTAGGCGCGACTAGTACCTCATCGGGGACCGGTATCATGCCTTGCACGTCGTTTTTAGAAGCGCCCGTAGCCTCTAGGCTGCTTGGAGTTCTCACAGGGTCCATCTCAATTCTTCAGACTCGATTTTCTGAGTTCAGGAATTCTTCTCCGTCCCTTACTAATTTTCCAGGCTGGAATTGAATCGGAATTAAATCCAACGGATACTGGATTTAGGCAGAGCAGGTACTCTCTGCTACCAGTTAGATTTGGCAGCCTCCTCAACAACAGCAAAGTAATGGGCTCATAGAATTGTAGTCTTCCAGCTTAGTCCATAGCAAAAAGGGACTATGAAACACAATCATTATTTACACTCATGTTCACTCCTTACCTCTTTTCCACTCTCACCATACAAATATATTCCTCTTGTAGTAAAATACACCTAGTTAGGACTTACCTAGGAAGCACCACGTGCTCCGTGGTGTCGCCGCCAGGCGCCTCTCCTCTATCTATCTCACTTCTCTCCTCTTGTGTTTGGGGTCTGGCTTAGGCCTAGGTATACTCTTGGGATCCCCCAATACATGAAGCATGCTTTGGACCCACCAAATAGGCATTAAAATACATGTAGAAGTGAGGACAACCATGGAAAAGGGTTGTAGAGTAAATAGAGGTCCCTTAGGGGCCTTACACTCTTTCGAAGGTAGTATGTGTGGTATCACTCACAAAATGAGTCGATCATGCATGACATGCATGATAATCCATGAGGTCAAAAATGTGATCAGCCAAATTCAAAGAGTTATGAAAAATGGATAGTATAACCTTCTTAGGAACCCATAAGAGTGGGGTTGTGGGCGAAAGTGAAGTTTTGGGTTTGAATGTGAAGGACACATGCTAGGGCGCCGGCATTTCATGACACATGATGCATGACACATGACACATGATGCATGATGAATGATGATGATGATGAATGATGATGATTGATCTGAATCTGCTCCCAGTTCAAATAACGTACACTCTGAGTTCAAAATATATACTGCATGGGGCTCAATCTCACTTAGGTCATCTCGGGACTGGGGTTGCCCCGGAGGGGGGTCCTACCAAGGAACTTGTAAGGATCTTCCATGTTGGTCAAGTCAAATGGCTTGATCCGAATGATATTTCGATCGTTTTGAACTCAAAGTCCAACCGTTCCAACTTTCCAATGACCAAGGATGTCTATTCCTTAGCTTGGTACATGGATGGACACCACAAACCTCAATCAAAGTAAATGCACAATGACAAAGGCGAGCAAAGACACTTTCCACACTTGGTCTTGATCCTTGTTGAAGTTCTCTTACATAGAGTATCACATAATATTCGAACAATGAACCTTACATAATGTCATATTATACTTATCTATGAAATAGATAAGTAAACATACAAACAAGAGCACAAGAAATAGACACTCAGTTTTTTACTAATACGAAAGCGACACAATTGAGTACTATACACTACGACCAACGCTACGGCGACAAGGATTCGTCTGTGTCGGACCTCTAACATGTGTGAACGGCAAAATCAGCTCCTCACACCAAACCAAAAGCACCAATCAAATTGTACGGGTCTGAAACCCCAGAAATCCACGATTCCGTACATTCAGACACAGAGAAATCAGAATTGGAAAATAAAAACTCAGTAGGCTCACGCCCGATGGCGATTTGTGTCGCGCGCGCACCAGGCCAGAAAAGGAGTAATTCAGCATCGCCAGGATCTACTGCATCCCACCCCAAGGGTATGTTGTGTGTGGGGGCGGCTTGGATCGGTCTTGGGACCGATGCCGTGAGGGGTAACACAAAGGGGGAAAGCCAACCCTACTGAACTCCCCCCCCAAGACCGAACTTAGGGTGCAACCATGAGTTTGGGCTGAAATCAGAACCATATGGGATTGGCTGACCACAAACGATGACATGGTGGGGTTGTGTGTCCCTTTGTGGGCGTGGTTGTGGGTGTGGTGGGGCGGGTTGAAGACCGCAAGTGCCTCGGCACCACTTGGGTCCCTACGGGGCAGAGATTCAGACAAAAAGACACACTTTCGCCCATCAGGCAAGCAGAAAAGCAAGCAGTCACAGAATCCAGGACCTGAAGCAGTCCGGAGTGACAGAAATTCAGCACTCCAGGTGTCAGGAACACCAGAAAAGCCAAATATCAGAAATCAGCAACAGAACCCGCAGGTGTACCCTCCTTACTCACCCTCCTAGTGCTACCTCAAATACGCCTTCACGGCCTTAGCGACCACTGCACCTGAATATATGGGGTGTTATGGGCCCGCGGAAGCTGAACACAACGTGACCTTCTCCTGGCGGGATATCTGCCGCAGGTCACACATAGGGGCCCAACTCAACCCTACCTCCATCGCCCTCGTAGGCGCACTTGACTACCTGTCGGCAACCAAAATGGACGTGGCAGAAAACAGAGGTCGCACAGCAGTACTACCTTCAGTTACATACCTTGGGGGGGGGGGGTACCGGCCACAAGACTCACCCGCGGCTCAACGGCACACCAAGCAAGGTTCGTTTGGGGGAATCTTGTTCACCTACATGCTGCATCTTGCCATAGGGCTCACCACAGCACATTCCGGCGAGCTCCCTGCCCCTAAGACGGTGACGTGGGCCGTCTTGGCGGGGGCCTGCTGCGGCGGTACCCAGTGAGGGAAAAAAATATTGACCGCGCGTCATGAGGGGGGGCTACAGCTCATGGCCGAAGTGCAGTGGGCTCCCTAGCTCCTACAGACAGCTCACGTGGCCCGCATCTGCCCTTCTGGGCCCTCAGGACCCAAAAGACAACAACCCACATAACCTCATATCTTCTCTGGCCGTGAGGATGGGCCATGGCTCTCTCCGGGCTGGTATGGAACTACAGCCATACAGGTTGGTGTGGATGTGACCAAGCAGAAGAGCGTAGGAGACATGGGGGGTTAGGGGGGAAAGGAAAACACCAAACCAGACAAGCTCAATGTACACCCAAGCCTTGATTTGTTTGTGTGTCGGCGGCTCCACATCACATCACGGCCGAAGTGCAGCGGATCCCCTGACCCTGTTCTACAGACAGCTCACGTGTAGGAGGGGTGAATGACCACCTGTAACCGGCATATACCGCACATCAGGTGCCCGTAGATCGGCTTCAACAGGAGGACACCAGGAATGGTCCATCTAGCAACGGTCCCTGTAGGAATGGTGGTTGTGGGCGTTCCCCGAATGCGCCGTGCAGTCACCAAGCCCCGTGCTCGGTGCTGGACATACGCAGAGAAGGCAAAGAGGAAGAGGGCCATCAAGCATAAATGACATCTCACAAGACGATTAGGAGGGGCAAACACACGTGTATGGGAGTATGTGTGTGTGTGTGTGCTGTGGGGAGAGTAGAGTCCATTAAAAGTCAAGTCTCGCCAGTAAATGAAAGAAGACCAACTTAAATGTGGCATCGCACATCCCAAGAGGATGGGCCCTACTTGCCAAAGATAGGGGTAAAAAATAGAGACAAACAGGAGGTCTCGCGAGACGTGGAGGCAATTGGGAAGGTTAGGTCCAAACACATACCACACTCCAACATGTACATACAAGGCTTCAACCAAGGTGTCATCCTCTAATATACAGTCCTTGATGATAAAAAAACACCTCTCCTTGAGCATGTAGTAGGTTGAGGAAAAAGTCACAAAGAGTGTATGCGGTGAGTAGGTTGGGCAAGGAGAAAGCATGTAAAATTAACACAAGAATCGAAATTCAAGGGTGGTTCTCATTTCCTCAAGCCTCACCACTATTGTCATCGCGACCGGCATCCTCAAAATGGGGGCAATAGATACCTTGATATGTTAATTTCGTCACTATGGCCCAAAAATTGATCAAAAAGTGCCAAAAAGTGACCAAAACAGTCATTACAAAAAATGGGTCAATGCACCCATATGAATTTGAACCATGTGCATGAATATGTCAAGCACATTCGAAATAGGATGCATGATCCCTTCTCGAACTTTTTTTGGCTTGATGCACCACTCCAAAAAACATTGGGGCGTGTAACATATCAATAAATGTTAATATTGGCCAAAAATGTCAAAAATGGCCGAAACACAGCCTCAAAATTTGTACAATGGAGTTCGAAATAAATTCGAAATCAGGCATATTCGATTCGGGCATATTCGAAGTAGGGTGTATGCCCCTTCGTCGAATTCGTTCGGGCTTAGCTTCCCAACCCAAAATAATTTGGGGGGAGTGACACGTGAGGAAATGCTCAAAATCGCCAAAAGGTGCAATGGGTTTTTCCTGACAGGTACACAGGGTTTACTTTTTGACAGTTTTTCTTGGATTATCGTTTGGATTTTTGACGGGATTTTCTGTGACAGGCCGCGCCAGAATAGAAGCGCGCGCCAGATCCCGCGCCAGATATTCGCTGACGACAGAAGAAATATAAAGAGAGAAGTAAACAATAGCTGTGTGTTGAGTGTACAAATACTTTTTCGGCATGCATAAATGTAGATTTATTGTATTTTAAGATTTCCTGTCGCATGCCAGCATGTTTCGCCTGCAGGCATGCAAATGCAACACTGTTGTGTTCTATGGCTTAGGAAGATGCAGAATGAACTACGATGAACAAAGGTCATAGACCTGCCCTCTTGTCTGTGTTTGTGTCAAAATTGGCGAAAACAAAACCCAAAGATATGTACAATTGAGTTCGAAATAAATTCGAAATCATGCATATTCGAGTGGGGCATATTCGAAATACGGTGTGTGCCCCTTGGTAGAATGTATTTGAGCTTGGTTTCCGAACCCAAAATAGGTTTGGGGGAAGTGACACGTGAAGAAGTGTCAAAAATGGCCAAAAATGACAAAAATGGCCAAAATAAAGCCCAAAAAAGTATGCAATAAAATTCGAAAAAAATTCAAATCCAAACATATTTGAGTCAAGTGACTCTCAAAAAGGGTGGGTGTACACATTTCATAAATATTCAAAGTCTACACACCTTGGTGTGTGACTTGGGGGTACACAAACAATGTGCACACACGCAAAATGGCCAAAAAGGCAAAAACTGGCCAACAAAAAGCATCTAAATGTGTGCAGTAGAGGTTGAAAAAAATTCGAACTCATGCAAATTGGAGTCGAGCGACCTCGAAATAGGATGTGGGTGTTGGAAAATGATTTTTTTGAACTCAACAACCTCAACTGTAGCACTTGGGGGAACATGCATAATGTGCACACATGCAAAATGGCCAACAAGGCAAAATTAGGCCAACAAAAAGCATAAAAATGTGTACCATAGAGGTCGAAATAAATTTGAACACATGCACATTGGAGTCGAGCGACCTCGAAATAGGGTGTGGGTTCAGGAAAATGATTCTTTTGAATTAAATAGGTCGCCCACAATGGATTGGGGGAAGGGCAAGAAATGAACAAGTGGAGTGATAACGTTCACCACACCCATGTAGTCTTGGCAAAGAGCAGGAAGTCGTCGTCATGGAGGTCGAAGAAAATCTCGAACTCATGTGAATCCGAGTCGAGCGACTTTCAAATAGGGCATGGATGACCTTCAAGAATTTTTTCGAATTAAATATTTTGCCAAGAATGGATTGGGGGAAGTGCAAGAAGAAGTTATAACCTTCACCTACCCAACGTTGTCTTGGCAAAGAGCAAGAAGTCAATTCCATCCATCTGCACCATAGGATAAGTAAAAGATTGTAAGGATCCTCCATGTTGGTCGAGTCAAATAACTTTCTCCCAATGATATTTCGAACGTTTTGAACTCAAAATCAAAAAGTTCCAACTTGCCAATGACCAAGGATGTCTTTTCTTTAGCATGGTACATGAATGGACACCACAAACCTCAATCAAAGTAAATGCACAATGACAAAGGCGAGCAAACACACTTTCCACACTTGGTCTTGATCCTTGTTGACATTCTCTCACATAGAGTATCACATAACATTCGAACAATGAACCTTACATAATGTCGTCTTATACTTATCTATGAAATAGATAAGTAAACATACAAACAAGAGCACACTAAATAGACACTCAGTTTTTTACTAATACCAAAGCAACACAATTGAGTACTATACACTACGACCAACGCTACGGCGACAAGGATTCGTGTGTGTCTGACCTCTAACATATGTGAACGGCAAAAACAGCTCCTCACACCAAACCAAATACACCAATCAAATTATACGGGTCTGAAAGCCCAGAAATCCACTATCTCGTAAATTCAAACCCACAGAAATCAGAATTGGAAAATGAAAAATTTGGTAGGCTCACGCCCGATCGCGATTTGTGTCGCGCGCGCACCAGGCCAGAAAAGGAGTAATTCAGCATCCCTAGGATCTACTGCATCCCACCCCAAGGCTATGTTGTGTGTGGGGGGGGCTGGGACCGGTCTTGGGACGGTTGCCGTGGGGGATAACACAAAGGGGGAAAGCCAACCCCATTGCAGAACTTTGACTCGCCCACCCACGGCCCTAGTTCACGCGCCCCCACAAAGCGGCCCCCCCACGTGGCGGAAGGGCTCGGTTGCCGCGAGTAGTACCCTACAGCGAGTTCTGCCCAGAGAGGTAACCCATGCTCGACCGAGTTCTCACATTCCTCTCCTTCGGGCAGAAGATGGCTGGCAGAGGGTCCAATTGCACCTCCTGGTCAACATCCGGACTCCGGGGCCTAGGGGCCAGGGGCTTGTGTCCTCGCAACCCCGACCTGGGTTTGTTTTCAGTAGGCGTCAGACGACTTGAAGAAGCACGTGCTACGGGACTCGCATGCCGTGACGCGTGCTCGCGCCTCCTGACTCGGTTGAGATTGCATTCTCCGGGGTGTCGGGGGTTCGGCGTAATTTGTTGACGTTGGTTGGTCGGTCGCATAATGGTAGAGTTGTGGTATTCCGTTGCGTCCACGGGTATGATCGCTGGCAGGCGTGGCGCATGACGGTGTCGCCAACCTGCGGGACGCCGCTCCTGTTTTGGCCCTTGCAGGCCTGGCCGGCCCGGTGTTTGTTGGCTTGCGTGTGGTCTGTTGGAGGGCGTCGTGACCTCTGCAAGAGTTTTGTTGGTGCATGGTTGGGTTAGCCGCCTTATGGTGGGCTTGTTCGCCATTGGGTCTTTTGCGCTGCAACCGCAGCTGGCGCAGCCGGATGTTGTTCTTGTGGCCGCCCCTGTCTTTTCCTAGTTTTGTTGTGGTCGTCCTGCCCGACCCAACACACGCTTTGCTGTGGGCCCCTTGCCGCATGGTCCTACCCGTATTTGCGTGCGGCAGCTCCAAGCGCTCTTCACCCCCAGGGAACGCACTCTAGACAACCTCATCGACGTGTGGATCTGGTGGCTCAACCTACACCAGCCAGACCAGGGACGAATGAGGGTCCCGCACCTTGCCTGGGCGCACACGCTCATCGCCCCGCCAACCGAACCCGTGCCTACATCCAGCCCTGGCGGCCGGGAACGGCCCGCACCACAGCTGAGGGCCGACACCTTCAACATCCCGCCGTATAGTAGCCTGGCGGCCTGGGAAATCTGGACGGCCCGGGAGAGGGGACCTAACCTCCGGGAGATGGTGGAACGGTATACGGCTGGACCGGAAGCACACGTGAGGCCCCCGGGAGTCGGTGTACACTCGACACCCACAGCACTGTCTTGTTGAAGAGCGGCTACTACTACAAGGTGTGGATCACCCGGTAGCCGTTGGCGCGGCATTGGGACCTCGGGGCTGTTGACTCCATGCTCCCCAGGGACAGGGCCCTGCCGGACGGCCCCACCGCTCTGCACCTGGACCAGCCTCCAGACCCCCTGACGGCCATGGTGTTGGGCAGGACCGGCAGGTGGTACCTAGGACATGCCCTCTACCGCCTCTGGCGGCGGGCCCAGCGACGATGGTCGCACAACAGGAAGTGGTCTGCGGTGTTGAGGTTCGACCCGGGCGGCCGGCAACAGGCGCAGGTCATCCCGCCACACGGACGGGCGAACCCCCCTACCACGGCCAACTTGTGCCCCGTCTTCGCGATCCACCAGATCTGGGCGCTGGCGACGGGACGGGTGTCGCCAACAATCCACACGGAGGACGAAGCACGATCAGCATATGCAGGCCTCGTAAGAGAGATCCTCGACGCCCTCCGCAGTGCTCTCGTCTGACATCCCGGTAACCCCACGATGCTTCAACCGCCCGCGAACCACAACCGGCCCCCCCTCTGCACCTATGACGTGCAGATCGTCAGGGCTGCTACCATACAACACCACAAGACCCCCCCACGCCACACGGACGACGCACCGATAAAACCGACACCCCGCCCGTCCACAGGGGCGGGGCAGCGACGCGGCACAATTCGGACCGCCTCAACCATACCGGCACCCGCTACTTCCCACCCGCCGCGCGCCAGGGCGCCGAACGTTTTGGCACCGCACATGCCTATAGAGGGCCGGTGGCGACCGGTCCCCCATTATGGGCGACGCGGGGTCCTGCGGGGACCAAGGCCCACACCACCAGGCTGCACCACGCACACCAGCCATGCACAACGGCCGAACAGCTTACGGCCTGGAACAGCCATGAACGCTACGCCGGGCCCGGGGCGGCCCCGCTAATGCCTCTGTCCGGGCACGGCTTCACGGGGGCCCGGAGGACAGGAGGGGCCCGCTGACCGCAACACCACTCCTTCCACTGTTTCCTTTGGGTGGACCACTTCTTCCAGGGACCCGAGTGTTACCGCCGCTGCAAGGAGGAGCCCGGCGTGCCAATATGCCCCTGCAGACCAGCCCCCGAGCTTCACACCGGTGCCCGACAGCGTCAATGTATGCGAGCCGCGTGGCCGACAACCCTAGCATCCCCTGTATAGCAACGCTCACGGTCCACGCAGCCTGCGACGGGCATGGTTGTGGATGCCAAGTTCCCTCCCTGACGGGCTCAGGGGACCCGTCAACAGCCCACAACAGGGGCAATGCCGAGGCAGGCAAGCACGCTGCACCGCAGGGCATGCCGGCGCCCACCTACCCAGCCCCAGGGAACGGTCCCTTTCAGTGTCGGGCACGGAATCCACCAGGGGTTAGCAAGACACCCTACCAGCAGCACATCTGCCGGCCTGCCGGCTCCCACCGACAGCACTGAGGAATGCTACACCGGGCGAAGCCAGCTGCGCCACGGACAGGCACCATCGCCAGCACGCATAACCTTCAAGGAAGTTACTTACAAGGGCACAGTAGCGAGGGACAAATATGCCAAGGGAGGGGGAGTCCTACACACCACCGCGCCATGGAATTGCTTAGATCACCATCTGACTACAGTGCCAGGCCGCCCTCAGACGGCGGCACCTGCCTGAAGGGGCAGACCAGGACTGCAGGGAGCATGCGCGCCAGCACCGGAGGGCACAGCACGATGCATGGGCGACGTATCACAGTTCTCCGGGAACATCACAGAGAGGGCAAACCTCGGGCACAGGCACAGAAACGGCACCATCAGGCAGGCACGGCGCCCCAGGGCTCCAATGGGGAGCATGCAAATATGGTGCAGAGGGACGACGACCGGACGGGGATTGCCATCAACGGTGCTGTACATACCAGAAAGATCACGTGGGACCGCGAGAACAACAGAGCCGGAAAGCTCCAGGCAATTACAGGCGCAAGATTGTGCGTGCAGCAAGGGCCCGAGGGCAGGGATTGTCGCTTAAAAGTTTTCTTTTCTTGGGTAGGGCAAGCCGTGACGTAGCGGCGAAACAACTGGAACCAGCACGGCCACCACAGCCCAACACATCCAACGGTAAGACAAGCCGGCCATTAGGCGGCGAAGACGACGGTCAACCAACAAAATCGGTCAGGCATAGTGTTGGCGACGACAGAACAACCTCACACCCAAACACAGCAAACATGAACGAACCACCACAATGCCCACCCAACGAAGAGCAAACTGTGTAGGGGGCGGCCTACAGCTACCCAACACAGCCGGCCAAGCCCCGACCAGCTGACCTGTTGCGGCTACAACGATGGAGCACCAACACAACGCGCTGAGCACAGCCCGGAGGCAGCACAATGAATACCACACAAATGACCACTTCCGACCCCAGTGTTGGTGCCTTTCACAAGAAATGTGGTGTGTGAATTTCTGTTCGCGAACGTTCCGCAATTTGGCTTCGGACTGCCATGTCCCATCAAGGTGGAATGGCTGCAAGAATGCTCAAATGCTACAAGCAAACACAAACAACAAAGACAACGAACTGCTGTTGAACAAGGTTAAACTGGAGATGAAGACCAAAAAACCATTACACCTGGTGATCACACACCTAAGGACACCATCGTAACACACCCCTACTCTCCTTATCACTATGAAATGGCCGGAGAGCCTAAATGAGCAATGCTAACACACCTAACTTGCATGACAAAGATTGCTTTCGGGGTAAACTCCCCCGACCCAAACAGACAAGGAACAAAGGCTAATATAATAAGCTAGTCCCTAAGGGGGGCAGAGCAACTAGTCCATTATCTGACCTCCTGGTTGGGGAGGAATGTGGTAAGAGTCCCCTCCCATCCCGGGCGTAGCCCAGGGGCTTATGACTAACCTACACAACAAAAATAACATAAGATTTGAAAATAAAATCCGAAATCCCTTAGAACACTAAACCCCTGCCCCACTCCCTACAGACACGCATTGCAACTGCAAAAGACCATGATCACCATGTGGCCACCAGCTGCCCGAGTTTTGCTACCGGCCTTGGTTCGTCGCTTGGACACATGCTTTTGCACTATCACACTTAACACTACACAAACAAGCATAAGAAGAAAAAAGTTAACACTAACAATGTCAAAATCCGACCAAAACAGAAAACTGCCACCTTAGGACGTCGTGTTAGCGCCGTAACATCTGTACTAATCTAAAACCGACAAATCTATATGACCATCCCACAGAACCAAACAGAATCGACTTACAGCAATACACAGAACAGGCGACATCAGCAAAATCCAGCACATCGCGATTTCAAGCGCGCGCACACACACAGCAACTAGACGGAAAAAAGAACTCTAAATCTACACACTCAAACAATACAAATTTACATACCTATGTAGAACTACATCAATTAGGCACGTATCTCATGTATTGCTGAAGCCTGAACTTCAATCAGGCCTGAATTGCACGTCGTCATTACACTCCCCTCACAGAATTTGAGTTTGGGTGTAAATGAATGAGTTTATACACACCAACTACTGTTCAATGAACAAGCGGAAAACAATAGGGTAAGTCAAAGTTAGGAAAGAGAGAGGTCAGTGAATCTTATTATTGAAGTGGTCTCCCACCTCAGTACGTGACAGAGCAGATTAGGCTTAACTCACATTGAGTACCTCAGAGAACTTCTTGCAGGTGCTGCAGCAGTCATCAAACTGCAAGCCAAAGGCATATACCAAAAAACAGACACTCAGAACGCGTACAAGATCAAATTGAGCACTTCCGATGAGGAAGGACAATACTTGACACCATTGTACCTCAGTTGTGGAACACAATGTCAGTGCAGTCAGAAGATACTCCACAACAAACAAAGAAACTCAGTGGAACTTCAGTCACAGAACCACACAGACCTGAGACGTGGTCCTAGAACTCAACACAATAACCTTGCATGAGGAACATAGACACTCGGCGAGGGTTCCCTTGGGTCAAACTGCCAGTATATTGCCGGGAAGTCTCAATGAAAACAAGAGGAACAAGACTGATATGCCCTGGCAACCTACAATACAACTGCAGGGCCAGACATATCTGGGGTGTGAGGTATCCCTCAACAGCATGTGGTCCCCCAGAGTGGAATCTAAGGGAAGGCAGAGTTGTCCGCATGCTGATTGTGCCACACCATCCATGGGCACCCTCACTCAGGGATTGAAAAAAATTGAGAAAGACCACAAAGACAATTGTACCGTGTAGAAATACTACAGTCATTCCCACTGCCACACACTACATACTGTATACTGTATGAGTTAGTTTGTATGGGGGAAATGAATACAGCGTACTGACAGCATTCATGAGTGACATGTCGTAAAATCAGGAGCGGAAGACATGGTATCTGATACGAACAGCGGAGGAGACAAAAAAACTGCATCTCTGACGCCCTACAGCCAGTTTGGGGGGTAGTACAACTATGTATCTGGCAACTGTGTATCAGTAAAATGGCTGCAGATAACGTGTGAAACATGCACTGAACGAAGTGACATGAGAACTGCCCTGGTACACCAGCTGTACCAACTTGAAACAAACCCTCAAAAAACTGTCTTGTCCCACAGAAAATGACACAAAATTACAACAGTACAACTCAGTAGACTCCTCTGAACTGAAGTTGGGGCTTGGATGTCTGTGCTGAAGATGCTTGTTGACGCACAGTACTGTTTGGGGGTCATAGGGGGGTTTCGCCCGTCCAAGAGATAAATGCAGGGGGAGTACACAGAAGTTCAGTAACTACAAAGATAATTCGCTGACTGTAACTGTCACTCAAAATGCATAGTCCCTCAGCCCATCCAGACTCTGGTCCCCTCAGCTGACACGCACGCCAAGACAATGGCGGACAGAATTCTCTACCGAAAAACAGTAGGGGGGTGGTCCCAAGTGGTGCAAAACCCAACGGCGGGCCAACCAAGGCTTGGCCGTGGCTCAAGGGCAACAGTGGTCGTAACCTTGGCAGGTCAGCTTCCACCTCCCCAGCCTTACACACTGCGCATGACGGCGCCAGCAGTCACGATATGCGCCTCTTACACTCTAGACCTGACGGCCGACTGGAAGCAAGGATGTGCCCGGAAGTCTAAAACTTTGGTGCCCCCTTCCGTCTTGCGCCCGGACAGCGTCACCTCATCTGCTGTGGGGGGCTGAGTTACTGAGGCGCTCCAGCCTCAACTCCTCACGCCACCATCGGTGATAACGGACCCGCTGGGGCACTCAGCTTGAGCCGCCAAAAGACCAGCATAGCCCTCAAAAACTGACATAAACCACACAGCCTCAGGCAACTCAATTCAGGGAGGGGTTCCGGTTTCACGGGGCGCTCCGGCATCCGTTACGGCTGACTCGGTGGGGGTTGGAGGGGCGGATACCATACTCTTGGGTTGGGGTAAGCGATACCTACCATACCCAGTCACGTCCAGAAGGTCTGGCACCAGGATACCGCCAAAAGTGAAGGCTGGACAGCTCAGGTCCCCTGACAGAGGCACAAAAGACATCCCATCGCAGCTTGATCCCATTAGATCTAATCGACCGAGGCGGTTATGTAACCGGACAGCTCCCATGAAGAAATACGGCCGGAGCGGGGAAAACCGAACAGCTCACACAAAGAAGAACAGTGACAAAACTGCCACAGGAGCAGAAGTCAGCACCGCATTGAACGGCCGAAACAACTGTTCCGAAATCGCCTGAAGATAATCCGATAAGTGGGGAAAAAGGATGAGTGGGGTCGTGTTTTGCGATGAGGCGAATGCCCTGCCTGGTGATGAGAATCATCTGAAGCGCTAATACCCTCCACGGGCCCCACTGGCTCTGCTACCATGTAATAAGCTAGCCCCTAACAGGGGCAAAGTAACTAGCTCATTATCGAACCTCACGGCTAGGGAGGAATCTCCTAAGAGTCCTACCCCATCCTGGCAATAGCGTAAGGGCTCATGACTGACCTACACAACCAAAAAGACATAAAATTTAAAAACAGGATCCCAAATCCCTTAAAACAATCAACCTGTACCAAAATCTCTACACACGGGCAGTGCAAGTGCACATTAAGACCATGATCACCATGTTGCCGCCGGCTGCCGGACTTGGCCAACAACCTTGGCTCCTTGCTTGGCTTAGCGATTGCCAAGCAGCCATGGTGCGGGAGCGGCTCACCAAACCCCAACGTCTAGGAGACAAAGAGGGTTCGAACACATGCTTTTGCACTACCACACTTAAGACTACACAAACATGCATAATAAACACATAGCTAACACTAATAATGTCAAAATCTGACCAAAATGGAAAACTGCCACCTTAGGACGTCGTGTTCACGCCGTAGCATCTGTACTAATACAAAACCGACATATCTATATGACCATCCTACAGAAGCAAACAGAATCGACTTACGGCAATACACAAAACAGGCCACATCAGCAAAATCCAGCACATCGCGATTTCAAGCGCGCGCACACACACAGGAACTAGACGGAAAAAAGAACTCTAAATCTAAACACACGAACAATGAAAGCATATATACCTATGTAAAAGTACATCAATTAAGCACGCATCTCATGTGTTGTTGAAGCCTGGACTGCAATCTGACCTGAGTTGCACGTCCTTATTACAGCTAAGAACAGTGCTCGGACCCTTTACCACTTGCTACACCTACCCCAAAAGCCTCTAAAGCAACAAACCTCACTGAAAACCAAAACAGTGGTACAAAGGTGTTCAACAGGAGGTGTTGAGACTCACTGTCATTTGCTGAGGTAAGCACAAAAGAGCAGCACTCTGGAACAGCCGAAAGTGTGACCAAAAAAAGACTACCTGGAATCGATTTGACGTAAATCCAAACGATGCAGCGGGTGGACCAACAGTTGAAATACACGTTTCCAGTTCCTCGCCTTTCAAGCTTTCCAAAATTTCAAGAAATTCGCAAAATCTCCAGCGTCTCAATTACCGAGGTTTTTCCCTTAATGGTACAATTTCGGCAGACTGCCGAACACTGCGCAAGAAGATGCGGCACGTGCAGCTGTTCCAACCGCTGCAACCGCTACCAGCAGAAGTTCTATGGTATCTAAATGATTTCTCGCTGCTATTACCCTATTTGTCTCATCATTATGGTATTCATAAACCTTTTTCCCTTGTTGCTACTTCTGTATCACTGCTATTCCACTATTTTTTTTGGCTTATGTCATTATTATTACTATTACACCTCAATCCAAGTGAAAAACGCGCCCTCCAAGTGAGAAAAACCTCACTCCAAGTGCAAAACACCTCCCTCCAAATGGAAAACACGTCCCTCAATGTAACAAAAACCTTCCTGTAAGTGAGAAACACCCCATTGAGTTTTGGGTCTTCGTCCAAGTGAAACCCCTCCCCAAGTGGAGAACGCCTCCCTCCGTGAGTTTTGAATCTCTCTCCAAGAGAACAAGACGTTCCTGTTAGAAAAGAACACCCCCGTCCATGACTGTTGGGTCTCCGACCAAGTTAAAAACTCGTCCTTCCAAGTGAAAAACACTTCCGTGCAGGTGAAGAATACCTCCATCCAAGTGAAAAACAAACCGTCCCCAAATGAAAACACCTGAGCCCAAGTGAAAAAATGTTATGGTTTCGAGCAGCAACAGCACAGCGAGCGAGTGAACGCGCGATCACGCACTGCAGCCCGCAAATGTACATATGAAACATCCAGACGCCAGCAGCTGTGAACGAAATTGTGTATGATATTTCGATATCTTTGAACAGGGGTTTTGTCTTCGAATTTTGGTTTGGCTCGATTTGGTGTTCTGCTTAACAATCCTACGCAAGGTTGTCGTATTTCGGGATTTTCGAGAGACAGTACAGCCTCAAAGTTGAACCACAACAAGTGGTAGCCACTTAGGTGGCAGGGGATCATTATGGTGCACCTTCTACGTTACTGTTCTCCACGCCGTCTTTGATAATTTCAACTTGAATTACTTTCAAAGTGGAGAGGAGTTTTGATGAAGCCGCTATGCTGCATTTTATTCCGGATTGCTTTTTTAGATCTGACTCACCGTTGCACCACCAGATCCCGAATTCGCCAAAACATCTGAGCACTGAGCTTTCTGCAAATCGAGAAAGCGAGTGGTTTCCCTGTATGTTTCACTATCTCCGCAGTTAGCAATCCGCCGTCTCCAAAGTCCAAGTCAAGCACGTTGAATTGGAGCAAAGGATGGATGCCTTCCAATCATCGGCAGAGAACGCTACGAGAGCAGCTGAGGAAAGGATTAATCCCTTGCAATTATCGACGGAGAACGCCCCGAGAGCAGCTGCGAACGAACTGCAGCGACTAGAAGACAGGCATTCGAAGAACTTCGTCCTTCTCCAAGAGTTTGCGCAGTGCTTTCAACGTGACTTTTTGAATCAACAGCAGCCTTTGAACCAGCAGCAGCCACTCCAGCAATTCCAGCCTCCACCGCAACACCCTCACCCACAACCACTTTACTCATCGCCCCCTACGAAAAATCTGCCGCAATTGCCTCCGAACCACCAGCGACCACCACAGCTTCCACCGCAACAACCACCTCTACATGCGCCTCCTTTTGATCCATCGATGAATCTTCGTACTCCAGCGCTCGACATTTTGTGTCGCCGAGTGGAACGCGTATGCAAGTTGGTTCGACTATTTTCTGGCAGGCCAGGTCAAGGCAGCTTTCAAACATGGAAGGAGGACCTTATGCGAGCGTTCATTTTGTCCGATATCAACGACATCGGGAGAGCTCTCCTCACGATCAAGTCACTGCTCTGCCATTCCTTCACAAAGGTGACGCTACCGATTTTTTCCACACTGTGACGAACCACGTACAAGACGACTGGTTTGAAATGATGCGGGTATTCGGAAGGCGTTCCAATTGCATATCCCACGAACCAGTGTACTTGTCTCGCATGTTGACACTGAGAGAAAGCGACTTTCCTCGAAGTCAGATTGTGCACCCTCCTCAACAACAGCAAAGTAATGGGCTCATAGAGTTGTAGTCTTCCAGCTCAGTCCATAGCAAAAAGGGACTATGAAACACAATCATATTTGCACTCATGTGCACTCTTTATCTCTCTTCCACTCTCACTGTACAGCTATCCCTTGAGTAGTCTAAATACACCATGTTAGGACTCACCTAGAAAGCACCACGCACTCCCTAATGTCGCCGCCAGGCGCCTCTCCTCTATCCCTCTCTCTTCTCTCCTCTCGTGGTTAGGGCTTGGCTTAGGCCTAGGTATATTCTTAGGATCTCATAGTACATGAAACATGCTTGGCACCCACGGAATAGGGATTAAAAGACATGAAGAACTGGGGACAACCTTGAGAAACGGTTGTAGCGCAAATAAAGGTCTCTTAGGGGTCAGAAACACCTTCGAAGGTGGTATGTGTGGTATCACTCACACATTGGGTCGATGATGCATGACATGCATGACAATCATGCATCCAAAAAAAGTGATCATCCAAATTCAAAGAGCTGTGAAAAAAGAATAGTATAACCTTCTTAGGAACCCATTAGGGTGGGGTTGTGGTTGGGGTACATTTGAGTGAAAGTGAGGTTTTGGGTTGGAATGTGAAAAACACATGCTACGGCGCCAGCATGTGATGATGCATGATTGAATGATGGATGATGATCTGAATCTGCTCTGTACATGTTGCCTTTGCACTGCAGGACCAACTGGCGAACCGGGAGTTGAGCGGATATGGGATGGCGCATTATATAAGGCGCTGAAGACAGGCATTTATGAAGTTGAAGGACGCCTTTCAAGTGGCGGAGTGGCTCAACAAGGACGCCAGCTATCAAGCGAAGGTTCAGCACTCAATCTGAGGCGCTGAAGACAGGCTCATAAACAATTCAAAATAAAGTACAAAGTATGCTCTGGGGCTTGATTTCACTCCCCCCCCCGACTGAAGCCGAGGAACTCAGAAGCTACCAATCGGAATAACATGCTGAAAAAAATGATATATTGGCCAAAATCAGCTCAACCTTGTGAAATCTCTCAGCATTTACTTTTCAGTCCAGTTGTGGACTACCTTCAATACCAAGGTAGGTAGGTAGGTATCTTCGGGAGCTCGGGATGCCTCCTTTGACATTGCAGGAAGAAGGTCTTACCAAGGGGACGTCCTGTCCCTCCCACTGCCCTATGTCAGGTGCCTCTTGAGCCGCTCCCGCATGTGCTTGGGAAGGCATTGTCGCGGCCACCCGGTCCATGTGTCTCAGGTGGGAGGGTGTCCCCACATGTGTCCATGGGTAGGGCCACATGCCCCCTCCTTTGGGCGGCAGCTCTGGGGGGCTGCCCAGCCGTGTGGAATATCTCTCACCACAAGGGGTATTGCTCCCGCTTGTCTACGGTACGACCGCCTCACCCTTGTGGCTTGAGTTGCGGGGCCACTCTGCTTGGCAGGTGACCCCCTCCTGGACTATGTACCGGCTCGCCTGTCACCGGTTGCTTCCATGGCTCCGGGTGACGTTTGCCATGGTCCCCGATGCAGCCTGGCCGGGCTCGGACCAGTGGCCTTGGAGTACCGCTCCTGCCACTGGCCCGGTGGGTCGGCTGGGTCGCCCCAGTGCGTCCGACCCCTGGGGTATTGGTTCTTTCCTGTCCCTCGGCCGCCCTACGTGTGTGCAGTGTCATGGGCCGCTGGGCTCCTGTTCACCGGTGTGCCCGCGCGGTTTGCTGTGGTGCGTCTGCGGTGTCCTGGGCCAGCTGGCTCCTGTTCACCGGTGTGCTCGCTGGGTGTGTTGTGTTGCATGTGCGGTGTCCTGGGCCACTTGGCTCCTGTCCACCGGTGTGCGTGCTGTGTGCGGTGCGCGTGTGCCATGGGTGGTTGTGTCCCTCTTCCTCCCCCCCTAGTTTTCGTTTTTTTTTTCTTGTTTTGTTTTCTTTTTTTTTCTTTTTACTTGTTTTTTTTTTTTTTTTGCGAAAAAAAAGGAAAAAACAAAAAAGAGAAAGACAGGGGCGCGTGTACACTGCAGGCACAGGCATGGGCAGCTGGTGCGTCGGTGCAATAGCGTTGTGTCCTCTGGCGTGTGTCGTCGGTGCTGTGGCGGCGGTCGCGCCCCAGTGGTGCGGCTCGCGCGTCCTGATGTACACGGGCTTGGGTCAGGGTGGGTTTGGTGAGGTGTCTCTTTGCTTCTGGAGCTGGCTGGTTAGGCGGCTGTGTGGGCTGTGGGTGTGGGCTGTGGTTACGTTGTTCCCTCGGCGGGCTTGGTTAGGAGTCAAGGATTAGCGGTTTCGGGGTGTGGCTCCGGTTTGATTTGTGCTTGGGTTCTGGCTCGGTTAGGCGGTTGCGCGGGGCCGGGCGTGTGGGTAGCGGCGTCCACGGGGTCGTGCGCCCGAGGCGGGTGCGGGGTGGTGCGTGCGGGCCGGCCGGTGGCCTCTGGCCTCACTGGGAGTCCCACACGGAGGGGTCGACGGGCGTGGCGTGGGCGTACGCAGCGTGCAGGTTGGGCAGCAGCGGGCGCACGTGCAGGGCGTCGGCGTGCCCGATGAGGACCTCACTGAGGACCGAGGGGTTGGCGGCAAGCAGTATGCGATGCCCGGGAGGGGTGGCGGCGAGGAGCGGGAGGATGTCCGCGGCCCGCGACGTGGGGGCGAACACGACGTGGGCCGGGTGCGGCCCCGGGAGCGGTGCGGGAGGGAGCGGGACCACAGGACGGCGGTCTACTGTGAGGTGCCAAGTGGCGCGATGGTGGAGGAGCCGGACTAGGGCGATGCTGTGGCGCAGTGTGTGGGGCTGGGTGCTGGGCCGCGTGGGGACGTGCGGCGGGAGGGGGGGGGGCGGGGCGGTGGCGTGGGAAGGGGCACGGCGGAGGAGTGACGCCAGCGACGTGTGTGTCGTGCTGAGGGTGGAGAGGAGCCCACGGTAGCGGGCCTGGGTTCGGCACCTTTGGGCGTAGTGGTGCTCGTTGTCGTGTGCGTTGGCTTCCTTCGGCGTCCGGTTCGTTCGGTGACTTCTGGGCGGGGCCTGGCGTGGCGCCCCGTGGTCATGGTATGCTGGGTAACGGGGTTAGATGGCGGCGCCGCTGGCCGGGGGGTCAGGCGCGTCGTGTTCTGACGCGCGCAGGGCTCCTGGGGTGCTGTGGGTGTCGCCGGTGTCGGTGCGCCGATGCTTGTGGGGTGGTGAGGGAGTGTGTGCGTGCGGGGCTGGGCTTTGGGTGATGTCCCACAGGCGGATGCCGTCTCGCTGCGTTTCCTGGAGGGTCTCCCGCAGGCGCCTGAGGACATACGGGTGGTCCTGGGGCGCGGAGAGGTTGCGGGGGTGGACTCCCAGGGGGCGGAGCGCATCGGCCAGCATGGCTTCCCATGCGGCCTGCGGCATCCACCCCCCCGCCGGCCGGAGGCGGCAGTTCTCCACCGACCCCTTGCGGGGCCGATGGACCAGGCCCTTGAGGGAGGGCTCTCCCCGGGCCCACTTCCGCAGCTCTCAGAGCTGCGTGTGGGTCCTGCGCTGCCACCACTGTTCCTGGGCGGGCCTGCGGTCTTCGGCGGAGGAGTGGGCGTGGGTGGGTGTGACGGGGTCGTGGGGACCGGCGGCGGTGGCGGGCCTGGGGGATTCCTCGTGGTCCTGTTCCGTGGGGGTGCGTGGGGAGTGGGGATGCACGCGGATGTGGACCCGCGGGTGTGCGCGTACGGTCTCCGCCTCGGGGTTGGGCGGGGATTCGCGGCGGCGGCGGTAGTGGGGCATGCGTTGCATGTGGACTGTCATCGAGACTGGTAGGGTGGCCGGGACGCTGCTGGTGGAGCCTGGCGTCGTTCTGGCCTGGTCGGGAGCGGTCCGTTGGCCTGGGGTGCGGGCTTTGAGAGGTGGCGGGACGAGGTGCGTCGCGCTTCGGCCGCGGCGCGCTCCGCCATGAAGGTGGTGGCGGTGGCGTCGGTGACGGTGGGGGGGCACCTGGCTGGGCGCTGCTGCCTTCGGGCCTGGGACGGCTGGGGCCGGATGTCGTAGAGGACGTCCTCAGGGGGCCGGGCTCGCGCTGCCGTCGTGGCGCCGGGTTTGGGCTTGGGTTTGGGCTTGGCTGCGGGTTGCGGTCGTGGCGTGCTGACGGGTTTGGGTGGCCGTTTGGCGGCGGCCTTGGTCTTCGGCTGGGTCGTGGGTGTGGGCTTCGCCGGGGCGTGGGCCTTGGCGGCAGCGGGGCTGCTCGCGGTGGGGGCGGGTTCGGAGGCCTGTTTGGGAGGTGTCCCCCGCGGCCTGGGGGGTGGAGTCCTGGATGAGGACGTGGTGGTGGTGGTGGATGAGGTGGTCGTGGTGGTGGAGGTTGTGGAGTCGGAGGCGGAGGAGAGGGCTGTGGGAGACAGCGGAGGGTCCTGGGCTTCGGGGGCGGGCGTATGATGCTGGGTCCTGTAAGCAGCGAGAACGAGGGTGCAGGGTCGGGCACCGGGCGTGTGGGCGCGTTTTCCCTGGTGATCCGTGCGTGCTGGTGCTGGCGTGGCGGCGTTGTCTCGGCTGCGCGGGCACGTGGGTTACCCGGGGGATGGCCATATCTGCTCCAGGACGTGCGGGTGTGTTTGCTGGAGGTAGTCGAGGGTCTGGAAGAAGCATCGCTGGATGCCGGGCATGTCCTCCTCTGTGAGGTGGGGGTAGTTTTGGGTGGGGGTGTCTGGGCCCGGCCACAGCAGCGTCATGAGGCGGGCTGCCTCCATGTACGGGCATAGTTGTAGGGTGGTGGGGCGTTGGGGGGGTGGGTCCCCTGCGGTTTGGGGGGGCTTCCCTCTGCTGGGGGCGCAGCGTGACCACCCACACCCATCGGTCCGTGGGGATCTCCGGGGTCCGTTGGGGCCACTTGGCGAGGCAATAAATCGCCCTACCAAGGCCCTGGTAGCCGCTGCGGATGGAGAGCAGCGTGTCCAGGGATTTGGGTTCCCACGTGCCCCAGATGTGGGGGTCGTCCGGGTCGTCTCCTCTGGCGTACGTGTCGGGGCCTGGGTTGTGTGGGGGGGGGGTGTAGTCGGCGGGGAGGAGGGAGTCGGTGCCGTGTACCACCCAGTGGTCTGTGGGTGCGTGGTAGTTGGTGGTGGAGAGGCTGTAGTGCAGATTGTACATGAGCGTCATGTACGTGGAGGGGGCTGGCTGCTGCTCGTCGGGGGTGGGGATGTCCCCCGGGACGTGGTGCCGGAAGTTGCTCAGGGAGGCCATCCGGGCTACCCATGTTTCCTGCTCCCAAACTTTGGTGCTGTCCGGGGTGGCGTCGGGTGGGGGGTGGGCCATGTCGGGCTCGTGGTAGCAGGTGCTGCCCTTGGTGTCCACCCGCCCCGGCACGGGGTGTCCGACCAGGTGTCGCCCCCAGTCGATGGGGGGCACCCAGATCCGGCTCCCCGTGGGGGGCGGGCTCTCACCGTCTGGGGTGGCGCGTGGGGGGCGCTCGTGTCGGGCGACGTGGAGGAAGGCGTCGAAGAGGAAGTCTCTGACGCCTTCCCCCAGGGTGGCCGCCTGGACCAGGGTGGCCGCCCGGATGGGGGTGCTGGTGCCGGAGGTGCGGAGGTACAGCACGACGTCCTGTTCCCCGAGTCCCCGGAGGTGCTGCTGTACCGCTGCGGGGTTGTGTAGGGCGTAGGGTTCGGCCAGTGCGGCGGCTGGTGGTGCGGGGTGTGATGGGGGGGGTGGTGTGGGTTGGGGGGGGTGGTCATCGTTGTCGCGCGTGGGGTCCGGTGATGAGGTCTCTTGTGGCGGTCGCGGGAGGGGGGATTCGCGGTGGTGTGTGTCGGCGGGGGTATCGACGTCAATTGGCTGGTGCTGGCTGCCGCGTGTTGTGTCGTGGCCTGGTCTCGGGGGGGGGGCGGGGGGGGGGGTGGTGTGGGGGTGGCGCTGTTGGTGGTGGGGGGGGCGGGGGTGGGTGTTGTGCTGGCTTGGGGTCCGGGCGTCCCTGTGGGTCGTGTGGGTGTTGCGTGTGTGCACCGTGCGGCCCTTGCGGTTCTTGACTGGTTGTGGTGCCGGGGTGTGGGTGGGAGGCGGCCGCATGAGCGTCCGGGTGGGGCTGTGGTCCGTATCTAATGGGTGGCTGCTGGTGGATGGTGCTCGCTGGTATGGGGTGTGGGTGGGGGGGCTGCTGGTGGTGGTGGGGTCGGGGGGGCGGGGGTGGGTGTTGTGCTGGCTGGGGGTCCGGGCGTCCCTGTGGGTCGTGTGGGTGTTGCGTGTGTGAGCCGTGTGGCCCTTGCGGTTCTTGACTGGTTGTGGTGCCGGGGTGCGGGTGGGAGGCGGCCGCATGCACCCCTGGTTGGGGCTGTGGTCCGTATGTGATGGGTGGCTGCTGGTAGATGGTGCTCGCTGGTATGGGGTGTGGGTGGGGGGGCTGTTGGTGGTGGTGGGGCGCTCCTTCTAGGCCATGGTGTTGCTGGTGTGCGTGCGCGGCTCCTCGCGGGTCCATGGGGGTGTACCGTGGCTCGTATGTCGTGAACCCGTGTAGCGGGGGCGGCGGGTGGTGCTGGACCGCGTGGTGGTGGTGTGAAGGGTGTGCCGGTTCTATGTGGTACCCCGGCGTTGGTGGGTGTGGTGGCAGGGGCTGGTGGTGGTGGAATACGTGATGGTGTGGTGCGGTGATGTGCGCTATGTGGGGTGGGTGGTTCGCGGGGCCTGGTTCTGCTGGGGCGTGGTGGGGATGTAGCTGGTGGGGGTCGCTGTAGCATGGGGGCATTAGGGGGTAGGGGTTGGGAGGGACGGGGGCATGGTGGTGGTGTTGCTGGTGCCATGTCCCCTGGCTCTGCGCGTATGGTGGTCCTGGCATGGTACGGACGTGTGTGGGCGGTGGTGGCTGACTGGGCTGCAGGGTTTGGGTGCTGCGGTACGGTGGTGGTGGTGGGCGCTGGCGGTGGCGGTGTTGTTGGTGTGCCCCGGGGGTCTGGGCGTGGGGTGGTGCGGTGTGGCTGGACCCGGGCCTTGGTCGGGGCGTTGCGCCCTGCTTGTGGGCGCGTTGGCGGGCCCCCTGACCTGTCTTGGTCTTCTTGGCCTGGTGGGTGTCGGGGGCGGGTGAACCCCCCTGTCCCCGTGGGGGCGACGGGAAGCGGGCGTGCCAGCGGTGTGCCTCTTGGAGGCTCGTCTTCAGGCCTCTGACGTAGGTTTCCTGGTCCGTGAGGCCCATCCGCGTGGCGGTGGCCTCGTCGGGGGCGGCCAGGTGGGCGACCCAAAAAGATGCCCAGCCCTCCGGGGGCTTCTGTTGTGCGGGGTGGGGTTGGTGTGCCGGGTAGAGGAGTGCGCTGAGTGGGTAAGGTGTTCCCTTCCGTCGGCCGAGGGCGTGTTTGAACCGGCGGCAAGTGATTCGGAGGTAGGCTGCTATCTCCTCTGGTGCCGTGTCGGCCCACGCTTCCGGCGTCAGGGCTGCTGCTTGGGGGGACGGGAGTTGTGGGTCTGGGAGGTGTAGGTCTCGGTGGTGGAGGTATAGGGCGAGGAGGATGTGGCGGGCCGCCACGTTCAAGCCGCCTCCGCTGTGGCGTAGGGGTGGGCTGTGGGGGGGCAGGGGTGTGCTGCCCGTGGCCGCGGCTATGGTCCATGCATGGTCCGCCGCGTCCGCCACGTAGTACCCTCCCAGGTGGTCCCGGAGGGTGTCGGTGAGGAACCCGAAGAAGCTGGGGTGGCTGGCAGGGGGGGGTGCGGCTGGGGCCGCGGGCCGCTCGCGGTGGCGGGGGTTGAGGTCCCCGCAGGTGGCGGCAGCGGGTGAGGCGGTGCGCGGCTCCCAGGCAGACCCAGTGGTCTGGGTTGCAGGGCAGGGCTGTCTGTGGTAGCCGCTGGCGAACGCAGAGGGGACATGCGGTGGCTGGTGGTTGGTGGTACCTGTGGACGGACGGCGGTGTGGGGGGATGGGGGCTGGTGGCGCGCGCATGCTGGTGGGAGTGTGTGCGGTGCCCGTGGTGTCCGTGTGTGCTGTGCCAGTGCTGTGCTCGGTGAACGGTGTGTAGACGTGGTTGGGGTTCCGTGTTGGTATGTCACGGGGTAGGTTCTCATGGTTGGTAGAACAGGAGTTTGAGGAGGTGGGCTTGGTCTGTTGGGGGCAGGGTTGCCGCATGCTGCAGGTATTTGTGGGTGCGGTATGTGAGCTGCTCCGCCGTCTTGGCAACGGCCGTCCGCTGCATGTGCGCCGCCGTGGCCTGGGGTCCCTCCGCGTGGGTGCGCAGCAAGGTGTAGACGGCAGTGGGGACGAGTCCCCTGCGGACTGCCTCGAGCACCTCCGTCTGCTTGAGGATGGTGGTGAGTTGCTGGGTCGCCGGGGACTGCGCCAGCCATCAGGCGTGCCCTGCGATGGTGTGGGTTGGGTTCCAGTCTGTGAGGGTGTCCAGTCCTCTGTACAGGGGGCACGCCTTGAAGTGGTCCCATGTTTCTTCTTCCGCGTGGCTGCAGATGCATTTGGTGTGTCCTGCGGGGACGTGGATCGAGCAGCGCGTATACCATCGGTGGTATCGGGTGAGGAGGGGAAGTTGTTCGAGGGCGAGTTGGAGTCGGGGCTTTTGTAGGTGTGCTGGGAGGCTTTCCGGGCGCAGGGCGGAGTAGTAGAGGGGGGTGTGGACGGAGTCTTCGAGGCGTCAGAGGAGTTCGGTGTTTGCTGGGTGGCCCAGTGTGGTGGCCAGTTGCTGGATGGGTGTGGGGTAGTGGTACTGCTTGTCTCGATCCGTGTACGGCGTGTCCTCGGGCATCCATTGGGGGGGCTGTGTGGCCGGGGGTATCGGGGGAAGGTGCTGCAGGTGGCTGTGGTGTGGGGTGTCCAGTCGCACGCGTTCGAACCCTGGGGTGTGGTTGGTGCTCTGGTGTTTGGCCTGCGTGTCTGCGCGTCCATTGCCGTATGTGTAGCGGTGTGACTCCTGCTTGACGATGTGTAGGGCGTCCTGGGGGTGCATGCCCTTGAAGGCCATCGGTAGTCCCAACGCTTGTGTGGTGAGGCCGGACTCGAGTGCTTTGTGGAGGGGAGGGTCCGCAAGGCGCCTGGTGAGGTGGATGTCCACCGTTGCGTCCACGACTACCCAGATGTTGCGGGGCCGGATCGTCGTGGGTGGCGGTGTGGCGGTGACGGCGTCTGCCATGGTGCGCAGTTCGCCGTGGGAGGACGCCCCAAAGATGGTGGCCCCGGTGTGGTGTTCCACGTGGAGGCCGTCCGCGTGCCGGGTGATGCGCACGGAGGCGCAACCGACCGTGGGGGTGCGTTGCTGGGTGCCGGATGCGTCAGTGAAGTAGATGATGTCGGTGTCGCTGGGTATGGGTAGGCGGGCGATTGCTGTGGGGTGATAGACGTAGATGGGGTTCCCCTGGGCGGTTCTGGCGGTGATTTGCGTGGGTTGCAGTAGTGGCGCTGCGTAGACGCCTATCCCCTGGGTGATGATTGCCTGGGCTCGTGGGGTGAGGCGGAGGAGGCCCCTGTCTGGGCGTCCCTGGGTGATATACGCGTACATCAGGTGGAAGAGGTATCCTGTATTGGGGTGGAACTTCTGGCACGTGATGGTCTGTCGCCGCTCCTTGTCGTCTTTGTCGCCGCGGAGGGTGGGGCATTTGTGCTGTAAGGGGCGCATGAATGCCTCCTGGGGTTCTGCGCGGTGTGGGTCGCAGCGGTCGTACTCCATGGCTACGCTGTCCGGGTCTGCCCGCTCGTTGGTGAACTTCCATGTCGCCGTGGGTGTTCGGGTCCAGGCTACGTGCGCCGGGTGGTCTGGGGGTACCGTGTGAAACCAGGGGGAGAGCCATGCCTGCTGGTCGGCGGTGGCGGTGGCGGTGGGGGTGCGGTAGTGGGTGGAGATGAGGTGCAGCAGGGGCCACGGAGTGTCGAGGGCTGCCGGGCCGCAGTGCCAGCACGTGCGTGGTATGCCCTGGTCACTGTGTCTGACTGGTGGTACAACGGTCTCCGGTGCATTGTGTTTGGGGATGGACCAGGGGGCATGGTGTCGCTGGACATTGCGGGTAGCATGTTTGTGGCCGTTTGGTGCTAGTAGCAGGATGGTGGGTGGTGTCCGGCCTTCGGCCGACGGGGTGGGCTCCCCCTGCGTCGTGCCGCCGTCGTTGGGAGTCTCGTGCTCGCTCGGGCGGGGCCGGGGGTGCTGGCGCTGGAAGGCTGTGTACGCCGTGTCGATGTCCTTGGGCCCCGGCATGTCGCGCCCTGCCTTCGTAGCACATGCGCGGAGGTACGCTTGGAAGACGTGGCGTGCTGGCCATTGTGGGTTGGAAAGGAACGGGGCGTGGTGGGCGTCGCATTGGGCCATGATCTTCATCTGTGTTGGGGTGATATACACTATGGTGATGGTGGCCCCTACGAGGCGCAGGGTGTCCACCTCGCCTGCCGGGCGTCGATGGATGTCGGTGTGTGTGGCCACGAGTAGCCCTTGTTAATCGCAGTGGTGGATTGTCAGGATGGTGTGTGTGTGGTGCGGTAGGAGGACTTGTAGCTGGGCCCAGATGCCAGTGCCCACGGGGCTGGAGACGCCGTGTTGCGCCAGTATCCACCGGGGGCAGGTGTTGCGGGCCATTTGCGCTTCTTTTATGCGTATGGCTGCCGCCTCGCGGACTTCTGGTTGGTGGTTGTGTGTTACCCTGTGTAGGAGTTGTGCTGCGTGTTTGGCATAGGCCATGTCGACCAGGGCGCCCGTATTGTCTCCGTAGTAGCGCCAGTGGGCCATCATGGCCTCCTTGGGGAAAGACGTGGGCCAGCCTCCGTGTTGCGCCCATGCCTTCGTCACTTGCTGTCGAGCGTGGCGTAGTGCGTCTTGGGGGCGCGGGAGGTGCAGGGCTTGGTACCTGATGGCCGCGTTGAGCACTGCTTCCATGAAGTGCGCCAGGTCCTGCTAGACAGGAGGTCCCCCCTGGCAATTTGGGGTAGCCGGGCGAGGCGCTCTTCTAGCTTGCTTGGGAGTGTGATGTGGTGGTGCCGCGTGGCCTGTGTGACTCCCAGGTGGACTGTGGTGTCTTCCAGGTGTAGGGGTTCGCCTTTCCGGATGTGGGGGGTGGGGGTCTTGGCGTCGGCCAGCCCCACCGATTTGCGGGGGTGCACTAGGAGCTGGTGGGCGTCCAGGTAGGTTGTGGTGAGTTGGAGAATGGCGCACGCTTGTTCGGTGGTCGTTGGTAGCCCTGCGTTCTCAGGGTCGCCGTGGCGGGTGGCCGTAGTTAGGAGGTTGTCATCTGCGAAGTTGATGAGGGGGGGCCGTAGCGGGTATGGGGCGTACGCCGGGTATACCCGTGCTAGCTCGAATGCCAGTGGCAGGGTGACGAGGAGGTACAGGAAGGGGCATTCGGCGCCTCCCTGGGGGACCCCGCTGTCTGTGCCGGTCCAGGGGGTGAGGCCTGCGGCTGTGATGACGGCGTAGAGTCGGGTCTGGATGTACCTGGTCATGAAGGATAGGAATGGGAGGCCCATGGCATCCCATACCTCCGTGAGGAGCCGGTGTGGGGCGTGGGGGAACGCGCCTTGGACATCGAGGGAGGCGATGATCATCTCGTAGGGGTTCATGTCCAGTGCGGTGTCCTGGAGGAAGATGGCCTCGTGGGGGGACCTGCCGGCCATGGCTCCCCACATGCTGGCGGGCACGTGGGCGAGAACCGCTGGCGCGATGCGGCCTAGGATGAGCGTCCACACCAGCTTGACCTCGGTGGTGGCGCAGACTATGGGCCGCCAGTTCCCCGGCTGCGCCCAGTCCCACTTTTTGTAGAGGGGGTGGACCAGGTTGGCCCACTCAGGGGGGATGGGCGTGGCGCCTGTGACGATGTCCCACAGGCGGGCTGCCAGGGCAGGGTGAGACGTTGGTACGCTTCGGCCGGCAAACCGTCGACGCCGGGCACGTCCCCCTTCTTCAGGCGGTCTAGGGCGCGTTGCAGTTCTGAGATGCTGAAGGGGTCGTGTTCGATGGCGCGCCGCTGTTCCTGGTTGAAGACCCTGGGCACATGCTCGCGGATGGTGTTTCTGGTGTGGGGGTCGAGCTCGGGGAGGGCGTCCCCGTGTTGTGCCTGGAAGCTGTCCAGGACTGGGGGTCATTGGTGAGGCCTCCTTCGGGGCTGGGTACCGCGTGGATGGTACGGCGCCCCGTGTCTTCCAGGATGCGGCTGACATACCGTAGGGACTTGTACGGTGTGTCGTTTCTGCCGTATCTTTCGCGTTCTTGGGCTGCGGCCGCTATGCGGTGGGCGTGCCATTCCTGGAGTTGGTGGCGGCGGGTGGTGAGGAGCGCACGGAGGTGGGCGTCCCGGTCTCGTGCCTCCGGTGTGCTGGGGCGTAACAGGGTGGCGAGTTCCCCTTTCGTGGCCCAGATGTCATGGACGAGTTGCTGGAGGGTGAGGTCTGGTGGTGCTCCCGTGTGGTTGGTGTCACGCTCCATGCCGCATGCTTGTGCCGCCCGGCGCATGGCGGTGGTGAGTGTCGGTGCACCCGGGCGGCGCAGGATGGCGTGTAGGGCCCTGTTATACCTGTGCCAGGCGCCGTCGTCGTCCTCGGCCGGGAACTGCAGTGTGGGTGGGAGGGTGTTGTCTGGCAGGGTGGCCGCGGGTGGGGGTAGGTTGGGGATGATGAGGTCGATGTAGAGGGGCCGGTGGCCCGTGCCTGTGGGCGGGAGGTCCCCGTAGGCTGCTTCGTGGACGCGCACCGTGGTTGGGTCCCCGTAGCACGTGTCGATGCGGGATGGGTGGGTGCCGGCTTGGTGGGGGTAATGGGAGGCTGTGCCGGTGAGTCCTGCCGTGAGGTCGGTGAAGCCTAGTTGGTGCATGGCGTCCCGGACAGCTGTGTCGGTGGCTGTGGGTGGGCCGGTGCGGTCCTCGTCCGTGGGGGCGGCGTTTAGGTCGCCTATGATGATGGTGGGTGCCAGGAGGGAGAGTCGGCGGTACGCCAGGCTCAGGGTGTCCAGGAAGTCCTTGGTCTCCTCCCCGAATGGGACGTGCGTGAGTAGCACCTATGATTTTATGAAGCAGGCTCATCCCAAAATTAATTTTGGCTGATTTTTGACGAAAAATGTGACATTTTGGCGGAGAGAGGCTGCCAAAACTGGTCCATGTGCCTTCCTTTGCTCCTGTGACGCGTTTTTGTTGCATCGGGCACCCTTGAAATAGGGGGGGGGGGTCTTGGAAGTCCCCGCCAGGGCGAAAAAACCTGTTTCGGGCCAAAAAATGGCAAATTTTGGCACATTTTTGACAAAAAATGGCAGATTATGGCGAAGACAGGCTGCAGAAATTGGTCTGTATGACTTTTCTTGATGCTAAGAAGTGTTTTTTTGTATTGGGCACCCTCAAAATAGGGGGGGGCAGTTCCGAGCGGGGTATCGTGATTGAAAAGGTGCGGGTGGTTGGTATCTTCGATTGTACGCGCAAAAAGCGCTTCGTAATCGCGTATTTTCAGATTTCTGAGCCAAAAATTGCTCTCGGCGAGTGAAAATGCGCGCGCGGCGACAGTTTCTGTTGGTTTTTTGGCATCCGCTGCGACAATAATTTTGGGATCTGGCGACTTCATAAAATCATAGGTGGCACGTTTAGCTGCCATCCGGGCCCCAGGCACTCGTACGCCCCGAGGCGACCATCCACTCCGAGGTCGGGGTGGGCATGTACCGTGACCGACGTCGTGTGGTAGAGGGGTACCCCCCGTTCCCAGTGGACGTGATATTTGTTCCCCTCCGGGTCCAGGATCGGTGCTGGTTCGGGTTGGTCCGCTCTGCGGAGGGCTTGCTCCAGGAACCCCAGGAGGTCTGCGCCTTGGAGGTGCGGCCCGGGCATGGCTTGCAGTGTGGCGGCCTTGGCCGGGTCGTAGGTGACCGCGGGCTTGTTGAGGATGTTGATGCGGGCGTGGGCTTCAGCAGGCGCCGGTTTCTGGGGACCGGTAGCTGGGGGCGCGGGCCGTGTCCGGCCCTGGCCCCGTCAGGCGTCGAGGAGGTCGATGACGCCCTGAGCTGCGGGTGCCCTGCAGTTCTGCTTCTGGGGCTGGGGTAGGGCCCATGCATTGTGGACTTCGCCCGTGTACTCGGTGCCGGTGAGGTGCTCCGTGTCGGGGGTGCACAGCTGCATGGGGACCATCTCACGACCGGTTCGGTCTCGCCAGAGTTCGATGGTCCGCCCCAGCTTCTTGTCGTTGGGGGTGGCCGGGTCCCACTTGACGTGAATCTTGAACCCCTGGTGGTCCCCGTTGACGAGGTACCGGTGCTTGACCTCCCCTGCGGCCCATATCCACTTGGAGGGGCCTGCGGCTGTGGGGTACTCGGAGGGCAGCTGCACCCGGGTGCCGATGGCGTATTCGGGATACAGGGCAGCGGCTTCCTCTTTCAATACCAAGTATGATCACTATACCACAGTACCACAGTAAAGAATGAGGGGAATCACTTCAGAAAGCATACTTATGAGTTACCTTTCTTACTATACCACTCTTACAACAGCACCATAGGTGGTTAGCTTTGAGCTAAAAATGCAATTACCAGAAATTTCAGTAACACGGTGCTCAATGTGTTATATAAACCATGAACAGAACAAAGGAATTCTTAGGGAAGCCTTACATAGTAAATGTACAAATCCATTTTTGAAATGCAAAGTGGAATCCGCGTTAGATAACGCTTGAAACGATCTTTATAAACAACCGTACCTGAGGTTCTAACACGCCGTAAACCAAAACTTGAAAACGTATTTGGACTCCTGAAAAGCGCGGAGTGAAGCGCTGGGAGTTCTGGCGACTCCCGCAACTATGCGCGTCCGCTGTGCGGGACTGGGGGCGAAGCCTCCAAAGTCCGAAAACATTTTTGAACTTTTTGTCTAAAGCGCTTCTGAAGCTGCAAAAAGCGCAGTTTTGTAAACAAAGAATTTGGAAAAGAACGGGCAGCAGAAAACGCAAGTTTGCAAAAGTAGGCATGCGGACCAGCAAAGAATTTTGCGCAGGGAGCGTTCATAGTGCAGCCGTAGGCTTTAGGCACGTTTTGCACGCATCAAATCACCACCGTGCGCTAAATATGCGAGATTGACCATCAGCCAGGAACCACAAACACTCAAGGAACATACGTGTTGGTTAGAACTTGCACAACACGCGTAGCGTGTTTTTGCCTTGCTTTGCCCGTGATTCGCACGCTCTTCGTGCTTCGCAAGGTTTGGTATGGGTTGGATTCAGGCACGATTCGGGCAAGATTCAGGAGGGAAACGGATTTTGCTACGTGAGCACGCACCGCTGTGCGCACGTAATGACTCGGAATCCAACGCTAATCCAAGTAGGATAGAGGGAAACACAGACAAAAGGGAAACATTCAAGGTTTGGGAGGTAGGGAGAACCTTCCTTGCTCTCTCTCAAGGATGCACAGCGGGGGCGCCGCTATATGCGTCCATGCATAGTGGAGACACCGCTATATGCGTCCGCTCTCTTTGGGCCGTGGCTTCATTGGATTTGGGCGTGCATACACATGTCTCTCGTGCAAACACTTAAAACACACATACGTGGCACCTATGTCTCACATGCAGCGTTGTGTTAGAGAGTGTAGGACGGTTGCAACTGAAAAAGTCCAATGAAACTCTGGGGTGAGATTCCCGACATGCGAGGTGTTCGGTTTCAGTTGCACAAGTGTTGGAGGAGTGTGGAGTGGAGCATGGAATGAGGGTCGGAGGCGTTTAGCATAGGGGCACTCCGGCAAAAGGCTACTCTTTTGCAGAGTGTTAGGACGAGCGATTTCGAGGCCGGGGATAAAAAGGCACTTGGACTGGCAAGGGCGTTCGTGTGGATCAGCGTACACTGGCCATCTTTTCCACGCCCTCTTGGTCCCTGGCGGTTTTTCCCTGGTCTCGTTGTCTGTGACCCTCTCTTCCATTTCTTTGGTAGCCCCCAAGGTAGAGCCCCTAAGGTAAATTCACACACATGCTAGCCCTGCACCGCACATTCGGGCACAGCACTGCACACACATACTCACAACACACTTTTGCGTTCCCACCACTTACTTTGCACAGATCACGTTGAGCTTCGGTTCCGTGTCCACACTTGCACGGGTGTCATCGGACCGGAGGCGAGATGCACTCAAAGGGTTAAACTGCTGTTCAGGGATGCTTGAGAGTAAGCTACAACTTGCCTTGCCTTGGCGTGGGCGTGTGCGTGGGAAGTTGTAGGATCAGTGCGTCTTGCGGTGTAGGATCAGGCCTTAGCACTTTGACGGTTGGTGCATAGGCGGGGAGGTTTGCAGCCAAGTGGGTAGCCCTGGTCCTGGTTGGGCAGCCCATGCAAATTCTGCTCGTCAAGAAGCCCATCACTTTCCTTGGGGAGGTCCCATCCCTGGGAACACAAAGCCTGCCCCTCCGGTGGTGCATGCCTGATTGCTCCAAAATTGGCCAGGTGTTCACCACCAGTAACCATCAGTTTGCAGGGTCAGTGTGGTTCACCTTCTCTCCTAGGAATCACACTTCAGTTGGGCTTTTGTCACTCACACGCGCGCAAGTTAAACACTTCTCATCGCTCTCCCTCCCTAGATTGGTGCAACCTGTCCCCCGGCCTCAGAGTTCCCTTGGAGATCCACGACAGCTCCCAGTCCAGTGAGTGTTTACTCAGATGACCAGTGCAACAGGGTCTTAGGACCATAGGTGCACCGATTCCACAGGTGCTATAAAACAGGAGTGAGTAGTCTCACCTTCCAGCACGCTTGCGGGCCTGATTTTGGGCTTACTGCAAAATGTCACGCAAATCCTGAGATTTGCTGTACTTAGCAACAACCTTGTTGACATTACCATCATCGAGTATGAAAGCCGATACCGGGTCCCAGGTACAGTCAGAGATAGAATAGCCAGACCACTTTGTATAGAATCTCCATCCACGTTTGTAGGTTCGACGGAGGATTGTCTCGACAAAGTAGTAGTCTTGCTTTTTCATCTCTGATTTAGTTAACGCCACGGGTTCACTAGCGCTTATTCTTTTAGGTCTGGCCTCTATGGCTGTAGGTGTAGGTACAGTAGGTCTACAGGGAGAGGTGTCCCTTTCAGGCATCTGTAGCGAACTGTCTTCCTCCATAGGAGGTAGGTCTTCATCTTCATGCATAGGAATTGCGGCCAGATCTTCGGCTGCAGCTTCCAGACTTTCTTGTAGACTTCCCAGTCATAGAGGTCGTCTAGCACGTCGTATTGCTTAAGCTGTGGGTAGCTCACTTCAGCCGTACCTCCGTACTTAGGATGAGTTTGATCCACACGGATACTTCAGCCAATCTGTGACCAGAAATGGTCCGCAGTAGGGGCCAGGCCTGAAATTCTGAGTGATGTACCAGAACCCAGTCACCAATTTCGAAGATAGCTTCTTTTCTTTCATTTGGTTCGGAATCAGGAAATTCCTCACCTCACCACGATCCGCTGCAGTGTTAGCTTTAGCCTTTGTGCAGGGACACTCAGCGATGATCTTAGATACAATCTTCTTGAGAGAAGCATCGCTACTCTTAGCACAGAAATACTTCTGGAAGAACCAAAGAGTTCTCTCCACCCCAGGGTGACCACCCGTTTTGTTTGCCCATTCCAACATAGTTTTTTCGTAGTCTTTGGGGACACAAATGGAGTCTTCCATGTATAGGTGAGTTGATGTGCGGGACCATTGTACTCCATCCAGGATCTTTGAGCTCCCAAACGTCAACTGGTTCAAGATGTCCGAGTAATCGGCCGTCAGGTCTTTCATACTCCAAGACATGAGTTTTTCTTTCGTCGTAAAGAGATGGAGATGTTGGTCCATCTTGGCCAAAGCTTCTTGGGCCATCATCTCAGTATCTGCCCCCATCAGGGAATCAAAACCATTCCATGATAGATAATCACAGAGTTCGTTTTTAATTCCCAGGATGTGGAATGTAGTGAGTCGTAGTTGGCTTAGGTAGACCCACCATCGACGTAGACGTTTTCCATCGGGCGGAGGTCCTTCCATAAAGTACTTCACGGAATCCTGATCACATAGCCACGTGATGGGATTGGTACCCAGGATTCTGTGTTGACTAGCCAACACTACAACTCCACCTAACAGCTCCTGCTCATAGGTATGATAATGTGAGCGGGCTGCATTCCACTTCCAATTCCAGGGGCCAAGTGGAACTAGGCGCCGTTCTTGGGTGTCATAGTCAGATTTCATGAATCCTTTTCTTGTGACACCTTGGACTCATAGGCGATAATCAATGTCCTTACATTGAGCCGTAGTCTTTCTTTGCCACGGTAGTAATGTCCCTCCTCCTCGAACGTTACTGCCATCCGTGATTAGAATCATCTCGCCGTAGCACTGGGGCATTCCAAGTACTAGGCATTCTCTTCTTGACATCTCCGATTGCGTGCCTTTCAATAGGTCCCCAGCGCCACGGAGTCTCCTTCTTGATGAGATCCGTTAGTGGTGCGCTGGCTTCCGTGAAATTCAGGAGATGTCTCCTGTAAAAATTACAGGATCCGATGAATTGTCGGATTTAATGAACTCCTTCAGCTTTGGATGTAGAATCCGTTGGGTCGAAGTCCATCAGGGGCCTCATCTTCTGATCCTGTGATTTCCACCATCCATCTCAGATGTGGAATCCGAGGTAGTCCGTTTCCGTCTCGAGAAATCCGCATTTCTCCAGCTTGACGCGGAGGTGATTTTCTTGACAGACGGTTCAGCATTCTCCGAGTAGTAGGAGATGGTTATCGATGGTGCTCGTTCCAAGATGACATCGTCGATGTGGGCCTCGAGGACAGCACCACGCTATAGGAGCTTTTGGACGGCCAGTTGTTGTTCAGCCAGGGCGATGACTTGATTCATCAGCTCCTAGAACAACGCCAGGGCGTTAGCAATACCAAATGGCGTTACCCGCCATTTGTAGACCTGTCCATCAGGAGCAATGAATGCCGTTAGATCTTGGGCACGCTCCGCTAGGTCAACTTGCCCGAAGCCGGAGCGCTTGTCGGTTCTAGTTTAGTATCCGCATCCAGCAGCGAATTGAATCCTAGTGGGTCGCGCGCGCTGGCGTTCTGTGCCAGAATGAAATAAACGGATAGGTAAAACACGACGAAAAACTTTCTAAATAGCTGAAAATAAAGCTAATTAGCATAAGAAACAGCTAGGCAAAAAAGCGCGCTGCAAAACGCGTTAAAACGCGACGAAAAACGTTTCGGCCTTAAATAGGTTAACAGTCAACGCCGTAAGCATTGTAACGATCGTACCAGTAGATCACCGTGTCCCTTGCCCTCTAACACGCCGTATACCTAAAGAAAAGCACTCCACGAGCAGCGCGCGAAAACCGAAAAATATTTTTCTAAGACGCTACACACCTGAACTCGCGTCCTCTCTCTTTGTTTCCCTCTCCATGTACCTCCCCCTCCCGCCTTCACCACACCCTCGCCCTTTTTGCCCTCCGTCTCGCTGCAAGCAAGCCAAGAACTCAAGAAAAGATGACGCCATCAACACAAGAGACGACGAACAGGACGACTCCACGGAAGACAACGCCGCCGGGATCAACAAGAAAATTGCGAACAACGAGACAAGATTCTTCAACGATGTGAGCAGCCGACACAGACACGGGCGCGGGGTAACACAGGGCAATAATCATTTTTTTTTGTACTTGCTGGCAGGGAGGGAAAGGGCACCACAGCACACAGACGCCCTCACAGGGCCAAAAACAGCACAGACAACCAACAGCACAACACAGCACAGCACAGCACCGCACAACAGGGCACAGGAGGGCAAAGCAAGCACAAACAGCACCGCAAAACGACAGCAGAGCACGACAGCACAGCACCATGGGACAGCACAGCACCACAGAACATGACGCAGGGAAGCAGGGCACCAGAGCAAACTGCACCAACCACAGGGAAGCAGACCACGAGGCCAGAGAGGGACACTGACGCCAAAACACGCCACCAGCAAACAACCACGGGCCACCAGACCCGGGACCGCACCACAGCACACCGAAGTAAACAGCACAACACACAGCAGCGCACCACAGCACCAGGCGCCAGCAACAGCACGCACCACACACACAGCACAGTGCAAGCGCACCAGCGCAGCGCAGCACCTACCGCACAGACCGAAGAGCACAGGGAACGCACAGCAGGACACCCCAGGACACACACAGCACAAAGCACAGCAGCGAACAACAGCACGCATCAACACGCCACGACAAAACACACACAGCACAGAGCACACAGCGCGGGGGAACACCGCAAAGCGCAGCTCTGCACAGCGCAGGGCCCCAAGGCGACAGGCAGCGCCAGAGAGCACGGCTCAACAGCAGCGGCACCAAACGAGCGCAACAGAACAACACAGCACACAACAGCGCAACACCGGGCGGCACAACGCGCAGCAGCGCGGCGCAGCACCGCACCCAGGGACACACAGCACAACACAGCACACGGCAACGCAGACCAAAACAGCAAACCACACCGCAAACAACCCAACCGGACGGCAAGACCAGAGACACGGCACAACACGCAGCAGCAACCAACAAACAGACGCCCCAACAAACACCGCACGGTGCACAGCAGCCCACAACACAGCAAGGCAAGGCACCACGCACCGGGGGGCAGCAGACGGCGAGAACCGCCGACGAGCAGGCAAGAAGGAGCAAAGCAGCAAAAAAAAAAACGGACCACCGAGCGGCAGCGGCGGAAACCGGGACACACAGAAGGGGGGGGGGGGGGCAGCAACCACAACGGAGCAGCCAACGACTAAGCGAAAAACACAAAAGCACCGAGAGCGCACAGAGAGCCGAGCAGCGGGAGAAAAAGAAACAAGAGGACGGGGGTTGGAGGGGAAGCAGACGGCGAGAGCCGCCGACGAGCATCAAGCAAGAGGGCAAGGGCAAGGCAGCGGAGAAAAAAAAAAGGGGGGGGGGCACGGGGCAACAGCGACAAAAACCGCGAGACACAATTAAGGGGGGGGGGGAGAGCAACCACCAAGGAGCAGCCAACGGCCTGGCGGGAAACACAAAAGCACCGAAAGCAAACGGAGAGCCGAGCAGCGGGAGACCAACGAAACAAACAAGAGGGGGGGGGGGGGCGGCGGACGGCGAGAACCGCCGACGATCGCCCAGCAAGCGGGCAAGTGCAAAGCAGCAGAGGAAAGAAAAAAGGGGGGGCACAGAGCGGCAGGGACGAAAACCTGAGACACCAAAGGGGGGGGGGGGCAGCAACCACCAGGGATCACCCAACAGCGAGGCGGAAAACACAAAAGCAGCGACAGCGCACGAAGAGCCGAGAAGCGGGAGACCAACAAAACAACCAACACACAGCGCCAAGGCCGGGGGCACCCGGGGCTGGAGACCAGAGAAAGCCAGAGACAACGAGGGCGCATAAAGAAAAAAAGCGGGAGGAAAGGGAAATAAAAGGGCCAAGGCCCAGGGCACCCGGGGCCGGAAACCAGAGAAAGAAGGAGACAACAGAGGCGCGCAAAGAGAACAAGGCAATAAGAAAGAAGGCAAACAAAGGAACAGCAGCGGGGCAACCCCAGCCCGGAGGGGGTCGAGCAACGCAGAAAGAAAAAGCGGCCAAAAGAAAGATGACGCGCACCAAAACGCGCCCAAGAGGACGGCCAGCCCAACCCGGCCAAGAAGGACGAGCACATGCACACACGCACGGGATCCGGGCGTGGCGTCCTCCGACCCAAAAGAAGAGGTGTCGGCGTCCACACGAAACAGCCTCGTTGCACCGGCCGAGTCCCCCGTTGAATGACGAACGGTATGGGAAACGGGACGCGTCAGTGACCGGGTCCACACACGCCAAGCACTGCAGCGCACGCAGCCCAAGACCGACGCCGTAGGGACGCGCCAGGCACAACCCCATCGCGGGGCCGCGAATGGGTACGACGCGGTGCGAGCCCAGCGCCCCTGCCTCGGCGGGGGCCAGCGGCAGGCACAATGAGCCCGGTGAAAAATAAGAGGAGGGTAAAACAACACGAAACATCTTTCTGAATAGCTGAAAATAAAGCTAATTAGCATACAAAACGCTTAGGCCAAAAAGCGCGCTGCGAAACGCGTAAAAACGCGACGAAAAAGTTTCAAACTTAAATAGGTGAATAGTTAAAATCGTAAGCACTGCAATGCTCCCAGGAGCATAAGGCTGTTCTCGTCGTTGTCTAACTAGCCATAGGCGCCAAGAAAAACATGTCGCGAGCAGCGCATAAAACTTGAAAAATGTTCGTGGGTCGCCACGACCCCTCGCGTCCCACGCTGTTCCCTTTTTCTTTTTCTTCTCCAAGTACCTCCCTCCCCACCGATGTACCCATCACCCCCCTTGCTCTGCTGCTCAGGCGGCGGCCCTGGGGGAAAGCGGTAAACCCCTAGCAATGAACGCCAACAACCTTGCCAACGACCAGCGCAAGTACGAGCCCACAAACACCAGAGCATCGCCGCCAACGACGGGTAACATGTAAGTCAGCACAAAGTACATGGTCTGGTTGCTCGCGGGTGTGTTGGGTTGTGTATAATTGTATTCTATTAAAAAAACATAAATTTTCTTTAGAGCTTTTGCAGCGGTTATCAGGGAAAAATGCACCAGCAAGCACACACAGCACCGCAAAAAGACACCAGAAGACAACAGCTTAGCACCACACAACAGCGCAGCACCACAGGACATAACACAGGGGTGCAGGGCACCACAGCAAGCCGACAAAACAACCACAAGGAAGCAGACCAGGACAGATACAGCAGAAAGCGCTGCGGCAGGAAACAAACAACACGCAAAGGCAACGACCCAAACAGACAGCAGAGCACGACAACACACCACCACAGGACAGCACAGCACCACAGAACACAACACAGGGGAGCGGAGCAGGAAGACACACCTAACCAAACCACGGGGCGGCAAGCCACGCGGCCAGGCAGGGACAGCACCACCGAAACACGACACTAGAAGCCACCAGGAAACAACAGAGGACAGCCACGCCCAACAGCAAACACCCAAACGCAACAAGCAACAACACACCACACCAGCCAGCGTCAGAGGCGCAATAGGGCACCGCACAGAGAGCAACGACAAAGGCCAGCCAACACAGCACCACACAAGAGGCGCCACGAAAGGGGAGGCACCCAGAAACACGGCACAAGAAGGGACAGCGGCCGGACCACAGGCAGCACAGCAGGACGACACAGCACCACGCCCAAGGACAGACGGAGCACAACGGCCCGCCACAGCAGCGGACGAGGCAAGACGCGGCCCAAGCACCGCAACAAAACACACAAAACAGCACAGAACCAAGAGACGCACCACGGCCCGGCAGAGCACCAAACAGCACAGGGCAAAAGCTGCCAGCACAAGACCGCAGCACGACAGGGCAGCGCCGAACAGCAAGACGCACCACTGCGGAGCACTACACAGACAAAAACAGCCCGGAGCAAGACGGGGAGGCAAGGACCAACGCAAAAAAAAAACAGCAGAAAACACAGCAGCACGTGACGGCGCAACACGACAGAAACAGCAGAACAAAACCCAGCACAACACCGCACCCGACAGCAAGGCGCAAGAATGCAGCCCAACACAACCACACCACACAGCACCAGGCAAAACACAAAACACACCACAGACTGCAGCATGACACGACACGACCCACGACGACGAATAACACAGGGTACCACAACCAGCCAGGGGGGGGGGCAGCACAGCCCCGCCCCCGCCCCCACCGGCAGACCAACGAGAAAGAAAAAACAGGGAAGCCGAAAAAAACAAAAAAAGCAAACAAAAACGCCAGAAACACAAAAGAAAGGAGAAGCAAAAGAAAAACAGGGGGCGGGGGTAGGGAAAGCAAAAACAAAGGGATGGGGGCAGGGGGCCAACAAGACACCAAGGCCCAAGGCATCCCGGGCCAGGGAACACGGAACCCCAGAGACTACGGGGGCGCACAAGCGGGGAAAAAAAGAAAACCAAGAAAAAAAAACAAGGGAGAAAGGGGGGGCAAAAAAAAAGGGCTCTGGGGGGGGTGCAGAGGAGAGGGGGGGCGAGAGGAAACAAACAAGAGGGCGAAAAAAAAGAGAAGGGGGCGAAAGGAATAGGAAGGCGGCCGGAAATAATCACCAACCAAAGCAGGCAGCGCCAAAAAGGAAGACAAAAAAAGAGAGAGGGGAAGTGGGCGAAAAGAAAGGGGGACGGGGGCGGGGTAGAGGAAAAGGGGGGGCAAACAGAAGGAAACACCAGGAGGCAAAAAAAATATAAAGAGGGGGGGGGGTGCAGTGGAAAAGAGAGGCTGAAGAAAATAAACACCAACCAAAGCAGGAAACTCAGAAAACCAGCGCAAAAAGAAGGGAGGGGAGGGCCAAGGAAAACAAAAGACACGGGAAGGCCGCGGGGAAGGGGAACAGGAGGGCAAGGGGAAGCAAACACCGAACGAAGCAGGCAGCAAAAAAAAACACAAGGGGCGGGGCTGGGGAGCGTAAAATGAGGGTGGCAAAAAACAAACACCAACCAGAGCAGGGTGGCGACAAAAAGAAGAAAAAAAAGGGAAAGGGGGGAGGGGGGGGGAGGAGGCAAGCAGCGCCGAGGCCCAGGACGCCCACAGCCGGAACCTAGCGAAAGCAAGGAAAAGCAGGGGCGCGGAAAAACGGAAAAAAAAGGACCAACGGGAGGAGGCAAACAAACCAACAAGCAGGGGTAACCCAAGCCCGGAGGGGTCCAAGCAAAGCAGGAGGACACAACGGCCAAAAGAGATGGTGAGGCGCACCAAAACGCGCCCTGGAGGCCGGCACACCCGACCCGGCCAGGAAGGACGAGCACAAGTACACGCGCACGGGACCCGGGCGTGGCGTCCTCCGACCCGCAAAAGGAGGTGTCGGCGTCCACATGAAACAGCCCCAGTGCACCGACCGAGTCCCCCCTTGAAAGACGACCGGTACGGGAAACCGGACGCGTCAGTAACTGGGTCCACAGACGCCAACCCCTCGCAGCGCAAGGAGCCCAACACCGACGCTGGAGGGACCCGCCACGGACAACCCCATCGCGGGGCCCCAAATGGATACGACATGCAGCGATTTCAGCGCCCCTGTCACCGCGGGGGCCAGCGACAGGCACAATGAGCCCGGTCTTCGGCCGGCCTCGGCGTGCCCCGCGCAGCCGCCCAGTCAATCCAAAGCGAATGCCCCCGGGGTGGGGAAAAGCACCACGGCGTCGGGGAAGCCGACTGGAGCACCGTGAGCGACCGGACCGGACGTGGCTCGGCGCACCAACGCGGGGCCACGAGGCACACCAGAGAGGCACGCCGCTGGCCACAACCACGGCACACAGACAGGTGCCAAGCAACAACGGCAGCCGGGTGCCGCGAACCCGGACAGCGCGCGCCACAACCACACAACCACGGCACGGGAGGCGGTGACAAGCAACACCCAACCAGACGGGGAGCGCCCACCAAAACGCACCCACGCCGCCCAAGAAGCCCCAGGAGCCAGCGGAGAACCACAGAGGCGGAGGCCCGGAGGAGGCCGAGGAGCAACAGCGAAAAGGAGACGAGGCTAAGCAGCGCCTGAGAGACTGGACGCCCCGGACTGGAACGTCCGGGGCGGACCAAGCATCAGAAGGCGCCGCCCCCCGGACTGGAACATCCAGGGACAAGTGGCGGAAGACGCCCAGGACTGGATCATCCGGGGCGGACCAAACAGCAAAAGCCGCCGCCCCCAGGACTGGAGCATCCAGGGACAAAAGGTGGAAAATGCCCCGGATTGGATCGTCCGGGGAAGAACACTGAAGGAGCGGCCACTACCCCAAGGACTGGAATAGCCTGGCAAAGGAGGCGAGACGCCAAGGGCAGGAACGTCCGGGGCGGAACAAGCAGCACGAGCCCCCACCCCCCGGACAGGTCCGGACGCAGCACAAGGGATGACGGCAGGGAGGAGCAGAGACACAGGGCAGAGGACGAGGCAGAGGGGATGCAGAGCAGCAAAGAAGAGGCGGGGCCGAGGCGAAGCAGGGAGGCAGACGAGAGAGCGAGACCACGGTGAGTTGGAGAAGCGGCCGCGAGGGCAAGGCCGAGGAGATGCAGAGCAGCGGAGTGAAGGACGAGGCCAAGCAGAAGCAGAAGGACCAAGAAGAGGACAAGGCCCAAGTGATGCAGCGATGCACACAAGTGGACGAGGAGGTGGGGCAGCGGAGGAGCAGCCAAGAGGAAGAGGTCGAGGAGACGCAGAGAAGCAGCGAAGAGGAAGAGCGCGAGGGGCGGCAGCGATGAAGATACCTGGACGAGGCCGTGGACAAGCAGCCAAGAGCAGTCGAGACCATGGAGTGCCCGGGACTGGAACATCCGAGGCAAAACAAGACGGAGCGGCTGAAATAAAACGACGAAGGAGAGAGATCCTGACGCCCCGGACGGGAACATCCGGGGCGGAACAAGTAGCAGGGGCTGCCACCGCCCGGACTGGAGCATCCGGGGACAAGTGGCGGCCAGATGCCCCGGACAGGTGCATCCGAGAAGGAACATGGAACAGGGGCTGCTGCCCCCCGGACTGGATCATCCGGGGACAGGCAGCGGCCGGACGCCAGAAACAGGACCATCCTGAGCGGATCAAGCAGCAGGTGGTGCCGCACCCCGGACTGGATCATCCGGGGAGGAGGGGCGGCCAGGCGCCCCGGACTTGAACATCCGGGATGGAACAGGCAGCAGGAGCCACCGCAGCCGGGACACGAGGGTCGAGGGACACATGACGGGCAGATGCGCCGGACAGGAACAGCCGGGGCAGAACAAGAAGGAGCGGCCACAACCCCCAGGGCAGAATTGCCTGGGGCGGAACAACCAGAAGGGGTCCCCACCCCCAGGGCAGGAGCGTCCAGGGGAAAGCGTCGGCCAGAGGCGAAGGAAACACGAGGCCGAGATCAAGGTGGTGCAGCGAAGGAGTCAAGTCAAGAGGCAACGCAAAGGACAACGTTGAGGAAATGCGGTGATGCAGGGATGAGGACGAGGCCGAGGAGACGCAGGGCAGCAAGGATGAGGACGGGGCCGTGGAGAAGCAGAGAAACAGACCTGTGGATGATGCTGGGGTGATGCAGAGAAGCAGCCGAGAGGACAAGGTCGAGGTACAGCAAAGAAGCGGAGATGAGGTCGAGGCCGCGGAGAGGAAGTGCAACCATGGGGAGGACAGGGCCGTGAAGATGCAGTGCGGTAAACAAGAGGACGAGGACCTGGTGATGTGGAGCAACAGCCAAGAGGACAAGGCCATGGAGAAGCAGTGGGACAGCCAAAAGGAGGTGCCCGTGGTGATGGTCGAGGCCGTGGTAATGCAGCAAAGGGGCGACGAGTCCACAGAGTGCCCTGGACTGGATTATGCGGGGAAAAACGAGAAGGAATGGCCGGAACACGACGAGAGCATTACCCGGATAAAAATGACCGGACTCCCTGGACTGGATCATCCGGAGTGGAAGAAGCTGCAGGAGCCGCTGTCCCCCGGACTGGATCATCCAGGGACAAGTTGCGGCCTGCCGCCCCGGACTGGATCATCCTGGGCTGACCGCCTGTCTGTGCAAGAGCTTGGGCCCACAGGCCGTGCATAGGCGGGCCCGGTAATCCGGGTATAGCAGGCCAGACGTGGGTGCTGGTAGCTACACCTCTCCGCACGCTCACATTGCATGAGTCACTCCTACAGCAGGTGGGACGCCCCTGATTGGATCATCCGGGGGTGAACTTGTCTGCGCAAGTACCGGTCCCGAAATGCCGCGCAGAGGTGGGCCCTTCATCAGGTATAGCAGGCCAGACGTGAGTGCTGGTAAGCACGCCTCTCCGCATCCCCACCATGCATGAGTCACTCGTACTGCAGGTGGGACGCCCCGGACTGGATCATCCTGGGCTGAACGACGGTCCACGCAAGTGCAGGGCGCGAAGGGCCGCGCAGAGGCGGGCCCTTGACCGGGTATAGCAGGCCAGACCTGAGTGCTGGTAGCTACGCCTCTCCGCACCCCCACCATGCATCAGTCACTCGTATTGCAGATGGGACAAGTAGGATGAAGAGGTGCACCCGAAGCCGCCCACCCAGCTAAACCAAGGGCGGAGACACACACACAACAAGGAGGGCATCAACATGGACACCGCGACGCAGGCGGGGCACAACAACAGAGCACTCCATCCGTCCAAGCCCTAGCAGGGGTACGTGTAGTGGCGTCCCTGCTAGGCCACAGCCTCAAAACAAACAAAAAAAAACAACACGCTGTGTTCTTGTGCCCATAGACAGGTGGATCACATGGGCTGCCCACCAAGCATGACCCAGGACGCAGATCACAAACACAGCAGCACGCCTGTGCCAGGTATGGGGGGAAGAGCAGAAAGAAGGACTGGGCCTTGAGCGGCGAGGGACAAACATCAGAAGGGCAACCTGCCATACGAGGTCTGCAAGACAACGTCAAGGACAGCAAGACCACATGGGGTCCAAGCATACAGAACACAGAACACACCTCCCCTCCAAGCCCTAGTGGAGGTACGCGTAGTGGCGTCCCTGCTGGACAGCCGCCCCGACACGCTGTGTTCTCGTGCCAATACACAAGTAGGCAAATGGGGCCATGACTTGGGAAAAGTGGCCAGACGCCCCGGATAGGAACAAGCAGAGGAGAACGCGCCGAGTGCGTGCTAGAAGGGGATTGGATAGGAGCGACCCGTGCAAGAAGCACGGAACAGTCCCTGGATGGATGAGGATCCTGTGGGCCCGCGCCACTGGGTTGCTGGCAGCCCCGTGGGGTATAAACACGAAATGAGGGATGGGAAGGGGGCACGGGGCTAGGACAGGGGTGTAGGACGGGCCACACAACGGCCCCTTGGGATCTGGAAACCACTGGACGCGGGGATTGGGCCTGTGACGGGATGTGGCAAGGGGTAACGGGACATGGGATGGCACTGGAGGCCGATAGCGCCAAGCAACAGCCCCGTGGGATCGGGAAAACCAGTTGCCATGGAGTGGTGAAACATATGCCAACCATGGGGAGCCTGGCCACGGTTGGGAAAATGCCCTGAACTCCGGGACCGCCGTGAGGTGTCTGCACGGGTGAGGGTTGACCCTGAGGTCCCTGGGTCAATGGCCTGAGTACACGTAGGTTCACGCGTGAGCAGGACCTGGGGGAACGTGGAAAGGGTCGCTCCGTGGCCTCCAGCCGCGGATTGACGACACCCAAGTGCATCCGGGAGCCGAGTGGGTACTCCAACCCGTGAGGGATGGGGAGTGGTGGAATGTGGTTGAGAGAGAGAAATGCTGTGCTGTCGGCGACGGCTATCCACAGGAAGCCCGCCTGCAGCCACCCGAAAGGCTGTGCTAGGGGGGGAAGGCTGGAGGATCCTTCGATGGGTGACCGGAAGGAGCTGAGACCGTGAGGGCAGCGACTGAAGAAAACCTACCGCCGGTCATGCCCCAAGGGGAACCTAGTTGAAGTTCTCGGCCGTGAGGTGAGACAGGGGTCGCCAGGGGAACTGATAGTGGAGAGCTCCCCTTCCCTCCAGAGGCGGCCACCATGTGAAACAAACAAGGAGATGTCAGATGAGGCCGCGGACGCGGCCGCCCTTACTTACTTACTTACTGAGCCCGGTTCTCGGCCGGCCTCCGCGTGCCCCGTGCAGCCGCCCAGTAAAGCCAGGGGCGCAAGCCCTCTGGGTTGGGAAAGGCACCACGGCGTCGCGAAAGCCGACCAGAGCACCGAAGACGACCGGACCGGACGAGGCGCAGCGCACCACGCGGGGCCACGAGGAACGCCAGAGAGGCACGCCGACAGCCACAACCAAGGCACACCTACAGGTGCCAAGCAACAACGGCCGCTGAGTGCCGCAAACCCGGAGAGCGCGCACGGCACGCAACGAACCACCGCACGAGAGACGGTGCCAAGCAACACCAGCTGCCGTCCGTCCGGACCAACTGCGCGCCCGGCAGCGAGCCCAGCCCCTGCCGGCTACGATGGACGAGTGTGCGCTCGGAGGGTACCAAGCCCCTGCCGGCTACGAAACAGCTGCCGTCTGAATGTACGAGTGAGCGCCCCGCAGCGATGGCCCGCACACGCAACCCACAGCGCAGCACACCGAGCGAGCACATCGGTGAACAGGAGCCAAGCGGCCCAGGATACCGCACACCCAACTCGGCGCACCGAGCGAGCACACCAGTGAACAGGAGCCAAGGGGCCCAGGACACTGTACACGCAACACAACACAACACAGCGAGGGAGCACACCGGTGAACAGGAGCCAAGTTGCCCAGGACATCGCACACGCAACACAGCCCACTAAGGGAGCACACCTGTGAACAGGAGCCAGGGGCCCAGGACACCGCACACACAACATAACACACCGAGCGGGCACGCCGGTGAACAGGAGCCAAGTCGCCCAAGACACCGCACACGCAACACAAACCACTGAGCAGGCACACCGGTGAACAGGAGCCAAGGGGCCCAGGACACCGTACACGAAACACAACACACCGAGCGGGCAAACCAGTGGACAGGAGCCAAGGGGCCCAGGACACCGGACACGCAACACAACACGCCGAGCGGGCGGACCGGTGAACAGGAGCCAAGTGGCAAAGGACACCGCACACGGGACACAACACACCGAGCGGGCACACCAGTGAACAGGAGCCAAGGGGCCCAGGACACCAGACAAGCAACACAACACACCGAGCGGGCATACCGGTGAACAGGAGCCAAGTGGCACAGGACACCGCACACGCGACACAACACACCGAGTGGGTACATCGGTGAACAGGAGTAAAGGGGCCCAGGACACCGTACACGCAACACAACACACCGAGCGGGCAGACCGGTGAACAGGAGCCAAGTGGCTCAGGACGCCGCACACGCGACACAACACAGCGAGCGGGCACACCCGTGAACAGGAGCCAAGTGGCCCAGGACACCACACAAGCAGCACAACACACCAAGCGCGCACACCGGTGAACAGGAGCCAAGGGGCTGAGGACACCGCACAAGCAAAGCAACGCACCAAGCGGGCGCACTGGTGGACAGGAGCCGAGTGGCCCATCACACTGCACACGCAACACAACACACCGAGCGGGCACACCGGTGAACAGGAGCCAAGTGGCAGGGGACATCGCACAAGCAAAGCAAGCGACCGAGCACGCACACCGGTGAACAGGAGCCAAGAGGCCCAGGACACCGCACACGCAACATAACACAACACACCGAGCGGGCACACCTGTGAACAGGAGCCAGGTGGCCAAGGACACAGCACACACAACACAACACACTGAGCGGGCACATCGGTGAACAGGAGCCAAGTGGCCCAGGCCACCGCACACGCAACACAGCACACCGAGCGGGCACACCAGTGAACAGGCGCCAAGTGGCCCAGGACACCGCACGAGCAAAGCAACGCGCCCAGCGGGCGCACCGGTGAACAGGAGCCAAGTGGCCCAGAACAGCGCACACGCAACACAACAAACCCCGCGGGCACAGCGGTGAACAGCAGCCAAGTGGCCCAGGACGCCGCACGAGCAAAGCAACACACCAAGCGGGCGCACCGGTAAACAGGAGTGAAGTGGCTCAGGACACCGCACACACAAAGCAACGCACCGAGCGGGCACACCAGTGAACAGGAGCCAGGTGGCCCAGGACGCTGCACACGCAACACAACACACCGAGCGGGCACACCGGCGAACAGGAGCCAACACCTATGATTTTACGAGCAAAAAGTCACTTTACTCAAGAAGTACCCAAAGAGGTATTTTTTGGACTTTGACCGCATGTATTTTTTGGTTTAGCGTGCCCAAAATAGGGGGGGTCCTCATGAAGCCCTTTTCAAAAGGCTCATTTACCCGTTTTTTTCCAAAAAAATGGCCCCCCCGGGGGGGGGGGGGGGTCTTACCAGATTTCAGCAGACGTGGCACTAACTACCCGCATACAACGTTACTCAAAAGGTACCCAAAAAGCAATTTCGTGGACTCCAAAAGAATGTTCTTTTGATTCAGCACCCCCAAGTTAGGGGGGGGTCCTCACAAAAACATTTTCAAAAGGCTCATTTACCTGTTGTTTCTAAAAAATGGCCCCCTGTAGGGGGGGGCGTTTTACCAGATTTCACCAGACGTGGCACTAACTACCTGCATGTAACTTTTACTTGAAATGACTCCTGCCATATGTCAATACCAACAACATTCATGGCTGAAATTGCGAAATAACTCAGAGGTCTGCATGATACAGAGGTAGGTAGGTAGGTATCTTCGGGAGCTCGGGATGCCTCCTTTGACATTGCAGGAAGAAGGTCTTACCAAGGGGACGTCCTGTCCCTCCCACTGCCCTATGTCAGGTGCCTCTTGAGCCGCTCCCGCATGTTCTTTGGAAGGCATTGTCGCGGCCACCCGGTCCATGTGTCCCAGGTGGGAGGGTGTCCCCACATGTGTCCATGGGAAGGGCCACATGCCCCCTCCTTTGGGCGGCAGCTCTGGGGGGCTGCCCAGCCGCGTGGAGTATCTCTCACCACAAGGGGTATTGCTCCCGCTTGTCTACGGTACGACCGCCTCACCCTTGTGGCTTGAGTTGCGGGGCCACTCTGCTTGGCGGGTGACCCCCTCCTGGACTGTGTACCGGCTCGCCTGTCACCGTTTGCTTCCATGGCTCCGGGTGACGTTTGCCATGGTCCCCGATGCAGCCTGGCTGGGCTCGGACCAGTGGCCTTGGAGTACCGCTCCTGCCACTGGCCCGGTGAATCGGCTGGGTCGCCCCAGTGCGTCCGACCCATGGGGTATTGGTTCTTTCCTGTCCCTCGGCCGCCCTATGTGTGTGCAGTGTCCTGGGCTGCTGGGCTCCTGTTCACCAGTGTGCCCGCGCGGTTTGCTGTGGTGTGTCTGCGGTGTCCTGGGCCGGCTGGCTCCTGTACCGGTGTGCTCCCTCGGTGTGTTGTGTTGCATGTGCGGTGTCCTGGGCCACTGGGCTCCTGTTCACCGGTGTGCGTGCTGTGTGCGGTGCGCGTGTGCCATGGGTGGTTGTGTCCCTCTTTCTCCCCCCCTAATTTTCGTTTTTTTTTTACTTGTTTTTTTTTTCCTGTTTTTTTTTTTTATTTTTTTTTTGGGAAAAAAAAGAAAAAACAAAAAAGAGAAAGACAGGGGCGCGTGTACACTGCAGGCACAGGCATGGGCAGCTGGTGCGGCGGTGCAATAGCGTTGTGTCCTCTGGCGTGTGTCGTCGGTGCTGTGGCGGCGGTCGCGCCCCAGGGGTGCGGCTCGCGCGTCCTGATGTACACGGGCTTGGGTCAGGGTGGGTTTGGTGAGGTGTCTCTTTGCTTCTGGAGCTGGCACGTTAGGCGGCTGTGTGGGCTGTGGGTGTGGGTTGTGGTTACATTGTTCCCTCGGCGGGCTTGGTTAGGAGTCAAGGGTTAGCGGTTTCGGGTTGTGGCTCGGGTTTGACTTGTGCTTGGGTTCTGGCTCGGTTAGGCGGTTGCGACGTTAGCGGGCCTGGGTTCGGTGCCTTTGGGCGTAGTGGTGCTGGTTGTCGTGTGCGTTGGCTTCCTTCGGCGTCCGGTTCGTTTGGTGATATCTGGGCGGGGCCTGGCGTGGCGCCTCGTGGTGGTGGTTTGCTGGGTAACGGGGTTAGATGGCGGCGCCGCTGGCCGGGGGGTCAGGCGCGTCGTGTTGTGTGGCGCGCAGGGCTCCTGGGGTGCTGTGGGTGTCGTCGGTGTCGGTGCCCTGACGCTTGTGGGGTGGTGAGGGGGTGTGTGTGTGCGGGGCTGGGCTTCGGGTGATGTCCCACAGGCAGATGCCGTCTCGCTGCGTTTCCTGTAGGGTCTCCCGCAGGCGCCTGAGGACATACGGGTGGTCCTGGGGCACGGGGAGGTTGTGGGGGTGCACTCCCAGGGGGTGGAGCGCATCGGCCAGCATGGCTTCCCATGCGGCCTGCGGCATCCACCCCCCCCGCTGGCTGGAGGCGGCAGTTCTCCACCGACCCCTTGCGGGGCTGATGGACCAGGCCCTCGAGGGAGGGCTCTCCCCGGGCCCACTTTCGCAGCTCCCAGAGCTGCGTGTGGGTCCAGCGCTGCCACCACTGTTCCTGGGCGGGCCTGCGGTCTTGGGCGGAGGAGTCGGCGTGGGTGGGTGTGACGGGGTCGTGGGGACCGGTGGCGGTGGCGGGGCTGGGGGATTCCTCGTGGTCCTGTTCCGTGGGGGTGCGTGGGGAGTGGGGGCGCACGCGGATGTGGACCCGCGGATGTGCGCGTACGGTCCTCGCCTCGGGGTTGGGCGGGGACTCGCGGCAGCGGCGGTAGTGGGGCATGCGTTGTATGTGGGCTGTCATCGAGGGTTGGTAGGGGGGTGGGGACAGTGCTGGTGGACCCCGGCGTCGTTCTGGCTTGGTCGGGAGCAGCCCGTGGGCCTGGGGTGCGGGCTTTGAGAGGTGGCGGGACGAGGTGCGTCGCGCTTCAGCCGCGGCGCGCTCCGCCATGAAGGTGGTGGCGGTGGCGTCGGTGACGGTGGGGGGGCGCCGCGCTGGGCGCTGCTGCCTTCGGGCCTGGGACGGCTGGGGATGGATGTCGTAGAGGACGTCCTCGGGGGGCCGGGCTCGCTCTGCCGTCGTGGCGCCGGGTTGGGGCTTGGGTTTGGGCTTGGCTGCGGGTTGCGGTCGTGGTGTGCTGGCGGGTTCGGGTGGCCGTTTGGCGGCGGCCTTGGGTTTCGGCTGGGTCGTGGGTGTGGGCTTCGTCGGGGTGTGGGCCTTGGCGGCGGCGGGGCTGCTCGCGGTGGGGGCGGGTTTGGAGGCCCGTTTGGGAGGTGTCCCCCGCGGCCTGGGGGGTGGAGTGCTGGATGAGGACGTGGTGGTGGTGGTGGATGAGGTAGTCGTGGTGGTGGAGGTTGTGTGTGCATGATACAGAGTCCAGTACAGTGCCTTGGATGCAGAAAATCTGAAGAACACAGCAATGCACAGATGCTCGTACCTTGTCCACGCATCGGACAAATTGACAGCAATGCACTGATGACATCTGCACTGTCTGTAAATCAAAAACATGTGACAGGTCCCAAAAAGGCTCTAATGTACAAAAAAGGCAGGCAGTCAATCAAAGAGTGAATGTCAACAATGTCAGCAAATAAAACACCTCCTAAGCAGAAAATACTGTAAGCACAAATGTAGGGTGCTGCGCACCTCTAAAATGAAACGAAATTCGCTCTCAATACGGTCTGTACACAGGAAAGCGAAAGGGCTGCGTGTTGCTCAGTGGAGAGCGAAACTGCTGCAAGGGCTGCATGGGCTGCATTGGCTGCATGGGGTGCATTGACTGCATAGGCTGCATGGTGTGCATCGACTGCATGGGCTGCATGGGGTGCATTGACTGCATGGGCTGCATAGGATGCATGGGCATCTGCATCTGGTGGACGTTCATGGCTGGCATGGGCATGGCCATGGGCATGGCAACGGGCATTTGCACAGGACCCCGTCGCTGAGCGTGAATTCTGTGCTGCGTCTCCCCCCCTGAATGCATTGTGGCAGCACCAGAGGTGCGAGCAGCCTCCGAATCCTGCCCTCCTCCTGTATCTGTAGTCTGCCCAACCTGGCAAGCTTCTGGCTTCACAGTTTGCTGGGCCTGTTGCAATTTGCCAGGCTTCGCAGAACCTGAAGCCTGGGTCATCATTGACAAAGCTTCTGCCAACAGGTCTTCCAAAGGCCTCTTTTGAGGTGCGCCCTCCACCTTCGGCAGCCTTACCTTCGGGGCCTTCGGTTTGCTTTCTTGGTTCATCCTGTCGCGCTTTACGCGCGCTGGGGGCTTTGGCTCCGATGCTTTTTTCCTCTTTGGGGATGGCTTCAGTTTTGGTTTTCCTTTGGAGTTTGTGGTCATCTCTGCCTTCACTGCCGGCAGCTCAACTTTTGGCATGCGCTCTGACTGTCTCTGTCCAGTGTTCAGTGGCAATTCCTTCAGTGGCGGATCAACAATGCATGCGCATTCTTTGCAGGGCACAGAAACAAATTGAAGAAATGCCCCAGCAGAGAGGTCTGATCTCCATTCTTCAACCATGCCCTTGGGAGTAGCAGCAGTTTCCCAAATGCGGCAAACCTGGCTCTCAGACACTCAGAAAAGGTCTGCGTTGTCAGCTGCACATCCCTTCTGCAAACAGCTCAAGCACAAGCCCACAATCTGCCAGCCCATTTTTGCAGTTGGCAAAAATGCACAAACAACCAGTTGCATTCCTCCAACATAAACGCACTGACTGCCCGATGAAAAATATATCCCTTTGACTGAACGCCCAGGGCAATGCACACGAGGATCCCAAATCATACTGACGTGCAGCTGCAGGATCTTGCCAGCCTCATCCCTGCAAGGGATGGTATCACCACGACAGAGGAGGGTCCCGTCAAGGATCTTCTTGTAATGATTGGGTAGCCATGCGATGAGAGCGGGACCACGAGGAGGTGTGCAAAGACAGCCTTGGATGCAGGAATCACCCAGGGCGAATTTGGTTTAATGTACAGTACAGAACCCTCTTTGATACCCGAGCTTTCAGCCTTTGCGGTACCGTCAACAGCAGAGGTTTTCTCCATTACAAAAGTATTTCCGGAGCCCAGAGGAACCGGTGCCACCAAGGAGAGAACATCCACACCAGTGTACTGAACAGCCATGGGCGTGTTGGAAAGGGTCAGGCATTGACATCCCTGAGCTTTGGATCCAAGAACCGGGCTTGCCCCTTCAACTTCCACATTGATGTTGCTGGCATACACCCCGTAGCACAACGCTCCTTTCACCAAACGCCTGCCGGACTGCTTACGAAGAGCATTTGCTGCGGCCAGGGATTGTCGATAGGACTCAGGGCACAGCGCATGCATCCTCCTGAACAGCAGCACCACCTGCACACATAAATGGACGGATTGTGTGGAAAGGACAGGTGTGACACATGGCAGAGATGCATGGGGAGCGAGGGGCAGAGGCTAGGAGGGGCAGGGAGGGGGTCCAAGCCCAGCGCAGCTGCACAGTAAAACACACAGTCATTCGGAGAGGATTTCATTCTCCGTGTGTAGACGTTTCTGTGTTTGTATGTGTGCGTGTCTGCGTGTGTACGTGTGCGTATATATGTAGGAGGATTCGGTGTATGACTGTGTGTCTCTGTTTGCAGGATATGCTTTGGGCGCCAGGGTAGTGGAAGGTACCCTTTCACCCTGCACTTCTTCAACAAGGTCCAGCACCATTGCTTTGATGACTAAAAAGCTGGAACCACCCATTTCTGCCTCAATAAGGCCAGACGAAGTCTTATCTTTTTCATTACTCCGCAGAGTCCGACTGGACACTTCCAGCGGGGGCGGCTGGGACGGCGACAGACCACTGCGGCATGCGGCTGATGGAGGTGTTCCCCTCCTTCACAGGGGATTCGCATTAAAGATCAATGATGCTTGAGGCGCTCCGTGAAGTGTTCAAAAAAATAATGGAGAAACACTCCGAAACGCTTCTTGCTCAGCCCAATCTTGTGATGCAGCATGTGGGCTCCACGCGCCATGTGGTCACGTTGCTCAATCTCGGTGGGGTGCCACGTGATAATTTGTAACATCAGCTTTCTCATCAACGTCAAGTACCTCACGAACAGATCATGAATCACTTCGGCGCCATTGCGCACAACCACTTGTCTCAGAAGACTCTGGATCTCTGTCCAGAACTTAAATTTAAATGGTTTCTTTCGCGAGACTGTTTGCCGGGCTCGAATCATTTTTTCCGCAGGCCTCCATGGCGGATAGTACGGGCAGCGGTTGAAGTGGCGTGCATAAATCTCTCCCAAGCGGATGCAGTATGCTCCTGGCAAATATTTGCCGCACCATATGTGGAGAGGGTGCAGATTTCCATTTGCCAGCGCATGGTTGTTGGCGTGCTCTTGTTCGTAGGAGAAGTTTTCCCTCCTCTTGATGAGGCGTAATACAGGGAGTAACTTGCTGGGATACCTCAGAAAATTGCGTACAGGTTGTCGCACATGTGTGAAGAAGCGAAAATCATCCTTTACTCCCCAACATTCAACGCAGCACATCTGGGCCATTGGTGGGGGTACATTTGCAAGACTGCGAAGGGCCTGCCAGTCCAGACTAATGCACAGCTCCATCGGACCTTCATTCCACCCTATTGGCAATACCACTTCGAGAGCTGTGATGAGATCCCATTCCGTCATTACTGCAAATGTAGTAATGTGGTCCTCCCTTCCCAGATACCGGGCGATCGGCAGTTCCAGCCCGAGCTGATGCGGTGAACGAGCGTCCGGCAGGCTGAACGAAATGAGCTGACACTTGTCCCTGCCGTAGATATCGTTAGCGTTGAAAAAAAGGGCCAGACGTGGCACTGTCACCGTCCTCGGAACAAAATCACCTTCATAGGCCAGCTTCAAGAAAAGAGGTAGTGCCTGGGCAGGGTCCAAGAACGCCCCCTTTGTCGTTTCGCCAAGTGAGAGGTCCCCGGTCAGTTTTGCCTCAGGCTTTGTAACCCAAATTCTGTATACTCCCTTCGCGCTCCTTGCTCGAGCAAATTTCAGCCAAGTGTCACAGCATTCCAACTTAGCCAGAAGTGTTTCTTGCACAACGTCATCTCGTGCTTTTGGCGCTCTAAAGCGTTCACGTTCCTGCTCAAAAGCCTTCGGAACCGCTTTCGAAATGAAGTGGGAGGTTCCATTTTTAAGAGCAAAAGATAATAGCCACCATTTGTCATTGCGCCGTTTCGCTGGGAGTTCTTTCCACTCCGGCAGCCTAGGACGTCCCATGGGGCTGTGAGACACAGGTGTGTATGTGCATGTGTGTTGTGGGTGGTAGTGCAAACGGGATGGAACGGAGGTCCGATGCAGCTGTGCAGTAGTCTACTGCAGGGCCAAGTGTCAGGCTGCATCTGCTCATTTCGTTCAGCCTGCCGCAAGCTCCTTCACCGCATCAGGGCTCCAACTGCCGATGTGCATGTGTGTTGTAGGCACATTTCCACAGAACACAATCAGCAAGGAGTGATTTACAACTGTTGCTCTCTGGAGTCCTCCAACCCTTTTGCGTTCCGCTTCCTCTGCCGCTCTCTTCTTTGCCTCGGCTGGCTCTCGCTTTTTCTTGTCCGCTTCCTCGGCCGTTCGCTTCTCTGCCTCCTGCGGACCAAGGAGCAGGGTGCAGGCGGAGGTCCGGCTGCAACTGCCGATGTGCATGTGTGTTGTAGGCACAATTCCACAGAACACAATCAGCAAGGAGTGATTTAAACCTGTTGCTCTCTGGAGTCCTCAATCCCTTTGCCTTCCGCTTCCTCTGCCGCTCTTTTCTTTCCCTCGGCTGCTTCTCGTTTTTTCTTGTCCGCTTCCTCGGCCATTCGCTTCTCTGCCTCCTGCGGACCAAGGAGCAGGGTGTAGGAGGAGGTCCCGCTGCAACTGCCGATGTGCATGTGTGTTGTAGGCACAATTCCACAGAACACAATCAGCAAAGAGTCATTTACACCTGTTGCTCTCTGGAGTCCTCCATCCCTTTGCGTTCCGCTTCCTCTGCCGCTCTTTTCTTTGCCTCGGCTGGTTCTCGCTTTTTCTTGTCCGGTTCCTCGGCCGTTCGCTTCTCTGCCTCCTGCAGACCAGGGAGCAGGGTGCAGGCGGAGGTCCGGCTGCAACTGCCGATGTGCATGTGTGTTGTAGGCACAATTCCACGGAACACAGTCAGCAAGGAGTGATTTAAACCTGTTGCTCTCTGGAGTCCTCAATCCCTTTGCCTTCCGCTTCCTCTGCCGCTCTTTTCTTTGCCTCGGCTGCTTCTCGTTTTTTCTTGTCCGCTTCCTCGGCCATCCGCTTCTCTGCCTCCTGCGGACCAAGGAGCAGGGTGTAGGAGGAGGTCCCGCTGCAACTGCCGATATGCATGTGTGTTGTAGGCACAATTCGGCAGAACACAATCAGCAAAGAGTCATTTACACCTGTTGCTCTCTGGAGTCCTCCATCCCTTTTTGTTCCGCTTCCTCTGCCGCTCTCTTCTCTGCCTCGGCTGCTTCTCGTTTTTTCTTGTCCGCTTCCTCTGCCGTTCCCTTCTCTGCCTCCTGTGGAACATGGCACAGCATCGGCAGGAATCATTCAACTGTGCCAGCGCAGCAATTACCCACCTGTTTGCGTTCCTTGTCTTCCTCTTGCTTTTTCCGTTTTCTGGCCTCTTCGTCTCCTTTCTCCGCGTCCTGTTATTCTTGTTTCCTCTTCTTCTTTTTTTCTGCCTCCTGTGGATCATTTCTCTTCTTGGCTTCCTCTGCATCTCCTTCGTGTGCCGCCTGTGTAACATGAAGCAGGCTGCTGGCTTATGTATGCAATGCAACAAAGGTCACACCTGAGGCTATGAACACACCACATCTCGCTCTAGTGCTGCACTGAGCACCTGCTGCAGTTGCGCAGTCGTGCAAACGGGTTGCCGGCTGTTGCTCGCTTCACAGCCATCGCCGGTGGTCTACAACAAATCAAGTATGAATGCAGTAAATCGGTCGGCGAAAAGTGCACAAAGACATCCTATTGCAACTACCGCTGTAGTGACATCCTGACACAATGACATCATTTTGCAGCTACCGCTTCACAGCCATCGTCTGTAGTCTACAACAAATCAAGTATGTAGCAGGTTCACGATGAATGCAGTAAAATGTTCGACGAAAAGTGTGCACAATGACATCCTATTACAACTACCGCTGTGAAGCAAGTTGTGCACACACAAAAGGGAGGGGTCCAATGACACTGTTGGATTGCTGTCAACAAACAATTGTATTTGATTCATCTGCCCGCTTTGGTCACGCGTGATGAACAACCGCAATATTTCTGCAATTGCTTTTGACGTTGCCACTGGAATGCTTAGGTTGGCACTGACTCCGAGCAGATATCCTTTCCCCTCTGTAGCTGCTTGCTCCAACAAAGGAAGGCCTTCCTCGTGGGTTTCACATTGAGATATCCGCCTTGCCCACATCTCCGCAGTCATATCCACATGCTTGAATCCAACGGTTTTTTTTGTATATTTTGCTTTGCTTTTCTTTGGGCGTATCACCTTCTTCTTCGCTGCCTTCTCTGCCTTCTTCTTTCCACTTCCGTCATTATCCGCGTTTCCTTCGTTATCCCCGTCTTTGTCATACTCAGAGTTGAAACTTTCGTCATCCTCGTCATCACATTCCTCATCAGGGTCACCTGTACCATCGGATGGCACATCTACCCCGTCATTTATTCGGAAGGGGATGTTTTCTGGAATGCTATACATCATCTCTTCACGCTTGAACATGTAGTCGTACCCATCTCCAAAGCGCACTCGAAATTTTGTTTGTCCTTCGGGTGTTAGTAGCATTTGTCCTTTTTTGTGCGGTGCCAAATAGCCGTACCAGAGCAGAATCAATCGATCACCGGTGGTCTTGTCAGTCCCTCGTCCATGGGGTATGAGAACATTCTTTGCTACATCAACCGGTTCATCGGGCCCAAGCACTCCCTGGTCCACCATCACTTGTAAGTCATTGTCAATCTCAGCCACAATCTCATATTCTGACCTATTGGTGTCATTCAGTCTTGGAAACTTTTCTTCATCTTCTGGGAGTTCCAACTTTGCAGCCTCCTTTTTCGCCTGTTTTGACGGTGCCATGACCCAAATATTTGCCCTTGAAACAATGTCAAGAAGTGTTACACCGTTCATAATTTCACGGCTACAAGGGCTACAAGCATTTTTTTGGATGCAATGCCTCTTTAAAGGCCAGCAAACAATAGAGCGTGGTTGTATGGAGCGCACCAAGGCCGTTTGTAGCGTTTTTAGTGTCAGAAGGCACCAAGAATGTCCATGCATACAAGCAAAATGCACGCACAAAAGATACATATCCTCATGGCAATGCAACATACAGGCTTTCAACATGATACAATGTGTGTTCCATCACGGTCCTATCACTATACATCGCCCTTTGATTGTTTGTTTTGTTCATAGTACTCCTTAAGCTTCCTAAATGGCATTTACACCTGCAAACAGGTTCTTTTTCCACATAACCACATTCATGTTATCATTTCACGGCTACAAGGGCTGGAAGCATTTGTTTTGGATGCAATGCCTCTTTAAAGGCCAGCAAACAATAGAGCATTGCCCTTGTATGGGTGCCGTGGTTCTATGTAGCGCACCAAGGCCGTTTGTAGCCGTTTTTAGTGTCAAAGGGCACCAAGAATGTCCATGCACACGAGCAAAATGCACGCACAAAAGATACATATCCTCATGGCAATGCAGCATAGCGGCTTTCAACATGATACAATGTGTGTTCCATCACGGTTCTATCACTATACATCGCTCTTTGATTGTTTGTTTTGTTCAGAGTACTCCTTACGCTTCCTGAATGGTATTTACACCTTGCAATCGGGTTCTTTTTCCACATAACCACATTCATGTTATAATTTCAGGGCTACAAGGGCTACAAGCATTTTTTTGGACGCAATGCCTCTTTAAAGGCCATCGAGCAATAGACAATTGCCCTTGTATGGGTGCCGTGGTTCTATGTAGCGCACCAAGGCCATTTGTAGCCGTTTTTAGTGTCAGAAGTCACCAAGAATGTCCATGCATACGAGCAAAATGCACGCACAAAAGATACATATCCTAACGGCAATGCGACATAGAGGCTTTGAACATGGTACAATGTGTGTTCCATCATGGTGCTATCACCATATGTCGCCCTTTGATTGTTTTGCTTGTTTATACTACCCCCCATGCTTCCTAAAAGGCATTGGCACCTTTCGAACAGGTCTTTTCTGTACGTAACCACATTCATGTTATAACTTGACGGCAACGAGGGCTACAAGCGTTTTATTTGGATGCGATGCCTCTCCAAAGACCATCTAACAAAAGAGCATTGCCCTTGTATGGGTGCCGTGGTTCTATGGAGCGCACAAAGGCCGTTTGTAGCCGTTTTTAGTGTCAACAGGGGGGGAAAAGGATGAAAATTGCCTATAACGTTACATCTGGGGAGGGCAAGGGACCAGAAATGTGCTCAGAATGTCGAGTATGCTTAGTTACACAACCTTATATGCTCAGCTCCTGCGTGCGGTGGTAGATACGCCCCAAATCGACCAAACAACCTATTTACGCTCGCGACGCTGCCGCTAAATCGCGAATGAATCTGCGATTACGGGAAATTCTTAGTGAGTGCGATGCCAGATGAGAAATACATTCTCCAAAAGATTCGAATTTTCAAAAATGGACTTCGCAGTCATGTAGAGATTTCCATGCTGTTTGCAAAAAAACCCCCAGATCCTGAGTTATGTGACAAAAATGAGATTCAAAATCATAGGTGAGTGGCCCAGGACACCGCACACACGTGCACACGTAGGGCGGCCGAGTGACAGGAAAGAACCAACACCCCATGGGTTGGACGCACTGGGGCAACCCAGCTGACCCACCGGGGCAGTGGCAGGGGCGGTACCCCAGGGCCACTGGTCCGAGCTGCATCGGTGACCATGGCAAACGTCACCCGGAGCCATGGAAGCAACCAGTGACAGGCGAGCAGGTAAACAGTCCAGGAGGGGGTCGCCTGCCAAGCAGCGAGGCCCCGCAACTCAAGCCACAAGGGTGAGGCGGTCATACCGTAGAAGAGCGGGACCGATACCCCTGGTGGTGAGATATGCTCCACACGGCTGGGCAGCCCCCGGAGCTGCCTCCCAAAGGAGGGGGCATCTTGCCCTACCCATGGACACATGTGGGGACACCCTCCCACCTGGGACACCTGGACCGGGTGGCCGCGACACTGCCTTCCCAAGCACCTGCAGGAGCGGCTTAAGAGGCACCTGACCTAGGGCGGTGGGAGGGACAGGATGTCCCCTTGGTGAAACTTTCTTCCTGCAATGTCAAAGGAGGCATCCCGATCTCCTGTAGATACCTACCTACCTACCTGCATCCAGCAGCGTCTTCCACGGTATTCTCGACCAGGGGCAGCGAACCGCTGTGCAGTTTCATTTTCTGGTTGACCTTTTTGTAGTCGACCACAAATATTTTTGCAGTGCTCCCTGGCTTAGCTACCAGAAAGCATGGACTGCAATGCTTAGGAAAGTCCCTCTTTTTGTACTCGTGGACCAAACGGGCCTCGACGCATTCTTTGATTTGGCGAGTAATCTCAGCCATGTCATCTTTTGATGCTGGGTACGGTCAACATTGAACTCGATCTTTAAGAAATTGTTCTCTTAGTTCTAGGTCCATCGTCACGAGTTTCTTCACCGATCCAGGTTGAGGTAACAGACCAAAAATGTCAGAGGTTGATTTTCTTGATCGTCTCATCAACATCCATTTTGTCGAGCGAAATCTTGAAGTCTTCAGATGCCTGTAGATTGGACGCACCCAATTCTTGTTTCTCCGATTTTTACGTTTGCTACGTCAATTTCCTGAGGGCTAGGACCTGTTTGGTGTCCAAAATCATCTGATTCTCTTGGTGGTCAATTTTCTTCTTTTCTTTGGCTTTCTTTCTTAGCCTCTTGATATCGTTCCGGCGTATTTGATCTTTTCCTTCTTCTTCCTTTTCTTCTTCTCCCTCAATTTGTTTTACTTCTTCGACCAATGCTTCGTGTAGTTCGTGAAGCATGGCCAATTCTTCGCCGACATCAAAATACGTCCCCTCTTCTCCGTCATACTCGTCTAGGTAGACCATGCTCTTGGGTTTTTTCTTTTAACTCCAGTTTTTGGAGTCTGTCAATTTGATTCAGTAGAAGGAGACAAGTTTCTTCCAAATCTTGTTTTGAAGGAGGGAACGAATTTTTACTCGGGCGTGCGTGTAGGAGACGGAGTTCACGTTTGTCTCCTTCGCTCGTCATCAAAGCAAGTGGTACGGAAACGTGTGAAAGAATTTTTTCGGGGTTAGGAGTTTCGAAAGGGGTCAAAGGAGCCTCAAGAGGTTCTACTTCTTCCAAGAACAGGTTGGCGACCAAGTCGCCGTAGTCCATAGTGGGGTAGGAGTCGTTCGAAAAGGGTATAGTTGACTCGGAAGGAGCTTCGGATATACTTCCGCTTTGGTCAGACCTTTCTTTGCTCTTTTCTCGAGTTTCTCTTGCCTCTTTCGGACTTTCTTGAACCAGTTCTTCGACTTCGAACTTAGGCGTCTAGAAATTGTGGTCTGCCCTGCTCTCTTCCACGTCCCGAAGCTTTTTGATCATCTCTTGTTTCCCGTACCCACGGTCGTGCTTCCGCAAGAACTTCTTTATCTCCTCCGACACGTTTTCGACGGGGTTAGAGGACACGTTCTTCCCCGTGACTAGCTACATACCGGTTTGCCAACAGGGCTTTGGCAAAACCTCCTCTTTTGGGTTAAGTCAGTAAGGGAAACTCAGGTAAGAGAAACTTTGTCAACGTCAACGTTTAGAGTAAAGACCCCCATAGTTTTTCTTTTTCTGCCCACTTCTTCCCTTGGGGAAAAACCAAAGCGACCGTTGCTTGGTCCATATAGACTTTCACCAAGGTGTGGAGTATTCTTGAGAAAGGGGGCTTTGCGTAGAACATCTTCCAAGCTCCCAACGTTCCGCAATCATACCACCACGAGTTGTTGCTCTTGGGAGTACAAAAATACTCTGCTTCGGCGTTGTCTTTGGAAGCAAGGAGTTCGACAAAGTCGCCGTTACGCGTGTTCGGGTTAAGACCAAATTCTTCAATTGTGTCGCCCTTTGTGGCAGAGTCGAGAGTGTAGTTCTCCGTTCGGTGTGGGCGCAAGGTAGCGAGGATACTCTCGTGCTTGACCTTGCTATTGAGTGCCAACGGAAAACTCTTGAGTGTCTTGAGCGTAGGTCTTGGACACTATGTCTCCTTGAGGGGTATTGCTTCCCATTCTTGCTCTTCGTCCACAACCAACAAGTGAGTGGGCTCTTGGAGTGATAAACATTTTATCCACTCGTTTTGCGCAGAGAAGTCCGTCCCCAATACAGCTTTAAAGGCGTCGGTGTCGAACGCTTGAAACTTTTGAAGTACTTTTCGGTCCCCCACTTGTACTTGTCCTTCTAACTCATCTTCGGTGGGAGTGACTCCCCCTTCTCCGGTTTTTAACCAACAAATATTTATGGGAACTAGGTCGTTGTAGCGGACGAACCTAGAGCAGACTGGGGACATTGTACCGCCGCTATCAAGGTATGCGTCCACCCATACACCATTGATAGCGACCCTCAATAGGTAGCAATACCTCGGTGCGTCTCAGGGTCCACCTAGGCTTCCCCCTGAGCCTCTCCCGCTAGAGCGTCCTTGAGGTTCTTTGCTTGCCTCTCGAGCTTGAGAACTCTCTTACGCTTCTTTTTAAGCTCTCCTTCCAACAACTACTCCGAGCGTTTCTTTTCCGGAGGCTCTCCTCTGTCGTCACCTTTTTCTTTGCCTCCTTTTCCTTCGTTCGCCTTTCCTGTGTTTGCTTCTCCTGCACTTCAGAAGGTTAGAACAGGCTTTCACTGTTGATTGCTTTGATGATATTGTTTTGTTGATGCCCTTGCTTGCTCCTACTGCTGCTTGAAGTAGGTCAGGCTTTCCGAACAAATACGTTCTGATGAAATCAACCCGACATAAGTACCAACAGTTGCAAGGTAGGTAGGTAGGTAGGTAGGTGCACTCGGTCGTGGAGAGGCGCCCCATGGTTCCCCCTGGCGTCGCCCCTGTGACGAACAGGAAGAGGCCCCACGCGTGAAGAGGGGAGGCGGCTTACCTCCCGCTAGACCTGACTGTTGGCCCCGAACCAAGCGGCCCCGGGCAACACCGGGAGGGCTGATCGCCGCCGGCGTGACGTGGTTGTCTCGCCGGGAGGATGTGCCCCCGTGCTTGCGACCGCCCCTTCCTTCCGGCAGAACCCTAGAAGTTCACCGGACTTCCTGCGTATCCCGTTACCAAGGCATGCATGCACGTTCTTGGTACTAGGGTTCGGAGGCGCTTGGGTGTCGCACGCTCCGCCTCGAGTCCCAAAGCAGGGCAGGCCTTAGGATGCAGCCTTACCCCCGGTCTCCGGGTTTCGTTTGGCCGGGTCACCTGCATGGCACGGGCTGCCTCAGTGCCCGGGCTGTGGGCACTGGGTTTCCTACTGTTGTGCGGCGTTTGTGTTTGGGTCTGGGTGGCGTTTAGGTGTGGGTTTTGTTAACCCCGCTAGTCCTGGCTGGGGTCTTGGGTGGGTGTGTTTGGGCAAGGTTTGTGGTGTTGTCCCTCTTTTGCCGGCTGTTTGGAGTGTTCGTGGTTGGGCTTAGGTTTCGGCCTGCGTATGAAACGTGTGTGGTTGCGTGCGCGCTCCGCTTGCCCCCCGCCGTTTTCGGTTCCGGTGTGCGGTGAGGGCGTGCGAGCTGGGCCTGGGTCTCAGCTGTGCCCCGCCCTTCTTAGCTTGGTTGTTGGGGCGTGTTTTTTGCGTTTTTTTCTTTTTCTTGGTTTGGCTTTGTGGTGTTGGTTGCTGGGTGTCCCTGTCCCGGGCCTTGTGGCCCCTGTCCCCCCATCCCCTTTCTTTCGGGCTGGGCTGCTGGCTCTTTTTTTTTTTCGTTGTGGTGTTTGTGCATGTTTCGGTGTCCCTTTTCCCGGTGGGCCGCTGTTCCTGCCTTGGTGTTGCCGGTTTTGGCTGGGTGGTCCCCCTGTGCCTCTCTGGGGGTCCTGTCTTTGGTGCCTTCTGGGTGGGGGGTTTTACCGCCTCTTGTCGCGTTGGCGGGCGGTTTGTTGGCTGTGGGCTGTTTTCGCGCCCTCCCCCCCCTCTCCCCCGTATTTTCTTTTTGGGGGGGGGCCTGCCTGTTCCTCCCTCTGCCTTCCCTGGGCCCGCGCGCGCACTGGCCCGCATTCAGTGTGGTCTTCGGGGCTGCTGTTGGCGGTTGCGTTCTGTTTGGCCGTGTTCCGGCCCCATGGGTCGGGTGGGCTATGTACACGTTGGGCTCGGCGCCCCTTCCTGCCGGGTTAGGTCCTCGCTCTGCCGGCTGGGCGGGTGCGCCAGGCGGCTGCGTGTGGCTCTGGGTTAGGGGGCTGGGGTTCTTCGTGTCCTTTCTCCTCTGCGGTGCCGGATTTAACCTTCTGGGTGGTCCGCCACCGTTATTGCCGGGCGCGCGGTGGCCCCGTGTGTTGCCTGCGGTGCCTGTGTGTGGCGTGCTGGTGTGGCGCCCTCCAGGCTGTGTGTGCGCTTGCTTCGGTTAGTCCTTCAGGTCAGGGTCAGTTGTGCCGCTCTGTGCCATGTCGTGTCGCGCCGTGCTGTGGCGCGTTGCACTGTGGCGGGCTGTGGTGCGGTGTGCCGTGGTCTCGCGTTGTGCCGTGGTGGGTCAGTGGAGGTCAGCCCGGCCTGTGTCGTGGTGCAGAGTGCGGGCCGGAGTGTGGCTGGCCGGTGTCTCGCTGGGTCCGTGCTGTGGGGGCCTGGGCGTGCCGCTCGGGCTGGTGGGTCGGGTACGCGTCTGTGGGGTTGCCCTCCCTAGGGGCCTCTGCCTTGGTCCCGTGTACTCTGGGGGTCCGAGTCCCTAGCCCTAGTCGCTGTGGCCGTGCCTTCGTCCTCTTCTGGAGCCTGTGAGGTGGCCCTTGTGGCGGCCGGGGTCTTCGCCTGGCGGTGAGGGGGCGGTGGTGCGCCGTGCAGCGGCGTTCCCTGCAGCTTCTTCTGTGGGTGTGGCCTGTTCTTCTCGTGTAGGTGTGCCCTCCATCCCCCGTGTGGTTTCCGGTCGCTGGTGGGTGTGCGCTGGTGTCATCTGTACGGCGTCCGATGCTTGCTTCGGCGGTGCGTGTTGGGGGGTGCGCCCCCAGTAGTCGTGCGGCGTTCGGTGGTGGTGGGGCGGCGCTGGTCCCCCCGTCCTGGTATGCCCTTCCTGGGTGTGGGTCGTGGCGTTTGCCGTGGTGCCCTTTTTCTCCGTGCCTCGGTCCCCGCTCCTGCCCCTCCTTGGTTCTTGGGTGGTTTCCTGCCCCCATGTGGTGTCTCTTCCGGCGCCCTGTCCCTATGGATGCCTGCCCTCACTTGGGGTTCCTCCGTGCCCTCTTGCCTGAGTGCCCCTTGCTGTCCCTTGCCCTCCGCTTCCGCTTGTCCTTCCCCTTCCTGGTGCGGTGGTGGCGGGGTGGGGAGGGGGCGCCGACCGCCCAGGCCTGGGGCTGGGTGGCCTGGAGCCTTTGGCGGAGGGCTTGGGGGGTGTAGGGGGGGTGGACGCCCTGGACCGCATCGCGGAGGAGCGCCTCCCATGCCGCTTGCGGCATGATGGCCTCCGGGGCGGCCTCGTGGGGGTCGGCGGGGGTGCGGGTGCGGACCTCCTCGAAGGTGTGCACCATGTGCACCCCATCTCGCCTTCCTGCTCCCCCGGCCCACTTCACCCAGCGGCGGAGCTCCTGCAAAGGGGGGGCAGACCACAAGGCGAGGTGGGCGGGGGCCTGGGGGGGGGAGGGGTCCGTGCCCGGGGTCCTGGAGCGGCAGGGGGGAGGACGTGGATCTGTGGTGGTGGTGCGGGTGGCGGTGCCTGGGGGAGAGGGAGCGGCGGTGGCGGGGGCTGGGGGTGGAGGACCGGTACGGGCGGAGGGGGGAACGGGAGGGGGAGGTGGACATGGGGCGGCGGTGGGGCGCTTGGTGGCGCCTGGGGGAGCAGGAGTGGTGGTGGCGGGGGCTTTGGGTGGTGGATGGGTATGGGTGGCGGGGGGAACGGGGAGCCCGGCGGGGCCTGCGGGGGGAGGGGGGGGTGGACGTGGGGCGGCGGTGAGGTGCCTGGCGGCGCCTGGGGGAGGCGGAGGCGGTGGTGGCAGGGGCTGGAGGGGGGAGGGGGAGGTGGACATGGGGCGGCGGTGGCGCTCGTGGTTGCGCCTGGGGCAGCCTGAGCGGCGGGAGCGGGGCCCCTGGGAGGTCGTGGTGGCACCTGGGGGAGCGGGAGCGGCGCGAGTGGGTGGTTGAGGCGCGGTGGCGGTGTGGGGAGTGTGGGCGCCGGGGGCGAGTGTGCCGTGCGGGGGGGGAGCGGGGGCGCCGCCGTTTGCGGGACCGGGCCTCATCGCTCGAGTCGGCAAAGTAGTTGGATTTGGCACCGTCCTCAACAACAGCAAAGTAATGGGCTCATAGAATTGTAGTCTTCCAGCTTAGTCCATAGCATAAAAGGGACTATGAAGCACAATCATTATTTACACTCATGTTCACTCCTTACCTCTCTTCTACTCTCACCATACAAATATCCCTCTTGTAGTAAAATACACCTATTAGGACTTACCTAGAAAGCACCACGTGCTCCCTGGTGTCGCCGCCAGGCGCCTCTCGTCTATCTATCTCTATTCTCTCCTCTTGTGTTTGGGGCTTGGCTTAGACCTACGTATACTCTTGGGATCCCCCAATACATGAAACATGCTTAGGACCCACCAAATAGGCATTCAAATACATGTAGAAGTAGGGACAACCATGGAAAAGGGTTGTATAGTAAATTGAGGTCCCTTAGGGGCCTTAGACTCCTTCAAAGGTAGTATGTGTGGTATCACTCACAAAATGAGTCGATCATGCATGACATGCATGACAATCCATGATGTCAAAATGTGATCATCCAAAGTCAAAGAGTTATGGGAAAATGAATAGTATAACCTTCCTAGGAACCCATTACAGTGGGGTTGTGGTTGTGTTAGTTCTGAGGGAAAGTGAAGTTTTGGGTTGGAATGTGAAAGACACATGCTAGGGCGCCAGCATGTCATGACACATGTATGCATGACACATGACACATGATGCATGATGAATGATGATGATGATGAATGATGATGATTGATCTGAATCTGCTCTGAGTTCAAATAAAGTACACTCTGAGTTCAAAATATATACTCCATGGGGCTCAATCTCACCCCCCCCCCGACTGAAGCCCTCGAATTCAGGAGTAAATACTCAGAACAATAGGCTGAAAAATGATGTTGTGGCCTGAATCATATGCAGCCCTGTGAAATCTCATAGCATTTACTATTCAGTCCAGAACTGGACTACCTTCAGTACCAAGTATGATCACTGCACCTCAGTACCACAGTAAAGAATGAGTGGAATGACTTCGGAAAGCATACATGCGAGTTACCTTTCTTACTATACCACTCGTACCACAGCACAAAAGGTGATTAGTTTGGAGCTAAAAATGCAAATACCAGAAGTGCCAGAAGGATTGTGCTCAAAGTGATATATAAAGCATGGACAAGGCGTAGGAATCCTTAGGAAAGCCTGACATAACAAATGCAGATACCGATTTTTGAAAATCAAAGTGGAATCGGCAATGAATAACGCTTGGAATGCACTTCAAAATCAACCGTAGCTGAGCTTCTGACTCGCCAGGAACCAAAACTTGAAAAAATATTTGGACAAGTGAAAAGTGCAAAGTGTAGCGCTGGGAGTTCTGGCAACTCCCGTAACAGCGCGCGTCCGCCGTGCCGGACTGGGGGCGAAGCCTCAAAAGTCCGAAAACATTGGAACTTTTGTAAAAAGCGCTTCTGAAGCTGCAAATAGCGCAGTTTTGTAAAACAAAGAAGTTGGAAAACAATGAGCAGCGAAAAACGCGGTTTTATAAAGTGAGGCTTACAGACAGGCAAAAACTTTTGCGCGGGGAGGGTGCACAGTATGGCCATAGGGTAACTGTACGTTTCGCGCGCATCAATTCACCACTGTGCGTTAAATAGGCGAGTATGAACATCAGCCGCACATAGCACAACGGAACCGAAACATACGTGTTGGTTAGAGCTTGCACAACACGCGTAGCGTGTTTTTACCTTGCCTTGCCGTCTTTTGCACGCTCTTGGTGCCTCGCAAGGTCTGGCTTGGGCTGGCATTCAGGCAGGATTCAGGAGGGAAACAGGCCGTCACGCATGCAAAATAGCAGCGTACGCCGCGGTGTGCACACGTACAAACTCCGGATCCAAGTAGGATAGAGGGCAAAACCTTCATAAGGGAAACATTCAAGGTTTGGGAGGTAGGGAGAACCTTCCTTGCTCGCTCTGTAGGACAGCATGAATGCATAGCAGAGGCGCCGCTTTATGCGTCAGTGTCCTCTGTTTGACTGTAGTGGTGGTTTTGTGGCGGAATGCCTGTTGAGACGTCTTGTGCATGCATATGTTGACGTGCAGGCACTGAAAACACTCATATGTTTCACCGTGCCGCTCACACATGCAGCGTGTGTTAGAGAGTGTAGGACCGTTGCAACTCAAAAAGTCCAATGAAACTCTGGGGTGAAATTCCTCACTGGAAAGTTGTTCGGTTTGAGTTGCACGAGTGTGGGAGGAGCGTGGAGTGGAGAGTGGGATGTTGGTTGGAGGCGTTAGCAAGGGGCGCTCCTGCAAAGGGCTACTCCTTTGTAGAGCGTTAGGATTAGCAAGTGTGAGACTGGGAAGGCAGGGGATTGGAATGGGCAAGGGCGTTCGTGTTGGTCCGCGTACGCTGGCCCTTGTTCCCACGCTCATCTGATCCCTGATGGTTTTTTCCTGGTCTCCCCGTGTGTGACCCTCTCTCTTTTTTTTTTTGGGTAGCCCCGAGGTAGAGACCCTGAGGTAGACTCACACCCATGCTTGCCCTGCACCGCACATCCACGCACAGCACTGCACACACATACTCAACACAACACACTTTTGCGCGCCATTCACTCGCTCTGCACGGATAACGTTGAGCTTTGGTTCCGTGTCCACACTTGCACGGGTGTCATCGGACCGGAAGCGAGATGCACCCAAAGTGTTCACTGTTTGTTCAGGGATGCTTGGTGTTAGCTACAACTTGACTTGCCTTGGCGTGGGCGTCTGTGTGGGAAGTTGTAGGATCAGGGTGTCTTGCGCTGTAGGATCAGGCGTTAGCGTCTTTGACGATGGGTGCCCAAGGCGGGGAGGTTTGCAGCCAAGGGGGTAGCCCTAGTTGTGGTTGGGCGGCCCATGCAAAGTCTACTCATCCTGCAGCCCACCCAGTTCTTGGGGGAGGTCCCATCCCTGGGGAACACCAACCCTGCCCCTCCGGTGGTGAATGCCTGACTGTTCCAAAATGGAACCAGGTGTTCACCACCCGTAAGAATCAGCTTGCTTTGCAGTAGTGTTTCACTTCTCTCCTAGGCAACACACTTCAGCTGGGGTTGTTGACACTCACACGCGCGCCAATTACACACCGCTCATCTCTCTCCCTCCCTAGATTGGTGAAACCTGTCCCCAAGCCTCGGAGCTCCCTTGGAAATCCACGACAACTCCCATACTAGTGAGTGTGAACTCACTGCTCAGTGAAACAGGGCCTTAGGACCATAGATGCACCGTTTTCACAGGTGCTATAAAACAGGAGGGAGTAGTCTCACCTCCCAGCACGCTTGCGGGCCTGACTTTGGGCTGACTGTAGAATGTCACGCAAATCCTGAGATTTGCAGTACTCAGCAAAAACCTCGTTGACGTTACCGTCGTCGAGTATGAAAGCCGTCGATGGCTCCCAGGTACAGTCAGAGATAGAATAGCGAGACCACTTTGTATAGAATCTCCAACAACGTTTGTAGGTGTGGCGGAGGATTCTTTCAACAAAGTAGTAGTCTTGCTTTTTAATCTCTGATTCAGTAAACGTAACGGGTTCACTAGCGCTTATTTCCTTTGGGTCTAGCCTCTACGGCCGTAGGTGTAGGTACAGTAGGTCTAGAGAGAGAGATGTCCCTTTTAAGCATCCGTAGTGGACCGTCATCCTCCATACGCGGCAGTTCTTCATCCTCATCCATAGGATCTGCGGCCAAATCTTCGGCTGCAGCTTCCAGGCTTTCTTGTAGATCTTCTTCCCAGTCGTAGAGGTCGTCTAGCACGTCAGAGTGCTTAAGCTGTGGGTAGCCCACTTCAACCAGACCTCCGTACTTAGGATGAGTTTTGATCCACATGGATCCTTCAGCTACATCCCTGACCAGAAATGGTCCGGAGTAAGGGATGTCCACCGTGTTACGCGGCCATGCCTTGAATCTTGTATGATGTACCAGAACCCAGTCAGCAATTTGGTAGATAGCTTCTTTTCCTTTGCGGTTCTTGGTACGACTCTCCTTACTTCTTCTCTTTTCCAGTAGTGATTGGCATAGATCGGCGATCTGTTTTTGCTCGGTGAGCCATTCATCAACTCTAGGATTTCCTTCGCTCGCGCAGGGAAATTCGAAGTTAAAAACTGGCCTCGCTAGCAACAGTTCCGTAGGGGTGAAACCAGTCCTGCTACTCACTTAATTATTCATCAAGTAAATAGCATATGGGACTAGTTTTAGCCAGTTTCGGCTCTTCTTGTTCAGCATCAGAATCCTCATGACTGTTTTGAAACAGCCAATTTGGCGCTCGCATAGAGGATTCTTTGTTCGTAGGTAAGGAGTTCCGAACTGGACTTCCGTACCCATGGCTCTCATGACGCTTCGGTACCAACCAGTAGGGCTGGTAAACCGGATGTCCTGAGCGCTATGGATAATCTTGGGTAATCCGTAGACTTGCACCAATCCTTCGAAAATCTCTTTCAATACTCCTTCATCATCCACCTTCTTAGTAAGGGGAAACACTCGGCTGTAGCGACTGAGTCCATCCGTCACCAGTAGGGCGAAGTCATGGCCAGCGAATTTAGGTAACTCCATAAAATCCACGTAGAGGATGGAGTTCATTTGGTTCGGAATCGGGAGATTCCTTACCCCACCACAATCCACTGCATTGTTAGCTTTAGCCTTAGTGCAGGGACACTCAGCGATGATCTTAGATAAAATCTTCTGGAGAGATGCATCGCTACTCTTAGCGAAGAAATACTTCCGGAAGAACCAGAGAGTTCTCTCCACCCCAGGGTGCCCATCTGTTTTGTGTGCCCATTCTAACAAAGTTTCTTCATAGTCTTTGGGGACACAAATGAGGTCTTCCCTGTATAGGTGAGTGGACGTGCGAAACCATTGTACTCCATCCAGGATCTTTGAGCTCCAATCCCCAACTGGTCCAAGATGTTCGAGTAATCGGCCGTCAGGTCTTTCATACTCCAGGACATGAGTTTTTCTTTCCTCGTAAAGAGATCGAGATGTTGATCCATCTTGGCGAAAGCTTCTTGGGCCATCATCTCGGTGTCTGCCCCCACCAGGGAATCAAAACAATTCCGTGATAGATAATCACAGAGTTCGTTTTTAATTCCCCAGATGTGGAATGTAGCGAGTCGTAGTTGGCTCAGGTAGACCCACCATTGTTGTAGACGTTTTCCGTCTGGCGGTGGTCTTTCCATAAAGTACTTCACGGAATCCTGATCACATAGCCACGTGATGGGATTGGTACCCAGGATCCTGTGTTGCCTAGCCAACACTAGAACTCCAGCTAACAGCTCCTGCTCGTAGGTGTGATAGTGTGAGCGGGCTGCATTCCACTTCCAATTCCAGTGGCCAAGTGGAACTAGGCGCCATTCTTGGGAGTCATAGTCAGACTTCATGAATCCTTCTCTTGTGACACCTTGAACTCTTAGGCGATAATCAATGTCTTTACATTGATCCGTAGTTAGCTTTTGCCACTGTAATAATGTCCCTCCTCCTCCAACGTTACTGGCATCTGTGATCAGAATCATCTCGCCGTAGCGTTCGGGTACTCCAAGTAGTAGGCATTCTTGGATTTTATTCTCGATTGCTTGCTTTTCAATAGGTCCCCAGCGCCATGGAGTCTCCTTCTTAATGAGATCCGTTAGTGGTGCGCTGGCTTCTCTGAAATTTCGGAGATGCCGCCTGTAAAAATTACAGGATCCGATGAATTGTTGGATTTTCTGAACTCCTTCAGCTTTACACATACAATCTGTTAGGTCGAAGTCCATCAGGGGCTTCACCTTTTGATCCTGCGGTTTCCACCATCCATCTCTGATGTGGAGTCCGAGGTAGTCTGTTTCCGTCTTGAGAAATTCGCATTTTTCCAGCTTGATGCAGAGGTGATTTTCTTGACAGACGGTGTAGAAATCTCGGATTAGTAGGAGATAGTCATCGATGGTGTTCGTCCCTAGGATGACATCGTCGATGTGAGCCTCCAGGACAGCACCAGGCTGTAGGAGCTCTTGGACGGCCGGTCGTCGTTTACACAGGGCCATGATTTGATTCATGAGCACCTGGAACAACGCCGGGGCGTTAGCAATACCAAATGGCATTACCCGCCATTTGTAGACCCGTCCATCCGGAGCAATGAATGCCGTTAGATCTTGGGCACACTCCGTTAGGTCAATTTGCCAGAAACCGGACCGCTTGTCCATTTTAGTTTTGTATCTGCATCCAGCAGCAATTGCCACAGTGTTCATCATCAGGGGCAACGAACCGCTGTGCAGTTTTATTTTCTTGTTGACCTTTTTGTAGTCGACCACCAATCTTTTTGCAGTGCTCCCTGGTTTTAGCTACCAGGAATCATGGACTGCAATGCTTAGAATAGTTCGTCTCTTTGTACTCGTAAACCAAACCGGCCTCCACGCATTCTTTGATTTGGCGAGTAATCTCAGCCATGTCATCTTTTGACGCTGGGTACGGTCAACATCGAACTCGATGTTTGAGAAATTCCTCTCTCAGTTCTAGGTCCATGGTCACGAGTTTCTTCACCGATCCGGCCGGAGGTAACGGACCAAAAATGTCAGAGAAATGCAGGATGATTTTCTTGATCCTCTCGTCAACATCCATTTTGTCAAGCGAAATCTTGACGTCTTCAGATGCGTGTAGATTGGACGCACCTATGTCTTGTTTCTTAGCTTTTTCATCTTGCTCCGTCAATTTCTTGAGGGCTAGGACCTGTTCGGGGTCCGAAATCATCCGATTCTCTTGGTGATCAATTTTCTTCTTTTCTTTGACTTTCCTTCTTAGTCTCTTGATGTATTTCCGGCGTAATTGATCTTTTCTTTCTTCTTTGTTTTCTTCTTCTCCTTCAATTTCTTGTTCCAATGCTTCGTGTAGTTCGTGAAGCATGACCAATTCTTCGCCGACATCAAAATACGTCCCATCTTCTCTGTCGTACTCAACTAGGTAGACCATGCTTTTCCATTTTTCTTTTAGCTCCAGTTTTTGGAGTCTGTCAATTTGATTTAGTAGAAGGAGACGAGTTTCTTTCAAATCTTCTTTTCAAGAAGGGAACGAATTTTTACTCGGGAGTGCGTGTAGAAGACGGAGTTCATGTTCGTCTCCTTCGCTCGTCATCGATTCTAGTGGGACGGTAACGTGTGAAAGAAGTTTTTCGGGGTTAGGAGTTTCGGAAGAAGTCAAAGGATCCTCTAGAGGGTCTACTTCTTCCAAGAACAGGTTGGCGACCAAGTCGTTGTAGTCCATAGTGGTGTAGGAGTTGTTCGAAAAGGCATCCGACGTGCGCGCGTGCGACTTTTGACGTGCGGAGAACAGAATTTCCTTCTGGCACTCCTTTCTGTCTTTTTTTTGTCGTCTTCAGATTACCTGACTGCCATTTTCTCCCGTTTTACGCCAATCTGCGTCTTTTGACATACATATTAGCGTCTGTGGTTCACTTTCATTTCTCTGCATTCCGCAATGTCCGAGACTGCCAAAAGTGCCTCTCCTCCCATGCCCCGTCTTCCTATCCCTACTGCCTCCGACTCTGGAGCTCGCTCTTTGCCGTCGCACCCACAAAAAAAAGATGCCGACAAAAAAAAGAAAGCAACAAGGGCCACGCCCAACTCCTTGAAGCATAACTCTAAGGCCAAAGGCAACGAGTCCATGCTTGCACACGTAAAGATGCATCTTGGGAACTCTTCGAATCCTAGTGTCTCCAACTCTGAGCCGCCATCCCTTTCCCAACGTGGTGATCCCTTTGCCTCAAGCTCAAGCGTCAACCTTGACACGGAGTTGGGACTCAGGGAACGACCTTTGGTAGGCGATGTGCCGAGAGAGAAAAAAAATCTTGACCCCACCGTTGGGCGGCGCACGACCGCCGGTCCAAGCGCTCTTGAGAAGGAAAAAAAAGCAAAGGAAAAAAATGATGCGACCGAGTGTGAGTTGCTTGACACGAAAAAAAGTGACAACGAAAAAAAAGACGACTCCACAATGGATGAAATTGGCTTAGCCGTAGATATCGAGGTTGGTAGTACGGCTAGCACACATAGCTCCGCGCACCCTCGCACCATGGCTTTAGATCATGATGTCGTTGAGCTTGGAGATGGTAATGCTAGTGGCGCTATCGAGACACCAAAGAAGATCCTTAGAGATGCGTTCGTCACGCCTTCCAAGCCGCCCGCCCCACTCGCCGCCCGTCCGGCCGAGCTAGAGTCGGAGCCTGAGTCTTGTTTCCGCGCACCCGCACCAAGGTTGCCCACCTCACCCGTTCATGTAATTTCTAATCCCGTTTTTAGGCCTCACGGGACGCTGCCTACGGGTTTCCCCGAGGCCCGTGACCTTAGCAAGGATGTGCAGGCAGGGAAAATTCCAGTGCGCGGACAGTCTAGGTTTTCGAGGGTTGATGTCCTGACCCCCGCCCCTCTTGCATACCATGATACCACGCCTTTGCCGCCTCCCTGCCTTTTGGCGTCCTTGAGCCCCGTTCCCCAAATACTTCTATACGGAGACGGTCTACCTTATAAAGGGTTCTTGAGATCCTTCTCCATTGCGGATTTGGCCTCCATGGAGTGGACCAAATTCATAGGCCTGACGATTTTTGTCATGTTGCCATCATTCGCCCCTTTCGAAGATGAGCCCCCATTTTTTTCGCACAAAACCATTGTTAGACAAGTTGTGTCCTTGCTCCGACAGGCCAAAAAACAAAACAAAACAACCAATGTTTGGTTGGCCTACGTCACCCGCTCAAATGTAGCAGATAGCAGCTTTGCAACCCTTCTGGACCGCCGCATCGACTTGATTCCCGCCTTGTCTTTTCTCTACCTGACGGTCGTTTGTCCCATCATACACCTTGCGTCTAGGGACTCCACCACGAACACCATAGTTGAGAATGTCAGCCCTTTGGACCAACCGTTGATTTTGATGCACCTTACATCCATCCAACTGCCCAAAAAGCACCATGCCAAAACGGTGGAATTTTTCCCGCGCCTCACGCCAACCGAAACAGCAGACAAGGTGTATGAACCCCACCCATCACTCTTCCAATTGAGAATCGACGTGCCCAACAAAGTTGTTCTAGATGTTGAAGGCACCGAGGTGGTTTGGGACATTACCGGCACCCTCCCCCTCATGCTCATGCTCAATGGCCTCGGGCCGGACGACACTTCCACCGTCCTTAGAGACATAGTGATCCCGAGGATCACCAAAGACCATTGGCCCATACCTGTCAACTCCTCCCCAGACACCCACAAAATCTTTGACTTCCACGTGCCCCTAGATGTCTTGTCCCGTTTTTACGAGGAGCAAGACGCCCTGGGTGAAATGCGAGTCTCCATGGGACTATTGCACGAGTCGGTCAAAGATAACGCACTGGTGATTACTCACCAGCCACGTTTCCAAAAGGGCGGCCCGAAAAAGAAGAAAATGCCATCTCCGGAAATTCGGGATGCGATTGAGATGAACTCATCTCTTAGGAAAAAATTCGCTTTTATTGTCTTGCTCAATAAATACGACATTTTTGCCATGGTGCACGAGCGCATGCTGATCCAGCCCGCCGTGCAGGAAATTGAAAATCTGGGCGACATGATAGTCATTTGTGCCACGACACAGCAGAGACTGATGGCCAAAGAGGTGTCCAGGACTGTGACCCCGCCCTACACGTTGGTCAGATTCCCACCCACGTATGCCATCCCCGAGATCATGCGATCTGCGGCCACCTTTGGCCCTGTCCAGGGGCACCAGATCTTCCAGCAATCTGGTATATTGTTGATCCGATATCAGTCGGACGTTTCGGCGCGTGCGTCCTACGGGGCCACCCTCCCTGGGCCCGTGTATTTCACGTCCGGAAATCCAGAGAATGATACCACTGAGGGCCTTACTCAGCGTCTGAGTGCCATATCTCTGTCTGGTCTGCCCCTGCCCGTACTCAACGAGCATAACCTAGCCGCTGTGGCGGGTAGCACTGTGCCACCCTTCAACGTACCTGATATCCGCACTCGAGGCTCCGCGTCACCAGTGCCGTCGGCAATTCCAGAGGCATCAGCCCCCGTCAGCCCTACTTCAGACGCCAGGCACAGTGAATGCTCATTTCCCCAACCCGCCCTTACACCCTAACACACCCTTTCTCCAATGCTCCCCTGTCCCTATATCCACAGATGTCATCAACGATGCGCCATGCCCACATGGGAATGCCCAATTGCCAGTGCCCTTACACTCCCTGCTGGAGAACGCGCGCCTCCGAGTTTTTTCCTACCACGAGCTCCGAAGTATGCTGCTCCAGCTGCGACTTGGTGGATGGTCCTACCCCCACCTTTTTGCGCTGTGCATTCTTTTCAGGCATGTCTACGTTAGGGTGCGTGCTGTCACAGCCACGATACTCAGAGTTTTCGCCCTCCTTCACAGCGTTACGCACTTGTCTGCGCGGCATTGTCGTCTAGTACCCGCTGGACATGCTGTTGATCTCAGTGAGTTATCGAATCGGCCCCATAGTTTACGTGTTACCGGAACGGGTTTCGCCGACCCCCAAGCCATGCCATCCTGCCCCCATATGTCTGCACAAGCGCCCTGCCTCGACAGCCTGACCTACGGTTCAAATGCATTTGAATTCGCCTGTTTGCTGTCTTTCCTGGCCCTTTATAAACGCCTCTATGTGGTTTCATCTGTACACTGTGCTGTGGCCCTGCACTCCGCATGCCGGCTTTTCTCGCTGCGATCAGTGCCCCCACCCGCGCACACATTACTGCTTAACGCACCGCAACCCATGGATACTACACACACCATGCTCAATATCTTGCGTCTCAGTGCCATCCACACTATACATAACCTCGTGCTCACGGCCTGCAACATACTTTTCTTCTTGGCTTGGTTTCCGATGGTCTTCGCTTCGCTAAGGACGCGCCGTACGGCCGCCTACGATGTGCCTGGTCCAGCCACAGGTCGCCCCCTGCCCCCCGACCCCACAGCTGGAGCACGCGTGCCTACACACGACACACTTACATACAGTTCCTTGAATGTTGGCGGCGTGGAGATAACACCAAACAGACTATGCCACTTGCTGGGTGGTTACGGTACTCTCCCCCATGTTCTCTCCCTGCAGGAATACAGGCCTAGCTCCCTCTCTACCACCAGAGATCACGTGAGGGTTGCCCTCTATTGGGGCTACCACATGTTACTGAGCTCGCCGTCCTCTAAAGAGGGTGTTGCTCTACTGATCCACACGTCAATCTCCCCTGGTAAACCCACACCCACAGTACACCTCCCTGGACGGCTGATATCGACCCAGGTTGCGCTGCACACGGATCCATTGATGCCTCCCGTCACAGTGTGTTCCTTCTACGGGCCACATACAGCCCGCGAGCGGTTACAGTGCGAGAAAGTCCTTGCCCCCTTGCTGCAGAAGTGTTCCATCATACTAGGGGACTACAATGGAGTGACACGGTCGTCCGACGCCACCACTCTCCACCCCAACCTGTGGCCCTGGTTGATTGCTAGGGAGAGGTCCGGGGCCATGATTGACCTAGTCCGCCCCCACTGTGATGCCCAGCCGTACACGAGGGTGAGGAGGTATGGAGGGACGAAGAGTTATATCGATAGGGCCTACGGATCTAGGATGTTTGTAGCCCTGTACCAGTCTGAAGCCGCCGGTGTACTTGACTTTTCGCGGGTGTACGGTGTCCAGGATCACGACCCTATCATCGTACATACAATCCCTTGGGCCACGCCCCACGTACCTGAACCGCGGTGTGCCATGTGGAACCGCAGGGACGTGACCCGATTCCAAAAAAAAATAAGCGAGTCAGCGGCGTCACTCTGTGCCCCCCAGGACGCCCGACAGGCTGGAACCGTCTATGATACCCTTGTGACATCAATGTTGTCAGCCATGCGCGAAGTGAACGAAGAAAAAAAGGAAGTGCCAAAAAACAAGATTGATGTCACTGACTGGTCCGATGTAGTGCGTCAGCTTGCCAAGCAGGCAAAGCGCAGATCCAAGGTGTTCTACCGGCGGGTAAAACACACGCTACTGACACCTCCCACGCCGTCTACACTGCCAACACCCACCCGCAAAATACAGCGCATCCTACAGAGGAACAACCCATGGTCTGCCCGGGCACTAGACTGGGTCAATGCCCAGCCCCGTTTGGATGACCTGCCCCCTCCGACAGTCACAGAGCTACGGTCTCTGGCCAAGGCATCCCGCCGTAAATCCCCAGGACCAGATGGTGTCCCACCATACCTCATCGCCTCCCTGCCTGACCCCGTGTTCTCTATCGTGCACCAGTGTATCTGCCGGTGCTATGACGAAGGGTCAGTGCCTGAACACTGGCTTATCTCGGAGACCTTCTGCCTATTCAAAGGCAAAGGTCAGTGGCAGGATCCTGATCGATGGAGACCGATAGCCATGAGTAACTCCATCTACCGGTTGCTCATGCGCTGGGTCCACAAGGCGGTCTACCCTCTACTCTCCCCTCAGCTACACTGCCGGCAGTTCGGTGGTCGTCAGGGCACATCCACTGCGCACGCCACACACACGTTCCTGGACGACATGGACAGACTTGACTCGGTTGAGGCCATATTGGCATTTGATGTTTATCACGCATTTGACAGCCCCCCGAAATACCTAATCCACCAGGTCCTCGACCGAATGGGCACCCCACTCAAGCTACTGCGTATTCTTTCCCTGGTGCTTGAGATGGGTGCCACATTTATCAGGGGTGCTGAAGGTGAAGTGTTTCGTACCTCCCATGGGATTAAACAGGGCTGTCCCATGTCATGTTTTCTGTTTGTATTGGTCTTCGACATCCCCCTTCGTTACCTCTCCCACCATGGCGTTGTCTTCTCCGCTTACGTTGACGACATCTCCTCCCCGGCCCCCCGCACCGCCAGTCAAACGCATGCCTCTCTTGTCCAGCTAGCGCTGAGTTTGATAGGATGCCAACTTAACGTTACCAAAAGCGAGTCACTGTCAATGTCTAGTTCCCCGCCGCCCCTGGCTGTGCTGCCCAAATACCTACACCCTCCTGACGCCCTCCAGGTGCACCCCGATACTATTTGGCTGCCTATCTCTGCCGATGTGCCGCCGTGGGCTGACGAGGTCCCCCGACCCTTCACCCGCACAGCATGCCTGATGCATTTGGGACACCCACTGCCAGCCCGTCTACATATCCCTCACGCCGTTACTGTCATCACCAGCGAGCTCAAAGCTCAACTGAACGAATTGCACTCCCATCCCATACAGGTGCTAGATCGGGTCTTACTGGTCAACAGCATGGTCCTTCCCCGCCTGCTGTACAGGACGGAGTGCCTCCCCCTGACGGCTGAGCAGACCACGCAATTTGGTGTCGTACTTGAGCGTTTCGTCTTCGGTGTCGTCGGGTTACCCATGGTTGTGGCGAAGAAGACACTATACACCCACCGCTCCCGAGGTTTAGGCATGGGATACTTCCCGGTCCTCCATCCGACGCGTGTCCTGGATCTCCTGCACCGGAACCAGTTTCTGCATGCCTTCTCTCTGCGCCCCCGCTGCTCCATGACCCCCTACTCCATGTTCTGCTCCGCACTTACCGTAATGGGGCCCCCGTCCACCTCTACGGTCCCCCCTGTGTTTATCAGCTGGGAGGCCAGCAAACTGCAGCGCGAGGCTACAGCGGTCATGTCAGTGGCTGGGCTTGTCGTGTTCGTAGTGCCCTCCAAGTTGCGCCCCGAGTGCACATATACTGACGGCAGCAAGCTAGGAGTTCCCCCCGCATCTGGGGCAGCTGCCATTATGCCGGGTGGTCGCATTGCTGTCTGCAGGGTCCCAGGGGCACCCAACTCGTACAAAGCTGAGTTGGTGGGGATGCTACTTGGGTCTCACTTTTCTGGGGAGGGAGAGAAAATTCGCCTGGATTGCCAGGGTGCTATCGCTTCAGCGCTCGGCCAAAAGCGCCCGATCAGGCAAGCGGGTTGGGTACAGAAGGTCCGCCACTCCCTCTCCGCAAAAGGGCAACAGCCAGAGTGGGTTGAAGGACACGTGGGCCATGAGTTCAACGAGGCCTCTGATCGGTATGCACGTCTTGGCACTGCCCTCCCCCCCCCCCCCCCTGCACGGCCCTCTTCTCCCTGGGACGTTGTTCGGCATGGCGAGTCCATGGTTCCCCCCCACAAAGTCTGGACACACGACTTGGCCCCAAGCCATACCCACCAAGACTTCCACCCACTGTCATGGAGGCCACTAAAATTCCGCCGCTTAGCGTGGCACAAATGGCTTTTTGGTCTGCAGAGTCGCTCAGGGTACGCACACTATGCGACCTACTGGTCCGATAAGCCCCCGCCACACACGTGCTCGCACTGTCGCTGCTCTCACAACTTGAGCGTGCACGGACACCTGGCACACTGTGCGGAGAGCCACCCCGTGGTCCAGGCGTGGCTGTCGGCGTGGAGCCCCCGCGCGGGCGCCGCCTCTTGGCGCCGTTTAGCCCATCGCAGCGATCTGCGCATCGCTGGTCGTTTGGCTATCCCGCGCAGCTTGTATCGCCACTTGGTTCGGACGCTGGGGGGCTTCCGCGCGGCCCGCAAAGAGATAGGTTCATACCAGGACAGGGTGCTGGACTCTGTCACTGCTGCTCTGGCCTCAGCGATCCCACCCAAGTCTAAGCGCCCCAATGTGTTTGTATCGGCCGATTGGGATTCGCCCACCCCCTTGTTATAACTGCCCCCATGTTTGTCATATGCGTGCCATCATGGCTGGCATATAATTTCTGGCTGTCACGCTGCGACCTGTGGCGGGCTTTGCCCTGGGCTGTTCTAATAGCCGACGCGAATGCCACTAACTCAGCTACGCCCCCTGTCTCTCCTCAGGACATCCTGACATACTGGCGATCCCTCTAAGGGCTTTTCACTGGCGCTGCCACCAATTGGTCCGTTATGTAAGCCCTCACTGATTACCATGCTCACCTGCCTTGACCGCACAGATGGACAATCACTGTCTGTAGAGCTACACGCTGATGGATGGCAGAACTGCAGTTGCTAGTGCCTCAGAGCGGTGCCGCATACCCCTTCAGCGCCCTCCCTCGACAGCCGTGGTTACTCTGATCTACCAACGTGCGCCACCGAGTCGCTCCCCCGTCCAACGATTATGTCGCGCTCAGTTTGCATATACCAGGCTGTCTGCTCATGGTTCGTGTCCTGCATTCGCTAGCTGGCACAGGCACGTTGTGGCTTCCTGGCCTCCCCGTCGCCATCTGGCGTGGTTCAATCGTGTTGCTGATTTTCTTACCGTTGCGATCTGCCAATCAAGGGCGCGTTGGGTGAATTGTCAGATGGATGCTGCTGGTTTTGCTGCCCCGACACAGTGACCTGGGTACAACAGGATTGTCTTGGATGAGGTTGCTAAGTCGATGAGCCACGGAATTCTGTTGGGACGGTCAAGAGTTAGGGTGAGATAGTATGCTGTTTCGCCAGTTTGGCCTCATCGGCCTTTCCGGGGGTGCCCACGCCCCGCCGTCTCTTCAACCTTGTCCCTCCTTCGCGTCCTGCACAACACGACGGCCAGTTGTGTTTATTACTGCCCCCCCTCCCGTGAACATGCCTGTGTACACCCCCAATCCCCATCTGTGTCTCTATTTTTTCGCCAACCGTTGGCAGGTTGGCCCTCCCATGGTACACCGACCCCCACCCTTACACCATGCGAGTGGAATGCCATTTTCTTCTTTCCCCTGTGGGCGACCCACCGCGCCCTGGTCGCCCACTGCCAACCCCCCCCCCCCCACTGGACCCCCTTGTCTCCCGCCCTATGTACCAGTGTTTTCCACGTATGATGGGATAACCGCTCAGGACAGGAACCCGCCCAGACAGTACCCCCAGATTATCTGCCACTGCCCCCGGGCGTGGAGTATGGGGCGACCACTTCTGTGATGTCCACTTTGTAGCATAATTTACTACCTTGCATCGTCCCGCCGCCGCCGTGACCCCAGCCTGCCGACCTGCTGACCCTTGACTTGGGGATGTGGGTGACTCAATGTATATTGGGCTGGCCTCCTGAGAACACTGCAGCTGTGGCTTTGGACTTGTATTACAAAAAAAAAAAAAAAAAAGGAGTTGTTCGAAAAGGGTATAGTCGACTCGGAAGGGGCTTCGGATATACTTCCACTTTCGTCGGAGGTTTTCTTCGCTCTCTTCTTCAGTGTCTCTTGCCTCTTTCGGACTTTCTTGAACCACTTCTTCGACTTGAAACTTAGGCGTCTCCATCTTGTACTCTTCCTTGCTCTCGTCCACGTCCGGAAACGTTTTCATCATCTCTCCTTTTCCGTACCCATGGTGGTGCTTTAGCACGAACTTCTTTCTCTCCTCAGACACGTTTTCCATGGGGTTAGAGAACACGTTCTTCCCTGAGACTAGGTACATAGCGGTTCGCCAACGGGGGTTTGGCAAAACCTCTTCTTTTGGGTTAAGTCGGTAAAGAGGAACGTCAGGTAAGAGCAACCCTGTCACCGTCAACTTTTCGAGTATAGGCCCCCATAGCTTTTCTTTTTCTTCCCACTTCTTCCCTTCGGGAATAACCAACGCGACCGTAGCTTGGTCCACATAAACTTTTACCAACGTGTGAAATACTTCTGAGAAAGGGGAGTTGGTGTAGAGCATCCTCCAAGCTCCCAAACTTTCCCAGTCATACCACCACGCGTTGTTGTTTTTGGGAGTACAAAAGTACTCCGCGTCGGCGTTCTCTTTGGACGCCAAGAGTTGGACAAAGTCGCCGTTACACGTGTTCGGGTTAAGGCCAAGTTCTCAAAACGTGTCACGCTTGGCGGCGGAGTCGAGAGTGTAGTTCTCTGTTTTGTGTAGGCTCAAGGTAGCGAGGATACTCTCTTCCTTCACCTCGCTATTGAGTGCCAACGGAAAACTCTTGAGAGTCTTGAGCGTAGGTCTGGGACACTTTGTCTCCTTGAGGGGTATTGCTTCCCATTCTTGCTCTTCGTTCACCACCAAAACGTGAGCGGGCTCTTGAAGGGATAAATATTTTATCCACTCGTTTTGCGCAAAGAAGTCCGTCCCCAATACGGCTTCAAAGGCGTCGGTGTCGAACGCTCCAAACTTTTGAAGTACCTTTCGGTCCCCCACTTGTACTTCTCCTTCTATCTCGCCTTCGGTGGGAGTGACTCCGCCTTCTCCCGTTTTTACCAAACAAATATTTTTGGGAACTGGGTCCTCGTAGTGTACGATCCTAGAGGAGACTAGGGAGATTGTAGCACCGGTATCAAGGTATGCATCCACCCATACACCATTGATAGCGACCCTCAATTGGTAGCAATACCTCGGTGCGTCGTCTGGGTGTCCATCTAGGCTTCCCCCGGCGTTTGACCCGCGAGAGAGTCTTTGATGTTCTTAGCTTGCCTTTCCAGCTTGAGAACTCTTTTTTGCTTCTTTTCTCGCTCTCCTTCCGTCAACTCTTCCAAGCGTTTCTTCTCTTGAGGCTTTCCTTTGTCATTGTCTTTGTGGGCGCCGGGGGCGAGTGTGCCGTGCGGGGGGGGAGCGGGAGCGCCGCCGTTTGCAGGACCGGGCCTCATCGCTCGAGTCGGGCCAGTAGTTAGATTTGGCACCCTCCTGAACAACAGCAAAGTAATGGGCTCATAGAATTGTAGTCTTCCAGCTTAGTCCAAAGCATAAAAGGGACTATGAAACACAATCATTATTTACAGTCATGTTCACTCCTTACCTCTCTTCCACTCTCACCATACAAATATCCCTCTTGTAGTAAAATACACCTAGTTAGGACTTACCTAGGAAGCACCACGTGCTCTCTGGTGTCGCCGCCAGGCGCCTCTCCTCTATCTATCTCTCTTCTCTCCTCTTGTGTTTGGGGCTTGGCTTAGGCCTAGGTATACTCTTGGGATCCCCCAATACATGAAACATGCCTAGGACCCACCGAATAGGCATTAAAATGCATGTAGAAGTGAGGACAACCATGGAAAAGGGTTGTAGAGTAAATTGAGGTCCCTTAGGGGCCTTAGACTCCTTCGAAGGTAGTATGTGTGGTATCACTCACAAAATGAGTCGATAATGCATGACATGCATGACAATCCATGATGTCAAAAATGTGATCATCCAAATTCAAAGAGTTATGAAAAATGAATAGTATAACCTTCTTAGGAACCCATTACAGTGGGGTTGTGGTTGTGTTAGTTCTGAGCGAAAGTGAACCTTTGGGTTGGAATCTGAAGAACACATGCTAGGGCGCCAGCATGTCATGACACATGATGCATGACACATGACACATGATGCATGATGAATGATGATGATGATGAATGATGATGATTGATCTGAATCTGCTCTGAGTTCAAATAAAGTACACTCTGAGGTCAAAATATATACTCCATGGGGCTCAATCTCACCCCCCCCCAGACTGAAGCCCTGGAATTCAGGAGTAAATACTCAGAAAAATAGGCTGAAAAATGATATTGTGGCCATAATCATATGCAGCCCTGTGAAATCTCTTAGCATTTACTATTCAGTCCAGAACTGGACTACCTTCAATACCAAGTATGATCACTGCACCTGAGTACCACAGTAAAGAATGAGTGGAATGACTTCGGAAAGCATACATGCGAGTTACCTTTCTTACTATACCACTCGTACCACAGCACAATAGGTGATTAGGTTGGAGCTAAAAATGCAAACACCAGAAGTTCCAGAAAGATTGTGCTCAAAGTGATATTTAAAGCATGGACAAGGCGTAGGAATCCTTAGGGAAGCCTGACATAACAAATGCAGATACCGATTTTTGAAAATCAAAGTTAAATCGGCAATGAATAACGCTTGGAAGGTCTTCAAAATCAACCGTAGCTGAGCTTCTGACTCGCCAGGAACCAAAACTTGAAAAAAAAATTGGACACCTGAAAAGCGCAAAGTGTAGCGCTGGGAGTTCTGGCGACTCTGGTAACAGCGCGCGTCTGCCGTGCGGGACTGGGGGCGAAGCCTCCAAAGTCCGAAAACTTTTGAACTTTTGTGAAAAGCGCGTCTGAAGCTGCAAAAAGCGCAGTTCTGTAAAACAAAGAAGTTGGAAAACAATGAGCAGGGAAAGACGCGGTCTTATAAAGTGAGGCTTACAGACAGGCAAACATTTTTGCGCGGGAAGGGTGCACAGTACAGCCATAGGGTAACTGTACGTTTGGCGCGCATCAACTCACCACTGTGCGTTAAATAGGCGAGTTTGAACATCAGCCACACATAGCACAACAGGAATGAAACATACGTGTTGGTTAGAGCTTGCACAACACGCGTCTTTTGTTTTTACCTTGCTTTGCCGTTTTTTGAACCCTCTTGGTGCCTCGCAAGGTCTGGCTTGGGCTGGCAATCAGGCAGGATTCAGGAGGGAAACAGGCCGTCATGCATGCGAAAAAGAAGCGTACGCCGCGGTGTGCACACGTAAAAACTCCGAATCGAAGTAGGATAGAGGGTAAGACCTTCATAAGGGAAACATTCAAGGTTTGGGAGGTAGGGAGAACCTTCCTTGCTCGCTCTGTAGGACAGCATGTATGCATAGCAGAGGCGCTGCTATATGCATCAGTGTCCTCCGTTTTACTGTAGTGGTAGTTTTGTGGCGGAATGCCTGTTGAGACGTCTTGTGCATGCATATGTTCACGTGCAGGCACTTAAAACACTCATATGTTTCACCGTGCCGCTCACACATGCAGCGTGTGTTAGAGAGTGTAGGACTGTTGGAACTCAAAAAGTCCAATGAAACTCTGGGGTGAAATTCCTCACTTGAAAGTTGTTCGGTTTGAGTTGCACGAGTGTGGGAGGAGCGTGGAGTGGAGAGTGGGATGTGGGTTGGAGGCGTTAGCAAGGGGCGCTCCTGCAAAGGGCTACTCCTTTGTACAGCGTTAGGATCACCAAGTGGGAGACTGGGAAGGCAGGGGATTGGAATGGGCAAGGGCGTTCGCGTCCGTCCGCGTACGCTGGCCCTTGTTCCCACGCTTATCTGATCCCTGATAGTTTTCTCCTGGTCTCCCCGTGTGTGACCCTCTCTCTTTTTTTCTTTGGGTAGCCCCAAGGTAGAGACCCTGAGGTAGATTCACACACATGCTTGCCCTGCACCGCACATCCACGCACAGCACTGCACACACATACTCAACACAACACACTTTTGCGCGCCATTCACTCACTCTGCACGGATCACTTTGAGCTTCGGTTCCGTGTCCACACTTGCACGAGTGTCATCGGACCGGAGGCGGGATGCTTGGTGTTAGCTACAACTTGACTTGCCTTGGCGTGGGCGTCTGTGTGGGAAGTTGTAGGATCAGGGTGTCTTGCGGTGTAGGATCAGGCGTTAGCGTCTTTGACGGTGGGTGCCAACGGCGGGGAGGTTTGCAGCCAAGGGGGTAGCCCTAGTTGTGGTTGGGCGGCCCATGCAAACTCTGCTCGTCCTGCAGCCCACCTAGTTCCTGGGGGAGGTCCCATCCCTCGGGAACACCAACCCTGCCCCTCCGGTGGTGAATGCTTGACTGTTCCAAAATGGAACCAGGTGTTCACCACCCGTAAGAATCAGCTTGCTTAGCAGTAGTAATTCACTTCTCTCCTAGGCAACACACTTCAGTTGGGGTTGTTGACACTCACACGCGCGCCAGTTACACACCGCTCATCTCTCTCCCTCCCTGAACTGATGAAACCTGTCCCCCAGCCTCGGAGTTCCCTTGGAAATCCACGACAACTCCCATACTAGTGAGTGTGAACTCACTGCTCAGTGAAACAGGGCCTTAGGACCATAGATGCACCGTTTTCACAGGTGCTATGATACAAGAGGGAGTAGTCTCACCTCCCAGCACGCTTGCAGGCCTGATTTTGGGCTGACTATAGAATGTCACGCAAATCCTGAGATTTGCAGTACTCAGCAAAAACCTCGTTGACGTTACCGTCATCGAGTATGAAAGCCGTCACTGGCTCCCAGGTACAGTCAGAGATAGAATAGCCAGACCACTTTGTATAGAATCTCCAACCACGTTTGTAGGTGTGGCGCAGGATTCTTTCAACAAAGTAGTAGTCTTGCTTTTTAATCTCTGATTCAGTAAACGTAACGGGTTCACTAGCACTTATTCTTTTGGGTCTAGCCTCTACGGCCGTAGGTGTAGGTACAGTAGGTCTAGAGAGAGAGATGTTCCTTTCGGGCATCCGTAGTGGACCGTCATCCTCCATACGCGGCAGTTCTTCATCCTCATCCATAGGATCCGTGGCCAAATCTTCGTCTGCAGCTTCCAGGCTTTCTTGTAGATCTTCTTCCCAGTCGTAGAGGTCGTCTAGCACATCATAGTGCTTAAGCTGTGGGTAACCCACTTCAACCAGACCTCCGTACTTAGGATGAGTTTTGATCCACACGGATCCTTCAGCTACATCCGTGACCAGAAATGGTCCGGAGTAAGGGCTGTCCAGCGTGTTACGCGGCCATGCCTTGAATCTTGTATGATGTAGCAGAACCCAGTCACCTTCCTTTCATTTGCGGTTCTTGGTACGATTCTCCTTACTTCTTTTCTTTTCCAGTAGTGATCGGCATAGGTCGGCGATCCGTTTTTGCTCGGTGAGCCATTCATCAACTTTAGGATTTCCCTCGCTCGCGCAGGGGAATTCGAAGTTGAAACCTGGCCTCCCTAGGAACAGTTCCGTAAGGGTGAAACCAGTCCTCCTACTCACTTGACCATTCATCAAGTAGATAGCATATGGGACTAGTTTTAGCCAGTTTGGGCTCTTCTCGTTCAGCATCAGAATCCTCATGACTGTTTTGAACCAGCCGATTTGGCGTTCGCATTGAGGATTCTTTGTTCGTAGGTAAGGAGTTCCGAACTGGACTTCCGTACCCATGGCTCTCATGACGCTTCGGTACCAACCAGTAGGGCTGGTAAACCGGATGTCTTGATCGCTATGGATAATCTTGCGTAATCCGTAGACTTGAACCCATCCTTCAAAAATCTCTTTCAATACTCCTTCACCATCCACCTTCTTAGTAAGGGGAAACACTCGGCTGTAGGGACTGAGTCCATCCGTCACCAGTAGGGCGAAGTCATGGCCAGCGAGTTTAGGTAACTCCATAAAATCCACGTAGAGGATGGAGTTCATTTGGTTCGGAATCGGGAGATTCCTTACCTCACCACAATCCACTGCAGTGTTAGCTTTAGCCTTAGTGCACGGACACTCAGCGATGATCTTAGATGAAATCTTCTTGAGAGATGCTTCGCTACTCTTAGCTAAGAAATACTTCTGGAAGAACCAAAGAGTTCTCCCGGCCCCAGAGTGCCCATCTGTTTTGTGTGCCCATTCCAACATAGTTTCTTCATACCCTTTGGGGACACAAATGAGGTCTTCCCTGTATAGGTGAGTTGACGTGCGGGACCATTGTACTCCATCCAGGATCTCTGAGCTCCCAATCGTCAACTGGTCCGAGATGTCCGAGTAATCGGCTGTCAGGTCTTTCATACTCCAGGACATGAGTTTTTCTTTCCTTGTAAAGAGATCGAGATGTTGATCCATCTTGGCGAAAGCTTCTTGGGCCATCATCTCGGTGTCTGCCCCCACCAGGGAATCAACACAATTCCGTGATAGATAATCACAGAGTTCGTTTTTAATTCCCCGGATGTGGAATGTAGCGAGTCGTAGTTGGCTCAGGTAGACCCACCATCGTGGTAGACGTTTTTCATCTGGCGGTGGTCTTTCCATAAAGTACTTCACTGAAATCCTGATCACATAGCCACGTGATGGGATTGGTACCCAGGATCCTGTGTTGACTAGCCAACACTAGAATTCCAGCTAACAGCTCCTGCTCGTAGGTGTGATAGTGTGAGCGGGCTGCATTCCACTTCCAATTCCAGTGGCCAAGTGGAACTAGGCGCCATTCTTGGGAGTCATAGTCAGACTTCATGAATCCTTCTCTTGTGACACCTTGAACTCTTAGGCGATAATCAATGTCTTTACATTGATCCGTAGTTAGCTATTGCCACTGTAATAATGTCCCTCCTCCTCCAACTTTACTGGCATCCGTGATCAGAATCATCTCGCCGTAGCGTTCGGGTACTCCAAGTACTAGTTTAGCGGTACCCAGAACCCCATGGCTAGGTCACGGCATACAACCGGTCTCCGGTCCACTAACCCCATCTACGAAAGGGAAGACGCCCGTTGACGCTCCGTTCCGTGCCGTAAAGCCCCGCATCGGCAACCGATGCACCGCCAGCGGAGATTTGTATATCAGAATGTCAGGAATCAACAGGGTTTTATTGTCATATTGTTTCCGTCAATTTTTATGCTTCCGTTCTGACATTCACTGTTTTGACTGCTGGCAGTTGGATCGCGACTTTACCGTAACCGCCAGTTTAACTGTAATTAATGGAAATTTTAACGCTATCCGTCACGAAGGCTCCAAAGTCGTCAGGAACTGCATGGATGCTTCCGCAATTTTCATAATTAATACTCGCAACCTTAATCCGAATTTTTCAGGATGTCGAAATCGGATTTTCGAGTTCGACATCCCCGCACTTGATTTGACCTCCTTCGAGTGGACCTACGTGCTTCCCTATGCACGAATCAACTTTCCTTTTATCTTGCCCTCCATTTGTCTTAGAGATACGGGCAAAACAAAGTTGATTTGTGAGGCCACTTGTGAGGGTCATATCTCGTGCCGCTTGCGAGCAATGACGATAAGGAAACGTGGGATGTATTCACAATACTCCTGACGTAATTTAGAAAGCATTATATGCCTTGCGTCTCCACACGTGCGCGCTAGTGTAATGGATCATGGTCAAGAGGGTAGAGTTTGCGTTACAATTCATTGGCCATGATATTGCGTGCGTTAAGATAACTTTCGAGTGTAGCGCGCAAGTGTTGGTGTTGCATAGGAACTCTCCTTGAGTTCCTATGAGCGATTGACACAAAGTTATGCCCTTGGAGGGGCATGACATATCGTGGTGGGAGCCACCTTTTTGGGCAATATGGAGTATGTGCCTTGTGTTGTGTTGCCTGCCCATTTGGCGGGTCTATCGCACCAAGCCAAACCCGCCAATGGACCTCATATTGTGCAAGCCCCTTCTCCATACTCCCTACGGTCAATTGCAAGCCTAACCTTCGTGAAGGGAAGCTTGTGGAGTGATCCCGAAGCGATGCGTTGGGAGCAAGGTGTGCATTTTGCAATTTTCCATGTTTTCATGTGCCCACCTGGGAAGTAGCGCTCGTAACCTTTCAAGGCGCCCCAAGTGGAGCACATATGTGGGATCGGAGGTCATTGGTGTCAAGTCATTGTGTTTAGAAGGATTAGTTGATTGCACGATCCAAGCCAAAGATATTATAATATAATTGTGCACCTTTCAATGCACTCTTGTGTGTCTTTGTGCCAATTTTGCCGTTTTTGGCTCGTCGTGATGTCAAGTGGCGATCGTATATCTCAACGTTGCGCTCAATTGACATCATGACCCAAGTATGTTCTGAGGGTACATACTTCGGTGCCCAACATATATTGGACCCGGCGAATAACTCCTCTTGGTCTTGGCATACCGTGGCCGCCATGTTGGCGATTTGGGACTATCCCAAATCATGGGCTCACTTGGCGACCCTGCCATTCCCAATACCGGAGGAGTTGAGCGACGCCCAAAAGATATGTTGGACAAATATGACTTGATACCAATTCTATGGCACACTCCGGTCCAAGTCGGGCATGTGCCTCATTTGCCTTAACCATGAGTGTGCGCATTTTTGGCCATTTTGAGCAATTTTCCACTTTTGCTGCCCGCCGTGCACTATGTTCTAACCCTCGTGCACGCCGGACGCATGGACCAATGGACCATATATGACATGGGTGTTATGGGTAATGGTCCCCATGGTCCACACACCATGTGGGCGAAGCGGAGCCACTTTCGTTAAGGCGCTAGCCCAAAGTGAGTGTGGGCAATTTTGCAATTTTGACATTTGTGGACCCAATTGGGATCGTCACCACGCCAGGTGGCATGAAGATCTTTGAGAGCCAAGTGCATGGAAGTCTTCATTGGACTCCGGGTGGATGGCGTATGGGATGGCAGATCCGATCTCCAAGCCGGCGTGGAGATATACTATTGGGAGCACACCAAATTTTGGCTCATTTCAAGCAGCCAAAATGACCCCATTTTGGGACCCCAATTTCCCCCTTCCGTGTGGTCAATTGGCGGCCCCATTCCTCTAAGCCCATAGGGAGCCCGGACCTAATGCTAAGTTGTGCACTCAGATAGTAGTCCCAGGTCCTGCCTCCTACCCTGTGGGCCATTGGCCTTACTTTGGCCGGGCGAGCCACGCGTGGGAATGACGCCAATTTTGGTGATTTTGGCATCATGACCCCACTTGACTCATCCGTGTTGCCCTGATGCCGGAACCTCAGAGGGAACCAGGTTGGGTGAGGGCTCCATGGAGTTCGTACTCGAAGAGCATAGGGTCAGTTGCCTCGTCCCTACCTCTGGCGGGTCCGGACGAGGGGTCAATTTTGGGGATTTTTGAGTTAATTTCAGTTTGGGCTGAAACAGCCCATTTTCAGCTACCAACTCCTGGGTGAGAATGGCGGGGCCATATCTCTGGCTCAGAGGGAAGTTCGGACCGGCCGTTGAAGGCGCATAGGAAGCTACTGTCGGTTGGCCTGAGACCAACTTGGTTACCAGGAACTCGCCTGTGGCTGGGCGAAACACTTCTCCCATTGGCAGGGTTTCAGGGTCCGGACTGAGCAGGGCATGGGTTGTCTTTGAGCCCCCGCCCCCACCAGCCACTGAGAGGGTCGGACCTGGGATTGGGATATGAGTTGGGACTGAGTGTCTATTGTCCTGTATTGCACTTACCCCAGTCCAGTCTTAACCCCATGTGTACATATCCTGATGTGTTGCTGTACATACTTTTGTTCCCTCTTTGCAGAGTGGCAAGGATTCTGAAACGCTTTGTCACATGACATGAGCGCATTGATGCCCTTGTGAGCGTAGTGCTTTGCCTGCCTGCTCACTTGCGCGTGTCCCGCAGCGTCCCGTGGCCGGCCCCCCACGGGAACGCGTCAAAAGCGTTTCACCGCCGCGGGGTTACCCAACCCTCGCGTGCCACTCGGGGCCACCAACCCCGAGCAGCGCGGCGCAGCTCGCAGCTCGCAGCGCAGCGCAGCGTCTCGCAGCGCAGCGCAGCGGCTCGCAGCGCCACTCAGCGACAGCGCCGAGTTCGTCACGGAGCCCGCAGCGCCGTCCAGAGCATCGCCCTGACCGCGCAGCAACCGTGAAAGAGGTGCACAGACCAGGACTCCTGCATCAGCCCCATCGGCCGACCCGGAGTCCCATCGGCCGACCAGCAAGTCCGCGTCAACCACCTCCACAACCACCGGCTGACCAGCACCAGCCGCACATCCAGCCCAGTGCTGCAGCACCCGCCTCAACAACCACCACCAGTTCGTTGAGTTGAACGAGTGCATACCAAGGACCTCAAGACCAACTACGCCCCCGCTGCCATGGTGAATTGGCAGGAAGCGGGCAGGACGTGGCCGCGGCCCCACCCCCATGCAGCACGCCTGCTGCGTGGGTTGGTTTGGGACCAGCACTACCGCCACAGCCACCCCCAGTGCGAAGGCGGCATGCCCAGGAGCTTCGAGCTCCGCACGGACATCGCCCCCGACCGCCTGCAGGCCGTGGAGGACTGGCTGCGGGCGGAAGGGTACGAGTACCGCCACCAGCAGAGGCGCTGGAGGACGTGGACCCGGCCGGACAGGCCCGGCGAAGGCCTGCGTCCCGACGGGATTGAGGAGGACGAGGAGCCCAACGTGTACCCGTCGGGCGCCTCGATCAACGTCTCCTTGTGGGACGTGATCGAGAAGAACTTCCCGGAACCGGGGAGCGAGCGCAGGCTGCAGGGCAGCAGCAGCGCGTCTCCGGGGAAGGAGAAGCGGTCCGCCGGGGACAAGAAGAGGGACCGGAGGTGGCGGGAGTACCAGAAGTCCCTGGCCGCCGAAGCCGCCCAAGGCGCCAAGGGCGGAACCCCAGCCCCCAGTCCCCAACGGGCCAATGGTGGTCACCACCCCGGCTCCACCACCCTTGGCGACTACATCCAAGTCGCCAAGCAGACCCAGGCCAAGCCCCGTCCGCTGCTCCTGAGGGCCCGGCAGGCCCCAGCAGGCCCCAGCAGCGACGTGGAGTCGGCCCACCGCGGGAGGATGCCGGCCGACCAGGCCAGCTCCAGCAGCAGCGTCGCTCCCGAAAGGGACGTGGCGCGCGCCTGTGAGCGCGCCTGTGGGGTGCCCTGCAACCGTCGGGTTGCCCGGCAACGGGCCAGGCAGTACAGCGCTGCCGTGGAGGGCGCCGCCGGCATCGCCCAGGAGGAGGCTGCGGAGTGGGCGCATGGCATGGCCATCCACGCCCAGACCGTGGCGGCCATTGCGGCCGGACTCACGGCCGTAGCCGCCCATGGGGCAGCAACTGCCCAGGTCAACGGTGAGTCGGCGGCAGCCGACGAGGAAGCCCGCCTGACGCAGGAGGCCATTGCCTGCAAGGAGGCCGAGGTGAAGGCGCTGGAAGAGGCGCTTGCCCAAGGGAGGGCAAGGAAGGAGGCGGAGGAAAGGGCCCACGCCGAAGCGACGGCTAAGGCCCAGGAGGACGCCGCCAAGAAGGAAGCCATCGAGGCCGCGCGACGGAAGGTCGCTGAGGAGAAGGCCAAGACGGAGGCGGAGCTGGCAGCGTTGGAAGCGCAGAAGGCGCGGCTGCAGCAGGCCCGGGAAGCCGAGGCGGCTCGTGCTCGGGAGGAAGCCGAAGCGCGAGCTGCCGCAGCCACCGCCGCCGCAATGGAGGAGGCAGAGACCAAACTCCGCCGCGAGACTCCCCCGGGAGCATCACGAGTGGAGACCCTTCGAAAGCTTTTCGAAGGGGACGCCTCCTCCAGGATGGCGCTGGATGAGGCCGACACGGGCAGCAGCGGGAGCAGTGGCACCACCGCCCGTCGACGGAGGAAGGGCAAGGGGAAGACCCCCGAGAGGCCGCGGAGGCCAGCGGGTGGGCACCCCCACGACAGTGACCCCTTCTTCACCGCCAGTGACGGGGATGAACGAGGCCGTCGACATCGCCAAGTGGTGGCTTGGACGGGCGGAGGCGGCGGAGACGTCCCAATGGGGCCGGAAGGTGAGGATGAGGATCTCCCTCCTCCCTACCGGAGCTCGGAGTCCTCCGAGACCGAGACGCCCAGGTGGGGCGACATGGGCGAGGATGACGACATGGACTTCGGCATCACGAGGAAGCGCCCATCCTCGGACCCACCGAGGCGACCCGGCGGAGACCCACCGGGACCCCCTGGCGGAGGACCATCAGGACCCCCTGGAGGACGCCCACCGAGTGGACCCCCTGGAGGTGGACCACCGGGCGGGGGAGGACCCCCTGGACCGGGCGGACCCGGCGGAGGCCCTCCTGGAGGACCCCCTGGGGACCCCGACGACCCACCAGGGAACGGCGACCCGGATACCACCTGGCGGTGGATTGTCTACCTCCGCAGGAGGGTCTTTTCCCTCGAGTGCGAGGTAGACACGGGCAAGGTCGAGATGGCTCGCATCTCCGGGGTCGCCGCGCGCGCGCAGAAGGAGCTGGACATCGCCAGGGCCGAGACCAAGTCGCTGACCAACGTCGTCAGCGGCCTGCAGGAGAGGCTGGATGCGCTGGAAGCCCGTGGGAGCGTCAGCAGCGACCACCCACCCCTGGAGTCTGGCTCGTCGGACGACGGCTGGGGACCCGGACCAGGTCCAGGCAGACCCCACGCCCCCGGCGGAGCCCCCAGGAGTCGCCCCAGCGCCAGTGCCCCCTCTCTCACCGTCCCCTCTCAGCGCAGCGCGGGCCGCCGCAACGAGCGCGTGCCGCCCGGCAGTGCCAGTGAGGAATGGCGTGATGAGTGGCTCAGCGCGGAGTACCGCAACCGCCGTGCTCCACCGCGGACGCCTGTACGCCCCCAACGCCCGGCACCAGCCCCGGTGCCAATCCCAACGGCTGGAGGACGTTATGGTGGACTCAGGGACGAGGTCCCCAGAGGAGACGTGGAGTGGGATGTCGGCGAAGGTGAGGACCTGGACCTGGACCTGGAGGAGTTCGACATCAGCCCGCCGCGTGGTGTACGACGGGAGGCCGCTGAACGCAGCCGCCGGCGCCGTGATGAGGATGCGTACATGGATGCAGTACGGCGTGAACATTTTGGTTCAGCGTACGTGGAGGAACCGCGGCGTAGCTACAGGGGTTCCATGGAGGAGATGGACGTGGCAGCCGTGGGAGTCCGTGGGCGAGGACAATGGGAACCTCGGTCGACCTCACGGCCGGCGTTCATGGTCTCTAAGGCCGCGGATGCCGCCGTGTTGGAAGACTTGAAGGACATCAAGCCCCCCATGTACGACGGCAACCCCCTCAACCTCGACCGCTTCTTGGAGAAGCTGGACGATTGGGGGCTGACCGTCACTGAAGACCTGCCTCCCGCTGATGCGGAGAAGTATGTCTTCAAACGGTTCAGGTACCGCCTGCCGGAAGTGCTCGGAGAGCTATACTTCATGGCGACCAAGGAGGGGAAAATCAAGACCCTCAAGGAAGCCAAGAAGTGGCTCAACGAGCAGGAGCGGGTGGACGCTCCGCAGGTGGCGGCCAAGCGCTGGAAGTCCATCAAGCTTGAGCATGATGGACGGGAGATCCGCCTACGAGAGTGGCGAGACTTCCGAGGGAAATACACCCTCTTTTGCCGCAACGTGGAGGATTGGAACGAGGGTGACGAGCAGGCTCGCCTGCTCTCCATGCTGCCGGAAGCATGGATCAAGAGGGTCACCAAGGAGGAATCCAAGAGGGCCGAGTCCAACCACACGGTCAAGATGATGCTCCCCAAGGAGTATCATACGAACGTGGTGGCTTGGGCGAAGAAGAACGTGGCCCGGGATGTCAAACGGCACTCCCTGCGGAACGCTCTTCTCATCACCGTCTCGGGCGATCGCGAGAAGACCGCGATGTGGCGCCTTGACGATTGTGAGTTGAGCGGCCAGACCATCCGTCTGCAGCCCATCCCGGCGCGGATGAGCTGCGACGAGATCCTGGAGTGGGTTGGCGAGGAAGTACTCAAGGAGTACCGAAACCTCCACCACACCCGCGGGTTGAGGCCCGGCGACCGCGACGTCAACTACGTTGGCGAGGGACCTGGCGGGGAGGATGCCATGGACTCAGCGGGAGCCAGCAGCGATGAGACTCTCGTCGACGATGACGACGACGATGAGCCCGCCGAAGTGGCCGTTTGTGCCTTTGTGGCCAAGAACCTGAGCGCGGGGAGCAAGCCGGGAAACTGGAAGCCCCTGCAGCAGGGTTGGAGGAAGCAGGAGAAGAGGGACCCTCGCCGCATTGGCGACCCTCCGCTGTCCTTTGGGGAGTTCATACGAGCTCACCCTCAGGGCTGTTTCGTGTGTTATGGGAGGAAGCGAGGCTTCAACCATGACCACCGAACATGCCCCATCCACAATGCCGACACGGACGCTTACAAGAAGGCGCACGGGTCGAAGAAGCGTGCGCCCGCGGGTATCCGGGAAGCCAAGATGGAGGTGGACAAGGACGAGCTGGCCAAGCTGATGTCGTCGGTGGGGACCGAATTGGCCAAGGAGATCCAGGAGATCAAGCGGAACTGGGTCCCCAGATCGGACAACAAGAACAAGGAGAACAACCAGAATGACCAGAACAAGGACAAGGACAAGAACAAGGGTAAGAAAGGGGGAAGGAAGAAGGGCATCAACAAGGTTGATGCGGGAGAGAACACCCCTTCGTCCACAACGGACGCCCCCTAGCGGAGCCCCTGCAGCCAAGGGCCCCAGCTAGGGCGGTCGCAGGATGGTGACGTGGGAAGCGCCGAACCATCCCAGTCGGGAGTCGATAAGCACAAGGGGACTGCCGCGGGCGGAAGGCCCGGTCCGGCGCCCAGTCGCGGAGGCAGGGTGAGGGCAAGTGAAGGCACGAACCCTTGCATCCGTCCGTCCTTCGCGACCAAGAATGTGTTTGATGTACTACAGGATCTATCCGAGAGTATCGGAGGATCACCCGGACCGCAGCTGGATGCTGCAGATGGGCAGCCTGAGCCCATTGTCCACGACCTGCACCAGTCGCTTGTGGAGCTTCTGGAACGGCCGGAGATCCTGAGTTTGCACGCCGTGCGCCGTGTCGGTCGCGAGCGGCAGTTGCATCTTAAGGTCCGTGCCCTATGCGGGGAAGTGGAAAAGGTTTTCGACGTGTTGGTCGACACGGGAGCTCAAGTCAGCTTGGTCAAGGCTGGCCTACTTCCACCAGAGTGTCTGACCGACAGTCGGAAGCCTGTCAGGCTGAAGGTGGCGAACGGCCAGTACATGGTGGGAGGCACGAAGGAAGCGGCCATTGGGCTGCAGTTCGTGAACCATCGTGAGCTGAGTCGCCCAGACCTCGGCAAGGAAATCCTCCTGCACGGTCGCTTCTACGAGGCCGAGATGGACTGGGATATGATCGTTGGGTACTACTTCATGATGGAGACGGACTCCGGCGTTCTCCCGGCCCAGGCCTCCATGACCCTGTACCAGGACGACCAGCTCTCGTGGCTTTCGTCACCTGAGCACCATGTGGAATGCCAATGGATCCACCCCGAACGCAATCAGCTCGAAGTGGCCGCGCTGGACACTGAGCCCACTGGGCCAGCAAACCAGGAGTACGGCGTAAGGCCGGAAGTGGCGAACCGAGTGGTCGAGGACCTGGGAGCTTCGGATCTGGCCCTGGATGCGTTCTCTTCAGGAACCTCCGCCCATCTTCGGGTATGTGAGAAGTACTGGAGCGCACAGGACTCCGCGTGGAAGAAGCACTGGGGTCCGCATCAAGGATTGATGTGGATCCATTGCCACCGTTGGGACATTCCAAGAGCGATAGCGAAGATTCGCAAGGACCGCTCCAAGGCAGTGCTGGTTGTTCCTATGGGATGCACCGAGGAGGAAAGTACCCGACATTGGGTAGCCTCATTGACCAACATGACCTTAAACAAGTTCGTCCTACCGGCTGGAGAGAGTGTCTATCAGGACGCTAAGGGACAGCCCATGCCACCCCAGAGATGGCCAACAGAATTCCACTATGTGGATGGGGGCCTTGATCAGGCCGACACCACGGACTTCGTGTGTGTCAACCGCATCATAGCGGACCCATGGAGGCAATGCTTTGCGGTTCCCCCTGTTGACATCGAAGAATCGGATTCGGAAGACCCCCTCACTGAAGAGGAGTGGGATCTGGTTCAGGGGTATATGGATCAGCCCTTTCACGACTGGGGAAACCAGCGTGAGGGCAAGGGCCAGGACAGAGCCTGGTGGGAAGTGGACTCGATCGTCTCTGGTTCCTATGACGGGAACACCTTCGTGCAGAGGGTGCTGGACCACCTATCCAGCCAGGACGAGCCAATCGGGGGTAACCCACCCACCTACGGCGATCTATTCCGAGGCAAGACCAGAGATGGCCCTTTGGGCCACCTGGGAAGACCGCCTGAGCCGAAAGCGAGCGGGGTCGCTACCCCTCAAGTAAGCTCCGTGGTTCAAGTGCCCGGAAAAGCCAAGGCGGAGTCCGATGACTGCCCCAAGATCCAGGCGTTGAGGGCCAGGCTGAAGCAGAAGTATGGTGATACCTTCTTCAGCGGTAAGCCTGTTTTTCCCCCACCGGTGCGTGGACCGTATGGCGAGGCCAAGATACGACTGAAGCAGGACCCCCGTGTGTATCGTCACCGGGAGTTTGCCCTGAGGGGCGAGAGGAAAGAGGCCATGGAGAAGATCCTCCGTGACTTCATCCAGAGAGGCTGGCTTGAGCCGTGCCACTCCGAGTGGGCCTCTCTGTGCTTCGTCGTCCCCAAGAAGGTTGCCGGTGAGTGGCGGCTCGTGGTCGACTACCGCGGCCTGAACGCCCAAACGCAGCACGACAGCTATACGCTGCCCCTCATTGAGGACATGCTGCAAAAGCAACACCGGCGGAGGATCTTCACGGTGATTGACCTGAAACATGGTTATCATCAGATGCCTCTCGCCGAGGAGTCCCGTGCCTGCACAGCCATGAGCACCCCACTTGGACCTCTCCAGTGGAAGGTGATGCCCATGGGCGTTACCAACGGCAATGCGGCTTTTCAGCGGATGCTGGAGAACCTGCTTGAGCCGGTGCGCGACTGTGCGGACCCCTTCGTGGACGACGTGATCATCGCGTCCGGGGACCCCAGCATGAGCTACGAGGAGCTCCTGGAGGCACACGAGAGGGACGTCACTCGAGTGCTGGACCTTCTGGTTCGGCACAAACTCACGGGCAGCAGTGACAAGGCCACCATTGCGGTAAGCGAGGTGGTCTTCGCTGGCCACGTAGTCGGGAACGGGCAGCGAAAGCCCATACCTGGCAAGGTGGCTGCGATTGAGCACTGGGAAAAGCCCAAGACGGTCTCTGAGCTACGGGCGTATCTGGGGTTCTGCAACTACTACTCGGGGTATATCAAGATGTATGCCGAGTATGCAGCCCCCATGACGACCATGCTCAAGGGCAACCGAGAGGAGACCAAGAAGGAGTCCAAGAAGGCTCTGGTCTGGACTGAAGAGTCTGACCGTGCCTTTGAGGGGATGAAGCAGGCGCTGCTATCCGCAGTGGGTCTGCACCTCGTGGATCCCGACCGAGGGTTCGTCCTGCGCACCAACGCTTCCGACTACGCCATTGGCGCAGTGTTGGAGCAAGTGCTTGACGACGGGAGGCACGTGCCCGTGGCCTTCTGGAGCCGAGTCCTGGCGGAAGGCCAGAGACGGACATGGACGCCCCGTGAAAAGGAGTCGTATGCCATCGTCATGGCTCTCAGGAAATGGGCTGGGTACATAGCCCTCCATCCCGTCACCGTCTGCACCGACCATCAGAGTCTGCAGTCGTGGCACAAGGAGCACGTGGACACCCCCTCAGGTCCCGCCTCCCGACGGGCAAGATGGCATGAGATCTTGGCCAAGTTCGACCTCACGGTTGTGTATATTCCTGGAAAGGATAACACCGTGGCGGACTGTCTCAGTAGGTGGGCCTATCCCGCCAGCAAGGGCATGCAGGACATCTCTGCCCATGGCGATGAGGCTGAGACCGCTGAAGCCAAGAGGATCATTGAGATGGAGCGCCTGATGGAGGAGGAGGGTGCAAAATGCTTCGTCGTCATGGCTGCGGATGCCCCCCTCGCAACGAGGGTGAGCAGAGCGGTCAGAGTACTCGCCCCTGAGGGGTCTGAGTCCGACAAGCACCTCTTCCCGGAGTCTTGCCTCCAGGACGACTGGACCGACGATTACGCCAAGTCTGAGGCCTTTGCGGCCGAATATAGGGCTGTGACCGACCCTGACGACGGGCAGAAGTGGCCAAAGGGGCTGACTGAGGAAGATGGCAAGCTCTACCGGAATGGTAAGCTGCTAGTACCAGAGTCCCGGGTGCTCGAGCTTTGTGAAGCTTGGCACCACCACATGCTGCACCCAGGGGTCAAGAAGCAAGCTCTTGACATGCAGCGTCGGTTCGAGATCGACCATATCGTTCTCTACACCGCCATCAAGAAGGTCAGGAAGGGTTGCTCGGTCTGTCAGGCCTGCAATCCTGATAACCGGAACGTCAAGGGGGAAGCCCAATGGACCCCAGTTCCTGACCAGCCCATGGAGAGCGTCGCCATGGACGTCTTCTCCCTGCCCGAAGTGCACATTGGCAAGGAGACCTTTGACTGTGTGGTTCTCTGTGTGGACCGCCACAGCGGCTACGTTGTAGCCGTTCCGGCACGCAAAAAGGGGTTGCTTGCCAAGGAAGTGGCAGTCATGATGATTCGTCATTGGCTGACCGTCTTTGACATCCCCCGCACCATTTGCAGTGACCGAGGGCCCCAGTTTACTGGTGGCTGGTTCAAGGCTATGTGTTCCCTGATGGGGATACGTCATGCCAAGAGCGTCGCCTATCTCAGCCGATTCTAACGGCCGTGCTGAAGTGGCTGGACGGCAGCTGTTCGAGAAGCTGCGCAAGATCCACATCACCAGTCCACGTCGGAACTGGTTCGAGGAGATGTGGCCTGCTCTGAAGGCCCATCATGACACCCCTACTCCGGGCGGTTTGTCCCCTCACCAGATTCTGTTCGGCAGGGACCCCCTGGGTAGGGGACCTCCCTTGTCTGGTGATGGCATGGCTATGGATGCCAAGGAGTTCTTCGCGCGGCAAGAGCAAACGGCGCGGGACATCCGCCAGCAGCTCGAGAAGGAGCACGCTGAACGTCAGAAGTCCGCCCCGAGCTCGACAGCGCAGAAGTTCAGGGTGGGAGACCCGGTGTGGGTGATCAGACCCCGCCCCATGGGCACCCACCGCACCAAGACCTGGTTCACACCCGGCGAGGTGGTCCGCAGGATTGGTGAGGACACCTACCGCATCAAGGTGGGCCACGGACAGTTCCAAGAGCGCCACGAGAGTCAACTCCGTGTGCGTGAACCCGACCTCCGTGGCCGGCATGTGTCCCTGAGCTACGCCGCACATGAGGCCGAATCGGACGACGACTATGCTGAGCAGGATGACTATACAGTCGAGAAGATCCTGGCTCAGCGTCCGAAAGCCTCGGCACCCGGAGGTCTGGAGTTCAAGGTTCGTTGGCGAGGCTATCGGCCGTCCCTCGACACCTGGGAACCCGTCTCCTCGTTCGTGCCGCGGGTCAATACTCCCTTCATGGAGTACATCCGCAAGCACAAGACCAAGATCCACGTTTCGGACTTGGCAGCACTCACCCGGGCGATTGCAGCCAGGGGTGCCTGATCAGCGCCCCGAGCTCTCCCCTGATGCGTTTTGAGCTCTTGTGAGGACGACGTATCGTCCCTTACTTGCTTGCTCTCTTCCATCTTTCGGTGACAGAGTGGCCATATACCCCCCCCTGCTGAATCCAGAGGAGGATGGCCCCTCTCTTCAATTCTTTTCGTCACTCCCCACCTGCTGAATCCTTGGGAAACCAGGTAGGGCGACTGACCTTCATTTTTCTGAGCTCTTGGGGCCTTGAAGCCCATACGACGTTGCGCAACGGATGCCGCTGTCATCGGCATTGCGATTTTTGAGTGTGTGGTCTGGTTCCATGGCATTTGCGGAATCCAGACCAGTCGACGTGTGTCTCGAGACTATATATGGCCTGAATTCAGGCGTTTTCCTGTCCACCCTCCTGCATTCGCCTTATCCTGACCGTGGCGTGGTTTGGCGCTCTGTCCAGAGTGTGTTTACACGCCTATTTACCCCGCTTGTTTTGCTTTTCTGCCCTCCAGGATATGTGCATCTGTATGTTGCTGTCTTCAGCCCATCACCGGAGTGTGGACTGTTTTTCACTGATCGAATACGAAGGCGCCTTCAGTCGCCGTGTACATGTTCATACAGCCTGGTCCAGCCTGGACCAGTACCCGAATACAGATTCTACTGTTTGAGTGCCCGTGATACCGCGTTGCCCTATTCGCTGTGATGTGTGGAGATCCTGATGGCGCCAGGCGGGAAGCCCAGTTGCCTGACTACACTCCCAGCGGTCCGCCACTGTCAGTCCCAGTGTGAGCCTACCGATTCGCAGACGAACTTGCATTCGGATGGCGGCCTCCGGTGCTCCTGACCTCGGTCAGTCTGCCTGGGAAACTGGTGGTTTGAGGAGTCGACGCCTCCGCCCACACTGCATGAGGACTCCCTCATGTATGGCCTTCGTGGCAGTAGGGCAAGGGAAAAGACGGCCTTCATGCCCGATCCCTTCAGGAGGAGTTCCCTTAAGATTTGGGGTTCTTAAGGAGTTCGACTATGGCACTCTGGACTCGCGTCGTATGGATATGGACATGGTGCGCCCGAGGAAGGACCCGTGGGGACTCTCCCCAGTCGGCGGGCCTTGGGAAGCTTGGGGTAGCCTGATGCATCTTTGTGGTCGCTCTCAACGTGTGGGACCACCTCGGTCGTCGTGTGTCGCCTATGTTGGCCGTATATGCCACTGCCACTGTGGTGGTGACCGTAGCAGCCGGCACCCGGTGCGCCTGGTATGGGTTAACGGGTCCTTTGGATGCCGAACAATCGCCGCCAGGACCCGGGACTTGATACTTGATACTATACATGGGCTACGAGCTATTACTGCATCATACCTATCTTACTGTGACTCACTGAAGTGAGGATGTGACACCCCCGCCTCTTCAGGACGTGGTCCAGGGTACCCGCTGCCATGCGTGGGTGTTATCGAGCCCCCCCCAGGGTTTGCTCTAAGGAGGGGGGTGAAGCGGTACCCAGAACCCCATGGCTAGGTCACGGCATACAACCGGTCTCCGGTCCACTAACCCCATCTACGAAAGGGAAGACGCCCGTTGACGCTCCGTTCCGTGCCGTAAAGCCCCGCATCGGCAACCGATGCACCGCCAGCGGAGATTCGTATATCAGAATGTCAGGAATCAACAGGGTTTTATTGTCATATTGTTTCCGTCAATTTTTATGCTTCTGTTCTGACATTCACTGTTTTGACTGCTGGCGGTTGGATCGCGACTTTACCGTAACCGCCAGTTTAACTGTAATTAATGGAAATTTTAACGCTATCCGTCACGAAGGCTCCAAAGTCGTCAGAAACTGCATGGATGCTTCCGCAATTTTCATAATTAATACTCGCAACCTTAATCCGAATTTTTCAGGATGTCGAAATCGGATTTTCGAGTTCGACATCCCCGCACTTGATTTGACCTCCTTCGAGTGGACCTACGTGCTTCCCTATGCACGAATCAACTTTCCTTTTATCTTGCCCTCCATTTGTCTTAGAGATACGGGCAAAACAAAGTTGATTCGTCAGGCCACTTGTGAGGGTCATATCTCGTGCCGCTTGCGAGCAATGACGATAAAGAAACGTGGGATGTATTCACAAGACTCCTGACGTAATTTAGGAAGCATTATATGCCTTGCGTCTCCACACGTGCGCGCTAGTGTAATGGATCATGGTCAAGAGGGTAGAGTTTGCGTTACAATTCATTGGCCATGATACTGCGTGCGTTAAGATAACTTTCGAGTGTAGCGCGCAAGTGTTGGTGTTGCATAGGAACTCTCCTTGAGTTCCTATGAGCGATTGACACAAAGTTATGCCCTTGGAGGGGCATGACATATCGTGGTGGGAGCCACCTTTTTGGGCAATATGGAGTATGTGCCTTGTGTTGTGTTGCGTGCCCATTTGGCGGGTCTATCGCGCCAAGCCAAACCCGCCAATGGACCTCATATTGTGCAAGCCCCTTCTCCATACTCCCTACGGCCAATTGCAAGCCTAACTTTCGTGAAGGGAAGCTTGTGGGGTGATCCCGAAGCGATGCGTTGGGAGCATGGTGTGCATTTTGCAATTTTCCATGTTTTCATGTGCCCACTTGGGAAGTAGCGCTCAAAACCTTTCAAGGCGCCCCAAGTGGAGCACATATGTGGGATCGAAGGTCATTGGTGTCAAGTCATTGTGTTTAGAAGGATTAGTTGATTGCACGATCCAAGCCAAAGATATTATAATATAATTATGCACCTTTCAATGCACTTTGGTTTGTCTTTGTGCCAATTCTGCCGTCTTTGGCTCGTCATGATGTCAAGTGGCGATCGTATATCTCAACGTTGCGCTCAATTGACATCATGACCCAAGTATGTTATGAGGGTACATACTTCGGTGCCCAACATATATTGAACCCGGCGAATAACTCCTCTTGGTCTTGGCATACCGTGGCCGCCATGTTGGCGATTCGGGACTATCCCGAATCATGGGCTCACCTGGCGACCCTGCCATTCCCAATACCGGAGGAGTTGAGCGACGCCCAAAAGATATGTTGGACAAATATGACTTGATACCAATCCTATGGCACACTCCGGTCCAAGTCGGGCATGTGCCTCATTAGCCTTAACCATGAGTGTGCGCATTTTTGGCCATTTTGAGCAATTTTCCACTTTTGCTGCCCGCCGTGCACTATGTTCTAACCCTCGTGCACGCCGGACGCATGGACCAATGGACCATATATGACATGGGTGTTATGAGTAATGGTCCCCATGGTCCACACACCACGTGGGCGAAGCGGAGCCACTTTCGTTAGGGCGCTAGCCCAAAGTGAGTGTGGGCAATTTTGCAATTTTGACATTTGTGGACCCAATTGGGATCGTCACCACGCCGAGTGGCATGGAGATCATTGAGACCCAAGGGCATGGGAGTCTCCATTCAACTCCCGGTGGATCGCGTATGGGATGGCGAATCTGATCTTCAAGCCGGCGTCGAGATATACTTTTGGGAGCACACCGGATTTTGGCTCATTTCAAGCAGCCAAAACGACCCCATTTTGGGACCCCAATTTCCCCCTTCTGTGTGGTCAATTGGCGGCCCCATTTCTCTAAGCCCATAGGGAGCCCGGACCTAATGCTAAGTTGTGTACTCAGAAAGAAGTCCTAGGTCCTGCCTCCTACCCTGCGAGCCATTGGCCTTACTTAGGCCGGGCGAGCCACGCGTGGGAATGACGCCAATTTTGGTGATTTTGGCATCATGACCCCACTTGACTCATCCGTGTTGCCCTGATGCCGGAACCTCAGAGGGAACCAGGTTGGGTGAGGGCTCCAGGGAGTTCGTACTCAAAGGGCATAGGGTCAGTTGCTTCGTCCCTACCTCTGGCGGGTCCGGACGAGGGGTCAATTTTGGGGATTTTTGAGTTAATTTCAGTTTGGGCTGAAACAGCCCATTTTCAGCTACCAACTCCTGGGTGATAATGGCGGGGCCATATCTCTGGCTCAGAGAGGAGTTGGGACCTGCCGTTAAGGGAGCATAGGAAGCTACTGTCGGTTGGCCTTGAAGGACTCTTGGTTCCGGGGAACTCGCCTGTGGCTGGGCGAGACACCTCTCCCATTGGCAGGGTTTCAGGGTCTGGACTGAGCAGGGCATGGGTTGTGTTTGAGCCCCCGCCCCCACCAGCCACTGAAAGGGTCGGACCTGGGATTGGGATATGAGTTGGGACTGAGTGTCTATTGTCCTGTAATGCCCTTACCCCAGTCCAGTCTTAACCCCATGTGTACATATCCCGATGTGTTGCTGTACATACTTTTGTTCCCTCTTTGCAGAGTGGCAAGGATTCTGAAACGCTTTGTCACATGACATGAGCGCATTGATGCCCTTGTGAGCGTAGTGCTTTGCCTGCCTGCTCACTTGCGCGTGTCCCGCAGCGTCCCGTGGCCGGCCTCCCACGGGAACGCGTCACTAGGCATTCACGGATTTTCTTCTTGACATCTTCGATTGCTTGCTCTTCAATAGGTCCCCAGCGCCATGGAGTCTCCTTCTTGATGAGATCCGTTAGTGGTGCGCTGGCTTCTCTGAAATTTCGAAGATGCCGCCTGTAAAAATTACAGGATCTGATGAATTGTTGGATTTTCTGAACTCCTTCAGCTTTACACATACAATCTGTTAGGTCGAAGTCCATCAGGGGCTTCATTCTTTGATCCTGTGGTTTCGACCATCCATCTCCGATGTGGAATCCGAGGTAGTCTGTTTCCGTCTTGAGAAATTCGCATTTTTTCAGGTTGATGCGGAGGTATTTTTCTTGACAGACGGTGTAGAAATCTCGGATTAGTAGGAGATGGTCATCGATGGTGTTCGTCCCTAGGATGACATAGTCGATGTGAGCCTCCAGGACAGCACCACGCTGTAGGAGCTCTTGGACGGCCAGTCGTCGTTTACACAGGGCGATGATTTGATTCATCAGCTCCCGGAACAACGCCGGGGCGTTAGCAATACCAAATGGCATTACCCGCCATTTGTAGACCCGTCCATCCGGAGCAATGAATGCTGTTAGATCTTGGGCACGCTCTGTTAGGTCAATTTGCCAGAAACCGGACCGCTTGTCCATTTTAGTTTTGTATCTGCATCCAGCAGCGGTTTCCACCGTGTTCTCCATCAGGGGCAACGAACCGCTGTGCAGTTTTTTTTTCTGGTTGACCTTTTCGTAGTCGACCACCAATCTTTTTTCAGTGCTCCCTGGTTTAGCTACCAGGAATCATGGACTGCAATGCTTAGAATAGTTCGTCTCCTTGTACCTGTAAACCAAACCGGCCTCCACGCATTCTTTGATTTGGCGAGTAATCTCAGCCATGTCATCTTTTAATGCTGGGTACGGTCGACATCGAACTCGATTTTTGAGAAATTCTTCCCTCAGTTCTAGGTCCATGGTCACGAGTTTCTTCACCGATCCGGGTGGAGGTAACGGACCAGAAATGTCAGAGAAATGCAGGATGATTTTCTTGATCCTGTCGTCAACATCCATTCTTTGGAGACAAATCTTGAGGTCTTCAGATGCGTGTAGATTGGACGCACCTAATTCTTGTTCCTTAGCCCTTTCATCTTGCTCTGTCAATTCCTTGAGGGCTAGGACGTGCTCGGGGTCCGAAATCATCTGATTCTCTTGGTGATCAATTTTCTTCTTTCCTTTGACTTTCCTTCTTAGTCTCTTGATGTCTTTCCGGCGTAATTGATCCTTTCTTTCTTCTCCCTCAATTTTTGTTCCAATGCTTCGTGTAGTTCGTGAAGCATGACCAAGTATTCGCCGACATCAAAATACGTCCCATCTTCTCCGTCGTACTCGTCTAGGTAGACCATGCTTTTCCATTTTTCCTTTAGCTCCAGTTTTTGGAGTCTGTCAATTTGATTTAGTAGGAAGAGACGAGTTTCTTCCAAATCTTCTTTTGAGGAAGGGAACGAATTTTTACTCGGGCGTGTAGAAGACGGAGTTCACGTTCGTCTCCTTCGCTCGTCATCGATTCTAGCGGGACGGAAACGTGTGAAAGAAATTTTCTCGGGGTTAGGAGTTTCGGAAGGAGTCGAAGGAGCCTCTAGAGGTTCTACTTCTTCCAAGAACAGGTTGGCAGCCAAGTCGTTGTAGTCCATAGTGGTGTAGGAGTCGTTCGAAAAGGGTATAGTCGACTCGGAAGGGGCTTCCGATATACTTCCACCTTCGTCGGAGGTTTTCTTCGCTCTCTTCTTGAGTTTCTCTTGCCTCTTTCGGACTTTCTTGAACCACTTCTTCGACTTGAAACTTAGGCGTCTCGATCCTGTACTCTTCCTTGCTCTCGTCCACGTCTGGAAACATTTTCATCATCTCTTCTTTTCCGTCCCCATGGTGGTGCTTTAGCACGAACTTCTTTCTCTCCTCGAACACGTTTTCCATGGGGTTAGAGGACACGTTCTTCCCCGAGACTAGGTACATAGCGGTTCGCCAACAGGGCTTTGGCAAGACCTCTTCTTTTGGGTTAAGTCGGTAAAGAGGAACGTCAGGTAAGAGCAACTTTGTCACCGTCAACTTTTCGAGTATAGGCCCCCATAGCTTTTCTTTTTCTTCCCACTTCTTCGCTGCGGGAATAACCAACGCGACCGTAGCTTGGTCCACATAAACGTTTACCAACGTGTGGAGTATTTTTGGGAAAGAGAGGTTGGCGTAGAGCATCTTCCAAGCTCCCAGTCTTCCCCAGTCATACAACCACGCGTTGATTTTTTCGGGAGTACAAAAGTACTCCGCGTCAGCGTTCTCTTTGGACGCAAAGAGTTCGACAAAGTCGCTGTTACACGTGTTCGGGTTAAGGCCAAGTTCTCGAAACGCGTCACGCTTGGCAGCGGAGTCGAGAGTGTAGTTCCCTGTTCGGTGTAGGCTCAAGGTAGCGAGGACACTCTCTTCCTTCACCTCGCTATCGAGTGCCAACGGAAAACTCTTGAGAGTCTTGAGCGTAGGTCTGGGACACTTTGTTTCCTTGAGGGGTATTGCTTCCCATTCTTGCTCTTCGTTCACCACCAACAATCGAGTGGGCTCTTGAAGGGATAAATATTTTATCCACTCGTTTTGCGCAAAGAAGTCCGTCCCCAATACGGCTTCAAAGGCGTCGGTGTCGAACGCTTGAAACTTCTGAAGTACCTTTCGGTCCCCCACTTGTACTTCTCCTTCTATCTCGCCTTTGGTGAGAGTGACTCCCCCTTCTCCCGTTTTTACCCCACAAATAATTATGGGAACTAGGTCGTTGTAGCAGACGAACCTAGAGGAGACTAGGGAGATTGTAGCGCCGGTATCAAGGTATGCGTCCACCCATACACCATTGATAGCCACCCTCAATAGGTAGCAATACCTCGGTGCATCGTCTCGGTGTCCACCTAGGCTTCCCCCGGCGTTTGATCCGCGAGAAAGTCATTGAGGTTCTGAGCTTGCCTTTCCAGCTTGAGAACTCTTTTTTGCTTCTTTTCTCGCTCTCCTTCCGACTCTTCCAAGCGTTTCTTCTCTTGAGGCTTTCCTTTGTCATCCTCTTTTTCTTTGCCTCTTTTTCCTTCGTTCGTCTCTCCTCCGTTCGCTTTTCCTCAACTTCCTTCTTCTCCTCCTTTCGCTTGGTCCTTTCCCCCTTTGCCTTGACCTTTCTTCGTTTGCTTTTGCTCTTCTTTCCTCGCGTCAAGCCTGTCTTGCCACGCCTTGTCTCTTACGTTTTGTTTTGTCCCACAATTGGGGCAAAACACGGTGGCGAAGAATTCGGGCGCGGTAGAGTTCTCCTCCTCAACTTCCCTTCGCCAATACCACTGCTTTTGGCCTTGTCCTTTGCCTCGTTGACCTTTTCCACGGCCACGACTGCCACCACCACGGTTGCCGTTGCCTTGTCCTCGTGCTTGTTGAAACGACACAAAGCACTCCTCACATAGCGAGTGAGCAAAGGCCTCTTCTTGGTTCATAGTGGCGTTGGAGTCGGCGTTGGTGTTGCCGTCTAGCCAGTTGAGTTGAGCCATCGAGTGCCAGTTCTTCAAAGTAGCGTCGGACTTCCTCTGGAGCGCCAACTTGTAGAGGAGGTCAACGAAAGAGTTGAAAGTGTGTATTCTAGACAACCTCTCGGGAGTAGCACGTATTTCGTCCATGGTTTTGGGCGGAACACGAGGTAGGAGGTGTGGGAGGGCTTTGGAGTCGTCATAGTAGGACGTAGCCAATTGGTCTGTAAGCGTAGTAAACTTTTGGACGTATTGGGCTATGTCCGCAGTTGTAGGGTATTCCTTCAACGGACAGATACGCTCTATGTCTTGAATAAGCTCTAGGTCGGTAACCTAAGCAGGGTAGAGCTTTTCGGGCGTAATAAGGAACCTTACCCAAGAGTCACTTTTCTTGAGTGCCCCCGAAACCACTTCTTTTACATCCTTGTCATCACAACCGTTGATAACAAGGTCCGCTTTGGCTCTTTGGTTGAGGTCTTCTTGTCCCGTCGACCTCAAGAACCTCAAAAAATCTTCGGCGTAAATGTCAACGTCTCTACCCGAAAACTTGGGTAGTTTGGTTTCGGTTTGGGGTTTGGAAAAAAGCTTTGGTTCGTCTACCGGTATGTGGCACCGGTTGTGTGGGGTCGGGGAGTAGAGCCACAGGCGCTTGTGGACCGAGTCCTAGGGCGACGGCTTGGTCGAGGGTGTATACTTCGTAGGTAGTGGTAAAGCACGCCATGGGTTTGGGTGCTTTGGTACAGGGTACAAAGGGCGACTTGACTCCAGGAGGCACACCGGCAAGCCTGGTGCACACTCGGGTTAGAGGCGAGGGGTGGTAAGGTACACAAGAGTTAGTGGCTAAGTTAGCACTAGTCCTATTTTCTAATTTCTCAAGACGACCCTTGAGTTGTTGCAAGGTCGACAAAAGGATAGTGCTCTCTACCGAAGAAGGAGAGGCTTCGAAAACATCAGTCCTTTTGGGAGCTTGAGGCTCAGAGAAAAACGTAGGCTCAGGAACTCCGGTAGGCACTCCATGAACAATAGGTTCTCCACGGATAGGGGGTTGAGGCATAGTGGCGTAAGTCAGATTAGAAAGCCATGGCACAGATTGGAAAGGATTAGTCGAAGACGATGTGGTCCCCGACTCATGAGTCTGTGGGGCATTAGTGAATGAACCTTCATGGTGTTCGATTTGTTGAACCATTTGTTGCAACCGACCACTCATGTTGAGCAACAATAGGACCTCCATAACATTCGCTAGCTCAGCTGTTGTCATGTTACTCGATGAGGGCACTGGGCGTGGAACTACAGCTTCAGCATACGCAGGATATGTAGGCGCAGGAAAACTATATTCTTCGAATCAAGATCTGTCTAGAGGTACTTCTGGGGTTCCAAACCCGGCCATGGTAGGCGCGATAAGTTCCTCATCAGAGACCGGTATCATGACTTGCACGTCGTTTTCAGAAGCGCCCGTAGCTTCTAGGCTGCTTGGAGTTCTCACAGGGTCCATCTCAATTTTTCAGACTCGATTTTCTGATTCCAGGAATTCTTTCCCGTCCCTTACTAAATTTCCAGGCTAGAATTGAATCGGAATTAAATCCAGGGGATACTGGATTTAGGCAGAGCAGGTTTTCTCTGCTACAAGTTAGATTTGGCACCCTCCTCAACAACAGCAAATTAATGGGCTTATAGAATTGTAGTCTTCCAGCTTAGTCCATAGCATAAAAGGGACTATGAGACACAATCATTATTTACACTCATGTTCACTCCTTACCTCTCTTCCACTCCCACCATACAAATATCCCTCTTGTAGTAAAATACACCTAGTTAGGACTTACCTAGGAAGCACCACGTGCTCTCTGGTGTCGCCGCCAGGCGCCTCTCCTCTATCTATCTCTTCTCTCTCCTCTTGTGTTTGGTGCTTGGCTTAGGCCTAGGTATACTCTTCGGATCCCCCAATACATGAAACATGCTTAGGACCCACTGAATAGGCATTGAAATATATGTAGAAGTAGGGACAACCATGGAAAAGGGTTGTAGAGTAAATTGAGGTCCCTTAGGGGCCTTATACTCCTTCGAAGGTAGTATGTGTGGTATCACTCACAAAGGGAGTCGATCATGCATGACATGCATGACAATCCATGATGTCAAAAATGTGATCATCCAAATTCAAAGAGTTATGAAAAATGAATAGTATAACCTTCTCAGGAACCCATTAGAGTGGGGTTGTGGTTGTGTTAGTTCTGAGCGAAAGTGAAGTTTTGGGTTGGAATGTGAAAAACACATGCTAGGGCGCCAGCATGTCATGACACATGATGCATGACACATGACACATGATGCATGATGAATGATGATGATGATGAATGATGACGATTGATCTGAATCTGCTCTGAGTTCAAATAAAGTACACTCTGAGTTCGAAATATATACTCCATGGGGCTCAATCTCACTCCAGTCAGGAGGCGTCGGCGGGTCCTGGGGGGCCTCGCGTGGTGCCGCCTGGTACTGGGGGGGGGGGGGGTCCCCCATCGTCCATGGATCTGCCACGTAGGGGTGTGGTGGCGGCAGCGGCTGGTGGTATGGGTGGAGTGACTGTCCCTGGCGGCGTTGGGCCCCGGGGGCCCCTTCGGCGTGGACGTGGTGGCCGGGGGGATACGGTTCCTGGTACGGGGGGGTGGCTGGTACGGGGGGGGGTGGCCACTGGTGGTAGGTGGGGTACGCGGGTGGAGCGCTCGGTGGCTGCCATCCCGTTCGCTGGTGCTGTTCGTGCACGGGGGGTCCTGGCCCGATGGGGTAGGGTGGTGGGCAGTGGTAGTGGTGGGGGTGGTGTTGGTGGTGGTGGTGGTGGGGCCGCTGGTGGTGGTGGTGTTGGTAGTGGTGGGGTTAGTGTTGCGGGTATGGCACTTGGACCCCTTGTGGGTATTCCGGTCCCCCTTGTGGGGATGGGGGGTTGGGCATCGTGCGCAGCCCCTGGGGCTGCACTATGTGGTGGGCAGGGGGGGCGGGTCGGGGGCCGGGCTTGACGGTGACGGTGGTTGAGGGGTCCCACGTCCCTGGGTCCGTTTGGCCGGCGCTGGTGCTTGTTTGTGGGGGATGGATGGCGGGGCGCTTGGTGACGGAGATGTTGACGAGGGTTTGGACGGGGTCGTGTTGGGTGGCCGCCTCTGCCGTGGTGGTCGCTGCTGGTGGGAGGGGGGCGTGGGTGGTGGTGGGTGGGGGGTCCTGGCTCGGGTTGTGGTTTGGGTTAGGGCGGTGTGGGTTGGGTTTGTGTCGTTGCATTTGTGGTGTTGTGTGTGCTCGCCTGGGCACCGGTTTGAGTTCCAGGTCGGGTTTGGAGTTGGGTTCCGGTTCCAGGTTGAGGAGGACCTCTGTGCGGAGGTGTGTGGGCGCCGATGTCGGGTCGGGGGTCTTCCCGGTGCGTTGCCGGGGTGCCTGAGCCGCCTGTGTGGGGGTCAGGGGGTCCGTGCGTGCGGCCGCGGCTTTGGCTTTTGCCGTGGCCTTGAGGATGAGGGCGGCAGGAAGGGGGGGGTTGGAGGATGAGGTGGAGGAGGTGGATGAGGCTGAGGATGAGGAGGAGGTGGTGGACGCGGGTTGGGCTGTGATGCGGGCGGGCTTGTGGGCGGGGGCTTCTGCTGCGGCCACGGCAGGGAGGATGGAGGGCACGTCCTCGGGCTGTAGGTTGGGGGCGGGCGGCTTGGGGGGCCTGGTCGTGACCTGGCGGCCCGGCGCGCCGGTCTGGTCGGCAGCGGCGGGGGAGGGAAACGCGGGGCTGTGGCATTCTCCTTCCGGGCTTAGCTGGGCCGGGGTCCTGCAATGTGTGAGGTTGTGTGGGTTGGCGTCCGCGGGGGGGGAACAGTTCGCGTGGGCTGCATTCAGGGGCTGGGGGGGGGGGTGGGCCTGGGTCTTCTGGGGTGTGTGCGGTGGTGTGGGCGGGCCACCGGGTGGGATGGGCGTGCCGCGAGGCGTGGGGTTCTTCCCAGCGGGTGTGTGCGGGTTGTCGAGTGTGGGGGGAGGTGAGGGGTGTCCGGCGGGTGGTTGTGTGGCGGGCGTGTGCTGGTGTTCGGGCGGCATGGGGAGGCCCGTGTCGCAGGGCCCGGGGCTGCGCGCGATGGTGGGCGTGTGTGGGTCTCCGGGTCAGCAGCGAGAGGGGGTGGGCATGGGCGGGGATTGTGCGGTGGGGTGTGTTGTGTCGGTGTATGTGTCCGCTCGCCGCGGCGCGCTTGCGTGGGCAGTTGTAAGCCGGGCGGTTTGGAGGAGAAGCTTGCCGTCTTCTGCTGCCGCGGCAAGGATTTTGCAGACCAGCTTGCGTATCTGGTGGACCTCTTGGTCAGTGGTGGGAAGGGGGTATGCTAGCTTCGGCCTAATACCCACGCGGCTGAGGACCCTTTGGATGGCGTGGTACCCGCAAGTGAGGGATTGCTGCGGTCTGGAGGGGGGGGTTTGGCCGCGTGTCCGGGCCCGCCTCAATTTGTCTGTGGGCGGTGGGGATGGCCCAAATCCAGGGCACAGTCTCCGTTGGTGGCCAGCGGTGCTGGATCCAGTGGGTCAGGCAGAGGATGGCCAGTCCCAGTTGGTAGCCCGCCTTCCCTGAGGTGATTTGGGCCAGGGCGCGGGCTGGGGGCTTGTCCCCTGGCTGGAGGACGCCCCTGAGGACCCCGTGCTGGGTGGTGGGGTCCCCTACTGCCCCTGGTGGGGCCGTTCCAGGGGCCAGCATGGTGTCTGTCCCTTTGACAAGCCATTGCGGCCAGGGGAAATAGCCGTAGCGGCTATCACGTAGTAGTGCCCGCGCTCGAGGACTGCAACCCAGACCTCCGGCGGGGGGTGGTCACTGTCTGTAGGTGGGGGGGAGAGGTCGTCCTCTGGGGTGCGGAGGCCGGCAGCGCGGAGTGCGGTGTCGCGGGTTGGTGCGGTGGCCTGTTCCCACTGCTCCGGGCGGTTTGGGTCCGCTGGGTGGTCCTTCTCCGCTGGGGCCCGCCGTAGGCGTACGGTCCCTCGACGCGTGACGTTGATGTCGGTGTCGTGTGTCAGGGCCTGGCCCCACTCGATGGGGGGGATCCAGACGTGCTGGCCCTGGGTGTGTTTTGCAGGCTCGCCAGAGTACGAGGTCTACGATGGCCTCGTGGAGGCCGTTGCCTGGGTCGGTTAGGTCCTGGAGGGCTTTGACGGTGAGCTTGGTCCATTCCTCTTGTAGGCGGTACCAGCCCAGGGGGGTGGTCGGGGCCCTGCCTTAGAGGGTTGCTCGGAGGAGGTTGGGGTCTCGGATGTTGGCCGGTGTGAGGGGTGGGTGCCCCGGGTCTGAGGGGGGGTGGGCTGGATGGGTTGCCGGGGTCTTGCGCGTCTACGTCGGGGTCTGGTTGGCCCTGGTTGGGCTCGGCCGGGCTGGGCGGTGCCTGGTGGCTTCCTTGGGTGAGAGATGGGCTTCGAGGCGCTGTGGTGGTGTCCTGGAGGCCTGCTGATGGAGATCTGGGGCGCGTGCGGGGCGCGGAGTGGGTTAGTGGACGTCTGGATCATGCACGGCATGGTAATGGATGAGACGCTGCATGTGTTCCCTGGCCGTGGGGTTGGTGAGTTGCTCCGCGTGTGTTAACAGGAGGTGTTTGCGGTGTACCATTTAGGGCCGCTGCTCTGCGGACTGCTTCTAGCTGGAGGTGCGCTACTGCCTCCATTGGGCTTGATGTTGAAATTTATTGCCACAAGTGGTTTGTTCCCTCGAAGTTCAAGTAGTTTCCAAAATTGAAATCAATCGAAGCAACCCCGGTGTTCTTGAGCAGTTAGACCATTCCAACCCTGTTGCAAGAATGCAGTTTTCTCGTCGCGTCCAAATGCAAAACGGGATCAACAAAAAGCAAGTACCCAGCGCAAACACTCCGGCACTCAATGAAGAATTCGAATGGCGTCCACACCACAAATGTTAAGCTTTGCGGCCCCAGCAGGGCCCTTTTCAGCACATCATGTCTAGAACAACAGTGGTGGCAACAGAATTTATGTATCAACACCGAAAGGAACATGCAGTCAAACGATCCAGCAATTGTTATATAATTAAAGCGCCACTGCGGAGAAACATCTATTCACAAGTTGGTGCCTGCGGCTTCAGTGAGCGCGCGTGACCTAAACTTATTGAATATTTTTTTCAGATTCAGCAACGGCTTCAATGTAGCACAAAATCTGGTCCCAGGCAAGTATGGAAAACAGGAAGAAATGCATGAAACAATTTCAGACCAAGACAGTGCAATGCAGCTGTGGTGCGGTGCTCGCAGTACAAAACCTCTGGGGGAAAAAAGGCCCAACCCAACCCGACCCATGCCTTCATTTCCCTCATCACTGATTTGATGTCGTTTAATAGTCATCACAGAGGACTTGTGTCTCCACTTGACCGGGGGTGCAGGGAGCCACAGGCGTCTGGAGTAGACCCAGAAAGCCAGCGCTGCTCTCAGTCTGTGCCAGGCAAGTAAATAGAATGATTCTTCACTGCAGAATCTCCAATACCTGACACATTCACCAGTTATTAACCCTGTTTTGGTAGCCACCGGTAGGTTAGCTGACCACCGGATGTACCTGCAGCTGTGAGTCCCCTTGAAATACACTGCTGTGCGTAGGGGGCTCAGGCTAATGATGTACAGGTCCAGGAAGGGAATACCAGTTCTCTGCATGCAACATTGAAATGTCAAATTCACATTTTCAGGATAAATCTGGCGCAGTGCAGTCACCAACTTCTGTTTATCAACTGGTTTGTGGACCACGCATATATCATCAATGAAGCAGAAAAGAGGTGTGGGACGGAGAGAAGAGTGCGGGCTTAGGAATGTAGTGAGCTCAGACGCACGTAGTGCAAGGGTAGCCCAAGTGGGGGCTGCATTGGTACCCATTGCCCAGCCAAGGCGCTGTAGGTAGATGCCAAACCCTTCATTCAGAAAAACTAAATGTCTGTAAATCACATTGAGGAGGAAGCGCCCCACAGTTAGTTCCCTGTCGTAATGGTATTGTTGTTGAAATTGATTGCCACAAGTGGTTTGTTCCCTTGGAGTTCAAGTAGTTTCCAAAATTGAAATCAATGCAAGCAACCCCGGTGTTCTTGAGCACTTAGACTATTTCAATCCTCTTGCAAGAATGCAGTTCTTCGTCGCGTCCAAATGCAAAACCAGATCAACAAAAAGCACTTACCTAGCGCAAACACTCCGGCACTCAATGAAGAATTCAAACGGCGTCCACACCACCAATGTAAGCTTTGCGGCCCTAGCAGGGCCCTCTCCAGCACATCATGTCTAAAACAACAGTCGATGCAACAGAATTTATGTATCAACACCGAAAGAAACATGCAGTCAAACGATCTAGCAATTGTTATATAATTAAAGCGCCACTGCGGAGAAACATCTGTTCACAAGTTGGTGCCTGCGGCTTGACTGAGCGCGTGTGACTGAAACTTATTGAATATATTTTGCAGATTCGGCGACGGCTTCAATGTAGCAAAACATCTGGTCCCAGGCAAGTATGGAACACAGGAAGAAATGCGTGAAACAATTTTAAGCCAAGACAGTGCAATGCAGCTGTGGTGCGGGGCACGCAGTACAAAAGCTCTGAGGGAAAAAAGGCCCAACCCAACCCGACCCATGCCTTCATTTCCCTCAACGCTGATTTGATGTCGTTTGATAGTCATCACAGAGGACTTGTGTCTCCAATTGACCGGGGGTGCAGGGAGCCACAGGCGCCTGGGGTAGACCCAGAAAGCCAGCGCTGCTCTCAGTCTGCGCCAGGCAAGTAAAAAAAATGATTCTTCACTGCAGATTTTCAAATACCTGACACCATTCACCAGTTATCCACCCTGTTTTGGTAGCCACCGGTAGGTTAGCTGACCACGGGATGTACGTGCAGCTGTGAGTCCCCTTGTAATACACTGCTGTGCGTAGGGGGCTCAGGCTAATGATGTACAGGTCCGGGAAGGAAATACCAGTTCTCTGCATGCAACATTCAAATGTCAAATTCAAATTTTCAGGAAAAATCTGGCGCAGTGCAGTCACCAACCTCTGTTTATCAACTGGTTTGTGGACCAGGCATATATCATCAATAAAGCGGAAAATAGGCGTGGGAGGGAGGGAAGAGTGCAGGCGCAGGGGTGTAGGGAGCTCATACGCACGTAAGGCAAGGGTAGCCGAAGTGGGGGCTGCATTGGTACCCATCGCCCAGCCAAGGCGCTGTAGTTAGATGCCAAACCCTTCATTCAGAAAAACTGAACGTCTGTAAAACACATTGAGGAGGAAGCGCCCTACAGTTAGTTCCCTGTCGTAATCAAAATGACAAAGAGGAAAACTGTCCCTAAAATCTAGATATGTGTGCACATCTAATCCACTGTTGAAAAGATCCATGAGTTCCCCTTCTTCTTGAGTCAGATGAACCATTGTAGTCATCGGCAGGTTCTTTGACCAATTAGTCCAGAAGTTACAAGCAAAAATCATGTTATCCCAGGATATATTCGTGTAGAGAGCAGAGAAATCGCAAGTGGTGCAGAAATATGAGGGGGACAATGGACCGAGTTTACCCAAACATTCAATTAGATAAAATATATTAGAGAGTGGCGTTTACAGACATTCAGTTTTTCTGAATGAAGGGTTTGGCATCTACCTACAGCGCCTTGGCTGGGCGATGGGTACCAATGCAGCCCCCACCTCGGCTACCCTTGCACTACGTGCGTATGAGCTCACTACACCCCTGCGCCTGCACTCTTCCCTCCCTCCCACACCTATTTTTCGCTTTATTGATGATATATGCCTGGTCCACAAACCAGTTGATAAACAGAGGTTGGTGACTGCACTGCGCCAGATTTATCCTGAAAATTTGAATTTGACATTTGAATGTTGCATGCAGAGAACTGGTATTCCCTTCCTGGACGTGTACGTCATTAGCCTGAGCCCCCTACGCACAGCAGTGTATTTCAAGGGGACTCACAGCTGCACGTACATCCCGTGGTCAGCTAACCCACCGGTGGCTACCAAAACAGGGTGGATAACTGGTGAATGTGTCAGGTATTTGAGAATCTGCAGTGAAGAATCATTCTATTTACTCTCCTGGCGCAGACTGAGAGCAGCGCTGGCTTTCTGGGGCTACCCCAGACGCCTGTGGCTTCCTGCACCCCCGGTCAAGTGGAGACACAAGTCCTCTGTGATGACTATCAAACGACATCAAATCAGTGATGAGGGAAATGAAGGCATGGGTCGGGTTGGGTTGGGCCTTTTTTCCCCGCACCACAGCTGCATTGCACTGTCTTGGTCTAAAATTGTTTCAGACATTTCTTCCTGTGTTCCATACTTGCCTGGAACCGGATTTTTTGCTACATCGAAGCCGTCGCCGAATCTGAAAAAGATATTCAATGAGTTTAGGTCACGCGCGCCCACTCAAGTCGCAGGCACCAACTTGTGAATAGATGTTTCTCCGCAGTGGCACTTCAATTATACAACAATTGCTGGATCGTTTGACTGCATGTTTCTTTCGGTGTTGATACATACATTCTGTTGCATTCACTGTTGTTTTAGACATGATCTGCTGAAGAGGGCCCTGCTAGGGCCGCAAAGCTTACATTGGTGGTGTGGACGCCGTTTGAATTCTTCATTGAGTGCCGGAGTGTTTGCGCTCGGTACTTGCTTTTTGTTGATCTGGTTTTGCATTTGGACGCGACAAAAGACTGCATCCTTGCAAGAGGATTGAAATAGTCTAAGTGCTCAAGAACACCGGGGTTGCTTGTATTGATTTCGATTTTGGAAACTACTTGAACTCCGAGGGAACAAACCACTTGTGGCAATCAATTTCAACGTCGTATTTTTTTCCCCCAGAGTTTTTGTACTGCGTGCACCGCACCACAGCTGCATTGCACTGTCTTGGTCTAAAATTGCTTCACGCATTTCTTCCTGTGTTCCATACTTGCCTGGGACCAGATTTTTTGCTACATTGAAGCTGTCGCCGAATCTGAAAAAGATATTCAATGAGTTTAGGTCACGCGCGCTCACTGAAGCCGCAGGCACCAACTTGTGAATAGATGTTTCTCCGCAGTGGCGCTTTAATTATATAACAATTGCTGGATCGTTTGACTGCATGTTTCTTTCGGTGTTGATACATAAATTCTGTTGCATCGACTGTTGTTTTAGACATGATGTGCTGAGAAGGGCCCTGCTAGGGCCGAAAAGCTTACATTGGTGGTCCGGACGCCGTTTGACTTCTTCATTGAGTGCTGGAGTGTTTTGCCCTGGGTACTTGCTTTTTGTTGATCTGGTTTTGCATTTGGACGCAACAAAAAACTGCATTTTTGCAAGAGGATTGAAATAGTCTAAGTGCTCAAGAACACCGGGGTTGCTTGTATTGATTTCAATTTTGGAAACTACTTGAACTCCGAGGGAACAAACCACTTGTGGCAATCAATTTCAACATCGTGAAGTTACCGCCGTTGAGTTAGTTCCTATGAAGAATCCAAAGTGGATACCGTCCGTACCACTCATCTTGGAGAAGCCGTGCCTATCACATTTCATGGCGTATAGAGCATTATGCGCGAAGGAATTGGCACACAGAAAGCTATCATGGTCACTTGTGAATGGGTCTCGAAAAAACACAACAACCTTCCGAGATGGGCGCCAAATAATCAAATCATCGATTAAAGTGGAAGCTCAAAAAACTATCCACAACGCTACGTTGCAGAAAAATTTGGAGTTTCACGCAAAGGAGATTACCAACGCCAAGAAGTTGAGTTCGGAGACACTCAATACATTATTGGATATGATTGGTGACTATTTTAATGGGATGAATTCGATTGTGGATGAAGTTGTTCGAGGGAGCGATGATAAAATGGATGAAAGCCCGGCTCAAGGAATCCGACAACAAAATCTGGCCGCAAGCGCTGTGGCTTACTCAATCAAGGAGAAGAAAGATAAAGTGTTGACAAGTATTGTTGAAGACAAACAAATAACGAGAACTCTCTCAAATCTCGCGTATACAAAGTGGGAGAATTTTCAAGCTTCCAAATCCGCAAGAAAGGCACTCACGATGGAGAATCTTAAAGTCAAGGTGGACATTGAAGAGGCTTTCAAGAGAAGAAACAACGATGATAGAAACGCAACGCCAATTTCGACCATGGAGGTGAACCGCAAGGTTGATATGCTCATCAAGGCCATGGAAGACCTTGTTTTCCGTGAGATTACCAAAACGCCAAAAAACGGGCCGACTACTCAAGACGCAGGGAGTGGGCCAAGGAAAGGGGGAGATGGCGATCGCCGACACACCCAAAACAAGAGCCCAAAAGCGCACTCTCGAAAGAACCAAAAGAGTGGACGATCCAACACGCCCAGAAGTACGAAGAGCACTCGGAGCACGGCAACTATGAAATCCGCCGGAGACCAAAGAAGACGGTCCACCGAGAACAAAAACAAGACAAACAAAAAGCAAAGGCGGCGGACCGATCAAAAGAAAGGAGGCGCAACAAACGCCAAGCATTGATGCACCGCTCCCACATGGAAGAGTACTCGTCGAACGCAAGGCTCATTGTATGGGATGGTGATAAGTTGGACCCCGTCCCTCCCCACCTTGAATTTGTGCTAAGTTTGGGTACCGAATTTGTGCCGCATCCACATGTCCCCTCATTCATAAGCAAGAACGTTGGACCCATTGTTAATGAGTTTGTTGATTTGAAGCGGCGCCTCCATTGGAGTACCTTCTTTCACTTGAAAATGCTCGATGGAGAAGTTCCACCACCCTCCATTCAAATCAAAAAACTCAAAACAAAATCGGGTATATTTCCGCCTCACAAGGTTTGGGAGAGACCTGGTGAAAATTACCATACCATCAACAATGGTATTGAGAAGTACAAAGACATTGCCCTCTTGCATTTGAGTGAAGAACATGGAGAAGGTCAAAAAAGCCAGGGTACCAAACTTGCCTCCCACCTTTTTTCTGACTTCCTGAGTGACCATATCGTGTTGGAGGGTGATAAAGACGGCTCCGCAGTTGTGATGTTGGTGCAATGCTATAAAAAGGAAGATTGAACTCAACATTGACAGTGTGTTAAACGGATCGAAGGTATACCAAAAGATTGGGGATGCCGATGGGAATGAGAAATGGGAGACCAATGCTTTGTCGTGGCACCAAACGCTACAAGAGTTGGTAGTTGGGTATGCGCCTTCCCCACAGCTTTCCAAAACGCTAACCGAGTTCTATGCGGCCCAGAAGAAGCCTCGCCTCCCATGTTTCAGATTACTGGTGAAAACACACAAATCCACGTGCCTAAGCAACCGAGGGGGGTTTGCTTCGAGACCTCTATTTGGCCTCACGCGCTGGGGCACTACAGGTCCCTGCATCCTTCTGGCCATCATAGGCAACATTTTCTGGAAGCTTGACCGCCTACAGGATCCAATGGCAACACCACTCTCTGATACAGTTGACCTAATTGAACGTTTGGGTAAACTCGGTCCATTGTCCGCCTCATATGTCTGCACCACTTGCGATTTCTCTGCTCTCTACACGAATATGTCCTGGGATAACATGATTTTTGCTTGTAATTTCTGGACTAATTGGTCAAAGAACCTGCCGATGACTACAATGGTTCATCTGACTCAAGAAGGAAGGGAACTCATGGATCTTTTCAACAGTGGATTAGATGTGCATACATATCTAGTTTTTAGGGACAGTTTTGCTTTTGTGATTTTGATTACGACAGGGAACTAACTGTAGGGCGCTTCCTCCTCAATGTGTTTTACAGACGTTCAGTTTTTCTGAATGAAGGGTTTGGCATCTACCTACAGCGCCTTGGCTGGGCGATGGGTACCAATGCAGCCCCCACTTGGGCTACCCTTGCACTACGTGCATATGAGCTCACTACACCCCTGCGCCTGCACTCTTCCCTCCCTCCCACCCCTTTTCTCGGCTTTATTGATGATATATGCCTGGTCCACAAACCAGTTGACAAACAGAGGTTGGTGACTGCACTGCGCCCGATTTATCCTGAAAACTTGAATTTGACATTTGAATGTTGCATGCAGAGAACTGGTATTCCCTTCCTGGACCTGTACATCATTAGCCTGAGCCCCCTACGCACAGCAGTGTATTTCAAGGGGACGCACAGCTGCACGTACATCCTGTGGTCAGCTAACCTCCCCGTGGCTACCAAAAAAGGGTGCATAACTGGTGAATGTGTCAGGTATTTGAGAATCTGCAGTGAAGAATCATTCTATTTACTTGCCTGGCGCAGACTGAGAGCAGGGCTGGCTTTCTGGGGCTACCCCACACGCCTGTGGCTCCCTGCACCCCCGGTCAAGTGGAGACACAAGTCCTCTGTGATGACTATCAAACGACATCAAATCAGTGATGAGGGAAATGAAGGCATGGGTTGGGTTGGGTTGGACGTTTATTCCCCCAGAGTTTTTGTACTGCGTGCACCGCACCACAGCTGCATTGCACTGTCTTGGTCTAAAATTGTTTCACGGATTTCTTCCTGTGGTCCATACTTGCCTGGGACCAAATTTTTTGCTACATTGAAGCCGTGGCCGAATCTGAAAAAAATATTCAATAAGTTTAGGTCACGCGCGCTCAAGCCGCAGGCACCAACTTGTGAATAGATGTTTATCCGCAGTGGCGCTTTAATTATATAACAATTGCTGGATCGTTTGACTGCATGTTTCTTTCGGTGTTGATACATAAAAAGACTGCATTCTTGCAAGAGGATTGAAATAGTCTAAGTGCTCAAGAACACCAGGGTTGCTTGTATTGATTTCCACTTTGGAAACTACCTGAACTCCGAGGGAACAAACCACTTGTACCAATCAAATTCAACATTGGACACGTTTTCGACGGGGTTAGAGGACACGTTCTTCCCCGTGACTAGGTACATAGTGGTTTGCCAACGGGGCTTTTGCAAAACCTCCTCTTTTGGGTTAAGTCGGTAAAGGGAACCTCAGGTAAGAGCAACTTTGTCAACGGCAACTTTTAGAGTAAAGGCCCCCATAGTTTTTCTTTTTCTTCCCACTTCTTCCCTTGGGGACTAACCAAAGCGACCGTTGCTTGGTCCATGTAGACTTTCACCAAGGTGTGGAGTATTTTTGCGAAAGGGGGCTTTGCGTAGAACATCCTCCAAGCTCCCAACCTTCCGCAATAATACCACCACGAGTTGTTGGTCTTGGGAGTACTGAAGTACTCCGCGTCGGCGTTGTCTTTGGACGCAAAGAGTTCGACAAAGTCGCCGTTGCGCGTCTTCGGGTTAAGACCAAGTTCTCCAAACGTGTCGCGCTTTGTGGCGGAGTTGAGAGTGTAGTTCTCCGTTCGGTGTGGGCGCAAGGTAGCGGGGATACTCTCGTGTTTGACCTTGCTATTGAGTGGGAACGGAAAACTCTTGAGTGTCCGGAGCGTAGGTCTTGGACACTATGTCTCCTTGAGGCATATTGCTTCCCATTCTTGCTCTACGTTCACAACCAACAAGTGGGTGTGCTCTTGGAGCGATAAATATTTTGTGCACTCGTTTTGCGCAAAGAAGTCCGTCCCCAATACGGCTTTAAAGGCGTCGGTGTCGAACGCTTGAAACTTTTGAAGTACTTTTTGGTCCCCCACCTGTACTTCTCCTTCTAACTCGCCTTCAGTGAGAGTGACTCCCCCTTCTCCCGTTTTTACCCCACAAATTCTTATTGGAACTAGGTCGTTGTAGCGGACGTACCTAGAGGAGACTAGGGAGATTGTAGCGCCGGTATCAAGGTATGCGTCCACCCATACAGCATTGATAGCGACCCTCAATAGGTAGCAATACCTCGGTGCGTCTCAGGGTCCACCTAGGCTTCCCCGCTAGAACGTCCTTGAGGTTCATCGCTTGCCTTTCGAGCTTGAGAAGTCTCTTACGCTTCTTTTTCCGCTCTCCTTCCGACAACTCTTCCAAGCGTTTCTTTTCCGGAGGCTTTCCTCTGTCGTCACCTTTTTCTTTGCCTCCTTTTCCTTCGTTCGCCTTTAATGTGTTTGCTTCTCCTCCAGTTCAGAAGGTTAGAACAGGCTTTCACTGTTGATTGCTTTGATGATATTGTTTTGTTGATGCCCTTGCTTGCTCCTGCTGCTGCTTGAAGTAGTTCAGGTTTTCCGAACAAATACGTTCTGATGAAATCAACCCCACATACGTACCAACAGTTGCAAGGCAAAGGACAACAGGATCAAATGCACAACATGAAGGGCTGCAGTCAAAGGGGATAATGTAGCAACAATGGAAACTCACAATAACTACAGATTTAGGAAAAGATGGTTAGAAAATATCCTACAAACATCGAAAAACTGCCCACATGGGCATCCTCTCTTTTATAGTGCCATCTAGGAATGTGCACTCTCTGTTTTGGTTCCCATAGGTGCTGAGGTGGCATGGCTTGTGGCGCTTAGGTCACTGCCATGTCACGCCGGATATTCCTACTTAGCTGGGCTGACTGGGAATTGGAGCCAGAACCTCTCAAAAAGAGGTGCTCCAGCCCCCTAGGGTGCAGACAACTAGGATAGCTAAGCATTCATGAGAAAACATAGAAAAATGTAAAGGCTCCGGATCAATGTCAGCGCCTCAGTCAGTCCAGGAAATGGTGTATAAGATCAATCAGTAGGGGGGTCGGGGGTCCACACAACATGCATAGATCAATGCTTGGTTTTATAGGTCAAAATGTCTTGTCACCCCTTTTCCGATAGGCCAATACTAAGATACAAATGTGTTATGCCTTTAGGCCTCTCCATAACAACTAAAGCTAACCTCCTGGCAGGGAAATACACTCTTTCTTACTCCCCCCATTGTGCTGTGGCCCCACCAGTGTCGCATTCTAAAGGAAAAAGGGAATTTTACTGGCCTCCCCATGGTTTCAACATCTGTGTAAATGTTTCTATAACATCCCTAACATTGAGAGGAGGGCGCTGCATCGGGGCAGTCGCCAGGTTCTGCTGAGTCATAAAAGACACCTACAGCTCCCACTGTGCTCATTGGCGTCGCAGGCGCAGCTGTGGCTTGGTAGGGGGTTAGAATGGGCATGCCAATTCATGTGTGCACAACCCTCTCCCTCGAAAGGGCAAAACACAGTGCAATACGCAAAGCCCAACGCTGGATATGATCAGGGCACGCTGTCTGGGGTCTCGATGAACCTGCTGTCAGACCTGATCTGTCCTTAGTGCGTGGAAAATTAATTTACCCTCATGGGGGTTTGGGATTCAGGACAGTCGTCCAGGAGTCAGCTTTTCGGCCTGAAAACGGCCTACTCCACTGTCTGCGCTCCAGGATATCTGCAGAGAAAGGACGAAGGCTTGAGGGACTGACAGACACGCAACGATCGACGCAAACACCAAAATCTGTCAAATGACGGCCTGGAATTTTTCTGACGGCACACACCTGTCGCGAATCTTCATGTGCATTAAATGCACATTTTTACGCAATTTATTTCCATCACAGGAATTTCCTAATACCTGGATTTACACGCAGAGAAAGGCGGCGTGTCGGAGCGCATCTTAACTAGGCGCCGGAAAAGAGGAAAATAATAAGATTGTAACAGTATGTCACGTACTAATAAGAAAATGACGAACACACAATAAATAATAAGCGTAGGAATTCCACGTTTGCTCCTAGGAGCACTAAAGAAGAATGAATCCTAGAAACTCAAAATGAATTCAAAGAACAAGGTATAAACATTCAGGTCTTGTTTGCTTCGTACGAAGCAAGCACATTGCTTGTCTCGTGTTATCGTGAATGTGCAGTGTAGCAACGCAAACATAGTGTAGAGGGACACATTAGATGATCGCAAGATGATTGGAGGTGAGATCGGGTGATTAGAACATACACACGCGTGCATAAACGCTTGCATCGCTTGTGACTCGTTTCCTTCCTCCCTTGCTTTGCTCTCCAGCGGTAGGTAAGGTAGGTAAGCCCAGGAGGGGCCACCCCCTGGTAGAGTTTCTGATCTTGGTATGGATCGTGGGAAAGAGAGAGATTGGTTAGAATAGCCGACTGGGATATCCCTGCATACTCGTGCATTCACATGACGCGTCAAAGGGTGGGCCACGCGTATTGCGCACGGTAAAACCCTTGTTTAGGTTACCCATGGGGCTCCACCCTACGTTCTCTAAGAGAACGGGTGGAGTTCTGTAAGCTTGCTTGCTTGTACTTGGGTTCGGGAACAGCGTATTATAGGGCAGCCTGAGAAGCGTATAATACGTGGAGGCTGTCTTGGTTCCCCAGTTTTGAAGCCAGGTCATTTGCCTCTGCTTTACAGGTGGGCAGGTCAGGGTGAATTGGTGCAGCTGCAGTTGCCTTTGGCGACTTTGGATTTTTATGCCCAAGCTAAAACGGGCGCTGATCACACAATCAACAAACTGCACCTCAGCCAGGAGTGGCGAGGGCGGTCCGACATCTTCAACATCCACGCTGTGCACGCAACCTGCGCACTCCTTCCCTTCAAGCACTAACAGGGAAACACGTTGTGGCGTCCCTGTTAGGCCACAGTTGCTTAGTAGCGCTGTGTTCTCTTGTCCCTTTCACAGGTAGGCCACTAGGGCCTGTGACATGCACAGCATCAACCCGAAGTAGCGTGGGAGTGTAGGTGTGGCAAGCCAGGGTGAGGGCTTGGGCCTCAGAGCCCGCTCATCCTTCGATGGCTGGTGCCACTGTAGTGAGTGTAGGACCTGTAGTGTGTGTGTCACTGTCCCGCCTGTTTCCTGAAATTTTCTCAGGGTTTTGGTGGGCAGTGGCAGTCGTAGTCTAGGGCTTGGCCACATAGCAAACAGGCGTTTTCATGCCTCATAGCTTTTGGCCACCCCTCCCCTGTAGTAGGCAGGCAGGTAGGAAAAACAAATACCTTGGCGTTATCGCCGGGTGTTCCCCCAAGAATGTTTGGTGCCAGCACAGAAATTGGGCACGTAGGGGCGGAGAGACCCGGGGCGTACCCCGTGGCACCGGTAAGACATCTGCCAGGTTCAGCAAGGGTGCAGACTTGGGTATAATTACGACACCATTTCTGCAGCTTGCTCATCGGTCCTTAGGTTCAGCACAGTCACACACACCTAGGCAGGTATACGAAGGGTTCAGTCCCTAGGTTTCTTCTGAGAGGCAAGCGTCTCAGCGAGCCTCAGCAACTTCCCCAGGTTGTTCCGGGACAAGTAGTCTACCAGAACAGAATTCAGGCGTCCCTCAGGAAGAACAAAGGCAGAGAAGGGTTCCGAGGTAGCCTCTTCAACTCCAAACCCTTCCCAGAGGGTGAGGAAACGCCACCCTTGGTGATAGCGGTGTCAGATGACCGGCTTCACCAGGTAGAAGCCTTCCTTAGCCATCTCCTCGGCATTCATGCCGGGGAGTTCTCCTTCTACTTCCATTGGGCTGGCAGCCCCCTGTAGGTCCAGAGGGGCCATCTCCTCGTTGTTTAGTTCCCATTCTTCCCTACAGAGGTCCTCTGGGTCGTAGTAGCGCTTGAGCTGTTGAGCAGCGCACACCAGAGTTCCCCCTAGTCGGAAGAACACCGCACGGTGATACGGTGACCATCAACAGATAGGATCTTGTAGGGCCCAAGGTAGGGGTCAGCGCTGGTGGAGCGTGGCCAGGCGGGTAGCCGACTGTGGTGCACCAGCACGCAGTCTCCCTCTTGGTAGGAGGACGGCACCCTGTGCTTGATCTTCTTGTTCCACTGGCGCTCCCTCACTCTCTGGAGCATAGCCTGGGCCTTGTCCATCATGTCTTGTTGCTCCTTCACCTACTTACCCACAGTGGAGTAGGAATCCTCAGGATAGGGAGCGTGTAGAAACCACACCGGGCGTCCCATGAACAGTTCACGGGGCGTATAGCCGGTTGCTGAACACTCTTGTGAGTTCCTCATCAAGGATATGACGGGGAGTAATCTCACCCAGTCTTTGGTGCCCTCAGTCTTGCACAATATCCTCACGTTCTCCTTGAGAACACGAATCTGTTGCTCACATAGGGGGTTACTCTTATGAGTATAGGGAATTCCCGTTAACATGTGGACATTGAGAGACTTCAGGACTCTCTTGTACCAGCCAGTGTCCGAGCGTACTCGAACGTCATCGTCCGAGTTGATCTCTTTGGGTGCCCCAAAGACAAAGAACCACTCCTCCAGGAGTATCTTGATGGTCTCCTCGCCAGTGATGTGTTTAGTACATGGGAACACCCTGGTGAACCTGGTCAGCCAACAGGTTACCACTAGGGCAAAGTCATAGCCCCCGAACTTAGGCATCTCTGTGTAGTCCACGTAGAGAACACTGTTGGCACAGTGGGGGATAGGGAGAGTCGATTGAAGACCTCTATCCCTGATATCCCCAGGTTTACAGGAACGCCACGGGCACTTGTCCACCATAGGCTGGAGGTCTTTCTGCAGCTGGTCATCCGTCCATGTAGAGTGGAACCACTGCTTGAAAAGCCTCAGGGTACGGTTGGTCCCCACATGACCACTGGACTCATGGGTCCACTTGAGGAGCGTCGGGAGTCTGTCGCTAGGCACAACTATCCGCTCCTCGTGCCAGAGGTAGGTCTTGTCTTGTTTCCACTGTTCCCCGTTGACCAGGACGGGTTCCAGACGCTTCTCCAGGCGTTTGTAGATATCCCCAAGCTCCTTCAGGTACTCCACTTGTCGGAGTCCATCTAGAGGTCTGATCATGGTCATGTTCAAGTTCAGGTGAACATCCATACGGCTGAACGCATCCTTGGCTGGCTCCTCAGACCTGGCACCAATCATGTCGTCGAAGTTGTTGCGGCTGATGTAGTCCGCACACTCGTTCTTGACGCACTAGATATGATGTACTGAGATCCGTAGCTGGCTCAGATAGGTGCACCAGCGTCGGAGCTTAGCCTTCTCAAGTGGGGTTCCCTTCTGGAAGGTGCGGACCGGTTCTTGGTCGCCCAGCCAAACCACTGGATTACTCCCCAACAGTCGGGACTGAGAGGATAGCACCAGCATACCCGCGAGCGGTTCCTGCTCAAAGGTAGAGTAGTTACCCCGGGCCTGGTTCCATTTCCAGTTCCAATGACCCAGGGGAACCAGGACCCATTTGTCTTCAGGGTACCTGTGCTTGAGAGTACCTTCTCGGTTGAGTCCATCAGTACCCCATTGGGAAAGGGCCGAGTCGAACTCCTCCTGCTGTAGTGCCTGCCACTGGAACAACGTTCCACCTCCGCCCACATTGCTGGCGTCAGTCACCAGGATAATCTCCCCATGTGCTCTAGGCACACCCAGGCACTTAGCGCTGGCCACTTTGTCCCTGAGCTCGTCAAACGCTTGTTGTTCTTGAGGGCCCCAGCGCCAGGTAGTAGTCTTCTTGATGAGGTCCGTCAGAATGGCGCTGGTATAGGTGAAATTCTTGATGTGGCGGCGGAAGAAGTTGCAAGCCCGGATGAAACTGCGTACATCATGGAGTCCTTTCTTCGGGTCTTCATGTCGTACCTTAGCATCCATCAGGGGTTTGGCCTTAGGGGCCGCTTGGGTCCACCAACCATAGCCAATGTCGAACCCCAGGTACTGCATAATCTCCAACATGACCTCACACTTCTCTAGCTTGAGTCTGGTGTGGTTCTCCTGGAAGACAGCAAAGAACTCGCGGTAACGGATTAGGTGGTCCTCTTGGGTATTCGTGCCCAGGCATACATCATCGATGTTTGCTTCCATCTGGGCGCCCCGCAATATGAGTTTATGCACCACAGGTCTTCCACGTAGGATGGACACGATCTTGTTCATCAGCTCTTCGAAAAGAGCGGGTGCGTTGGCCACGCCAAAGGGCATGACCTTCCACTTGAACACCCTCCCCTGAGGGGTGATGAAGGCAAGGAGTTCCTGGGCGTTGGGCGTCAGGTCCACTTGCCAGATTCCACTTCGCTTGTCCATCTTCGTCTTGTAGCGGCAAAAGGCTATCTTCTCGAGGGTGGACTCCATATTAGGAATGGACCCTGAGTGGTTCAACGTCTTCTTGTTCAGCTCTCCATAGTCCACTACCAGCCGTTGGGCTGTAGACCCAGACTTAGCCACCAGGAAACAGGGGCTGCAGTGTTGGTGGTAGTCCCCATCCTTGTACTCCAGGACCAGGCCAGCGTCGATACACTCTTGTATATGTCGCTCTATCTCGTCAGCCTGCTCTTTAGGAGCCGGATAGGGCCTCCTTCTTATCTTGTTGCCCGCGAACTCGGGCTTCAGCTTGAGGTCCATGTGTACCAGCTTGTCACAGGATGCTGGAGGGGGTAGTTCTCCGAATACCTCCAAGTAGGTCCTGATCAGCCTCTGTACTCTAGGGTCCAAGAGTTTGATCTTGTCCTCCATGTCCTTGTCAGAGTGTAGATTGCTTGCCCCTTGGTGTATAGAAGCACAGAGGTGATCCTCAACCGGCTCAGTGTCCTTGGTCTTATCCTTCAGTCCTTGGTAGGCGTAGACAATGTCTCGTTCCACAGTCTCAGGTGGTCGGTGACAACATAGGCAGACTCAAGGGGGTTCGCATACGCATTCCTCTGAGAGTTCATCCTCCTCTGGGGTCCTCACATGGGCACCCCATACGCTCTTCATGAGCTTCAAGTCGACCTCTCGTTGCCAGGTGGTAATCTTATGTTCTAGGTCCTCTTTCAGTTGGGAAATATCTCTCATTACCCTTGCTTCAACGGCTATGAGCCGCGGGTAGGCCTAGCGTGGCATAGCTTTCTCGCAACCAATCTCCTCTTGGAGTGCAGGTACTCTCCCACCGTGGAACGAGGGTCCAACTACTCGTCCAGCGGCCCCTCTCCCCTCATGGAGAGTAGGGGTTTCAGTGGGGCGGCTTACTCTGCGTTCTCCACTTCCTCCACGCAAGTCTGCACGAGAAAGGCGTCATGCTCAGTCTCGTCATCAGAGTGTATAGAGCTGGGTAGCTTGGATAGCCCACACTCTGAGACTACATCAGGATTAGATACACGGCAGGGGGAGTTGGGGGCAACAGTGTCAGACACGACGTACTCGTCTCCCCCACGAGTAATCTCCACAGCGTCTCGAGGTCGTAGTTGATTTTTCGGGACGTCCAGGGTGTAGCTGCTGCTCTCAGGTTGAATTTCCCTGACCATAGCAGATTTCAGATCCTCCCAGGGCACTGGGGCTAGACTCCCGTCCACCACGCTTGCCCTACCTCCCCATCCAGCTTTTCTGATGGGTGTCTTACGACCCAGAGGCACGTAGATGGCGTCATCAGGCAGCTGGATTGAGGTGAGCGTCAGCTTGTCCACTAGAGTACGCCAGTAGTCATTTTCCCCATGGGCTCCCCAGTCAGGAGAGCACAGGACCATACGTGAACGTTCCAGGGCCACGTTGGTCAGGACCTTTCCCAGTTCACTGAATCTTGGGTTCCTGCAGGCCATCCCGAAAACGGGCCAGTAAAATTTATAGCAGCAATTTTTACCCTTGCTGCAGTAGAGGTCCGGGACATGTTGCTTGTCGCTGGCGAATAGCTCCACGTTCAGGTCTTCCGGAGAGTATCCCAACTCCTTCAGACCTTGGTCTAGGACATCCCCCAGGGGCTGATAGTCCTCAGTTTTGGAGGCGACCATCACGGTTGAGGGCTCCCTCTTGCGCACCCTCAGGTAGCTAGACGTATGCTCAGACTGCTCCAGAGGTACATATTCCCAGCCGTGACCATGGTCCCCTTGGAGGACGTAGGGTGCTTGCAGGGTGAGGGATAGAATCCCGGAGTGCTCGATGAAGAAGTCGGTCCCCAGTACAAAGTCGAATGCTTCGGTTTCCATCACGTGGAACCGATGGGCAATGCTTCTAGATCCCATAGGCACTTCGACCTCACAGTCCCCACAACTGTGCACCACATGCCCATCTCCAATGCGGATGGCTGCGGTAGGCAGGATGTTCTTCAGGTCCCCACAAGGTAAACTTTTCTTGGCCATAATAGATATAGTGGCCCCTGTATCCAGTACCCCCAGGTACTCACGTCCCCCTAGACGGATACGTACCGAGAACACCAGGTCTGTAGGCCCCCCGGAGCGTCCCTGTCAGAACTACGCGGGGCAGGTCACTTGGAACCCCTTCTTTTGGAGTTTACGCGCCATGCGCATGAAGCGGGAGCGCTTGCTGGCATTGGACTGGTCCCCATCTTCGTTAGCACGCTTCGTCCCTTGTTCTTGTTGGCCTTGCGTCTGGGAACAGGTCGTAGGTCCCGTGTTGGGTTGCCCACCAGTGGGCTCAGGGTTCCCCCCCGGCGTGGGATTGGGGTTTTCTTCAGGACAGGTTCGCGTTCTTGTTCTTGTCAGGCTTGCGGGCGCCGCCTCCTCGTCCACCTTTGCCTTTATCACCTTTGCCTTTGCCATTGCCCTTGGACTTGGCTTGGCCATTGTCCTTGTTGGTGTTGCCCTTGCCACCGCCCTTGCCACTAGCGTTCTCGGTCTTAAGCTTTGCCGATAGGCGTTGCTTATGATAGCACTCGTCCTCGTAGTGCTTCCTCTTCCCGCAGAACGCACAGGTGATAGTACACCTGTAGTGGTCCGGCAGCTTCGCCTTGCCGCCGGTGTTCGTCTCCTGCTTCTGCCCCTGGACCACGAAGCAGTCATGCTGATCGCAGTCGGGGGCATGAAGCAGGAAACCCTGCTCATCTCTGGCATCACACCAGAAGAGATCTTGAACATTGCTCATGATACGAGCATTTTTGGGGGCAGTCCCCTGTTCGGGTCGGTGTCCTTGGTACCCAAGACCAGGGCTCCCGGAGCTCCCTCCTCCAGCACGAAAGGCGTTCAGGTGCTGGTCGCTTTCCTTTCCCAGCGCCAGCTCAAGAAGTAGTACTGAAAGATCCTCGTAATCGAGGGCTCTTGCCTTGCGCTCTGCCGTGGACCGGCACTCATCCCACAACTCTCGAGGGAGCTTCGCCATCAACCAGAAGAGCAGCTCGTCGCTGCCGTAGGAACCGGGCGTCAGTTGCCCTAGCCAATGGTCCACGTCAGCCAGCAGCTCGGAGATCCTGGCAGGCTTGGAGTTGTTTGGCAGCACATCCAGGTTCTGGATCTCGGCCCTGATGGAGAGGTCGGTGTCGTAGGTCGGGTACTGCATCTCCAAGGCAACCAACACATCGGCTAAAGTGGCGGTTTTGTCACGATATGCTTGACCTGCTTCTCCAGGTACTTGCTCTTGCAGCACTGCGGGAGCAGATCGCACTTGACTCGCCTACTAGCACGGGTTTGGCCGGTCATCCTTAGGAACCGGCCAAAGTTCTCAGCGAACTCGCTGAGATCCTTCCTGGTGACTTCTCGCAAGGTCACCAGAACTTTGGAGGTGGCGATTGCCTTAGCATCCTGGGACCTGCGTCCCACAGGGCACTTGGTCTTCCTCCTCTTCTTCTTCCTCCTCCCGCTCGGGTTCTGAGGGTCCTCAGGGTGGTCGTCCTCCGAGGGCGAAGCAGAAGTCAGGGAAGGCGGCTCATCGTCAGAGGGATCTCCGCCTAGGTCACCATAGCCGTAGCCCCAACCGGTCCAGCTCGGCTCTCGTGGAGTTCTCCACGTGGCTGTAGGGGGGCTGGGCCGTCCTTGGTATGAAAGGGCTTCTCGGTATCACAGCAGTGGTCGGCATTGGTCGGCTCCTCGGGCTTCCCAGGGTGTACGTCAACCCCGCCACCAGGTGATTGGCTTGTACTCAATGAGGCGAAACTGCCACGAGGTTAGATGATGCTTGGAGAGGAATCAGGGGCTCCAGTTTAGCCCCAATCTCCTGAGTGAGATCATCAACAAGTTCGGAAGTGGCTCCTCTCAGAGCCACTCTTAATTCGGACCGCGTCAGGGACCTATTGGAGGACCGTCCAGATCCTCTACTCCTTCCACCCAGAGACTCATGGCCCCGTAGGCCACTCAGGGAAGTGAAACCAGGTACTGGCATAGTATAGCCAGGTTCGGGTGCCGCATAGCCAGGTATCCCAGTCATGTACAGGCCCGCCGCAGGTCTGTGATAGCCTTCCTCATAGCGGCGCAGCATAGGCTTAGGAACACCGGTCTAGGTGGAGCTGGGCTGCCACTGGTTGGCTGACGGCAGTTGCGGTAGGTGGCACAGTCGCGTCTGGAGTCACACCATAGGTGGGGTAAGGCATCGCAGTAAGGCCTAGACTCTCAGCCATAGGTGAAGTGGTTTTGGGTAAGGATGTAGCTGGATGTGTGGCTGGGAGTGTGGTGGTTGTTGGAGAGGGTACTGCAGAGAAATCAGAGGCGCTCGGCGCGCTCTCCACAGGTGTGTCCTCGGAGCGCGCTTCGTCAGATGGTCCGTATCCATCTCCAGGATGTACCTCTTCGGCTTCCATGTCCACTGCTGGCTTCTCCTTCTCCTTCTTTTTGCCTTCAGGTCCACGAACGGTTAGACCACTAAAGGCTGCTCTCAAGCCTTCGAGAATAATCGCCCAGCCCACTTAAGGGCACTGAAGGTACAGACTCCTCACGTTCAGGTTCACCAGCAGGTTTGGGCGCTTGCGCTGGATTGGCTGGTGCCACTGGGGGCTCTGCTGTCACGGCAGCGTCCTTGGTGTCCATATTAAATTTTTTGCCCTTCAGTGGAGTCAGTCTCGACGTACTGGTTGTACTGCACGGAGTTGCAGGTACGCAAAGACTGAAAATCTCTGCTACAAGAAAGTTAGAACAGGCTTTCACTGTTGATTGCTTTGATGATATTGTTTTGTTGATGCCCTTGCTTGCTCCTGCTGTTGCTTGAAGTAGTTCAGGTTTTCCAAACAAATACGTTCTGATGAAATCAACCCCACATAAGTACCAACAGTTGCAAGGCAAAGGACCACAGGATCAACTCCACAACATGAAGGGCTGCAGTCAAAAGAGATAATGTAGCAACAATGGAAACTCACAATAACTACAGATTTGGGAAAGGATAGTTAGAAAATATCCTACAAACATGGAGAAACTGCCCACATGGGCATCCTCTCTTTTATAGTGCCATCTAGAGATGTGAACTCTTTGTTTTGGGTCCCATAGGTGCTGAGGTGGCATGGCTTGTGGCGCTGAGGTCACTGCCATGTCACATGGGATATTCCTACTTAGCTAGGCTGACTTGGAATTGAACTCAGGACCTCCCAAAAAGAGGTGCCCCAGCCCCCTAGGGTGCAGACCTCTAGGATACCTAAGCATTCATGAGAAAACATAGAAAAGTGTATAGGCTCTGGATCAATGTCAGCGCCTCAGTCAGTCCAGGAAATGGTGTATAAGATCAATCAGTAGGCGGTGTAACCAGACAAGCGCGCGTGTTCGCATCGCGGATACATAAATGTAATATTTGTTGCATCTTCAATATTAATTGCGTACATTCAGTACATCATTCCATGTACATTCAGATTCCAAAATATCATGATAATGCCCTGTGCCTGTGCCTGCTTCATGGTGCAGAGGCCACAGCCAAATTTCTTTTGCTGATTATGGTCCTGCTTCTGCGGTACTCCGCAGCAGGTTGGCCAGCGTTGTGGCCATTACGGCCTTATTTGGAGTTTGGGGCTACCGGTGCCCTTACCTTCACATTCGGGGTTTATTGGGGTATTTGGGGTTATCAACCTCTCCCTCACCTTCTCCCAGACCACTGCAGTCATTGGGGCTGCATTATGATCGACTTCATCATCCTTACCAAGTTTTGCCGCACATCCGACCTTGGGGCTCTTTGATCTCCTTCTCCTTGGCCTTCATCCGTGACTGCCTAACTGGTGAGTACCTTGATGAGCAGGACTGGGACACTGAAGGTCTTGCTGCCCAATCTTGCAGCAAAGTTGGACTATGTTGGCGAGCTTGGGCCGTTTGACTCCTGGTATCCGCGGCACGTGCTTCAGTCGGCAGTTAAGTGGCCTTGCTTGCCAGCCGGGACTGACAAATAGTAATCATGTGTGTGTTTCACACTTGTGTACACTCTTGCATCTTGGCATGCCATGGCCCTTGAGTTCCCTTTTTTGTGCACCATTGTTTCCATGGCCCACAAGTGGCCTTTGCAGCTGCCCCAAAGCAGATAAAGGGGCTCATTTGACTTTTGTGTGCGCTACTGTGACCTTTTTCAGGCCTTGTGTTTGACTGGTGGCCGTGAAAGGCCTTGTTTTTTTTCTTGAAGGTTTTTGCCCCAAAGCAGATAAAGGGACTAGATCCGGTGCCAAGAGAGGCCGGGCGCGCCTCCTGGGCCTTGTGTTCGTCGCCGGCGGACGTGCTTGTCTCCAGGGGGACAGCCCAGCCCCCTGGGTCGACGCTGTTGTGTTCATCCTGTCCTTGTTTGTGTTCTAAGGCTAAGGTAAGGTATACAGTGTGGGTTAGGATTAGTGTAGGATCCGTGCAGTTTTCTTTTGTTCGTTCATCGTCGTCGTCGAGTTTCGTCGAGTTTCGACACGTTCATCGTTTCGTTCGTCGAGTTTTGCTCACTCTGGAGCTTACAAAAACCTGTTTTTGCCAACCATCCTGGGTCCTGCTGCCTTCTTTTGGCAGTTTGGGTGTTGCGCGTCATGGTGGCCGGGGGACAGGTGCGTGGGCTTGTTCGGTGCTCTAATCTCGGTTTGTTTTTGGTTGAGGCGACGTCCGTCGACTTTTTTTGGCTCTTTTGGCTTTGAGTTAGTTCGAATTTTGCTTCCTTTGGAGCTTGAGATACGTTTCGAGTCAAAGAATGGGTCTAATGGTTGAAACTGTACATATGCTGGGTTGGGTACCCCCCAGGCCCACACATCACGCACCTGGCACCCAGTGTGTGATTACTGGGGCTTGTTTACGTTCGTACGAGTTGCTTCTCCTCCTCGGGTTGCGTCTGTGTGTGTCCTGGGCCCTTGGCAGATGTTTCCGGGGTGACATGGTATCCATTGGTGGTACGGAGGGTTGAAAGCATACCCTGCCCCGGCTATGCGCTATGTTGCAAGGGTCAGTTTGGTGACTTGGTTTCCTTTTGAGGGTTGCAGGTTGTTCGTTTCGTTTTGTGCAGACAGACAGTAACAACTAATCACCTTCTGTTTCGGGTGGGGGGGGGCTGGGGAACCCTCCTCACACCAACATCTACCATGAGTTGCACTAGAGCAACCATGGTCTTAATGACCCTGAGAGAAAATAAGAGACGCCTTCAGCCTACGGCTGAGGCTGGGATTTTAACTGTGATAGCCTTATGCCAAGTGCTGAGGCTCCTGTTTGGCCTCCTCCCAGGGAGCAACAGGTTATTCATTGCTTTGATCACCCCCACTCAGTTTCCAGCCTAGGTAGCCAATCCTGGGGGGTGTACAAAACTGTGTCAAAAAGCTTCCCTGCAAATGAGGGAGGTGGGGAGAGGCAAGAGCAACTAATAGCCTCCTGGGAAAAGCACCACTGATGGTGCAGCACTGTAGGTGGCAGTGCACCCAGTGGAAGTTTGGTTGGGTGCAGACGTGCACGAGGCACTTGGACTTAAACCCCAAGTCCAAACCTCATCCAATAGATTTTGTGGGAAGTTGGGTCTAGTACGTTGAGGTGCGGCGATGGAACCCTCCCAGCTTGTGGGTATAACCGGAACCCTCCCAGCTTGTGGGTAATCAACGCCCTAGCCTAGCCAGATGTTTAGTAGGAACCCTCCCAGCTTGTGGGTACAACAGGAGCCCTCCCAACTTGTAGAAACTAATTTAGTCCCCAAACTCTGGTACCTAACTTTAATCATCTGATGGTATTGATTTTTTGGAACAGTGTGCTGACTGCGACGCTCCCTGCTGCAGTGCACCGAGTTCCGGGCACTGGCCTTGCTCGCTTGCCAAAGGAGAGGGAGAGAGAGAGAGAGAAAGAGTCATTGTTTGGGACTGTGGGACAATCAGTTTGCTCTGCCCTTGCTTGTTCCCGTTTTGCTGTCAGTCAGTCACACTGTCAGCACAGCACTGCATCTTTGATCCACTGCACTGTCTGTCCAGTCAGCACAGTCTTTCTGGCACTGTCCACACTTGTCTGTCCTTCCCTTGGCAGTGGCCATTTCTCAGATATAGGTTTGCCACTTGGCGTCGCCACTGCCATCTCTTTTTACACTGACCATCTCAGGTCTTTTCCAGCTGTTTGTACAGTAATGGCCTTCGTCAGGGCCATCTGGGGCTGGCAGAGGCCTGCTGCCACTCACAGCCCCACCCCCAGTGGAGTCAAAAATTTGTAGCTCCGGGGACTTCAGTTTAGTGCCCCTGGCCCAGGGTTACAGGTGCCTGGCAGCAGTTTCTTTGCCTTTTGGCAGGGCCATTTCTCTGTTTTTGGCCCACAGAGCAGGTCAATCCTGCCAATCAAAATCCACTTTGGGGTGCCAAAAGCGAGATCCACTGTTTTGTGGAGTTTGGAGCCGAGCCTTGTTTTTTGGCTCCAAAACTATGAACGGAAACCCCAATCAGAGACTTTGGGGAACTTTGAGATGCGTTGGTGGGGACATCAGAGGAAACCCCCCTCCACAGCCCATGATTAGCAGCATCTGACCATGCGTTTCTGAATCTTGTATTTTTTCTTCAGAAATCCGTTCTGATTTTCAGCTAACCCTTTGAGTTTCAGCTTAGTGGGGGGGTTGCTGAGTGTTGTGCCTATGCGTGGATAGTAGAGCCACTACTAGCTCTAGGCTTCTCTTCCCATGTTCTTGTGTTTTGGTGGGGAGGGAAGCCATGTGAGGCTCCTAGGCGGCCTTTACTCCTTGTTATCTCCCGCCTCCGGGAAGTAGTTAAGTCTACACGGCCTAGGTTGCAGGAGTCCCCCTATCTCGCTCGTAGGTTGGGCCGGAATATGCCCTAGTGGCGTAACCCCATTCTCTTCCCCGTCGGGGTTGCTCTTAACCCACATTTTCTATTCTTTTGGCACTCGCTTATTTTGTTGTGGTTTTTCGGCCACGGCCCCAAGGGGTGCCCCCCTGGGTTGTGTCCTAGTGGCGCGGATACATAAATGTAGTATTTGTTCATAGTTAATATTACGTGTGCACATTCAGTGCATCATTCCATGTACATTCAGATTCCAAGATATCATGATGATGCCCTGTGCCTGTGCCTGTTTCAGGGGGTCGGGGGTCCACACAACATCCATAGATCAATGGTTGGTTTTATAGGTCAAAATGTCTGATCACCCCTTTTTGGATAGGCAAATACTAAGATAAATATGTGTTCTGCCTTTAGGCCTCTCTATAACAACTAAAGCTAACCTTTTGGCAGGGGAATACGCCTTTTCTTACTACTTCCTTTTGCTTCTCCCTTCGAGCCTCCTCTCGCTTCGTTCTTTCCTCCCTTGCCCTGACCTTTCTTCTCTTGTCTTTGGTCTCCCTTACGAGCATCAAGGCTCTCTTGTCACACCTTGTCTCGCACAATGTGCCTTGTCCCGCTATTGGGGCAATGCACGGTGGCGAAGAACTTGGGCGCTTGAGGATTGTCCTCTTCCACTTGCCTTCGCCAATACCGTTGTCCTTGGCCTTGACCTTTGCCACAACCACCATCTCCACGTCCATGACCACCGCCCCCACGGTTGCTGTTGCCTTGTCCTTGTCCTCGTGCTTGTTGAAAGGCCACAAAGCACTCCTTGCATAACGAGTGGGCAAAGGCTTCCTCTTGATCCTTGTTGGCGTTGGCGTCGGCGTTGGCGTTGCGTCCAGCCACTTGAGTTGCGCCATAGAGTGCAAGTTCTTGAGCATAGCGTCCGACTTTGTTTGAAGCGCCAACTCAACAAGAGAGTTGAAAGTGTGTATCCTAGACACTCTCTCGGGAGTACCCCGTATTTCGTCCATGGTTTTTGGAGGAACACGGGGTAGGAGGTGTAGAAGGGCTTTGGAGTCGTCATAGTACGACGTAGCCAATTGGTCTGTAAGCGTAGTAAACGTTTGGACGTATCGCGCTATGTCCGCGGTTGTCGGGTATTCCTTCAACCGAGGGATACACCCCACCTCTTGAATAAGCTCTAGGTCCGTACCGTAGGTGGGCTAGAGCTTCACGAGCGTGATAAGGAACCTTACCGGAGAGTCACCTTTCTTGAGCACCCCCAAAACAACTTCTTTCACGTCCTTGTTATCACAACCGTTGATAATTAGGTCCACCGTGGCTCGTACGTTGAGGTCTGCTTGCCCCGTCGACATCAAGAACCTGAAAAAATATTCGGCGTAAATGTTGAGGTCCTTACCCGAAAAATTGGGTACTTTGGTTTCGGTTTACGGTTTGAAAAAAGCTTTGGTTCCTCTACCGGTATGTGGCACCGGTTGTGTGGGGTCGGGGGGTAGCGCCATAGGCACTAGTGGACCGATTCCTAGGGCGAGGGCTTGGTCAAGGGTGTAAACTTTGTAGGTAGTGGTGAAGCACGCAACGAGTTTGGGTGGTTTCCTACGGGGTAGAAAGGGCAACTTGACTCCGGGGGGCACACCGGCAAGTCCGGTGCACACTCGGGCTAGAGGAGACGGGTAATAAGGTACACAAGGGATAGTGGTTACGTTAGCACTAGTCCTATTTTCCAAGTTTTCAAGACGACCCTTGAGTTGTTGCAAGGTCGACAAAAGGATAGTGCTCTCTTCTGGAGAAGGAGAGGCTTCAAAAACTTGAACCCCTTTAGGAGCGTGAGGCTCAAAGAAAAACCTAGGCTCAGGAACTGCGGTAGGCACTCCATGCACAATAGGTTCTCCATGGATAGGGGCTTGAGGCGCAGTGGCGTAAGTCACATTGGAACGCCGGGGCACGGATTGGAAAGGGTTAGTCGAAGACGATGCGATCCCCGACTCATGAGTATGTGGGGCATGGGTAAATGAACCATCATGGTGTTCGATATCTTGCAGCATCTGTTGCAACCGAGCAGTCTGGTTGAGCAACGATAGGAGTTCCATAGCTTTCGCTAGATCAGCTGTAGTCATGCCACTTCCTGAAGGGTCTGGACGTCGGGCCACAGCATCTGCATACTCATGACACGTAGGCACGGGAAAACGATAGGCTTCGAATCGAGATGCATCAAGAGGTACTTCGGGGGTTCCAAACCTGGCCATGGTAGGCACGAGTAGTTCCTCGTCAGAGACAAGCATCAAGACTTGCACGTCGTTTTCAGAAGCGCCCGTAGCTTCTAGGCTGCTTGGACTTCTCACAGGGTCCATCTCAATTTTTCAGACTCCATTTTCTGAGTTCAGGAATTCTTCTCCGTCCCTTTTTAAATTCCCGAGCTGGAATTAAATTGAAATTGAATCCAATGGGTACTGGATTTAAGCAGAGCAGGAATTGTCTGCTGGCAGTCAGATTGTGCACCCTCCTCAACAACAGCAAAGTAATGGGCTCATAGAATTGTAGTCTTCCAGCTCAGTCCATAGCAAAAAGGGATTATGAAACACAATCATATGTGCACTCATGTTCACGCTTTATCTCTCTTCCGCTCTCACTCTACAAATATCCCTTGAGTACTCAAAATACACCATGTTAGGACTCACCTAGGAAGCACCACGCGCTCCCACCAGGCGCCACTCCTCTTTCTATCTCTCTTCTCCCCTCTCGTGTTTTGGGGCTTGGCTTAGGCCTAGATATATTCTTAGGATCCCATAGTACATGAAACATGCTTGGGACCCACCAATTAGGGATGAAAATACATGAAGAAGTGGGGACAACCTTGAGAAAGGGCTGTAGTGTAAATGAAGGTCCCTTAGGGGTCATAATCACCTTCGAAGGTAGTATGTGTGGTATCACTCACACATTGGGTGGATCATGCATGACATGCATGACAATAATGCATCCCAAAACATGTTATCATCCGAATTCAAAGAGTTGTGAAAAAGGAATAGTATAACCTTCTTAGGAACCCATTAGAGTGGGGTTGTGGTTGAGTTACATTTGAGTGAAAGTGAGGTTTTGGGTTGGATTGTGAAAGACACATGCTAGAGCACCAGCGTGTCATGATGCATGATGCATGACACATGACACATGACACATGATGCATGATGAATGATTGAATGATGGATGATGATCTGAATCTGCTCTGTACATGCTGCCTTTGCACTGCAGGACCAACTGGCGAACCCGGAGTTGAGCGGATATGGGATGGCACATTACATAAGGCGCTGAAGACAGGCATTCATGAAGTTGAAGGATCCGATACAAGTGGCGGAGTGGGTCAACAAGGACGCCAGCAATCAAGCGAAGGTTCAGCACTCAACCTGAGGCGCTGAAGACAGGCTCAAAACAATTCAAAATAAAGTACAAGGTATGCTCTGGGGCTTAATTTCACTCCAGACATGCAGACTACGTACGGGATTTTGGAACCTCCGTCATCAAGTTGAAGGTCAACATCAGTGATCTCCAGATGGGTTACCTCGTTAACTCTCGGTTCATTGAACGGTTGCCGAACAACGCCGTACGTCGACAATACATGGTTGTTGTTCGCTCGAAATCGCGCTGAACCATTGCCGAAGCCTACATCTACTCCAGGAAGTTCAGAATGCTTCCAGGCAGACGCAAGACACCATGGGGGTTGCAGTCTCGAAACCCCTCCATATGACGGTTCAATCAACTTCGACTTCAACGATGTTTCGTTCCAAGCCCATCCCGACACCCAACATCACCTCCATGCCAAGTCAGAGTGCGGCTCCGATGCCTTTGACCACACCCGAACCTCAATTCCATCGCCAAGCCCCGGGAAGAATTACATGCGTACACACAAAGGGGGGGGGGGCAGCAAACAGCAAGAAGGAACCAACAGCCAGGAGGGAAACACAAAAGAGGCAAGAGCGCACGGAGAGCCCGGACGCGGGAGGCCAACAAAAAAACAGCACACAGCGCCAAGGCCCAGGGCACCTGGGGCCGGAAACCAGAGAAAGCCAGAGACAACAGGGGCGCGCAACGAGAAAAAAAAACGGAGCACAAAGCGGCAACGAGGAAAGCAGCGAGACACAAAAGGGGGGAGGGGGGCAGCAACCACCAGGCAGCAGCGAACGGCCAGGCGGGAAACACAAAAGAGGCGAGAGCGCACTGAGAGCCGAGGAGCGGGAGGCCAACAAAACAAACAGCACACAGCGCCAAGGCCCAGGGCACCCGGGGCCGGATACCAGAGAAAGCCAGAGACAACAGGGGCGCGCAACGAAAAAAAAAGGAAAAAAACGGAGCACAAAGCGGCAGCGAGAAGACCAGCGAGACACAAAAAAAGAGGGGGGGGGGCAACAACCACCAGGAGCAGCCAATGGCCAGGCGGGAACCACAACAGAGGCGAGACCGCACGGAGAGCCGAGGAGCGGGAGGCCAACGAAATAAACAGCACACAGCGCCAAGGCCGAGGGAATCCAGGGCCGGAAACCAGAAAAAGCCAGAGACAACGGGGGCGCGCAGCGAGAAAGAAAAAAAACGGAGCACAAAGCGACAGCGAGAAAGACAGGGAGACACAAAAGGGGGGGGGGGGGGCAACAACCACAACAGAGCAGCCCACGGCCAGAGAGGAACCACAAAAAAGGCGAGAGCGCACAGAGAGCCGAGGAGAGGGAGGCCAACAAAACAAACAGGACACAGCGCCAAGGCCCAGGGCACCCGGGGCCGGAAACCAGACAAAGGCAGAGACAACGGGGGCGCACGACGAAGAGAAAAAAAAACACAAGCCGGGGGGGGGGGTCAAAAGAAAAACAGGGCGCCAAGGCCCAAGGCGACCTGGGCCGGAAACCAAAGAAAGAAAGAGACAAGGGGGGCGCGCGTAAAACAGAACAGCAGGACGATAAAAAAGAAAAAAAAAGGGGGGGGTGGGGGAAGGCAACCAAAGAACCACAAAAGGGGCAACCCTAGCCTGGAAGGGGCCGAGCAAAGCAGAAAGACAAAGGGGCCAGAGGAACAAGAGAGACGCACCAAAACGCGCCCGGGAGGCCGGCCCGCCCGACCCAGCCAGGAAGGACGAGCACACGCACACACGCACGGGACCCGGGCGTGGCGTCCCCCGACCCGCAAGGGGAGGTGATGACGTCAAGACAAAACAGCCCCGGTGCACCGGCCGAGTCCCCCGTCGAACGACGGACGGTACAGGAAACCGGAGGCGTCAGTGACCGGGTCCACACACGCAAACCACCGCAGCGCACGCAGCCCAAGACCAACGCCGGAGGGACCCGCCAGGGACAGCCCAATCGCGGAGCCCCAAACGGGTACGAAGCGGAGCGAGCCCAGCGCCCCTGCCTCGGCGAGGGTGAGCGGCAGGCACAATGAGCCCGGTTCTCGGCCGGCCTCCGCTTGCCCCGCGCAGCCACCCAGTAAAGCCGGGGGGGCAAGCCCCCGAGATGGGGAAAGGCACCACGGCGTCGGGAAAGCCGACCGGAGCAACGAGAGCTACCGGAACGGACGAGGCGCGGCGCACCACGCGGGGCCACCAGGCACGCCAGGGAGGCACGCCGCCGGCCACAACCAAGGCACACGGACAGGTGCCAAGCAACAACTGCCACCGGGTGCCGCAAACCTGGTCAGCGAGCAAAACACGCAACGAACCACTGCACCGGAACAGGTGCCAGGCAACACCAAAACCCGCACACCACAAACCCTAGCCTGGAGTGGCAGGGTACAAGCGGGGCGGGCACACAGGCACACACACACCCCGACACCCCAGCCAGGAGTGGCGGGGCGCAGCCAGACCCCTAGCCCAAGCAAACACACCCACACCGCACGTCCCAGCCAAGAGTGGCGGGGTACAAGCGGAGCGCGCACACAAACACACACAAACACCAACACCCCAGCCGGGAGTGGCGGGGCGCAGCCAAAACCAGAGCCCGAGCACACACACCCACACCGCACACCCCAGCCAGAAGTGGCGGGGTACAAGCGCAGCGACCACACAAGCACGCCAACCCCAACACCCCAGCCAGGAGTGGCGGGGCGCAGCCAAGACCCAAGCCGAAGCACGCACACCCGGGCGAGGAATGGCGGGGTACAAGCGGAGCGCGCAAACAAACACGCACACCCCAACACCCCAGCCAGGAGGGGCGGGGCCCGGCCAAAACCCAAGCCCAAGCACACACGCTCACACTGCACACCCCAGCCTGGAGTGGCGGGGTACAAGCGCAGCGTGCATACAAGCACACACAGAACCCCAACATTCCAGCCAGGAGTAGCAGGGTGCAGCCAAAACCCAAGCCCAAGCACACACACCCACACCGCACACCCCAGCCAGGAGTGGCGGGGTACAAGCGGAGCGCACACACAAGCACACACACACCCCAAAACCCAAGCAAAGAGTTGCAGGGCGCAGCCGAAACCCGGGCCCAAGCACACACATCCCCACTGCACATCCCAGCCAGGAATGGCGGGACACAGTCGAAAGCCGAGCCCAAGGACACACGCCCACACCACATATCCCAGCCAGGAGTGGCGTTGTACAAGCGAGGCGTGCACACAGACACGCACAGGCTACAACACCCCAGCCAGGAGTGGCGGGGCGCAGCCGAAACCAGAGCCCAAACACACACACCCACACCGCGCAACCCCGCCAGGAGTGGCGCGGTACAAGCTGAGCGCACACACAAGCACACACACACCCCAACACCCCAGTCAAGAGTGGCAGGGCGCAGCCGAAACCCGGGCCCAAGCACACACACCCACACCGCACAGCCGAGGCCGGAGTGGCGGGGCGCAGCCGAAACCCGAGCCCAAGCACACACGCCCACACCACACGGCCCAGCCAGGAGTGGCGGGGTACAAGCCGAGCGGGCACACAAGCACACACAGGCTCCAACAGCCCAGCCAGGAGTGGCATGGCGCAGCCGAAACCCGAGCCCAAGCACACACACCCAAACCGCACAGCCCAGCCAGGAGTGTCGGGGCGCAGCCGAAACCCGAGCTCAAGCACACACGCCCACACCACACACCCCAGCCAGGAGTAGCGGGGTACAAGAGGAGTGCGCACACAAACACACACAAACCCCAACACCCCAGCCAGGAGTGGCGGGGCGCAGCCGAAACCCGAGTCCGAGCACACACACACACACTGCACACCCCAGCCAGCAATGGCGGGGTACAAGCGGGGAGTGCGCACACAAACACAAATACCCCAACATCCCAGCCAGGAGTGGCGGGGCGCAGCCAAAGACCAAGCCCGAACACACACATGCACACCGCACATCCCAGCCAGGAGTGGCGGGGTACAAGCGGAGCGGGCACACAAGCACACACACACCCCAATACCCCAGCCAGGAGTGGCGGGGCGCAGCCGGAACCCGAGCCCAAGCACACACACCCACACTGCACAGCCCAGCCAGGAGTGGCGGTGTACAAGCGGAGTGCGCACGCGAACACACACACACCCCAACAGCCCAGCCAGGACTGGCGGGGCGCAGATGAAAACCGAACCGAAGCACAACCCAGACCCAAACACAAGCGCCACACAACAGTAGGAAACCCGGTGTCCATAGCCCGGGCACTGAGGCAGCCGGTGCCATGCAGGTGACCCGGCCAAGCAAGATCCGGAGCCCGGGGGTAAGGCTGCATCCTAAGGCCTGCGCTGCTTTGGGACTCGAGGCGGAGCGTGCGACACCCAAGCGCCTCGGAACCCCAGTACCAAGAACATGCATGCATGCTTTGGCAACAGGATACGCCAGGAACTCCGGTGAACCTCTAGGGTTCCGCCCAAAGGAGGGGACGTGCGCAAGCACGGGGGCACACCCTCCCGGCGAGACAAGCACGTCACGCTGGCGGCGATCAGCCCTCCCCGTGTTGCCAGGGGCCGCTTTGTCGGGGGCCACCAGTCTAGTCTAGCGGGATGCAAGCCGCCTCCCCTCTTCATGCGCGGAACCTCTTCCTGTCCGTCACAGGGGCGACGCCAGGGGGAAACATGGGGCGCCTCTCCACGACCGAGTGCACCTACCTACCTATCTACCTCCATCAAGAGGTACTTCTGGGGTTCCAAACCTGGCCATGGTAGGCACGAGTAGTTGCTCGTCAGAGACAGGCAGCAAGACTTGCACGTCGTTTTCAGAAGCGCTCGTAGCTTCTAGGCTGCTTGGACTTCTCACAGGGGCCATCTCAATTTTTCAGACTCAATTTTCTGATTTCAGGAATTCTTCTCCGTCCCTTTCTAAATTTCCGAGCTGGAATTGAATTGAAATTGAATCCAATGGGTACTGGATTTCAGCAGAGCAGGAATCGTCTCCTGGCAGTCAGATTGTGCACCCTCCTCAACAACAGCAAAGTAATGGGCTCATAGACTTGTAGTGTATTCTTAGGATCCCATAGTACATGAAACATGCTTGGGACCCACAAATTAGGGATCAAAATACATGGAGAAGTGGGGACAACCTTGAGAAAAGGCTGTAGTGTTAATGAAGGTCCCTTAGGGGTCATAAACACCCTCGAAGGTAGTATGTGTGGTATCACTCACACATTGGGGGGATTATGCATGACATGCATGACAATCATGTATTCCAAAAATGAGATCATCCAAATTCAAAGAGTTGTGAAAAATGAATAGTATAACCTTCTTAGGAACCGATTAGAGTGGGGTTGTGGTTGAGTTACATTTGAGTGAAAGTGAGGTTTTGGGTTGGATTGTGAAAAACACATGCTAGGGCGCCAGCATGTCATGATGCATGATTCATGAAACATGACACATGACACATGATGCATGGTGAATGATTGAATGATGGATGATCATCTGAATCTGCTCTGTACATGTTGCCTCTGCACTGCAGGACCAACTGGCGAACCCGGAGTTGAGCGGATATGGGATGGCACATTATATAAGGCGCTGAAGACAGGCATTCATGAAGTTGAAGGATGCGATTCAGGTGGCGGAGTGGCTCAACAAGGACGCCAGCAATCAAGCGAAGGTTCAGCACTCAATCTGAGGGGCTGAAGACAGGCTCAAAACAATTCAAAATAAAGTACAAGGTATGCTCTGGGGCTTAATTTCACTCTCGACATGCAGACCACGTACGGGATTTTGGAACCTGCGTCCTCAAGTTGAAGGTTAACATCAGTGATCTCCAGATGGGTTACCTCGTTAACTCTCGATTCATTGAACGGTTGCCGAACGACGCCGTACGTTGACAATACATGGTTGTTGTTCGCTCGAAAGGGCGCTGAACCATTGCCGAAGCCTACATGGCAGCCGGTCATCTACTCGAGGAGGTTCAGAATGCTTCCAGGCAGACGCACCACACCATGGGGGCTGCAGTCTCGAGACCCCTCCATATGACGGTTCAATCAACTTCGACTTCAACGATGTTTCCTTCCAAGCCCATCCCGACACCCCACATCACCTCAATGCGAAGTCGGAGTGCAGCTCCAATGCCTTTGACCACACCCGAACCTCGATTCCATCGCCAAGCCCCGGGAAAAATTACATGCATACATTGGGGAGCGCAGAGATGATCCATCGAATCTTCATGACAATCTTGAAACCCGACTGTAACCGCATCAGTGTGACAGCACTTCATTTATACATCAACGCGATCAGAATGTCAACGATTTTCAGATGTACATTAGTGCAGTAAATTTTGCGCTTGTTTTCAGGTTTTCCGTTCGCCGCCAGATGTCGCCCGTGAGCGCCCGTCGAGTTGCATTTCCCTTTCGTGATTTCCCAATTGGATTTATTGAAATTGATTCGAATGATTTTGTAATGAGTTATTATGTTTGATGAATGCACAATTAAATTCTATAACTGCTCCATTTTTGTAGACCGGCTTTTCTGACAATTCATCTTCCACCATGGAGGTCAATGACCCTCTCAGTGCATTGCATATGTCGCTCTTAGAAGCTGGATATGTGTCTGGAGATGGTCAGTCGGGTTCAGAGATATTAGGGGCAGTGTCGGGCGTTACGACCCCTGGGGCATCAAGAGCAACGCACAATCAAGTCAGACTCTTCAGTGGGCCATAAGTCCGTGAAACAGTGAAGGAAGGATCAAGCGTGCTCAGTAACATACACAGCCATAAACACTGGATTGCATCCTTCACCGTAAACCACAGCTGTGCCTTTCGGTGTTCAAACAACTTGCCTTTGCATTAACGATTCATATAAAACAAACACTATGAACGACTGGTGGATCATTCAAAACGCAGGCAATGAATTTTTCGGCGCGCGAGTGCGCAGGGTCGCTGAGGCCGCAAATCGGCAGTCAGTCCAAAAATAGAAAGACAAAATAGGAAAAAGGGCAAAAATACGAGACACAGGAGCCCCCAGCAGTAGTCCACCCACCCACCTAATCAGAGCGAAGCCAGGGCCACCATCTCCGAGCCAAGCCAAAGGCATTGGCGCGTGAAGGAACCAATCATGGGGCAGCTTTTGGCACGCCAGTAGTCTACCAAGCGTGCGACGCATGGACGTGCCTGGACCCACTTAGCGACGATATCGGTCAGGACATTCAGGATGGTCGTGAATTTATCACCCCTATGTCCAGCCGAGAAGTCGCTTTTGGAAGCCTAGGCACAGTGAAGGGGGCACTGATGGCGGGTTGGGGGACCAAGGGTCTTGCCGTCGCTGTACATTGGACTGGGAAATGTTAGCCACCGACAGGACTGTAGAATGCAGTTGCAGGTGTATGTCACCTTTGGGGTGCAGGCACAGGGTCACTCCAAGCACGTGGATGAACAAACCCATCTGTTGCAACAGGACGGGCATGCAGTAAATCGAGGCAAGAGTATGCTCGAATTCAGGGAGGCGCTGGAGCAGCAGTGATGTTCAGAAAGATAAATTGGGATTCGACTCCTTTAGATATTTTCATTCATCCTGAAATCCCGAAGATGATTATGTTTCAACAAATCAAAGAATAGTAAAACTAAACGAAAACTATCACCAAAATAACTTGAAACAAAGTTTGGAAAATGGGCTCATAAAACTATAGTATTTTTGGGAGCGTTGCACAGGAGCAAAAATTTATCTAAATCTATATCTCAATTGGTTGTTCGATAAAACGCTTTCAATACAAAATATTCCTAATCCAATCCCCAACTAACATAACAACAACAAACAAGAGCAAAGGCAAAGCAAGGAAGACACGAAGAAAATCACCATGTCCACGTCCGAGTCATTGTTGACGGTGTGGGGCCGCCGTGCTGTTGCCTAGGCCCCACCATTTCTGTTTCCCCACGGCGGCGGGTCGTGGTGGCCAAGGCATTAAGGATCCATACAGCTCTACCCCAATTTAGGCACCCAAGAATGGGGCCAGGTTCTCCACGGCTACATGCTAAACAATGCATAGGAGACGCTTAACACCCAACCAACTCTCATACATGCATTACCTTTATCCTTGCTCGTAACTAAACAATAACAAACCATGCAACGGAGATCACTACGTGCAACAACCAAAATCCAAGCAACAATAAACAAACAGTATGTGCTTGAATGGAATGAATTCAGAACAATGCAATGAATGTAATGAAAGGTTGTGAATGCAACACATGGAATGCGACAAAGCAAAATAGTGGTGCACCAACGAGAAACTACAATTCCCCCCTCAAAAGCAAGCTAATCAATTGATGAGGATAAATATTCAATCAGAACCAGACCTAATGAATCCTTATATTCGCATATTCTGACAATGACAGCGCAGGCTGCAACACAGTCTAAACTAACCAATCAAGATTTTTAAGCAGCAATAATATGATTGTGTGACGGCAAAGAATTGAATGATTCAGCTGAGAGTACTGATCGCGCCCTGCAAGCAACGCAATCTGTCTTACTGTAATCTGCGATCTGTCTCGCACTGTACCGTCTAAATATGCAACCCACTCACCTGCACTGTAGCTACCTTGGAAGAGATCAATTTTTTGCAACTCCCCCCCAGACTCTACACTGAAAGTGGGGATGTCTACAGGGGCGCTACACCACAGACTATTAAGCAGTAACCTGACAACACAGACAGCTGGACATCTGGATACGTGACGGGGAAAAAAAAAACACTCAACACCATTGAAAAACTGATGTATGTCAAATGATTCAGGATCACTGATAACAGCAAGCAGTCCTGAATTGGGATACCTTGAATCCTGCCACCTGGGATCACAGGCATACTGGGACACTTGGGTATCCTGAATTCTGCCATCTGGGATCACAGGCATACTGGAATACTGGGGTACTAACATCAGAGCAGTAGGGAAAAGGCGACCAGGATGCCCAGAGAACACGGGCCACTGATACACAGCGCGCCTGTAGTATCTGCAACGTCTGCGCACGTCTGCACTGACTGCACTGTCCGTCACATCTGCAATGTCTGAGCAGGTTTGCACTGCACTGTCTGTAATGCCTGCCATATCTGTAATACCTGCAATGTCCCAAGTCTCAAGTAACCAGACCCTGCAGACTCTCCAGTACGCTGACAGGGCCTGCAGTCACTACCAGCTGTCAGTACCACAAAACCAGGAATTCAGGACGCCTCAGGTAACAAACGTTAGAACAGGACAAACATCTGCCATGCATGTACCCCTACAAAGGGACTGCACACATACTGAAAAGGCCTGAGACTGAGAAAAGTAAACAAGACTTACCCATATTACACAGACTGTCACAGAGTGAACCAAACCTTCTTCCACGAGAGACCAAACTCCCTGTATCCATAAAGCTATTACTGGGTCTACCACTTGAGAGGGCACTCTCATACTTGATCAAACTGGATGTGTGCACCAAGGTCGAACTTACCAACCTTGCACTGGCACATAGGCTCAGTGGCTTCAGGGTTAGTCCTACCGGAATACCAGAAAATAACGGGTAGCATCAGTACCCCCTATGACCCATTCAGAGTCCTTGGGATCAGGAGAAACCTGAGCAGGCGCTGAACATCACGTCAAACTGACAGTCGGGTTATGCAAGGGAAAAGAGTGAGGTACTTACAGCGACCGCTGGTAGCAGGGGGTGTCGCTCATGGCTTCCCACTCCCAAACGAGGGCCAACCCGCTCATGGTTGGTACAAAAAACAGATAAGATAAATGAATAGTAGCGGAAGACATGGCGCTCCCCAGACCCGTGGTCTGAAAATATCACACTGTTCACGACCCAATGGTTACTGTCAATGATACAACAAAACAGAATTCGGCAAGAAGCGATTGTCAGTGTACAAACCAACACTGCTGTACTCCCACGGCACACCGAAAGTTAACCTACAGTAGGCCACTGCAGACTACTGGTAGATGGTTGGCGTGGGGGCAGGGGGTATACTACAAGTCCGGGTGACCACATGCAGGATAAATGACTACAACGTCATACCCCCCCTGGTGCTGACTTAGCTACTCCGAGCACAATGAGGGAAAAAGGGTTGTATTCTCCCTGAGGGTCTCCCACGTAAGTACCTCACACCCTAACTTAGATATCACCAGCTTATCCCAATCTTTCTTCGCATTTGAAAACTGGTCTACACATGAGTGCAGAACAAAGGAGGAACTCAGATCAGAGGCCACTGGAGTGAGGCAACCTTAACTCTATGCTCGCAAATACACAATACTGCTAAGTCCACTACGCACTTGCCCCGGATCAGGCTTTTACCCAGTCATGCTCTCACAGCACGTCAACCAAACTGCCTGCAGTAGGCTGTCCTGCAGTCCTAAGGGCGTATTCGTCTGGTCGACTAAGGTTAAGCCATAGCGAAACAGGAGGGTCATTTATGCTTGCCAGAGTCCAGAGGTTACTCACCTAAACGCGGTTTCTCTGACACCCAAGATTCTTCACACTTCATTCCCAAGAATACTCAGTACAGCACCAGCGGATGCAGCGTTACGCTGCAATGTACAGTGGTCACCTATACTGGGTTTACAGCCACCTCAGTTGCCAACACAGGTTAAAAAAACCTCAGGCACACAGAAATCAGTGAGCTGCATTCACTCACCCGGAAGTTGTGACACACTCAGGTGGTATCTTGGGTGGTGCTTAGCAGGTCATGCTCCAAGGCACTTCATACCTTCCCGACAGTAGCAGTTGTACACCCTGGGTCTACAGGGCTTAGAGGGGCAGCCCGTTCATCAGCTGAAAGCTGACAAATAGAGACAAACGCGACATCGCAGATAGAATGAGCGACAGAGTTCCACGTAGGCCTCTTTGTTCGCTCAGACACAACCTCCCTTGACCTTCAAGCTGGCCTTCAGGGGTGTCAACATCTGCCCCCAAGGACAGAACAGTTTGCGCATATCATTCAGTACAGCGCTATGCACATCCTGGTACTGGTGGTTCCCGTCTCACCCGGGCATTATACCCATTGTTGACAGTAATCCCTACAAGTACTCCAGAAAGAAGTTTGTGCAACAGCAAAGTAGGTCATCTGAGGGCGCAAACTGTGCAGTTTCCTAAACAGCTGCCTCAGTAGGCACAGTAGGCGTACTTATGCACTTCAGACCTGTTATACCAGCCTACTGTCCATCGTACTGACAGTACCAAAAGGTTTCTTAACAGAGGAAAAATGCAGAATTCAAAAACTGCCATCATATGCAGTAAGCCACATAGGCGCAGATTTAGGCCCTGGCTGACACGCCACAGAAATACAAGTCAGGATACACAAATACCAAAGAGGATGGCCAAGCACCCAAGGAATCATGCAGCCAATATCGTGCAAGACATTACAGGAACAACAAAGGCAGTCCCCAACGCAACCGTAGCTTACAACACAAGCAACCCCTCTAGGGAGAGGTGTAGCAACTCACTGAAAAACCAAACAGTGTAACTGGGTCAATTCGCCTGGACCTTCAGGCGTCTGTAAAGTACAGACCCCAACTCACAATGGGTAAGGTTCGTGGAATGAATCCTGACGTTCTTCACGGGTGCAAAACCAAAACAAACAAGTTGTTAACTGCAAGCTATTACTGAGTATGGGACATTCACCAGAAAACATCCTGAGACCAACTAAAACAGACTGGGCGATGCAGAACTACCCTCCTATTGGACGAAGGGTGCTGAGCTAAACCTATGGCTAGTTACGGACCGTGTTACGAGGGAGGGTTGTCAGACCTCCAGCCCTTGCCAGGGACTGTCATACCCCGGAGACACGACCATCAAGGTGGTCAAGAAAAAGGAACTTACGTACTTCCTCACCTGATACCCAACCACGGGAGGGGTAACCAAGGGGTTAAGTAAGCGATGACGACAAAGCTGAAACCCCAAGTAGGCAGGAAACCCCATCAACGAGGTCAACCCATATGAGATCCCAATCACAAACAAGGAAGAAAAAGGGGGTGCAGTGTCAACACAAGGGTCACTCGCTTACTCGAAACAGCGTAACGGATTCCCCTCCCCCTTTTTTTTTCTCTCTCCCCCCACAGGAGAAGCAATTTTCTGGGGCGGGGGCTATCTGGCACCAGGCAGATCACAAGGTCAGTGAGACTGACTCATACCTTGGCAAAAAGGTAATCGCTAGCACAGGGTGTCCACACCTCCAGGGGCTCTTTCGGACACTCTTCCCTGGCATAAATTCAGCCAATACCCTCAGAGGGGCTGGCAGCCAAACGCACTGCCAAAGGTACTCAAAGGCACTGACTCAGGAGAAAGATCATGGGGGTTCACCCGAGCATCAGACAAGGTTAGGCTCAGGTCTTCGCTCCATGACGCGCCTGGCGATGTGTACTGCGCTTCCCAGACCCGCATTAAGCAGGGCCAGGAGCCTTGCATCGGGTAGCGGTACACTCAGAGAACAAGTAAATGTAAATTGTATACCTCACGGAGCGCACCTGTCAGAGCTACATACAGACCTAAATCTCAGCACGCAATTTCGTGAGGGTAGTCCCTCAGTAAAATTCCCTATACCTCCGTCAACATACGTTACAACTCAAGGATCAATTCGGCCATCTCCTTTCAGTATCATCTCTAGGTAAACGTAAGACTAATACACTGTACCTGAACCTGCAGCAGGGTTTACTGAGTCATCAGCGAATCCCTCCTAATCTCTAAGGCATGAAGCCAGGTGCTGCTGCAGTAAGTCAGGTAATACCCGTAGCTCAGGTTACGCTCAGGGGTAAAATACAATTCAAACTTATGAGGCGAACTCGAATCATCCCCTCAATGCTCAGGCTACCCTGGGTTCACACGCAAACGAATCAGAACACGGTACAGAGCGACAGGATACTGAGGTGGTATCCAGGGAGTATATCACAAGGTAACAGAAATATATCTGAGCGCCAAAGTGGCAATCTGGCAAGGTCCAGGCCAGTCAATTACTCCCTACTGAGCTATATTGCCATGCCTGAATACGCTCACACAGAGTGGTACGTAACTGTACCCTCAGTAACACAGGCTGGTCTTCACCTCAGTAAACCCAAGAAAACACAGACACTCCATAAGACAGACTTTGGTCACACTGGCGAATCTCTATCCTGTCCCTATGACTGGAGTTCACCCAAACAGATCTCCAGATTCCCTAGCAGCCCGGGAATTGAGGGGATGCATAGTGCAAAAAACAGATCTCCAGGAAGTCCGGTCAATGAATAAACAAAAATAGTGCATGGCTCTAAAGGCGTGCAAAGCTTTCAGTACTCTTACATACAGTCTGTCTGGCAATACAGGACACAATTTACACAGTGACTCAGTATTACTGTGAGGCTAGAGAACCTCAGTGTAATGTATGCACAGTTAACTGTACAAGGAGCGCAGATACAGTACCCAGGGTACCCACAGCACACTCCTGACACACCCCTGGAGGTACAGACCCTCAACGCAGGGAAAATCTAGAGGGCATCGGTAGCGGGATAACCCAGGGACCACTATACAATTTACTACCTGAATGACCTGTACTGAACCGAACCCAGTGACTCAGTGGCCAGCGTCACTGAAGAATGGGGAAGTGAAGCCCCAACGTACCTCAGCACTGACCCCAACACATTACCACAGCGACCAGCTTCACTGAACGTCAATGTGCCATTCACTGTGCATGCCTGTCCGTGCACCAACACTCCATTTCTTCTCAGTGTGGTTACAGTTACAGTGCTCCTATGTGCAGGTTCACCACAGAAACAACATTACCAAGCCAGCCGGCTGCAGTACAATACAGTCAGTGAAAAACTCAGCAACGCAATGCCGTACAGTGCAGCATAGTACGGTACTGTACCTAAACAACAGCGGCTCTTGGGTTTCGCGGGTGTCGCGCGCTGATTCTGATCTGCAACCCGTTTGGATCTGGGGTACAGTCGTCGACCTGACCATGGCACCGATGGTGGTTGTTAAAGCGGGTGACACGGTCCACTCTCTCTACAGGGCTGGGACCGAGACGGCCGATGGTCGTTGTTGGGGCGGGTGACGCGGTCCACCCTCTCTACAGGGCTGGGGCCAAGACGCTCGATGGTGGTGACGCAGAGGCTGGTTTTCTCGGGGTTCTCGGCTGAGGAGCACGCACGAGGTTGTGGGTACATACCCCACATACAGACACAAACAGCTACAGCCGGTACGTGGGATTGCGCCCTCTCTTGTACCTTAGGCTTACAAACATGAGGCATGGCTGGCGGATTCTAAGGATGGTGCCTTCAGGAATCTATCTAAAGCAACACAAAGGATGAAACAGGCTGGCAGAGACGTGACTGTCAGCGTGTGCCCGAGGTTTTGGGACTCCTGGGTGTGATCAGCGCCCCATTTTGGACAGGGGACTTATGCACCACTCACCCTCCTGTCCGCCGGTCCTTAGGTCGGTGCCTCTCGGAGAAACAAGGAAGAAGGCAACACACAGGCTGGAACCGGCCTGCGGCGACCTGAATGTCACTGACTGCCCGAAACCTTCAGACTCAGGATTGTGATCAGCGCCCCATTTTGGACTGGAAACTCATGCACCAATCACCTTCCTGTCCGCCGGTCCTTAGGTCGGTGCCTCTCTGAGAAACAAGCGAAAAGGGGGCACTGAGAAAGGCACAGGAAGAAAGGACAGGTAGGGTTAAGAGCATGCTGGATTTTTGGATAGCGCCAGCTGGCGCAGACTGCAACTTAGCGACGCTATACCAGTCTGACAAACACAAGAAACAGTCAACGACCGGGACCAAGAGACCACCTACCCTTTTTCGCGACTTGAACATGGCAGTAGCTTAGCCATACATCGGCGATGGCGACGGCTCACAAGAGAAAATGAAGCAAGAGAAGGGGTAAATTCATGAACCCATGCACGGTGCAAAATTATGGTGCACATCCGTGGCTTCTACTCCCAGAGTAAGCATCATGCTGTGCGGAACCATGCACACACCAAAGAATAATCTTCACACGCACAACAAAGCGCAAGCACTACTGCTGCAAAGGCTAAACCCTAACAAAGGGATGCCACACACAAAAATGAGGAACAGAACGACAGATGGAAACAAGGACACAACAATTAACTACAACAACCTGACAGGACCGAAAACGGACACCAGGGTGGTACTAGAGTTTCCAACCAAGTAAGATGCTTGGCCCTACCAAGAATATCTTTGAAATTTACAAAGACCGTAATTTATTCCCAATTGGAAAAAACGTCGTTCTCATAATTTCTCCCTTTGGCCACATGGCCTGAAGAGGCGTCACGCCCAGCAGCAAGGCAAGGGCGATGGCGCGCCAGAGGATCACCTAGGATTTATGGGTCCAAAAATCCCAAAACCAGCTACAGTCAGAAATACTACTTTTTTTGTCAAATTATACCATAAAGAGCATAATTTTCCGGAGTTAGCCCCCCCCCAACCCTCCAAATTGGTAGCTTTCGAGCCCCTAGATCGACAATGCAGGCTTGATTCCATCTGAAATTGGCCGTATCGGAGAGATATGACATTCACCACCTAGTTGCGAATAGCAGCTTTTGTATAGCTCAAACCATACATGTTTGTTTTTGACAAGAAATACGGTTTTCGTGGTGATGGCGGCTCCAAACACTCGATGAGATGCTCCAAAACCTTGCAAAACACATTCTTCTGAGTCCACCACACTCAAAAAAGGGTATGGGGCCCTACAACTGACCACTCATTCCCCAAAAAAGCTGTTTTAGGCATTTTTTGGGCAAAAAAGGCGGTTTATTTGGTGATTGTGGCTCCGGAACCCTTGATCATTTGCTCCAAAAGTCATCCTTCATATCGGCGTGCCCGTTGGTCTTCGTGAAGGTCTTTGCAACCAGGTCGACGACGCCCACATCGCGAGTAGAAACATGGGAAGCGATACCGTTCAACTCGCCCCTCAACTAGGGCAGCATGAGAATGAAGGCTTCGGTGACCCCAATAAAGTTGGGCACAATGTTCATAGCTCCAAGTCGGTCCCGGAGTAAATCAGAGGTAGGTAGGTAGGTAGGTACCTTCGGGAGCTCGGGATGCCTCTTTTGACATTGCAGGAAGGAGGTCTTACCAAGGGGACGTCCTGTCCCTCACACTGCCCTAGTTCGGGGGCCTTTTGGGCCGCTCCCGCAGGCGCTTCGGAAGGCAGTGTGGCGGCCAGCCGGTTCAGGTGTCCCAGGAGGGAGGGTGTCCCCACATGTGTCCATGGGTAGGGCCACATGCCCCCTCCTTTGGGCGGCAGCTCTGGGGGCTGCCCAGCTGTGTGGAGTATCTCTCACCACAAGGGGTATTGCTCCCGCTAGTCTACGGTACCACCGCCTCACTCTTGTGGCTTGAGTTGCGGGGCCACTCTGCTTGGCAGGCGACCCCCTCCTGGACTGTGTACCGGCTCGCCTGTCACTGGTTGCTTCAATGGCTCCGGGTGACGTTTGGCATGGTCCCCGATGCAGCCTGGTCGGGCTCGGACCAGTGGCCTTGGAGTACCGCTCCTGCCACTGGCCCGGTGGGTCCGCTGGGTCACCCCAGTGTGTCCGACCCATGGGGTGTTGGTTCTTTTCTGTCCCTCGGCCGCCCTACGTGTGTGCGGTGTCCTCGGCCACTTGGCTCCTGTTCACCGGTGTGCCCGCGTGGTTTGTTGTGTTGCGTCTGCGGTGTCCTGGGCCACTTGGCTCCTGTTCACTGGTGTGCTCACTCGGTGTGTTGTGTTGCGTGTGCGGTGTCCTGGGCCACTTGGCTCCTGTTCACCGGTGCGCCCGCTGGGTGTGTTGTGTTGCGTGTGCGCTGTCCCGGACCACCTGGCTCCTGTTCACCGGTACGCCCGCTCGGTGTGTTGTTTTGCGTGTGCGGTGTCCTGGGCCTCTTGGCTCCTGTTCACCGGTGTGCCTGCTCGGTGTGTTGTGTTGCGTGTGCGGTGTCCCGGGCCACCTGGCTCCTGTTCACTGGTGCGCCCGCTCGGTGTGTTGTTTTGCGTGTGCGGTGTTCTGGGCCTCTTTGCTCCTGTTCACCGGTGTGCCTGCTCGATGTGTTGTGTTGTGTGTGCGGTGTCCTGGGCCACCTGGCTCCTGTTCACCGGTGCGCCCGCTCAGTGTGTTGCTTTGCGTGTGCGGTGTCCTGGGCCACTTGACTCCTGTTCACCGGTGTGCCCGCTCGGTGTGTTGTGTTGCGTGTGCGGTGTCCTGGGCCACTTGGCTCTTGTTCACCTGTGCGCCCGCTGGGTGTGTTGTGTTGCGTGGGCGGTGTCCTGGGCCACTTGGCTCCCGTTCACCGGTGCGCCTGCTGGGTGTGTTGTGTTGCTTGTGCGGTGTCCTAGGCCTCTTGGCTCATGTTCACCGCTGTGCCCACTCGGTGTGTTGTTTTGCGTGTGCGGTGTCCTGGGCAACCTGGCTCCTGTTCACCGTTGTGCCCGCTCTATGGGTTGTGTTGCGTGTGCAGTGTCCGGGGCCACTTCGCTCCTGGTCACCGGTGTGCCCGCTCGGTGTGTTGTGTTGTGCGTGCGGTGTCCTGGGCCACTTGGCTCCTGTTCACCGGTGTGCCCGCTCCGTGCCTTGTGTTGCGTGTGTGGTGTCCTGGGCCACTTGGCTCCTGTTCACCTGTGCGCCGACTCTGTGTGTTGCTTCGCGTGTGCGGCGTCCTGGGTTACTTGGCTCCTGTTCACCAGTGGGCCCACTGGGTGTGTCGTTTTGCGTGTGCGGTGTCCTGGGCCTCGTGGCTCCTGTTCACCGTTGTGCCCGCTCTGTGGGTTGTGTTGCGTGTGCAGTGTCCGGGGCCACTTGGCTCCTGGTCACCGGTGTGCCCGCTCGGTGTGTTGTGTTGTGCGTGCGGTGTCCTAGGCCACTTGGCTCCTGTTCACCGGTGTGCCCGCTCCGTGCCTTGTGTTGCATGTGTGGTGTCCTGGGCCACTTGGCTCCTGTTCACCTGTGCGCCGACTCTGTGTGTTGCTTCGCGTGTGCGGCGTCCTGGGTTACTTGGCTCCTGTTCACCAGTGGGCCCACTGGGTGTGTCGTTTTGCGTGTGCGGCGTCCTGGGTTACTTGGCTCCTGTTCACCGGTGTGCCCGCTCGGTGTGTTGTGTTGCGTGTGCGGTGTCCTGGGCCACTTGGCTCATGTTCACCGGTGCGCCCGCTCGGTGTGCGCCCGCTTGGCGCTCGGAGTAAATCAGAGTGACAGTGGTCCAAGATCATCTTGTCTCCATTGTAGGGGTGGATGGTGATCATGGTACCGTACTCCATGCCGAAGATCTCAGTCAAAAGCGTTGAAACACCAAACATACCGTTGGTGAAGGATGAAGCGTTGGAGATAGTGGTGTCGTTCGCCCTGTCATCGACTTCCTTGTTCACGAGATAATTGGAAACAACACCACGCAAAGGAAAACAAGACAAGCAAGAAAATAACGGAACAAAACTTACGGGATAAAATCTCCACAAAATTGTTTAACTCCATATGGTCAACCAAAACGCAAACACACAAGACACTTGAGGCATGAGGACCCCACTTGTCGATGGAGAACGCGACACAAATGGGGAGTATCCTTGGTTATTTCTTGTGCCCAAGAGAAAGCACATCTTGGATATTTCTTGTGCCCAGGGGAGGCACATCTTGGATATTTCTTGTTCCCAAGACGAGGCACATCTTGGTACTTGGAGAGCGCCCAAGAAGAAGCGCGGCATTGGTACTTGGGAAGCGCCCAAGCAGAAGCGCCGGGAGTGAGGATGTAAAACGAGAAACACCAACCTACAAGGTAACAAAAAGGTCCCTTACTGGAAAATTGAGCATTCCAGGAGACGGCACAGGAAAGTCCTAAATTTTGAGGGCTTGCCATAAAGTTAAGCACACCTCTGCTACCAGGAAGATAAAATGGGGTTCGACTCCTTTAGATATATGCTTCTGTTCATCCTAAAATCCCCAAGATGATTATTTTTCAACGAATCAAAGAAGAGTAAAACTAACTGAAAACTATCACTAAAATAACTTAAAACAAAGTTTGGAAAATAGGCTCATAAAACTATGGTATTTTAGGGAGGGTTGCACAGGAGCAAAACTTTATCTAAATCTATATCTCAATTGGTTGTTTGATAAAACGCTTTCAATACAAAATATTCCTAATCCAACCCCCAACGAACATAACAACGACAAACAAGAGCAAAGGCAACGCAAGGATTACACGAAGAAAATCACCATGTCCGCAGTTGAGTCATTGTTGACGATGTGTGGGGCCGCCGTGCTGTTGCCAAGGCCCCACCATTTCTGTTTCTCCACGGCGGCAGGTCCTGGTGGCCAAAGCATTAAGGATCCATACAGCTCTACCCCCATTTAGGCACCAAAGAATGAGGCCGGCCTCTCCATGGCTACATGCTAAAGAAAGCATAGGAGACGTGTAGAAAGATGTCCTTGATTTATGCCCTAGATATTTTGATAAAATCCTGCAGGTTTTGTAGTTGTAAACCCAAACCAAAGCAGCAAGTAGAGCAAGAACAGGATGTGGATCGAATCAATTTTTTTTTTTGGAATCCAGTGTAACACAGAAGGACTGCAGATAGACAAAGCAGGTTTATACACAAAGATTCAATCACAAATGGATAATACAAAAGATTTTATATGAAAATTGGTCTGACTCTTGCCTCAGGGATAGCATTAGGCACTTCATGTGCACTCGTTTGGGTGTAATGGTGCTGGTTAGGAATGTGGGGCATAGATGTCAGGACCACACAGAAAATGACTTGGCCAAGCAACTGAATTCAGAAACAGTTACAAAGTAGGACCACAATAAGTGGTAGAAACAATTGAGTATAGGGGTCTTGGGGTGGGAGACCACTAGGCTTAACCTCCAAGGCCCAAAGCAAGAAATGCCTATTTTCTTTCGGTATATCCTCCATGAAGGAAGGTACTTCCGCTCAGTTGAGTGGTAGGGGTGAACTTCATGGGGGGCTAGGGTCACAACCCTAGTTACTTTGAGAATGTGTACTTTAGGCAACAAAAGAGAGATAAAAACACTTAAGTTTGTCTTCGCATCAACAAAAGGGTTTTAAGGGGGGCTTGGCCTGGATCAAGCCCTCCAAGAAAGACATGGCAGTGACTTTTTCTTACTCCCCCCTGGAGTCCTAGTTAGCTAAGCTAGTAGGACCAAGGAAAAAGACTCAAATATTCCCAAAATTACCTCAGAAAATGCATTGAACTTACCAAAAACATCCTCATCAGTTCATAGAAGCCTATCACACTGTAGGTACCCTTGAAAAACAGTGTAATGTACCGTGTATAATGTCCCTTCAATGGGGCATTCCGGCGTGCGACCAAAACTTTTGGAACAAGTTTCGGGGTAATGGGGTTTGAACCAAGGACTCCCTCCCTAGAGCACATATGCTTGCCCACTAGGGTACAGTCGAACGCTCTAATGCGAACGACTATCGCTGCATAAACAGCAATTCAGTATATGTCCTGACCAAGGGTCAGGGCGGAGCAATACTCCCAATGCAGAACACAAACCTCCAGGAGCTGGAAAAAATAGAAAATGTAACCGACAGGGAGTGATTCCTGCGGTTTAGCGGAAGGGGTTGCGATTTAGCAAGTGAAATCGTTAAAATTCGACGAAACCACGCGGGAAATCGTCATTTTTACACATAACTCAAAGTCGCAGACAAGCGCAAAGGAAGCGGACTCCAAGAAAAGGGTTGCGCAAGCGTAAACGGCTTTTGATAAGGAGGTATGAGCCGTAGTTTTTAGAGTTCTAAACGAAATTGTTGCACAGTTGCATCAAAATTTTTATAAACTTCAGAGAAAAGGATTCAAATTCAACCCACACCACAGAGCAGGTCAACAACCCACCTCTCAGGTATGTCAGTGTCATCTCACACGCACGCATTGTGTTCGTGTTGGTTGTTTCGTCAAAACGTTAGGGTTGTCAACGCTGTGCTCGTTGGGGGGTCGGGTGTTCCTCTCTCGTGCTCTGCACAGGTCAAAACAGGAATGAAAGGTATGCGATGCGAATGGAGCGTGCAGCACGCACGTAGGTTTAGAATATGCGCTGTGCTCGCGATGCATGTGCCTAATGGAGGCATTCACACGCTGTGACGCTTTCCCTGTACCCTAATTCATCCTCGTTTTCTCTTCACAGGTTAAAAAAAAGGAAAGTGTTTGTTCGTGTGCGGCCGTAGCGTCAAAGTAGGGTTGCTTGAAACGCTTAGGCTTGTTTTGTGTTCGCTTTATTCGGCATTCACACGATGCATGGTGAGTAAGGTAGGTCAGCCCAGGAGGAGCTCACCTCCTGGTAGAGTCATTGTGGTTATGGTTCAGCCTCGCTTTCCTGCGTGCACATGATGCATTAAAGGGTAGGCCACGCGAATTGCGCACGGTAAACCTTGTTTAGGTTACCCAGGGTACGTTTTTTAAGAGAACATGAGGAGTCTCTTAACGCTTGCTTGCTTGACAGGGGATCTGATCACAAATCAGCGTGTTTGCGGACAGTGTATTATAGGTCACACTGAGAAGCGTATAATACGTGGAGTGTGGCTTGGTTCCTCCGCCGCAAACACCCCTTCATTTGCCTCTGTTGTACAGGTGGGAGAGGTTCAGGGTGATTGGTGCACGCAGCAGCTGCCTTCGGCGGCTATCCAATTTTTCTGCCCCAGCAAAACAGGGGCACTGATCACAAATCAATTGACTGTGCCTCAGCCCGGACTGGCGAGGGCAGTTCAACTCCATCGACATCTGCGCTGTGCACGCAACAAGAGCACCCCTTCCCTCAAAGCCCTAGTAGGGGAAACGCGTTGTGGCTTCCGCTGTTAGGCCACAGTTCCTTAGCAGCGCTGTGTTCTCTTGTCTTCTTCACAGGAGAGTCATTAGGACCGGAGACATCTTCGACAGCAGCACCCAGTAGCGTGTGTAGGGGTCAGGGTCAGCAGGCCTGGCAGGAGTTGAGTGCAAGTGATGAGTGCTCACCCTGCCTTCGAAGGCCGGTGCTGGCGTTAGTGAGTGTAGTGTAGTGGTGTCTCCTGTCCCGCGTGCTTTTCCTCGTGGGCAGGGGAGTGCGCTAGCTTTTGGCCTGTAGCAAAAATGGGCGTTTTGTATGCCCTTAGCACACTTTGCCACCCCTCCCTCTAGTAGGTAGGGCTTTTGCCGTCTTCCCCCAAGGATAGGCGCCAGCACAGAAATTGGGCGCCATAGGAGTGGTAATACTACCTGATTAAGACCTTCGGTTCGACGTCAGCGAAACTCGGTCTCAGGGAGCCACGCCGGGGAGAGAAGTGAGACACACACAGACATACGTAGCACACATAGCGCTATGGTAAACCCTGTAAGGAAGGGTAGAACCCCATGGGTCTGGACCAGTGAGGGGTCCTAACTGTGCGCTCGCTTGTCCCCAAGGAGGGAAGACACACCTTGCCTCATAACACCTTGCTTGTCATTCCCCCCTGGTGTAGTAAGCCACCGTTCTTCTCTGGCTCCCCAAGGTCATTACATCAGGGCAGTTCCCATGCAACACATGGTCAACAAGGCATACACTCGCTGGGTGGCTGCAAGCCTGACAAGCGGCCACCTGGCCCACGCTGGAAACCATAGGCATTGGTCTGCAGGGCACAGACAGGGTCAGTGCAGTGCTCAGTATGCAGTAGTCTGTAAAAAAACCAATGGCCTTCGGCCAGGAAGTGGTTGTCACGGGGGGCTAACGGTCCTGTCCTGCGATGCGATGCGGGGCAACTGTCACAATTGCTCTTACACCCATACACAGGCACGTCTGCAGAAGAGTGCTCACTGCACCTGTCAGTGGACTGACACAGGGAAATTAGTTTCGCTTCTTACGCTGGGACATAGTTTCAGCACGGGTTAGGAGCTGCCCCTCGTTGTTACCAACGAGGTAATTTCGGAAGATGGGGTCGATACTCCCATCTGGTTGTATGAAGGCTGACATAGGTTCCCAGGTCGCCTCAGATAACCCAAAGCCATCCCTGTTTATACTCATGGCAAGCAATACCTGCAACCACGTAGTAACCATCGACTGCCATCTCATCGGCAGTCATTTCTTCGAGTACGTCTGCCTCCTCTGGACTGGAAGCGTTCTCTAGGTCGTACGTTCAACCTCACTGTCGCTGAGGCGCCACTCATCCCAAGACAAGTCGTCAGGGGAGTGATAGTGCCTCAACTGCTTAGGTGCACACAGCAGTTCACCACCTAGACGTGGACTGCACCTGACATGGATCCGGTTCTGTCGGCTTTGTTCACGGTCACGAATGTGTCTCAGGTTAGTACCAGCCTGGTTAGCCAGAGACTGCTTGTGTTCCAGCCAATCTCCCACAGGTCTCTTGAAGTCCTCAGGAAAGGGGGTTTTGAAGAACCAAGCAGGTCGTCCTCAATGGAACAGTTCGTGGGGGGTGAAACCCGTAGAAGAGCTCCGCTGTGAGTTCATGGTCAGCACTTCCCAGGGATCTAGGCGTACCCAGTCCTTGGTGCGCTCTCGTTTCATCAAGATTCTTAAGTTTTGCTCTACCACACGGTTCTGTCTCTCACAGAGAGGGTTAGACGTGTGAGTATAGGGCACACCTGTGGTTACCTCCACGTTGAGGGCATTTAGCACTCGTTTGTACCAACCAGTGTCACTGCGGATGCGTACATCCTCATCAGAGTGCCCCTGCTTAGGTGCTCCATAGGGTTCGAACCATTGTTTGACCAATATTTTCACAGTCTGCTCACCTGTGATTTTCTTACTGCAAGGGAACACACGGATGAAGCGAGATAGACCACAGGTGACCACGAGGCAACTATCATAGCCGCCAAAGCGTCGTAGGCCGTGGATGTAATCCACGTAGAGCAGGGAGTTAGCACAATAGGGTATGGGTAAGCTGGAGATCAGGCCCCTATCCCCACTGTCGCTCTGCTTGCTGGCATGACAGCCAAAGGCATCCACAATGGTCTGCATACGCGACCTCAGTTCAGTCAGGGTTAGACTAGAGTAGAAACACTCACGGAAGAAGTCCACTGAGCGATTAGCGCCAGTGTGACCAGAACTGAGATGGGACCACTGTAGGCACCCATCCAGTCGTGCTTCAGGCACCACAATTCAGTCCTCGTAGACGAGGTATTGATTGTTTTTATACCACTGGTGCCCGTCAATGACACGGGGTTCGAGACCAGTGCTGAGGGTTTGGACAATTTCTTCATACTCTGACTGATAGTCGGTTAGACTCCAACCCTCCAGGATTCCAGCAGTGCTCATGGACAGGTCAAGCTGGACATCCATATGCTGGAAAGCCTCTCTGGCGAGCGCCTCAGAGCTCTCACCAATAAGCGCATCGAAGTTGTTGAGCGATATATAGTCAGACAGTTCATTCTTTATCCTGGGGATATGATGCACTGTCAGCCTGAACTGGCTCAGGTAAGTCCACCACCGTTTTAGCTTTGCTTTCTCTGGTGGTTGGCCCTTCTGAAAAGACTTCACAGGCTCCTGGTCACACAGCCAGACAATAGGGTTAGATCCCAGGAGTCGGGATTGTGACGATAGCACCAACATACCGGCCAGGAGTTCCTGGTCATAGGTGCTGTAATTGGAACGCGCTTGGGTCCATTTCCAATTCCAGTGTCCTAGTGGCACCAGTCGCCACGCATTGGTAGGATAGTCATGTTTCAACGAACCATCACGGCTCAGTCCAGTAGTATGATAATGGCAGTGGGTTAATTCAGCGGGGTTAAGCTCCTGCCATTGGTAGATCGTACCCCCCCCCCCCTACATCACTGGCCTCAGTGATCAGGACTATCTCGCGCTCAGGACGGGGTACTCCCAGGCAGTCCGAGGAGGCAATCTTCTTCTTCAACTCCTGGAAACACTCTTCATCTCTGGCGGTCCACCTCCAGGGAGTAGTTTTCTTGATTAGGTCAGTGAGGGGGGCAGAAGAGTACGTAAAATTGTGGATGTGACGCCGATAGAAATTACAGGCGCCCACAAAACTCCTCACATCGTGTAGACCCTTCTTAGGGTCATCGCGAATCTGCATGTCCTGTAGGGGCTGCATCTTAGACGCGGCTGGTTTCCACCAGCCATATCCCACGTCGAAACCCAAATACTCCATCTCCTCTTTCATAAACTCACATTTTTCGAGTTTGATCCGGAGATGGTTTTCTTGACAGACAATGAAAAATTCACGGAGGAGAAGGACATGGTCCTCTTTGGTATTAGTACCCAAACTCACGTCGTCGATGTGGCCCTCCATTTCTGCACCCCGAGAGATCAACTCTTGTACTAGAGGCCTGCGCCTCAGTATGTACAAAATTTTGTTCATAAGCTCCTGGAAGAGCGCTGGGGCATTAGCCACCCCGAAAGACATAACCTTCCACTTGAAGACACGACCCTTAGGGGTTATAAAGGCCAACAGCTCCTGAGCTGCGGCGGTTAGGTCCACCTGCCAGAAACCAGAGCGTTTGTCCATTTTGGTCTTATACCTGCACTTGGCAATACGCTCCAGGGTGTTTTCCATGTTAGGAATACTCCCTGAGTGGTTCTGGGTTTTCTTGTTGACCTCACCATAGTCTACAACAAGACGTAGGGCAGTCGACCCTGGTTTGGCAACAAGGAAACAGGGACTGCAGTGATTGGGATAGTCCCCATGCTTATACTCTTCAACGAGGCCAGCGACAATGCATTCCTGGATCTGGTGCTCGATTCCTTCAACCTGTTCCTGTGGAGCGGGATAGGGATGACGCCTCACTCGCGTCTTTTCAAATTCTGGTTTCAATTTCAGGTCCATCTGGACCGGTTTTCTACAAGAAAGGGGAGGCGGCAAGGCACCGAACACCTCCTCATAGGTTATCAGCAGTTTTTTCAGGCAGGGGTCAAGGTTAAGACTCTCGAGTTTCTGAAGGAAATCCTCCTCAGCATGGAGGTTGCTTTTTCCATGTTCTTCCTTATTCTGCCGATCAGCAGTTTCGGCAGGCACAGAACCATCGTCCCACTCAGGGGGACATTGCTCCCCATAGTGCAGAGAATACACTAGAGGTATCTCAGGATCAGGCAGCGTATAGGACTCATCGTCCTCCTCAGACCAGATGGAGGATTTCCAGGTCTGTCTGAGGTATTGCAGCCGCTCTTGGCGCTCAATACCTTCGGCCTTCAGGTACAACAGCCGCCGGAGTTCCTGAGTGTCATACTCAGACAATGGCATGTTATTAGCAGCAGCACTCCGGGCTACGGGTTCACCTGTGTGCATAGGCTGCATGTTTAGCACTGGCTTCCCAACAGGGGAAGCAGGTTCAGAGGTTGACTCTAGATCAACCTCCTCTAGCAACAGCTGGGCTAGGAAGGCACTATGTTTTAGGTCAACACAGCTGGGATCAACAGAAGGAATAGTGCTGGCGATCTCAGACAGTTGGTCGTCAGCATCCTTCTTTACAGCTGCAGGTTCCAGATAGTCATCGGGAGACTCACACCCTGTAAGTGTGGCAGATAGGTGCCCAGGAGATCGATTTTTGAGATCATAAAGGGTCAGGCCACGTTTTTGGTCCATGACCTCTTTCAGTAGCACCTGGTCTAGATCACACAGGGGTACAGGATTGAGAGATCCATCGATGATGGACAGGAAACTGGCCCACTCAGGGGCCTGCATAGCTGTGTCTGAGTCCTCAGGCACATAGATGGGGCCGTCAGGGGGTTGCACTCTTCCCACGGTCATTCGATCTAGCATACGGCGCAAGTAAGCATGTTCACCAGAGCAGCCCCAGTCAGGGGTGCACATAACAACCCTTCCTCCCTCATAAGCGATTTTGGTTAGAACTATCGCGAGCAGAGAGAAGGGAGGGTTAGCATACGCCAGGCCCATTGCTTTCCAGAGGAAACGGAAAGCATTGTTTAGTTGTTTCGAGCAGTACAACTGCATGATGTGCTGTTGTTGGCTCGCAAACAATTCCACCTGGATCTCATCCAGGTTTACCTGAAGGGCCGCCAGTCCATTTTCGAGAACGTGACGGGCCAATTGGTAGTTTTCAGTACGATAGTTAGTCTTGGATGCGTAGCGCAGCCCCGACTCTTTTCGGCCTGACAGCTCCAAAGGTACGGAGAATAGCCCACTGCCAAAGTCGCAGTGCAAAGAATAGGGGCGCTGGAAGGACAGCATTTTTACCTGGGGGTTTCTTCGTAGGAAGTCGGTGCCAATGACGATGTCAAAGGCGTCGGTGTCCAGCACTCTGCAGTGTTAGGTCACGGTTTCGTCGCCCAGACATATAGTCACATCGACCCCCCCCAAGGAATGGATGGTACGCCCATCCCCTACTCTTATGGCCACGGTCTTAGTTTTCTTGAAAGTCTTTAGCAGGCGCCGGGCCACTATGGAAAGTGTTGCACCGGTGTCAAGCACTGCTCGAAGAACCTAATCCCCGATTTTCACGAGGATCCAGAAAACCAAGTCCTCCTCTTCGGAGCCGCCCCCCTACTCCTCATCAGGGAACTTTACATCCACCCCTGCAGCAATGAGGGACTTGGCCATCCAGGCCAAGCGCCTTTTCGTGGAATTATTCCCCTCAGGGCTAGCGTTATCCCCTTGGAGGCGCTTCTTGGGGTCACCTGCGGCAGGAGCGGGTGTAGCATCAGGAGTGGGTGTAGCAACGGGCGCTGATGAGCGCCTCTGGGGGTTAGGGGGTCCATTTTGCCACCCCCCTTGCCACCTCCTTTACCACCTTTATCCCCATTCGGGGGATTTCTGGCGGGCGTCTGGGTCTTCTGGCGTTCCGCCTCCTGACGCTTGAGTTTGTCACTCTCGCGTTTCTTGATGTGGCATTCGTCCTCGTAGTGACGACGTTTGCCACAGTAACCACAGGTGATGGTACACCTGAAATGGTCCTGATGGGTCACAGGTTTCCCATCTTTGGTATGCTGCTGACGTTTCATCTGCAGCATACAGCCACTGCGGAGATCGCAGTCAGAGGCATGACAAGGTCCCCCCTTGTCATTGACGGGTTTGCAGTAGAACAGGTGGGGTGTACCTGCATCAGGTTTAGCCTCATTCATGGCACGTAGGTTACCCCTCCCTTTACCACCTCCCTGGTTGGTGTTAGTGGGATTTTTAGGCCCTTTCCCTTGGCCACGTTCGGGGGTAGGGGTACCACCTCGACCCAAATGCTTCTTGAGGAATTTGTCCATGTGGTAGTCATTCTCTCTCTCGAGAGCTAGCTCAATCAAGAGGCCCACCAGTTCATCGTATGAATGGGTCCTGCTCTTCCTCTCAGAGGTGGAGCGGCAATGATCCCACGTACGTTGGGGGATCCTACTCATGAGCCACAGATGGGGCTCAGTGGCTCCGTAGGAGCCCACGTTCATCCTCGAAAACAGGTACTCCAAGTCGCACACATATTCGGAAATTCGCGCAGCGGATGGAAACTCAGGGAGCATAGGTAGCTCCTCGATCTGTGTGCGTACGCTGAGGTCAGTCTCATAGACTGGGAATGTTTTCTCCAACCTCAGGAGTATCTCTGCCCAGGTAGAACAGGTTTTCACAATCTGTTTCACCTGTTTTTGCAAATATTTCTTTTTGCATGAGCGTTTTAGCAGTGAGCATTTGGTGGCCACATCCACATGGGATTGGCCAGTCAACAAAAGGAACTCTGCAAATTCTTCTGCCCATTCGGGCAGATTTTTGGGGCCGAACTCCGGCAGTTCCAGCTGGATGTTCGCCTGGGCAATAAGTCTGCCCGTCTTCCCACCCCCCGGAGTTAGGCCTGAAGGCGACACGCCGGCAAGAGGTGCCAGGGCTGACAGCCCTCTTCTCTCAATCTCTGTGACAGGCACGTCCTGTAGATCAGCCATAGGCATTGTCCTGGCACGGGGGTGAAAGGGGCTGGGGCAGGTGACCTTAGGCAACAGCCTTGAGACCCTTGATCTCTTAAGATCTTCGGCCAGGGTACTCAGTCCTGGAGAGAGAGAGGGCAACTCTGGCTTGGGTAAGGGTTCTGCAATACCCAGTTTAGCCTTAATGGCCTCCGATAGGGCCGTCACATCTGGATCTTCTGATCCAGACAGGAGTTTGGCCAACAGCTCGGCCGTATGATCCAGGGCACCGTAGGTTGGCCTTGGATGATGTTGTTCTTCAACTCGAGTCAGGCCCACTTCGGGAGCCCTTGGGGTTGGACAACATGCTCTTGGATACTCAGGTCTTGGTCGTCTTGGCAGGGATGCTGTCGGACGGCGGGCCAGAGTGCGCGTAGGACCCTAGGTCTGTACGTGGTCTGGATCCATGTACTACCAATGGCTCCTCTCCATCTTCTCCACCAATGGATTTGTAGTACTCCTCATGGAGGATGTATTCATCCATTTTCTTCCTCAGTTCCTCATACTCCTCAGGGCATTCAATCGCTGTTGAGGATGAAGCCGGACAGTTGGATCTGGATACTGAGGCAGCTACACGTCTGTGGAGATGACTGAAGCTGTCTCCACCGTGGGCTGCTAAGGCCTCGGTGGTAAGGCCTTTATTTTCTTCAGCCCTTCTGCGTTCTGGATCTCGTTGGGACCCAGATGCGCCACTGAGATGTTGTGGAGCTCGATAAGGTGGTTCACTCATGGGGTGGGGCATGCTGCCCATTTGCACTTGGACAGTTCTGATGGGCCAGGTCCTGACGCTTGGCGTGGACATGATGAACTTGTTGTTGAGCTTTGTGTGCTGCACTTCTTCTCAGGGTCGGTTCAAAAGGTCACAAGGGACTGTCTCTGCTGACGGAAAGATGTCATTGATTTATGCCCTAGATATTTTGATGAAATCCTGCAGGTTTTGTAGTTGTAAACCCAAACCAAAGCAGCAAGTAGAGCAAGAACAGGATGTGGATCGAATCAATGATTGGTTTTGGAATCCAGTGTAACACAGAAGGGCTGCAGATAGACAAAGCAGGTTTCTACACAAAGATTCAATCACAAATGGATAATACAAAAGATTTTATATGAAAATTGGTCTGACTCTTGCCTCAGAGATAGCATTAGGCACTTCATGTGCACTCTTTTGGGTGTAATGGTGCTGGTTAGGAATGTGGGGCATAGATGTCAGGACCACACAGAAAATGACTTGGCCAAGCAACTGAATTCAGAAACAGTTACAAAGTAGGACCACAATAAGTGGTAGAAACAATTGAGTATAGGGGTCTTGGGGTGGGAGACCACTAGGCTTAACCTCCAAGGCCTAAAGCAAGGAATGCCTATTTTATTTCGGTATATCCTCCATGAAGGAAGGTACCTCCGCTCAGTTGAGTGGTAGGGGTGAACTTCATGGGGGGCTAGGGTCACAAGCCTAGTTACTTTGAGAAAGTGTACTTTAGGCAACAAAAGAGAGATAAAAACACTTAAGTTTGTCTTCGCATCAACAAAAGGGTTTTAAGGGGGGCTTGGCCTGGATCAAGCCCTCCAAGAAAGACATTGCAGTGACTTTTTCTTACTCGTGTGACACCCATCCAACTCTCATACATACATTACCATTATCCCTGCTGGTAACTAATCAATAACAAACCATGCAATGAAAATCACTACGTGCAACAACCAAAATGCAAGCAACAATAAACAAACAGTATGTGCTGGAAGGGAATGAATGCATAACAACGCAATGAATGTATTGAAAGGTTGTGAATGCAACACATGGAATGCGACAGAGCAAAATAGTGGTGCACCAACGAGAAACTACAATTCCCCCCTCGAAAGCGAGCTAATCAATTGAAGAGGATAAATATTCAATCAGAACCAGACCTAATGAATCCTTATATTCGCATATTCTGGCGATGGCAGCGCAGGCTGCAACACAGTCTAAACTAATTAATCACGATCTTTAAGCAGCAGTAATATGATTTCGTGACAGCAAAGAATTGAATAATGCACCTGAGAGTACTGATCGCAGCCCGCAAGCGACGCGATCTGTCTTACTGTAATCTGCGATCTGTCTGGCACTGTACAGTCTAAATCTGCAGCCTAATCACCTGCACTGTAGCGGCCTTGAAAGAAATCAATTGTTTCCTACTTCTTTGGCCAAACAAGTAGATATTATCACCATAACGGCACGCAAGGATGTGGGGGGTAAAAGGGGCAACTGCAGTATTCTTGGTCTCTCTGACCGCCATATAGATACAAGCCAACTGGGCTGAATTCGGCCCCCCCATTAGCAGTCCCTGGTTCTGATCCAGGACCCAGGCCCCGACACGGAAGAGCCCATTTCTGGGCAGTTCACAATCAATATAGTCCAAGACAAGGTGCAGGGGCGTATTCCCAAAATAGGAGCTGGCGGCTGAACCCAGCCGGTCTTCTGACTTGGCATTCCTCAACACAGCGAAGCACGAAATTGGGCGCCGGGAACGTCGAGCTTCCTCGACCTTGGTCAGCGCATAGACTACAGCGTCTCGCACATGGGGAGTGGGTATTTCTGTATACATGTCTACCATGTCTAGTTGGGCTCCACACCACTTCATGGGGTCACTGGCAGCCGAGTAGCAGGCTGTGCTGAAGCGATGTTTACTGTTCTGCATGTTCCAGACCTCGAGATTAGACCACAGTTCAGAAAAGCACTTAATGAGCAGGGACAGACGTCAGCCCACGAGTGACCGTTCATCGGAGGAGGGGTGGTGAAAGAGGGACACGATGAGGCGAACCTTCAGCAACCCTTTCCATTCTTTGCTTTTCTCTTTGAGGAGCATCATACCCATTGGAGGTATGGATGCGAACCCAGGGAGGTGTCAGGCGTGTTTTGCCAAGTGGGTTGGTATGCTCAGCTCGGTGCGTGTCTTTTCAATGAGATCCATGAGTTCTGATTTCGCCTCATCAATGGTGTCACACTGGCGTATAATCTGGTACTGCGATGACATTAGGAACTGTTCAACGAACAGTTGCGCCCACAGCACCTCGCAGACTGGCAAGCATGTGCCAGTGCTTTTGTCAATTTTGAGGAATTCTTGCAGCATGCCGATGTGATTCGGCATACAGCGTGGGTCTCCGAAATTCATTCCTAGTTCTGCGTTGTCCGAAGCCAATGACGCAAGGTGCGTGGCATGGTCGACGATCGAAACCTGGTTCTCCCCAGGATTGGATTTCAGGGCCGTGGTAACGGAGGATGCCACAAATTTATAGCACAATTCAGGGGAGGGAAAGGTTGCATTTAGGATGCACTGGCGCCACACCGGTAGAGGGTCGTCCGGTATGAAGCCCGACGCGAGGGGATCGTGCGGTCTTATGATAACATGGTTCAACGGGTTGGGCCAACATAGGTTGGATGTGGAGCACCTACATCCTGTCACAAACCTTCTTCGGAGAGAGGAGGGGGTATACTCAACTGACGTCTTGGTGAGTAGTTGACCGACCGTGGGAGCTCGTGTCGGTACAACCTGAATACGACAACTGTAGTACTGTCGCGCCATTCGGAGTCCCGTGCCACTGGAGCATGCATTCGACAGGTATCGAGCCACGCTCTGGCGAAGTGAAGGGCAATAGTTGGGCACCTGGACTGTCAAAAACGTTTTTAGGCGTATCTTAGTCTCCCATTCTAGGATGGTAGATACATTCGTGAACAACCTGTTCCACAGGGTACCCTCTACTCGGTCCTGGGAACTGTGGAGGAGCTGTAGTTGGTCGCGTATGGACATGGAGGAGCGAAGGGACGCGACCTCACGTGTGACAGCGGACCTGAGGTCACCCGCAAAGGTCAGGGTGGGGTAGAGTTGAAACCGCCCCAGTTTTCTCCATCGGGACGTACCCTGTCGGGGCAGTTTGTTGTTCAGGGGGTGGTGTACGTGGGCTACAGGCTTTGCAGTTGCAAGAAAGATCCGCCACTACACAGCGGTTACATGGTAGCAGAGCTAATCAAGACTGTGCTTCTGGATTCTCAACCGACACGCTTAGATCATCGGGCTTTAGCGGGGTTATCAACCCCGCTAATTCACCCCGTGTTCCCCCCGAGGCTACATTTGTGGCATCCCCCCAGCGGACCGAAGATCGTCCTTCTGAGTGTCCTTACTGTGGTCATAGACATTGGCCTGGAGTTCATAGTTGCGCTGGTTGTTGTATGAACGCTCCATTTAACCTTAAACCCGGTCGAGACCCTCCCCGCTCAAGTGAATCTGGTTCCAACTGTCCCTCTCAGCCTGATCTTCAGAACAGCAGCAGCGAAGAAAAGCCATCGCACACTGGAATCAGTCAAACTTCTGGTGAAATCTGGGTGAAGCAACTCCAGAACATCTTGAATGAGGAGTTCCTGATTCGCCAAAATTCGCAGCAAGAAAAAGTCATTGCGATGTGTTTCCTGGGGTACTTGATCCAGGCCAAGCTCCTCCCAAACCTTGAGTTGATGTTGAGACTAACAGTTCATCATTTTTATCACTCTTTTGAAGCTTGAAATACACTTTCTTAACGTAACTAGGGTTATAAGTCTAGCCCTTCCATGAAGTTCACCCCTTCCACTCAACTGAGCGGAGGTATCTTCCTTCATGGAGGTAATACCGAAATGAAGTAGGCATTTCTTGCCTGGGGCCTTGTAGGTTAAGCCTAGTGGTCCCCCACCTCAAGACCCCTATACTCCATTGTTTCTACCACTTATTGTGGGTCTACCTTTTAATTGATTCTGAATTCAGTTGCTTGGCCAAGCATGCCTAGCCATATCCTGTGTCTGGCCAAACTCCTTTGCCCCAGATTATTAACCAACTCCATTGTATCCAAACGAGTGCACATGAAGTGCTTGGTACTATCTTCAGGACCTGAGTCATGTCAGGCTTCACATAAAATCATCTATTTTGTTTATAAACCATGGGAGCATTGTATTTGGATCTACATTTGTCTATGTGCAGCCCCTCTTTGTTACTCATGGTTTCATTGTGGAAGGACTTATCCTGATTTGATTGATCTGGTGCCTGGACTTCCTCTTTTTCATTTTTGTGTTGACTTCATTTTGACTCGGGGAAAATCAGCAAGGTTTTTCTAAAACAAATACAAGGAACAAGCACAAGTGTGAACAAACCGGAAACCCGCTTCTGGTAACAGAGGAAGGCCCTGGAAGACCAAAGCAGAACACGAAGAACACCAAGAAAAACTTGTTTCCTGAACTTTGAGGATTTCTGTCACGGTCAGCACCAAAACAGTGCGGGTCACAAGCACCAGGTCAAATACTGATGATTTGACAGCTCGACCTTCATCGACAAGTGGTGTACCCCGTGATACTGATCCTCTAGGAGAACATGCAGAATCAAGAGGGGCGGAAGAAATTACAGAGATGTATACAGAAGGAGTGAGCCCAAGCGCAAACGCTGAAGCGCCCGGCTTAGCGCGGATGAACCTCGGGCGCCTGGAAGGCAAGGACCATGTGGCAGCCGCCTTAGCTTCAATTGTGTCCTTGACGCCCCCATCTGAAAGTACGCCTACCCCAGGGATCGAAGTGGCCAGTGCCAAGGTCAACGCCTGGAGAAGAGCAGCAAGGAGAGGAAAGGGGAAGGATGCACCTTTGGAAACAATGTTCGGAGCTACTTGGGGAGAGGGGACGTTCGAGATACCTCACAGCGAAATGGACTGGTCGGCGTCCGCCCAATCATCAGAGTGAGAGCCCGACTGGGTGTCTGAAGAACCTACGCCTCCAGAAGAACCGAAGGAACATGAATGCCTGAAGCCTGGCTCCAGTCCGAGGGCAGGGGCACCCAAATCTATGTGCGTGGATGGAGGTTTGCCCCCAGTTATGGCAGCACCTAAACTGGGTCTCGATGAGACCATGGACTTGCTTTCCCGGGTCCTGGGTGCAGGCGATGAAGATTCTGATCTGAGTGCATTGTCAGCAGCACTCAGGACTAAATTGGGGCTCTCCCATTTGAAGAAGCCCCCACCTACGCCGCCCCTTGATGTGGAACTGTTAACCAGGGATGTGAACAGCTGCAGAGGCATCCGCAGCTCCCCAATGGACACCTGTCGTAGCCCTTTCCCTGCAGTGTAGGTGACACCACAGAGGCTGAGATGAAAGGCTCTGGCCTGGCAGCACTGGCCCCACTGGCCCACTGTACTCCTCACCCTCTTCAGGTCAAACACGTGACCCAGGTGTACCAGGTAGGGGAACGAAGGCCATCGCTACGGCAAACCTTCAGATAGAACTCCTTAAGTTTGATCCCAAACCCCTGCCTAAATGGGCTGAGGAGTTTTCCGAGCTTTTGCTCTTCACAGGTCAGCAAAATGCTGATGTCTGGACCAAATGCACGCTCATCAAAAAGTCGTGCAACAAAAATTCATTCAGCCGCAAGTTAAGACCGCTATCAGGAAGAGCTCCAACTGGGGCTAGTTCCTGAAAAGACTGGAGCAAATGTATCCAGTCCAGGAAACGAAGCTGAGTGTCCTAACAAAAATTGAGGAGTTGCCTGCTGTCCCCGAATTTTCCACAGCTGCCCGCATCTCCGAGTTCGTGGCGCAGCTGGAAGAGCTCATGGGGCTTCTGAACCCCTCGTCCCATGGGCCTAGTGAGCCTCATCTGTGGCTTGCCGGGAGGATTCCTACCAGGACATGGGAGAACTGCAGAGAGACGTCTCAGAGGAAATCTCAGACGCACTCTTACGCCGACCTGGTCGATCTGTTGAGCGAATTTGCCATGGGGAGGGAGAGTGAATCCCACATGGATAGGTATCTGCGCAAGCAACTCCAAAGGGAGACCCCTGCTGAGAAGGCTCCTGGAAGGAGGTCGCCTCAACCCCACTCTAACCCTGGGAAGGGCCGTTGTGGGCAGCTGAAGCACATGACTGAGATCCCCCCCTCCAAAGGTAAAGGGGCCCCTAATATTTTCTACCCACGTCCTACGGACCATAAAGGTGGACCCTGACACGCGCCTGACTGTGACGGGCAAAGTACACGCATGCTCCAACTGAAACGCACGCAGAAAACCAAAGATCGTCAGGAGGTAAAGCACCAAGACCATTTCTACTGCACGATGACTTTCAGATATTGCGGCAAAAGGAGGCATTACGAGGATGAATGCCACATAAAATGCCGAGAATCCGAAAAAGTGAAGAAAGCAGAAGAGGAACGGCGTAAGAACGCCGGTAAGGGTTCTGAACCCGAAGGGGGCCGCCCTAGCCCTGGAGGTCTTAAGGGTAAGGGTAATTCTGGTGGAGGACGAAAGTGCTCAGCCCCCCCCACTGGTGGAAGAGAAGCAGCAAACCCCACACCTAAGGGTGAGCTGTCGGGTGAAAAACGGCCTGCCCCCTCCACCCCCAGCGCTGGTGGCGCCGACAAGAGCAGCAGGAACGCCAAGAAGCGCCGCCTCAACTGGCACTCCAAGTGCCTGCAGGCCGCTGGGGTTGAAGTGAAGTTCCCTGAAGAGGGATAGGGGGGCGGCTACGAGGATGAGAATTCGGGTTTCTGGATCACCGTGAAAATTGGTGATCAGGTTTGCAAGGCTGCCTTAGACACGGGCACTACGCTTTCAATCGTGGCCTGCAGACTGCTGAACAAGCCAAGATCCGGAAAACCAAAACCGTGGCCATAAGGGTTGGGGATGGTCGGACCATCCATTTCCTGGGGGGGATCGAGGTGACCGTTTGTTCGGGCGAGGAGCAGGTGACTCAGCACTGCAAAGCGCTCGACACCGGTGCCTTTGACATTGTCATAGGCACAGATTATCTGCGCCATAACCCCCAGGGGAAACTGTTGTCTTTGCAACGTCCCTATGCCGGTCACTGCAACCTTGGCAGTGGCCTTTTCTCTGTCCCTCTGGAGCTGTCAGGACGAAAAGAATCTCGTCTACTTGAACCGGTTTTTTCGAACTGAAAACTCTCAGTAGGTGCGGCCTGTCTTGGAAAGTGGACTGGCTGCCCTGCAGGTAGACCTGAATGAAGTTCAGGTGGAATCGTTGGCGAGTAAAGAGAAGCATATGATGCAGCTGTATTGCTCGCGGTATCTGAAAAACGCCTATCCCTTCTATTGGAGATCGATGGGGTTGTGCTATGCTAACTCCCAATTCTCTCAACTCACTAAGGTGCTTATTGAAATCGCCCTTGAAGGAGCGAGAGTGATCCTGTGTACCCCCAACTGGGGTACCACAGGGGAACACACCTATTGGAGACGACTGTTGGACTGTATGACAGTGGGAAGAACTGAACTCCCCAATGGTCCAATCTACGTCCCTGAGGACTCTCAGGAGACCATGCCCGCCCCCGAATGGGGCAGTTTCTTGTCCATGATAGATGGCTCTCTAAACCCCGTACCAGTGAGTGACCTCGACGGGGTGGTACTCAAGGAGGTGATGGCTGAAAACAGAGGTCTTACTCTCCTGGATCTCAAAAAAAGATCCGAGTAGTCTTCGGTCACTACTACGAGTGGTGAGTGAGCCGATGAGCAGGAGACTTCAGCAGTCTCCACACCTTTGGCTGATGCTGACGACCGCCTAAGCGATATCGCCAGCGCTATACCCCCGGTTGACCCGGAAGTGCTGACACTGAAGCACAGCGCTTTCCTAGCGCAGCTGCTTATGGATGAGCTGGATCTTGGTGACTCCACTCTTGGCGGGTCCCATGACCACGCCGCTTACTCCATGCAGCCCAAAGATGGCCCTACAGGTCAGGTACCTGGCGCTAAATCCTCACCCAACAACATGCTAGTTTCTTGGTACGATGTACAGGATCTCCAGCAGGTTCTATGGGCTAAGACTGAGGGTATCGAGCAACCTCCTCACCAGGACCTGGAAAACGTCTATATGGTCTGAGGAGGATGATGAAGAGATGACTCTTCCGGATCCTGAGGTACCTATGGTATACTCCCTTCACTATGCCCAGCAGGGTTGTCAAGATTGTGAGGATGAACTAGCCCCTGACACAATGGCGCGTATGAAGAAGCAGGAAAGAGGGAAGAGCAACCTCCATGCTCAGGAGGATTTCGCTGAGAAACTGGAGAGCATGAACCTAGACCCCCGTCTCAGTAAGCTCATCCAGAAGTACCAGGAAGCTTTTGGAGCGTTGCCCCGACCCCGGTGTTGCAAAGAACTGGTCCAGATGGACCTAAAACTCAAACCTGAGTTTGAAGGGTCTGTGGCGAGACGGCGTTCATACCCCGCCCCACAGGACCGGATCGATGACATCGATCACCAGGACCAGGAATGCATAGAGCCTGGCCTCGTCGAGGAATATAAACACGGGGACTATCCCTGCCATTGTAGCCCTTGTTTTCTAGTAGCTAAACCTAGCTCCAGTGCCATGCGCTTGGTCGTTGACTACGGAGAGGTCAACAAAAAGCCGCAGAACCACTGAGGGAGTATCCCCAACATGCAGAACACCCTGGATAGAATCGCCAAACGTTGATTCAAAACTAAGATGGACAAGCGCAGTGGCTTCTGGCACGTAGACCGAACCCGAGCAGCCCAGGAACTGCTCGCCTTTGTAACCCCTAAAGGCCGTGTCTTCCGCTGGAAGGTCATGCCCTTCGGTGTGGCAAATGCCCCTGCTCTCTTTCTGGAGCCGATGAATAAAATCCTATATATCCTGAGACGCAGACCCCTTGTACAGGAACTGGTTTCCTGCGGGGCTGAGATGGAGGCACTCATCGATGACGTGAGCCTGGGTATTGATACCCAGGAGGATCATATCCTCCTCCTACAAGAGTTTTTGACTGTCAGTCAGGAAAACCATCTCCTCATCAAACTCCAGAATAGTGAGTTCATGCGTGAGGAGATGGAGTACCTAGGGTTTGACGGTGGGTATGGCTGGTGGAAACCAGCCGCATGTAAGATGCAACCTCTGCAGGACATGCAGATAGGTGACGACCCTAAGCAGGGTCTGCACGACGTCCGGAGTTTCCTTGGCACCTGCAATTTTTACCGGCGCCATATCCACAATTTTACGTATTCATCAGCCCCCCTGACTGACCTTATAAAAGAAAACAACCCTTGACGGTGGACAAACAAAGCAGAGGCCTGTTTGCAGGAGTTGAAGAAGAAAATTCCCTCTACCAACTGCCTGGGGCTACCCCGCCCTAAGGTTGAAATAATACTCGTCACAGATGCCTGTGATGTAGGGGGGGGTAGCACCCTATACCAGTGGCAGGAGCTTAACCCCGCCAAGTTGTCTCACTGCCAGTTTCAAACTTCAGGTCTGAACCGTGATGGTACCCTGATGCATGACTACCCTGCCAATGAAGGGCGTCTGGTGCCTCTTGGGCACTGGAAGTGGAAGTGGAATCAAGCACGATCCAACTACAGTACCTACGACCAGGAACTCCTGGCTGGGATGCTGGTGCTTTCTTCCCAGTCCCGTCTACTTGGCAGTAACTCTATCGTTTGGCTCTGTGACCAAGAGCCTGTGAAAACGTTTCAGAAGGGTCCCCCTCCAGAAAAAGGCGAAACTGAAGCAATGTCGGACCTACATCAGTCAGTTCAGGCTCACTGTCCACTATATACAGGGTAGAAAGAGCGAGATGGCTGACTATATATCTCGTAACAACTTCGACGCCCTCTTAGATGAGTGCTCGGAGGCGTTGGCCAAAGAGGCGTTCCAGCGCATGGACGTCCAGCTGGACGTATCCATGCGCACTACAGGTGTACTGGAGGGCTGGAGTCCGGGAGACTACCACCCTGATTACAAATGCGTACTCAGCTCTCTCAGTGATGGCCTAGAGGCACGCCTGATAGACGGCGACCACCGGTATAAAGATAACCAATATCTGTACAATGAAGACTGTACAGTCGTGCCTGAGGCACGACTGGATGGTTGCCTACAGTGGGCCCATCTCAGTTCTGGGCACACAGGGTGCAACCGGTCTGTTGACATTTTCAGGGAGCTCTTGTACTCCCAACTAACCTGTGTTGAGCTACCTGCTGGTATGCAGTCCATAGTTGACTCCTGTGGCTGTCATGATTCGTGTCATCATCACGAGTCATGATTGTACTAACACCCTCCCCCAATCGCGATCGGTTTCCGAACCACCTGCACATCTGTTGTGGTTTGCTTCTTGGGAACTAGTAAGAAAAAGTGCTTTTCCAATGCTTTGAGGCATACTCTAGTTGTATTAGAGATGCACTGAGCATCAAGGCATTTCTATCTTAGTATTCGTCCCACCAAAACTGGTGATAACACATTTTGACCTATGGAAACAAACACCCAATCAGGATAAGGAGTGGACCCCTTAATCCCCTTTCAATGTGAGGCAAATCATCTTTTCCTGAGTTGACGGAGAACTGACATATCCAAGGCAGAGCCTATGAATGTATCTATGCTTTTCCATGAATTCTTAGCTATCCTAGTGGTATGCACCCTAGGGGGCTGGGCACCTCTTTTTGAGAGGTCCTGGGTTCACTTCCTGGTCAGCCTAGCTAAGTAGGAAGATCCCATGTGACATGGCAGTGACCTCATCGCCACATGCCCTGCCACCTCAGCACATATGGGACCCAAAACAAAGAGTGCACATCTCCTGAGATGGCACTATGGAGATAGAGTGACCATGGGGCAGTTTTCCAACTCTTTTCCAAAACATTTCAACTATCCTTGTGAATATGCATTCCGATGTGACCTGAGTTGCTGTTTCTGTGAATACCCTTTCATCTTTCACTGTTTGCACTGCAGCCCTTCATGCTTTGATCCTGATTCTCTTCTCCTTGCACACCTCTGGCTTGGGCGATCCTGGATTGACTGTATTTCAGCAAACAAAAGGTTTTCATCTTCCAAAACAAGCAGCAGGAAACCCTACACCAGCAGCAAGCAGCAGGAGAGACAAAAACACAGTGTTGAAACCACTATAAACCTTTCTGGTAGCAGAGGCAGTCTGTCTCTGCGCACCGGCAGCAACCCGCCGCCGTACATGCAGTGCGCCGAGTACAGGCACATATAAGCAGAAGGGCGAGAAGATGGACACAAGGAAGGAGGACGCCGACGTGAAGACAGCGCCAGCGCCTGAGGCACCGGCAAGGCCAGCACCTGGGGAACCTGGACCTGGACTTAGCGGCGCTGTACCTTCGGAGCCCTTACATGGGCCAGTGCAAGTGGCTCAGGACTCGCTGGATGGACTCCAGACGGCCTTCAGGGCCCTCACAGTCGAAGAGGTGGTGGTCACTCAGCCTGTGAAAAGGAAGAGAGAGAGCGAGAAGGATGCTGGAGAAGAAGCAGACGAAGGAGAGGAACAAGGGCAAGACCTGACGATTGACCCTACCTTCGAAGGCGCACCAAGCGCTTCTGGCCTCCACGCATCACCCTCTCCTTTAACCACCACACTCCCAGCCGCTGCAACATCCACTCCCACAACCAACCCGCCTATGGCAGAGGGCACAGGCTTTACTGGCATGCCTCCCTACCCCGCCTATGGTATGGGCCCACCTACCACTGCGCTCCCTGAGGCAACTACTGCCAGTGAGCTGGTGGCTTCCAGCTCTGCGCTGCGATGGTATGCGGCTGAATATCCCCATCCACTACCCGCTACTGGAACCTATGTGGATGTTCCCGGGTATGCACCTGTGTATGCAACCTTGAGTGGGTTGAGGAGAGGACCCAAATCTCTTGGTGGCAGGAGTAGAGGATCGGGGAGATCCTCCAACAGGTCCCTGACGCGGTCGGAGATCAACGAGGTGCTCCGAGGAGCCACTTCAAAAATCGTAGGCGACCTCACTCAAGAGATCCGAGAGAGGCTGGAGCCTCTGATGATCCCACCCCAAGCGTCACCTACCACGGTGGGAATGTCACCCCACCGAGTACAGGCCAACCACCTGGCGGCAGGGTTGACAAACACCCTGGGGAGCCTGAGGAGCCGACCCATGCCGACTCCAGCACCTATACCGAGGAGTCCTTTCGTACCGAGAACGGCCCAGCCGCCCTACAGCCACGTGACAAACTCTACGAGGGCCGAGCTAGACCGGCTGGGGCTGACAGCCTTGAGGGCAATGGTGGACGTGGAGCCTTATGGCTCTAGTGATCTAGGCGGAGACCCCTCCGATGATGAGCCGCCGTCGATGACTTCAACTTCGCCCTCGGAGGACGATAACCCGGTGGACCCCGAGGACCCAAGGGGGAAGAAGAAGAAGAAGAAGAAGAAGAAGACCCGACGCCCTGAGGGTCGCAGGTCTCAGGAGGCGAAGGCTATTGCCACCTCCAAGATCGTGGTGAACCTGCCTGAGTTCATAGGCAAGGACCTCAGCGAGTTCGCTAAGAATTTTGGCCGGTTCCTCCGATTGACCAGCCAAACCCACGCTAGTGGGCGAGTGAAGTGCGATCTGCTCCTGCAGTGCTGCAAGACCAAGTACCTGGAGAAGCAGGTCAGGCAGATCGTGACTAACTCCGCCACCTTTGCCGATGTGTTGGTTGCCCTGGAGAGGCAGTACCCGACCTACGAAACCGACCTCTCCATCAGGGCCGAGATCCAGAACCTGCCCGTGCTGCCCAACAACCCCAAACCTGGCAGGGTCTCTGAGCTGTTGGCTGACCTGGATCACTGGGCTGGGGGACTGAGGCCTGGTTCCTACAGCAGCGACGACCTGCTGTTCTGGTTGGTGGCCAAGCTCCCTCGAGAGCTATGGGACGAGTGCTGTTCGACGGCGGAGCGCAAGGCTAGATCCCTCCGCTACGAGGATCTATGCGTGCTACTCCTGGAGCTGGCGCTGGAGAAGGAGAGCGACCAGCACTTGAACAACTACCGTCCTGGTGGTGGAGGTTCTGGAGGCCATGGCAAAGGGTACCAAGGGTCCCGACCTGGGCAGGGGACTACCTCAAAACACGCCCACGCCCGTATCACGGAGAACGTGAAGGAGCTATTCCGGTGTGATGCCAGGGACGAGCAGGGCCACCTGCAGCACGCCCCTGACTGAGAGCAGCGAGACTGCTTCGTAGTCCAGGGGAAGCAGCAGGAGAAGAACACCGGCGCCAAAGCGAAGCTGCCGGATCATTACAGGTGCACCATCACGTGTGGATTCTGCGGGAAGCAGAAGCACTACGAGGATGAGTGCTACCATAAGCAACGCCTATCGGCGAAGCTTAAGGGTGAAGATCCTGGCAAAGGCTCAGGCAAAGGTGGAGGCAAAGGCAAAGGCAACGACTCCGGCAAGGGCAAGTCGAAAGGACGCGGTCAATGGCAAGACAAGGGTCAAGGTGGACGAGGAGGAGGCGCTAACCGCCAGCCCGACAACAAGAACAAGGACAAGAGGGGAGGCAACCCCAATCCTAATCCAGGGGGGAACTCCGAGCCCTCTGGAGGGCAGTCTGGTCCTACCACACGCTCACAAACGCAGGCCCAGCGAGAACAAGGAGCCAGGCGTGAGCATGAAGGTGGTGATGACGGTAACGCTAAGAAGAGGAGCCGTTCCATGAGGATGGCCCGCAAACTGCGGAACAAGGGTTCGAGGTGACCTGTCCCGCGGAGTTCTGACGGGGACGCTCTGGTGGCACCCAAGACCTGGTGTTTTGGGTACGTATCCGACTAGGGGGGCGCGAATACCTGGGGGTATTGGACACTGGCGCCACCATATCTATAGTGGCCAAGAAAATTTTACCTTGTGGGAGCCTGAAGAACACCATGACCACCGCTGCTATATGCATGGGGGATGGACATGTGGTGCACAGCTGCGGGGACTGTGAAGTGGAGGTACCTATGGGCTCCCAGACTATCGCCGATCGGTTCTATGTGATGGACACTGAGGCCTTCGACTTTGTACTGGGGACTGACTTCTTCGTACAGCACTCCCAGATACAATCCCTGACGCTGCAACCGCCCTACCTCCTCTACGTGGACCACGGCAGTGGCAGAGAGTCTGTGCCACTGCAGCAGTCGGAACATACCTGGAGTTACCTGAGACTATCGAAGGAGGAGCCCTCGAACATGATGGCGGCCTCCAAAACTGAGGACTATCAACTATTGGGGGAAGTCCTAGACCAAGGTCTGAAGGAGTTGGGTTACTCTCGAGAAGACCTGAGTGTGGAGTTGTTCGCCAGCGACAAGCAGCATGTACTGGACCTTTACTGCAGCAAGGGGAAGAACTGCAGCTACAAATTTTACTGGCCCTCTTTCGGGATGGCCTACGGGAACCCCAGACTCAGTGGACTGGGGAAGGTGCTGACCAAGGTGGCCTTGGAACGTTCCCGTATTGTCCTGTGTTCCCCCGATTGGGGAGCCCATGGGGGCAACGAGTACTGGCGAAACCTCCTGGACAGGCTGACTATCAGCTCTGTTCGTTTCCCTGATGAGGCCATCTACGTGCCTCTGGGACGCAAGACGCCTATAGGGAAGCCCGGATGGGAGAGTATGCTCAGCGTGGTGGACGGAGGTCTTATCTCCATTCCCTGGGAGGAACTGGAACCGACTCTGGTCCAGGCTATACAACGAGAAAGCGACGGACTCGCCTTGGGTGACTTGAAGGATCGCCTACGACCTCAAGATGCTGTTGAGACTACACCCGGAGGAGATGAGTACGTCGTGACTGACACCAACGCCCCCAACTCTCCCTGCCATGTACCGGTTCCTGATGGAGTCTCTGAGTGTGGACTATCTGAGCTACCTAGCTCGATCCACTCAGATGACGAAACTGAGCACGACGCCTTCTTCGCGCAGACCTGTGTGGAGGAAGTGGAGAATGCCGAGTACGTCGCCCCACTGAAACCCCTACTCTCCATGAGGGTGGAAGACCCCGTGGATGAGGAGCTGGACCCTTGATCCAGGCTAAGGGAGTAAGCGGATTCCAAGAGGAAGTTGGTGGCGAAAAAGCTATGCTACGCGAAGCCTACCCGCAGCTCATGGCCGCTGAAGCAAGGACGTATGGGAGACCTATCCCAACTGAAAGAGGACCTCGAACAGAAGATCACCACCTGGCAAAGGGAGGTAGATCTTAAGCTCATGAAGAGCGTGTGGGGCGCCCATGTGAGGACCCCAGAGGAGGACGACCTCTCGGAGGAATGTGTATGTGAACCCCCTCGAGCGTGCCTATGTTGCCATCGTCCACCGGAGATGGTTGAACAAGACCTTCTATATGCCTACCAAGGGCTGAAGGACACTACCACGGGCGGAGAGTGGGTGGAGGACCACCTCCCGACGTCTTTTCAGGGGGCAAGCAACTTACACTCTGATGAGGACATGGAGGACAAGATCAAGGTATTGGACCCGCGGGTACAGAAGCTTATAAGGACCTATCTGGAGGTGTTCGGAGAACTACCCTCTCCAGCCACATGTGACAAGGTGGTACAGATGGACCTCAAGCTGAAACCCGAGTTCGTGGGTCACAAGATCCGGAGGAGACCCCATCCAGCTCCTAAAGAGCAGGCCGACGAGATCGAGCGACAGATACAAGAATGTATTGACGCTGGCCTAGTCCTGGAGTACAAGGACGGGGACTACCCCCTACACTGCAGCCCCTGTTTCCTGGTGGCTAAACCTGGGTCTACAGCCAAACGGCTGGTAGTGGACTACGGAGAGCTGAACAAGAAGACGCTGAACCACTCAGGGTCCATTCCCAATATGGAGTCTACCCTGGAGAAGATAGCCTCCTGCCGCTACAAGACCAAGATTGACAAGAGGAGCGGATTCTGGCAAGTGGACCTGACGCCCAACGCACAGGAACTACTGGCCTTCATCACCCCTCAGAGGAGGGTTTTCAAGTGGAAGGTCATGCCGTTTGGCGTGGCTAACGCACCCGCTCTTTTCCAAGAGCTGATGAACAAGATCTTGTCCATCCTACGAAGGAGACCTAAGGTGCAGGAGCTCATATCCCGTGGTGCCCAGATGGAGGCTCACATCGACGATGTATGCCTAGGCACCAATACCCAGGAGGATCACCTAATCCTCTTGGGTGAGTTCTTTGCGGTCTGCCAGGAGAACCACACACGACTCAAGCTGGAGAAGTGTGAGTTCATGCAGGAGACCATGCAGTACCTGGGGTTTGATGTTGGCTATGGGTGGTGGACCCCAGCGGCCTCTAAGGCCAAACCCCTGATGGATGCCAAGGTACGACACGAAGACCCCAAGAAAGGACTTCATGATGTACGCAGTTTCATTGGGGCGTGCAACTTCTATCGCCGCCACATCAAAAACTTCACCTACACCAGCGCCGTTGTGACGGACTTGATCAAGAAGAGTACTACTTGGCGCTGGGGCTCACAAGAGCAACAAGCGTTTGACGAGCTCAAAGACAAGGTAGCCAACGCTGAGTGCTTGGGCGTGCCTAGGGCACAAGGGGAGATTATCCTGGTGACAGACGCCAGCAATGTGGGCGGTGGTGGAACGTTGTTCCAATGGCAAACACTAGAGAAGGAGGAGTTCGACTCGGCCATTTCCCAATGGGGGACGGAAGGTCTCAACCGAGATGGAACCCTCAAGCACAGCTACCCTGACGACAAGTGGGTCCTAGTACCTCTGGGCCACTGGAACTGGAAGTGGAACCAGGCCAGGGGGAACTACTCCACCTATGAGCAGGAATTGCTCGCGGGTATGCTGGTGCTATCCTCACAAGCATGACTGTTGGGGAGTAACCCTGTGGTCTGGCTGTGCGACCAAGAACCGGTCCGCAGTTTCCAGAAGGGTCCCCCACCTGAGAAGGCCAAGCTACGGCGCTGGGGGACCTACCTCAGTCAACTACGGCTGACGGTACACCATATCCAGGGATTGAAGAACGAGTGTGCCGACTACATCAGCGGCAACAACTTCGACGCCCTGATTGGTGCCCGGTCTGAAGCGCTGGCTGAGGAGGCGGTCAGCCGTATGGACGTCCACTTGGACCTCAACATGACGATGATACGCCCCCTGGATGGACTCCAACAATCGGAGTACCTGAAGGAGTTTGGGGATATCTACAAGCGCCTGGAGAAACGCCTTGAACCCCTCCTGGTGAACCAAGACCAGTGGAACAGGGACAAGAGCTACCTCTGGCACGAAGACCGCATTGTGGTGCCTAGTGACAGAGTCCCAGCGCTGCTGAAGTGGACCAATGAGTCCAGCGGTCATCTGGGTGCTGACCGTACCCTGAGGCTGTTCAAGCAGTGGTTTCACACTACGTGGACTGACGACCAAAGCGGAAAACCCTCCAGCCTATCGTTGACAAGTGCCGGTGCAGGTCCTGTAAACCAGGGGATATCAGGGACAGAGGTCTCTACTCGACCCTGCCCATCCCTCACTGTGCTAACACTGTTCTATACGTGGACTACACGGAGATGCCGAAGTTCGGGGGCTATGACTTCGCCCTCGTGGTAACCTGTGGGTTGACCAGGTTTACCAGGGTGTTCCCATGTACCAAGCACATTACCGGGGAGGAAACTATCAAGATACTCCTGGAGGAGTGGTTTTGTATCTATGGGGCGCCCAAGGAGATCAACTCCGATGAGGACGTACGAGTACGCTCAGAAACTGGTTGGTACAAGAGGGTCCTGAGATCCCTCAATGTCCAGGTGTCTACGGGGATTCCCTACTCTCACACGAGCAACCCCCTATGTGAGCGACAGATCCGTGTCCTCAAGGAGAATGTAAGGATATGGTGCAAAGGTAGGGTAGGTAGGTAGGTAGGTAGGTAGGTAGGTAGGTATGGTGCAAAACTGAACGCACCAGAGACTGGGTGAGACTACTCCCCGTCATATCCTTGATGATGAACTCCCAAGAGAGTTCAGCTACTGGCTACTCGCCCCATGAGCTATTCCTAGGGCGCCCGGCATGGTTCCTACATGCCCCGTATCCAGAGGACACCCATTCTTCTGTGGGTGAATGGGTCCAAGAGCAACAGGCGAAGGTGGACAAGGCCAAGGCTATGCTCCAGAGAGTGAGGGAGCGTCAGTGGAACAAGAAGAACAAGCACCGAGTACCGGCCACCTACCAAGAGGGAGACTGGGTGCTGGTGCACCACAGTCGACTACCTGCCTGGCCACGCTCTACCAGCGATGACCCATACTTCGGGCCGTACAAGATTCTATCAGTGGATGGACACCGTATCACGGTGCGGTGTTCTCCCTGTCTGGGGGGGACCCTGGTGTGCGCTGCTCAACACCTGAAGCGCTACTATGATCCTGAAGACCTATCTGGGGAGGAGTGGGAGCTGAACGACGAGGAAATCGCGGCTCTGGACCTACAAGGGGCTGCCAGCCCTACGGAAGTCGAGGGTGAACTCCCCGACATGAACGCCTAGGAGATGGCTAAGGAGGGCTTCTACCTGGTGAAGTCTGTCCTACGCCACCGCTATCGCCAGGGTTGGCGCTTCCTCACCCTCTGGGAAGGGTTTGGAGTCGAAGAGGCCACCTGGGAGCCCTTCTCTGCATTTGTTCTACCTGAGGGACGCCTAAACTCAGTTCTGGTTGACTACTTGTCCCAGAACAACCTTGGTGAGTTGTTGAGGCTCGCTGAGACGCTTGCCTCCAAGACTAAAGCTAGGGACTGAACCTTACCCTCACCTGCCAAAGCGTATGTGTGAGTGTGCTATTCCTAAGGTCCTGAGAGCAAGCCGCAGAAGTGGTGTCCTAATTATACCCCAGTCTGCACGCTTGCTAAACCTGGAGGGCTGGCTTATTGATGCCATGGGGTACGCCCCGGGTCTCCCCTCCCCTAAGCGCCCAATTTCTGTGCTGGCGCAAAACCTTTGGGGAATACCCAGCGTACTAATCCAGGTATTGTTTTCCCTACCTATCTGTCTACTACAGGGAGGGGTGGCCAAAAGCTATGAAGGCATGAAAACGCCGTTTTGCTAAATGGCCAAAACACTGACCTAACCACTGCCACAGCCCACCAACCCTGCTAAAATTGCAGGAAACGGGTGGGACAGTGACACACGCACTACAGGTCCTACACACCCTACAGTGGCACCATCCTGGTTGGCGGGCACTGCTGCAACCGGCTCAAGCCCCCACTAAGGACTACCACTCCTACAGACACACTCTACTGGGTGTTGTTGATGAACATGTCGTGGGTCCTAGCGACCCTGCTGTGAAGAAGACAAGGGAACACAGCGCTGCTAAGCAACTGTGGCCTAACAGGAAACGGCACAACGCGTTTCCCCTGCTAGGGCTTGGAGGGAAGAGGTGCTCTTGCGTGCACGGCGCAGATGTCGATGGAGTCGGACTCCCTGCTCTGCCACAAGCAGAGGGGAGTTACTTGTTTGTGTGATCTGCGCCCTTGTTTAGCAGGGCATGAAAAAAATGGTATGCTGCTGCACCAATCACCCTACCTGCCCACCTGTAAAGCAAAGGCAAATGAAGGGGCGTTTGCGGCGGAGGAACCAAGCCACTCTCCACGTATTATACGCTTCTCAGAGTGACCTATAATACACTGTCCGCAAAACCGCTGAAGAATCAGCTACCCCTGTCAAGCAAGCAAGCGTTAAGGGACTCCTCGGGTTCTCTTAAAGAACGTACCGAGGAGCCCCTGGGTAGCCTAAACAAGGTTTACCGTGCGCATGTCGCGTGGCCTACCCTTTAATGCGTGTGTGAATGCGCGAGCATGCACGACGGCGTTGGGCAAACCTGCCCATCTGACTCTCAATCACGAACTCCACCAGGGGGTGGCCCCGCCTGGGCTTACTCACCTTACCTACCGCCTCAGAGAGAGAGCAAGCGAGAAACGTCACTATGCACTTGTGTGTATGTCTAATCACCCTGATCTGACCTCTAATCATCTGCAATCTTTCTAATCAATCCCTCTATCGCGTCCTATCGTTGTTAGCGCTGCTACAAGACTCGATCACAGAGACACGAGACGAGCAATGTGTATGCGGCATTATACCTGATTCATTGAAGTCTTCTCTTTGATTTTCGAATTCTTAAATTTTGGATACTTCTATTAGTGTAGGTGGAATCTGTATGTTTATTTATTAATGTGTGTCTCGTCATTTTCAAGACTACGTGAGACATACGTTTATAATGCCATTATTTCTGCATTTTCCGGCGCTTCGCTAGGAGCCGCTCCTGCGCGCCGCCTTTTATGCGTAGGAATTCCTTGATTGGAAAAATCTAGAGATGACTATAATTTTTATAAAAATGTGTCTCTGATGCACAATTGGATTCTGCTCAGGTGTGCTGTCTTAGAAAAATTCTAGGCCGTCATTGGACGGATTTTGGTGTCGTCGCTTCGTTCTTACGTGGATTCGTCCATAATTCTTCCATTCCTGCCTCTGCAGATACCGGCGCGCAGCCTCGCTGAGTAGGCCGTGTTCTGGCCGAGGCGCAGCAGCCTGGAGAGACTGAGCAGAACCCAAGACCCCACCAAGGGGCAATTTCATTTATTCACGACTCCCTTCGCCCTAAGACAGGTCACAGGTCGCCAGCAGGTTTACGAGAACCCATGCGAGTGTGTATATTGTGTCTTGCGTTGGGTTTGTGTCGCGCTGCGTCTTGGAGGGAGGGATGCACATGCACATGTTTTGGCATGCTCCCAAACTAACCCAACCAAGCCACAGGAGCCCCGGCAGCGCTATGAGCGCTGAGTCTTCTGTAGGAAATGTTACAAACAGAGCAGCAAAAGAGCGCCAGCCATGGTGAGCGCTCATTTTTCGGTGTGAGGGAAACTATAGCTATTTTAAAGTAGATGTGGAAACCAAGAAAAGGCCAAGAAAAAATCCCTTTTTCCTAAAATGCGACAGTGGTCGCCACCACAGCACAAGGGGGGAGTAAGAAAAAGTGCTTTTCCAATGCTTTGAGGCATACTCGAGTTTTTTTAGAGATGCACTGAGCATCCAGGCATTTTTATCTTAGTATTGGTCCCACCAAAGCTGGTGATAACACATTTTGACCTATGGAACCAAACACCCAATCAGGATATGGAGTGGACCCCTTAATCCCCTTTCAATGTGAGGCAAATCATCCTTTCCTGAGTTGACTGAGAACTGACATATCCAAGGCAGAGCCTATGAATTTATCTATGTTTTTCCATAAATTCTTAGCTATCTTAGTGGTATGCACCCTAGGGGGCTGGGCACCTCTTTTTGAGAGGTCCTGGGTTCAATTCCTGGTCAGCCTAACTAAGTAGGAAGATCCCATGTGACATGGCAGTGACCTCATCGCCACATGCCTTGCCACCTCAGCACATATGGGACCCAAAACAAAGAGTGCGCATCTCCTGAGATGGCACTATGGAGATAGAGTGACCATGGGGCAGTTTTCCAACTCTTTTCCAAAACATTTCAACTATCTTTGTGAATATGCATTCCGATGTGACCTGAGTTGCAGTTTCTGTGAATACCCTTTCATCTTTCACTGTTTACACTGCAGCCCTTCATGCCTTGATCCTGATTCTCTTCTCCTTGCACACCTCTGGCTTGGGCTATCCTGGATTGACTGTATTTCAGCAAACAAAAAGGTTTTCATCTTCCAAAACAAGCAGCAGGAAACCCTACACCAGCAGCAAGCAGCAGGAAAGACAAAAGCACAGTGTTGAAACCACTATAAACTTTTCTGAACTCGACTGTGCCTCTCGTCTCTCGAAAATCCCAAAATACGACAAACCTCTTCTGCGCTGGATCTTTAGAAGGGGCACCAATAATAACACAATCCCGAAGACATAAACCCTGTTCAAAGATCGAAGTATCTTACAGCGCTCATTCACAGTTGGCATTCGATACTTTTTTATTATTCACAGACTGTCAGCGCGATTGCGACTGCGACTTCCGACTTGCGCGCTGCTGCGCTGCTGCTGTTCGAAGCCATAACACTACCCCGCCGTTGAGACGTCGAAGAGGTCTCACTCACCTGGACGGGCGTCACAATGTCGAATGCAGAGCAGGCCCAGAAAAAAAAAATTTTTTTTTGGACCTCGACATGTGTTGGCTACAGAAGCATAACAGTGGACCAATCCTGGTCGAAACTCACAAACTGAGGTGCAGTCATGGTACACCTGTCGTCAGCGCCTCATTCATACGCCGTGTTCGACTCTGCCACGGCTGTGGCTCTTTCCAGAAGCTGCAGAAGACAACCTCGCCAGGCACACTGCACGGGCGCTGTACCCGCAGCAAGGCTGTGGGCACGTCGAACCATAACATACCATAACATTGGGCACAGCTATCGAAGCTGGATGCTCAGCAGACCAACAGGCCTACACATCTGTCAGATCGACAGGACATATGAAGGCAGTCGATACCATTAATGGCATCCAGACTGTCGAATAAGCCATTACTTGGCATCCAGACTGTCGAATAAGCCATTACTTGGCATCCAGACATGTCGAATCAGCAGTCCGTGCCCCACGTAAACGTGAATGAACGATCCACGGGGAGTCGACATACTTCATGCACTTCCTTCAGTGTCACGACGCCAGCCATGAACTTGAAGGTGTCATGACCCGTGTAGTGTCAACAGATATCACTGTCGAGGGCACGCTTCTGAATCAGGATACCAGATCCATGGTTCAGCAATCGAAGGTTGGGATCACCAGGTCGGTTGTCGACGGGGCACTTGTACTGGAATACGAAGACATGTTCACGGGCAAGCGCTCGAAATTGTCCAGGTCCCAGTGTTTGTGCCCTGGTCGAATAGAACTCCCAGAGGCTTGACGGTTTCCAAACGTCCTCACGCCACAGATCGGCCCGATTGGTGGCCTCGAAGGAGCATCCATCATGTCGACCAGTAGTCCATCGATAGGTTTCCTTCGATCCAGTACCAGCGGCCATGCTGTGGTAGAACTGACCAGTTCGCCTATCGACTCGCCACCACGGCGTGTCGGCAATCGAAAGCCGTCGTACGACAATGACGGCGCTGATGTCGTCCACTTCAGGGCTGAGGGCATATCGGTCGACGATCTCAAGCATGTCGGTTCGAGAACCTTCTTCTTGGAGTCGACCGAGGTGTTGATGTACATACTGACCATCAGAGAGGGAACTCTGCAGAGCGAATCGAACCGCTTCTGCAGTCACAAGGCTCGAAGCCGTGTCAATAATGACCGCTTCGAGGACTTGGTCTCGGCAGCTGACCTTGCGTCGATGTGCAGCCTTAAAGTCATCGTGGATCGGTGTGAGGTACTTGAAGAACGGGATGTCGAAGTGGTGCTGATAGGCGTTCGACTCCATCGACAAAAACCGGTGATCGAGGGGGTCCGGGTGGAACGGGTCGCTCGCAGGCGAGTCGGTTTTCTCGATCTCCTCCTGTTCATCAGTATAGACATGCCTTCGAAACTTGACCGCTCGACGCCAACGTTGTCCATCTTCGTCTCAGGCCTCGAAGGGGGACATGAGGTATGTCGAGGTACCCAGGCGTCGAACCAACTCGGGGGCATCCACGAAAGGGAAAAGGTTGGCATACTCTTCATTCCATGAGTGAAGGGCAGCAACTCGTCGGATCGCCTTATCGAAGTCGTGGTACCCGAGGCGTCCTGGTCCAGTCTGGTACATCGTCGCCAACTGGACAAGGCCGATGGGGGCGCCTGGTGCGACATCGTTGTACGCATAGGGTTCGATCTGTTCTCCGAGTCGAAAGTACTCCTGGAGCTGGACCGCAAGGTCCTGTGTTCAATGAGGAGCGCACCCATACCGCTTATACCCAAGTCGAGAGGTGCCTCGAAGGCCGCGCAGTTGGTGTCGGCGAAGAAGCAAATCGACTTTGTTCGCAAGAAAGGGGGCTCGATCTTCGAAGAGCCAGTCGCTCGCCTGGCAAACCTTCTGAAGATCACCGATAACTCCCATGATCGAAACGGCAACGGAAGCTTCTCGTTTCATCCTTGCGTGGGTCCAGAAGCGTCGATATTTGAAGATCAGGTCGATTCCATCAGCAACGTTTATCAGGTCGTCGATTCCCGAGATCTCTCGATGCATGCGCTTGAGTCGAGCAATTTGACTCGGCAGGGTATATTGGGTGAGGCCTTGTCGAAATACCCAATCAAGCTCTTCGTCATAACGTCGCCATTCGACGAGGGTCGCTCGAAAGTTCTGACAAGCCACTTCGATTCTTGTATACCACTGGTATCCCGGCTTACCACCAAGATTTCCACGCTAATCGAAAGACGTGTCAGGGGCGCTTTGAGCCAGTTCGTAAGGGAATGGCGCGGTTCGTCCCCAACTGTCAATGCAGATGGTCTTGCCTAACTCGGAAATGGTGGCATGTGCCCTCGACACGGCTGCAGCATGTTTCTCGTTCAGGAACGTGTGCGGTCCTCGAAAACCAGCCATGGGACTCGACGCAATAGTGAGTACCGATGGTTCGAGCTTAGTGTATTCCGTCTGGATCGGATCATCCTCATGTGTCCCAAATCGATAGGGTGGCTTCAATCCGAACGTGCCCAAGTGTCTGAGTTCGTCGATGGTCTCGATTTCATGATTGTACTGCGGCATGTTATAGGGCTGTCACTTCGACTCTGGCACCGGCACAGAATCGTAACTGGGTGGTGCTGTCGACCACACGGGCTCGTAAGGATATTCTTCTTCGTCGTAGGCTTCGTCGTAGGACTCGAGTGGCCAGGGTTCATCGTCGTCGTTGTGGTTGTCGTCGTGGTAATAGGAGTCGGATTGGTTCGTTCGAGTAGAAGCTTGTGTTTTCGGGGCATTCGAATGCCAGGATTGGTCGACCCAGTCGTCTTCGGCTTTCGATTCTCCGGTACCCGGGTCGTCCCTGGATGACCTTGATGTCCAGGTGTTCGGCCCCGATGTCCAAGAACTGTCGACCCATCCGGGCGCTGACAGAGGAAGGAAGATCAGTTGTCGTACCCCGTGTAGCAAGCAAGATCTTCATCAGAATCGAACCAGTCAGGGCTTGAGCACCGCTCTCGAAAGTATTCTGCATCGACCGGGGGCGGGGGCCGGTACAGCTTACAGAGTTCTGGCTGCATGTCGGGTGGGGTCCCTCCCTTGGTCGGTTCGAGAACAGGCCAGTTGGCCAGGGCTATCTCGAGCACTTCCAAGCCTGTGGCGCCTCCCGATATGACGGGCCGTCCACTCGGCGCTATTCCTGCAAATTCCCCGCGAGGGAACACACCTCCCTTGCCTCCTTTCGACGGGCCTCCTTTTCCTTTCGAGCTCCCAGCATATGCCGGCTGGCTGTAGTTCGGCGGTTTGAATGGATCGAGAGGTCGACTCGGACGAGTTGGCGCTGATGCTACCGACAAACAGCGGCCAGTTGAAGTCGTCCTAGCTGGGGGTTTGGCACCAACGTTGTCATTGATCGCGTCAACATCGATGACGTTCGACGGTGTTGCTCGAGAAGGCGGAGGTCGAGAGGAAGTTCGGCACGTCCGGGATGTAGTACCATAGGCAGAGGCTCCGGTGATCGACCCGGAACCTCGCATGAGTTTTTCAAAAAACCACGCTGCAGAGAAGAGTAAGGGTGTTACTCAGTTACTCAGGATGGAGTCGAAGGAACTCAAGGTACACAGGATCCTCCTTTAGAGCCTTGCTCAACTCCCAAGACCATGTGTCGTCATCAAATTCACAACGGTACAGGAATGTGCGGCGCTTTTTAGATCCCACTCGACGTCTAGCCACAATCTTGACAAGTCGAGGCAATTCTCCAGTTTTGACGGGGGGCATCGGAAACTACCACACCGGCTGTCCCTCTTGATGGACGTAGGGTTTTATGCTGTCTCGATTGAAAACTCGCAACCCATCGAAGGGGGCAGGGACGTCCAGTTTGACATTCTCGCCCTTGTTCAGTACCTCGAGTGTTTTGTCAGGGCCGCACCAGACAACATCGAGTTTCCCTTTATGTCGATATTCCGGCACCAACACCCACCATCGTTCACCGACTTCAGGCACTCGAACGTGTCGGTGCATTTGCAGGACCACATGCATCTGGCATCGACGTTCCTCGGCAAGCATTGCACGCACAGAATCGAAGGCACGTTCCGCTCGTTGCATGTAATCATTCACGATCGATGGTTCATGTGCATGAGAAGTCATTCGGGGAAAATCCAACCGAAAATAGGGTGTTCGTCCTTCATCCATCTCGAACGGGGATAGTCGAAGACTATTGGATGTCAGGTTGTTGAACTGGATTTCGGCGAACAGGAGGTCGACGTCCCACTCGTTGTTGCCGAAGATGCCGTGTGTACGCAGGCGCTGGAGGATGGACTGATTGCTGCGCTCCGCCAGGCCATTGCCTCGAGGGCGGTTGGCCACTGTTTGATGCATCTCAATCTTGAAGCGCTGAGCCCACTCCTTCCACGCCTGAGACTCGAACAGCTTGTCTCGGTCAGAAACAATTTGTCGAGGGCATCCTTTCAATGGAATCACCTCACGTAGGAATACATAGATAAGGTCGTCGGCTGTCATATCCTTGCGACAAGGGATGAACATTCCGCGCTTGGAGAATCCGTCGACTACAGTCATGATGGCGTCATGGCCCCTTGTGGTCGGCGGCAATCCCGAAACCCAATTGATGGACACACTGTGCCATTTGGTGTAGGGCACCGAGAATGGCCTTGGCACTCTGGCGGTGTCGACTCGTCTTGATTTCGCCGCTTGACAGACATCGCAACTTAGTATGTATCGCTCGAATTAGTGTCGGAGGTGTGAACATACGTAGTCGCGCTTAATCAGGGCCATGGTTCGAAGGACTCCTGAGTGGCCACAGAACTCCGACTCTTCATACATAGCCACAATCGGCGTAACCAGCGTTCGGGGGACAAGCACACGTTTGCGCATCGTCGACAAATGGAAGAATTTGCCATCATCGAAGGACAACTTGGCATCTCGAAGCTGGTGTCGTGCCGCAGGGCTTCGAATCGCGACTTCGTAGATGTGCTGCGTCCGTGGGTACTCTCGATAGGCTGCCGCCCACACAGCTGTCGAAGTCAAGTCTTTGCACTGATAATGTCGATGTACTCAGCGGTGTGTACCCTTAAGACTCGAAGGGTACGGCGTGTTCGACCAAACCTTCGGCAAGGGGACTGATTGCAACGTGCCGTCGCGGTGACGTCGACAGCGAATCAGTTCTGCCATGGTTGGAGCGTATCGAAGTTCATTGCCAAAGGTGACTCGAAGAGGGGGATCAATGCTTACATCGGGGAGGTCGTCGGTGTCGGTAGACGTGTCTGGTTCATTGCTAGCCTCATCGAGATGCATGTCTGGTTGGTCTGAATTCTCAGCCATGATCTCGTCCGATTGTGCTGGTTCCAGTCCCAGGTCCTCCGGCTCAGCAGTTGTCGCGCTCGACGGTAGCGGCTCCAGGTCCTCCGGTCCGACAGCGGTTTCGTCACATTTGGGGGCTGGTTCCGCGGCTGGTTCCGCAAGCTCATCTGCGTCAGGATCCTTCCCCACGGAGCGTCCGCTTCGTAGTGAAACGTACAGGTGGTCGTACGGCTGAGGCCACACCTCGTCATGAGAGGATGGGTCTTCGAGCACATGTAGGAACTCATTGACAGGGTCTCCTTCCGGTGAAGCCCAATCTTCGACCAGGGGAATTGCGAAAGCCCGTGTACGTGTGGCATTTTCGATATCCATCAACTGCCGCGAAGTTAGACGGGAGCAGGCGTCTGCTGCAGGGTTCTCGAGGCCCGGCACGTACCACAACGTCAGGTTGTATTCCTCGAAGAATTGGGACCATCGTGCTTGCCGTGGTGTCAGCAGTCGAGGACAGGTCTTGAGATATCGGAGACTTTCGTGGTCAGTGTGCACGTGCACCTGCTGCGGTCCTCGAAGTAGGTGAAACCATTGTTTCAAGGCTAATATGATGGCCAACAACTCCTGTTCTCGAATCGGGTATCGAGTTTCGGCAGGCTGCATTTTCCGCGACATGAAGGCAATTAGTCGAAGATGTCCCTTGTACTTCCCATGCGCACATCGTTGCGCCAGCGTACCACCCACGCAGTCTTTTGAAGCGTCTGTGTACAGGTGACACGGCTGTCGGGGGTCGATAGCACTGAGATGTGTCGCACCGATCATCGCCTGCTTCAGCTTGTCGAAGGAAGCCTGGTGGACGGCTGTTTATTCCCACTCAAAGTCTGCCTTAAACATTGCAGTCAGAGGGGCTGCGACAGCTTGGAACCCTTCGACAAACTGCTGGTAAAATCCACACAATCCAATGAACTGTCGAACTTCATGGACCGTAGTTGGCGGAGGCCAACCTCGATTGACCTTGATGTTTTCGGGGTCCATGTGTACTTCATCTTGGTCGATGATGTATCCACAGAAGGGTACTCGACTCTGAAAGAATGTGGATTTATCGATGCAGGGAAAGAGCTGGTGCTTACGGAGTAGTTCATGTACCAGGTCGAGGTGTCGTTGGTGTTCGTCCACATCCTTCGAGAAGACGAGGATGTCGTCAATGTACACCCATAGAAAGATCCCCAAGTGGTCTCGAAGGACATCGTTCACGACACGATCGAACGTCGATGGTGCATTACAGAGGCCAAAGGGCATAACAGCCCACTCGAAGGCGCCAAATTGTGTGTTGAAGGCGGTTTTCTCGATATCTTCGTCTTGAATTCGTATCTGGTGGAACCCACTAACAACGTCAATCTTTGAGAATACGGTGGAACCCCCCAGTGTACTCAAGATGGATTGGATCGATGGCAAGGGATACCGATCTCGTACAGTTCGTGTATTCAACGCTCGGTAGTCGACGCACATACGCCATTTACCATTCACTTTCTTCACCAGTAGGCAACCCGCTCCGTATGGACTCGAGGATGGTCTGATGCGACCAGATCGATGCAACTTGTCCAATTGTTGTCGAAGTTCATCTAGCTGGCTCGGATTCATTTTGTAAGGGTGTACCCACGGTGGATTGTCTTCCGAATCAAGGCGTATTCGATGATCTCTGCCAGGTCGATACGGAGGTAGGTCTCCATACTCCGCTTTCTCCCGGTCGTAGAGGTCCGCCCACTTGTGTAGCCGATTCGGTAGTTTGCGTCGTACGGGGTCAAGCCCGTCATCATTGCCATCACTGGCTTGCATCTTATACATTGGATCGACCGGCACTGCTGGTCGAGGCATGCAACACAGAAATACTTGATCTCCCGTGAGATCAGATCGACGGATCTCTCTTTTGAGTTTAGGCAACGAAATGTACTCAATCTCCATATCGCTGCACTCCTCATCGGTGATACCATCGTCCGTTTCGGACTCATCGTACCTGTCAGTACCGCGCTGAACGTGTGTTGACGAGTGTAGGTCAGGGTGTTCGTTGGCATGTGGGGTAGGATTCCCAACCGGACTCGCTTTCGAGGAACTGGATGAAAGTATCGAAAGAAGGTCCAGCTTCGAAGCTGCCTGAAACGGCAGCTGGGTTGAATGTCTTGATTCGCCAAAAGACAACCGGTACGAAATCGAACCATGTTGGATGTCGGCGTATCGCTCCTTCCAGTTGACAGTTGGATTGTAGCTTCGAAGCCATGGTAGTCCAAGCACTACATCCGGCAAAATCTCCAAGACCTTGATGTGATGACGAAATACAAGCTCTCCAACTCGAACATAAGCTCGCGTGTAGTACCGTACTTCGACTTGGACACCTCCGTCTGTCAAGACATGTCCAGGGTTTCTCAGTTTATAGAGGGGAAGTCGCGCCCTCTTTGCTGTTTGCATCGACATAAAGTCGCTGGTCGCTCCACAGTCGACCAACAGTTCCACGCTGGAGTCAAAGGAGTCTTCACGACATGGCCAAATGCGCCCTCGAACCGTGAACAGAGACGCATGCTCAGGTTCCGTTCCTTCGACAGTGACACCACCAAGCGTCGAATTCTTTTCGGGTTTATTGGTCCTGGTGGTGGTGTTCAGCTCTTCTCGAGGACGTCCGCCACCAGGTTCTCGGAATTGTTTTCTAGGCCGTTGTAGGCCTTTCTCTGCTCTTGGAGCGGGATCGAAACCGTCCCTTGCTGTCTCAACTTTGATCTCGTCTCGGTGTGTTCGACCGTGATTCCCGACGTTCTCGTCCTTGGGATGGCGGTCAACCTTTTGGACAGTCACGGGCCAAGTGTCCTTGTTCGCCACAATTGTAGCAATGTCAGCTTTCTCGACCATCTTGGCGTCCGCCATGTTGATGTCCGAACCGTTCACCAATGTAAGCATGTAACTCTTCTCGGAGCTTGGCAATTGCATCGAGATTCATCAGCTCTGCCACGGTCGAAGCCGTGGGCGCCGCAGCTGGGGTCGGCATTGGGGTGACGTGTGGCGTTGGCATAGGGTTGGATGGAAACGTGGGAGTCGAAGTAGGTGGGACCATCATAGGCAGGGGCCTCGACACTGCAGGACCCAAGGTGTGATCTGATGTCGTTCTCGATGCGTTCTGTACCTCTTCCAGTTGATACCCAGCCGCAATGTAGGCTTCCGCGATGGTCTCTACCAAGGTATCGAATCCAAATGGATTATTAGAACGCCATCTCGAACGGACTTCAACGATGTACTGCCGACGCACAGCGTCATTCGACAAACCTTCAACAAATCGAGAGCTGACGAGGAAACCCATCTGGAGTTCACTGGTGTTTACCTTCGACTTGATAACGCATCTACGAAATTCTCGAACGTAATCTGCATGTCGGGGGAACTCGCTCTCTTTCAGGCTCAACATTCTCGACAAATACACTGGCTCATGGGATATGCAGTCGAAACGCTGGCCTAACACACGCATGAGCTCGAACCAGTCATCCTGTACAACTTTTGTCAGGCTATGATAGTACTCAGCGGCATCACCATCGAGGAGGAATGACATCGTTGCTGCCTGATCGACGGGTGAGGTGATGTCCGACAAAGTGAAGGCTCGTAGTAAATCTTCTTTCCATGTTCGAAATTCTCCACATCGGGGTTTACCCGTGAACCTCTTGACCAGTTTGTTCAGGCGCTCGACGCGGCGTCCCAAAATCTCCTGCGAAGGAGCACGTTGAACTACGAACTGGGGTAGTGGTTCGAAGGTAGGCCGCTGTGGGAGTGGTTGTTGTGGAGGGTAAGGTTGGTTCGAATTCGAAGAAGACGATGGTTGTGGTCGTGAAAACTGGATGTTGTTCGGAGGTGATGGACTCGAAGTTCGTATAAATTCGTTGAGAAGAGCGTAACATTGTGACAATTCATGTTCTACGCGTCGAAGCTCATTTGCAGCAGCTTGAGTTGCATTTTCCGTCGAGGACTGCAAGGTATCGATGCGCTGGCCAGTTGCTGCTGTAGCACTTGCTGCTGTTGCCTGCAATACATCGATGCGTTGTTCCAATTCGATAACTTTGGCTTGAATATCTGCAAGCTTCTGCGAACAGCTGTGAAGATCACGAGAGAGACATGGAAACCACTCGCTTTCTCGACTAGCGATGCGCTCTGCGATGAACTTCTCTAACGAATTCGAAAATTCATGATGCAAGGGTGAATCACTTCGAAACAAACTGTCTCTGATGAAATGCAGCATAGCTGTGTCGTCGAAGGGCCGCTCCATTGTAGATCGAAGTCCAAATCAAGTTGACGGCGTTGCGGCGTCGAAGATTGATCTCGAAGATTGATCCTCCCCGCAATCTAGCTGGCTACCACTTGTTGTGGTTTGTTTCTTGGGAACTCGACTGTGCCTCTTGTTTCTCAAAAATCCCAAAATACGACAAACCTCTTCTGCGCAGGATCTTAAGACGGGGCACCAATAATAACACAATCTCCAAGACATAAACCCTGTTCAAAGATCGAAGTATCTTACAGCGCTCATTCACAGTTGGCATTCGATGCTTCTTTATTATTCACAGACTGTCAGCGCGATTGCGACTGCGACTTGCGACTTGTCTGCTGCTGCGCTGCTGCTGTTCGAAGCCATAACACATCCGCTGCTTTTGGAGTCCAGTCCCTGCCCAGGTTGTGCCCTGCAGTCCCATGCACCGTGGTTACCAGCGTGAACCAGGTGGCCGCTTATCAGGTTTTCAGCCAGCCAGCGGGTGTGTGCCTTGTTTACCACGTGTTGCGTGGGATATGCCCTAATGTTATGACCTTGGGGAGCCAACGAAGAGCGGTGGCTTTCTAGTCCAGGGGGGAACAACAAGCAAGGTGCTGTGAAGCAAGGTGTGTCCACCCTCCTTTTTGGGGAAGCGTGCCAACAGTTAGGACTCTTAACTTGTCTATCTTTCTTGGCGGTGTTACCATACCCCTAAGTGTGCCACGTATGTCTGTGTGTGTCTCACTTCACTCCCTGGCGTGTCTCCCTCTTGGTGGTCGCTGATGTCCGACCGAAGGTCCTATTCAGGTACTATTACCACTCCTATGGTGCCCAATTTCTGTGCTGGCACCTATCCTTTGGGGAGGACGGCAAAAGCTTCACCTACTAGAAGGAAGGGTTGGCCAAGTGTGCTGAGGGCATACAAAAAGCCCATTTTTCTGAGGGCCAAAAACTAACACACTCCCCTGCCCGCGAGGAGAAGCACGCGGAGCAGGAGACACCACTACACCACGCTGACTAAAGCCAGCACCAGCCTTCAGAGGCAGGGTGAGCACAGCCGCATGCAGTCCCTGCCAGGCTTGCTGACCCTCACCCCTACACACGCTACTGGCTGGCCATGGCAAGGAGGTCACGAGCCCTATTGGCTCCCCTGTGAAATTGCAAGCAAACTCAGCGCCACTGGGCAGCTGTGGCCTGCCAGGGAGGCCCTCGCGCGTTTCCCTGACAGGGCTTGGAGTGAAGGACTGCTCTATCAGCGTGCACAGCGTGGCTGATGATGAAGTCGGATTGTCCCCGCCACTCCTGGCTGAGGCACAGTTTGTTGTTTGTGTGATTCGCGCCGTTTTTAGCGCGGGGGGAAAATGGGAAGGCGCCGAAGGCAACTGCTGCTGCACCACTTCACCATTTTCTCTTTCCCACCTGAGAACAAAGGCAGATGAAGGACGGTTAGCGGCTGAGGAACCGAACCAACCTCGCTGTATTATACAGGTCTTAGGTTGGAAAAAAATACGCTGTCCTCTAACCGCCCTGCAAGCAAGCAAACTTAAGGACTCCGCCGGTTCTCTTACGGAACGTAGGGCGGAGCCCTGGGTAGCCTAAACAAGGGTTATACCGTATGTACAGCACGTGGCCTACAGCCCTCTAATGCATCATGTGTATGCAGGGAGGCGAGGCGAACAACAACATTCTTTTTATCTCCTGACATTAACCCAATTTGTCCAATCAGAACAAAACTCAACAAGGAGGTGACCTCCTCCTGGTCTTACGTACCTTACTCGCCACGCATCATGAGTATGCCGAAGGACATCGAAAGCAGGAGCAACCCTAAGCGTTTCAACAACCCTACGGCGAATTATAAACCACCCTAAGCGATTAATGTATCCTGTGTATCATGCATGCACTTCTCACCTTGCTTCCTACAGGAGAAAGAGAGGGAATGGCGAGCAACTGCACAGCGCAAAACAAAGCCTAAGCGTTTTAAAAAACCCTATAATAACACTACGGCGAGGCAGGCACGAGCAAGCAATTTTCTTTTTTGACCTGTGAAGACAAGGGAAGAGTGGATGGATGCACAGGGAAAGTGCCACGACGTGTGAATGCTTAGATTAGGCAAATGCATCGCGAGCACAGCGCATACTCTAACCGTACGTGCGCGCTGCGTGCTCCAATCGTCTAACATACCTTTCATTCCTGTTTTGACCTGTGCAGAGCAACACAAGTGAACGCCCAAACCCCGAACTCTAGCGTTGGAACGAAACTAACAACACAAACGCAATGCATTTGTGTGACATGACGCCAACACACCTAAGAGGTGGGTTGTCCACCTGCCCTGTTGTGTGGTTGTCTGTTAAATGCGTTTTCCTGAAGTTTATAAAATTTTTCGTGCAACTGCGCAAAAATTTCTTTGAAAAGCGTTAAAAAGCACGGCCCATACCTTCTGATCTAGGAGACGTTTACCCTTCCGCACCTTTTTTGGTAGTGCTCTTCTGTTGCGCTTGTCTGCGACTTAAGGTTTTGGACTAAAAATGAGGATTTCCAACGTCTTTTGAAGAAATTTTAGCGATTTGACTTCTTAAATCGCTACCCCTTTCGCTAAACCACACGATTCACTTCCTGTTTGTCCCCCTTCATATTTTTCTCAGCTCCTGGACTTTTGTGCCCTCCATTAGGAGTATTACTCCGCCCTGGCCCTTGGTCAGGACGTTTACTAAAACGCTGTTTATACAGCGATCCCCGTCCGCATTAGAGCGTTCGACTGTACCCTAGTGGGCAAGCATGTGTACTCTTGGGAGGGAGTCCTGGGTTCAAACCCAACTACCTCCAAATATGAACCAAAAGCTTTCGCCGCACGCTGGCAACGTTTGAGGAATGCCCCATCGAAGGGACATAGTTCAGGGTACAATACACTGTTTTTCAAGGGTAGGTACAGTGTGGTAAGCTTCCTTGAGCTGATGGGGGTGTCATTGGCTGGTTGGATGCATTTTCGGAGGTAATTTTGCGGAGATTTCAGCCCTTCTCCTTGGTCCTACAAGCTTGATCAACTAGTACTCCTCAGGGGAGTAAGCAAAAGTCACTGCGATGTCTTTCTTGGGGTACTTGATCCAGGCCAAGCCGCCCCTGAACCCCGGGATGATGTTGAGACTGGCACTTAATCATTTTCATCACTCGTTTGAAGCTTGAAGTACACTTTCTCAAAGTAACTAGGGTTACAAGTCTAGCCCCCAAATGAAGTGCACCCCTTCCACTCAACTGAGCAGAGGTATCTTCCTTCATGGAGGTAATACCAAATAAAGTAGGCACTTCTTGTCTAGGGCCTTGTAGGTTAAGCCTAGTGGTCCCCCACCTCAAGACCCCCATACCCAAATGTTTCTACCACTTGTTGTTGGTGAACCTTTTAACTGATTCTGAATTCAGTTGCTTCGCCTTGCATGCGAAGCCATATCCTGTGTCTTGCCCAACTCCTTTGCCTCATATTCCTAACGAACTCCATTGTATTCAAACGAGTGCACATGAAGTGCTTGGTACTATCTTGGGGACATGTCAGGTATCAGATAAAATGATCTATTTTGTTTATAAACCATCGGAGCATTGTATTTAGATCTACATTTGTCTATGTGCAGCCCCTCTTTGTTACACATGTTTGCATTGTGGAAGGACTTATCCTGATTTCATTGATCCGGTGCCTGGACTTCCTCTACTTTATCTTTGTGTTGACTTCATTTTGACTCGGGGAATATCAGCAAAGCTTTTCTAAAACAAATACAAGGAACAAGCACAAGTGTGAGCAAACCAGAAACCTACCCCTTGGCTACTGGCGGAGGCGAATTATCGAGGCCGCCTGGGGGACTGGTTCAGGGCGTCGTGCCAGTTCATCAGGGAGAGCCGCGGACCGAGATTCCACGTCACACTGCAGGAACAAGAGGACTGGGAGGAGCTTATGGACCAGTTCGACCACCAGGCTCCCTTGATGGTGCAGATGGCCATCATTGCCGAGGAAAGACGCCAGAATGTCCGGCAGCATGCTGGCCCGTCAATTTCCTGGGGTCCGAACGGCGAAGAGGTCGACGAAATGAGGTTTATCTCGACTCATTCTCACCTTTGCAGAGAGCAACGATCCAAACTCCCCAGCTCTACCTCCAGTGCTAACACTTGGGTCGATGAGGCAGGCAGTAAGGGGAAGAGCACCTGATGCCCATCATGTGGTGAATGTGCCAAGGACTGCTCCTGGCAGCGCCACATCTCGTCCTTGGAGGACAAGGTGAAAGAGCTGGGGAAGAGCGCCAAGGAAAATAAGCGGAACGATTACAGCAAGTGGAAGGAGATGGAGCAATAGCTTGAGAAATGGGCTACTTTGGTTGAGAATCTGAGCATTACTGGGCTCACTGGACCAGCGCCGGCACCAGCAAGCCACCCAGCACCTACCTCCTCAGGTGCACCTGCAACCACGCCCTACGGCGAGCCCCACACTCCGGCACACCCAGCTTTTACTGGTTCACTCCCAGCTTATACTGGAAGTCCTGGCATTCCCCTAACTGCAATTACAAGTCCTATTGGCTTCAATCTGGGTACTGAAGGAGGAGAATCCTCCTCAGACAGGTCTGTACGGTCTGTGGGAAGCCTTGGTGATATTGAAAGAGAAGCAAGGACCACCGTGCAGGGAAAGATCAATAGCCTTGAGGAGGAAAGGCAAAGAAAAGAAGGCAAATGAGGCCAAAATGAAGGAGAAACAGACGAAACTCAAAGAAATGAGTTATCATCAGTTTCAATCAACACCGATTGTGCAGCCAACTGTGGACCAGACGTTGCTGGCGGCCGCAATTGCTCAATCCAAAGCGATGGGAGGCGCCGCCTTCAACCCTGTTTTGGTGAATCCCATTAGTGTATCCGCACGTTTGAATCTGAATTTTTTTTTGAATGTTCTCAACCGCATCAACTTGTTCTGGGGCTGACGTCCCCCAATGAACGTATTTACAACAACATATAAAGATATGCACACGGCTGCTCCGATGGTTTGGTTAGATGAACGCTCATTTACCCTGTGGGGGAGGGGGGGGGTTCAGGAAGGGGCGGAGGGCTGAAGGGGTCGAGAGGAGGAGACAGAAGTTCGCTGGATGGGCGGAAAAAATTTCGGATGTCCCGGGAAGCGTTGGAGTGGGGGGGGGCAGGGGGGGACGGACCTGGGCACCTAGTAGCGGTGGGCCTAGAGGGGAGAGGTAGGCGTGTTTGACGGTAGCGTGTCTTGGGGCGTGGGGGTGGGAGGGGGAGAGCGGTCTTGGCGCGCTTTGAGGGCGCCCAAACGATTGTGGCCTGATGGGTTTGTGGTGATCGTTGGCGTTTTTGTGATGGCCGCGGGCGTGAGTGCTGAGGAGGGCGGGGAATGGCCGAGGGGGGGGGGGGCGTGGTGCGGATGCGCGGCTGGACGGGCATTTGGAGTTCTTTGGCGCGCGGCGAGTGGTTGGTTGTGCTTTGGCTGACGCTGGCTTGGACGGTTTATTTAAGGCGTGTTTGGGGAGAGGTGGGGGGTGCTGGTAAACGGGGCGGGTCCGAGGGGGCATGTGGACGGAGGTACTGAACGCACCGTGCGAAACCGAGAAGGGGTTGAGAGGGTCGGAGGGGTGCGCCCAAAGTATTGGGTCCCAAGGGAGAGGATTCGAACACAGCCAATCATGTGCTTGGTGGACAGCCTTGTCCAGGTGCTTTACGCGTTCCTCCAGGGCTAGGCCAAGCATGGCTCTGTGCTCGGCGCGAGTGGAGCCCGGGATCGGCTTGGAGAGGCAGGACCATAGGGACTTAGGTACCAGAGTTCTCATGAAGTTCCTGCGGTCAGCCTTTGAATTTACTACTCAATCCACTTCATTTCAGACTTTGATGTTCGGTGATGAAGCAGCCCAAGTACTCAGGGCGTCCAAATTACTGGGCGTCCTTCGAACGACATTTTTTGGTTTAGCTGCAGACGGAGAGACTTGAAGAGGACCACTGGATTCTGGGTCTGATGGACTGTTTGACTGGCAAACTCAGGGAATCCAGCTTATAATCTATACGTGGAAACGTAAAAAAAAGGAGATCGATTGACGTATGAAGAGTTGTGGCGAACCCTCAAGAAGAAAGGCTCACGACTTCCTGAAGATCATTACAGGGACCGACTCGAGAACTTCAGAAAGATAAAGAAGCTATTTCTGGATGAGATCCAAATTGCAAGGCAAGATTGGGAGTTCTTGGTACAGAAAGCGAAGAGCGCTGGACAAGGACTGACTGGAGGCGAAATGAAGAAGATTCCGCTGAGCAAGCTGACGCCGGGGACGGAGCAGAAGATCAGGGATGGCCAAGGGGAGAAGAAAGTCCTTGGTCAGTGGGTAGAAGTTCGAGGATTGCCGGAAATGATGACCGAAATGGAAGTCCGGGATGTGCTGAACTCCGTGACTGCTGATGGGATGAAGGACACTATCCTTCGTGAAGGTCGCTGGAGAGTCGAAATCAACGACAGCGAAGGATCAGAGTTCTTCACCAAGTTGGTGGAAGGCAGTGTGAAGTTCAAGGGGACTGTGGTGAGAGTGCTGCCATGGATCTTGTCGTACTCAATTGACCAGGTCTGGGACCAGCTGGAGAAGTATGCAAACCTCGAGAAGCAAAACGCCAAGAATACCAAGGGATTTGGCACGAAGGTGAGCGCTGTGAGCGACAAGGGATGTGCAGTGTGCCTGTCCATGGGAAAGGACCAGCGAGCAGCAGCACATTTCACCGCAGATCACAGGTTGCATCCCTCAGATCTTAAGACAATTCAGAGCAAAGTGGAAGGAAAAGGCGGTCAACAAAGAAATCTCGAAAGAGATGGAGTACAGAATTTGGACCAGCATCAATAGGGAAAAGGCAAAAGACAGTTCCAAGGCAAGAACCGAGATTGGACGTCGAAAGATTACTGGCAGCAAGGAGGAGATCCAAGCGGCTCACGATGGACAGAATCTGGTGTAAAATCAGGTGGAAAAGGTGGAAAAGGCCAAAAAACGTTCGGGAGTCAAGATGATTCTTAGGTGAATGGTAATCCCCTGTACACGGAGACGCCAGCTAACAAGACCTTCGGCAAGGGCAAGGTCTCTGAAGGTCGTGGCAAGAGCAAATCCAACAAATTCAACGCCAATTCCAACACCTCCGACAACAAAGGCCCACGTGGTAAGAAAGGTCGTGGATGATAGTCATTTGGTGGTCGTGGACGGTGAAAAGGAGTCAATGCCGTTGAAGCAGGAGAAGAATGGGTTGACGAAGAACAAGTACAAGACATACAGCCGAATGGTAGAGAAGAATTGCCACCTTAACCCAACCCCCAACATTGAGGTTGAGTAGCAAAACGCTAAACCCATAAGGGTAGTCGGGGCAGTGGATGGACGGCGCTGGGACCGTCTGGCGCGTTCTTGAGGACTCCTCTATCCTGCCTTTGTTCTGAGTGATGTCCATCGAGGCAAGCAGCGACACTTTGTCTGCTGGATCCAACTCAAACCAGCCGATAGCAAGTTCGAAGTTGCTAAGTGTCTTATTGACAATGGGTCAGAAGTTAATCTGGTGGGGAAAGGCTTTCTGCAGGAGGATGAAGCCAAGATTTCTTCAACACCTGTCCAGCTGGAAGGAACGAGTCGACATCGCCATGAAGGTGGCGAAAGGGAAGCGGATTTGGCAGTGAGATTGTTGAAACAATCGGTTTGGAGTACGGAAGAAGTGCAGGAGCAGTCGCTCTCCGGCAATTTCTATGAGGCCACCATCAAGTATGATTTGTTCCCGAGTCAACCTTGGCTTCACACTCATCGCGTGTGGCCCATGTGACCCAGGACATGCTTCCTCCAAGATCCGTCAGCCAGCAACCAGTCCGAGCTGTATTATCTGCATCCAATCACCAAGAGTGTTCGACACCTCAAAGAGCAAAACAAGCTTCAAATTCAGGAAGATGGAAAGGAATTTGCAAGGAATCAAGCACAATTCGACGAAGGAAAGGTGGAATCATTGAACTGCAAGAAGTGGAAGTCAGTTTGCTGTCGAGTCGTTGATAAATGGCGAGACATTCTGGTGGATTATTTCGAAAAGAACCACAATTTTCGTCCCCAAGTTGATGCCTTTGCACACAAGAAGAATAAAAGATTTCTGAAGTTCTATGAGGATGCCCGGAGTGAGGACTGGTTGGAACCTCTCTGGATCCATCCGCCCCTCGACGTTTTTCCTCCTGTGGTACAGAAGCTTAAGCAATCCGGCGCAAAAGCGATCTTAATTGTTCCCAATTGGCTAAAACAAACTTGGTTCAAGGGTGTTATGGACATTTCGATCGACGTTGTTGAGTTACCTCACAAAGGAGTGAAGCTGTATTGCGAAGACAATGGCAAACCTTTGCCACAGCGTTTGTGGCGCACATCGGCGTGCTTAGTTGACGGGAATCTGGGAGATTATTGGCAAGATGCAAGTGAGATGGGGACAGAAGAGTTCATTTCACATTCCTCAAGAATCGACAAAATTGAGGTGGATCCAGACGATCAAGAGCGGAATCCGGACACCTCGTCGCGGAGAGAGGGGAGGACTATCGGCGTCCCCCAAGAGAAGACCTCAATCCATTCTAATTCGTTCTCATCAGACAAGAATCAAGTCAAAAATGTCAAGACTTCAAGCAAGAATGATGACAAATCTCCAAGAATCTCGCATGAATTGACAGGAGTGCACCTGAATTTGTCCGACCATCCCTTCAAGACATTCGTGGAACGATGGGACCACACAGAGGAGCGAGCTCAGGTGAGCTTCATTCGCCAACATTGCAAAGGGGAATTTTGGAATGAGGTGGCCAAGAACATGAGACCGCGACCAACGATTCGCAAAATGTTGGACATAATGTCGGTGATTAAATGTGGCCATCAGGTCGACCGAGACAATGTAGCTGCAACAAGGGACGCAGTGTTGGAAGATTATAAAGATGACGTGCTGAGTGGGAAGTTGTGGAGAAACCCCCCTGATTCGAGGTGACCATAGGGAAGCCAAGATTACGATAATCCAAGGCTGGAAGGTTCACAAGCAACGGCCATTGTATCTCCACGGCACCAAAGCCGATGCCCTGCGAAAGATTGTTGAGCGCAATCTCCATGAGTTTGGTTGGTTGCAGGGCTGCATGAGTTCTGAGCTGTGTTCCGCACCATTTACTGTACCAAAACCCCCACCTGCTGACCAATCCGGCATAGATGCTTGGCGTCTAGTGGTAGATCATACAGCCCTGAATGCTGCCACAGTTCCGGACGCACATCCTCTTCCCTTGATCGAGGAGCAGATCGCCAAAAGGACAAAAGGCAAGCTCTTCACTGTGCTGGATCTGGGCAATGGCTTTCATCAAATGCCACTTCAAAAAGAGGACAGGCATTTGACGGCAATGTGCACTCCCTGTGGCACTGTTCAATGGACTGTGATGCCTTTGGGTCTCAAGAACGCGCCCTTGAAGCTCCAGAAGATTGCGGAGAGCGTGTTGTTCCAGAAATCCAAGTCTCTGGGTTTACAAGAATTCTGTGGCATCTACATTGACGACCTTCTGACTGCCACGCCGTTGGGAGAAAACTTTGATGAGTGCCTGAAGAAGCACGAAGAACAAGTTCGCAAAGTCCTTGAAGTTCTCCAACAAGAGAAGCTCGTGTGTGGACCCAAGAAGGGCAAAATGGTCCTCCAAAGTGTGGAATTCTGTGGCTCTATCTTGGGAGATGGGACAAGAAGACCTGCCCCAAGCAAGATGGCTGCCCTGCAGCTCTTGGAAAGGCCTAAAACTATCCCGCAGTTTCGTGCCTTTCTAGGCTGCTGCAACTATTACCACGAGTTCCTGCCCCTCTACGCCAAGTACTCTGGTCCCTTGACAGAGTTACTCAAGGTTGGCAAAGTAGAAGGAAAGAAGGGATCTCAAGTCTAGCTCAAGTGGACGCCAGAATGTGAAGAGGCATTCACTGGTCTTAAGGAAGCACTGGCAAATGTGCTTACATTAAAGCCTCCGCAGTACGATGGACGACCTTTTTATATTCGTACAGACGCCTGTCGTTACGCAATTGGTGCTACGATGGAACAAGTTGACGACAAAGGTCACTATCACCCCCTGGCTTTCTGGTCTCGCAAGCCTTCAACAAGACAGCAAAAGGAAGGTCCAAGGGAACAATATGTCTATGCAGTCTTTTGTGCACTACAGCGCTCTGAGGGCTGGATCATGGGTCATCGCGTCGAAGTACTGACTGACCACAAGTCTCTTGAAAGCTGGAGAACAGAGCATGTAGGTACCCCTGGTGGACATGCTGGGAAAAGAGGACGTTGGCATGAATATTCCAGCAAACTTGACCTCCATATGACGTACATTCCCGGACGGTGCAACACCCTGGCCGATGCCCTGAGTCGCTGCGCGTACCCCGCCTCAGAGGCCTACTCCGAGGTGAGTTTTCATGGGACATCGACGGATAAAGCCAAAGTGATCGATTTTGACAAGGAGGAACAAGCACTAATCACGAAACATTGCCTCCAATGTTTGATGAAAATCGAAAGAAAGTGGATGTGGTCAGATGCAAAGAGATTTCCAAGGCAGATCAGTGTGGAAGGGTTAATTCCGACTCTCGGTCGTCACTGCCACTCCTGAATGTGTTTCCTCTGAGGAGATCCAAGCCCAAATCGGAGCTCCCCCAACAAGCGAATGTCAACGAAAATTCCTTTCCTCTATGTGGATTGGACAAAGATGTACAAGAATGACAGTTTCTTTGGGTCTGTATAGCACAAGCTGAAAGGGGAAAAGCCTCACGACTCTGAGGAGACGGCTGATTTCAAGATCCAAGGCGACAAGATATTTTGGCAAGGACGGATTTGTGTTCCTGACTGTCTAGTTGACAAATACGACAAACATTGGCATCGACATGAGACAGCCCACACACAATCTCATGTTCCGGAGCAGGAATTCTGGCACGGGGTGTACACGCGGGACCTCAAGGGAGCCTGTGAACGAGTTGCCAAAGGATGCAAGCAATGTCAGTCGAGCATCCCCAAGAATCAAAAGGCAGAAGGACTACTGAAGCGATTATCAATTTCTGAGAGGTTGTTCGACAAGGTGATGGCAGATGTCTTCGGATTGGGACGAATCCAGGAAAAATGTCCCTACACCAAGAGGCCAATCGATGGGGTTTTGTTAATTCAAGACCGCCAAAGTGGCTACATCCGGGTCCTTCCTTGCAACACAGCATCTTAGCTCTGAAATGGCTGCCAAGTGGACTGCAAGTCAGTGGATGAGAAACTGGGATGTCCGCAGGGAAATTCTGACAGACAGTGGGAAGGAGTTCATGGGGACCTGGTGGGAGAACATGTGCACTCTATTGGGAGCTCATCATCTCCGTTACCCAGTCTACATTCATCGAGCTCTCCCTGCTGAATGACCTGGAAGAATTCTTATCAGCATTCTGAGAAAGTTCCTGGCGACTGAAAAAGACTACAATTGATTGGAGACAATTTACTGTGTCTTGAGGAGATACCATCGGACCGAGAACTACACTTGATTGAGCCCGAATCAGCTTGTTTTCAGTCGTGAGAAGATGGGTCCTAGGTCAGTGATGTACCATCCAAGGCATTGCTACAACGCCTCACAATGCTTTGAGAAGAACAAAGAGTTAGACTCCAAGTGGATCCAAGCCAAAGTTGAGAGTCAAGCAGATTGGCTGAATTTCAAAAGTCAAGCAAGAACGCAAGGAAAACCCTTCAAGAAAGGCCAACAAGTTTGGTTTCATAAGTCAGACGAGATCCTGAAGGACGACAACAAGTTGTTGCCGCTTTGAGAAGGCCCATTCGACGTCACGAGTCAACGAAGTGAGCTTACATTCAACATTGAAACTGAGCCAGGCAGGCATCAAGAAGTACATTGTGACCGTTTGAAGGCCCAGGTATCCTGTCCCAAGGGCTCTTAAAAGACGCTCTATTGGACCTCAAAGTACCGGAGCGACAGGAATATGGCCACAAGCAGTTTTGAGTTGGAGAGGATTCTTGATTATAAGAAGGATGTCCGAAGTAAGTGGTACTTTTGTGCAGATGCAAAGGGTTTGGTCCAGAAGAGGATAAATGGGAGCCATCTTCAGGCTTTATTCATGGGTACCGGGACGGATTCCTCAAGTTCCTAAAAAAACATCCTGAAGTTGACCGCGAGCTGTCGCTGCTCAAGGATTGTTTCACCGAGGAAGACTTACAAGTTCAAAAAGAAGCTGCAATTGTGGCATGTCCCATTCGAAACAAGTTCTGATCAGAATTTAAATCGCCATAAATTCTTAAACGTTTTACGGCCTACATGTACCCCTCGGTTTGAGACGGGACGATCCTTGTGGAAGACGGAAGACGCCGGAAGTCCCTTGGGAAGAGGCCCCGGACTGGATCCTCCGGGGCAGAACAAGGAGGAGCAGCCACGAACCCCAGGACAGGATCATTCGGGGATAAGTGGCCAGACGGCCAGGGCAGGATCGCCCGGGGCGGAACAAGCAGCAGGAGCCCCCACCACCAGGAAAGGTCCGGAAGCAGCACAAAGGACAACGCCGAGGAGGAACAGTGACATAGGGCAGAGGAAAGAGGCCGAGGGGATGCAGTGCAGCATAGATGTGGCGCGGCTGAGGGGAAGCAGGGAAGCAGTCCAGAGAGTGAGGCCGCGGTGAGGCAGGGAAGCGGCCGTGAGGTCACGGCCGTTGAGGAGCAGTGAAGCGGAGATGAGGACGAGGCCGAGGAGAAGCAGAGAAACCATGATGACGTCAAGGCCCAAGTGAGGCAGCAATGCACACAAGTGGACGAGGCCGTGGGTATCTGGTGGGGCAGCCGAGAGGATGAGGACGAGGAGAAGCAGTGAAGCAGCGAAGCGGAGGAGCCCGAGGACATGCAGTGATGATGTGACCACGACGAGGCTGTGGAGATTCAGCGATGCTCTGACGAGACCATGCAGTGCCCAGGACTGGATCAACCGGGGCAAAACAGGAAGGATCGGCCAAAATAAAAGGACAACAAAATGCGGAGGAAGGAGTCGCGACGCCTAGGACTGGAGCATCCGGGGCGCACCAAGCAGCAGGGGCCGCCGCCCCCCGGACTGGAGCACCCGGGGACAAGTGGCGGCCAGACGCCCCGGACTGGAACATCCCGGACGCAACAAGCAGCAGGGGCCACCGCCCCCCGGACTGGAGCAGCGGCAACCCGCAGGGTTGGATCAATCGGGGAAATGTGGCCTGCCAATCCTGCCCGGGGCGGAATAAGCGGAAGGAGTCCCCACCCCCCGGGCTGGCGCGTCCAGGGGAACCTGGCGGCCAGAGGCGAAAGAAAAAAGGGGCGGAGACCAAGGTGGTGCAGCGAAGGAGTCATGTCCGGAAGCAACGCAAAGGACAACGCCACGGAGATGCACTGAAACAGAGATTAGGATGAAGACAAGGAGACGCATGGCAGCAATGATAATGACGGGGACATGGTGAAGCAGAGAAACAGACCAATGGATGAGGCCGCGGTGATGCAGAGAAGCAGTCGTGAGTACAAAGCCGTGGTACTGCAGAGAAGCGGGGATGAGGGGCAGGCCGAGGAGAGGCAGTGCAACCTATGGGGGGACAAGGCCGTGGTGATGCAGTGAGGTAAACAAGTGGACGAGGCTGTGGTGATGCGGAGCAGCAGCCAAGTGGACGAAGCTGTGCAGAAGCAGTGAGGGAGTGAAAAGGATGATCCCGTGGTGATGCAGTGATGCTAAGACCCGGATGAGGCCATGGTGAAGCTGCAAAGCAGAGACGAGGCCATGAAGTGCCCTGGACTGGATCATCCGGGGCAAAACAAAAGAGAACGGCCAAAGCACGACGTGGACATTATCTTGTGGAAGAAAACCTGACGCGCCGGACTGCATCATCCGGGGCAGAACAAGCAGCAGGCCTGCCGCCCCCTCGACTGGATCATCCACGGACAAGTGGCGGCCAGAAGACCCGGACTGGATCATCCGGGGCTGACCGACAATCCGCGCAAGTGCCGGGCCCGACAGGCCGCGCAGAGGCGGGCCCGGTAATCTGGGTATAGCAGGCCAGACGTGAGTGCTGGTAGCTTCATCCCTCCGCACCCACACCATGCACGAGACACCCCTACCGCAGCTGGGACACGTAGGGTGAAGTGGTGCACCCAAGGCTGCCAACCAGGCTAAACCAAGGGCGGCACAGCAAGACGCCCAAGCCACGAATGGCGTGGGAACAACAACGGAAATGCCTTCCCCCAGGAATCAGAGGGGTTGGACGGCATCAATATTGTCACCACGTACGCAAGCGGGCCACGACAACAGAGCATTCCATCCATCCAAGCCCATCCAACGACCACACAGGCGACTGGATCTGGTGTGGGGGCACGATCCAGTACCGCCTCAAGGAATCGGGGGACAACGGGGGGCCACAGATCCGGGTGATCTGGCACCGCCAAAAGGAGCTAGACCAAGGCAGCAGCGCCCCGGACAAACCAGTCGGCTACACCCTGGAGCTCATCAGCGCCCACCCTATCCGGCTCCGCACCGAAGAGAACAAGGCCCACACAGGCACCAAATACACTGGGGAGCTCCCCCCGGAGTGGAGCCAAGGCCTCCCCCCGCCGCGCCTACCCAAACGCCCACCAACCGGCAAAAAGGCCCCGAGCCCCAGTCCCCCTCCCTGACGGGGCAAGGGCCGAGGGCACAAGCCTCCACAGCCCCGGCCCGCCCCCACCGAGGCCACCGTCAACCTCCTCGACCTCAACCACCCAGCCGTCACATAATCCAAGGACGCCACAACCGCCCTCCAAGAGCTCCTGATGGCACAGGGGCCGGGGTGGGTTCCCCACCTCCTCACCTTCCAGGAACAAGGCCTACAGCGCGACGACCCCCCAGAAACCACCCCCATATATACCCCGGACCAGAAAGCGTACAAATGCTACTGGCACAAGGGGACCCCCCTATACGCCCAAACCGGCATCCACGTCCACCTCGTCCACCACCTCAGCGTCCCAGGGAGGCTAGGTGTCTATGAGGTCGTCGGGGACGGATGGCAACTCAACGTAATCAACACCCACGTCCCCTTCGGCGAAGCCACAGAACACTTCCTCCTAGCCCTGGCCGAGGCATACCGCCAGATGGCCATGCTCGCCCCCACAGTCATCATCGGCGACATGAACGCCGCCCCCACCCCAGCGAACCGAGGGGGACAGGCCACACCCCAGGACCAAGCAGTCCGCAACACCATCGAAATGCTGGGGCTCGTGGACCTGACAGGCAACCTCGAAGGCCAACCATCCCGCTTCCCCCACCAAACGGATGCCGCCCCATCCCGCATCGACGTATGCTATGGCGACCCCACCACCATCATCCGAGCGGAGGCCCGATATGGACCCCTCCCGCTGGGACCCACAGGCCATAGCCCCCTGCACATCCGCCTCACCATCCCCAACCTTCCCCCGAGCCCCCCAGAGGATGCGGACCAAGGCCTACCAGCCCCCCTGAAGATGCCCCCGCTGCATTACAAGCATGCCTGGTCCCAATATCACAGGGCCATAGACCGCGCCCGGCGCATCCAACCAGACCCCACCGACCTACTCACAGCCATGCGCACGGCCGCCGTCGCCTGCGGCTTCCAACAACACCCCCACACAGATGACGACCAACCACCCACGGCCCTGGGAGACATGCTCCATGACCTCTGGCATGCGAAGCAACAACTGGCGACCCTCATCCACACCGACACCCCCCAAACCCGCCGCCAGATACACCACTGCAGGACACGGATAGCCCACATCAGGGCGGATCTGCAGCGGTGGCACATCCACAGGCAACAGCGCATCGCCCAGGAACACGAACGGTATGCGCAACATGAACTCCCCTACAAGGCCATCCGCCACCTCAACGACGCCATGACCGACACCAGCCACCGCACCATCACCACGGTCCGGCAGGAGGACGACTCCCTCACCAACGACCCAGCCACAGTGCTCCAAGCCACCCAAGACAGCTTCCTCCGGCAACACACCCCCACCCAAGACACACTGGACCAAGACACCGGCGCCAAAATCGACCGCCTCCCTCGGGTCTTCAACCACGCCCAGAGGAGGCACCTGGAAAAACGCCCCTTCACCATCCACGAGGTCTGGAAGGCCATCCACAGTCTCCGGCAACACAAAACCCCAGGCTACGACGGCCTCCCTGCAGAGGCATACTACCACCTCCCCGCCCACCTCCTCTGCGTCCTCGCCCACCGCCTCTGGGACATCGTCACGGGGCGGACCCCCCTGCCACCAGACTGGGCAAACGTTGTCCGCCCCCTCTACAAAAAAGGGGACTGGGCAAACCAAGACAACTGGCGCCCCATAGTCTGTGCGGTCACGGAGGTCAAAATCGTCTGGACCCCCACATACCAGCGAGCCTCTGGGGGGCCATCCCAGGCCGGTCCCGGCACGAGGCCATCTTCCTCCAGGACACCATCCCGGACATGGACCCGTCAGACCTCATCATCGCCTCCCTCGACGTCAAGGGAGCCTTCTCGAACACCCCCTGGCTCCTTCTAGAAGCGGTGTGGAAACGCCTAGGCCTCCCCTTCTACAACTTCACCTCCGACTACATCCGCACCCGCAAATACACGGTCCGCACAAGAGCAGGCCTCACCCCCTTCCTGGAGCCAGGCAGCGGGGTCCCCCAGGGGGGAGCAGAGGGCCCCTTCCTGTACCTTCCAGTGACGCTCCCCCTGGCCCTCGCAATCGAGCAGGATTACCCGGCCTACGCACCCTACCCCCTCCTCTCCCCCCTTGTCGGCTTCGCGGACGACACCAACCTCACCGTCGCGCACACCCCACACGACCCCCATGCCCCGGACCCCGGGCCAACGGTCACCCAACAGGCCAACGACTTACTGGACGTGACCGTCTCCTACCTCTCCCACAACAACCTCATCGTCCACCCCAAAAAGTCAGTGGCCATGATCAAGGGGTCTGCCACACCTCCCACCCTAGGGCCACAAGGGCCCCCCATGCACGTCGTGAAAACCACCACCCACCTGGGGGTAGTCCAGGCCGCCAACCCTGAGGACGCCAGCCTCCCTCCCAAACTGCAATCACACCTCGCCCATCTCCCCAGATATGCGTCCCTGACCACCAAGGCCCTCTCCCTGTCCCACCAGAGCCTGGCGTACTACCTCACCGGGGTCTCGAACGCCTCCATACGCTTCCAAGCACTCCACCTGACACACCCCACCACCGCCCTCCAGCCAGCCACACGCGCCGTGACCAAGGCATGGGCAGCACACGGGGGCTGGCCCACCTCCATACCCACCCGCGCCATCCGAGCGGCATGGCCCCACTATGGAGACGCCATAGGGGATGAGGTGAAAGCGGCCTACACCAGACACACCGCCCTCCTCCTTCACCGCATGACCCGCAACCACTCACCGGAGGTCCGCGAGGTCACCGCCATCCGCCTCCAAGCCGCACAACGGGCCCGCAACACATGCCCGCGCTGGGTACTCCACCAGACGGGCATGCCCACCAACATGAACACGCGCCTGTGGAACCACCTGCAGCTTCTCCCCCCATCCCCACACCACGCCATACTCAGCAACCACACGTGCCCAGAGGAAGGGCCACTAGCGGTCCTCTGCGGGGACCTCCACCATCACCCGAAGGGCACCATCCACACCAAAGACCTTGTCGGGGCCTCCATCACCGTAGTATACGTCACCCTCCCCCAAATGCGGGTCCTGCACCACAGCGGGGCACACCACAGCCCCTTTCTACAGCTTCCCGAATGGCCACAATACCGCCTCTACCACCAGTACCTCACGCAGACGGCACGAGCAGCGGGACACACTCTACCGGGCAGCAAAGACATGTGCACAGCCTACCGAGAATTCACAAAGCAACACCCGCGACCCATCCCAGCGACACCGCCCTACGCACCCACCGGCTCGAAACACGAACCCTTCCCCCCGGTGACGGGCCCAGTCCCACCACTAACCTTACTACTGGCCCCGAATGAAGCCAAACCCACGCCGGCCACCGTCATCCACCACGGGGCAAAATGGCGCATACCGAAACACCACATGACCGCTCGAGACCTACCAAAGGTCCCCCAAGATTCCCAGAGCATGCCACGCACATGTTGGGCCTGTGACCCCGAGGCACCAACCACACCATGGCGCGTACTACACCTCATAGCACGCCACCACACCCACCCCACAACCCACCTACCACCACAGGCCTACGCATGGATAGCCCCATGGTTCCACCGCACCGACACTAACCCCACAGTAGCATGGAACCCCGACCACGCGCCCAAATGGCTCTTCACCACTACACCCACATGCCCCCGCCCCGACCTGGCAGGGGCCGCCATCCGTTACAGCATGTACGAGCCAGGCAGAACGGGCAAGCACGAGCACCCCTACTATCCGCGCCACCACTCCTGCCACACACCGGAGCACCGAACACAAACCCTCACATGCCACGACCTAAACCCCGACACAGCCTACATCCTCCACTACATCTACTCCTACCTCACACAAGGACAGCCGGAGCAGGGACTCATAGCCCTGTCCCCCCAAGCGAAGCACATCATCTCCAAAGGAATAGGGGTGTACGCCACCCCCATCCTGCAGCCCACAACCCCAGTAACCCACCTCGCCACGGGCCTTGCCATATACGCCTACCTGCCCATGAACCCATGCCGCCTCCCACAACCATCACCGGCGGACCGGCTCTTCTTCACCGACGCCTCAGGCGAATCCGCCCTCACGCCCATCACCGGGGCGGCCACCCTGCAGCTAACCCACACCGGGGGACACTACCACATGGACCACCACACGGGCCACACCACCTATGGGGCCTCTTGCCACGGGGAGCTAGGGGCCATGGCCGACGCCATCACCGAGGTCGCGGCCCACCTACCCGCCCACTCCCCGCACATCGTCCGGGTCTGGTTCGTGGTGGACGCCACTGTCGACACACACCTGCTCCTCCGCATAGCAAGGCAACCACTTCACAAAGCAACCGCGACGAGCCTCGGCACCCAGGCACTGCTACTCTGGAAAGCCCTACGCAGCCTTCCCCCCTAAGTCCAACTCCACATCGTGAAACAAGAATCCCACAGACACCAATACGGAAATGGTAAGGTCGACAACCAGGCAGTACACCAGCGCACAACACACCTACCAGCCCTCCAGATCCTTGACCTCGGCCGCAACCACACACACCTCCAACACGTGCCCCCTGTACCCGAGCCCCATCAGACCCCGGACTGGGTACCAGAGGACGCCCCCTATTCCTCCCACGACAGAGCATACCACTACCCCAACCCCATCCAACATCTCGCCCGCGTGCTCGGCGACGCAGACAGCCGGGCGCACATCCAGAAGCTCCAGGACAGACTGCAGGTCCCCCTCTACCACTCAGCGCTCCGCCCAGCAAACGTCCCAGCCCACCTCCAAAAACGACGCATCCAGCTCCTCAGGGAGCAACTGGCATTCCTCACCAGGGTCGCCAGATGGCTCGCCCGCAAGCACATCCACGTCCCCGACGAACACACCCGTTGCCCATGCGACCACACCACCCCGGAGGACTGGGAACACTCCAAGAAATGCCCCCTCCATACAGACAGGGACACCCTAATGGGCTGGTCCCCGGCAGAAACCCTGCGACAACACGAAGGATGGCCAACCCACAGCCACGCACACCAGGCCACCGAACACCTCCTCCGGGACCCCCTGATCAAAGAAGCCACCATGAGAGGGGCAGTGACACAGGCCCTGCACCGACACCTCACCAAACACACGGAAAGCCCCATGGAGGCAGCAGCACACCTCCAGCTAGAAGCAGTCCGCAGAGCAGCGGCCCAAATGGTACACCGCAAACACCTCCTGCTAACACACGCGGAGCAACTCACCGACCCCACCGCCAGGGAAAACATGCAGCGTCTCATCCATTACCATGCCGTGCATGACCCAGACATCCACTAACCTGCTCCGCGCCCCGCACGCGCCCCCCGTCTCCATCCACAGGTCTCCAAGGCACCACCACAGCGCCCCGAGACCCGTCTCACACCCAAGAAGCCACCCGGCACCGCCCAGTCCGGCCGAGCCCAACCAGGGCCAACCATCCATCGACGTAGACGCGCAAGACCCCGGCAGCCCATCCAGCCCAACCCCCCCGGACCCGGGGCACCCCCCCCTCACACTGGCCACCATCCGCGACCCCGACCTCCTCCGAGCAACCCTCCAAGACAGGGCCCCGACCACCCCCCTGGGCTGGTACCGCCTACAAGAGGACTGGACCAAGCTCACCGTCAAAGCCCTCCGGGACCTGACCACCCCAGGCAACGGCCTCCACGACACCATCGTAGACCTCGTGCTCTGGCGAGCCCGCAAACACACCCGGGGCCAGCACATCTGGATCCCCCCCATCGAGTGGGGCCAGGCCCTGACGCACGACACCGGCATCAACGTCACGCGTCAAGGGACCGTACGCCTACGACGGGCCCCAGCGGAGACGGACCACCCAGCGGACCCGAACCACCCGGAGTAGTGAGAACAGGCCACCGCGCCCAACCGCGACACCGCCCTCAGCGCCGCGGGCCTCTGCACCCCGGACGACGACCTCCCCCCCCCACCTACAGACAGTGACCACCCCCCGCCGGAGGTCTGGGTTACAGTCCTCGAGCGCGGCCACTACTACGTGATAGCCGCTACGGCTACGTCCCCCGGCCCGCAATGGATCATCCAGGGGACAGACACCATGTTCGCCCCGGAGACCGCCCCACCAGGGGCAGTGGGGGACCCCACCACCCAGCACAGGATCCTCAGGGGTGTCCTCCAGCCAGGGGACACGCCCCCAGCCCGCGCCCTGGCCCAAATCACCTCAGGAAAGGCGGGTTACCACCTGGGATTGGCCATGCTCTGCCTAACCCACTGGATCCAGCGCCGCTGGCCACCCACGGGGACCGTGCCCTGGGTTTGGGCCATCCCCACCGCCCACACACAAGCAGGCCCGGACACACGACCAAACCCCCCCCCCAGACCGCAGCAGTCCCTCACCTGCGGGTACCACGCCATCCACAGGGTCCTCAACCGCGCGGGTCTTAGCCCAAAGTTGGCATGCCCCCTTCCCACCACTGACCAGGAGATACCACCAGATACGAAAGCTCGTCTGCGAAATCCTTGCCGCGGCAGCAGAAGACGGCAAGCTTCTCCTCCAAACCGCCCGGCCTACAACTGCCCACGCAAGCGCGCGGCAAGCGGACACATACACCGACACAGCACACCCCGCCGCCCAATCCCCGCCCATGCCCCCCCCCTCTCGCTGCTCAACCGGAGACCCACACACGCCCACCATCGCGCGCACCCCCGGGCCCCGCGACACGGGCCTCCCCCACCCCGCCCGAACACCAGCACACGCCCGCCACACACCCACCCGCCGGACACCCTTCACCGCCCCCCACACTCGACAACCCACACACACCCGCCGAGGGGAGCCCTGCACCCCGCGGCACGCCAGCCCGGCCCAGTTGCCTGCCCACGCCCCCCGCACACACCCCAGAGGACCCAGGCCCACCCCCCCCGGCCCCTGAATGCAGCCCACGCGAACTGTTCCCCCCCGCGGACACCAACCCACACGACCTCGCACATTGCAGGACCCGGGCCCAGCCGAGCCCAGAAGGAGAAGGCCGCAGCCCCGCGCCTCCCTCCCCCGCCGCTGCCGACCAGATCGGCCCGCCGGGCCGCCAGGTCACGACCGGGCCCCCCCAGCCGCCCGCCCCGGACCTACAGCCCGAGGACATGCCCTCCATCCTCCCCGCCGTGGCGGCAGCAGAAGCCGCCGCCCACAAGCCCGCCCGCATCACAGCCCAACCCGCGTCCACCACCTCCTCCTCATCCTCAGCCTCGTCCACCTCCTCCACCTCATCCTCCGACCCCCCCCTCCCCGCCAAACTCATCCTCAAGGCCACGGCGAAAGCCAAAGCCGCGGCCGCACGCACCGACCCCCCAACCCCCAGACAGGCGACTCAGGCACCCCGGCAACCCACCGGGACGACCCCCGACCCGACATCGGCGCCCTCACACCTCCGGACAGAGGTACTCCTCAACTTGGAACCGGACCCCAACCCCAAACCCGACCCCAAACCCAAACCGGACCCCAACCCCAAACCCGACCCCAAACCAAAGCCGGCGCCCACGCGAACACACACAACACCGCAGACGCAACGACACAAACCCACCCGACACCACCCCCGCCCGGGCCCTCGCCCAAGCCAGGACCCCCCACCCACCGCAACCCGCGCCCCCCTCCCGCCGGCACCCACCACCACCGCAGAGACGGCCACCCAGCACGACCCCGTCCAAGCCCTCGTCCGCATCCCCGTGACCAAGCGCCCCGTCATCCATCCCCCACAAACCACCACCACCGCCGGCCAAACCGACCCAGGCACGTGGGACCCCTCGACCACCGTCACCGTCAAGCCCGGCCCCCAACCCTTCCCCCATGCCCACCACATAGTGCAGCCCCGGGGACTGCCCACGATGCCCAACCCCCCACCCCCACAAGGGAGACCGGAAAACCCACAAGGGGTCCATGGGCCATACCCGCAACACCAACCCCACCACTACCCAAACCACCACCACCAGCGGCCCCACCACCACCACTACCAACACCACCCCCACCACTACCACTGCCCACCGCCCTACCCCACCGGGCCACAACCCCCCGTGCACGAACAGCACCAGCGGACGGGATGGCAGCCATCGAGCGCTCCACCCGCATACCCCACCTACCGCCTGGAGCCACCCCCCCCGTACCAGCCACCACCCCCGTACCAGGAACCGTATCCGTACCCCCCCGGCCACCATCCGATGGCCGAAGGGGCCCCCCGGTCCCAACCCCGCCAAGGACAGCCACTCGAGGGATACCACCAGCCACTGCCGCCACCACACCCCTACGTGGCGGATCCATGGACGACGGGGGACCCCCCCCCCCCCCGCAGTACCAGGCGGCACCGCGTTAGGCCCCCCAGGGGCCGCCGACGCTTCTGGACTGGCCCGACTCGAGCGATGAGGCCCGGTCCCGCAAACGGCGGCGCTCCCGCTCCCCCCCCGCACATCACAGTCGCCCACGGCGCCCACACTCCCACCGCGCCTCAACCACCCACTCGCGCCGCTCCCACTCCCCCAGGTGCACCCCCCTGGGACCCTGCTCCCGTCGCTCCCGCTCCCCCGGGCACCACCACGAGCGCCACCGCCGCCCCATGTCCCCCTCCCCCTCCCCCCACCGGCCAAACAAGACCCCCGACCCCAGCCCCCGCCACCACCACTGCTGCTCCCCCCTGACGCAGCCAGGCACGCCACTGCCGCCCCACGTCCACCTCCCCCTCCCCCCACACGCCCCGCCGGGCTCCCCGTTCCCCCCGCCACCCGTATCCATCCACCACCCCCAGCCCCCGCCACCACCACTCCCGCTCCCCCGGACGCCACCGAGCGCGCCACCGCCGCCCCATGTCCACCTCCCCCTCCCGCTCCCCTCTCCGCGCGTACCCGTCCTCCACCCCCAGCCCCCGCCGCCGCCGCTCCCGCTCCCCAAGGCACCGCCACCCCCGCCACCACCGGAGGTCCACGTCCCCCCCCCGCCGCACCACGACCACGGGCACGGACCCCTCCCCCCCCCCAGGCCCCCGCCCACCTCGCCTGGTGGTCTCCCCCTGCTCTGCAGGAGCTCCGCCGCTGGGTGAAGTGGGCCGGAGGAGCGGGAAGGCACGAAGGGGTGCACATGGTGCATACCTTCGAGGAGGTGCGCACCCGCACCCTCGCAAACCCCAACGAGGCCGCCCCGGAGGCCATCATGCCGCAAGCGGCATGGGAGGCCCTCCTCCGCGATGCGGTCCAGGGCCTCCGCCCCCCCTACACCCCCCAAGCCCTCCGCCAGTGGCTCCAGGCCACCCACCCCCAGGCCTGGGCCGCCGGCGCCCCCTCCCCACCCCGCCCCTCCCGCCACCACCACACCAGGAAGGGGCAGGACAAGGGAAAGGGAAGGGCAAGGGGCACCAAGGAGCACTCAGGCAAGAGGGCACGGAAGGGCCCCAAGTGAGGGCAGGCACACACAGGGACAGGACGCCGGAAGCGGCACCATATGGGGGCAGGAAACCACCCAAGAACCAGGAAGAGGCGGGAACGGGGACCAAGACACGGAGGAAAAGGGCACCACGGCAGGCACCACGACCCACACCCAGGAAGGGCACACCACGACGGGGGGACCAGCGCCGCCCCAGCCCCACCAAACACCCCAACACACACCACCGAAGCAAACATCGGACGCCATGCGGATCACACCAGCGCACGCCCACCGGCCACCGGAAACCACACGGAGAACGGAGGGCACACCTACACGGGGAGAACGGGCCACACCCACAGAGGAAGCCGCAGGGAACGGCGCCGCACGGCGCACCACCACGCCCTCACCGCCAGGCGACGACCCCGGCCACCACAAAGGCCACCTCACAGGCACCGGAAGAGGACGAAGGCACGGCCGCGGCACCCACGACTAGGGACCGAAACCCCCAGAGGACACGGGACCAAGGCACAGGCCCCCAGGGAGGGCAACCCCACGGACCGTCACGCGACCACGCTTTTGGCTATGAGGGCCGGGCTGCGTTACCGTCGCGGTGCGACGCAGAGTATTGCTATGCACTTGGATTGACGGCCGGGGGCTTGATCTCAGCTGGTCTCACGTCCGTGAGGGCGTCCGTCACCAACCTGTTGCGTCCAGTGGAGGAAGGGCACTGCAGCGGCACGCCGATCCCGTCCATGATGAATTTTGAGCGCCGCAAGGGGAAGTGAAAGGCTGTGATCGCGAAGGCCTTGGTGCTGCTGGACGGTGCCCCCTTCAAGGCCTTCTCCGAGCGCCGTGAAGACTGGAAGTGCCAAGAATACTACCGGTGCCCCGGACCCCTGCAGTTCAGCACCGGAGATATGGACATCCCCCTGACCCTGAAGTATGACCTCATGCCTGCCGGCGGCACCGACCCGGACCCACATGTCCCTGCCAGCGCAGCCGAGCTGCAGTGCAAGCCTTTCGCCACTCAAACGGCGTTCGGAAGCCACCTCCACCGTCCAACTCCTGATTTCTGTTTGTCTGCCTTGGAGAAGGAACGCCTTTCCTACACCCCGAGTACGCCTGCCTGTCTGCGAGGCCCGGTGAGGATTGAGTCCATGGGTGAGAGTCAGTGTGCACGCCCCAAGGACACCGTGATCATTCAGCAAAATTTCCCGAAGACCTACCCGACCCACCAGCCCGAGCGGCACGCCCAAGCCCCCACAGCACGGACCCAGCGAGCCACCCACACCTAACCGCACCCCCCAACCACCAGCCGGCCACACTCCGGCCCGCACTCCGCACCACGACACAGGCCAAGCTGACCTCCACTGACCCCCCGCGGCACCACGCGAGACCACAGCACACCGCACCACAGCGCGCCACAGTGCAACGCACCACAGCACGATGCGACGCGACGCGGCACAGAGCGGCACAGCACGACACAACTGACCCTAACCTGAGGGACTAACCGAAGGCAGCCACCGCACACCCTGGAAGGCGCCGCGCCAGCACGCCACACACCAGCACCGCAGGCCACACACGGGGCCACAGCGCGCCAGGCGACAACGGTGGCGGACCACCCACAAGAATACAGCCGGCACTCAAGAGGGGAAAGGACACGAACAACCCCAGCCCCCTAACCCATAACCACAAGCACCCGCCTGGCGCAGCCGCCCAGCCGGCAGAGCCAGGACCAAACCCGGCAAGAAGGGGCACCGAGCCCACCGTGTACATAGCCCACCCGACCCATGGGGCCGGAACGCGGCCACACAGAAGGCAACTGCAGACAACAGCCCGGAAGACAACACTGAATGCAGGCCAGTGCGTGCGCAAGCCCAGGGAAGGCAGAGGGAGGAACAGGCAAGCCCCCCCCCCCAAAAAAAAATAAGGAGGGGGGAGGGGGAAAAAGCACGAAAACAGCCCACAGCCGCCAAACCGCCCGCCAACACCACCACAGGCAGCCAAACCCCCCCCCAGAAGGCACCGAAGACAGGACCCCCACAGAGGCACAGGGGGACCACCCACCCAAAACCGGCAACACCAAGCGAGTAACAGCGGCCCACGGGGAAAAGGGACACCGAAACGGAAAAAAAAAAAAAAAAAAGGAGAACCACCAGCCCAGCCCGAAGGAAAGGGGATGGAGGGACAGGGACCACAAAGCCTGGAAAAAAAAAAGAAAAACAAAAGAAAAAACAAAAGCGCAAAAAACACACCCCGACAACCCAGCCAAGAAGGGCTGGGCACGGCCGAGACCCGGGCCCAACACATACGCCCGCACCGCACGCCGGAACCGGAAACGGCGGGGGGCAAGCGGGGCGCCCACGAAACCACACAGGTCCGAAAAGCAGGCCGAAACCGAAGGCCAACCACGAACACCACAAACAGCCGACACTAGAGGGACAACGCCACAAACCGTGCCTAAACACACCCACCCAAGACCCCAGCCAGGACTGGCGAGGTTAACAAAACCCACACCCAACCGCCAACCGGACCCAAACACAAACGCCGCACAACAGTAGGAAACCCAGTGCCCACAGCCCGGGCACTGAGGCAGCCCGTGCCATGCAGGTGACCCGGCCAAACGAGATCCGGAGACCGGGGGTAAGGCTGCATCGTAAGGCCTGCGCTGCTTTGGGACTCGAGGCGGAGCGTGCGACACCCAAGCACCTCGGAACCCTAGTACCAAGAACGTGCATGCATGCCTTGGGAACGGGATACGCCAGGAAGTCCGGTGAACACCTAGGGTTCCGCCCAAAGGAGGGGACGTGCGCAAGCACGGGGGCACACCCTCCCGGCGAGACAAGCACGTCACGCTGGCGGCGATCAGCCCTCCCGGCGTTGCCCGGGGCCGCTTTGTTGGGGGCCAACAGTCAGGTCTAGCGGGAAGTAAGCCGCCTCCCCTCTTCACGCGCGGAGCCTCTTCCTGTTCGTCACAGGGCCGACGCCAGGGGGAGCCATGAGGCGCCTCTCCACGACCGAGTGCACCTACCTACCTACCTCCAAGCCCTAGCAGGGGTACGTGTAGTGGCATCCCTGCTAGGCCACGGCCGAGAAAAAAACAAACACACGCTGTGTTAACGTGCCCAAACACAGGTGGATCACATGGACTGCCCACCCTGCATAACCACGGGCGCAGATCAGACACACAGCAACAGGTCCGAGCCAGGTATGGGGGGAACAGAACAAGGAAGGACCCTGAGCCATGAATGGCGAGGGACAAACATCAGAAAGGCTATATGCCTGAGGAGGTCTGAAAGATGACGCCAAGGACGGCAAGACCACATGCGGTGCCAGCATACAGAACACACCTCCCCTCCAAGCCTTGGTGGGGGTACGTGTAGTGGCGTCTCTGCTGGGCCACTGCTGCAAAGAGGCGCTGTGTTCTCGTGCCAATACACAGGTAGGGCAATGGGGCTCTGACATGGCAGAAGTGGCCAGGCGCCGAGACCACGGCCGGGTCCGGCCAGGAGTGTAACCATGCGCGCACTAGGGGGTGGGAGGTGCTCCCATGCCCTCTGTCGTGACCTACGCATTGCTGGGCGCCTGGCCATTCCGCGGACACTGTACAAGGTACTCTTTGACTCACTAGGAGGCTCCAGGGCTGCCAGAAAATTCGTAAGTCAGTACCAGAAGCAAGTCCTAGATGCAGTCACCGACGTCCTGGCCGACTGCGTCCCGCGTCGCTCTACGAAGCCCAATCCATTCGACCCGGACGACTGGAGAACTTCAGCGCGCCCTGTCTAGCCCCCCCCCCCCCCCCGCACGCCCAACAGAAGAAAACGCCTCCTGCTCTGCTCCACCCTGCCCCCTGCGTGCCCCCATGTCCCTCCACTGCTACCCTGTGTACTTGCCTCCTCACAGGTCGTCAGAACTCGACCCTTCCAACGAACTCTCGACCTTGAGTCCCTAATGTAACTGGTTCCTCGCCATCAGGGCCCTTTACATATGACATGCCAGGCACACAGTACCCTCGAGACACCGTCCAGCTTTATACCCAGCAGTTCTTCTGCCCTGTGTTGCTGCTACACATTCCACCTGATGGACTGCACCCCCCCCCCACGGCGGCGACCCTCACCAGTGTGTACCACGCCAATACCCTCCCAGCGGGTGTTGATCCCAGTGAATTTACCCCACTGTTTGTTGTGTGTTTGTCTGCCCCAGTGCTCCATGCCAACTACGTAGCCCAGTTTCTTTTCCTGTTTTTTAACCGACCACAGGTGAGTCGGCCCTTCCTCCGGCCTTCTACCCCGTCATACACCCAAATGATGTGGACACATCGCCCTTCCCGCTCCCTCCTCCTATGGCTGATAACTGCACGTCAATCAGCAATGCGACCATGCCCATCCGTGATGCCCGCCCCCTCCGGGAGGCGGCTAGATGGCGATCATGCCCGTGTTAGTGCACATGTAAAACTTTACCTCCCTTTGCATCTAACCCACGATGCATGGCGTCCACCTCTGGCCCCCCTGAATGCATGGGTTTGGTTACCAATGTATAATGGGCTGGCCCTCCTGATTTGGACAACGTCTGTGCACTGTGGACTTGTACTTCCAAAAGAAAAGGGAAAAAAGAAGTGGCCAGGCGCCCCGGACAGGAACATCCGGAGGAGAACGCACCAAGTGCGCGGGAAAGGGGGATTGGATAGGAGCGACCTGTGCAAGGAGCACTAAACGGTCCCCGGATGGATGAGGATCCAGTGGGCCCGCGCCACTGGGCTGCTGGCGGCCGAGTGGGGTATAAACACGGGATGAGGGATGGGATGAGGGCAAGGGGCCAGGACAGGGGTGTTGCAAGGGCCGCACAACAGCCCCTTGAGATCGGGAAACCACGGTACGCAAAGATTGGGCTGTTGACAGGATGTGGCAAAGGGGAACGACAAAGCGGGGTTGCAAACAGATCAGAGCAGAAAAGATTGGAGTCAGAAAGCGCGAAGCAACAGCCTAGTGGGATGGGGAAACGAGTCGCCATAGAGTGGTGAACCATGGGCCAACCATGGGGAGCCTGGATGGGAAGTCGGGAAAATGCCCTGAACTCTGGGACGGCCGTGAGGTATCAGCAGGGGTGAGGTTTGATGCTGAGGCCCCCCGCCTCAATGGCCTCAGTACTTGTAGGTCCAGGCGTGTGCGGAACGCGGGGGAACGTGCTAACGGTCATCTGGAAGCTCCGAGCCGCGAATGGACGAAAGCCAAGTGCATCCGGGAGCCAAACGGGTACTCCAGCCCGTGAGGGATGGTGAGTGGTGGAATGTGGTTGAGAGCAATGCTGCGCTGTCGGCAACGGCTATCCACAGGAAACCCGCCTGCAGGCACCCTAAAGGCTGTGCTAGGGGGGGAAGGCCGGAGGATCCATTGACGGGTGACCGGATGGAGCTGAGACCGTGAGGGCAGCGACTGAAGGAAACCTACCGGCGGTCATGTCCCAAGAAAACCTGGTTAAACTCGGCCGTCAGGTGAGAGAGGGGTCGCCAGGGGAACAGATGGTTGAGAGCTCTCCTTCCCGCCAGAGGCGGCCACCATGTAAAACAAACAAGGGGATGCCAGATGTGGGCGCAGATCCGGCCGCCCTTACATACTTACTTATTTGCAAAAGACTACAATTGGTTGGAGACAATTTACTGTGTCGTCAGGAGCTACCATTGGACCAAGAACTACACTGGATTAAGCCCGAATGAGCTTGTTTTCGGTCGTGAGAAGATGGGCCCTGGATTGGTGATGTACCATCCAAGGCAGTGCTACGACGCCTCACAATGCTTTCAGAAGATCTAGGAGTTAGACTCCAAGTGGATCCAAGCCAAAGCTGAGAGTCAAGCAGATTGGCTGAATTTCAAAAAGCAAGCAAGAACGCAAGGAAAACCCCTCGAGAAAGGCAAACAAGTCTGGCTTCATAAGTCAGACGAGACCTGAAGGACGACAACAAGTTGTTGCCGCTTTGGGAAGGCCCATTCAAAGTCATGAGTCAACTAAGTGAGCTTACATTCAACATTGAAATTGAGCCAACCAGGCATCAAGAAGTACATCGTAACCGTTTGAAGGCCCAGGTACCCTGTCCCAAGGGCTCTTACAAGCCGCTCTATTGGACCTCAAAGTACCCGAGCGACAGGAAGATGGCCACCAGCAGCTTCGAGTTGGAGAAGATTCTTGATTATAAGAAGAATTCTCGAAGTAGGTGGTACTTTCTGTGCAGATGAAAAGAATTTGGTCCAGAAGAGGATAAATGGGAGCAAGCTTCAAGCTTTATTCATGGGTACGCGGACATACTCATCAAGTTCCTGAAGAAGCATCCTGAAGTTGACCGTGAGCTCTCGCTGATCAAGGGTTGTGTCACGGAGGAGGACTTAAAACCTCAAGAAAAAGCTTCAGATGTGGGACGTCCGATTGAAGACAAGATCTGATCAGAATTTAAATCGCCAGGAATTCCACAAACGTTTACGGCCTACATGTAACCTTGTCTTTGAGACGAGACAGTCCTGGCACAGTGTCTATGTGGTTCAATAAACGGATGATGAAACATTCTGAGGTCATCTTGGTCCTCATGTCCATGATCCTCATCATGGTCATCATGTGAATCATGTCCATCATAGTAGATGATTCTCATTGGAAACTCTGAGAGGCTTTTATCTTCGAACTTGACGACACTCTCGTGTTTTGCTGCCGGCTGGACCTTCCTACTCACCTTGGGAAGGACTCCCTCGAGTTCGTGTTAATTTCAGAGATCCTGCACATGACCAGGTCTGATTCAGTTCATCTGTTTGACGGATCTGCTGAGAATGTTATCTCAATCAGCTCTTACATTGAGACCGTTCGTTTGTTTTCCAATCAACCACTGTCAAAGAGCTTATAAGGACCTGGTGACGACAACTGTGTTATTACTTGGGTCCACCCGCTGTTCATCTGTGCATTGTGTTGGAATCCCCCCCTCAGAATCAGCCCAAATCTGGCAAATTCGTGGTACGAAGCATTGGATGCTTATACATTCTGGGACTACAATGAGTCAGTTACCACTTATGGCTCTTACTGGAACAAACATGAAGCCCTGGAGACCATACTGACAGTGTGGTGTACACTCACTGGATTTTCTTGGCTATCATTACTTTTACATGATTGGATTTCCATCATTGGGCTCATCATCATGATGAGGATTTGACCTGAATCGGCTAAGAATGAGAACTGCATTTCCGTCCAGCACGACACACATTATCTATCGACATTGAATTGGACTTATTCTGGCTTGTTGCATACTTCGCCGTCTTCAATCTGTGTACAATTCACAGATTTTGGTCTCAATTCAGTCACATTTTGTACCCCAATCTGGTAAATGGTCTCATGCCTGCAGATGACACCGACCATTTTCATATATCTTGGACTCCGTGGGGGGATACTCTAACTTTGGGACGCTGGACGACATGGTGATGCTTGTTTTATGTTTTCTGACAGTGAGATGTCAGATCTCGATCTCATTATGAATCATGGATCTTGATCATGCATGTACATTCTTCACTCAGACTTTCCATTTATCAGGTTTTGAGCTTGAACAACGCTGTTTGTGTGTGTGCTAAGGTACCTATGTGCTTTATTCAAGTTGATGGCCATCGCGAAGCACAGATCTCAGCACAATTTTGCTCAATTCAGCTCAATTTCTCACATTGTGACATAGATTAGTAGGCTTCTGACCACTTTTGCCATTTCTTTCACTACAACTGACACAGCCTGACATACCAGCGTATATTTTTAGGAGGGGAGTGTAGCGGCATCAGTGTGACAGCACTTCATTTATACATCAATGTGATCAGATTTCCAATGATTGTCAGATTTCCATTGGTGCAGTAAATCATCTGCTTGTTTTCAGGTTTTCTGTTCGCCGCCAGATGTCGCCCGTGAGCGCGCGTCGAGTCGCATTTGTCTTTTGTGATTTCCCAATCGGATTTATTTAAATCATTTCGAATGATTTCGCAATGACTTATCATGTTCGATGAATGCACAATTAAGTTCTATGTCTGCTCCATTTTTGTAGACCGCGTTTTCTGACCATTCATATTCCACCATGGAGTTCAATTACCCTCTCAGTGCATTGCATATGTCGCTCCTAGAGGCTGGATATGGATCTGGAGATGATCAGTCGGGTTCGGAGGTATCAGGGGCAGTGTCGGGCGTTACAACCCCTGGGGCATCAGGACTACAGGCTTCGCAGTTACAACAAAGATCCGCCACTACACAACGGTTACACTGACGTTGCTACAATAGCCCGCGATTGCCAAAAGAATCAACCACCATACAGAGGAAGAGAGGTTTGAGCATCCGCGTCAGGAACGCTTCGAAGCGAGCACCGACGAGACAACAAAGGGCAATTTCAATCACGCTCAAAGAGTAGGGAGCGACCCACGACGGCCTAGGTTTTCTGACTATTCATATTCCACAATGAAGATCAGTGCATTGCATATGTCGCTCCAAGGGCTGCCCACCCTGCATAAGCAAGGGCGCAGATCAGACACACAGCAACAGACCCGAGCCAGGTATCTGGGGAACAGAAGAAGGAAGGATCCTGGGCCATGAATGGCGAGGGAAAAAAATCAGAAGGGCTATATGCCAGACGAGGTCTGAAGGACGACATCAAGGACAGCAAGACAACATGCGGTGCCAGCATACAGAACACACCTCCCCTCCAAGCCCTAATGTGGGTACGTGTAGTGGCGTCCCTGCTGGGCCACAGCCCCAAAGAGGCGCTGTGTTCTCGTACCAATACATAGGTAGGCCGATGGGGCCTTGACATGGGAAAAATGACCAGACGCCCCGGACAGGACCATCTGGAGGAGAACGCACCAAGTGCACGGCAAAGAGGGATTGGATAGGAGCGACCCGTGCAAGGAGCACGAAACGGTCCCCGGATAAATGAGGATTTAGTGGGCCCGCGCCACTGGGTTGCTGGCGGCCCAGTGGGGTATAAGCACGGGATGAGGGATGAGATGAGGGCACGGGGCCAGGACAGGGGTGTGGCAAGGGCCGCGCAACAGCCCCTTGGGATCACCATAGGCTCAGGCCTGAGTGTCAGTTTTCCTGTTTGGGCGCCTACAGCTCTGTTTGTGTGGATAAACTCACCGACGTTGGACCAGTGAGAGAGTGTGGGCGGATCTGAAATTTGTTTGAAACAGGGAAAAGGAAAAGGAAAAAGGGATCAAAGACACAGCAGGTGCACACGCAGGTAAACACCAGGCCAATCCTTGAATGAGCAAGCAGAGTTGGCGTGATTAAATCAACAGTGTCAGTGAGTGTCTCTGGAAATATTGACTTTAAGTGTTCTCAGGAATAGTTCAATCATGTTGGCGGAGTACCTCCCTGACTTAAAGTTGTCAGGGTATGAACTGGCTACTCAGTTCCAGGCGTCTAGCTTTAGGTGGAACCTTACATCAGGGTCTGTCAGCATCTTCTCCAGATTGTTTAAGAGACGTTTGTCACAGACACCAGTCCAATCCTTGACCTCAGGAAGATCTTTCACTGGTAAGGGATCTGGCTCAAGCTCAGGACCGGGCTGAGAGATAGTGGACCAGAATTCCTCTTGGGTTGTGGGATTGTCTTACTTCGATTGTGCTTCGCTTGACCAGTATGACGGTTTTACTGCCGGAGCCGGAGCATTTGACTCAGATGAAGTATCCTAAAATGATCCTGATGGCCCATCGTCGGTTGTATCGGTGCTGGAGCTTTGAATGGTTGGTATACCTCAGCTGGTTGACACCTGGTCGCTGGAATTGTCGGAGGCTTGGTCGTTGTCGTATTCCGAATTTGGAGTAGTAGATTCCTGGGCGCTGATTGTGTCATTTTGTTCCAATTCGGCCGTCGGCGAACAATTACTCGAAGTCTCTTGGTTTGCGGTTTTAATTGGCCCGGGAGGTGAGGTGGCGGCGGTCCTTTGATCGCTGTTTGGGTTCGTCTTAATGCTTGCGCCGGTAGAAGTAGCACTCTGTAATGAGGGAAAATTAGCTTGATTGAAGATCGGCGGTGCTGGTTGTACTTCAAGAGGGCGGGCTCCCAGGCGTGGAGGTGTTGTGTCTGGCACAAAGGGAAGCTACGCTTGATTGTTTGAGGTGCGTTTGTTACTTGCAGCTCTGGCTTTGTTTTTTGTTCGGCATTCATGGCATCGCAGTGGTGTTTGGAGGCTCATGCGGGCATACCAATCAATCGTGGAATTGCTTAACACAAAATTTGAATTGCAGTCTTTGCAAACTCTTGTCTCCGAGTCCGGGTCCAACTGTTTGACGGGGTCTGGAGATTGTGCTTGTGCTTTAGGAATCCGCGTCTTTTCTGGGTCTTGACTGTGACCCATGACTCTTCGTCGGAGCCGGAGTCATTGTCTTCGGGGTCTGTGTTGGTGGTGAGTGGTGTGTTGGTGTGGGCCGGCTCTGCTTGACAAATTGAAGGAGAGGAAGTGCTACCTGAATGTGCAAGTTGGCTGGTTTGATGATTCTCCCGAGGAGGACTCGGTTCCGGTGTCCGAGCTTGGCCACCTGCAGGAGCCGCTGAGTCTGGTGAACTATCTCCTTGAGGAAATGACGGTAGAAAACTATGAATCGGTTCTGAGCGTGGACGACGTTCTGAAAAGCTCGGTGCTACAGAGTAGGGATTGTAAGATTGCGTGTTTGCGGAGATAGCGTCGTGATTAAACCAGCACAGGTCCGGACCAAAACGACATTTGTGTTTATATGGGCCTGGTTTGTTGGCTGCCAGTGATTTAGCGATGATTCTGTTGATGTGCAGAAGAACAGTCAATTGGTCATCCTCAGATAAGGATCGCAAAGTTTCTGAAATTGCTGCTGCAACTGTGAAGTTAGCAGCAGGCATAACTTAAGAGAATTAAGTAATCCCCTGTTAAGCGACATCTTCAGAGCGCGATGAATTGTTCTGAACTGTTGTGAATTGTCTTGACATTGCGGTGGAGCACGCGCTCGAAAAGTGTCTCTGACACCTTATTTCTGGTTTTGCTGTAAATAGTGGCTGTCCTTCGAGGAACCTCGCAGTTCAGCAGATTTGTGTAGTCTTCGGCGGGGGACCGCCATGCCTCAAAAAACAGCCCCTTGGGATTGGGAAACCACGACACGTGGAGATTGGGCCGGTGACGGGATGTGGCAAAGGGGAACGACAACGCGGGGTTGCGAACAAATCAGAGCAGGGAAGGATGGGAGTCAGAAAGGGCCAAGCAACAGCCCCGTGGGATCGGGAAACCAGTCGCAATCGAGTGCTGAACCTTGGGCCCACCATGGAGAGCCTGGCCACGGGAAGTCGGAAAAATGCACTGATCTCAGGGACGGCCCTGAGGTGTCCGCAGGGCCGAGGGTTGACGCTGAGGCTCCCTGGTTAATGGCCTGAGTACACGTAGGTTCACACTTAAGCGGAACCCGTCGGAACGTGGAAACGGTTGCCCGGAAGCCTCCAGCCGCAGATGGACGAAAACCAAGTGCATCCAGGAGCCAAGTGGGTACTCCAGCCCGGGAGGGATCGGAAGGGGTGGAATGTGGTTGAGAGCAATATCGCGCTGTCGACGACGGCTATCAACAGGAAACCCGCCTGCGGGCACCCTAAAGGCTGTGCTAGGGGGGGAAGGCTGGAGGATCCTTCGACCGGTGACCGGATGGAGCTGAGACCGTGAGGGCAGGGAGTGAAGGAAACCTACCTCTGGTCATGTCCCAAGGGAACCTGGTTGATCTCGGCCTTGAGCTGAGACAGGGGTCGCAAGGAAAACTGATGGTGGAGAGCTCCCCCTCCCGCCAGAGGCGGCCACCATGTAAGACAAACAAGGGGAAGCTAGATGAGGCTGCGGAGGCGGCCGCCCTTACTTACTTACTTACCCACTTGAAAAAGACTACAATTGGTCCGAGACAATTTACTGTGTCTTCAGGAGCTACCATCGGACCAAGAACTACACTGGATTAAGGACGAATGAGCTTTTATTTGGTCGTGAGAAGATGAGCCCTGGATCAGTGATGATCCATCCAAGGCATTGCTACAACGCCTCAGGATGGTTTGAGAAGATCAAAGAGTTAGACTCCAAGTGAATCCAAGCCAAACCCGAGAGTCAAGCAGTTTGGCTGAATTTCAAAAGTCAAGCAAGAACGCAAGGAAAGCCCTTCGAGAAAGGCCCGCAAGTCTGGCTTCATAAGTCAGACGAGACCCTGAAGGACGACAACAAGTTGTTGCCGCTTTGGAAAGGACCATTCCAAGTCAAGAGTCAACTAAGTGAGATTACATTCAACATTGAAATTGAGCCAGACAGGCATCAAGAAGTACATCGTGACCGTTTGAAGGCCCAGATACCCTTTCCCAAGGGCTCTTACAAGCCGCTCTATTGGACCTCAAAGTACCGGAGTGACAGGAAGATGGCAAGCAGGTTTAAAGTGGAGAAGATTCTTGATTGTAAGAAAGAAGCTCGAAATAAGTGGTACTTTGTGTGCAGATGAAAAGGAATTGGTCCAGAAGAGGATAAATGGGAGCCAGCTTCAAGCTTTTTTCATGCGTACACAGACACGTTCATCAAGTTCCCGAAGAAACATCCTGAAGTTGATCGTGAGCACTCGCTGATCAAGGATTGTGTCACCAAGGAAGACTTACAAGCATAAGAAGAAGCTCCAATTGTGGCACGTCCTATTCCAGACAACATCCGATCAGCATTTAAATCGCCGGGAATCCCCAAAACGTTTACGGCCTACATGTACCCTTGGCTCTGAGACGAAACAGTCCTGGCACAGTGTCTATGTGGTTCAATGAAGAGATGATGGGACATTCTGAGGTCATCTTGGTCATCATGTCCATCATTCTCATCATGGTCATCATGTGAATCATGTCCATCATACTAGATGATTCTCATCCGAACCTCTGAGGGGCTTTTATCTTCGAACACGACGACACTCTTGTGTTTTGCTGCCGGTTGGACCTTCCTACTCGCCTTGGGAAGGACGCCCTCGAGTTTGTGTTAATTTCAGAGATTCCGGCACATGACCAGGTCTGATTCAGTTGATGTGTTTGAGGGATCTGCTGAGAATATCATTTCAATCAGCTCTTACATTGAGACCGTTGGCTTTGTTTTCCAATCAACCACTGTCAAAGAGCATATAAAGACCTGGTGACGACAACTGTGTTCTTACTTGGGTCAACTGGCTGTTCATCTGTGGCCTTTGTTGGAATCCCCCCCTCAGAATCTGCTCCAATTTGGCAAATTCGTGGTACCAAGCATTGGATGCTTATACATTCTGGGACTACAATGAGTCAGTTACCACTTATGTATCTTACTGGAACAAACATGAAGCCCTGGAGACGATACTGACAGTGTGGTGTACACTCACTGGGTTTTTTTGGCTATCATTACTTTTACATGATTGGATATCCATCAATGGGCCCATCATCATGATGAGGATTTGACCTGAGTTGGCTATGAATGAGAACTGCATTTCCGTTCAGCACGACACACATTATCTATCGACATTGGATTGGACTTCTTATGGCTTGTTGCATACTTCGCCGTCTTCAATCTGTGTACAATTCACATATTTTGGTCTCAATTCAGTCAGATTTTGTGCCACAATCTGGTAAATGGTCTCGTGCCTGCAGATGACACCGACCATTTTCATATATCTTGGACTCCATGGAGGGGTTCTCTAACTTTGGGACCCTGGACGACATGGTGATGCTCGTTTTATGTTTTCTGACAGTGAGATGTCAGATCTCGATCTCATTATGAATCATGGATCTTGATCATGCATGTACAATCTTCACTCAGACTTTCCATTTTTCAGGTTTTGAGCTTTGTGTGTGACTTAGGGTACCTATGCGTTTCATCCAAGTGGATGGTCATCGCAAAGCACAGGTCTCAGCACAATTTTGCTCAATTCAGCTCAATTTTTCACATTGTGACATAGATTAGTCGGTTTGTGACCACTTTTGCCATTTCTTTCACTACACTTGACACAGCCTGAGATACCAACGTACATTTTCAGGAGGGGAGTGTAACGGCATCAGTGTGACAGCACTCCATTTATACATCAATGTGATCAGATTTCCAATGATTTTCAGATGTCCATTAGTGCAGTAAATCTTCCGCTTGTTTTCATGTTTTTCGTTCGCCGCCAGATGTCGCCCGTGAGCGCGCGTCGTGTCGCATTTGTCTTTTGTGATTTCCCAATCGGATTTATTCAAATCATTTCGAATGAATTCGTAATGACTTATCATGTTCGATGAATGCACAATTAAATTCTATGTCTGCTCCATTTTTGTAGACCGCGTTTTCTGACCATTCATATTCCACCATGGAGTTCAATTACCCTCTCAGTGCATTGCATATGTCGCTCCTAGAGGCTGGATATGGATCTGGAGATGATCAGTTGGGTTCGGAGGTATCAGAGGCAGTGTCGGGCGTTACAACCCCTGGGGCATCAAGACTACAGGCTTCGCAGTTACAACAAAGATCCGCCACTACACAACGGTTACACTGACGTTGCTACAACTGTGGCGACCGAGGACACTTAGCCCGCGATTGCCAAAGGAATCAACCACCATACAGAGGAAGAGAGGTTTGAGCATCCGCGTCAGGAACGCTTCGAAGCGAGCACCGACGAGACAATAAAGGGCAATTTCAATCACGCTCAAAGAGTAGGGAGCGACCCACGACGGCCTAGGAAGCACTATCGAAGACTTGGTGGCGGGCGTCCTGGAGAAGAGTTGCACTCCACCACCAGTATTGACCAACTCCAAGAAGATTCGACACTTGGGACTGTTAACGACGAGAGAACTGAACCTGAACATGCGACTCTGTTCACGGTTCGAGGGCGCCATTCTGCGCGTGGAAACGACCCTTCTGACTCAGGAGTGCATGTGTTAGTCAACTGTGGAGCAACGAGTGACTTCATGTCGATGCAAACAGCAGAGAGGGGGCGACTTTTGATCTACATATTCACACACCAAAGACACGTCATGACCGCCGGAGGTGTCCAGGTTGAAGTGCGATACTACACAAGAGGTGATGTTCTAGTTGGAGAATTGGAATTGCAAAACCACTTCAAGGTTTTGGAGATTCTGCCGGACGTGGGGCTTGGGTTCCCAGGGCTTCAAAGCTATGGCCCGACTGTCAAACGGAGGGAGCGGTATGCAGACGTCCGACACGGAGTGCTTTGGTACCCATCGTCCTTTGATGGATCTAGGGATTCTACCCAGTTACAGTTCCAAGCAACTTTGAACATCTTCATCCAGTAACTCAAAAGTGGGCCCGGCTGGAAACCCTACACCAACGCCCAAAGAACACACGGACCTACGCTCATCGATACATGCCAAGAATGATGCCGACACCCTCGACGATTTCGACACAGAGGATGGTATCACTGATGAGGAGTGGAGCGACATGGAAATCGAGTACATCTCGTTGCCGCAGCTTAAGCGTGAGATCAGTCGAGCTGATCTCACCGGTGACCAAGTATTTCTGTGCTGCATGCCTCGACCCGCAGTGCCGGTTGACGGAATGCACAGCATGCAAGATAAGAGCGAAGATGCTGGACTTGACCAAGTTTGACGCAAATTGCCTATTCGAATACACAGATGGGCGGGTCTCTACGACTGGGAACAAGCCGAGTTCAGAGAATTGCCTCCGCATCCACCTAGAAGAGATCATCGAATACGCGTTGACACTGAAGACAACCCTCCGTGGGTACACCCTTATAAGATGGACCCAAGCCAATTGGATGAACTTCGACGTCAACTGGAGAAGCTGCATCGATCTGGCCAATTTCGACCATCCTCAAGCTTATACGGAGCGGGTTGCCTGCTAGTGACAGAAGCAAATGGTTAGTGGGGTATGTGCGTGGACTACCGAGCTTTCAACACCAAAGCGCTCGAGATCAATATCCTCCACCTTCGATCCAATCCATATTGAGCACGCTGGTGGGCTCTGCGGCCTTTTCCAAGATCGACCTTGTCAATGGGTTCCACTAAATTCCAGGCCACGACGAAGATTTTGAAAAAATTGCCTTCAACACGCAGTTTGGGGCCTTCAAATCAGTTGTCCTGGCCTTCGTCCTCTGCAATGCAACATCAACGTTCCGGCGCGTCGTCAATGATGTTCTTCCAGATCACTTGGGGACTTTTGTGTGGGTGTATATCAACGACATCCTCATCTTCTCAAAGAATGTCGGGATCATCAACGACACCTCGATTCAGTACACGAGTTATTGCAGCAACACCAGTTGTTTCCCTGCTTCCAACTTTCTACGCTCTTCCAGCCATGAGTTCCTTTTTTGTGGATACACCATAGATAAAGATGGAGTACACATGAAAGCCGAGAAGATCAAGGTCATCCTAGATTGGCCTGCCCCAAGCACCATCCATGAAGTTCGACAGTTCATCGGTCTCTGTGGATTTTACCAACAGTTTGTGGATGGTTTCAAGGCTGTAGCAGCTCCTCCCAGTGCTATGTTTAAGGCTGAATTCGAATGGGAGTGGACAGCCGTGCCGTGCCTTCAACAAGCTGAGTCAAGCAATGGTCAGTGCGAAACATCTGAGTGCTATCAACCCCCGACAGCCGTACCATCTGTACGCGGATACTTTGAAGGATGGCATAGGGGCTAAGCTAGCACCAGGATGTGCACATGGGATGTATAAGGGACATCTTCGGCCTATTGGCTTTATGTCGCTAAACGTGCCATCTGCTGAAAGTCGATACCCCATCCAGGAACAGGAGGTGTTGGCTATTGTACTAGCTCTGAAGCAGTGGTTCCATCCTCTTCGAGGACCACAGCAAGTGCAGGTACATACGGACCACCAAAGCCCTCGCTATCTGAAAGCGTGTCCTCGACCGTTGACACCACGACAGGCGCATTGGTCCTAGCTCCTCGAGGAGTACAATCTCACGTTGTGGTATGTGCTGGGTCTCGAGAATCCAGCAGCAGACATCGACAGCGAGATTGCTACACGAACAATACCTTTTATGGTACCCTTGGTCGAGAACTGTGGTTCACCTGAAGAAGAATCTGTTGACGAGTTTCTGCATGTGCTCGAAGATTCCTTCTCATACGACGAAGTGTGGATCCAGCCATACGATCTTCAGTACGTATTACTTCGAAATGCAGGTTCCGTGGGGAAGGATGTCAACGCTGACGCCGGCCCAGCACCCCAATTTGACACAGAACCAGCCGATGGGCCGGAGGAGCTGGAGCCATTATCAACCGACGAGGTGGTGACTGAGGATCTACGTGAACCTGCAGCATGCCTCGACAACGCTGGCAAAAAAATATCGGACCAGTCAACCGACCCGGATGATGCTCCCAAACTGGACACGGACCGCCCCCTTTGAGTTAGCAGTGGCAAAGAACTTCGAGCTGCCTGGACATTGACGGGATTGATCCGCTGTGGACGCCATCGAGATGGCAATCTACAGCCGGTCCCCTTACCTAAGGCCGGCCCGAACGGGCCGTACGCCTCGAGTCTCAGCGGCACACACCGCAGAGTGCACCGACATTACCAATGCAAGCATTTGACTTCGTGAGCAGTGTGGGCGGTGGCTTATCGAGAAGATCCACGGACAAGTCACATCTATGAGATCGCCCTTCGAAGCCCTACTGCACGACATGAACTTCCAGATGCCAAACTGTCCTTCCTCGACGGTAAGTTCTTCCACCTCTGGACAGTAGGCAAGAGCATTCTCGTACTCGTAACGATCATGAAATCAATTGTGGCCATGTATCATGAGTCCGAGTTCAACGGCCATTCAGGAGAACTTCGAACCATGGCATTGATCAAACGTGACTATGTTGGTTCCCACCTTCTACACTACGTGGTGTGCAACATCCTGAGTTGTGACGTGTGCCAAGCTGCGAAGTCACGACACGTCAGCACCCCCAGACAGCCCAGACACCTGCCAGTGCCGGACACGAAATGGCACAGCCTGTCTGTTGATTCGGTGTTGGGACTGCCTCAAACCACACGAGGTCATGATGCCATTATCACTGTGGGCGACCAGTTTTCGAAGCGTGGAACATTCATCCCTTGCCGCAAGGACATGACAGCCGATGAACTCGTCTACGTGTTTGTACGCAAAGACATCTGATTTCAAGGATGCCTTCAAAAAATTGTTTCTGATCGAAACAACCTGTTTGAGTCCCAGGTGTAGAAGGAAGTGGCACACCGCTTCAAGAATGCATTGCACCAAACAGTGGCCAACCCCCCTCGAGGCAATGCCCACACAGAACAATGCAACCAATGGATCCTTCAACGGTTGCGGACACACGGCATTTTCGGTAACAATGAATGGGATGTTGACCTCTTGTTCGCCAAAATCCAGTTCAACAACCTGACATCCAACAGTCTTTGACTGTCACCTTCCGAGATTGATGAGGGACACACACCCCAATTTTCATTTGATTTCCCCAGAATAACATCTCATGCACATGAACCTTCGACCTCGAGTGATTACAGGCATGGAGCTGAATGTACCTTCGATTCTGTGCGCGCGCTGCTCGCTGAGAAATGTCGACGTCAACTGCATGTGGTCCAACAAATGGACTGACACGCTCGAGTGCCTGAGGCGAGAAAGCGATGCTTGGTGCTGGTACCCGAATATTGACACAAGGGGAAACTGGCCGTAGTTTTGTGTGGTCCATACAAAGTTCTGGAGGTGCTCCACAAGGGCAAGAATGGTAAACTCGACATCCCTGCCCCCTTTGACAGGTTGCGCGTTTTTATTCCCGACAGCATAAAGCGTTACTCCCATCGAGAGAGACAACCACTGTGGAAGTGTCTGATGCCACCTGTCAAGACTGGAGCTTCCCCTCGACTCGTTAAGATTCTGGCTAGTCGTGGATTAGGGTCCAAAAAGCGCCGCAAATCCTTGTATGGATGTGAATGGGATGATGACACGTGGTCTTCGGAATCTCAAAACGCTCTAGATTAGAATCCAGTGTACTTTGAGTTCCTTCGACTCCGACTTAATTACCTTCACCTTCTTTACAGCGTGATATTTAAAAAACTCATGCGTGGGTCCATATCAGCTGCTCGAGCCTCAGGGCCACGTTCGACCCACAGCTCCTTCGAGTGAGCATCCCAGAATTCCTCTCGACCTCCACCCTCTCGAGCATCCGCGCAGAACTTCATCGATGTTGACGAGATTGACGGCAACGCCGCATCAGCCTCATTTGCATCGGCCTCAGTGCAGCTGAGCCACAGTGGATCAATTGCATCGACCCCAGCCCCGCCAGTGGATCAGCTTCTGCAGGCAGATCAAAAGGCAAGAGAGACAAAAGAGGAGGCAAAGGAGCTCGGAGCTACAAGGTGTCGCGCGTGCTGCCGTCTGGTATCAGAATTAAGTAAAAAGATAAGAAAAATATGACGAAAAAACTTTCTAAATAGCGAAAATAAACCTAATTAGCATAAAAAATGCTTCAGGCAAAAAGCACGCGACGAAACGCGTGAAACTACGGCCTGAACATTTCATAGCTTCAATAGGTGAATAAACAGCGCCGTAAGCGCCGTGACACTCTAACGAACAGAACGACGTGTTGCTCGGGGTGTAGAGTTGGTTATAGTCAAAGAAAGACGCGAAAAAGATTTCACAAGTCGCAGCCGCGTCGATGTACCACGCTCCTTCTCACTCTTTCCTCTTCTCCATGTACCTTCCCTCCCTCCCTTGTTCATCGCATCTCGATTCCTGTCAGTGCAGGCGGGTGGCCGTGGGGGAAATGCGGTCAACCCCTTGCAAGACAAAAACTGGAACGCCAACACAACCATTGAGGTCTCAAGCGCCACCACCATCGAGGTCGCGCGGTAGTAAGTAAGTCAGGAATGCACCAATGGTCTTGCCGCCTGCCTGCGTGCGTGCGTCCGGTAGTGTCTCTTTTCACGTGAGAAACATTAGTTTTTGTTTTTCAGAACGTTTTGAAAGGTAGAAGGATACAGCAGGTCTCTTTGCAGCGGTTCCGAAGGTAAGAGGAAAAACAGACACAAGCAACGAAGAAAACACACAGCGGGGCCCAAGAGCACAGCACCACAAGTAGTTAATGGGAATGAGAAAAAATATTCTCGAAAAAAGTGATACGAGAAAAAAAAATCGCTCATTTCATGTGAAACGAGAACAAAAAATCGCTCATTTCATGAGAAACAGCCTGTTATTCGAGGAAATGAGAAAATGGCATCCAAATCAGTCACACTGCGTTGCTTCAGGCTCAACGATCCGCTCCCTCAAGCACTCCTTGTTTTTGACATTATGGCGTTTGGGTATTTGCATTCTTGTATTTCCTAGAGGCTTTTGAATGGTGGTTGTTATTGCCTAGAGCTTTTAAAACGTGCACAAGGCCCCAGCCTGATATTTCTTGGAATCACTACATCCCATTGTTTTTCAACAGAACAATATCTTTGCTTTGTGACATAATGATGGTTTAAGTGAATTGCTACCATCCTTAGCCCCACCGGCAATTCCAAGATGAAGAAAATGGTGTACAGGAATGCAATTTACAACTGTTCAATTTCATTTTGTGTTTCTTCCGTTTGATTAAGATTAGTGGTTGAATTTTTCTGTCTGTTCTGTGTGTGCAGGGCGATACAGGAAGCAAGTGAAGAAGAAGAAGAAGAAGAACAGGAGGGAAGAATATGATGACAGAAAAAAGGTGACGAAGAAGACGAAGAAGGAGCACAAGAGGAAGGAGTAGAGAGGAGAAGAAAGAAAAGAAAAAGAAAAGCAGACGGAGCCGAAGTCCAAGGTCTGCTTCCCGCTGCTGCTGCTGAGGCTGCCGCTGCCGCCGTGTGTGTTGGATCTGCTGCTGCTAGCTGCTAGCGCTGCTGCTGCTTGCTGGTGGTGGTGCTGCTGCAGCCTGCTGCTGCGGCTGGTGCTGCTGATGCATCCTCATGGTGCTGCTGCTGCTTGCTGGTGGTAGTGCTACAGCTTGCTGCTGCTGCTGCTGCTGCTGCTTGCTCTGAATGTTTTTCGGGTGTTCCCGCGTGCTGTGAGTGTCATTTGCGTGTTCGCGCGTGCTGTGAGTGTCATTTGCGTGTTCGCGCGTGCTGTGAGTGTCATTTGCGTGTCGGCGCGTGCTGTGAGTGTCCTTTGAGTGTTTGCGCGTGCTGTGAGTCTCATTTGAGTGTGGATGCATGCTGTCAGTGTCATTTGAGTGTCGGCGCGTGCTGTGAGTGTCATTTGAGTGTTCGGGCGTGCTGTGAGTGTCATTTGTGTGTCAGCAGCGAAGTTTGTCCTTGAGGACCCATGGTGTGAAGGTGTGGTCGCACTCTGCGCCTATGATGTGATGCAGCTGGGATCATTGCTTCTGGTGACTGTATGCAGAGAACCAAGGTCACCTGGAATCGAATGAAAGTGCCGTCGCCTCGCAACCACTCGATGTGCAACACACTGGCCCGCAAAATCCCGCAAGCACGGAAGCGTTTGAAAGTCCGACAGATTTGGTGACACGCAGAACCACAGGCCTTTCCACGGACCGCCATCCCGTGTTTTTCCTCACTGGGCTTGCAATCGTTCATATTTGTCCTCCTTGACCCTCTGTTTGACGTGCCTGCAGGCATTCGGTGACTCTGCAACACCTGTGAACCCCTGCCCCAGCCCCTTCCATATGATCACAACACAATTGCCTCCTATTGTCCACACACACCACTGTGTGGTGTGAAGGCCATGGTGCGAAGAAGTTATGATTCTTTTTGAAACCTGCATTCTCCTCACTAGGGGTTCTTTGGTTGTTTGATCCACAATTGCAAGTGGATCAGGCTCATTCAGAACCTTTCCCAGTCCCTGCTCACCCTGTTGCCGTTGTTGTACAGTACAGATGCGCTGCTGTTTTCTGCCACCTGCTCCTTCGCTGTGCACCTTCCAGATGATTCACGAGTCTTGGTCTGTACACATTGGGGCTCTCCCTCAGATATTGTTGGAGAGATCATTACTGTCAATGTTGGTGCCAACATTTTTCCAGATTCAATTGATTCATCTCGCAAGGCGCAAATGTGGTTCCCCCTGCTTCTGCATGCCAATCGCCCTGCGGCACTGAGCAGACTGATAATGTGACAGAGGGATGTGTGAGTTGTCCTGTTTTAATGGGATTGCAAATTCTGAAAAAAATGGCTTTTTCAGTGGGCAAGGTGAGGGGGAGGCTGGGGGGCGGCATTTGCTGTGGTAGCTTGCTTCCATATGCTGTAATTTTATTTTGGGGTTGCGAGGAGTTTCTCAGGAGATAAAAATGCTGCAGGAAGAAATATGCTGAAGTTGTTTGAATCAAACACCGAACCCCTGGTCCAAAATGGTCAATGACCCAGATGCATACCTGGATGTTCACTACGACTGGTTTGCAAACTTTAGCAGAAGGCACAAAAACCATAGGTAGATGTGGCATGGAATGTAAGTCCAATCTAGCAGTGCATCGTCAAAAGCATGGGCTGTAAAAAACAACATGTTTGTAAGGGTTCAGAAATAGCATGGGTTCTTGAACCGATTTGCGGCCGTAAATTGCGGATTGGCAAATACAGACATAAATAGACTAGGCATGGAATGCAAGTTGAATCCTATTTTGCATGGCCAAAAACATGAGCTGCAAAAACAACGTGTTTGCAAGCCTTCGAAAGCGGAATGGGTATGGAACGTATGATGGGACATTTTTGTGGCTGGCTAGGAGCGGAGTACGTGATAAGGTTCTTTGAAGGAGGTAGGCCATACAAAGTTAGAATTCTGTTTTGCGTTTGCGATAACATCAACAATGCCTCCTTGTTTTTTGGTCACATCAACTATGTCAAGACATGTCGAATAAAATGAAACGAGAAACAAAAATCGCTCATTTCACATGAAACAAGAAACAAAATCGTTCATTAAAACGAGAAAGAAAAATCGCTCATTTCATTTTGGCAAAAAAAGTCTCATTCCCATCACTAACCACAAGGCAGATCAGCACCACAGGACACAGCGCGGGGAGCAGAACGCCACAGGAAACCACACCAACACACCAGACAGCAGGGCGGCCGGCGACGCGGCCGGGGAAGGACACGAACAGAGAAGCATGCCATGAGAAGACAGCACCAGGCAGGCAGACCCGCCAACAGATACCCAAAAAAAAATAGGCGCCAACACGAGGCACCAAACAGCGCACAGATGGCAGCGGAGGACGGCACAGGGCAACAAAACAGGGGCACAGAGCACAAGACAAAGAGGAACACCACAGCACACCACAGCCGCCGCCACAGAGCAACACAACACCACACCCACGGACACCGCGCAACGACAGGGGAGACGGCAACAGGCGACAGCAGGACCACAATGAAAGGAACAACACAACAAGGAACAACCAGACACACCACGGCACGACACACCACACCACGGAGCGTAACAGCCCAGACCAAAAAATAGCGGCAAGGCAAAGCACAGAGGAAGACAGCACACAACAACGCACGACAGCAAAAGAGCCACCACAGCACAACAGGACACGGCACAGCAACGCACCGGTCAGCAGGACGCATGAACGGTCCCCCAGAACGGCACAGCGCCACACACCACTCACAGCAACAAGGTACAGCACCGCACCAAATGACACGGCACACATGGCACCAAACGGAGCCAAGAGGAACAGCGCAGCAAACAACAGCGCACGGCAACAAACAACCAAACCGCCGACACAACGAACCACCGCACCGAACAACCAGACACAAGAAGTCCAGTACCGCAGAAGACAGCAGCACGCACACCACAACACAGACCACAACACAGACTGCAGAACAACACCCCGCAACACAGCTCAACACACAAAGCCGCGAACAACAACCTGGGGCGCAACCACAAGACCGAAGCCCCAAACAGCACAGCGCACCCGCGACGCGGCAAAGGATACCCGCAACACAACGAGCACCAACCCAGCGGCAAAAGGCGACACCGACAGCATAGCGCGGCGCGGCACAGGACCCGAACAGCACACACACCGGCACAACACAACACAGCAGCACACACACCGAAACAAACGGCTAGCCGCGACACAACACGACACAGCACGGCACGAAAGAATAACAGCGACGACCAGGGGGGCACCACCAGCACACGGCGCACCACAACAGGGCAACACACGACACCAGGGCGCAAGGCAAGCAGACACAACGCTACACCAAAGTGGAGCAGCAGCACAGGACCAAGGAGGAAGCAGGCACAACAGCGCACACACACCGCACAACAACACAAGAGGACAAAGGAGACACACAACACCAAGAACAACAGCCGGGGCAGGTGGCCGGTTCCCGCAAGCGAACAACAGACATAACGACGTCCGGCCAGCACGCAACGGGAACCAAGGGGAAAGTGGGCAACGCACCCGAACGCACCGACAAAAGCACACACAGGGCACAACAACGGAACAGGAGGACACACATCATCTGGGGCAGCAAGCACAGGAGGGCGGAGCAAAAGCAAGGAACCCCCCCCCCCCGCGCCAAAAAGCCCGGGCGAAAAAAGGTGGGGGTGGCAAAATAGAAGCACAGGAAAAGGGCAACAAAAGAGGCGGGGAAAAAACCATAAAGGAACGCAAAGCAAGGAAGAGCAAAGCAAAAAAAAACGTCCTGGCCAGCCACAAAGTGCGCCTTCAGTGCAAAGAGAAAGCAAAAAAAAAGAAAAAACCTGGCGGGGCGCACAGGGGAAAAAAAAAGACCCCAACAGAGAACGCAAAGCGGGGAAAGGAAAACTGAAAGAAAGTCACATCAGACGGGGACACCTGCGGCAGCAAACAGAGAAAGGCCAAGGAAGAAGGCATCCCGGGGAAGAAGGGAAGAAACGGAAGACAAAGGAGCCGGGCAGCCACACAAAAGGAGCGCAAACCCCGCCTCGAGAGGGGCGACAAAACAAAGCAGGCAACAAGAGGGGCCACAAGAAGGTCGAGGTGCACGAAAGCGGGCCCGGGAGGCCGGCCCGCCCAACCCGGCAAAGAAGAGCAAACACACGCACACATGCACCAGACCTGGGTGTGGCCTCCTCCGAGGGGAAAGGGGTGCCCCGGTGCACCGGCCGAGTCCTCCTTGAAACGATAGACGGTACGGAAAACCTGACGCGTGAGTGACCGGGTCCACACAGCCCAAAAAGCGCAGCGCAGGCAGCCGAAGACGGACGCCGGAGGGATGCGCCAGGCATAACCTGTCGCGGGGCCCCGAACGGGTACAGTGCGGAGCGAGCCAAGCGGTTCTGCCTCGGCGGGGGCCAGCAGCAGGCACCATGAGCCCAATTCTTGGCCGTCCTCCACGTGCCCTGCGCAGCCGTGCAAGAAATCCGGAGGCGAAAGCCCCCGGTAGGAAAATGCACCACGGCGATGAGACAACCGACCAGCGCACCGAGAGCGTCCACGGTCTGACGAGGCCCGGCGCAACAACACGGAGCCAAGAGGCACGCAAGAGAGGCACGCCGCTGGCCGCAACCACGGCACACGAGAAGGTGCCAAAAAGCAACGGCCGCCGATTGCCGCAGACTGTGACAGCGGGCACCACACACACACACAATCACGGCACGAGAGGCGGTGCGGAGCAACACACAACGCGGCGGGGGGCACCAACCAAGACGCACCCCCGCCGCCCGTCAGGCCTGTGGAGCCTGTGGTGATGACGCAGGTTTGGCTGGATCTGTCTCTGGTCGGCCACATCTGGGGAGTAAGAAGACGTCACAGCCATGTTGTTCTTGGGTACTTGATCTAGGCCAAGCCCCCCCCAAACCTTCGGAAGTTATGAGGACTAACACTTAATCATTTTAATCACTTGTTTTGAACTTTTTAGTACATTTTTCAAAACAACTAGGGTTATAGCCCTAGCCCCTCCATGAAGTTCACCCCTACCACTCAAGTGAGCAGAGGTATCTTCTTTCATGGAGGTAATACCGAAATACTATAGGCATTTCATGCCCTGGGCCCTGTTGGTTAAGCCCACTGGTCTCCCACCCCGGGACCCCTATACTCAATTGTTTTACCTACTTATTGCGGGCCCACGTTTTAACTGATTCTGAGTTCAGTTGCTTGGCAATGCTGGCCAAGCTATATTCTGTGTCTGCCCAAGCCCACATGCCCCAGTTTCCTAACCTACTCCATTGCATGTCAAGAGGTGCACCTGAGGTGCTTGAGGCTATTTGTGAGGCCAGACATATGTCAGTTTTCCATATAAAACACATTAGTTTTGTCCTTTTGTGATTGAATTTTTGTACATAGGCTTGCATTGTCTATCTGCAGCCCTTCTGTGATACATTGGATTTCAAGACTATTCATTGCTTCGATCCATATCCTGTTCATGCTCTACTTGCCGCCATGGTCCTGTTCTCCAACTCCAAAACCTGCACAACTTCATCCAAAACATTCAGGACACTAATTAAGGATATTCTTTCTGGTAGCAGAGGCATCCCTTGAGTTCCTTTCGAACCGACCCTGAACAAACTAAGCAATACACAATCCAATACCGGCTGAAGAACACGTCCATCTCATCATTGGCAATGTCATCAAGAACATACCTAGTCAGGAATGTACAGCTGGGCAGTGGGCTCAACCTCATGGAGCCCAGACTCAGGGTCGCATCTGGGTCTCAAGAAGATCCAGTACACCACAGAAGGGCGGACAGAGAAGCGCCCAGAGAACCTGAAGTGGTGGGGCCCAGACCTGAACCTTGAGCGCCAGGAATACCATTAAGCACAGAGGCCTTAGCAGCCCGTGATGACAGCCTGCAACAACTTCCCAGGCACGTTGCAGTCTCCCTCTCCCGCTCGGCTGGTCCTGCCTCATCGTCCACGGTCGTTAGAGTCGTTGGGGAGCAGGATGACCTGAAAAGGCAGATGGATGAGTACATGCTGCACGAGGACTATCATAAGTTAATACAAACTGAAGATGGTGACCAGCCCATGGAAGCCCTAGGGTCTCCACCTCAGACTGAGGTGGACTCCTACTACTACTCGGGTCAACCGACTGACCTGGCAGACACAGCTTCTCTGCCTAGACGCCCCAGACGGATTCCCTGGCCTACGTTCGCTACACCACCATGCGAAGAGGCTACGTGGCGTCCAGAACCACTCGGAGAGTATTCTGACAATGGCAAACACCCTTGAGCGTATTGCCGAATGCAGGTATAAAACGAAAATGCATAAAGGCAGTGGTTTCTGGCAGGTTGACCTGACCACTGGGGCTCAGGAACTGCTGGCATTTATAACCCCTAAGGGTCGTGTACTCAAATGGAAGGCCATGCCTTTTGGAGTCGCTAATGCCCCGGCACTATTCAGAGAACTGATAAACAAAGTTTTGTATATACTGAGGCGCAGGCCTCCTGTACAAGAGTTGATTTCTCGAGGGACTGAGATGGAGGCTCACATCGATGACGTGAGTTTGGGTACCAATACCCAAGAGGACCATGTTCTCCTCCTCCGTGAGTTTTTCATCGTTTGTCAGGAAAATCATCTTCGTATGAAACTCGAAAAACGCCTTCTGGCGGGAACTGTACGACAAGCGCCCGGTGGACCTTCCCGGCTCCCAGGCGGTTCTCGGCTGCCACGTGCCCCGGGTCCCTGAGGGGGCTTGGGCCCTGGTCCAGCGGTACCCCATGCAGGACCTGCGGTCCGTGCTGGACACGGCCGATGGCAAGTTCCAAGGCCCAAAACAAGTGGGGGCCCACTTCATCAAGGCCCTCCCGGCGCCAATCCAGTGGCTCCTAGTCCACTCCTACTGGGCCATCCTCCACGGTGCCCTTCCGCCGATGCACTGGAGGGACGCGCACATCTGGCTCAGCCCGAAGGTGCCGGGCTCCGCAAGACTGGACGACTACCGGCCCATTGCCCTGGGCCAACTGGACATGAAGCTGCTCACGGGCCCCCTCACCCAGCGCATCACAGAGTCGCTCACACGACACGGAGTGGTCAGCGACTGGCAGCGGGGAGCCCTCCCTGGCTCCAATACCGGCCCCCCCCTGTTCATGGCGCAGCGGCAGCTCCAGCGGGGAAGGCCTAATTACGTCTTCTCCTTCGACGCTCGCAAGGTCTTCAACACCGCCCCGCACAGCACCCTCCACCTCATCCCCCGCCACCTCTCCGTGCCGCCGGAGGTCATTGACCTCCCGCTCTTCCTCCACACATGCGACAGGCTGCACATCGTCACCGCGCACGGGCTGACACAGCCCGTCCACATGCTGCGCGGCGTCCGGCAGGGCAACCCTGAAAGCCCCCTACTGTACGCGCTCCTCCTAGAGCCCCTACTGCCGCCCCAGGGGCACCGCCTGCGCCCGCCCGGGGAGGCTGAAAGGGGCCTCATCCAGGCCTACATAGACGATCTGCTGGTAGTGGCCCACGCGCGGCAGCACTCGGGATGATGGGCATGGAGCTCAACCCCTGCAAGTGCAGCATGGCCACTACAGAGGGGGTTTCGGGCCTACAGCTACGCCTCTGCCCCCACCTAAAAAACATATGGCACTGGGTACCGGCGGCGGACTCCGTCCCCTACCTGGGACTCCAGCTGCAGCCGGATGGGGACTTCTCCCTGCAGCGCAAACACCGGCTGCGCCTGGCAGCGGTGCACCACTGGTGCCTCAACACCCTCGCGCCGCCAAAAGTGGTGCAGGGCGTCATCCTGGCGATTTTTGGGGGAGTGACACAATACGTCGCCCCCTTCATCGCCGACGACCCTGACCCCGCGGGCCACCTGGACCAAATCACAGTCCAGGTCGCGAAGAACAGGGCGCGGTACGCTTTCGACGCCTCGCAGGACAGCCTGCAGGATGACGGGACCCTGAGGCTTACGCGGGTGCCAACGCGTTGCCAGCAGACAGCAGTGGCCCTTGTGGGCACACCTGTCCACCACCGCTCGGCCTCTGTGCGCGCCGAGGTCACCAGGATGTTTTCTTGGAAATCGCCGGCGCGCACGGCATATGCCTTGAGGTACACTACCCCGTCCCGGAGTTCGCAACCTTGGCAGGGGGCGACTCGGTCCAACGCGTACCCCGGGCCCTGGCCGCCCTGGGGGTGGGGCTCCACAACCCCATCGCGTGCCCCAGGGCAGCCCACGTCCAGCAACAGTCCCCCCCCGGCAACATCCTCACGCTGCGCACCGCCAAGCTGCGGCACGGCGACACGTGCTGCCTGACAGTGCCACACAGGACGCCGTGGCATGGGCACCACGGGCCGCACCAGCCCTCTCCCGACAACGACGACCCCTGGCCAGCAGCGGTGCGGGAATGCCTCAACCAGTGCGCCGATGAGCACCTCCAGTACTGCCACCGCGAACAGGGGACCACGTACCACCACGGGTGGCGCGACACCCTGGTCCACCTTTTCCACACCACCAGCAGGCGACACCCCCGCCTGAGGCTCGCTCACCCCACGAGGGCTAAGCAGGACACCCACACTGGCCCACGGGTGACCTAGGACGGCCTGCACCTCCATGTCCGGAGCTGTCGCCGGCAGGGCAGCCTATCCCCCCACACGCAGGGGCCGGCATACCACCTGCCGGCGGCCCTCCTGTACATCCTCCGCAACGTACTCGCGGACGGCGAGCACCAGGAACCTAACAGGGATGTAGCGTGGCCCGAGCCTCTACGCCCACGGCCCCACGCGCCGACGGCAGTGCGGTCGGTGACGACGGACGACCAATGCGCCCGAGCGACGGAACAAGCGCAGCTCCAGGCCGAGTGGGTAATAGTGCAGGCGGGGGCGTGCCAGCCCAGGCCCCGTGGACTCCCCCGAGGCACCGCCCTGCTGGTGGCTACGGTGGTGCCACACGACCCACACATCGCGGTGCACACACCGGAGGACCAGCAGGAAGACACGGGACACCTGGTGGGGCACCAGCGCGAAGGCTCGGCATGGCTCCAGGAGCACGTAACGGCGCTCCGGTCCTGGGCGAGCACAATCGCCGGGGCTGAGGTCGGACTCCACGACCACCCGGCAATCCGCCCCGACCACACCAGGGCACTGAATGTGTACCAGCTGACCCCCTGCCACCCCGACGTCCGATGGCGCTCCGCCGACCTCAACGCGGGGTGGCTCAGCCTCACCGGGTACTGCTAGATACCAGAGGCCCGGGGCCACACCTCCTCCGACGCGTCAGGGAGCGGACCCTGCAGGCACGCCACCAGTGCCGCTCTTGCCGCCGACCTCAACCGCACGTCCCCAGTGGCCATCTCGGGTACGGTGCCCGACAGGGAGGGGGTGGCCGCCTCCCTCCCCCTGCAGTACGGCATCCACAGGCCGTGGATCCATACGGTGGATGCCGAGGTCAGCCTCCACCTTCTGCAACACGCAGGTCGGAAGCGGGCCACGGGAGTCCCCGCAGGCGCGGCGAAGGTGGTCAACCAGATTTCCCTGCGATTGCTTCAGGATGGCCTGCGCGTGCAAGGGCAACACACCGAAGACCCGTTTTGGTTTGCCCGAGCCGCCTCCCACCACAGCGACGCCTTACTGCACAAGGCGACATGTGCGGCTTCCCAGGACACCGTCCTGCAAAACAAGCCGCTGGCTCCAAGCCACGCCCAGCTCATAATCGCCGGTCATTACGGCCACCTCGACCTGCGGCCCCCCACAATGCGAACGCTCAGCACGGTCGCGCAGCAGGCACAGCTGAGCCATGCGCTGACGCAACGGGGGCACACACCCCTGGGCACGGCCCACGCCACGGCCTACGTCCACGCCCGGGACCTCACCGCGGCGGCCACCAACCACCGGGCGCTGCGGGCCAGAGACGGCCACACACATCCGGAAGGAGCGGCTCTCCGGCGTCGCCATCCTCCCGCAGCCATGTCTCCTCTGCGACGGCCCAGAGGAGACCCCGCTTGGCGACAAGGCTCTATGGGAGACCTCATGGCGCTCTGCGGGCGCCGCATGGACAGAAGTCTTCTGCTCTGGGCTGGTGCCCGAGGCAGCAGAAGCGCAGCTCCACGCAATAGCCCGCTACTACCCGCCGGGAGGGACCTCTGTGGACAATTTCCTGCACCACATGCTCCGGCTGGGGGACGTTGTGTGGGAGCTCCTCGATCACCGACTGGGGCAACTCCTCCGCGAGCCCCTAAGCGCGGTGGCCTGGCTGAACCCATGGCTCACCGCGACAGAGGGCGACTGCCCCCCCCTCCCGGCGCCCTGACAGGGGCTTCGTGGCCTCCCTCCGCATCGTGATCGGCACCCTCGAAGGTCCACCGCAAGAGGACCCCCACCCGTACCGGGACTTGCCGGGGGGTTTCTCAAAGCACCTGCAGGACGCCCTCTTCCCGCCGTGGATCATCGGGCGCGGCTCCATGACCGCGTGGGAGGCCGTATAGTGGGGGGGGGGTGGGCGTGCGAATGGACCGGTGGTGCGCCGCCACACGCGCGCCGAAGACCCCCGCGCAGCAGTACGCCGTCGTCCCGCTCGAGGGGTGGGGGCTGCACACCCGACCACACTCTACCATGATCCGCGGGGCAGGCCCCGATCACCCGTCGGACGCAGCAGCTGAGGGGTGGCTACAGGCGGCCCCAGAGCCACACGTCGGGTGGTGTGCGGATGTGTCCTCGCTCATCCGAGCGCCCACTCCCCCCCCGCCTTGTACTCCACGCCGCCAACGTGCTCCGAGCCACGGAGATACAGGCATGGGGACGCGACGCGGCAACCATCCGGTGGATCCCCCCGGAAGGCGGGGCCACCTGGCTCACCCTGGCGCATTTCAAAGACGGGGGACGTACGTACGACGACGCCCTGTCCTGGCTGGGCGACATTCCGAGGCCCCTGCCCCTCATGCTCCCCACTGACCTTGCAGCCGCGCTACGCCGGGAGCTGGAGAGCTGCGAAGGACGGATGGTTGGGTGGGAGGCGATCGCGGACGGCACCCTACTGGCCCTCCTCCACCGGGACGTCGCGGACGGGTGCCTCCGGAAGCGCTCTTTTGCCCGACCTCACCGAGCACCACACGTATATGACAACCCCCCCAACGGGGGCACCCCCGCCTGGCGTGGCATGCCCTCATCACAGCCTTCCACGACCACGGGATCCTCCCCGACGACACGTGGCAGGAGGTCCCGCAGAAGACGCTCGGCAGGGCCTACCGACGCCGCGTCCGCGCCCGCCTACTAGAGCTCCGGGACCCCCTTCGCCAACAGTGGGACAACCTCTCGCTCCGCTGTCTCGGCCCCTGGTCGCCAGCCTCCCACCTCCCACACACCTGCCACCTCTGCCGGGAACGCGACGCAGTGTCCTCCGCCGCGCCAATGAGTGCCAACAGATACGCGCGGTGCTCCCAGCTGGCCGCGTGCCCCTGGACCGAACCACCCGAGGGCCCGCGCAGGCGCAAGGAGGAGCAGGCTTTGCATCGGCGCATCGGGGACGCGCAAACCCCCTTGCACGGCAACGAGGGCCCCGCGGGTGCTGCCCTCCTGTGGATCCACGTGCACGTGCGGGACCCCATGTCCGTCGCGCAGCTGTCGCACGTGTTCCCGCCCTGACCCTCGCCAGACCCCGTGCTTTGCAGAACCCACGGCACCATGCCTCGCCAAATGGGGACCGGGCCATAGCACGCCAGGGCCTGCCGCCGAGCGCAGGAGGCGACCGTCCTCAGCCTGGTGGTGGACGCGGTGACGGAGGCGCACGAGGCGCACGCTGCCGCCCAGCATTACCCGGCGGGCAGCGCGAGGAGTTTCCTCGGCGAGGCCGCCCTCCCTGCCCTCCGCGCCCTGAACAGGGCAGGGGGCTCTACGCTACTCCCGGCGATGAACCGGATCGTGGACGCCGTCCGGCTGGGGCTCATAGACCCTGGGGTGGCCCTCTACAGGTACTGGATGGAGTGGCGCACGTCCAACCAGTCAGGCCAGCCCCTGTCCATGGGGAATACCCTGCTGCTGACGGGCGCAGGGTCCGCCACGTCCCTCCACAGCAGCGCCCCAGCCCTGCCGCACCCCCTGAGGACGCGCTGCTCCGGGGACGCGACCCCCTACCTGAACCAGGCGCCAGCCACGTACCCGGGAGAATTGTGCGAACTGGATGCGTCACTCCACCTTCTACATCCACCGGACGAGGATTTGGAAGTGGGCAAAATCACGGTATTCGTGGAAGGCGCGGGCGAGATGCCCATCCGCATCCGCCCAACCAACCCGCTGTACAACGGCACCACGCCGACTTTCCCGTACGCCGTCGTGTGCGAGGCGTTCCCCAGGGAGCCCACCTAGTGTCCCGCCCTCCCCCCCGCCACGCACGCGCCCCGCGGCCGGGCCAGCCCGCACCTGTCCCCCCCCCTCCCCAAGACCAGGTGTGCCCACCACAGAGGGATGGTCCTCTGGCAAGAGCACCCGGGCACCCCCCTGCTCCTCCTCGTCGTCACATCCCGCGGATACCAACAGCAGGTCCAGGGGATCAAACCCCACCCACCTCTACGGGGCGGCGCCCGTGCCCCGCCACCCCCCTCTTGGCGCCCGAGGCGCGGGACGGGGTGCACGCCTTCCTGGGAACACAGGAGGTCACCGCCGTTGCGAGATCCACTTTGTGCGGCTCCCCCCGGCATTGCCCAACGACCCCCGGGGGTCCGGGGCCCTGAGCCCCGACCCAGACTGGGAGCTGTGGCGCGACGTGTGGCCCGCGTGGCTCACCCGCCTCCTACCCCAGTGCCGATGGATGACCATCAGCCCCCGCCCACACGGAATCAACACCAACGCCAGCCCCCCCTTTGCTCCCCCCCCCCCCCCCGCGCAGCACTACACAGCACTGCACACGGCGCACTACTGATGCACTAGGAGGTAGTGGAACGGACACGCCTGCCCCCAAGCATGCCTACCAGGATAACAGTGATGTCGGACTCCGATGGCTCCCCCCAGCGGGATGACCGCCACCACCGCCGGTCCCGCTCCCGCTCACCTGTCTCCCCGGGATGCGTGGGGGTGACCCTCGCGGAGCGCGAGGAGCGGCCGCTGGCGAAGGCCGCGGTGCCGGTCGAGCGACAGGCCGGGCAGCCCCAGGCAGCCCCCGCCGACCCCAAGCCGCCGGCCCAGGACCCCGTGCCGGCCGGGGAGGCCGCCCCGGCCGCTCAGGCCGCGGCCCCCGCGAATCCGCCCCATCAGGATTCCCGGGTGCACGGGGAGCTGAGACCGCGGCCCCGGCAAGCCGCCCCACGACCCCGGCCGGCCACGCTGCGGCCCCTGGCACGCCGCCAGCGCAGGGGGGCGGGCCTAGCGCGGGCCCTGAGCACCTCGCCGGGGGCCGCCTCAGCCGCAGCGGCGGGCAGGGAGAGCGTCAAGTACCGCGCCCAGACCAAGCCCAGCCACACCCACATCAGCCCCCCCAAGCAGTACCCGCCCAAGGCCGCCTTCCCTGAGAGGAGGCCGGGGCCCGTCCGCCCCCCGCCCCCCACGCGTACGCCGCCAGGCATCACGCTGCCGCAGCTGCAGCGGCAGCAGGACGCCCGGTGTGTGATCCAGTAGGGGGGGGACGGCGCGCGGGCGGGGCAGGGTACCGGCCACAGGAGCGCGGAGCGAGGGAGAGGAGGCAACAGGGGGAGCGCCCAAGGATGAACGCAGCAGACAGGCCAGGGAAAACGTGGCAAGGAGCGAGCGCAAGGGCACGGGCAAGGCACCAAGGCCAGCGGCAACGGAGGAGGGCAGAACGCGAGCAGAGGACAACGAGACAAGGGACACAGCGCAGGGAAAGGGCAAGGGCACAGGAAGGACACGGGCGCCAGCAGCAGCGCCCGACGACAGACGCAAGGACTTGAGCAGGGCACCACAGCAGACGGCATTCGGGCGCACGGGACAGGCGGGCCGCGGTCGGCGGACGAGGACACAGCCAAGGACACGGGGAAGGACGCGGGAAGGACACGGGCATCGGCAGTACGGGCAAGGACGCGGGTGACAGAGGACGGCACCCGCGTCACGGGCGTGAGGGCAAAGGGTCAGGAGTACACCCGGGCCAGGGGTTGGGGGCCGGGAGCGCACCCAAGGGTAAGGGGGGGAAGGGCGACCTAGGCCCCCGGGGGCAGGCAGGGCGGGGCGTGGGGGCCAGGGGGGACGGGCAGGGCGTAGGGAGAGGGACGGGGAGCGGGGCACCCCCGCGGACAGATCTCCAGCCGGTGCGCTGCATCCCCCCCCGGATTCAACAGATGCTGGCGCACCACGCCCACCACCACCAACACCACCATGCCCACCTCTCCAACATCGACCCCGACGCGGGGGACCTCGTCCCCCCCCAACCCCCCCGACCCCCATATCAGCCGGCCCCCCACCCGCACACCGGCCCCCCGTGCGGCCCCGCCCCCGCGGCACAAGAGCCGAGGGCGTAGCCAGCGCGGGTGGCCGCTCCCCGAGCGGCGAGGGGGCATGGCACGGCGCCGGCGCCGCAGGCGCAGGAGCCACAGGCCGAGCCGGCACGGGGGGCAGAGGGGGCCCGGGACTGGGACCGGGACTGGGACGGGATCCCGGACCCCCTCGGGGGCAAGGCCCTTACCGTGGTGGTGGAGGTGTACGGTTGAATGAGGGGACCAGGGAGATGAGGAACCGGCACTTCGATGCCGTGCTCCTCAGGAGGGACAGGGGGAAACAGGGAGGTGCCTCGGGGGGGTAGGTGGCCCAGATGGACCACAGAAGAGTCCTCCGGGCCATGATTCGGGCGGGGTGGCCCGACAGGGAGCCGGCGTGGCCGGCTTTCCTGGAGGGGGGGGCGGTGCTCCGCGTCACGGACGCGGAGGCAAACAACTGGCTTCCCCGGGCCCTGTGCACCGCCCTCACCCACTGGCGCTACCGCCGGAGGAACCCACCGCCGCCGCAGCCCCAGCCCCCACGCAAGCGGCAGCGCAGGTGACGGCCGCGCCTGGTGGCAATGGTCCCGGGCGGTGGGCACAGGGGGGTGGGGAATGACCAGCGACGCGGGACACCCCCCCGGCAGGCCCGGGCCTCCCGACCCAGAGCGGCCCCTCCCGGCCCCCGCCGTTCACGCAAAGGGGGACGCACGCCGCCCCCAGTAGGGGAGAGGGCAGGAGCCACGAGCGCGCGGACATGCGCAGCGCGGAGACCCCACTGGCCCGCAGACCGCTGATCGCTAACCGCTGACCCGGACCGCAACCCCCAGCACTGGCCGGCCCTCCCCCGCCCCCCCCCACCGGTACCATGCGGCGAGGCGACAGCAGCGAGGGGAGCGGGGGGGACGAGGGTGAGGGCCTGCACGATGGCTTAGCCCCCGGAGGGTGGAGGGGAGCAGGAGGGGAGTGCGCCCCCCCCCGTCAAGGGCTGGCCCCCTGGAGCCGAGACCACCAGGCCGCCCCCCCGCAGCCACCGGGGAGCAGCTACAGGGGACCGGAGGGGGACAGCGGGGAGCCGTCCCCCTCCCCCCCTCCCCCCTCTCCCCCCCCGACCGACTGACAGTCGGAGGCCGGCCAGGGGGACGGCGGCCCCGCACCCCCCCCGCTGGGGCCGGGGGGAGACCCCCCACCCCGAGAGGGCCGCAACACCCAGGGAGGGGCGCCACTGCCACGGTACGCGCTGCTGTACGCCGCGTGCCCCCAGTCAGCCGCCCGCCCACTCCCGCAGTACCCGCAGCAGGCCGGCAGCCCTGCGCCAGCGCGCAAGGGCACCCGGCAGGCCGCACCAGGACGGCGGCACGTGGACGTGAGCCAATGCAGTGAGGAGGCTGGGGCAATGATGAAGCAGCCCGCGTTGGTCCTCGCCCCGGGGGGGGCGGAGAGACGGGCCAAGGCAGAGCAACCCCCCCGCCCCTCGCCCCGCAGGGCCCCCCGGCCGAGCGAGAGGGGCTCGGATTTACCCGAATAGGTGAGGAGGAAAGAAGAGATGGCGAAGCAATAGCACGACACAAGACACATATTGTGTAGTGCTAGCTGAGCCAGCGGCGCACGACCACCTCCCCCCCCGCCCCGCCTAACTGACCCACCAGCGGCCGGCCAGACCGCGCCCGGCGCCCGGTGCTGCCAAACAGCCCCGTCCCAGCATGCGGCAGGAAAGGATGCGCGGCGCCACCCTGCCAGCCATGAGGGGGGGCCAGGGCCGGGGGCCACAGGCCAGCCCCCAGGAGGAGGGTGGCAAGGAGCCACGGCGCGACCCCCCCCGCCCCCCTCCCCCCCCCGCTCCCCCCCGTCCGGCCCGCGGGATGCCGGACACGGGCCCCGGAGTGCCGGTCCTCTACCCCCCACAAAGGCCAGGGAAAGTACCCCCACCCCCCGAGAGAGCCGCAGCGCCCAGGGAGGGAAGGGCGATAAGCCAGCACGCCACGTGCCCCCACGCCCCCACCGCCTGCTCCGGCAGAGACCGCGACAGGCAAGCGGACCAGCGCCAGCACATAAGGGCGCCACGCAGACCACACCTGGGGTCAACACGCGAACACGAACCAGAGCAGTATGGAGGCCATCCCATCCACGAACTGAGCAACGCCGATAACACCCGATTTGGTGCCCGCCCAGGGAAAGCAGAGGGACGGACGGAGTAGAGCAACCTCCCGCCCCTCGGGGCCCCCCGACCACGCCTCCGGGGAGGACGGCACACGCCCCCCCCCCCACCGGTACCAAGCGGCAAGGCGACAGCAGCGAGGGGAGCGGGGGGTCTGAGGCTGGGGACCCGCACGACGGCCTAGCGCCCGGAGGGTGGAGGGGAGCAGGAGGGGAGTGCCCCCCCCTTCCCCATCAACGGCTGGCCCCCCGGAGTTGAGACCACCCGCCTTCCCCCCCGCAGCCACCGGGGAGCAGCACCAGGGGACCGGAGGCGGACAGCGGGGAGCCCCCCTTCCTCCCCCCCTTCCCCCTTCTCCCCCCCCCCGACCCAATGACAGCCAGAGGCCGGCCAGGGGGACGGCGGCCCCGCACCCCCCCCGCCAGGCCCGGGGGGAGACCCCCCACCCCGAGAGAGCCGCGACACCCAGGGAGTGGCGCCACTGCTGGGGTACCCGCTGCTGTACGCCGCGTGCCTCCAAACAGCCGCCCGCCCACCCCCGCAGTGGACGCAGCAGGCCGGCAGCCTTGCGCCAGTGCGCAAGGGCATCCCGTGGGCGGCACCAGGACCGCGGCACGCGCACGTGAGCCGGTGCGGTGTGCAGGGCGGGCCAATGACAAAGCGGCCCGCCTTGGTGCCCGTCCGGGAAGGGCGGAGAGACGGACCGAGGCAGAGCAACACCACGCCCCTGCCCCACGGGCCCAGGGCCAAGCCCTTGAGGAGGGGCGACGCACCGACCACCTCCCCCCCCGCCAGACTGACCCACCAGCGGCCGGCCAGACCGCGCCCGGGGCCCGGGGCTGCCAAACAGCGGCGGCCGAGCATGCGGCAGTGAGGGATGCCGGCATGCGGCAGAGAGGGGAGGCCAGGGCGGGGGGCCGCAGGCCACCCCGCCGTAGGAGGGTGGCGAGGAACCACAGCGGGACCCCACCCCTCCTCTCCACCTACTCTCCCCCCTCCGGCCCGTGGGATGCTGGAGACGGGCCACGGGCGCGCCGGCCATCTACCCCCCCGAAAAAGGCCAGCAGAAGTCGCCCCTCCCCCCTGAGAAAGCCACGGCGCCGGGGGGGGCGGCGCCGCTAAGCCAGTATGCCACGCGCCCCCACGCCCCCACCCGCCTGCTCCCACAGACACCGCAACAGGCAGGCCGAACCACGCCAGCACACAAGGGAGCCACGCGGACCACACCCGGGGTCAACACGCGAACAGGAGCCTGAGCAGTATGGAGGCCACGCCGTCCATGAACTGAGCAATGCCGATAACACCCGCTTTGGTGCCCGCCCAGGGAAGGCAGAGGGACGGACCAAGGTAGAGGGACCCCCGCCCCTCGGGGCCCCCTGGCCACACCTCGGGGGAGGACGGCACACAGGCTACTTCCCTCCCCCGCCCCCCTCGGCGCCGGAACGCCCCAGACGCAAGGACCCGCCCGTAAGGGGGCACACAACCCCAAGCCAGGCAGGGGGGGAGCGGGACCGGGCAGCCCCCCCCCCCCCCAAGCAAGCCAGACAGCGCACGGGACCGAGGCAGGAAACCGGGAGGGGGACGGACCGCATGGAACGGCCCTACCGGTGCCCTGCCCCGGAACCACGCGAGGTGCGCGCGCCACACCGACCCGGGGAGGGAGGAAGGGCGCGGGCGCCGCGGGAGCGCGAGCGCACACACACGCAAAGGACACGCGGGGAATACCAGAAGAGCAACCAGACCAAGCCCGCGCAACGCACAGACCGCATGGAATGGCGTACCTGCGGGTGAGGGTAAGGGACACCCCGACGGGACGAGCCGCCACACGCTTAGGCGGCTCAAGTTTCATGGTCAAAAATGACGGAAAAGGTAGGAAAATGACATGTTTCCAAGGCCATCAAAAAATAGTTGTTTTGATGGATATTTCTCAACCGTCGCGAACAAGTATGGCGAAATAATTATTTCTATAAGAATGATGTGTCCCATGGGCGAGACAGGGAAAAGTATTGTTTTGTGATCGTTCTTTGCGCGAAGCCTCGCCCAAAGGCGTTCATTTGTGTCAGATAAATGTACTACAGCACAACGCATTAGGCAGGTTGTCGAAAAAAGGAGCCCTGTCGTATTTCTACACGTAACTTAGTACCATTATCAGGATAGCGTGATAGAGATGGATGTATTAACGAAAAGAGTTCAACAATGGTGTACCCAAGAATCTAGAAAAGTATAAATGTTCCGGAACAAACTGTAGATTCAAGCGCGAGGCCTCGCGCATGGAGCGGCGCATGAGAAACATTAAAGTTTTGATGATCATTGCGCGAGGCCTCGCGCAATGGAGGCCACAAGCGCTCAAAGAAACCAAAAATGGAACAGATCCACCAACTACACAGCATGTGCATCCCCTTGATGCAGCGCTGCTGCATGGGCGCCCATACAGGTCCCGCCAGCATCTCCAGTTCTCATACTGTGGTCACCGCTGGCTTCACTGCCCAACAGCGATGGTAGCGCGCCTCAACTGGCTACCGCAATCAGGATTAACTAGTCAAATGTGGGACGACCAGACGGTTACAGTTAACCAAAAATGGTGCATGCGACAAGCGAATCATTGATTAATTGGTCGCGCGAAAACTGTGTGACAGGTTGATGTTTCAAAGCAAGAACGTTCTTCAAACAGCGATTCATACGCAGATACAGTTACGCAATTCTTTGTCACTGCAACAATGCCCCTGCGAAAAGAGGTGAACCTTGAGAAGACAGTGGCTGCAGCATCTGGAGTCTTCCGCGATGTCTGCTCAGAGGAACCGCCGTATCACACGGCAGGAGAACTGTGGGAAGGGCTAAAGCAGGGGGACGAGGGCGCGCGATTGTTGTTTATGTTTTTTCTGCGTCTGCGCAAAAATGAACGGACGCGTTGCAGCGTTGAAAAGGCGATCGCGGCAGAAGGCAAGAGATGGGTTGGTGTATTGATAGAGGAGGCTTGGTGCCTTTTTTCGCTGATGCGCCACCGCGCAGTTGGATACCAGGGAAAACCAAAGTCTGTTGTTGCGATAGAAGGAAGTAGGGCGCAGCGTCGCATTTAGCAAGGTCAGGTCTGGCGCGATATAGCGCACCTTCGGTGAAGGAAAAGGCCGCAGTCCGGTTACAGACTACATGGAACAAAATACACCAGCAGTGGGTTGTGTTATGGATGGACAACTGGTACAACAAACAGTTTACCACAAATCCTGACAAGAACGACAAAAGCCTTAACGCAACAGCGTTGGCTGTATTGCTACTGAGGGATGCACCGCGCTGCTGGCATTGTCATCCTAGCCTGGAAGAGCTTGAACAGCGTGTTACTGTTGTTGCACGCATGCTGGGGAACACCGAGGTAGCGTTTGCACGTATCCTGCGCGATCTAGGATTTGCAAGCACGCGGCCTGTTGTTCGAAACATTAGGGCACCGCTTGACATTATTCGCCCTGTACCTGCCAAGAGACCACATTGGCGACCCCTTTGTCTAAGTAAAGAAAAGGTGAGCGGCAACGTCTCGCTGCTTAACCTATTGCAATTCACTAGGGACTTGGCGCAGCACACTCGACCAGTTGTCCCTGTGTTATGCGATGAGAACATCCATTACCGCATTTGTAAGATGATGTATGGTGAAAAAACAACGGGTCGGAACGTCGAGCTTTTCTTGCGGTCACACCCTATATTGTATGGCTTCTGGCACGCGTACAAATTTTGCGTTACACAAACATTTTGCTCATTCTGGCCGATCGTGACTTTCTTCGGTAAAAGTTTGCTGCGCAGCGGTGACACAGTCCCCTGTTTTCCCAAGCTGATCACAATGCAGATAACTGTTGGCGCACTGCTGTTGGGTATGGGCCCCCACATACGGCGCCTCAACAGAAAATGTCATTCCCTTGGGCTGGCACGTGAAGTCGCCTCCGTTATGCTGTGTGTAAGGCCATGCAGGTTCTGTTCACACAATACTGTCCTATGTTACTATACCTAGGACACCTCGTTAGACAGTGTAATTGGGCTGGGGAGACGGCCAACACGGGTGTTTTTGCTTCTGAGGGATTGCAGATCGTTATGTGTCTGTTAGACATTTTGAACATGGGGGACACACTTTTAAACTACGAACGCACTGTTGCAACTGCGGTATTGTGCCACACTGCAGGGCACACAGCCATGCCTGGACAGGCTTTTGCCGAGGAGTTTTGTGAAAGTCTGCTCTCCAGCCTTGTGACAAAGAAGCCGGCATGAAAATCCATGATTCGCGCACCACTGTGGCAGGTGGCAGAGAAAGGCAAACCCGCCTCCCTGAAAATCCTCAACGTCCAAAAACTCCTGGGTCAAGAGCCTACCAAGAGCCGTGTGGTCCCCCCAGCTGCTTGCGTTACTGGTCACTTCAAGACACTCGAACAGCAGGATCCATTACTTGCAAGTCAAACTATCACAATTAAGGCGACCCGAATTGCAGCTTTGGCCCGCGATCCCCCGAGGCGGTTTATTGAGATGGACAAGAACCTGATTGTCATCAACGGCTACATATTTGAACATCTTGCTCCTGAGATGATGTGCCCAGCCTGGCTGTATGAAGAGATTGCGGGTGCCGATACCCTTATCTGCGGTTCTCAAACTGTTGTTGACAACATGTTTGACGTGCTGGAAACGGAAACAGAGAGGCGTCTCAACGATGATTTCAACGCGCCTCGCATGGCTAACATGTTGCGTGTTCCCATCTTCAGTTGGCCAGTCAAACCGAAGCCAGCAGAGGATCCTACAACGTTCGACTTTTGCTGGTTGCTGATTTCGTCACCAGACAGCTGGACGAAGAAGGTAGAGTTTCATCTTTGCGTCGTCTCTTTGCGCGAGGCCTCGCGCAATAACTTCTCCCTCATTGCAGATTCCGAATTATCTGACGTTTGGACCTACTCAAGTAGGGGAGATGGATGCTTTTGAATTTGGCGGTCCCCTTGTCCAAGAATTCTGTGTATTTTGCGATCTAATATGTTGAGCGATAAAAACAATGCGTCGTCCACTTCAGCCATGCCACCGCCTCTGGCTTCCGTGGCTAAAGCGCACACCATGGTCGCTAAAAAAACAAGCTCCCGCTCCATCTCGCCCAAAGCTCTCTCCAGCAGAGCACGGGCGCTAAAATAGTCTCGAGCTGCATCTATAGTGTCAAACAAGGCTACCATCATTGCACGCTTTCAGGGTGACCCGGCCCTGCCTCCTTCCTTGCACTCACCTCTCCCAAAGACGACCATGCCTACCGTGCAGACGGATGAGGAGAGCACGGCGTCTCACTTCGTTGCGCAAGGCGCCTCTTGTGCACCATAAAAAAAAGGATGATGAGAAAAATATCTCTCCAAGCCCTTGTCACAATGGCCCACCGGATGACATTGCGCCGAAGAGAAAGAAAGGCAGTGAATCCTTGGAGCCTCCATGCAACACGCCCACACTTGTGGAGCAAGATTCCTACAATGCACATGAGCAAAGTTGTGCTCCTATGGACAAGGGATCCCTTGGCGCTTCCGGCGAAGATGCCATTGATGTTGATAGGGAAAAAAAAGACTCTCCCGCCGCACCATGCACTACTAGCCCGGTACAAGATTTCTCATCAAAATAACCCATTCAACCGTGTTGATCGCCTAGGGTCGTCCCTTGCGATGCATAGAATCTTCAAGCCAATCCCATCGCCAAGCGCCCCTCGTTCGCTTGACGGCCATCTTGCTTCCTTAGAGCGCCATGACGCCGCCTCGGTTGAATCCAAAGACTCCACGGCAAGCAGGGCAAAAACCGATGACATGACACCGCATAAGGTCTTGCGAAGTGCCTTTGCCCCGCCCGCCCCCTTGAGCGTTGCCCCTTTCGCGTCTTCTCAATGCGGCGACGGCAAAATTTCTCCGGTTGCAAGCATGAGCTTTACCCCGCTGCCTTCCATCCCTATAAAAAGAGCCAAGTTGTTCTTGCCGCATGGGGCGCTCCCCAATGGGTTCACGAAAGCAAGAGACCTAACAGCCGAAGTTAACGCCAACAAATTGGCCGTGCGTGGACAATCTAGGTTCTCAAGAACTGACCTGGTGTCAAGCGACGCCCCGTTATACCTAGACAGCACACCGCTACCACCCGCCGACTTGTCAAGGTCCTTGACTCACCCACGCCAAATTTTGCTAAGTGGTGACGGACTGCCATACCCAGGTTTTCTGCGCACTCTATCGATTGCCGACATCCACGGCCTTGATTTGTCGAAGCTAATCGGGTTAGTATCCTTTCTACTACTACCAGCCTTTTCACCCTTTCAAGATGAAGGGCCATTTTTGGCCCACAAAACATGTGTCAAAAATGTCGTCAACATGCTTCGTGACGCCAAGAAGCAGAACAAGGCCACCACAGTTTGGTTGGCCTACACTTCACAATCGAATTTGGCCGATGCTGAACACGCCACTCTCCTCGACAGATGCATGGACCTCATTCCATCACTGCCTTTTCTAAATTTGTCAATTGTGTGCCCAGTGATACACCTCGCATACCGTCACACCGAATCCCGCGGCATCATGGACTCTCCGTCGCCGCATGATATGCCCCTCATCATTTTTCAGCTCACCTCACAGCAAATCCCCAGAGGTCACGTACCAAACGTCGTGGAATTTTACCCACGCACACATAGTGACGACACCAGCCCCGAAACACCTCTCTTCACACCCACACAGTCCCTCTCCGAAATCCGCCTCGACGTCCCAACCGAAATCATCCGCACCATAGATGGGCAAGAATCCAAGTGGAACATTAGTGGGTCACTCCCACTAATGCTGCTCATTAACGGGCTGTCCCCGGATGACTCGTCTACCATCCTCCACAACCTCTCCGCCCCCCGCATCACCAAAGCCCACTGGCCCGTCGTGGTTTCATCCCCCCCCCGAGGGCTTTGAAGTGTATGATTTTCACGTGCTGAAGGATGTGGTCGCCAAATTTTATGAGGAGCAGTTGGCACTCGCCGACATGAACATCCGGTTTAGCCTTCTACACTCGTGCATCAAAGAGGCCTCGGTGATAGTCACTCACCAACCCCCCTTCAAAAAAGGGGGCGCCGCGGCGTAGCAAAATGCCTGCAAACAAAATCCGCACGGCGATAGAAATAAACCCCCATCTCTCCAAAAAACTGGAATTCGCCGTCTTCCTCAACAAATATGACCTGCTGGTCATGGTGAAAGAAGAAATCCTACTGCATCCCACCATACAGGAAATTGAGGAACTGGGCGATATGCTAGTCATATCGGCAGTCACCCAGCAGCCGATTCACGCGAGGGATGTTGTGCGCTCAGTTCAACCACCTCACGCCCTTGTGCTTTTCTCCCCGGCCTTCTCCCTGGCGGACTTTCTGAAGTCAGTCGCGACCTTCGGCCCAGTGCACTCACATCAACTCTTCCAACAAGCCGGCCTCTTACTCGTTAGATATCAATCAAACGAGTCAGCATACTTGGCTTACGGGGCCACTTTGCCCGGACCCATCTTCGTGACATCAGGGACCTATGGCCTTGACTTGACTGATAGCAATTCACAACGTTTTGGAAGGCTAAGTCTCTCGTCCCTCCCACGGCCGGCGCTCAATGAGTCCAACCTAGCAGCGGTTGCCCCAATGGCCCCGCTCCACCTACCCGAATTTGTAGGACCCTCGCGCACTGATGATGCGCCGAAGTCGCCAGTCCCATCAATGTCTGGAGTCAAACAGGATGATGAACGCATGACCTCACCAGTCAAGCGTGCTCGGGACGAAGCCGGATCTCCGCCTGACGACGGTTCGTTTCTCTCCTCCCACCCCTAGTTGCTCTCCCTCCACCGCCCTGATGCCGCCCCACCTCCTTACAGCTTTACGTCGATGCCCCGTGCCGTATAAAACACTCCTCCGTCATCCGCGCAGAGTGGTGAGCACGTACGATGAGCTGAAGTTGGCCATCCACGGTCTATCCTCCCCCTGTCCCCCTTGTGCGCGCCTGATATGGAACCTTGTTGTTGCGGTCCACGTATCCACGTTCTGCACCTACCGCCATTACCACTATGTCATCGCTGGCATATCCCTGCTGTACGCAACACTGATACAATTGGCTGAAGCTCTGCTCCCTGGCCGACCCGTCAGCATCGATGCACGCAGGACCCCACTACCTGACATACTCTGCCCGTCCCTGCCCCCCTGCCCCCCAGCTGACCGCAGTGCAGATGCGCCCTTGCGAGCTGACAAACCCGGCACCTCGCCTGCACCTACACAGACAGCCAGCCCCCCACAGCAGCCTGACACTGGCCACGTAGTCTCCAGGAACGGCTCAGTCCTCATGCACGCCTCCCTGAACGTTGGTGGACCAGACATCACCCCGAACCGGTTCTGCAATCTACTCTCTGGTTTCCAGCCACTCCCCCATACCATATGCATCCAGGAGTTCAAACCCTCGGCCAGTGCACACATCCGTGACTTCGAGCGCGTTGCCCTTCACTGGGGCTTCCATTTGCTTCACAGCTCCCCTTCCTCCAAAGACGGAGTTGCCATACTCGTACACACATCTATCTCCCCCAAACCCCCCCCCCTCCACATCGACATCCCGGGAACACTCGTCTCTGTTGAACTACATCTGCACCCCAACCCGCTGGTGCCGCCCATGCGCCTTGCCTCATTTTATGGCCCCCATACCCTGAAAGAGAAACGTGTGTGCCAGCCCCACCTTGACACCTTGCTCCGTGACTCCTATCTCATCATGGGGGATTAAAACGGCACCACACACACGTCCCACACCACAACCCTGCGCGCAAATGTCTGGCCCTGGCTTGCTGCTAAGGAGAGAGCGGGTTCCCTGGTTGACCTTATACTGCCGCACACCGACAGTATCCCGTACACCAGAGTGCGGCGCTTCGCCGGCACGAAAAGCAACATTGACCGTGCGTACGGCACACGGCTGTACCATAATACATTTGAGGTGTTGTCTGCGCGGGTAATTGACTTCTCCTCCGTCCATGGTGCCTCTGACCATGACCCTATACCTGTCTCCACTATCCCGTGGACTACACCAGACCTCCATAAGACACGCTGTGCGCAATGGAACAGACGAGATGTCCAGCTGTACCGGGCGCTCGTCTCCCGTGCATTGCAGGATGTCGAGGCCTCTGACTCGTCGCGAGATGCGGAGGACTGCTACAGCAGGATCTCCGGGTGTATGCTGGCTGCAATGCACCAGGTCAATGCCTCCCGCCCCCAGACCACACGCCCCACACCAGACGTCTCCGACTGGCACCAACTGGTCAAACAGCTGGCGCGCCAAGCGAAGCGACGCTCGAAGACTTTTTTTCGACATGTCAAACACACACTCCTCACCCCCCCGTCCCCATCCACCCTCCCCGTACCCACAGGGAAAATACAGAGGATCCTCCAAGGAAACTCCCACTGGTGCAGGATGGCTGCTGAATACATCCCGTGGTCACCCACACTCCCCGATGTGCCCCCCCCAACCGTCCCAGAACTGCGTTCCCTCGCACGCTCTGCGCGCAAAAAGTCCCCAGGCCCAGACGGGGTACCACCGTACCTTCTGTCCATCCTCCCCGACCCCTGCGTCTCCCTTGTGCACCGATGCCTCTCTCTCTGCTACGAGACGGGACACATTCCCCATGCCTGGCTAACCTCAGAGACGCTGTGCGTCTACAAAGGGAAAGGCCCCTGGCGTGACCTTGACAGGTGGCGCCCCATTGCTATGAGCAACAGCATCTACCGCCTCCTCATGCGCTGGACGCACATGCGCCTGTACCCCCTCCTCTCCCCCCTTATAAATACCCGGCAGTTCGGAGATCGGCGCGGTGTGTCCACAGCACACGCTACCCAAGCCTTCCTTAACGACCTTGACACGGGCACCTCGTGGGAGGCCATATACGCCTTCGACATGTACCACGCCTTTGACAGTCCGCCAAAAATGTTAATTAGTGAGGTCGTGGAACGGATGGGGACACCACTCAAGCCACTGCGCCTAATCCAAACGGTGCTTGAGCATGGATCCACTTTCATCCGAGGCAGCCCTGACGAGGTTTTTTGAACGACACATGGTGTGAAACAAGGGTGCCCCCTCTCCTGCTTCCTTTTTGTCCTCGTTTTTGAAATCCCCCTCAGGCACCTCCAGTCCCAGGGACTCACTGTCTCTGCCTATGTCGAGAATGTGTCCACACCCATCGCGCGTGGCAACGGGGATCTCGCTGCGTCTCAGGTACAGCGGGGACTGAACCTAATTGGCTGTCAACTCAACGTTGCCAAGAGCGAGTGTCTGCCCCTCTGGCACCCCCCCCGATGCCGCCCTCGCTGCCCAAGTACGCTCAACCCCCTGATCCTGTGCAGGCCGGCCCCGTCTTCTGGAACGTCGAGCCCTGTGTGTCCCTGCCCGAGTGGGTGGACACTACCGAGCACCCCATGCTTCACGTATCCCACCTCATGCACCTCGGCCACCCACTACCAGCCTACATGGCCCAGACAGCGGGCTATAAAATAATTGTTGACGAGCTCCTCAATCAGCTGGCTGACCTCAATGCACACCCAATACAGACGCTAGACAGAGTGCTCCTTGTCAACACGGTGGTCCTGCCCCACCTCCTGTACCGTTGCGAGTGCTACCCCCTCACCAACACGCAGCTACAGGAACTCTCCTCGGCCATGGAAAGCTTTGTTTTTGCGGTGTCGGGTTTGCTGTGGCTCGTTGCCAAGAAGACCCTCTATACCCATCGCTCCCGGGGACTTGGCCTTCGATGCCTACAGATCTTGTACCCCACTTGTGTCCTTGACTCCCTACACAGGAAGCCCTTGCTTGGCACGTTGCGGGTGAGCTCCCCCTCGCAGATATCTCCGCGCGCTCTCTTTGGCCGAGCCCTCTCCCTGTTGGGACCAAAAAAAACCAAGAAAAAGACGCACAGCCAGAAAAAAAAAAGCAAAAAATCGTCTTTTCCGACCTCAGAAACCCCCCAAAACATTTTACGCCGCTGTTTGGCGAGGTCGCAAAATTTAGGACACTCACAAAAAAAAACAATAGAGTCGCGACGGCGAAGAAGCTGAGCTTTGCTTGCCCCAAACCACCTAGCAAAGTGCGTGTCCTAGGCGCTAGGGACTTGTGCGCGCCCGAAAACAAAAAACACACAAAAAACAACAATGCTACCGGCCGCCGAAAAACAACTATGTTATATGCCGCGCAACGCTAAAAAACAACGTAACAAGCACAACACGGTAAGATGTAGACAAGAAGAGAACAAGTATGTAACAAACCGCGCCACGGTGGAGATGTACCGCAAGTATGAGACCATGCATTGCAAGCCCAGTTGCATAGGGAGTACAACGACGCCGTAACACGCGAAACACGAAAAGATGTGGGTAAAAAGGAAGCCGCACAAGTATGTTGCATGTCATGCCGCGCACGCGGGAAGGACAACGAACAAAGGTGACCAAACAGGTGCCGGCTGCAAGAGTAACACACACAAGCAACAACAACGCCACCGGCCGCCAAAAAACAAGTATGTTATATCCCACGCCATACATATCGCCATAGCGCATATCACCATACATAAGGCCGAACCAAACCCAATACACAAAAGGATGGCAAGGAGGCAAGTGTACGGTATAAACCGCGCCATGGTGGAGGCATACCGCAAGTGTGCACACATGCGTGCGAACGCCCACTCGCGCCCCAACACGCCCACTCGCATAGGGGGTAAGACGGGGTCGGAACACGCCAAACAAGAAAAAAAGCGGGTAAAGAGGGAGCCACGCAAGTATGTTACATGTCACGCCGCGCACGCGGGAAAGACAACGAACGAAGGTGGCCAAAGAGGTATGTGGAGCCGTGTCGAGCGCAAGTAGGAAGTAAACGTACGCCAAACAACGCACGCCGAAATACGCCGTAGCAAGCACAACACGGTGAGAAATAGGAGAGAGGAGAACACGTAGGAGACATAAGTAGGTAACGTACAACACCACCGCAAGAGTAAGAGACCAACCGAGGATGGCAACCGCAAGACGCCATGACACGACAAAACCCCCGCCGCCGCAAGCCCGTTTGCATAGGGAGCACAACGCCGCCGGGACACATGGAACACGCAAAATTGTGCGTGAGATAAGTATGTCACACCCGCGCAAGGAGCAAAACGGCGACAAGACACGCATCACACAAGAAGATAAGGAGGGAAAGGAGCAAGGAGCAAGGAGCAAGTATGTTACCGTGTCGTGCCACGCCGCGCACACGAGAGAAGCAATGAGCGCCCGGCCCGCGCCATACACACTTAGGCAACGCGTAGTGCCTCGCTTGTGCTTCGCATCTTACCACACCTTGCTCACTCCAAGATTAAGAGGACTAGGACTCTAAGATTAGGAGAAAAAAAAAAGATTGATCAAAGTTTGTCTCCCTCGCAAGTATGTTGCATGTCACGCTGCGCACGAGGGAGGGACAACGAACGAAGGTGGCCAAAGAGGTGTGTGGAGCCGCGTGGAGTGCAGGTAGGGGATAAACCTACGCCAAACGACGCACTCTAAAATACGCCGTAACAAGCACAACACGGTAAGAAATAGGAGAGAGGAGAGCACGAACGAGGCATAAATAGGTAACATACCACACCACCGCAAGAGTAGGAGACCAACCAAGGATGGCAATGACAAGGTGCCATGACACGACAAAACCGCCGCCGCCGCATGCCCGTTTGCATCCTTTCTCTTCACTTCCTCTCCTTTTCTCTTCACAGTTCCAAAGGAGAAGGCCCACCGAGAGAGAACCACAAGCCGGGAAGGAAAAAGACCGAGACACGCACCAGAGCGGAATCAGGGAAAAAGTGCATGCCAGGGGGAAGGGTAGAGAAAAGGATAAAGAGCAACGAAGCCACGAAAGAAACAGGGGGCAGCCAGCGGCCGAGCAAGGGACGCCCGCAGGGAAGGGGGCACGGCAGGCACACGGCGAGCACAACAGCGCACCGAAGCACCGGAGAGGGGAGCACCAGAGGGACAAGAGAAGGGCGGCAGCGCGCACCACGACACGCACCGCACAGACACCACACACACCGCACACACCCACACCCGTCAACGAGCCCCGGCAGCCCGCCCAGAGGGGGGGCAGCCGGGGGAGGGGGTGCGTCTGACCCCAGACGCGCCTCACAACGGCGGACAGCGAGCCCTCCGAGGACGCTCTACCGCCAGCCCCACGTCTCGCAACGCCAGCCCCCAAGGGTGCGCGCCGTGGGGACGGTGCGGGGTCCCCACGCCCGCACCGACCGCACCCGGGACACACGGGTCGCGGAACCCTGGCTGCCCGCTCCAGAGGACGGGAGGCCGAGGGAGGGACAGCGCCTGACACCAGACGCCCCTCAGAACGGTGGGAGGCCACCCCTGCCGGGGACGGCCCCCCACCACCCCCGCGGCACGCAGCCCCCACAGGGCATGCAGGCCAAAGGGACAGTTTTGAGCCCCCACATCCACACACCCGCGCCCACAGCACGTGGGTGGCGGACCCCAACAGCCCGCCCAGTGGGCGGGCAGTCGGGGGAGGGACGGCCCCTGACCTCAGACGCCCCTCACAATGGTGGAAGGCACCCCCCCCGGGGACGCCCTTCCGCCACCCCGACAGCGAGCAACGCCGGCCCGCAAGGGCGCACGCTGTGGGGCCGGTGCTGGGTCCCCACGACCGCACCGACCGCACCCGGGACACAGGGGTCGCAGAACCCTGGCTGCCCGCTCCAGAGGACGGGGGCCTGGAGGAGGGACAGCGCCTGACACCAGGCGCTACTCACAACGGTGGCAGGCAACCCCCCCAGGGACGGCCCCCCACCACCCCCGCGGCGCGCAGCCCCCACAGGGCATGCGGGCCAAGGGGACGTTTTTTGGCCCCCTCACCCACACACCTGCGCCCACAGCACGTGGGTGGCGGACCCCAACAGCCCGCCCAGTGGGCTGGCAGTCGGGGGAGGGACAGCGCCTGACCTCAGATGCCCCTCACAATGGTGGAAGGCACCCCCCCCGGGGATGCCCTTCCGCCACCCCCACAGCGAGCAACGCCGGCCCGCAAGGGCGCAGGTTGCGTGGCAGGTGCTGGGTCTCCACGCCCGCACCGACAGCACCCGGAATACACGGGTCGCGGAACCCTGGCTGCCCGCTCCAGAGGACAGGCGGCCGGGGGAGGGATAGCGCCTGACACAAGACGCCCCTCACAACGGTGGCAGGCCACCCCCCCCGGGGACGGCCCCCCATCACCCCCGCGTCACGCAGCCCCCACAGGGCATGCAGGCCAAGGGGACAGTGCTGGGCCCCCACACCCACACACCTGCGCCCACAGCACGTGGGTGGCGGACCCCAACGGCCCGGCCAGGGGGCGGGCAGTCGGGGGAGGGACAGCGCTTGTCCTCAGACGCCCCTCACAATGGTGGAAGGCACCCCCCCCGGGGACGCCCATCTGCCACCCCCACAGCGAGCAACGCCGGCCCGCAGGGGCACACGCTGTGGGGCCAGTGCTGGGTCCCCACACCCGCATGGACCGCACCCGGGACACACGGGTCGCGGAACCCTGGCTGCCCGCTCCAGAGGACGGGCGGCCAGGAAAGGGACAGCGCCTGACACCAGACGCCCCTCACAACGGTGGCAGGCCACCCCCCCGGGGGACGGCCCCCCACCACCCCCGCGGCACGCAGCCCCCACAGGGCATGCAGGCCAGAGGGACAGTGTTGGGTCCCCACACCCGCACACCCGCGCCCACAGCACGTGGCTGGCGGACCCCAACGGCCCGCCAAGCGGGCGGGCAGTCAGGGGAGGGACAGCGCCTGACCTCAGACGCCCCTCACAATGGTGGAAGGCACCCCCCCCGGGGACGCCCTTCCGCCACCCCCACAGCGAGCAACGCCTGCCCGCAAGGGCGCACGCTGTGGGGCCGGTGCTGGGTCCCCACACCCGCATGGACCGCACCCGGGACACACGGGTCGCGGAACCCTGGCTGCCCGCTCCAGAGGACGGGCGGCCAGGAGAGGGACAGCGCCTGACACCAGACGCCCCTCACAACGGTGGCAGGCCACCCCCCCCGGGGACGGCCCCCCACCACCCCCGCGGCACGCAGCCCCCACAGGGCATGCAGGCCAAGGGGACAGTGTTGGGCCCCCACACCCACACACCCGCGCCGGCAGCACGTGGGTGGCGGACCCCAACGGCCCGGCCAGCGGGCAGGCAGTCGGGGGAGGGACATCGCCTGACCTCAGACGCCCCTCACAATGGTGGAAGGCACCCCCCCCGGGGACGCCCTTCCGCCACCCCCACAGCGAGCAACGCCGGCCCGCAGGGGCGCACGCTGTGGGGCCGGCGCTGGGTCCCCACGCCCGCACCGACCGCGCCCGGGACACACGGGTCGCCGAACCCTGGCTGCCCGCTCCAGAGGACGGGCCGCCGGGGGAGGGACAGCGCCTGAAACCAGGCGCCCCTCACAACGGTGGCAGGCCAGCCCCCCCGGGGACGGCCTCCCACCACCCCCGCGGCACGCAGCCCCCACAGGGCATGCAGGCCAAGGTGACAGTGTTGGGCCCCCACACCCACACACCCGCGCCCACAGCACGTGGGTGGCGGACCCCAGCAGCCCGCCCAAGGGACGGGCAGTCGGGGGAAGGACAGCGCCTGACCTCAGACACCCCTCACAATGGTGGAAGGCACCCCCCCCGGGGACGCCCTTCCGCCACCCCGACAGCGAGCAACGCCGGCCCGCAAGGGCGCACGCTGTGGGGCCCGCGCTGGGTCCCCACGCCCGCACCAACCGCGCCTGGGACACACGGGTCGCTGGACCCTGGCTGCCCGCTCCAGAGGAGGGGCGGCCGGGGGAAGGACAGCGCCTGACACCAGAAGCCCCTCACAACGGTGGCAGGCCACCCCCCCCCCGGGGACAGCCCCAAACCAAGCCCGCGGCACGCAGCCCCAACAGGGCATGCAGGCCACGGGGACAGTGTTGGGCCCCCACACCCGCACACCCGCGCCCACAGCACGTGGGTGGCGGACCCCGACAGCCCGCCCAGTGGGCGGGCACTCGGGGGAGGGACAGCGCCTGACCTCAGACGCCCCTCACAACGGTGGAAGGCACCCCCTCCCGGGGACGCCCTTCCGCTATCCCCACAGCGAGCAACGCCGGCCCGCAAGGGCGCACGCTGTGGGACTGGTGCTGGGTCCCCACGCCCGCACCGAACGCACCCGGGACACATGGGTCGCGGAACCCTGGCTGCCCGCTCCAGAGGACTGGCGGCCGGGGGAGGGACAGCGCCTGACACCAGGTGCCCCTCACAACGGTGGCAGGCCATCCCCCCTGGGGACGGCCCCCCACCACCCCCGCGGCACGCAGCCCCCACAGGGCATGCAGGCCAGAGGGACAATGTTGGGCCCCCACACCCGCACATCCGCGCCCACAGCACTTGGGTAGCGGACCCCAACAGCCCGCCCAATGGGCGGGCAGTCGGGGGAGGGACAGCGTCTGACCTCAGACGCCCCTCACACAATGGTGGAAGGCAACCTTCCGGGGACGCCCTTCGGCCACCTCCACAGCGAGCAACGCCGGCCCGCAAGGGCGCACGCTTCGGGGCCGGTGCTGGGTCCCCACGCCTGCACCCACCGAACCCGGGACACATGGGTCGCGGGACCCCGGGTACCTGCTCCATAGGACGGGGGGCCGGGGGAGGGACAGCGCCTGACACCAGACGCCCCTCGCAATGGTGGAGGGCACCCCCCCCGGGGACGCCCTTCTGCCACCCCCACAACGAGCAACGCAACAACGCACCAACGCACAAGCCACGGGACATCCGCACCCCACCCCCTGCTCTTAGGCGCAGCAACACAACCATGGCGGAACCCGCGGCCCCATGCAAAACACGCCCCCGATCTCCGGCGCTGGACGCAGCACACGAGGTCATCAGGGCGCTGGGACTCAGGGAGGGCGAGAGAGACCCCCGACAAGGGGACGCGGGCACGGACTCTGACATGGAGGCAATACCCGAGCCCTCCACAGGAAGCGCGCCCGCGGAACCTGCGCCGCCGGCGGGCAGCGTGCCCACCCTCTGCCCCACGTGGAAACGGGGCCACTGCACCGGCGAAGGCTGGTGCCCCAAACAGCACCCTCAGCCCGGCCCCGATGACGGAGCGCTGCCCGAGGTGGGACCCGCGGCCGCATGCGCCGCCCTACGCTACGGGGTCGCGCAGGGCTGGATCGTGGATGAGACCGCACGCGGCAGCGTGAACATCCAGGAGGCCGTCGACCGAGTCAGCCACGCGTGACAGGCGGCAGTGGCCTTGCACACCCGGGGCCGCCACGGCGGACCCGCAGAGGGGATCATTGTGGAGCCCTCGGGAATGGTGCTGGTCTTGGCGGCAGACATGGTCCGAGGGGTGCTCCACGCATCCCGTGTGCGGCAGGCATGCCCACAGACCATCCAGGTGTACACCCCCCCACAAGCGTGGCCCTTTTCCACGTGGGCGGTGCTTGCCATCATGTGGCACCTGGCACCGGAGGACGCCCCCACGGGGACCGTGGAGGAAATCGCCCGGGACCTCCACACCTGGCCGGCCGACTAGGATTGCCCCTGGCGCAAGCCCCGGCACGGCCTCCCAGTGGCACCCGCGGCAGAGGGGCGCAGCCTCGCGGCAACCCTTCAACGGCACCCCGACAAGAGGGCACGCCACTTCCTGCAGACGGGCACGGTCCCGGCCGCCCCGCCAGACTCCGAGTGGCGATGGGACGCAGGGGAGACGCAACCGCTGCTGGGCCCCTGGGTCCTCCCGTTGTGGTATTTGCCCATTAGCACCCTGGCCCACGCCACTCAAGCCGTCAAGGGGGCTTTCTTGCAGCCGCTCCTCCCCGGCGTGGCCCTGCTCCGCAGCCTGCAGGCGGGGGCGGCCTGAGTACAGTGGAGGGAAGGAGGCGGGCGCTCCAGCCCCTATTTCCCTCTGGTCCAGGGCCAGCCGCTGCTCCGTGCCGAGGGCATGGGGAACGTGGAAGGGGGGACATCGTGCCTGGCACGGCATGCAGGTGGATCACCGCAGCCGCCCCACAACCCATGCGATCGCCGCCGTTGTGCCACCGCCTCCTGCGGATGATCCCCTCCTTGGCCCCCCAACTCGCCTTTACGAGGGACGTATGGAGGGCCATACTGAGCCACACCAGCGGATGGTTAACGAACCTGGGTGCACGGTACCCGCCGGGGCCGGTGCTCGAACAGCTCACGGCCCCCACACCCGGGGTCCGCCACGCCCTGCACAGGGCGTCGGCTCTCATGGAGCAGCTCAACGGCGAGGTGCTAGACCTGGCGCTGGAGCCGCTGCGGGTGCTTTACCCGCAGACCCACATCCCACCCGCGGGCACGTCCCACCGCCTAGGCGGCCTGGGTTTGCAGCGCCCCGTCGAGGCCGCGCATCCAGGAGGCGTGGTGAAACAGTGGCTAACGCTCCGCAACCCGTCTGCCGCGCAAGGCCACTGGTACGTACACCAACACCTCTTCCTACCACGGGGGGCCCTGGAGCACCGCCGGCAAAACCCGTACCACACGCACCCGGAGCACCGAGGCGCGCAGGGCTTCCCGCAGCCAGTCCCGCCCGCCCTCTCGCCGGGGCAGGGCCCGGAGGCGCTGCAGCAGGGCCCCCCGCTCGACACCGCCACCACAGTACAACAAAGGGGACGCGACGGCGCGGATGGTGCTGAACCGGACGTCACGAACTGCGGAGCGGTGGTCTGGACGGCGGCCTGAAGACACCTCGCCCGAGATACCACGGGGCTCCGGCAGTACAGACCAGCGGACCGCACGGCGCTGGCGTCCGCGGTCGCGGCTGTTACCATGGGTCCCGTGGCGGCGTGGCCGGCGCAACTGCTGCCCCACGTCCCCTGCTGCGACACGCAGCTCCGCCAGCCGGCTGCAACGCACCCGCCGACAGCACCCCTCACGGCAGAGCAGCTATAAGTCGTCGCGGCGGTGCTTCTGGCGGACGGCGGGGAGAGCTTCGTCCACCACCACGGCCCGGCGCAGATTGCGAGAAGCATACAAGGGCCGCAGCGCGATGCACCCCAACCGTGGCACGCCACACTCCGCGGGCGCACCCACGTCTGGGATGCGGGCGACGGCACACCCCCTCCCGGGCCTCAGCAGGGGGAGGCACTGGTGCTGCAGACGGCAGGCTACCAGGCCATCCTGCACGGCCACGCCGGAGGGTACCGGTCGCACGTCCTGGCCGGGGGCCGCTGGACTGTCTGGCACAGCAGCGCGAGGCAAGTCCCACGTCGACTGGCAGCAGGGGCCCATGCAGGCCTACTATATGTCGGCGGACCCCTTGCCGCTGGCAGTCCTGCTACACACTGTCAGTGCCCCCAACAAGAGGCAGGAACCTGGATGGGTCAACCCCCCCGCACTGTCGTGGAGCCCCGACCAGGAGGAGCATCTACGGGCCGCGTGGCAGGGAGACGCCATCAGGGACATGGACGTACCGGACCTCCACGCGGGGCCAATCACGCACGCCCGCCCGGCGGCTACCCTGGCGGTGGCCCAACGGGGACAGCAGAACCCACAGTGGGTGGTCTGCATGTTCAGCCCGGCGGACGCGCACATCGTCGTCTGCGACCCCGAGCGCCTGCCGGGGCCCGAAGCCGTGGTCCGCGTGGCAGACTGTACCCGCATGATCGTCAAGGCGCTACAGGAGGGTGAACACCACGCCCTCCTGCTCCAGGTCAGGCTGAAGGACAACGCTCGGGCGGCGAGGCCGGGGTTGTGGCCGGCAGCGGCACACCCCGCCGACCTGGAGTCCCGGCTGGCGGTCCCGACCACAGTGTACCACTGGCTACAAGCCTTCCACGACCTGCGATGGAGCGGCAAACCCGACCGCCAAGTCGGCTCCACGCGCTGGCAAACTTGGCTGCAAGCAGATGCGCAGCGCGATGCCATCCGGAGTCTCTGGACCGTGTCCGCGACACGAGCCCTCGATGCGGCGGCCCCGGGCCGCGCGCTGGCGCCACACACGGTTCCACTGGCCAACCTGCCCTTCCAACCAGCGACGGAGGGCACCATCCAGAAGTCGGTGCCGCTCCGCCCGGCGCGAGGGGCCATGGAACCAACGAAATGCCCCCTGTGTGCAGCCAAGTACTACACAAGCGGAGCAATGCTGGAACACCTGGCGTGGCACGCGGTGCACGCTGCAGCCCCGGTGGACAACAAGGAGGCGGCCTCCAACATCCTGCAAGGGAGGGCACGGAGGTCACCATGGCACGCCCCGTATGCCCGGCGCCCCCCGCCCCAGGCGGCGGACCACGCAGACGGCGGTGAGGAGGCACCCGGGGCGGCCCCGGGGACCGGCGGTGCGGCCAAACCAGGGTCCATCCCCGCGGGGGTGGGCCCCCCTGGCCCCCCTGGCACCCCTGGCCCCCCTGGCCCCCCTGTGGGTTCCGCTGGGAACGGGCTCGCACCCCATGGCCCCGGCGCACCCGGATGCCCTGGCTGCGCCGGCGGACCCAGCAGCGATGCCAATGCGGGATAGCTGACTCCAGGAGGACACGGCGGACGACGCCCTATGGCTCCTCTCGTGGAACCTGCGCAATGGCCTCGTTCCGCCAGACCAGTACCTCCGGGACACGCTCCGGCGGGGCCGGGGGCCGGCGGCCTGTACCGACAAGGAGCACCTCATCACCGGCATGCTACCCCGGGAGGGGGGCTTTGCCATCATGCTCCAGGAAACAGGGATCGCCACCCGGGCGCAGGAGATGCACGTGGCCGCGGCGCCCCGGGACAAGGGGTACTGAAGTGGTACCCAGAACCTATGGCCCATAGCCCGGAGGCCTGTGAGCCATCACACCCGTGCAGAAGCCGTTGACACCGGCTGTCAGCGGGATATTCCTGTTCTCTAACCCGCGAAATCTGGAATCCGATATCTAACCATTAAGTCGATGTGGAATTACCATAAATTCACTGTCTTGGTCGATTTGCGGATAGAAATCGGTGAAATACCCGATCTCTAACGCGATTTCTAATTGTCGGAAAAACGCTGCAGCCGCGCCGCCTGTCGTCGCCTGTTCCGTGGACTGTATTAGGTAATTCTGTAGAGCGATCCTTCTTGAAATTAACACTGAAACAGTCTTCGAGTGATCCGCAATTTTTTCCTTGATATAACGAATCGCGTCCCAGATTTTTCCCAGAAAATCTGGGCAGCCGAAGGCGCTCTGAACCCCCAAGTGGAATAACAAGGGCTACGGGCGTTCAAGCGCCCAAGGACGAACTAACGTGCCTCATAGGCACTGTGTATGAGGTTTTGCCCCCCATAGTCATAGGATGAGGCCAAGGGATCCCAACTCAATAGGCCCAAAGGGTTATTCATTTTGAGTGTTCTCCAGGAAGTGCGCTTTTTCACGTACTTGGCGTCCAAGTACGTGTAGAAGTATGTTGAGTTGGCGTTTTCCCCCTCTTTGCTTGCCTCTGCATCCGGGGCATATCACTTGTCTTCCCCGGATAGTGCATATATGATCTCCATATATATATTGGCAACATATTTTGCGTGCATGCTAAAATTCGGCTTTCCGAAAGGAGGTCGATTTTCGACCAAAGCACTTGCATGCGTGTTAAGGGACCAAAGTTACATTAGAATATAGGCAGACTTTGATTCTAGGCCACTAGGTTGGGTGTAGAAGGCATGGGTAGGGTTCTATGCCATATTTGGTGTTATATCGCGTGCCCATTTGACGGGTGCACCATTCCAAGACTAACCCGCCAATGGACCCCATATCGCAAGAGGCCATTCTTTGTACTCCCAACCAACACTCGCAAGCCTAACCTTCGTGAAGGGACGCTTGTGGAGCGCTCCCGAAGAGATGCGTTGCGAGCAAGGTGTGTTTTTTGCAATATTCAATTTTTGCATGTGCCCACTTGGGAGGCAGCGCGCGCAACCTTCCAAAGCGCCCCAAGTGGAGCACATATGTGGAATCGGAGGTCATTGGTGTCAAGTCATTGTGTTTAAAAGGATTGGTCGATTACTCAATCCAAGCCGAAGATATTATAATATATTTGTGCGCCTTTCAAGGCACTTTTGGGTGTTTTTTCGCCAATATTGCTGTTTTTTGCCCGTCATGATGTCAAGTGGCGACCGTGTATCTCAACGTTGCGCCCAATTGACATCATGACCCAAGTATGTTTTGAGGGTACATACTTCGCAGCCCAACATATCTTGGACCCGGCGAATAACTCCTCTTGGGCTTGGCATACCGTGGCCGCCATGTTGGCGATTTGGGACTATCCCAAATCATGGGCTCACTTGGCGACCCTGCCATTCCCGAAACCGGAGGGGTTGGGCGACGCCCAAAAGATATGTTGGACGCATATGACTTGATACCAATCCTATGGCACGCTCCGGTCCAAGCCGGGCATGTACCTCATTTGCCCCAACCATGAGTGTGCGCATTTTCAGCCATTTTGAGCAATTTTCCACATTTTCTGCCCGCCGTGCACCATGTTCAGCCCCCGGTGCACGCCAGACGCATGGACCAATGGACCATGTATGACATGGGTGATATGGGGACATTGGTCGCCATGGCTCGCACACCACGTGGGCGAGGCGGAGCAAACTTTGTCAAGGTGCTAGCCCAAAGTGAGTGTGGACGATTTTGCCATTTTGGCATTTGTGGACCCAATTGTCACCACGCCAAGTGGCATGAAGATCTTTGAGAGCCAAGTGCATGGAAGTCTCTGTTGGACTCTCGGTGGATCGCGTATGGAATCGCAGATCGGATCTCCAAGCCGGCGTGGAGATATACTATTGGGAGCACCCCCGAGTTTTGGCTCATTTCGAGCAGCCAAAATGACCCCCTTTTGGCACCCCAATTTCACCCCCCTGTGTGGTCAATTGGCGGCTCCATATCTCTATGCCCATGAATAGCCCGGACCTCATTTCAAGTTGTGCACTCAGATTGAGGTCCTAGGTCCCGCCTCCTATCCTGTGAGCCATTGGCCTTGCCCTGGCCGGGCGAGCCACGCGTGAGAATGATGCCAATGTTGGTGATTTTGGCATCATGACCCCACTTGACGAACCCGTGGTGCCCTGATGCCGCAACCTCAGAGGGAACCAGGTTGGGTGAGGGCTCCAAGAAGCTTGTACTCGGAAAGCATAGGGTCAGTTGCGTCGTTCCTACCTCTGGCGGGTCCGGACGAGGGGTCAATTTTGGAGATTTTTGAGCTAATATCAGTTTGGGCTGAAACAGCCCATTTTCAGCTACCAACTCCTGGGGAATATGGCGGGGCCATATCTCTGGCTCAGAGTTGAGTTGAGACCTGCCGTTAAGGGAGCATGGGGAACCACTGTCAGTTGGCCTTGGAGCGCCTTGGTTTCTCAGGAACTCGCCTGTGGCTGGGCAGGACACCTCCCCTATTGGCAGGGTTTCAGGGTCCGGACTGAGCAGGGCATGGGTTGTGTTTGAGCCCCCGCCCCTACCAGCCACTGAGAGGGTCGGACCTGGGATTGGGATATAAGTTGGGACTGAGTGTTCATTGTCCTGTGATGCCCTTACCCCAGTCCAGTCTTCACCCCATGTGTACATATCCTGGTGTGTTGATGTACATACTTTTGTTCCCTTGTTTCAGAGTGGCAAGGATCCTGAAACGCTTTGTCACATGACACGAGCGTAATTGATGCCCCTGTGAGCGCAGTGCTTTGCCTGCCTGCTTGCTTGTGCGTGTCACCCGCAGCGTCCCGTGGCCAGGCCCCCCCACGGGAACGCGTCAAAAGCGTTTCACCGCCGCGGGGTTACCCATCCCCCGCGTGCCACTCGGGGCCACCAACCCCGAGCAGCGCGGCGCAGCAGCTCGCAGCTCGCAAGTGCAGGGACCGGAACTCCGTCATCAACGAATTCCCTCGGCCGACCAGCAAAGCCGCACTCCCAGCTACAGCAACCACTTCCACAACCACCGGCTGACCAGCACCGGCCGCACTATGAGTCCAGTGCTACATCACCCACCTCAACAACCACCCCAGGACCACTCCATCGAGAGCACCGATGGTGAACTGGGACGAGGCGGGCAAGACGTGGCCGCAGCCCCACCCCCATGCGGCGCGCCTACTGCGTGGGTTGCTGTGGGGGCAGCACTACTGCCACAGCAATCCCCAGTGCGAAGGCGGCATGCCCGGGAGCTTCCAGCTCCGTGAGGACATGGGCGAGGACCGCCTGCGGGCAGTGGAGGATTGGCTGCGGGTGGAAGGGTATGCGTACCGCTTCCGCCGCAAGCGCTGGAGAATCTGGACCTGCCCAGACAGGCCCGGCGAAGGGCTGTGCCCCGACGGGATTGAGGAGGACGAGAAGCCCAACGAGTAGTAGTCGGGCGCCTCGATCAACGTCTCCACGTGGGACATGATCGAGACGGAATTCCCGGAGCTCGGGAACGAGAGCAGGCTGCAGGGCAGCAGCAGCAGCGCGTCTCCTGGGAACGAGAAGCGTTCTGCCGGGGACAGGAGGCGGGACAGGAAGTGGCGGGAGTACCAGGAATCCCCGGCCGCCGAAGCCGCCCAAGGCGCCTGGGGCGGAACCCCAGCCCACAGCCCCCAACAGGCCAATGGCGGTCACCCGCCCGGCCACACCACCCTTGGCGACTTCCTGGAAGTCGCCAGGCAGGCCAAGGCCAAGCCCCGTCCGCTGCTCCTAAGGAAGTCAGGCATCAGCAGCGACGTGGAGTCGGCCCACCGCGGGAGGATGCCGGCCGACCAGGCCAGCTCCAGCAGCAGCGTCGCTCCCGACCAAAGGGACGTGGCGCACGCCTGTGAGCGCGCCTGTGGGGTGCCCTGCAACCTTCGGGTTGCCCGTCAACGGGCCACGCAGCACAACGCAGCCATGGAGGGCGCCGTCGGCATCGCCCAGCAGGAGGCTGCGGAGTGGGCGCATGGCACGGCCATCCACAGTAAGAAAAAGTGCTTTTCCATTGCTTTGAGGCATACTCTAGTTGTATTAGAGATGCACTGAGCATCCATGCATTTTTATCTTAGTATTGGTCCAACCAAAAGTGGTGATAACACATTTTGACCTATGGAACCAAACACCCAATCAGGATATGGAGTGGACCCCTTAATCCCCTTTCAATGTGAAGTAAAACATCCTTTCCTGAGTTGACTGAGCACTGACATGCCTAAAGTAGAGCCTATGAATTTATCTATGTTTTTCCATGAATTCTTAGCTATCCTAGTGGTATGCACCCTAGGGGGCTGGGCACCTCTTTTTGAGAGGTCCTGGGTTCAATTCCTGGTCAGCCTAGCTAAGTAGGAAGATCCCATGTGACATGGCAGTGACCTCATCGCCACATACCATGCCACCTCAGCACATATGGGACCCAAAACAAAGAGTGCACATCTCCTAAGATGGCACTATGGAGAGAGAGTGATCCTGAGGCAGTTTTCTAACCCTTTTCCTAAAACATTTCAGCTATCTTTGTGAATATGCATTCATATGTGACCTGAGTTGCAGTTTCTGTGAATATCCAATCATCTTTCACTGTTTAGACTGCAGCCCTTCATGCTTTGATCCTGAATTACCTTCTCCTTGCATACTATTGGCTTGGGCTATCCTGGATTGACTTGGCTTTACTGTATTTCAACAAACAAAAGCTTTTCATCATCCAAAACAAGCAGCAGGACACCCTACAGCAACAACAAGCAGCAGGAGAAGCAAAAACACAGTGCTGAAAACACTATAAACTTTTCTGGTAGCAAGAGGCAGCCTGTCTCTGTGCACCGGCAGCGACCCCGCGCCGTACAACCAGTGCTCCGAGCAGGCAAATATAAGCAGAAGGGCGGATTAAGATGGATCCAGGAAGAGTGGACGCCGACATGAAGACAGCGCCAGCGCCTGAGGCACCGGCAAGGCCGGCGCCTGGCGCTCTACCTTCAGCGGAGCCCTTACATGGGCCAGTGGATACGGCGGAGGACTCCCTGGATGGCCTTCAGACTGCCTTCGGGGCCCTGTCCGTCGAGGAGGTGGTAGCGCAGCCTGCAAAAAGGAAGAGAGAGAGCAAGAAGGATGCTGGAGACGGAGCAGACGAAGGAGAGGAGCAAGGGCAAGACCCGACGGAAGTCCCTACCTTCGAAGGCGCACCAAGCGCTTCTGGCCTCCATGCATCACCCTCTCCCATAACCACCACACTCCCAGCTGCCGCAACATCCACTTCCACAACCAACCCGCCTATGGCAGAGGGCACAGGCTTTACTGGCATGCCTCACTACCCCGCCTATGGCATGGGCCCACCTACCACTGCGCTCCTTGAGGCAAGTACTGCCAGTGAGCCGGTGGCTTCCAGCTCTGCGCCGCGATGGTATGCGGCTGACCATCCCCATCCACTCCACGCCACTGGAACCTACATGGAAGTTCCTGGGTATGCTCCTGGGTATGCACCTGGGTATGCACCCTTGAGTGGGTTGAGGAGAGGACCAGAGTCTCTGGGAGGCAGGAGTAGAGGATCGGGAAGATCCTCCAACAGGTCCCTGACGCGGTCGGAGATCAACGAGGTGCTCCGAGGAGCCACTTCGCAAATCGTGAGCGACCTCACGCAAGAGATCAGGGAGAAACTGGAGCCCCTGATGATCCCGTCCCATGCGTCACCTACGACGGTGGGAATGTCACCCCACCGAGTACAGGCTAACCACCTGGCGGCAGGGTTGACAAATACCCTGGGGAGCCTGAGGAGCCGACCGATGCCGACTCCTGCAGCAGTACCGAGAAGTCCATTCGTCCCGAGAACGGCCCAGCCGCCCTACAGCCACGTGACGAACTCGACGAGGGCCGAGCTGGACCAGCTGGGGCTGACAGCCCTAAGGGCTATGGTGGACGTGGAGCCTTATGGCTCCAGTGATCTAGGCAGAGACCCCTCCGACGACGAGCCGCCGTCGATGGATTCTTCTTCGCCATTGGATGACGAAGACCCTGAGGACCCCGAGGACCCCAAGGGTAAGAAGAAGAAGAAGAAGAAGAAGAAGACCCGACGCCCTGAAGGACGCCGAGCTCAGGAGGCGAAGGCTATTGCCACCTCCAAGATAGTGGTGAACCTGCCTGAGTTTACAGGCAAGGACCTCAGCGAGTTCGCTGAGAACTTTGGCCGGTTCCTACGACTGACCGGCCAAACCCACGCGAGTGGGCGAGTGAAGTGCGACCTGCTCCTGCAATGCTGCAAGACCAAATACCTGGAGAAGCAGGTCAGGCAGATCGTCACTAACTCCGCCACCTTTGCCGATGTGTTGGTTGCCCTGGAGAGGCAGTACCCAACCTACGAGACCGACCTCTCCATCAGGGCCGAGATCCAGAACCTGCCCGTGCTGCCCAACAACCCCAAACCTGGCAGGGTCTCCAAGCTGTTGGCGGACCTGGATCACTGGGCTGGACGACTGACGCCCGGTTCCTACAGCAGCGACAACCTGCTGTTCTGGTTGTGCGCGAAGCTCCCCCGAGAGCTATGGGACGAGTGCCGTCTGACGGCGGAGCGCAAGGCTAGATTCCTCCGCTACGAGGATCTATGCGTGCTGCTCCTGGAGATGGCGCTGGAGAAGGAGAGCGACCAGCACCTGAACAACTACCGTCCTGGTGGTGGAGGTTCTGGAGGCAAAGGGTACCAAGGGTCCCGACCTGGGCAGGGGACTACCCCCAAACACGCCCACGCCCGCCTAATGGAGAACGTGAAGGAGCTATTCTGGTGTGATGCCAGAGATGAGCAGGGCCACCTGCAGCACGCCTCTGACTGCGAGCAGCGAGACTGCTTCGTCGTCCAGGGGAAGCAGCAGGAGAAGATCACCGGCGCCAAAGTAAAGCTGCCGGATCATTACCGCTGCACCATCACGTGTGCATTCTGCGGTAAGCGGAAGCACTACGAGGATGAGTGCTACCATAAGCAACGCCTATCGGCGAAGCTTAAGGGGGAAGATCCTGGCAAAGGCTCAGACAAAGGTGGAGGCAAGGCCAAAGGCAACGACTCCGGCAAGGGCAAGTCGAAAGGACGTGGTCAAGGTGGTCAAGACAAGGGTCAAGGTGGACGAGGAGGAGGCGCTAACCGCCAGAACGACAACAAGAACAAGGACAAGAATGGAGGTAACCCCAACCCTAATCCAGGGGGGAACTCCGAGCCCTCTGGAGGGCAGTCTGGACCTACCACACGCTCACAGACGCAGGCCCAGCAGGAACAAGGAGCCAAGCGTGAGCATGAAGGTGGTGATGACGGCAACGCCAAGAAGAGAAGCCGTTTCATGAGGATGGCCCGCAAATTGCGGAACCAGGGGGTTCGAGGTGACCTGTCCCGCGGAAGTCTGACGGGGACGCTCTGGTGGCACCCAAGACCTGGTGTTTTGGGTACGTATCCGACTAGGGGGACGTGAATACCTGGGGGTACTGGATACTGGCGCCACAATATCTATAGTGGCCAAGAAAATTTTACCTTGTGGGAGCCTGAAGAACACCATGACCACCGCCGCTATACGCATGGGGGATGGACACGTGGTGCACAGCTGCGGGGACTGTGAAGTGGAGGTACCTATGGGCACTCGAACTATCGCCCATCGGTTCTATGTGATGGACACTGAGGCCTTCGACTTTTTACTGGGTACTGACTTCTTCGTGCAGCACTCCCAGATACAATCCCTGACGCTGCAAGCGCCCTACCTCCTGTACGTGGACCACGGCAGTGGCAGAGAGTCTGTGCCACTGGAGCAGTCGGAACATACCTCGAGTTACCTGAGACTATCGAAGGAGGAGCCCTCGAACATGATGTCGGCCTCCAAAACTGAGGACTATCAACTATTGGGGGAAGTCGTAGACCAAGGTCTGAAGGAGTTGGGTTACTCTTGAGAAGACCTAAGTGTGGGGCTGTTCGCCAGCGACAAGCAGCATGTACTGGACCTATACTGCAGCAAGGGGAAGAACTGCAGCTACAAATTTTACTGGCCCTCTTTCGGGATGGCCTACGGGAACCCCAGATTCAGTGAACTGGGGAAGGTGCTGACCAAGGTGGCCTTGGAACGTTCCCGTATGGTCCTGTGTTCCCCCGATTGGGGAGCCCATGGGGGCAACGAGTACTGGCGAACCCTCCTTGACAAGCTGACTATCAGCTCGGTGCGATTACCTGATGAGCCATCTACGTGCCTCTGGGACGCAAGACGCCCGGATGGGGGAGTATGCTCAGCGTGGTGGACGGAAGTCTTACCACCATCCCCTGGGAAGACCTGGACCCTACTCTGGTCCAGGCTATACAACGAGAAAGCGATGGACTCGCCTTGGGTGACTTGAAGGATCGCCTACGACCTCAAGATGCTGTTGAAACTACACCCGGAGGAGATGAGTACGTCGTGACTGACACCAACGCCCCCAACTCTCCCTGTCATGTACCTGTTCCTGATGGAGTCTCTGAGTGTGGACTATCAGAGCTACCTAGCTCTATCCACTCAGACGACGAAACTGAGCACGACGCCTTTTTCGTGCAGACCGCGGTGGAGGAAGTGGCGAACGCCGAGTACGTCGCCCCACTAAAACCCCTACTCTCCATGAGGGTGGAAGACCCCGTGGATGAAGAGCTGGACCCTCGATCCAGGCTCAGGGAGTATGTGGATTCCAAGAGGAAGTTGGTGGCGAAAAAGCTATGCTACGCGAAGCCTACCCGCAGCTCGTGGCCACTGAAGCAAGGACGTATGGGAGACCTATCTCAATTGAAGGAGGACCTCGAACAGAAGATCACCACCTGGCAAAGGGAGGTAGATCTCAAGCTCATGAAGAGCGTGTGGGGGGCCCATGTGAGGACCCCAGAGGAGGACGACCTCTCGGAGGAATGTGTATGTGAACCCCCTCGAGCGTGCCTATGTTGCCATCGTCCACCGGAGATGGTTGGGCAAGACCTTCTTTATGCCTACCAGGGGCTGAAGGATGCTACAGCGGGCGAAGAGTCGGTGGAGGACCACCTCCCGACGTCTATTCAAGGGGCAAGCAACTTACACTCCGACGAGGACATGGAGGACAAGATCAAGGTATTGGACCCGCGGGTACAGAAGCTGATAAGGACCTATCTGGAGGTGTTCGGAGAACTACCCCCTCCAGCCTCATGCGACAAGCTGGTACAGATGGACCTCAAGCTGAAACCCGAGTTCGTGGGTCACAAGATTCGGAGGAGACCCTATCCAGCTCCTAAAGAGCAGGCCGACGAGATTGAGCGCCAGATACAAGAATGTATCGACGCTGGCCTAGTCCTCGAGTACAAGGACGGGGACTACCCCCTACACTGCAGCCCCTGTTCCCTGGTGGCTAAACCTGGGTCTACAGCCAAACGGCTGGTAGTGGACTATGGAGAGCTGAACAAGAAGACGCTGAACCACTCAGGGTCCATTCCCAATATGGAGTCTACCCTGGAGAAGATAGCCTCCTGTCGCTACAAGACCAAGATGGACAAGCGAAGTGGATTCTGGCAAGTGGACCTGACGCCCAACGCGCAGGAACTACTGGCCTTCATCACCCCTCAGGGGAGGGTATTCAAGTGGAAGGTCATGCCATTTGGCGTGGCTAACGCACCCGCTCTGTTCCAGGAGCTGATGAACAAGATCTTGTCCATCCTACGAAGGAGACCTAAGGTGCAGGAGCTCATATCCCGTGGGGCCCAGATGGAGGCTCACATGGACGATGTATGCCTCGGAACCAATACCCAGGAGGATCACCTATTCCTCTTGGGTGAGTTCTTTGCGGTCTACCAGGAGAACCACACTCGACTCAAGCTGGAGAAGTGTGAGTTCATGCAGGAGACCATGCAGTACTTGGGGTTTGACGTTGGCTATGGGTGGTGGACCCCAGCGGCCTCTAAGGCCAAACCCCTGATGGATGCCAAGGTACGACACGAAGACCCCAAGAAAGGACTTCATGATGTACGCAGTTTCATTGGGGCGTGCAACTTCTATCGCCGCCACATCAAGAACTTCACCTATACCAGTGCCATTCTGACGGACTTGATCAAGAAGAGTACTACTTGGCGCTGGGGCCCACAAGAGCAACAAGCGTTTGACGAGCTCAAAGACAAGGTAGCCAACGCTAAGTGCTTGGGCGTGCCTAGGGCACAAGGGGAGATTATCCTGGTGACCGACACCAGCAATGTGGGCGGTGGTGGAACGTTGTTCCAATGGCAAGCACTAGAGAAGGAGGAGTTCGACTCGGCAATTTCCCAATGGGGGACGGAAGGTCTCAACCGAGATGGAACCCTCAAGCACAGCTACCCTGACGACAAGTGGGTCCTAGTACCTCTGGGCCACTGGAACTGGAAGTGGAACCAGGCCAGGGGGAACTACTCCACCTATGAGCAGGAACTGCTCGCGGGTATGCTGGTGCTATCCTCACAAGCACGACTGTTGGGGAGTAACCCTGTGGTCTGGCTATGCGACCAAGAACCGGTCCGCAGTTTCCAGAAGGGTCCCCCACCTGAGAAGGCCAAGCTACGTCGCTGGTGGACTTACCTCAGTCAACTACGGCTGACGGTACACCATATCCAGGGAGTGAAGAACGAGTGTGCCGACTACATCAGCCGCAACAACTTCGACGCCCTGATTGGTGCCCGGTCTGAAGCGCTGGCTAAGGAGGCGTTCAGCCGTATGGACGTACACCTGGACCTGAACATGACCATGATACGCCCCCTGGATGGACTCCAACAATCGGAGTACCTACAGGAGTTTGGGGATATCTACCGGCGCCTGGGGAAACGCCATGAACCCCTCCTGGTCAACCAAGACTAGTGGAAGAGGGACAAGAGCTACCTCTGGCACGAGGACCGCATCGTGGTGCCTAGTGACGGAGTCCCAGCGCTGCTGAAGTGGACCCATGAGTCCAGTGGTCATGTGGGGGCCGACCGTACCCTGAGGCTGTTCAAGCAGTGGTTCCACACTACGTGGACTGACGACCAACTGCGGAAGACGCTCCAGCCTATCGTGGACAAGTGCCCGTGCAGGTCCTGTAAACCAGGGGATATCAGGGACAGAGGTCTCTACTCGACCCTGCCCATCCCACACTGTGCCAACAGTGTTCTATACGTGGACTACACGGAGATGCCGAAGTTCGGGGGCTATGACTTCGCCCTCGTGGTAACCTGTGGGTTGACCAGGTTTACCAGGGTGTTCCCATGTACCAAGCACATTACCGGAGAGGAGACTATCAAGATACTCCTGGACGAGTGGTTTTGTGTCTATGGGGCGCCCAAGGAGATCAACTCCGATGAGGACGTACGAGTACGCTCAGATACTGGCTGGTACAAGAGGGTCCTGAGATCCCTCAATGTCCAGGTGTCTACGGGGATTCCCTACTCTCACACGAGCAACCCCCTATGCGAGCGACAGATTCGTGTCCCGAAGGAGAACGTCAGGATATGGTGCAAAACTGAACGCACCAGAGACTGGGTGAGACTACTCCCCGTCATATCCTTGATGATGAACTCCCAAGAGAGTTCAGCTACTGGCTACTCGCCACATGAGCTATTCATGGGGCGCCCGGCGTGGTTCCTACATGCCCCCCATCCAGAGGACACCCATTCTTCTGTGGGTGAATGGGTCCAAGAGCAACAAGCGAAGGTGGACAAGGCCAAGGCTATGCTTGAGAGGGTGAGGGAGCGTCAGTGGAACAAGAAGAACAAGCACCGAGTACCGGCCACCTACCAAGAAGGGGACTGGGTGCTGGTGCACCACAGTGGACTACCCGCCTGGCCACGCTCTACCAGCGATGACCCATACTTCGGGCTGTACAAGATTCTATCTGTGGACGGTCACCGTATCACTGTGCGGTGTTCTCCCCGACTAGGGGGGACCCTGGTGTGCGCTGCTCAGCACCTGAAGCGCTACCATGATCCTGAAGACCTCTGTGGGGAGGAGTGGGAGCTGAACGACGAGGAAATCGCCGCGCTGGACCTACAAGGGGCTGCCAGCCCTATGGAAGTTGAAGGTGAACTCCCCGACATGAACGCCGAGGAGATGGCTAAGGAGGGCTTCTACCTGGTGAAGTCTGTCCTACGCCACCGCTATTGCCAGGGTTGGCGCTTCCTCACCCTCTGGGAAGGGTTTGGAGTCGAAGAGGCCACCTGGGAGCCCTTCTCTGCATTTGTTCTACCTGAGGGACGCCTAAACTCAGTTCTGGTTGACTACTTGTCCCAGAACAACCTTGGTGGGTTGCTGAGGCTCGCTGAGACGCTTGCCTCCAAGACTAAAGCTAGGGACTGAACCTTACCCTTACCTGCCAAAGCGTATGTGTGAGTGTGCTAGTCCTAGTGTCCTGAGAGCAAGCCGCAGAAGTGGTGTCCTAATTATACCCAAGTCTGCGCCCTTGCTAAACCTGGAGGGTTGGCTTATTGATGCCACGGGGTACGCCCCGGGTCTCCCCTCCCCTATGCACCCAATTTCTGTGCTGGCGCAAAACCTTGGGGGAATACCCAGCGTGCTAATCCAGGTATTGTTTTTCCTACCTATCTGTCTACTACAGGGAGGGGTGGCCAAAAGCTATGAAGGCATCAAAACGCCGTTTTGCTATGTGGCCAAAACACTGACCTAACCACTGTCACAGCCCACCTACCCCGCTAAAATTGCAGGAAAAGGGTGCGACAGTGACACACCCCCTACAGGTCCTACACACCCTACAGTGGCACCATCCTGGTGGGCGAGCACTGGGCAACTGGCTCTAGCCCCCACGCAGGACTACCACTCCTACACGCACACTCTACTGGGCGTTGCGAAGGTGAAGGTCTCATGGGTCCTAGCGACCCTCCTGTGAAATGACAAGAGAACACAGCGCTGCTAAGCAACTGTGGCCTAACAGGGGACGCCACAACGCGTTTCCCCTGCTAGGGCTTGGAGGGAAGGAGTGCTCTCGCGTGCAAGGCGCAGATGTCGATGAAGTCGGACTCCCTGCTCTGCCACAGGCGGAGCGGAGTTACTTGTTTGTGTGATCTGCGCCCTTGTTTAGCAGGGCATAAAAAATGCTGCTGCACCAATCACCCTACCTGCCCACCTGTAAAACAAAGGCAATGAAAGGGCGTTTGCGGCGGAGGAACCAAGCCACACTCCAGGTATTATACCCTTCTCAGTGTGACCTATAATACACTGTCCGCAAACACGCTGCAGAAGCAGCTACCCTTGTCAAGCAAGCAAGCGTTAAGGGACTCCTCAGGTTCTCTTAAAGAACGTACCGAGGAGCCCCTGGGTAGCCTAAACAAGGTTTACCGTGCGCACTTCGCGTGGCCTACCCTTTAATGCGTGTGTGCATGCGCGAGTATGCACATCCCACTTGGGCAAACCTGCCCATCTCAGCCGCAATCTTGACTCCACCAGGGGGTGGCCCCGCCTGGGCGTACCTACCTTACCTACCGCTGGGAAGTGAAGCAAGGTGAGAGGAAAAAGGGGGCGCACGCGAAGAACGTTGCAATGCACTTGTGTGTATGTCTAATCACCCTGATCTGACCGCTAATCATCTGCAATCTTTCTAATCAATCCCTCTATCGCGTTCTATCTTTGTTAGCGCTGCTACAAGGCTCGTTCACGGAGACACGAGACGAGCAATGTGTATGCGGCACACGAAACAAGCATACCTGTAGTTTCTACCTGATTCATTGAAGTCTTTTCAATTGATATTCGAATTCTTGAATTTTTGAAGCTTCTATTAGTGTGGGTGGAATCTGTATGTTTATTTATTAATGTGTGTCTCGTCATTTTCAAGACTACGTGAGACATACGTTTATAATTCCATTATTTCTCCATTTTCCGGCGCTTCGCTAGGAGCCGCTCCTGCGCGCCGCCATCTTATGCGTATGAATTTCTGTTTCTAAAAAATCCAGAGATGACTATAATTTCTATAAAAATGTGCTCCTGATGCACAATTGGATTCTGCTCAGGTGTGTCGTTTCAGAAAAATTCTACGCCGTCATTTGACGGATTTTGGTGTCGTCGCTTCGTTTTTGCGTGGATTTGTCCATAATTCTCCCATTCCTGCCTCTGCAGATACTTACGCGCAGCCTCGCTGAGTAGGCCGTGTTCGGGCCGAAACGCAGGTGCCTGGAGAGACTGAGCAGAACCAAGACCCCACCAAGGGGCAATTTTAATTTTCTTTCGACTCCCTTCGCCCTAAGACAGGTCACAGGTCGCCAGCAGGTTTACGAGAACCCATGCGAGTGTGTATAATGTGTCTTGCGTTTGGGTTGTGTCGACGCTGCGTCTTGGAGGGAGGGATGCATATGCACATGTTTGGCATGCTCCCGATCTAACCCAACCGAGCCACAGGAGCCCCGGCAGCGCCATGAGCGCTGAGTCTTCCGGAGGAAATGATACAATCAGAGCAGCAAAAGGACGCCAGCCATGGTGAGCGCCCATTTTTCAGTGTGAGGGAGACTGTAGGTATTTTAAAGTAGATGTGGAAACCAAAGAAAGGCCAAGAAAAATTCCCTTTTTCCTAAAATGCGACAGTGGTGGCCACCACAGCACAAGGGGGGAGTAAGAAAAAGTGCTTTTCCATTGCTTTGATGCATACTCTAGTTGTATTAGAGATGCACTGAGCATCCATGCATCTTTATGTTAGTATTGGTCCAACCAAAAGTGGTGATAACACATTTTGACCTATGGAACCAAACACCCAATCAGGATATGGAGTGGACCCCTTAATCCCCTTTCAATGTGAAGTAAAACATGCTTTCCTGAGGTGACTGAGCACTGACATGCCTAAAGTAGAGCCTATGAATTTATCTATGTTTTTCCATGAATTCTTAGCTATCCGAGTGGTATGCACCCTAGGGGGCTGGGCACCTCTTTTTGAGAGGTCCTGGGTTCAATTCCTGGTCAGCCTAGCTAAGTAGGAAGATCCCATGTGACATGGCAGTGATCTCATCGCCACATACCATGCCACCTCAGCACATATGGGACCCAAAACAAAGAGTGCACATCTCCTAAGATGGCACTATGGAGAGGGAGTGATCCTGAGGCAGTTTTCTAACTCTTTTCCTAAACCATTTCAGCTATCTTTGTGAATATGCATTCATATGTGACCTGAGTTGCAGTTTCTGTGAATATCCAATCATCTTTCACTGTTTACACTGCAGCCCTTCATGCTTTGATCCTGAATTACCTTCTTGTTGCATACTATTGGCTTGGGCTATCCTGGATTGACTTGGCTTTACTGTATTTCAACAAACAAAAGCTTTTCATCATCCAAAACAAGCAGCAGGACACCCTACAGCAACAACAAGCAGCAAGAGAAGCAAAAACACAGTGCTGAAAACACTATAAACTTTTCTTCCACGCCTCGACCGTGGCGGCCATTGCGGCCGGACTCACGGCCGCAGCCGCCCATGAGGCGGCGACTGCCCAGGTCAAGCGTGAGGTGGCGGCAGCCGCCGAGGAAGCCCGCCTGACGCAGGAGGCTTTTGCCTGCAAGGAGGCCGAGGTGAAGGCGCTGGAAGAGGCGCTTGCCCAAGAGAGGGCAAAGAAGGAGGCGGAGGAAAGGGCCCATGCCGAGGCAACGGCTAAGGCCCAGGCGGACGCCGCCAAGAAGGACGCCATCGAGGCCGCGCGACGGAAGTTCGCTGAGGAGAGGGCCAAGACGGAGGCGGAGTTGGTAGCCTTGGAAGCAGAGAATGCTCGGCTGCAGCAGGCCCGGGAAGCCGAAGCGGCTCGTGCCCGGGAGGAGGCCGAAAGGCGAGCTGCCGCAGCCACAGCCGCCGCGATGGAGGAGGTGGAGGTCAAGCTCCGCCGCGAGACTCCCCCGGGAGGATCCCGAGTGGAGACCCTTCGAAAGCCTTTCGAAGGGGACGCCTCCTCCAAGATGACGCTCGACGAGGTCGTCACAGGCAGCAGTGGGAGCAGTGGCCCCACCGCCTACCGACGGAGGAAGGGTAAGGAAAAGACCCCCGAGAGGCCACGGAGGCCAGCAGGCGGACACCCCCACGACTCCGACCCTTCTTCACCGCCAGCGACGGGGATGAACGAGGCCGCCGACATCGCCGAGGAGTGGCTGGCGGAGGAGGCGGAGACGTCCCCAAGGAGCCGGAAGGTGAAGATAAGGATCTCCCTCCTCCCTACCGGAGCTCAGAGTCTTCCGAGACCGAGACGCCTAGGTGGGGCGACATGGACGAGGATGACGACATGGACTTCGACTACACGAAGAAGCCCCCATCCTCGGACCCACCGAGGCGACCCGGCGGAGACCCACCCGGACCCCCTGGCGGAGGACCATCAGGACCCCCTGGAGGACACCCACCAAGTGGACCCACTAGGGGCGGACCACCGGGCGGGGGAGGACCCCCTGGACCGGGCGGACCCGGCGGAGGCCCTCCTGGAGGACCCCCTGGGGACTCCGACGACCCACCAGGGAACGGCGACCCGGATACCACCTGGCGATGGATTGTCTACCTCCGCAGGAGGGTCCAGTCCCTCGAGCGCGAGGTAGAAACAGGCGCGGGCGAGATGACTCGCATCGCCAGGGGCCCCGCGCGCGCACAGAGAGAGCTGGACATCGCCAAGATGGAGATGGTCAAGAGCGCCAACGTCGCCACTGCCACCAGGAGGCAGCTGGACATCGCCAGGAGCGAGACCAGGCAGCTGAACAAGGTCATCAGCGGCCTGCAGCAGAGGTTGGACGCGCTGAAAGGCCGTGGGGGCGTCGGCAGCGACCACCCATCCCTGGAGTCTGGCTCGTCGGACTACGGCTGGGGACCTGGACCAGGTCCGGGCAGACCCCACGCCCCCGGCAGAGCCCCCAGGAGTCGCCCCAGCGCCAGTGCCTCCTCTCTCAGCGCCCCCTCTCACCACAGCGCGGGCCGCCGCAACGAGCGCGTGCCGCCCGGCAGTGGCAGTGAGGATTGGCGTGATGAGTGGCTCAGCGCGGAGTACCAGAACCGCCGTGCTCACCCGCGGACACCGGTACGCCCCCGACGCCCCGTACCAGCCCCGGAGCCAATCTGAAAGGCTGGTGGACGTTATGGTGGACTCAGAGATGAGGTCCCCAGAGGAGACGTGGAGTGGGACGTCGGCGGAGGTGAGGACCTGGACCTGAACCTGGAGGAGTTCGACATTTCCCCGCCGCGTGGTGTACCACGGGAGGCCGCTGAACGCAGCCGCCGGCGCCGTGATGAGGAGGCATACATGGAAGGAGTACGGCGTGAACATCTAGGTTCAGCGTACATGGGGGAACCACGGCGTGGCCACGCGGATACCGGGGAGGAGATGGAAGTGGCAGCCGTGGGAGTCCGTGGGAGAGGCCGATGGGAACCTCGGTCGACCTCGCGGCCGGCGTTCATGGTCTCTAAGGCCGCGAACGCCGCCGTGAGGGAAGACCTGAAGGACATCAAGCCCCCCATGTACGACGGCAACCCCCTCAACCTCGACCGCTTCTTGGAGAAGCTGGACGATTGGGGGGTGACCGTCACTGAGGACATGGATCCCGCAGATGCGGAGAAATATGTCTTCAGACGGTTCAGGTACCGCCTGCTGGAAGTGCTCCAAGAGCTATACTTCGTGGCCACCAAGGAGGGGAAAATCAAGACCCTCAAGGAAGCCAAGAAGTGGCTCAACGAGCAGGAGCGGGTGGACGCTCCGCAGGTGGCTGCCAAGCGGTGGAAGTCCATCAAGCTTCAGCATGATGGACGGGAGATCCGCCTACGGGACTGGCGAGACTTCCGAGGGCAATACACCCTCTTCTGCCGCAACGTGGAGGACTGGAACGAGGGTGACGAGCAGGCTCGCCTGCTCTCCATGCTGCCAGAAGCATGGATCAAGAGAGTCACCAAGGAGGAAGCGAAGAGGGCCAAGTCCAACCACACGGTCAAGATGATGCTCCCCAAAGAGTATCATACGAACGTGGTGGCTTGGACGAGGACGAACGTGGCCCGGGACGTCAAACGGCACTCCCTGCAGAACGCTCTCCTCATCACCGTCTGGGGCGATCGCGAGAGGACCGCGATGTGGCGCCTTGACGAGTGTGACGTGAGCGGCCAGACCATCCGTCTGCAGGACAGCCCGGCGCGGATGAGCTGCGACGAGATCCTGGAGTGGGTTGGAGAGGAAGTACTCAAGGAGTACCGGAACCTCCACCACACCCGCGGGTTGAGGCCCGGCGACCGCGACGTCAACTACGTTGGCGAGGGGCCTGGCAGGGAAGCTGCCACGGACCCAGCGGGAGCCGACTATGATGATGGTCTCGTCAACGATGACGACGACGATGAGCCCGCCGAGATGGCCGTTTGTGCCTTCGTGGCCAACAACCTGAGCGCGGGGATCAAACAGGGAAGCTGGAAGCCCCTGCAGCCGGGTCGGAAGAAGAAGGAGAAGAGGGACCCCCGCCGCATTGGCGACCCTCCGCTGTCCTTTGGGGAGTTCATACGAGCTCACCCTCAGGGCTGTTTCGTGTGTTATGGCAGGAAGAAAGGCTTCAACCATGACCACGGAACATGCCCCGTCCACCAGGCCGACACGGAGGCCTGCAAGAAGGCGCACGGGTCGAAGAAGCGTGCACCCACGGGTATCCGGGAGGCCAAAGTGGAGGTCGACAAGGACGAGCTCTCCAAGCTGATATCGGTGGGGACCGAGTTAGCTAAGGAGATCCAGGAGATCAAGAGGAACTGGGTCCCCAGGTCTGACAACAAGAACAAGGAGAACAACGAGAACGACAAGAACAAGGACAAGGACAAGAAGCCTAGGAATAGTGGAAAGAAGAGGGGTGTCAACGAGGTCGGCGCAGAGGGGAATACCCCTACTTCCACAACCAACGCCCTCTAGCGGAGCCCCTGCAGCCAAGGGCCCCAGCTAGGGCGGTCGCAGGATGGTGTCGTGGGAAGCGCCACACCATCCCAGTCGGGAGTCGGTAAGCACAAAGCGACTGCCGCGGGCGGAAGGCCCAGTCCGGCACCCAGTCGCGGTGGCAGGGTGAGGGCAAGTGAAGGCACGAACCCTTGCACCCGTCCATCCTTCGCGACCAAGAATGTGTTTGATGTACTTCGAGATCTATCCGAGAGTATCGGAGGATCACCCGGACCGCAGCTGGATGCTGCAGATTGGCAGCCTGAGCCCATTGTCCACGACCTGCACCAGTCGCTTGTTGAGCTTCTGGAACGGCCGGAGATCCTGAGCTTGCACGCCGTGCGCCGAGTTGGGCGTGAGCCGCAGTTGCATCTTAAGGTCCGTGCCTTATGCGGGGAAGTGGAAAAGGTCTTCGACGTGTTGGTCGACACGGGAGCACAGGTCAGCTTGGTCAAGGCTGCCCTACTTCCACCAGAGTGTTTGACCGACAGTCGGAAACCTGTCAGGCTGAAGGTGGCGAACGGCAAGTACATGGTGGGAGGCACGAAGGAAGCGGCCATTGGGCTGCAGTTCGTGAACCACCGTGAGCTGAGCCGCCCCGACCTTGGCAAGGAAATCCTCCTGCAAGGTCGCTTCTACGAGGCCGAGATGGACTGGGACATGATCGTTGGGTACGACTTCATGATGGAGACGGACTCCGGCGTCCGCCCGGCCCAGGCCTCGATGACCCTGTACCAGGACGACCAGCCCTCCTGGCTTTCGTCACCTGAGCACCATGTGGAATGTCAATGGATCCACCCGGAAAGCAATCGGCTCGAAGTAGCCGCGCTGGGCACTGAGCCAACTGGGCCAGCAAACCAGGAGTACGGCGTGATGCCGGAGGTGGCGAGCCGAGTGGTCGCGGACCTGGGAGCTTCGGATCTGGCCCTGGATGCGTTCTCTTCAGGAACCTCCGCCCATCTGCGGGTTTGTGAGAAGTACTGGAGCGCACAGGACTCCGCGTGGAAGAAGCACTGTGGTCCGCATCAGGGCTTGATGTGGATCCATTGCCCCCGATGGGACATTCCAAGGGCGGTAGCGAAGATACGCAAGGACCGCTCCAAGGCAGTGCTGGTTGTTCCTATGGGATGCACCGAGGAGGAAAGTACCCGACATTGGGTGGTCTCATTGACCAACATGACCTTAAGCAAGGTCGTCCTACCGGCTGGAGAGAGTGTCTATCAGGACGCTAAGGGACAGCCCATGCCACCCCAGAGATGGCCAACGGATTTCCACTATGTGGATGGGGGCCTTGATCAGGCCGACACCACCGACTTCGTGTGTGTCAACCGCATCGTAGCGGAGCCATGGAGGCAATGCTTTGCGGTTTCCCCCGTTGACATCGGAGAATTGGAAGACCCCCTCACTGAAAAGGAGTTGGATCTGGTCCAGGGGTATATGGATCAGCCCTTCCACGACTTGGGAAGACAGCGTGAGGGCAAGGGCCAGGACAAAGCCTGGTGGGAAGTGGACGCCATCGTCTCTGGTTCCTATGATGGGGATACCTTCGTAAGGAGGGTGCTGGACCACATGTCCAGCCAGGACGAGCCAATCGGCGGTAACCCACCAACCTACGGTGACTTGTTCCGAGGCAAGACCAGAGATGGCCCTTTGGGCCACCTGGGAAGACCACCTGAGCCGAAGGCGAGCGGGGTCGCTACCCCTTGAGTAAGTTCAGTGGTCCAGGTGCCCGGAAAAGCCAAGGCGGAGTCCGATGATTGCCCCAAGATCCAGGCATTGAGGGCCAGGCTGAAGCAGAAGTATGGTGATACCTTCTTCAGCGGAAAGCCTGTGTTTCCCCCACCGGTTCGTGGACCGTATGGCGAGGCCAAGATACGACTGAAGCAGGACCCCCGTGTGTATCGGCACCAGGAGTGTGCCCTGAGGGGCAAGAGGAAGGAGGCCATGGAGAAGATCCTCCGTGACCTCATCGAGAGAGGCTGGCTTGAGCCGTGCCACTCCGAGTGGGCCTCTCCGTGCTTCGTCGTCCCCAAGAAGGTGGCCGGTGAATGGCGGCTCGTGGTCGACTACTGCGGCCTAAACGCCCAAACGCAGCATGACAGCTATACGCTGCCCCTCATTGAGGACATGCTGCAAAAACAACACCGGCAGAGGATCTTCACGGTGATTGACCTGAAACATGGTTATCATCAGATGCCTCTCGCCGAGGAGTCCCGTGCCTGCACAGCCATGAGCACTCCACTTGGACCTCTCCAGTGGAAGGTGATGCCCATGGGCGTTACCAACGGCAATGCGGCTTTTCAGCGGATGCTGGAGAACCTGCTTGAGCCGGTGCGTGACTGTGCAGACCCCTTTGTGGACGACGTGATCATCGCGTCCGGGGACCCCAGTATGAGCTACGAGGAGCTCCTGGAGGCACATGAGAGGGACGTCACTCGAGTGCTGGACCTTCTGGTTCCGCACAAACTCACAGGCAGCAGTGACAAGGCCACCATTGTGGTAAGCGAGGTGGTCTTTGCTGGCCACGTAGTCGGGAACGGGCAGCGAAAGCCCATACCTGGCAAGGTGGCTGCGATCGAGCACTGGGAGAAGCCCAAAACGGTCTCTGAGCTGCGTGCGTACTTGGGGTTCTGCAATTACTACTCGGGGTATATCAAGATGTATGCCGAGTATGCAGCCCCCATGACGACCATGCTCAAGGGCAACCGAGAGGAGACCAAGAAAGGGTCCAATAAGGCTCTGGTCTGGACTGCTGAGTCTGACCGTGCCTTTGAGGGGATGTAGCAGGCGCTGCTATCCGCAGTGGGTCTGCACCTCGTGGATCCTAACTGAGGGTTCGTCCTGCGCACCGACGCCTCCGACTACGCCGTTGGCGCTGTGTTGGAGCAATTGCTTGACGATGGGAGGCACGTGCCCGTGGCCTTCTGGGGCCGAGTTGTGGCGGAAGGCCAGAGACGGACGTGGACGCCCCGAGAAGAGGAGGCGTATGCCATCGTCATGGCTCTCAGGAAATGGGCTGGGTACATAGCCCTCCATCCCGTCACCGTCTGCACTGACCATCAGAGTCTGCAGTCGTGGCACAAGGAGCACGTGGACACCCCCTCTGGTCCCGCCTCCCGACGGGCAAGATGGCATGAGACCTTGGCCAAGTTCGACCTCACGGTTGTGTATGTTCCTGGTAAGGACAACACCGTGGCGGACTGTCTCAGTAGGTGGGCCTATCCCGCCAGCGAGGGCATGATGGACGTGTCTGCCCATGGCGATGAGGCTGAGACCGCTGAGGCCAAGAGGATCATTGAAATGGAGCGCCTGATGGAGGAGGAGGGTGTTAAATGCTTCGTCGTCATGGCTGCGGATGCCCCCCTCGGAACGAGGATGGGCAGAGCGGTCAGAGTACTCGCCCCTGATGGAGCTGAGTCCGACAAGCACCTCTTCCCTGAATCTTGCCTCCAGGACGACTGGACCGATGACTACGCCAAGTCTGAGGCCTTTCAGGCCGAATATAGGCCTGTGACCGAACCTGATGACAGGCAGAAGTGGCCAAAGGGGCTGACTGAGGAAGATGGCAAGCGCTACCGGAATGGTAAGCTGCTAGTACCGGAGTCCCGAGTGCTCGAGCTGTGTGAAGCTTGGCACCACCACATGCTGCACCCAGGGGTCAAGAAGCAAGCCCTGGACATGCAACGCCGGTTCAAGATCGACCTTATCGGTTTCTACACCGCCATCAAGAAGGTCAGGAAGGGTTGTTCGGTCTGTCAGGCCTGCAATCCCGATAACCAGAACGTCAAGGGGGAAGCCCAATGGACTCCGGTGCCTGACCAGCCCATGGAGAGCGTAGCCATGGATGTCTTCTCCATGCCCGAAGTGCACATAGGCAAGGAGACCATTGACTGTGTGGTTCTTTGTGTGGATCGCCACAGTGGCTACGTAGTAGCCGTTCCGGCACGCAAAAAGGGGTTGCTTGCCAAGGAAGTGGCAGTCGTGATGATTCGTCATTGGCTGACCGTCTTTGACACCCCCCGCACTATTTGCAGTGACCGAGGGCCCCAGTTTACTGGTGCCTGGTTCAAAGCTCTGTGTTCCCTCATGGGAATACGTCATGCCAAGAGCGTCGCCTATCTCAGCCAGTCTAACGGCCGGGCTGAAGTGGGTGGACGGCAGCTGTTCGAGAAGCTGCGCAAGATTCACATCACCAATCCACGTCGGAACTGGTTTGAGGAGATGTCGCCCCCTCTGAAGGCCCATCATGACACCCCCACTCCGGGTGGTTTGTCCCCTCACCAGATTCTGCTTGGCAGGGACCCCCTTGATCGCGGACTTCCCTTGTCTGGTGATGGTATGGCCATGGACGCCAAAGAATTCTTCGCGAGCAAGAGCAAGCGGCGCGGGACAACCGCCAGCAGCTCGAGAAGGAGCATGCTGAGCGTCAGAAGTCCGCCCCAAGCTGGACAGCGCAGAAGTTCAGGGTGGGAGACCCGGTGTGGGTGATCAGACCCCGCCCTATGGGCACCCACCGCACCAAAACCTGGTTCACACCCCGCGAGGTGGTCCGCAGGATTGGTGAGGACACCTACCGCGTCAAGGTGGGTCACGAACAGTTCCGGGAGCGCCACGAGAGTCAACTCCGTGTGCGGGAACCCGACCTCCGTGGCCAACATGTGTCCCTGGACTATGCCGCACATGAGGCTGATTCGGACGACGACTATGCTGAGCAGGACGACTATACCGTCGAGAAGATCCTGGCTCAGCGTCCGAACGCCTCGGCACCCGGAGGCCTGGAGTTCAAGGTTTGCTGGCGAGGCTATGGGCCGTCCCACGACACCTGGGAACCCGTCTCCTGGTTCGTGCCGCGGATTAACACTCCCTTCATGGAGTACATCCGCAAGAACAAGACCAAGATCCATGTCTCGGACTTGGCAGCACTCACGCGGGCGATTGCAGCCAGGGGCGCCTGATCATCGCCCTGAGCTCTCGCCTGATGCGTTTTGAGCGCTTGTTTGGTCGACGGATCGTCCCTAACTTGCTTGCTCTCTTCCATCTTCCGGTGACCTGCCATCAGAGTGGCCATATACCCCCCCCTGCTGAATCCAGAGGAGGATGGCCCCTCTCTTTAACTTCTATCCGTCACTCCCCGCCTGCTGAATCCTTGTGAAACCAGGCAGGGCGACTGACCTTCATATTTTCTGAGCTCTTAGGGCCTTGAAGCCCATACGACGTTGCGCAACGGATGCCGCTGTCATCGGCATTGCGATTTTGTGGTGTGTGGTCTGGTCCCATGGCACTTGCGGGATCCAGACCAGTCTAGGTGTGTCTGCAGACTATATATGGCCTGAACTCAGGCGTTTTCCTGTCCACCCTCCTGCATATGCCTTATCCTAACCGGGGCGTGGTTTGGCGCTCTGTCCAGAGTGTGTTTACACGACTATTACCCCATTTATTGCTTGTTTTTCGGCCCCACAGGATATGTGCATCTGTATGTTAAGTGTTGTCAGTCCATCACCGCAATTGACTGTTTCTCCCCCCGAGGGGATGCGAATCGGAATACAGTGGCGCCCTGAGTCGCCGTGTAATTGCTCTTACATAAGGTCCAGCCTGGACCAGTACCTAAGTACAGATTCTTCTGTTTGAGTGCCTGTGATACCGTGTGCCCTAGTGGCTGTGATGTGCTGAGATCCTGATGGCGCCAGGCGGGAAGCCCAGTTGCCTGACTACACTCCCAGCAGTCCGCCACTGTCAGTCCCAGTGTGAGCCTACCGACTCGCAGACGCACTTGCAGTCGGGTGGCGACCTCCGGTGTCCTGACCTCAGTCTGCCTGGGCAACTGGTGGTTTGAGGAGTCGACGCCTCGGCCCACACTGCATGGGGACTCCCCCGTGCATGGCCTACGTGGTAATAGGGCGAGGGAAAAGACGGCCTTGATGCCCGATCTCTTAAGGAGGAGCTCGTTGGGCTGTACCACTCTGGACTCGCGTCGTGGATATGGACATGGTGCGCCCGAGCCTGCGGCCTTGAGAAGCCTGGGGTAGCCCGAGGGATCCTTGTGGTCGCTTTCGACCTGTGGGACCACCTCGGTCGTCGCGTGACGCCTATGTTGGCCGTGTATGCCACTGCCACTGTGGTAGTGACCGTCGCAGCCGGCACCCGGTGCGCCTGGTATGGGTTGACGGGTCCTTTGGATGCCGAACAATCGCCGCCAGGACCCGGGACTTGATACTTGATACTATACTTGCAGTGACTAACAGCTACAGCACCGTACCTGTCTTACTGTGGGATTTGGGCAGCCTAACCTGCGAATCAGCCTGAAGTGAGGATGTGACACCCCCCCCTTCAGGGGATGGTCCTGCCATGCTTGGGTGTTATCGAGCCCCCCCCAGGGTTTGCTCTAAGGAGGGGGGTGAAGCGGTACCCAGAACCTATGGCGGATAGCCCGGAGGTCTGTGAGCCGTGACACCCGTGCGGAAGCCGTTGACACCGGCTGTCAGGGGGATATCCCTGTCCTCTAACCCGCGAAATCTGGAATCCGATTTCTAACCATTAAGTCGATGTGGAATTACCATAATTTCACTATCTTGGTCGATTTGCGGATAGAAATCGGTGAAATACCCGATCTCTACCGCGATTTCTAATTGTCGGAAAGACGCCGCAGTCGCGCCGCCTGTCGTCGCCTGTTCCGTGGACTGTATTAGAAAATTCTGTAGAACGATCCTTCTTGAAGTTAAGACTGAAACAGTCTTCGAGTGATCCGCAATTTTTTCCTTGATATAACGGATCGCGTCCCAGATTTTTTCCAGAAGATCTGGGCAGCTGAAGGCGCTTTGAACCCCCAAGTGGAATAACAAGGGCTACGAGCGTTCAAGCGCCCAAGGACGAACTAACGTGCCTCATAGGCACTGTGTATGAGGTTTTGCTCCTCATAGTCATAGGATGAGGCCAAGGGATCCCAACTCAATAGGCCCAAAGGGTTATTCATTTTGAGTGTTCTCCAAGAAGTGCGCTTTTTCACGTACTTGGCGTCCAAGTACGTGTAGAAGTATGTTGAGTTGGCGTTTTCTCCCTCTTTGCTTGCCTCTACATCCGGGGCATATCACTTGTCTTCCCCGGATAGTGCATATATGATCTCCATATATATATTGGCAACATATTTTGCGTGCATGCTAAAATTCGGCTTTCCGAAAGGAGGTCGATTTTCGACCAAAGCACTTGCATGCGTGTTAAGGGACCAAAGTTACATTAGAATATAGGCATACTTTGATTCTAGGCCACTAGATTGAGTGTAGAAGGCATGGGTAGGGTTCTATGCCATATTTGGTGTTATATCGCGTGCCCATTTGACGGGTGCACCATTCCAAGACTCACCCGCCAATGGACCCCATATCGCACGAGGCCCTTCTTTGTACTCCCAACCAACACTCGCAAGCCTAACCTTCGTGAAGGGACGCTTGTGGAGCGCTCCCGAAGCGATGCGTTGCGAGCAAGGTGTGTTTTTTGCAATATTCCATTTTTGCATGTGCCCACTTGGGAGGCAGCGCGCGCAACCTTCCAAAGCGCCTCAAGTGGAGCACATAGGTGGAATCGGAGGTCATTGGTGTCAAGTCATTGTGTTTAAAAGGATTGGTCGATTACTCAATCCAAGCCGAAGATATTATAATATATTTGTGCGCCTTTCAAGGATCTTTCGGGTGTTTTTGCTGTTTTTTGCCCGTCATGATGTCAAGTGGCGACCGTGTATCTCAACGTTGCGCCCAATTGACATCATGACCCAGGTATGATATGGGGGAACACACTTCGCAGCCCAACATATCTTGAACCCAGAGAATAACTCCTCTTGGGCTTGGCATACCATGGCCGCCATGTTGGCGATTTGGGACTATCCGTAATCATGGGCTCACTTGGCGACCCTGCCATTCCCAAAAGCGGAGGGGTTGGGCGACGCCCAAAAGATATGTTGGACGCATATGACTTGATACCAATCCTATGGCACGCTCCGGTCCAAGTCGGGCATGTACCCCACTTGCCCCAACCATGAGTGTGCGCATTTTCGGCCATTTTGAGCAATTTTCCACATTTTCTGCCCGCCCTGCACCATGTTCAGCCCCCGGTGCACGCCGGACGCATGGACCAATGGACCATATATGACATGGTTGATATGGACATTGGTCCCCATGGCTCGCACACCACGTGGGCGAGGCGGAGCAACCTACGTCAAGGCCCTAGCCCAAAGTGAGTGTGGACGATTTTGCCATTTTGGCATTTGTGGACCAAATTGGGATTGTCACCACGCCAAGTGGCATGCAGATCCTTGAGGGCCAAGTGCATGGAAGTCTGCGTTTGACTCTCGGTGAATCGCGTATGGAATCGCGGATCCCATCTCCAAGCCGGCGTGGAGATATACTATTGGGAGCACCCCCAAATTTTGGCTCATTTCGAGCAGCCAAAATGACCCCCTTTTGGGACCCTAATTTCAGCCCCCTGTGTGGTCAATTGGCGGCTCCATATCTCTATGCCCATGAATAGCCCGGACCTCATTTCAGGTTGTGCACTCAGATGAAGGTCCTAGGTCCTGCCTCCTATCCTGTGAGCCATTGGCCTTGCCCCGGTCGGGCGAGCCACGCGTGGGAATGATGCCGATTTTGGTCATTTTGGCATCATGACCCCACTTAACGAACCCGTGGTGCCCTGATGCCGGGACCTCAGAGGGAACTAGGTTTGGTGAGGGCTCTGGAGAGTTCATGCTCGAAGGGCATAGGGTCGCTTGCCTCGTCCCTACCTCTGGCGTGTCTGAACGAGGGGTCAATTTTGGAGATTTTTGAGCTAATATCAGTTTGGGCTGAAACAGCCCATTTTCAGCTACCAACTCCCAGGGGATAATGGCGGGGCCATATCTCTGGCTCAGAGGGGAGTTGGGACCTGCCGTTAAGGGAGAATAGGGGGCCAATGTCAGTCTGCCTTGGAGTTGACTTGATTTCCAGGAACTTGCCTGTGGCTGGGCGAGACACTTCCCCTATTGGCAGGGTTTCAGGGTCCGGACTGAGCAGGGCATGGGTTGTGCTTGAGCCCCCGCCCCCACCAGCCACTGAGAGGGTCGGACCTGGGATTGGGATATAAGTTGGAACTGAGTGTCTATTGTCCTGTGATGCACTTCACCCAGTCCAGTCTTCACCCCATGTGTACATATCCTGATGTGTTGCTGTACATACTTTTGTTCCCTTGTTTCAGAGTGGCAAGGATCCTGAAACGCTTTGTCACATGACACGAGCGTAATGATGCCCCTGTGAGCGTAGTGCTTTGCCTGCCTGCTTGCTTGTGCGTGTCACCTGCAGCGTCCCGTGGCGAGGCCCCCCCACGGGAACTCGTCAGTACACCCCCTTCTTCACCAGCTGGCTGGCGGAGACGGGAGCCACTTCCACTTCGAGAGAGGGGGGGGCCTCCTCACCGCGGTCAGCAGCAAGTGCGTGGCGGAGCACGAGGTGCTGAGTTTCACAGAAAAAGGACCCCGGGAAGGCCGCGGCCCTGGGGATCCGCACGGACGGGGGAGGCCTCACCCTCATCAACGTCCACGGGCCGCAAGCAGGCTGCTCCCCGTGGGCGGGACGGGCTGCGTTCTGGGCCGACATACAAATGTATGCCACAGCACGCAGCCTCGGTGGGAGACACCCGGTGGTCATCGCCGGCGACACCAACATCTACATGGATGCCACCACCAACCCGGCCACGGAGCACTTCCGCGCGGGCTGGGAGGCCTGCGGTATCCGGAGGGCAACGGCAGGCGGCGAGGAGGACATGACCCCCACGCTCCACCCGTCCCAGCACAGGGTGGACACCTTCCTGGTCAACGAGCCCCTCCTGCCGTGGTCCCTGCGGGAAAGCGTCTGGGCTCGTGGCATGGCACACCCCGAGGTGATCAGCTCGGACCACCTCCCGGTCTGCCTGGCCCTACCGGGCCTCCTCAGCGCAGCGGGGCACGCGGCGGTGCCCACCCCCTACAGCCACACGGAGGGCCGCCTCCTCCCGTACGACGCCGAGGCCGCGCCCGTCCAACACTGCCTGTGGGCGGCGGTCACCGCCGCGCAGGATGAACCCTCCCTGGGGCCCTGGCTGCGTCCCGCAGAGCAGCATGCCTACGGGTCCATGCCCCCGGCCGCGGTGGACAAGGTGTTCGAACACCTCCACGCGACGCATGACGCCCTGGCGCGTGTGGTGGGACGCCGGCAGCCGTCCTCGGCGGGGTTGGACCCGGCGGAGGGGGACCCCCCGGAGAGCGGACAGCGGCTCCAGGCGGCGGTCCTCCGCTACGACACCCTGGCAGCGTGCGCGCCGGCGGTGTACCAGGCGGACGCGGCATGGCATGGCATCCGGTCCGAGGCGGCGCTCCGGCTCGCGGAGGAGCTGCGGGGTGCGTCGCCTGGGTTCCGCCCGACCACACAGGGCCAGCTACAGGAGGAGCTGCAGAGGCAAGCAGCCGCCCTCGAGGAGGACTTTCGCCAACTCCGCGCACTCCTGGCGGCAGACCGCAAGCGCGCCATCAAGGACTTCTGGCGCCGCAACGCCCCCGACATCGCCCAGCGATGGAAAGCCGTGTGGGGAGCCATGGAGGTAGAGGCCCCGGGCCCTCCAGGCCTCTGGAACGTGCGGGTCCCCAACACCCAAACGCTCCTCACGGAGGCCCACGACGTGATGTTCGCAGTTCGCGCCTTCTGGCGGGTACTGTATGACAAACGCCCGGTGGACCTCCCAGGCTTGCAGGCAGTCCTCGGCGGCCACGTCCCCCGGGTCCCTGACGGGGCCTGGACACAGGTCCAGCAGTACTCCATGCAGGACGTGCAGTCCGCCCTGGACAAGGCCGATGGCAAGGCCCCAGGTCCCAACCACGTGGAGGCCCGTTTCATCAAGGCCCTCCCGGCACCCGTCCAGTGGCTCCTGGTCCACTCCTACCGGACCATCCTGCGCGGCGCCCAGCCGCCGATGCACTGGAGGGACGCGTACATCTGGCTCAGCCCCAAGGTACCGGGCTCCGCCAGACTGGACGACTACAGGCCCATAGCCCTGGGCGGGCTGGACATGAAGCTGCTCACGGGCCCCCTCACCCAGCGCATCACGGAAGTGCTCACACAGCACAGAGTGGTCAGCGACTGGCAGCAAGGGGCCCTCCCTGGCTCCAACACAGGCCCCCCACTGTTCATGGCGCAGCGGCAGCTCGAGCAGGGAAGGCCCAACTACGTTTTCTCCTTCGACGCCCGCAAGGCCTTCAACACCGCCCCGCACGGCGCCCTCTACCTCATCCTGCGCCACCTCTCCGTGCCGCCGGAGGTCATCGACCTCCTGCTCTTCCTCCACACGTGCGCCAGGCTGCGCATCGTCACGGCACACGGGCTAACGCAGCCCGTCCACATGCTGCGCGGTGTCCCGCAGGGCAACCCCGAGACCCCCCTGCTGTACGCGCTCCTCCTGGAGCCCCTGCTCAGGGCGCAGTGGCACCGCCTGCGCCCGCCGAAAGGGGCCGAGCAAGGCCTCATCCAGGCCTACATCGACGACCTGCTGGTAGTGGCCCACACGCTGCAGCACTTCGTCGAGGGCGTGGAGGCGGTGGCCGCGTACCTGGGGATGATGGGCATGGAGCTCAACCCCCGTAAGTGCGCCATGGCCACCACGGAGGGAATCCGGGGCCTGCAGCTGCGCCTCTGTCCCCACCTGGAGAACCCATGGCACTGGGTACCAGCGGCGGACTCCGTCCCCTACCTGGGACTCCAGCTGCAGCCGGACAGGGAGTTCTCCCTGCAGCGCAAGCACCAGCTACGTCTGGCGGCAGTGCACCACTGGTGCCTCAATACCCTCCCGCCACCGAAAGTGGTGCAGGACGTCGTCCTGGCGATCCGCGGGGGGGTGACACAGTACGTCGCCCCTTTTATCGCCGCCGACTCCGACACTGCGCGCCACCTGGACCACATCACGGTCCAGGTCGCGAAAGACAGGGCCCGGTACGCCTTCGATGCCTTGCGGGACAGCCTGCAGGATGACCGGACCCTGGGGCTCACACGGGTGCCAACGCGGTGCCAGCAGGCAGCCGTGGCCCTCGTGGGTACACTGGTCCACCACCGCTCAACCTCCGTGCGCACCGAGGTCACCAAGATGTTCCGGGAAATAGCCGGCGCGCACGGAATATGTCCCGAGGTGCACTACCCTGTCCCGGAGTTCGCAACTCTAGCGGGGGGTGACTGGGTCCACCGCATACCCCGGGCCATGGCCACCCTGGGAGTGGGGCTGTACAACCCCATCGCGTGCCCCAGGGCGACCCACGTCCAACTACAGTCCCCGCCGGGCAACATCGTCACGGGGCGCACCGCCAAGCTGTGACACCGCGACACGTGCCGCCTGACGGTGCCGCACACAACGCCGTGGCATCAGCACCACGGGCCAGGCCACCCCTTCCCCGACAACGACGACCCGTGGCCGACGGAGGTGCGGGAATGCCTCAACCATTGCGCCGCTGAACACCTCCACTATTGCCGCCGGGAGCAGTAGCCCACCAACCACCCCGGGTGGCGCGACGCCTTGGTCCACCTCTTCCATACCACCGGCACACGGGACCCCCGCCTGAGACTCCTCCACCCCACGAGGGCTAAGCAGGACGCCCACACCGGCCCACGGGTGACCCCGGAGGGCCTGCACCTCCACGTCGGGGGCTACCGCCGCCGGGGCGGCCTATCCCCCCCAACGCGGGGGGCGGCGTACCACCCGCCGGCAGCCCTCATGTACATCCTCCACGACGTACTCGCGGAAAGTGAGCACGGAGAGCCAAAGCGGATGTGGCGTGGCCCGAGCCCCTGCGCCCCCGGCCCCACCCACCGACGCCGCTGTGGTTGATGACCACGGACGACCAATGCACCCGAGCGGCGGGGCAAGCGCAGCTCCAGGCCGGGTGGGTAATATTGCAGGTGGGGGCAGGCCAGCCCACAGCCCGTGGACTCCCCCGTGGCACCGCCCTGCTGGTAGCTACGGGGGTGCCGCACGACCCACACATGGCAGTGCACGCGCTGGAGGACCAGCCAGAGGACACGGGACACCTGGTGGTGCACCAGCGCGGAGGCCCAGCGTGGCTCAACGAACATGTGACGGCACTTCAGTCCTGGGCAAGCACGATCGCCAGAGCGAAAATACGGCTGCATGACCGCCCGGCGATCAGCCCTGGCGACACCAACTGACCCCCAGCCACCCCGACGTCCGGTAGCACTCCGCCGACCTCAACGTGGGGTGGCTCAGCCCCACTGGATCCCGGAGGCCTGGGGCCACACCTCTTCTGACGCGTCAGGGGGCGGACCCTGCAAACACGCCACCAGCGTCGCTCTCCCCTGCCAACCTCACCCGCACGTGGGCGGTGGCCATCTCGGGCACCGTGCCCGACGGGGAGGGGGTGGCCGCCTCCCTTCCCCTACAATACGGTCCCCACTGACCATGGGTCCACACGGTGGACGCCGAAGTCATCCTCCACCTCCTGCGACACGCAGAACGCGAGCGGACCACGGGGGTCCCCGCGGGCGCGGCGAAGGTGGTCAACCAGATGCCCCTACGGTGGCTCTGGGACGTCCTGTGCGCGCGAGGGCGACACACCGGGCACCCGTTCTGGTACGTCCGAGCCACCTCGCACCACAGTGACGCCCTACTGCACAAGGCGGACTGGGCGGCGTCCCAGGACACTGTCCTGCAGAACACGCCCCCGGACCCTGGCCACGCCCAACTCATTGTCGCCGGCCGTGACGGCCTGCTCGATCTACGGCCCCCCACCATGCGGGCGCTCGGCGAGGTCGTGCAGCGGGCGCAGACGGACCATGGGCTGACGCACCGAGGACACACACCTTTGGGCGCGGCCCACGCCACAGCCTATGTCCACGCCCGGGACCTCACCGCGACGGCCACCAACCGCCGGGCGCTGCGGGCCAGAGACGGGCACACGCCGGTGCAGCGCAGGCTCCGTGTCCGTAAGGAGCGGCTCTCCGGCGTCGCCGTCCTCCCACAAGTGTGCCTCCTATGCGGCGGCCCGGAGGAGACCCCGGTGCACATGCACGTGGGGTGCGCCCACTCACGGCTCCTCTGGCCCCACTACCGCCAGGCGGTACACGAGGCGGCCCGCCACCTCCCACCCGGAACAAAGTCCTGTGGGTGGCCTCGTGGCGCTCCGCAGGCGCCACATGGACGGAAGTCTTCTGCTCCGGACTGGTGCCCGAGGACGCGGAGGCGCAGCTCCGCACCAGAGCCCGCTATGACCCGCCGGGAGGGACCTCTGTGGACGATCTCCTCCACCACATGCTCCGGCTGGGGGACTTCGCATCGGAGCTTCGCAACCACTGGCTGGAGCAACTTTTCCGCGAGCCCCTAAGCGCGGCGGCCCGGGCGCACCGATGGCTCACCGCGGCGGAGGGCGACCACCCCCCCCCTCCCCCGCGCCCTGACAAGGACTTCGTAGCCTCCCTCCGTGTCGTGAATGGCACTCTGGAGTGCCCGCCACAAGAGAGCCCCCTACCGTACCAGGACCTGCTGGGGGGGTTCTCGAAGCACCTACAAGACGCCCTTTTCCCACCGTGGATCTCGGGTGCGGCTCCATGACCGCGTGGGAGGCACGCATAGTGGTTGAGGACTGGGCGCGCGAGTGGAGCCGGTGGTGCGCCCCTGCGCAACGATACGCCGCCATCCCGCTCGAGGGATGGGGGCCGAACACCCGGCGGAGACCCACCGTGATCCGCCGGGCGGGACCTGACCACCCGTAGGACGCGGTGACGGGGGAATGGCTGCAAGCGGCCCCGGGGCCGCAACCAGGATGGACTGGGGACGTGTCCTCACTCGTCAGGACAACCGTCCCCCCCCGCATCGTCCTTCACGCCGCCAACATACTCCGGGCTACGGATATACGAAAATGGGGACACGCCGCGGCCACCGTCCGATGGCATCCCGCAGAGGACGGGGCCGCCCAGCTCGCCGTGGCGCACTTCAAAGCTGGCGGGCCGGTATACAAAGACGCCCTGTCCCGGCTGGGCGACACCAAGGGGCCCTTGCTCCTCATGCTCCCCACCGACATTGCAGCCGCGCTGCGCCAGGAGCTGGACGGCTGTGAAGGGCTGCGAGTGGGATGGGTGGCAGTCGCGGACGGCACCAAACTGGCCCTCCTCCACCGGAACGCCGCAAACGGGTGCCAATGGGATGCCCTGGCGCCCCACCTCACCGGGCGCCACGTGTACATGGCAACCCCCCCCCAGAAGCACCCCCGCCCAGCGTGGGACGACTTCATCGCCGCCTTCCACGACCACGGGATTCTCCCCGACGACACGTGGCGGGAGGTCCAGCGGAAGACGCTCGGCAGGGACTACCGGCGCCGCGTCCGCGCCGGCCTGCTGGAGATCCGGGCCCCCCTCCGACAGAGGTGGGACGACCTCTGGCTCCGCCATCTCGACCCTTGGTCGCCGCCCTCCCACCTCCCGCACACCTGCCGCCTCGGCGGAGAATGTGACACGGTGTCCTCTGCAGCGTTGACAGGCGCCAACAGGTGCGCGCGGTGCGCCCAAGTGGCCGCGTGCCCCTGGCCCGAACCTCCCGCAGGCCAGCGCTCGCGCACCGAGGAGGAGGCCCTGCACCGGCGCATCGAAGGGGCACAGGCCCCCTCACAGGAACGCGCGGGTCCCGCGGGCGCTGCCCCTCTGTGGATCCACGTGCACCTGCCGGACCCCACATCCGTTGCGCACCTGTCGCACGTGTTTGCGCCCTGACCCCCACCCGCGGCCGCCCTTTGCAGAGCCCGCAGTACCATGCCACGCCGACGGGGGGATGGGCCGGGACACGCCAGGGCCCGCCGCAAAGCGCAGGAGGCCACTGTCCGGGGCCTAGTGGCGGACGCGGTGGCGGAGGCGCACGAGGCGCACACTGCCGCACGGCGTGACCTGACGGGCAGTGCGAGGGCTTTCCTCAACGAGTCCGCCCTCCCGGCCGTCCGCGCCCTGAACGGAGCAGGGGCCCCTACGCTGCTCCCGGCGATGCACCGGATGGTGAACGCCATCCAGCCGGGGCTCATCAGCCCGAAGGAGGCCCTCTACGGGCACTGGATGGAGTGGCGCGAGTCCAACCGGTCGGGCCGGCCCCTGGGGGATACCCTGTGGCTGACGGGAGTGGGGTCCGCCATGTCCCTCCGCAGCAGTGCCCCAGCCCTACTGCAACGCCCTCAGGACGCGCTACCCCGGGGACGCGGCCCCGTACCTGAATCAGGCGCGGGCCACATACCCGGGGGGAGTGTCCGAGCTGGATGCGGCGCTCCACCTTCCACACCCACCGGACGAGGACCTGGAGGTGGGGGGAAACACGGTGTTCGTGGAAGGTGCGGACGAGGCGCCCGCCCGCCCCCGGCCGACCGACCCGGTGTACGACGGCACCAGGCCGACCCCCCCGTACGCCATCGTATGCGAGGCGTTCCCCAGGGAGCCCACCTGGTGCCCCGCCCTCCCGCCAGCAACGCACGCGCCCCGCGGCTGGGCCAACCCAGACCTGTCCCCCCCCCTCTCCAGAACCAGGGGTGCCCACCACAGGGGGCAGGTCCTCTGGCAAGAGTGCCCTGGCACCCCCCTGCTCCTCCTCGTCCTCGCTACCCGCGGGGACCCGGAACAGGTCCTGGGCATCACCCCCAGCCACCTCGATGGGGCAGCACCCGTACCCCGCCCCCCCCTCCCGGCGCCCGCGGCGCCGGACGGGGTACACACCTTCCTGCGAACACAGGAGGTCACCGCCGTTACGGGGGTCCACCTAGTGCGGCTCACCCCGGCACCACCCGACGACCCCCGGGGGCCCAGGGCCCTGAGCCCCGTCCCAGACTGGGAGCTGTGGCCCGACGCATGGACCGCGTGGCTCCCCCGCCTCCCCTGCCAATGCCGATGGATGGCCGCCGGCCCCCGCCCGTACGAGGCTGACGCCACAGCCGGCGCCCCACCCCCTCCCCCCCTCTCCCCCGCAGAGCACCGCACGGCACTACCCACAGCACAGCACTGATGCACCGGGAGGTAGTGGGAAGGGCGCACCTGCCACCACGCATGCCTACCAGGATAACAGTGATGGCAGACTCCGATGGCTCCCCCCAGCAGGACGACCGCCACCACCGCCGGTCCCGCTCCCGCTCCCCCATCTCCCCGGAGTGGACGGGGGAGACCCCCGCGGAGCGCGAGGAGCGGAGGCTGGCGGAGGTGGGGGTGCTGGTCAGGCCGCCACCGCCGGCCCAGGAGCCTGAGCAAGCCGCGGTGACCGCCTTCACCGCCCAAGCAGCAAGCCCTGCCGCGCCGCCCCGAGGGGGGGGGGCCAGACGCGCGGGAAGCGGAGGCCGCAGCCCCAGCGAGCCACGCCGCGGCCCCAAAGGCGGCCCCCGGCACGCCGCCAACACGGGGGGTACCCCCGGCGCAGGAACCGGGCGCATCTCCGAGGGCTACCGCAGCCGCAGAGGGGAGCGTGGAGGGCGCGCCGCCGCCCCCAGCACGCCGCGAAAGCGGGGAGGGACCCCGCACGTGCCACGGGCGCCTCGCCGGCGGCCGCCGCAGCAGCAGCAGTGGGCAGGGAGAGCGCGAAGTACCGCGCCCACGCCAACCCCACCCACACCCGCACCAGCCCCCCCAAGCCGTTCCCCCACAAGCCCTTCCGCCCGGGGCGGACGCGGCATGTCCGCCCCCCCGCGCCCGAGCGCTTGCCGCCGGGCGTCACGCTGCCGCAGCTGCAAAGACAGCGGGACGCCCGGCGCGTGATCCAGGAAGGAGGGGACGGCGCGCAGGCAGAGCTGCGTGCCAGCCATGGGGGCGCGGAGCGGGGGACAGGAGGCGACATGGGAAGTGCCCAGGAGCGCGTGCAAGGAGCGGGCCAGGGCACGCGCAGCAGGGAGCAAGGTCGCAGCAGCAGAGGGGAACAGAGCGCGGGCAGCGGACGGCGCGACTCAGGGCAGGGGGCCGGGAAGGGGCCAGGGCACGGGAAGGGCGCGCAGGGGCGCGGGCACGGCGCCCAGGTGCAGGCAGCGGGGCGAGAGACGGTGGGCGAGCGGGCAGGCCAGGGCGTGGGTGACAGGGGGCGGGACCCACGGCACGGGCAGGGGGCCAGAAAGGGGCACAAGGGCAAGGGCAAGGGCGCCAGGGGCCCCAAGGAACAGGCAGGATGGGGCATGGGAGCCCGGGGGGGAGGGGGGGTTAAAGGGAGAGGGGCGGGGGGCGGGGCGCCCCCGCAGCCGGACGTGCAGCCGGTGAGGTGCATCCCCCCCGGCATCCAACAGATGCCGGCGCACCACACCCACCACCACCACCACCACCACCACCACCTCTACAACATCGACCCCGACGCCGGCAAGCTCATCCCCCCCCAACCCCCACGACCCCGGCACCAGCCAGCCCCCCCCGCGCCGAGAGCGGAGCCGGCGCGGATGGCCTCGGCGGGGGGGGGGCGGGGCGCGGCATCGGCGCCGCAGGCACACGGGCAGCAGGGGGAGCCGACGCGAGGGGCAGAGGGGGCCCGGCCCTGGGACCGGGACTGGGGCACGCTCCCGGACCCTCTGGGGGATGAGGCCCTCCCCCTGGTGGGGGAGGTGTACGGGTGGTTATGCTGGGCCAACCAGGGGACCACCAGGGGGTTGAGGAACCGGCCCTTCGATGCCGTGCTCCTCCGGAGGGACGGAGGAAACCGAGAGGTACCCCCGGGGGGGTGGGCAGCCCCAGAAGACCACGAGAGGGTCCTCAGGTCAGCTATCCGGGCGGCGTGGCCCGACAGGGGGCCGACGTGGCCGGCCTTCCTGGAAAGGGGAGCGGTACTCTGCATCAGCGATGCGGACGCCAACAACTGGCTCCCCCGGGCCTTGCGCAGCGCCCTCGCCCACTGGCGCCTCCGCCGGCGCAACCCGCCGCCACCACAGCCCAAGCCCCCACACAAGCGGCGGCGCAGGTGACGGCCCAGACGGCGGACGCGAGAAAGTGGGGGGGGGGCTGGGCCCCCCGACCCACGCCCCCCCCAAGGTACGGCGTGACGAGGGGGCGCGCGCCACCTCCCGCGGGAGGGAGGGCAGAGACAACGAGCGCGGGGGGGAACCTACTGCCCCGCAGCCCGCTAACCGCTGACCGCTAACCCTCACGGCCGCCCCCAACAGGCCAGCGCCGCGCGACGACGGCGGGGGGGCGGTTTCTGTTATGCTGTTTTGTGACTTATTGTTTGCTGTTCGATTTCTTTTGGCTTTTGAGGGCTGTCCATTGAATGTTGATGAATTTGCTTGACAGGTTGGCGTGGATGTTCCTGTTGTCGTTTGATCTCGGGCGGGGGGGCGGAGGAAGGGTGCGACCCCGCAGCCGACAGCTGGCCCCCGGGGCCGGGACGGCCATGCTGCCCCCCCTCGGCCGTCAGGGGGCGGCGCCAGGGGACCAGAGGGCCCCCCCCACCCCCCCCCCCTCCCCCTCAGGCCCAAGAACGGACAGAGGCAGACCGAAGAAACGGCGGCCCCGCAGCCCCCCCGAAGAGGCCGCTGCACCCAGGGGGAGGGGGCACCACGGCCGAGGCAGGCGCCCGCACGCCCTGCCCGCTGCCGGCCGACGGCGGACTGGCGGCGCCCAGGACGGCGCAAACGGAGCGGCTCCTTCAGAGGCCGGCGCGGGGGAGACGGGGGCGCAAACCAGGGTTGGAGGGTTCCCCCCCCCTCCCCCCCCCCCCCCCCCCGCACTGATCCATTGGCGGCCGACCGGACCCCCACGGCACGACTATACCCCGGAGGGGCACGCCGAAGACAACGGCTGGGGCGCGCGGTGTGCAGGTCCAGCCGCATCCCCCCCCCCCGCGTCGCGGTCCCCTCTGGGGGAGGGGGGGCGTCCCCCCGGCTCCAGAGGCGCAGCAGGTCGCTCCTGTGGCTCCCAAGCAGGGGGGGGGGAGCCACAGGAGCGACCTGCTGCCCCTCTGGAGCCGGGGGGACGCCCCCCCTCCCCCAGAGGGGACCGCGACGCGGGGGGGGGGGATGCGGCTGGACCTGCACACCGCGCGCCCCAGCGCCCCCAGCCGCCTGCTCCCGCGGGGGTCGCGACCAACAGGCAAGCCCACACCAGCGCGCCGGAGCGACACGCGGACCAAGCCTGGGGGCGGCGCACGGCGGCGCACCAGAACAGTATGGAGGCCGCGCCCCCCATGACCCTCCCATGACCACGGCCCACTCAGGGAGGACGGAGGGGGGGTTCAGGTCTGCTGGGGCCCCCGGAAGAGCGGTCCACGGGCCGCCCCTCATCCTCCCCCACCCCGGGACGGCCCCATGACCCTGACCGCACGCGCACGCCGGAGGGGAGTGCGCCGACGACACGAGCGGGACCAGGATGGGGAGCCGCGGGCCGCCGCCCAGAGGGGGATCAGGGAGGCCGCGGCGCGACCCCCCCCCCCACCCCCCCCACCGGCCCGCAAGCCGTGGGGGCCCTGGCCCCCACCCCCCGAGGCAGGGGGGATGGTCCCCCCTCCCCCCGCCCAAGAGAGGAGCCGGAGCGTGGCCTGCCCCCCCGCCCCAGCCGCCGGCTCCCACAGGAACCGCGGGGAACAAGCAACCCCGCGCCAACGCGCCAGGACGCCGCACAGATCGCGCCAAGTGAAGGCGGGTGAGCACGAACCGGAGTGGTATGGGGGGCCACGCCCCCCATGGACAGAAAGACGCCAGTGACACCCGCTTTGTTGCCTGCCCAGGGAAGGCAGAGGGACGGAACGAGGCAGAGCGACCCCCCGCCCTACAGGCCCCCCCCGGCCGCGCAGATGGGGGGCACGGCGCACACCCCCCCCCCCTAGCCCGCCCCCCAGCACACGAACGCCACGGACCCGCCCCGCGGCACGCAGCCCCCACGGGGCGTGCAGGCCAAGGGGACAGCGTAGGGCCCCCACACCCACACGCCCGCACCCACAGCACGTGGGTAGTGGACCCCAACAGCCGACCCGGTGGGCGGGCAGTCAAGGGAGGGGGAGCGCCTGACCCCAGACGCCCCTCGCAACAGTGGAAGGCACCGCCCCCGGGGACGCCCTTCCGCCACCCCCACAACCCGAAGCCAAGTAGGGGCGAACCGGGACCGGACCGCCCCCCCCCAAGCACGCCTGACGGAGCAAGGGACCGGGGCAGGACACGCGGAGGGGCACGGACCACCTTGAACGGCCCTACCATCGCCCAGTGCCGGGACCGCGCGAGGTGCGCACGCCACACTACCCAGGGGGGGGGGGGGAGCGGACGCCCCTGAAGCGTGAGCGCACACACACGCAAAGGGCACGCGGGGACTACCAGAAGGGCAACCGGACCGAGCACGCGGAACGCAGAGACCGCGTGGAATGGCGTACCAGCGAGCGAGGGCAAGGGACACCCGAACGGGACGGCCCGCCACAAGCAGCGCGGGACACGCGGGACGGGAAGGGGGAAACCGGAGGAACACAACACCAGGTACCGGCCCGAACCCCCCAAACCGGCCGCGAACGCCGCGCACAGACGGACGGGGCACTGCACCCCCCAAGGCAGTATTGGCGCAGCGCGCCACGCCCCAACCCCTAGGCTAGGCAGCCTCCGTGCCAGCTGAAAGGGGGTCCCAGTGGCGACAAGCCAGTAGCACGGGCCCGGCGGCGCCGGCGCCCCGGGCGACCACGCATTAGGGGGGCAACACGGTGGGTAAGCGCCCGCAGCCACGGCTGCGAATTGATGCACTGACTGGGGAGTGGCGAAACGGGGAAGGCGGGGAAGGACGGGGCTCCGAGCCCTGTGAACCCAGGGGACTCCGCCACCAGGCAGGAGGTGCGTCTTGGAGGGCCCCCCACTAGGACCCGGTGGGGAGGATATCACCTGGCCCGACCAGGTGGCCCCCCGGGGCCCAAAGGCATCTAGTACCCGCAAAATCAAACCTCAAACCTCAAACCTCTCCCTGTTGGGACCCCCGCCCACATCGAGCATGCTACCCCTCACCGTCTCCTGGAGATCCAGGAAGGCCCTACGAGGCGCCACTGAGATCGCCTCAGTGGCAGGACTAGTAGCACATGTAGTGCCCAACTCTGGCCCCCCGCCTGACTATACCTATACCAACGGCAGCCGTATCGGGTCCCCCCCGGCGTCTGGCGTGTCCGCTGTCCTTCGAGACGGGCGCATTGTTCTCTGCCGTGTGCCGGGCAACCCAAATTCGTACAAGGCTGAGGTTGTCGGGATCTTGCTGGGCTCCCACTTCTCTCCCCCTTACGCAAAATTGCGAGTTGATTGCAAGGGTGCCATTGCCGCCACCACGGGTATCAGGCGGTCCGTCCGCCAGTCCAGGTGGGTCCTTCAAGCCAGACGCTCCCTCCTCTCCAAAAACCAATCACTGGAGTGGATTGAAGGGCATACAGGTCACGTGCATCAGGAAAAGTCCAACGAGTTCGCCAAGTATGGCTCCACACTCCCCCCCCCCCCCCGACACAGCACAAACACCCTGGGATGTCATCTATCGGGGCGAACTCATGTTGCCTCCCCACAAGGTCTGGACTCACGACCTGATCGCGCAGCACTCCGACGACCACTTCCACCCCTCCACCTGGTAGCCCCTGAAATTCCTTGGACTCGCTTGGCACAAATATGGCTCTTCGGCCTTCAGTCACGGAGAACCTACTCCCAGTACGCAAGTTTCTCGAAAGACGAGTGTCCCCCACGCCCATGCCCCCACTGCCACCTGCGACACAACCTCGGCGTGCACGGTGTACTTGCTCACTGCTCCCCCTCCGACCCCTCGTCCACGCCTGGCTATCCTCCTGGCCACAACCTGCATTGGTTGCCAGATGGTGCAGCACGGCGCTCCACAGAGATCTGCGCATCGCCAGACGCCTCGCTGTACCATGCTCCCTCTATCAGCACCTACTGCAGTGCCTGGCTGGGTCACGGGCTGCGAGGAGGTTCATTAGTCACTACCAGCAACATGCAGTGGACGCCGTCACACTCGCTCTTGCTGATGACGTCCCCACCAATTCCTCTAAAACCAACCCATTTCACTCCCGCGACTGGCTCCACTCGTCCCGCCCAGTGTGAAATGCGTTGCTGCCCTTGCCGATGTGCCGCGCCCTCCCCTTTCAGGTCTGAAGTCAGCGCTGCGCCCGATCTCTGCCCCAACGTAAGTGGGAGACCACCATCAGGGCCCTCTACATACCTCAGGCATTGACACGGTGCTCGCTGCAGCCCATATTTTCTCCTGCTTGTTCACCCTTGTCCTGTGTGTACCTGTCATCTGTCTTGCTTTTGCCTTTTTCCGTTTTTTAACCAACTAGCGCCGAGTCGGCCCGTCCCTGCCACTCCGACACCTACATTAACGCCCTGGATGTGGACATCCCTGTTTCCTCCCCCCTCTGCGTATGTTTGCATGACTGGAGCCTGGCACTGGTGACTCCCAGCCCCCTAGGCACCCCGATGGTTGCCCATCACCCCCAGGGATGGCAACGGGGCGACTGAACACGGGGATACCACCTCTGTTTTTATCATAGCACTTTGCACTGCCGTTCACACTTTGGCGGAACGCCGGGTTGCCTTCCCACCCACCGCCCCGCTAACCCATGACCTGGGATGTGGGTCATCGATCTGTATAATGGGCTGGCTTTCCTACTCAGCGGACCGTTGGACTGTGAACTGTGTATTTCCAAAAAAAAAAAACACTGTTGAGAAAGGTCACGCTGCAGAAGCACTGGCGTCTGCAAAGCGGAAGTCTACTGGTGGGGAACCAGCCCCCAAGGAAAAGTAGACTGCTTCCAAGCCTCAGGCAGCGAAGTCGCTTACCGGTGCAGAATCCGACGAGAGCGATGGGGATGAAGAGGAGGAGAGCGAGGAAGAAGATGAGGAGGAACCGCAGGTCTCCCAGGGCAAGGCAGCGAAGAAAGCGGCAGCGAAGCCGAGGTCGGAGGAAACTGGGGCCAGAGCTCCAGTCAAGCAGCCAGCTCGTCAGCCCGAACCAAGAGGCGAGCCCCCAAAGCCACCGCCAAAGGGTAAGACGTCCGTTGCTAAGGCTCTGGGTTCTAAGATGCAAGTTGTTCCGAAGAAAAAGTAATTTCTTCGTTTGTTCTGATATATTATGCGCAAGGGCTCGCGCTATGCATTCCTCTTTGACAACCTCCTTGTTGTCACCTTGTGCGTCACATTTTTCCCTGTGATGCACTTTATTGCGCTGGTGTGTTGGTGTTTGCGCGAGGCCTCGCGCAAACAAGGGGTGCCAAAAAAAGCTTCTTGTGGTGCTGCGTGCAACATGGTTTTCAAAAACTGGTTTTCAAAAAGATTGAAAGCTCATGGGTGTTTTGGTTGGAAGACATAAGTGGTAGAGGAAACAAAAAGTCATGGTTTTCCCAAAAAAGTACTGCATTTTTGGAGAAATAAATCATTTTCCCGGGCAGTCGGTTTTCTTGAAAATAAATGAAAATGGACCAGTTAATTGCTTTTTGTGGGACTTTTGGATCTTGTGTTTTTGGGTCCCCCCAAAAGAACTAGTTTTCGCAGTGCCACGGGGAGGCAGTTTTGGGCACATTTTGACCATGCAACTTGAGCTGCCTAAGACACGCAGCGCGGGGAACACATGGCGGGAGAGGGTGAGCGGAGAAGGGACAAAACCCGGCACCGGCCCCAGCCCCCAACCCCTGCCGCGAGCGCCGCGCACACACGGGCAGGGCACTGCACCCTCCAAGGCAGTAGTGGCGCTCCGAGCCACGCACCAGCCCCGCGGCTAGGCGGCCTCCGTGCCAGCCCAAGGAGTTCTCACTGGCTACAAGCCAGTAGCACGGGCACGGCGGCGCCGGCACCCTGGGCGACCAGGCACTAGGGCAGCGACGCAGTGGGTAGGCACCTGCAGCTACGGTTGCTAAGTGATGCACTGACCGGGGAGTGGCGAGAAGGGGAAGCCGGGGAGGGACAGGGCTCCAAGCCTCGTGAACCCAGGGGACTTCGCCACCAGGCAGGAGGTGTGTCATGAAGGACCCCCCACTAGGTCCCAGTTGGGAGGATATCACCTTGCCAGAACAGGTGGCCCCCCGGGGCCGAAAGGTGTCTAGTACCCAAAATCACAAACCTCAAACCCCGAACCACAAACTCGAAAAATGCGAGTTGATGAAAGAGGATATGGAGTACTTGGGTTTCGATGTGGGGTATGGCTGGTGGAAACCAGCCGCGTCTAACATGCAGCCCCTACAGGACATGCAGATTTGCGATGATCCTAAGAAGAGTCTACACGACGTGAGGAGTTTTGTGGGCGCCTGTAACTTCTATCAGCGACACATCCACACTTTTACTTACACCCCTGCCCCTTTCACTGACCTAATCAAGAACACTATTCCCTGGAGGTGGACCACCAGAGAGCAGGAGTGGTTCCAGGAGTTGAAGAAGAAAATCGCCTCCTCTAACTGCCTGGGAGTACTTTGCCCTAAGGGTGAGATCGTCTTGATCACTGATGCCAGTGATGTAGGGGGTGGTTGAACGATTTACCAATGGCAAGAGCTGAACCCAGCTGAGCTAACCCATTCCCATTATCGTACCTCAGGTTTGAACCGTGATGCCTCTCTGAATTACGACTCTCCCTGCAGTGAGTGGCGACTGGTGCCACTTGGTCACTTGAACTTGAAATGGAACCAGGCGTGCTCCAACTACAGCACCTACCACTAGGAACTCCTGGCTGGTATGTTGGTGCTCTCTTCACAATCCCGACTATTGGGATCTAACGCTATTGTCTGGCTCTGTGACCAGGAAATGGTGAAATCTTTTCAGAAGAGCCCACCACCAGAGAAAGCAAAACTAAAACGATGGTGGACTTTACTCAGTCAGTTCAGGCTATCCGTCCACCATATCCCTGGTGTAAAAAACGAATTGTCTGACAACATATAGCGCAACAACTTCGATGCGCTTATTGATGAGAGGCTCTTGCCTGAGAGGCCTTCTAACGCACGGGCGTCCAGCTGGACCTATCTATGCGTACAGCTGACTGAACCCCGAATGCCCCCTGCTGTATGCGCTCCTCCTGGAGCCCCTACTCCGGGCCTAGGGGCACCGCCTGCGCCCGCCTGGAGAAGCGAAAAGGGGCCTCATCCAGGGCTATATAGACGACCTGCTAGTGGTGGCCCACACGCTGCAACCCTTTGTCGAGGGCGTGGAGGCGGTGGCCGCGTACCTCAAGATGATGGGCATGGGGCTCAACCCCCGCAAGTGCACCATGACCAACACGGAGGGGGTTCCGGGCCTGCAGCTGCGCCTCTGTCCACACCTGGAAAACCCATGGCACTGGGTACCGGCGACGGACTCCGCCCCCTACCTGGGACTCGAGCTGCAGCCAGACAGGGGCTTCTCCCTGCAGCGCAAACACCGGTTGCGCCGGGCGGCGGTGCACCACTGGTGCCTCAACACCGCGGCGCCAAAAATGGTGCAGGACGTCATTCTGGCGTCCCTGGGGGGGTTGACGCAGTATGAAGCCCCCTTCATCGCGGACAACTCCGACATCACGCGCCACCTTGACCACCTCACGGTCCAGGTCGCAAAGGACAGGCGCGGTACACCTTCGACGCCTCCCGGGACAGCCTACAGGAGGACCAGAACCTGGGGATCACGCGGGTACCAACATGGTGCAGGCAACGGTGGCCCTGGTGGGCACCCTCGTCCACCACCGCTCGGCCTCGGTGCGCGCCGAGGCCACCAGGATGCTCTCGGACATTGCCGGCGCGCATGGCATCTGCCCCGAAGTGCACTATCCCGTCCCAGAGTTTGCAGCCCTGGCAGGGGGCGACTGGGTCAATGTCGTACCCAGGGCCCTGGCTGCTCTGGGGCTGGGGCTGTACAACCCCATCGCGTGCCCCAGGGCGGCCAACGTCCAGCTGCAGTCGCCCCCAGGCAACGTCCTCACGCTGCGTACCGCCAAGCTGCGGCACCGCGACACGGTCCCGCCTGACGGTGCCACACACGACGCCCTGGCACGGGCACCACGAGCTGCACCTCCCCTTCCCCGGCAACGACCACCCATGGCCAGCGGGTATGCGGGAGTGCCTCAACCAGTTCGCCGACGAGCACCTCCACTACTGCCGTCGCGAACAGGGGCCCAACGACCATCCGAGATGGCCGGACGCCCTGGTCCACCTATTCCACACCACCAGCACACGGACCCCCCTGCCTGAGGCTCATCCACCCCATGAGGGCTATACAGGACGCCAACACTTGCCCACAAGTGACCCTGGACGGCCTGCACCTTCAGGTCGGAGGCTACCGCTGTCAGGGTAGCCTGTCACCCCCCACGCTGGGGGCGGCATACCACCCACCGGCAGCCCCCCTGTACATCATCCGCGACGTGCTTGCGGACGGAGAGCACCAGGCACCCAATGCAGATGTGGCGTGGCCCGAGCCCCTACGCCCGCGGCCCCACGCAGCGCCACCGGTGTGGCTGGTGACCACGGATGACCAGTGCGCCCGGGCGACGGAGCAGGCCCAGCTCCGGACCGAGTGGGTGATAGGTTTGAGGTTTGTGAGTGGGTGATAGTGCAGGTGGGAGAGGGCCAGCCCAGGCCCCGTGGGCTGCCCCGCGGTACCACCCTGCTAGTGGCTACAGCGGTGCCACACGACCCGGCCCTGGCGGTGCACACATCGGACGACCAGCCGGAAGACGCAGGACACCTGGTGGTGCACCAACGCGGAGGCCTGGCGTGGCTTCGGGAACAAATAACGGCGCTCCGGTCCTGGGCGAGCACGGTCGCCGGATCTGAGGTCAGACTCCACGAACAACCGGCACTCCGCCCTGACGACACTCGGGCACTGAGCGTGGACCAGTTGACCCCAAGCCACCGCGACGTCAAGTGGCACTCCGCCGCCCTCAACGCGGGTGGCTCAGCCCCACTGGGTACGACTGGATCCCGGACGCCTGGGACCACACTTCCTCCGACGCATCGGGCGGCGGGCCCTGCAGGTACACCACTAGTTTCGCCCTCGCTGCGGACCTCACCCCCACTTGAGCAGTGGCCATCTTGGGCACGGTGCCCGACCGCAAGGAAGTGGCCGCCTTGCTTACCCTGCAGGACGGCCCCCCAGACCCTGGGTCCATACAATGGACGCCGAGGTCATCTTTCACCTCCTGTGGCACGCGGATCACGAGCGGGCCACGGGGGTCCCCGCGGGCGCGGCGCAGGCAGTCAACCAGATGCCCCTGCGGTGGCTTCAGGACAGCCCGCGCGTGCACGGGCACCACATCGAGCAATCATTTTGGTTTGCCCGGCCACCTCCGACCACAGCAACGCGCTGCTAGACAAGGCGGACTGGGCGCTGTTTTAGGACACCGTCCTGCAAAACATGCCGCCTGGCCCCAGCCACGCCCAGCTTATCATCGCCGGTCATGACGGCCACCTCAACCTGCGGCCCCCCACCATGCAGACGCTCCGCATGGTCGCACAGCGAGTGCAGCTCGACCATGCGTTGACGCATTGGGGACACACGCCCCTGGGCGCGGGCCACGCCACGGCCTACGTCCACACTTGGGACCTCACCGCGGCAGCCACCAACTACTGGGCCCTGCAGGCCAGGGATGGCCACAGACCGGTGCAACGCAGACTCTGCATCCAGAAGGAGCGGCTCTACGGCGCCGCCATCCTACCGCAGCCGTGCCTCCTCTGCGGAGGCCAGGAAGAGACCCCGGTGCACATGCATGTGGGCTGCGCCCACTCGCGGCTCCCCCGGCCCCACTACCGCCAGGCGGTGAAAGAGGCGGCCCGACACCCTCTGCCTGGGGACAAGGCACTATGGGTGGCTTCGTGGCGTTCCGCCGAGTGGACGGAGGTCTTCCGTTCCGGGCTGGTGCCCGAAGCGGCACAAGCGCAGCTCCGCGCGATTACCCGCTACAACCTGCCGGGAGGGACCTTGATAGGCGAGTTCCTCCAACATATGCTCCGGCTGGGAGACTTCGTGTGGGAGCTCCGCAACCACATGCTCGAGCAACTCCGCAGCGCGCCCCACAGCGCGGCGGCCCAAGTGCACCGATGGCTCACTGCGGTGGAGGGCAACTGCCCCCACCCTCCCCGGCGCCCTGGCAGGGACTTCTTGGCCTCCGTCTGCATAGTGAACGGCACCCTGAAGTGTCCCCCGCAGGAGGACCCCCATTCTTACCGGGACCTGCCTGGGGGTTTCTCGAAGCACCTGCGGGGCGCGCTCTTCCCGCCGTGGGTCATCCGACGCAGTTCCATGACCGCACTGGAGGCCAACATTGTGGGCGCAGTGTGGGCGCGTGAGTGGACCTGGTGGTGCGCAACAACGCGCGTGCCGGGGACCCCCGCGCCGCAGTACGCCGCCGTCTTACTCGAGGGTAGGGGGCCGCACACCCGGCCGCACCCCACCATGATTCGGGGGGCAGGCCCTGAACGCCCGTGGGAGGTGGTGGCCACGGAATGGCTGGGGGGCGGCCCTGGAGCCCCGCATGGGGCGGAGTGGTGATGTGTCCGCGCTCCTCCGGGCTCCCCTCCCCCCCCGCCTCATGCTCCACGCCGCCAACATGCTGCAAGCCACAGAGATACACACATGGGGGTGCGACGCGGCCACCATCCGGTGGCTCCCTCCGGAGGACGGGGGCGTGTCATTTGTCATGCATCATGTGTCATGACATGCTGGCGCCCTAGCATGTGTTTTTCACATTCCAACCCAAAACTTCACTTTCGCTCAGAACTAACACAACCACAACCCCACTCTTATGGGTTCCTAAGAAGGTTATACTATTCATTTTTCATAACTCTTCGAATTGGGATGATCACATTTTTGACATCATGGATTATCATGCATGTCATGCATGATCGACTCATCTTGTGAGGGATACCACACATACTACGTTCAAAGGGGTCTAAGGCCCCTAGAGGGCCCTCTATTTACTCTACAACACTTTCCCATGGTTGTCCCTACTTCTACATGTATTTTAATGCCTATTTGGTGCGTCCCAAGGTAGGTAGGTAGGTAGGTATCTTCGGGAGCTCGGGATGCCTCCTTTGACAGTGCAGGAAGAAGGTCTTACCAAGGGGACATCCTGTCCCTCCCACTGCCCTAGGTCAGCTGCCTCTTAAGCCGCTCCCGCAGGTGCTTGGGAAGGCAATGTCGCGGCCACCCGGTCCAGGTGTCCCAGGTGGGAGGGTGTCCCCACATGTGTCCATGGATAGGGCCACATGCCCCCTCCTTTGGGCGGCAGCTCTGGGGGCTGCCCAGCCATGTGGAGTATCTCTCACCACAAGGGTATTGCTCCCGCTTGTCTACGGTACGACCGCCTCACCCTTGTGGCTTGAGTTGCAGGGCCGCTCCGCTTGGCAGGCGACCCCCTCCTGGACTGTGTACCAGCTCGCCTGTCACCGATTGCTTCCATGGCTCCGGGTGACGTTTGCCATGGTCCCCGATGCAGCCTGGCCGGGCTCGGACCAGTGGCCTTGGTGTACCTCTCCTGCCACTGGCGGGGTGGGTCGGCTGGGCCGCCCCAGTGTGTCCGACCCATGGGGTGTTGGTTCTTTCCTGTCCCTCCGCCGCCCTACGTGTGTGCGGTGTCCGGGGCCTCATGGCTTCTGTTCACCGGTGTGCCCGCTCGGTGCGTGGCGTTGCGTCTGCAGTGTCCTGGGCCACTTGGCTCCTGTTCACCAGTGCGCCCGCTCAGTGCGTTGCTTTGCTTGTGCGGTGTCCTGGGCCACTTGGCTCCTGTTCACCGGTGTGCCCGCGTGGTTTGTCGCGTTTCGTGTGCGGTGTCCTGGGCCACTTGACTCCTGTTCACCGGTGCGCCCGCTCAGTGTGTTGTGTTGTGTGTGGGGTGTCCTGGGCCTCTTGGCTCCTGTTCATCGGTGTGTCCGCCCGTTGTGCTGCTTTGCTTGTGCGGTGTTCTGGGCCATTGGGCTCCTGTTCACCGGTGTGCCTGGCCGTGGTGTCCCGCCCCTTTGTTGTCCTCGGTGCTTGTGCGTGCGCGGTGTCCTGGCCCAGGTGGCGCCTGTTCTCCGGCGTGCGCGCTGTGTGCAGTGTGCGTGTGCCGTTGGTGGTTGTGTCTCTCTTCTTCCCCCCCTAATTTTTTGTTTTTCGCTCGGTGTGTTGTCCTGTGTGTGCTCTGTCCTGGGCCACCTGGCTTCTGTTCACCGGTGCGCCCGCTCGGTGTGTTGCTTCGCGTGTGCGGTGTCCTGGGCCACTTGGCTCCTGTTCACCGGTGTGCCCGCGTGGTTTGTTGTGTTGAGTGTGCGGTGTCCTGGGCCGACTGTCTCCTGTTCACCAGTGTGCCCGCCCGGTGGGTTTTGTCGCGCGTGCGGTGTCCTTGGCCCCCTGGCTTTTGTTCACCGGTGCACCCGCTCGGTGTGCTGTGTTGTGTGTGCGGTGTCCTGGGCCACTTGGCTCCTGTTCACCGGTGTGCCCGCTGGGTGTGTTGTGTTGCGTGTGCGGTGTCCTGGGCCACTTGGGTCCTGTTCACCGGTGCGCCCGCTCGGTGTGTTGTGTTGTGTGTGTGGTGTCCAGCCCCCAGTCCCGCACGGCGGACGCGCGCTGTTACGGGAGTCGCCAGAACTCCCAGCGCTACACTTTGCGCTTTTCAGGTGTCCAAATATTTTTTTCAAGTTTTGGCTCCTGGAGAGTTAGAAGCTCAGCTACGGTTCATTTTGAAGTGCATTTCAAGCGTTATTCATTGCCGATTTCACTTTGATTTTCAAAAAATCGGTGTCTGCATTTGTTATGTAAGGCTTCCCTAAGGATTCCTACGCCTTGTCCATGCTTTATATATCATCTTGAGCACAATTTTTCTGGAACTTCTGGTATTTGCATTTTTAGCTCCAAACTAATCACCTATTGTGCTGTGGTAAGAGTGGTATGGTAAGAAAGGTAACTCACATGTATGCTTTCCGAAGTCATTCCACTCATTCTTTACTGTGGTACTGAGGTGCAGTGATCATACTTGGTATTGAAGGTAGTCCAGTTCTGGACTGAGTAGTAAATGCCAAGAGATTTCACAGGGCTGCATATGATTATGGCCACAATATCATTTTTCAGCCTATTTTTCTGAGTATTTACTCCTGAGTTCCAGGGCTTCAGTCGGGGGGGGGAGTGGGATTGAGCCCCATGGAGTACATATTTTGAACTCAGAGTGTACTTTATTTGAACTCAGAGCAGATTCAGATCAATCATCATCATTCATCATCATCATCATTCATCATGCATCATGTGTCATGTGTCATGCATCATGTGTCATGACATGCTGGCGCCCTAGCATGTGTGTTTCAGGTTCCCACCCAAAACTTCACTTTCGCTCAGAACTAACACAACCACAACCCCACTCCCATGGGTTCCACAGAAGGTTATACTATTCACTTTTCATAACTCTTTGAATTTGGATGATCACATTTTTGACATCATGGATTCTCATGCATGTCATGCATGATCGACTCATTTTGTGAGTGATACCACACATACTACCTTTGAAGGAGTCTAAGGCCCCTAAGGGACCTCTATTTACTCTACAACCCTTTTCCATGGTTGTCCCTACTTCTACATGTATTTTAATGCCTATTTGGTGGGTCCCAAGCATATTTCATGTATTGGGGGATCCCGAGTGTATACCTAGGCCTGAGCCAAGCCCCAAACACAAGAGGAGAGAAGAGAGATAGATACAGGAGAGGCGCCTGGCGGCGACAGCAGGGAGCACGGGGTGCTTCCTAGGTAAGTCCTAACTAGGTGTATTTTACTACAAGAGGGATATTTGTATGGTGAGAGTGGAAGAGAGGTAAGGAGTGAACATGAGTGTAAATAATGATTGTGTTTCATAGTCGATTTTTGCTATGGACTAAGCTGGAAGACTACAATTCTATGTGCCCATTACTTTGCTGTTGTTGAGGAGGGTGCCAAATCTAACTACCTACCTACCTACCTGGCCAGGTGAGTGTTCTAGTGTGCGGTTTACCTTCTTTTTCGAGTGGTTTTGGGTTGCTTGGTCAGGTCATTTTATACCGTCATCATGGCCACCCTTGCTGTTTTGGGCCTGGGATTGAGCTTCAAGAGTACGTTTTGTCGCATATGTAGGCCCTTGACCTTGACCAAAAAAAAACAGAAGTGCCTTGAAGGCAGTGGAGAGTTGACACCACACTTTGGCGACACTTTGGGCCACCTTAGGCGCACTTTGGCGCTGCTATACACTATTCCAAAAACAGCCACCCACACAACCCCAAACCACTAAAAGGTAATGTCTAGCTACGCCGACGCAACGTTCGGTTTCATACTCTGTTGAGGAAAGGAAGGGTTTTCAAATACAAAAGGAACCAACCTAAAACTCACCTTTACACCGAAGATATGACTCTTCTAACTTGGTCGCACTTTGGTGGTGCACTTGTAAACACTGTTATCCAAAGTGTCTTTTTTCTACCCCTCCAAGACAAAACACTTATGTGGCCGTGTTTTGGTCCATAACAGATTTTGGTTGTTGTGTTGGTCATAAAAAGGGCTTTCAAACGGAATAAATCTCATCCAAAAACTCACCACTAAGACTTAGTTATGGCCACTTTACCCCCCTCTCCCCAAATCTCATGTCCCAATGGTGCTTCCTTGTTACAATGAGCCAACCAATGGACATGTTTGCTTGTTCGACCGGTTTCCGAGCCATCCATTGGTCGCCGACATGTCGGCTGTGTGTTGGCAATGTTTGTAGTGGTGCGGACTTCGGCTGGGAGCCCCCCCCCCCTTTTTTCTTTTACAAATTTTCGTTCCGGTGGCAAAGATCATTATAGCATGATACCGCCGGCCGCAGCATGCGCCACCAGTACATGTAATGAACTCAAGCACTTTATATGTGTGACTGTGACAGGCGCGGGATTTGCTGTAGATCGCGCATGTACAATAAAGAGAATAGGAGTTTGGACTGTGTTGCGATTCTTGATTTAGTGTATTGTGTTGTTATAAACATTTCATTACTCTACAGGCATACTAAAATCTCAATATGCCTGATTGCGATCTTGATCTGCGATAATGAATCCGAAACAAGTATGAAACATCTTGTGCTGTGCTTCGCTGATCATCGTGATAGACACTATAATTACAAGATTTCAGTTGCCGTCAAGCGCAGGAGATTGGTATAGCCGAATCAAAATGAGTCGCTCTGAAGGTTGTGACAGGAGCTGCTGAGAGCGTCGTGAAAGGAGTCGCTCTGAAGGTCGTGACAGGAAGCGCCGCTCTGGGGAGCGTCTTGATAAAGAGGGTCTCTACCAGGACCGGCCCCTGCTGTACCCCTTCCACCATTTCCTGTCACTCCTATGGTCTTGCTTCTCACGAGGTTCTGCACGATCTTGCCCTATCCTGCACAATCTCCCACAAAAAATAGTAAAATATGGCTCCTTCACACAAAGCCTGATCCCTTGCAATAACCAACTCCCAAATACAATAGTCCAAATTCAAATAATCCACACTGAGGGCTTCCAAGGGCGTTTGAAGTCCCGTGTTGACACTCAACAACTCCTTTCAACACGCCAGTCGTCTCACGGTGCACACAGAGACACGGGCGTTGGGCATGTACATAGAATTGCACCAATAGAATAATGGAAGAAGAAGCCCTGAAATTGGCATATGAACACACATCAGCAAGATTGGGGAAAGATGGAAACATACACAATCACAGCCATAGACCCCTCATTCCCTGGACTCAGGACCTTCCGTTGACTCACCAACATATTGACCTGAACCGAGTCAAATAAGATGACTAAATGCCATGTGCCAAAAGTCACTACACAAACCTCAAAAATGTGTTCTCTCCCAAGCCTCCAAATCCTAGCCCAATAGGGGAGGTGGCGTGTCATGGCCTAGAGTGGCACTCAGGACCATGCCCTACCATGACATAACTTTGGTTGGACTTGGAGTCGATTGGGCTTGGAGGATTGCCCCATGAAGATGACCTCACAACATAGCAAAATTAGGCAAATCACACCATATTGCCCAAGAATCAATTATATACTCAAAAATGCATACGGCAAGTATTCAAATGCTCCATGCATGTGTCAATGCGGAAGGTAGTATACAAGGGTGATATAGACCAAAGGTCGCTACCCAAGAAAATCCAAACATTGGCTCCCAAATCCCTCCGGATATATACATGCCATGCTTCACAAGTCAACTCACGAATTTGAGACCTAATTTAGTGAGGCCTCGTGTGCCACGCCAAAGTGACCACGTGATCCGGCATATGGTGAGATGCAACACCCAAGCATATGTCAACATATAAGCAACATACTATAGTTCACAGATCTCTAGGCACTTTACTGTTAGCCGACCAGTTGATCACATAAAATACAAAACTGAGCATAAAATGAGGTCAAAAACATGCAAATAATGCGAAATTCAAAGTAATCACAATAGTATATTACTTCGCTCACCCATGGTATCGACATATGGTTCAAAACACACTTGCTTGGGACCATTTGCGAACAATTCCCCCACCTGGATCCCCACATGGACGCATAGGGACACCTTCGAACCTCCTCACGATACGCACCATGAAAATGGGTTTGAGGATTGAGGTTTGATTTTGCGGGTACTAGACGCCTTTCGGCCCCGGGGGGCCACCTGGTCGGGCCAGGTGATATCCTCCCCTCCGGGTCCTAGTGGGGGGCCCTCCAAGACGCAGCTCCTGCCTGGTGGCGGAGTCCCCTGGGTTCACAGGGCTCGGAGCCCCGTCCTTCCCCGGCCTCCCCGTTTCGCCACTCCCCGGTCAGTGCATCAATTCGCAGCGGTGGCTGCGAGCGCTTACCCACTGCGTCGCCCCCCTAATGCGTGGTCGCCCGGGGCGCCGGCGCCGCCGGGCCCGTGCTACTGGCTTGTCGCCAGTGGGACCCCCTTGGGCTGGCGCGGAGGCTGCCCAGCCTGAGAGTTGGGGCGTGGCGCTGTGCGCCACTACTGCCTTGGCGGGTGCAGTGCCCCGTCTGTGTGTGCGCGGCGCTCGCGGCCGGTTCGGGGGGTTCGGGCCGGTACCTGGTGTTGTGTCTCTCTCGTTTCCCCCTTCCCGCCCCGCGTGTTTCGGGCTGCGTGTGGCAGGCCGTCCCGTCCCTTACCCTCGCTCGCTGGTACGCCATTCCACGCGGTCTGTGCGTTCCGCTCGCTCGGTCCCGTTGCCCTTCTGGTAGTTCCCGCGTGCCCTTTACGTGTGTGTGCGCTCGCGCTCCCGCGGCGTCCGCTCCCCCCCCTCCTGGGTGGTGTGGCGTGCGCACCTCGCGCGGTCCCGGCACTGGGCGCTGGTAGGGCCGTTCCACGTGGTCCGTGCCCCTCTGCGTGTCCTGCCCCGGTCCCTTGCTCCGTCTGGCGTGCTTGGGGGGGGGTGGTCTGGTCCCGGTTCCCCCCTACTTGGCTTGGGGTTGTGGGGGTGGCGGTAGGGCGTCCCCGGGGGGGTCGCCTTCTACTGTGGCGAGGGGCGTCTGGGGTCAGTCGCTCCCCCTCCCCTGACTGCCCGCACACTGGGCGGGCTGTTGGGGTCCGCTATCCACGTGTTGTGGGCGCGGGCGTGCGGGTGTGGGGGCCCTTCTTCGTCCCCTCGGCCTGCACGCCCTGTGGGGGCTGCGCGCCGCGGGGCGGGTCCGTGGCGTTCGTGTGCCGGGGGGCGGGCTGGGGGGGGGGGTGGGGGCGTGCGCCGTACCCCCCGTTTGTGCGGCCGGGGGGGGCCTGTAGGGCGGGGGGTGGCTCTGCCTCGTTCCGTCTCTCTGCCTTCCCTGGGCAGGCAACAAAGCGGGTGTCACTGGCGTCGTGCTGTCCATGGGGGGCGTGGCCCCCCATACCACTCCGGTTCGTGCTCGCCTGCCTTCTCTGGGCGCGATCTGTGCGGCGTCCTGGCGCGTTGGCGCGGGCTCGCTTGTTCTCCGCGGCCCCTGTGGGAGCGGGCAGCTGGGGCGGGGGGGCGAGTCGCGCTCCGGCTCCTCTCTCGGGCGGGGGGGGGACCATCCCCCCTGCCTCGGGGGGTGGGGGCCGGGGCCCCCGCGGCTTGCGGGCCGGTAGGGGGGGTGGGGGGGGGGGTGCGGTTGCGCTGCGGCCTCCCTGCTCCCCTTCTGGGTGGCGGTCTGCGGTACTCAATCCTGGCCCCGCTCGTGTCGTCGGCGCACTCCCTTCCGGCGTGCACGTGCGTTGGGGATTGCGGTGCCGCCCTGGGTCGGGGGGGGGTCAGGGGCGGCCCGTGGACCGCTCCCCCGGGGGTCCCTGCAGACCTGAACCCCCCCTCTGCCGTCCCTGAGTGGGCTGTGGTCACGGGAGGGTCATGTAGGGCGCGGCCTCCATACTGTTCTGGTGCGCCACCGTGAGCCGCCCCCAAGCTTGGTGTGCGCGTTGCTCCGGCACGCTGGTGTGGGCTCGCCCTGCGGCCGCGACCCCCGCGGGGGCAGGCAGCTGGGGGCGCTGGGGCGCGCGGTGTGCAGGTCCAGCCGCATCCCCCCCCCCCGCGTCGCGGTCCCTTCTGGGGGGGGGGGGGGGGCGTCCCCCCGGCTGCGGGGGGGCGGAGGGCCGCTCTTGCGGCTCTCAAGCTGGGGGGGGAGCGGGGGGGGGGGTGGGGGAGCCACCCCTCTGCCCCCCCCCGCCCCGTCGGGCGTCGGCCTGCCATCCGTTGTCTCCGGCGTGCCCCCCCGGGGTATACTCGTGCTGTGGGGGTTGCCGGGCGGCCGCGGGCGTCGGGCGCGGTTCGGTCGGCCGCCGATGGGCCAGTGCGGCGGGAGGGGGGGGGGGGAGGGGGGGGGAATCCCCCCGCCCTGGTTCACGCCCCCGTCTTCCTCGGGCCGGCCTCTGATAGGGCCGCTCCGTTTGCGCCATCCTGGGCGCCGCCGGTCCGCCGTCGGCCGGCAGCGGGCAGGGCGTGCGGGCGCCTGCCTCGGCCGTGGTGCCCCCGCACCCCGGGTGCAGCGGCCTCTTCCGGGGGGGTGCGGGGCCGCCCTCCACTCTTGGGCCTGAGTGGGAGGGGGGGGGGGGAGTGGGGGGGGCCCTCTGGTCCCCTGGCGCCGCCTCCTGACGGCCGGGGGGGGGGCGGCATGGCGGTCCCGGCCCCGGGGGCCAGCCATCGGCTGGGGGGTCGCATCTTTCCCCCGCCCCCCTCTACCTAGAGCCGGATCCTCGTGCAGGCCTTTGCTGGGGCCCCTGATCCCCCCTGCCGTCGTCGCGCGGCGCCGGCTGGCTGGGGGCGGTCGTGAGGGTTAGCGGTCAGCGGTTAGCGGGCTGCGGGGCAGCAGGTTCCCCCCCGCGCTCGTTGTCTCCGCCCTCCCCCCCGCGGGAGGTGGCGCGCGCTCCTTCGTCACCCCGTACCGTGGGGGGGGCGTGGGTCGGGGGGCCCAGCTCCCCCCCCCACTTTCTCGCGTCCGCCGTTTGGGCCGTGACCTGCGCCGCCGCTTGTGTGGGGGCTGGGGCTGTGGCGGCGGCGGGTTGCGCCGGCAGAGGCGCCGAGGTCAAAAACATGCAAATAATGCCAAATTCAAAGTAATCACAATAGTATATAACTTCGCTCACCCATGGTATCAACATATGGTTCAAAACACAATTGCTTGGGACCATTTGCGAACAATTCCCCCACCTGGATCCCCACATGGACGCATAGGGACACCTTTGAACCTCCTCACGATACGCACCATGAAAATGGGAAAATTGATAGTGGCGCTTGTGGGTCGCTCCGTAAGCCTTCCCACATGCACTATATGTGCGGTAGACTTGGTGTAGCGCTATGGAGCTCACTGTTGGGACATGGGCGAATCCCTTGCCACGTATGTCTCCACATATCTTCCTACAAACGGAGATATATAACATAGGCGTGAGCATATCGAAGCACATACCATCCACAGAACACATACCCTTATAAATGGCTCCCACCATGGTATGCCATGCCCCTCCATGGACATAACTTCACGTTAAAAATACGTAGAAACCCAAGAAAAGTTTCTATGCAACACCAACACTCATGCAGTACACTCGAAAGTTGCATTGAAATATTCTGTTGCATGGTCCAAGAGTTCTATATCACTTTCTACCCTCTTGGCCATTATCCCTTGCTACACCGGGCATCTGTACACATCAAAGGCGTTTGACGCTCCCCAAATTAAGTTGAGACCAAGGCAAATCTAGCCCATATCTCCAAGTTGTAACTCCTCGCCGTGAGCTGGAGATATGACCTTTCAAAGTGGCCTCACGAATCAATTTTGTTTCGCCTATATCTCCAAGAAAAATGAACGAGGCAACAAAAGGAAGGTTGATTCGTGATCGGGGAAAAACGTACGACCACTCGAAATTCATCATATAAAGTGCGGCGACCTCGAAGTCGAAAATCCGATTCTGAATGTCTGAAAAAATCGGATTAATTTTGCGAGTGTATAACATGAAAATTGCGGAAGCAACGAACCCTTTACTGATGAAATCTGACCCTTCATCGGGGTTTCCGCCAAAATATCTGGAAATAACAGTTAACCAATCGGTTACCGCAAAATCGCGAGCCAACTGACAGTCGCCGATACATTGACAATCAGAACGGATAGCCGAAAAATTACGGAAACGTTATGATAAAAAAACCCTGTTGATTTCTGTCATTTCAATATATAAACCTCAGCTGGCGGCGCCTCGGTATTGAATATGGCCGCTCATAGCTGGAATGGCAAAGCGTATCACACTATCACATCAGGTTAGGTCAGGTGGATGGGAGAGTATGATATCAGCCAATGGCGGCTTGCCGGCCCAAAGATACACTCCAAGTGACCCAAGGATGGCCACGGGGGTCCGAACCGGCTTCACCCACCTTCTCAGAGCGTTGTATCAGCTCGGAAGTCATTGAAGAGAGGACGGGAGGACCTTAATGGGCTCTAACCCCCCGCCCCCATGTCCCAAGGACACATGGAGGCCCCACATACGGCGTAGGCGTCCCCCATGCCCCAAGGGAGGGGTGAGGACACTCATAAGCCGTGCCCTCCGCCATGGGCGGTCTCTTCTTGATCTACAACATGGACCAAGGGGATCAAAGATAGAGAAACGTCGTCGATCGATCTAAATACGTATACCACAATGAAATATATATGTGTGGAGACCGAGTGAAGGGGGTATATGGCCAATCAAGGCCCAAAAATCCCCGGATGAACGCCCTCACCCGTCTCCCAAGCACAAAAACGAAAACACAAATACCAAGGGGGAGCCATTACGGTGCTGCTGCAGCCACCAAATGGACCAACACGTCCTTGACATCGAAGGAAATGTTCTTTTTCCTTAGAGAATCCATCCAGACCGTGGTATACCTCGGCACAAAACTGCTCGGAGGTTCCCACGAATCCCTGGATGCGGCAAAACCCTTCCAACGGACTTTATGAAGCCTCCCCCCAGGGCGTCCCCGGGTCCGGCTTGTCCGTCAGGATCTTCTCTGTGGTGAAGTCGTAGTCCTCACCCTCCTCATCCGAGTCCACATCGCCGGCTGTGAACTCGAAGGTGACGGGACGTCCGCTGGGGTCTGGTAGTCGGGGACGAAGCTGGGCATGGTCGCGGTCCAGGATCTTGTTATCCCCGACACGCACAGCATACACATCCTGCCCGACCTTCAGAACGATTACCCCCGGCACATACCAAGACGCCTGCCGATGCCTGGACAGGACATCCTTGTGGTGCCGCTCCACCCATACGGTGTCTCTGAGAGCATATTTCTGGACTTTTCCCTGCTTGAAGTACTTTGCCTTCTTCTCATGCTCGTCCTGAAGTGCTTTGCACACCTTGGCCGCCGTGTCGTCCGCCTCAGCCATCATAGCACTCGCATCCCGGGCCACTTTGCCATGGTTCAACCACGGGAGAGTGCGTGACACTCGATCCCGTAGGAACAGGATACGATGGGGCGACAGTCCAGTGGGCTCCGGAAGGTCGTGGTATGCCTGGAGTACTCTCCACAGCGAATTATACCAATTCCGGCCCGGTTCGTCAATGTGCAGCTGGCAGAACTTTTCGAACATCTGCCGCCCGGCCACCTCAGCCCGGCCATTTGAATGGCTGTGGTACGCCACGGTCTTGGCGTGCCGAATCCCATGTGCTTGCACATCGTCTTGAACCACGTCCCCACAAATTGACTGCCCCGATCGCTGCAGATGACAGCTGGGACATCAAAGATCGTCAGCCAATGCCTGATCATGGCGTTGGCAACGGTCTTGGCCTGCAGACCCACTCTATGCTTGTCCTTCTTGTCCTTCTTCTTGGACTTCTTGCCAGGGACCGCCACGATATACCCGCTGTGCCTATCCACCGCCAGGATGACACAGTCGTAGGTCTCTCCTTCCACGGTGACCTCAGGCATGGCGAATACATCCATGGCCACGGACCGCACAGGGGCCTCCGGTATAGCCGTATACACCGGGTTGCCCGCTGTGGAATGGTTGGGGCTTTTTGTGGCCCGACACAGGGCGCAGTCGCTGCAGTACTTGTCCAGGATGGCGTAGTACCCCAGTGGGAACTTGAAGCGCCACTCCAGGTCCTGCTGCATCTTGTCCCGACCAGGATGCATGAGCTGGGCGTTATGCCAGTGGTCAATGAGCTCCTCCATTCGGTTCTCAGGGACCAATAGCTTGTCTTTGAGGAACAATTTATCCCAATCCTCGGTCAAGCCCTCAGGCCATTCGTCGTCTGACGGGGCGCTCACGGCATTCCAGTACCTGCTCCAGTGTTCGGATGCCGCATAGTCATCCGACCAGTCTTCTGTGAGCACCGACCTGACTAGCTCTACGGGGGCCACCATCCATTGCTCGAGGGTTTCCCCTCAAATGGCTTGGACTCGGGCGCCCCGGAACTTGGCCAGGTCTGTACGGTTTGCCATCACCACAAAGCACTTGACCCCCTCTTGCTCCATGGCCTTCTCCATCTCAATGATGCGCTTGGCCTCCTCATTCTCCTCGGCGTCCCCATGGCTGGATATGTCCATCCATGCCTTGCCCGCGGGGTAGGCCCATCGACTGAGGCAATCTGCCACAGTGTTGTCCTTCCTCGGGACATACACGACGCTGAGGTCGAACTTGGCGAACGTCTCGTGCCACCGGGACCTCCTTGCTGCCGTCCCAGAGGGGGTGTCCACGTGCTTCTTGTGCCAGCTCTGTAAGGACTGATGGTCCGTGCAAACCACCACTGGTTGTAATATGATGTGGCCAGACCACTTCCTGGGCGCACAAACAATGGCGTACGTCTCCTTCTCCCTCGCGGTCCAGGTTCGGCGTTGGCCCTCGGCCAGGATCCGGCTCAAAAAAAACAACAGAGACGTGCGACCCGTCGTCCCGGACCTGCTCGAGGACTGCCCCCACAGCATAGTCCGAGGCGTCCGTCCGTAGCACGAATCCCCTGTCTGGGTCCACCAGGAATAGCCCCAGCTGCCCCAGGAGTCGCTCTTTCAGGCGGCTAAACGCATCTTCGGCCTCAGGGGTCCAGGCAAGCTTCTTCTTGCTCCCCTTCCGGCCATCGAACTTGCCCACCTGCAGCATCTTGTGCAGCGGCCCCAACAGTTCTGCATACATCCGGACATAGCCCGAATAGTAATTGCAGAACCCCATGAAGGACCGGAGTTCGCTGATGGTCTGGGGCTTCTCCCAGTGGTGCAGGGACGCCAGCTTCCCAGGCATGGGACGGCGTTGCCGGTGACCAACCACGTGACCCGCGAACTCCACTTCCTTCACGAAGAGCGAGGCTTTGGTGGGCTTGCACACCATGTTGTGCTTGTCCAGCTCGCTGAGCACTCGGCGCAGATCCTTCTCATGCGCTTCGATGAGCTCGTCCTCAGTCATGTCTTCCGTGCCGGACCCGATGATGATGTCATCCACAAAGGGGTCGGCACAGTCCCGGACAGGACCGAGTAAGTCCTCCATCATGCGCTGGAAAGCGGCGTTGCAATTCTTGGCGCCCAAAGGCACCACTTTTCACTGCATGGGCCCCAGCGGCGTCGACATCGCTGTGCAGGGCCTGGAGTCTGGGTGTAGCGGCATCTGGTGATAGCCGTGTTTCAGGTCTAACACCGTGAAAATCCGCTTTTTTCGTTGTTTTTGGAGGATGGTGTCGATCAGAGGAAGCGAGTACGAGTCGTACTCGGTTTGCTCGTTCAAACCTCTGTAATCAACCACCAACCTCCACTCGCCCTTCTGTTTCTTGGGCACGATAAAGGCTGGGCAGGCCCACCCACTGTCGGAGGGTTCGATCCAGCCCCGCTCAATAAACTCGGCCAACAACTTCTTCATGGCCTCGGCCCGATCAGCCTGAAGTTGGTACTCCCGATGACAATAGATCTTGGGGTTCGGCTTCAGCTTGATCCTCGCTGTGCCAAACCTCCCAAGATCTGGAGGGTTCTTGTTGGCGATGCCACTGAATAGCCGCGGATATGCATTTATCAGCCTCTCCCTCAGCTTGGCAACCTTCGGGTTCTCCTGGGCCTCTTCAGCCGCTTGTCTCGGTATCGATACAACCGACTGCACTGCGGTATAGGCCTCTTCCGGGTCCGAGTCCGATCTCTCCTCGTCTGATATGCCGTCTTCATCGTCGTGGGGTGCACTTCCCACCGATAATCTTCAGAAATTTGCGGTATCAGCCGAGTTCTTGTCGCTACCGGCCCGCATTCTTGGAAAATCCCACGTCGGCGGGTCCGACCCAACCGGACCATCATATTGGTCCGCGATGTGATCCATGACCCTCGCCACGAACTCATCCTTCTCGTACTTGCCGGTGACCAACCTCTTGTCATCCCACGGATGCGGAGATGTGACCATGGCGCGCCTCTTCTTGGCTGCCACCCGGTCGTGCATCCCCATCCGCATCAATTGGCTGATCCGTCCCCTCGTTGGGCTCAAACATGACCCGCATGGGGACCGCCTCAACCCTACGGGTGAGCGCTTCATCACCCGTGGGCTGGGCTTGCGCCCCATCCACCAGGAAAGCCTTGGTACCCCACGCTTGACCCAGAGAGGGCATTGATAAACCCTTGGCGTCGATGAACAACTCCTCCTCTGGGCTGAATGACATCTCGTTCAGGGTGATCGAATCCAGCGTCGACTTGAGACCATCCAGCGGACATGGGGTGGATCCTATGCCGGCTATGACCAGGATCCCCTTCGCCCTATCCGCGACAATCTTCTCCACCGTAAGTCTGGTATTTTCCAGGGAGCCATGGCAATACATAAGCCCCCACTCCTCCAAACCCCAATGCCTGTGCCAGGCTGAGAGTAAGAAAAAGTCACTGCCATGTCTTTCTTGGAGGGCTTGATCCAGGCCAAGCCCCCCTTAAAATCCTTTTGTTGATGCTAAGACAAACTTAAGTGTTTTTATCACTCTTTTGTTGCGTAAAGTACACTTTCTCGAAGTAACTAGGGTTGTGACCCTAGCCCCCGTTGAAGTTCACCCCTACCACTCAACTGAGCGGAGGTACCTTCCTTCATGGAGGATATACCGAAATAAAACAGGCATTTCATGCTTTAGGCCTTGGAGGTTAAGCCTAGTGGTCTCCCACCCCAAGACCCCTATACTCAACTGTTTCTACCACTTATTGTGGTCCTACTTTGTAACTGTTTCTGAATTCAGTTGCCTGGCCAAGTCATTTTCTGTGTGGTCCTGACATCTATGCCCCACAGTCCTAACCAGCACCATTACACCCAAAAGAGTGCACATGCAGTGCCTAATGCAACCTCTGAGGCAAGAGTCAGACCGACTTTCATATAAAATCTTTTGTATTATCCATTTGTGATTGAATCTATGTGTATAAACCTGCTTTGTCTATCTGCAGCCCTTCTGTGTTACACTGGATTCCAAAACCAATCATTGATTCGATCCACATCCTGTCATTGCTCTACTTGCTGCTTTGGTTTGGGTTTTCAACTACAAAACCTGCAGGAATACATCAAAATATCTGGGGCATAATTCAAGGACATCTTTCCGGTAGCAGAGACAGTCCCTTGTGACCTTTTGAACCGACCCTGAGAAGAAGTGCAGCACAAAAGCTCAACAACAAGTTCATCATGTCCACGCCAAGCGTAAGGACCTGGCCCATCCGAACTGTCCAAGTGCAAATGGGCAGCATGGCCCACCCAATGAGTGAATCACCTTACCGAGCTCCACATCATCTCAGTGGCGCATCTGGGTCCCAAGGACATCCAGAACGCAGAAGGGCGGAAGAAAAAAAAGGCCTTACCACCGAGGCCTTAGCAGCACACGGTGGAGACAGCTTCAGTCACCTCCACAGACGTGTAGCTGCCTCAGTATCCAGATCCAATTGTCCGGCTTCATCCTCTACAGCGATTGAAGGACCTGAGGAGTATGAGGAACTGAGGAAGAAGATGGATGAGTACATCCTACATGAGGAGTACTACAAATCCATCCGTGGGGAAGATGGAGAGGAGCCATTGGCTGTACATGGATCCAGACCACGTACAGACCTAGGGTCCTACGCACACTCTGGTCCTCCGTCCACTGCATCCCTGCCAAGACGACCAAGACCCGAGTATCCAAGACCATGTTGTCCAACCCCAAGGGCTCCCGAAGTGGGCCCGACTCGAGTCGAAGAACAACATCATCCAAGGCCAACCTACGGGGCCCTGGATCATACGGCCGAGCTGTTGGCGAAACTCCTGTCTGGATCAGAAGATCCAGATGTGACGGCCCTATCGGAGGCCATTAAGGCTAAACTGGGTATTGCAGAACCCTTACCCAAGCCAGAGTTGCCCTCTCTCTCTCCAGGACTGAGTACCCTGGCCGAAGATCTCAAGGGATCAAGGGTCTCAAGGCTGTTGCCTAAGGTCACCTGCCCCAGCCCCTTTCACCCCCGTGCCAGGACAGTGCCTATGGCTAATCTACAGGACGTGCCTGTCACAGAGATTGAGAGAAGAGGCCTGTCAGCCCTGGCACCTCTTGCCGGCGTGTCGGCTTCAGGCCTAACTCCGGGGGGTGGGAAGAAGGGCAGACCAATTGCCCAGGCGAACATCCAGCTGGAACTGCCGGAGTTCGACCCCAAAAATCTGCCCGAATGGGCAGAAGAATTTGCAGAGTTCCTTTTGTTGACTGGCCAATCCCATGTGGATGTGGCCACCAAATGTTCACTGCTAAAACGCTCATGCAAAAAGAAGTTTTTGAAAAAACAGGTGAAACAGATTGTGAAAACCTGTTCTACCTGGGCAGAGGTACTCCTGAGGTTGGAGAAAACATTCCCAGTCTATGAGACTGACCTCAGCGTACGCACACAGATCGAGGAGCTACCTATGCTCCCTGAGTTTCCATCCGCTGCGCGAATTTCTGAGTATGTGTGCGACTTGGAGTACTTATTTTCGAGGATGAACGTGGGCTCCTACGGAGCCACTGAGCCCCACCTGTGGCTCATGAGTAAGATCCCCCAGCGTACGTGGGATGATTGCCGCTCCACCTCTGAGAGGAAGAGCAGGACCCACTCGTACGATGAACTGGTGGATCTCTTGATTGAGCTAGCTCTTGAGAGAGAGAATGACTCCCACATGGAGAAATTCCTCAAGAAGCATTTGGGACGAGGAGGTACCCCTACCCCCGAACGTGGCGAAGGGAAGGGGCATAAAAATCCCACAAACACCAACCAGGGAGGTGGTAAAGGGAGGGGCAACCTACGTGCCATGAACGAGGTTCAACCTGATGCAGGCACACCCCCCCTGTTCTACTGCAGACCTGTCAATGACAAGGGGGGACCTTGTCATGCCTCTGACCGCGATCTCCGCAGTGGCTGTATGCTGCAGATGAAACGTCAGCAGCATACCAAAGATGGGAAAACTGTGACCCATCAAGACCATTTCAGGTGTACCATCACCTGTGGTTACTGTGGCAAACGTCGCCACTACGAGGACGAATGCCACATCAAGAAATGCGAGAGTGACAAACTCAAGCGTCAGGAGGCGGAACGCCAGAAGACCCAGACGCCCGCCAGAAATCCCCCGAATGGGGATAAAGGTGGTAAAGGAGGTGGCAAGGGGGGTGGCAAAACTGGACCCCCTAACCCCCGGAGGCGCTCATCAGCGCCCGTTGCTACACCCACTCCTGCTGCTACACCCGCTCCTGCCGCGGGTGACCCTAAGAAACGCCCCCAAGGGGATAACGCTACCCCTGAGGGGAATAATTCCAAGAAGAGGCGCTTGGCCTGGATGGCCAAGTCCCTCATGGCTGCAGGGGTGGATGTGAAGTTCCCTGATGAGGAATAGGGGGGCGGCTCCGAAGAGGAGGACTTCGTTTTCTGGATCCTCGTGAAAATCAGGGATCAGGTTTCTGCAGCGGTTCTTGATACCGGTGCAACACTTTCCATAGTGGCCCGGCGCCTGCTTAAGACTTTCAGGAAAGCTAAGACCGCGGCCATAAGAGTAGGGGATGGGCGTACCATCCATTCCTTGGGGGGGGTCGATGTGACTATATGTCTGGGCGACGAAACCGTGACCCAACACTGCAGAGTGTTGGACACGGACGCCTTTGACATCGTCATTGGCACCGACTTTCTACGAAGAAACCCCCAGGTAAAAATGCTGTCCCTACAGCGTCCCTATTCTTTGCACTGCGACTTTGGCAGTGGGCTATTCTCCGTTCCTTTGGAGCTGTCAGGACGAAAAGAGTCTGGGCTGCGCTACGCAGCCAAGACGAACTATCGTACTGAAAACTACCAACTGGCCCGTCACGTCCTTGAAAATGGACTGGCGGCCCTTCAGGTAAACCTGGATGAGATCCAGGTGGAATTGTTTGCGAGCCAACAACAGCACATCATGCAGTTGTACTGCTCGAAACACCTGAACAATGCTTTCCGTTTCTTCTGGAAAGCAATGGGCCTAGCGTATGCTAACCCTCCCTTCTCCCTGCTCGCGAAGGTTCTAACCAAAATCGCTTATGAGGGAGGAAGGGTTGTTATGTGCACCCCTGACTGGGGTTGCTCTGCTGAACATGCTTACTGGCGCCGTATGCTAGATCGAATGACCGTGGGAAGGGTGCAACTCCCCGACGGCCCCATCTATGTGCCTGAGGACTCAGACACAGCTATGCAGGCCCCTGAGTGGGCCAGTTTCCTGTCCATCATCGATGGATCTCTCAATCCTGTACCCCTGTGTGACCTAAACCAGGTGCTACTGAAGGAGGTCATGGCCGAAAATCATGGCCTGACCCTTTATGATCTCAAAAATCGATCTCCTGAGCACCTATCTGCCACACTTACAGGGTGTGAGTCTCCCGATGACTATCTGGAACCTGCAGCTGTAAAAGAGGATGCTGACGACCAACTGTCTGAGATCCCCAGCACTATTCCCTCTGTTGATCCCAGCTGTGTTGACCTAAAACATAGTGCTTTCCTAGCCCAGCTGTTGCTAGAGGAGGTAGATCTAGAGTCAACCTCTGAATCCGTTTCCCCTGTTGGGAAGCCAGTGCTACACATGCAGCCTGTGCACACAGGTGAACCCGTGGCCCGGAGTGCTGATGCTCTGGCACGGCCTGCTGCTAATAACATGCCATTGTCTGAGCATGACACTCAAGAACTCCGGCGGCTGTTGTACCTGAAAGCCCAAGGTATTGAGCGCCAAGAGCGGCTGCAATACCTCAGACAGACCTCGAAATACTCCATCTGGTCTGTGGAGGACGATGAGTCCTATACGCTGCCTGATCCTGAGATACCTCTAGTGTATTCTCTACACTATGGGCAGCAATGTCCCCCTGAGTGGGACGATGGTACTGTGCCTGCCGAAACTGCTGATCGGCAGAAAAAGAAAGAACATGGAAAAAGCAACCTCCATGCTGAGGAGGATTTCCTTCAGAAACTCGAGAGTCTTAACCTTGAACCCCGCCTGAAGAAACTGCTGATAACCTATGAGGAGGTGTTCGGCGCCTTGCCGCCCCCCCTTTCTTGTAAAAAACTGGTCCAGATGGACCTGAAATTGAAACCAGAATTTGAAAAGACGCGAGGGAGGCCTCGTCCCTATCCCGCTCCACAGGAACAGGTTGAAGAAATCGAGCGCCAGATCCAACAATGCATTGATGCTGGCCTCGTTGAAGAGTATAAACACGGGGACTATCCCCATCACTGCAGTCCCTGTTTCCTTGTTGCTAAACCAAGGTCGACTGCCCTACGTCTTGTTGTAGACTATGGTGAGGTCAACAAGAAAACCCAGAACCACTCAGGGAGTATTCCTAACATGGAAAACACCCTGGAGCGTATTGCCAAATGCAGGTATAAGACCAAAATGGACAAACGCTCTGGTTTCTGGCAGGTGGACCTAACCGCCGCAGCTCAGGAGCTGTTGGCCTTTATAACCCCTAAGGGTCGTGTCTTCAAGTGGAAGGTTATGCCTTTCTGGGTGGCTAATGCCCCAGCGCTCTTCCAGGAGCTTATGAACAAAATTTTGTACATACTGAGGCGCAGGCCTCTACTACAAGAGTTGATTTCTCGGGGTGCAGAAATGGAGGCTCACATCGACGACGTGAGTTTGGGTACTAATACCAAACAGGACCACGTCCTTCTCCTCCGTGAATTTTTCATTGTCTGTCAAGAAAACCATCTCCGAATCAAACTCGAAAAATGTGAGTTTATGAAAGAGGAGATGGAGTATTTGGGTTTCGACGTGGGGTATGGCTGGTGGAAACCAGCTGCGTCTAAGATGCAGCCCTTACAGGACATGCAGATTCGCGATGACCCTAAGAAGGGTCTACACGATGTGAGGAGTTTTGTGGGCGCCTTTAATTTCTATCGGCGTCACATCCACAATTTTACTTACTCCTCTGCACCCCTCACTGACCTGATCAAGAAAACTACTCCCTGGAGGTGGACCTCCAGAGAGGAAGAGTGTTTCCAGGATTTGAACAAGAAGATTGGCTCCTCCAACTGCCTGGGAGTGCCCCGTCCAGAGGGCGAGACAGTCCTGATCACTGATGCCAGTGATGTAGGGGGGGGTGGTACGATCTACCAATGGCAGGAGCTGAACCCCGCTGAACTAACCCACTGCCATTATCGTACTACTGGACTGAACCGTGATGGTTCGTTGAAACATGACTATCCTACCAGTGAGTGGCGACTGGTACCACTAGGACACGGGAATTGGAAATGGAACCAAGCGCGTTCCAACTACAGCACCTATGACCAGGAACTCCTGGCCGGTATGTTGGTGCTATCGTCACAATCCCGACTCCTGGGATCTAGCCCTATTGTCTGGCTATGTGACCAGGAGCCTGTGAAGTCTTTTCAGAAGGGCCCACCACCAGAAAAAGCAAAGCTAAAAAGGTGGTGGACTTACCTGAGCCAGTTCAGGCTGACAGTTCATCATATCCCTGGGATTAAGAATGAACTGTCTGACTATATATCGCGCAACAACTTCGATGCGCTTATTGGTGAGAGCTCTGAGGTGCTCGCCAAAGGGGCTTTCCAGCGTATGGATGTCCAGCTTGACCTGTCCATGCGCACTGCTGGAATCCTGGAGGGTTGGAGTCTAACCGACTATCAGTCAGAGTATGAAGAAATTCTCCAAACCCTCAGCACTGGTCTAAAACCTCGTGTCATTGACGGGCACCAGTGATAGAAAAACAATAAGTACCTCTTCTACGAGGACCGAATTGTGGTGCCTGAGGCACGACTGGATGGGTGCCTACAGTGGTCTTATCTCAGTTCTGGTCACACTGGCGCTAATCGCTCAGTGGACTTCTTCCGTGAGTGTTTCTACTCGAGTCTAACCCTGACTGAACTGAGGTCGCGTATGCAGACCATTGTGGATGCTTGTGGCTGTCACGCCAGCAAGCAGAGCGACAGCAGGGATAGGGGCCTGATCTCCAGCTTACCCATACCCTATTGTGCTAACTCTCTTCTCTACGTGGATTTCATCCACGGCCTACCACGCTTTGGCGGCTGTGATAGTTGCCTCGTGGTCACCTGTGGTCTATCTCGCTTCACCCGTGTGTTCCCTTGTAATAAGAAAATCACAGGTGAGCAGACTGTGAAAATGTTGGTCGAACGGGGTTCGAACCCTATGGAGCACCTAAGCAGGTGCACTCTGATGAAGATGTACGTATCCGCAGTGACACTGGGTGGTACAAACGAGTGCTAAATGCCCTCAACGTGGAGGTAACCACAGGTGTGCCCTATACCCACACGTCTAACCCTCTCTGTGAGAGACAGAACCGTGTGGTGGAGCAAAACTTAAGAATCCTGATGAAATAGGAGCGCACCAAGGACTGGGTACGCCTAGTGCCCTGGGCAGTGCTGTCCATGAATTCACAGCGGAGCTCTTCTACGGGTTTCACCCCCCACGAACTGTTCCATGGAGGACGACCTGCTTGGTTCTTCGAAACCCCCTTTCCTGAGGACTTCAAGAGCCCTGTGGGAGATTGGCTGGAACACAACCAGTCTCTGGCTAACCAGGCTGGTACTAACCTGAGGCACATTCGTGACCGTGAACAGAGCCGACGGAACCGCCTACGGCGACCTGCCAGCTTCAAGGTTGGTGACCTTGTTTTGGTACACCATTCCCGCCTACCCTCCTGGCCACGTAACTGCCTACAGGACCCTTACTTTGGACCCTATCGTATCATCAGGATAGATGGATCCAGGATCCATGTCAGGTGCAGTCCACGTCTAGGTGCCGAACTGCTGTGTGCACCTAAGCAGTTGAGGCACTATCACTCCCCTGACGACTTGTCTTGGGATGAGTGGCGCCTCAGCGACATTGAGATTGAACGTATAGACCTAGAGAAGGCTGCCAGTCCAGAGGAGGCAGACGAACTCGAAGAGATGACTGCCGATGAGATGGCAGTCGATGGTTACTACGTGGTTGCAGGTATTGCTCGCCACGAGTATAAACAGGGCTGGGAATTCCTTACCCTGTCGGATGGCTATGGGTTGTCTGAGGCGACCTGGGAACCTATGTCAGCCTTCATACAACCAGATGGGAGTATCAACCCCATCTTCCGCACTTACCTCGTTGAGAACAACGAGGGGCCGCCCCTAACCCGTGCTGAGACTATGTCCCAGCGTAAGAAGCGAAACTAATCTGCCTGTGTCAGTCTGTGCCCTGCAGACCCATGCCTATGGTTTCCAGCGTGAGCCAGGTGGCCGCTTATCATGATTGCAGCCACCCAGTGAGTGTGTGCCTTGTTGACCATGTGTTGCATGGGTACTGCCCTAATGTAATGACCTTGGAGAGCCAACGAAGAACGGTGGCTTACTACACCAGGGGGGAATGACAAGCAAGGTGTTATGAGGCAAGGTGTGTCTTCCCTCCTTGGGGACAAGCGAGCCCACAGTTAGGACCCCTGACTGGTCCAGACCCATGGGGTTCTACCCTTCCTTACAGGGTTTACCATACCCCTAAGTGTGCTACGTATGTCTGTATGTGTCTCACTTCTCTCCCCAGCGTGGCTCCCGGAGACCGGGCTTCGCTGACGTCGGACCGAAGGTCCTAATCAGATACTATTACCACTCCTATGGCGCCGGATTTCTGTGCTGGCGCCTATCCTTGGGGTAGCACGGCACAAGCCCTACCTACTAGAGGGGAGGGGTGGCCAAGTGTGCTAAGGGCATACAAAACGCCCATCTTTGCTACAGGCCAAAATCCAACGCACTCCCCTGCCCACGAGGAAAAGCACGCGGGACAGGAGACACCACTACACTACACTAACTAACGCCAGCACCGGCCTTCGAAGGCAGGGTGAGCACTCATCACTTGCACTCCACTCCTGCCAGGCCTGCTGACCCTAACCCCTACACACGCTACTGGGTGCTGCAGTCAAAGATCACTCGGGCCCTAATGGCCCTCCTGTGAAGAAGACAAGAGAACAGAGCGCTGCTAAGCAACTGTGGCCTAACAGGGGACGCCACAACGCATTTCCCCTGCTAGGGCTTGGAGGGAAGGGGTGCTCTCGTTGCGTGCACAGCGCAGATGTCGTTGAAGTCGAACTGCCCTCGCCAGTACTGGCTGAGGCACAGTGATTTGATTTATGATCAACGCCCCTGTTTTGCTGGGGCAGGAAAATGGATAGCCGCCAAAGGCAGCTGCTGCGTGCACCAATCACCCTTAACCTCTCCCACCTGTACAACAGAGGCAAATGAAGGGGTGTTTGCGGCGGAGGAACCAAGCCACACTCCAGGTATTATACCCTTCTCAGTGTGACCTATAATACACTGTCCGCAAACACGCTGACGGATCAGCTCCCCTGTCAAGCAAGCAAGCTTGAGGAGACTCCTCAGGTTCTCTTAAAGAACGTACCGAGGAGCCTCTGGGTAACCTAAACAAAGTTTACCGTGCGCAATTCGCGTGGCCTACCCTTTAATGCATCATGTGCACGCAGGGAAGGGAGGCGAGACCAGTTCCACGCTGACTCAAGCAGGAGGTGAGCTCCTCCTGGGCTAACCTACCTTACTCACCATGCATCGTGTGAATGCCGAATGAAGCGAACACAAAACAAGCCTAAGCGTTTTAAGCAACCCTACTTTAACGCAACGGCCACACACACGAACAAACGCTTTCTTTACTTACCTGTGGAGAAGAAAACCAGGGTGAATTTGGGGTACCGGTAAAGTGTCACAGCGTGTGAATGCCTCGATTAGGCACATGCATCGCGAGCACAGACTTCTAACCCTACGTGCGCGCTGCGCGCTCCATTCGCATCGCATACCTTTCATTCCTGTTTTGACCTGTGCAGAGCACGTGGAGGAACACCCGAACCCCCAACGAACACAGCGTTGACAACCCTAACGTTTTGAGGAAACAACCAACACGAACGCAATGCATGCGTGTGAGATGACACTGACATACCTGAGAGGTGGGTTGTTGACCTGCTTTATGGTGTCGGTTGAATTTGAATACTTTTCTCTGAAGTTTATAAAAATTTTGATGCAACTGTGCAAAAATTTCCTTTAAAACTCTGAAAACTACGGCTCATACCTTCTTTTTCAAATGCATACGCTTGCGCAACCCGTTTCTCCGAGTCCGCTTCCTTTGCGCTTGTCTGCGACTTTGAGTTTTAGGTAAAAATGACGATTTCCCGCGTGGTTTCGTCGATTTTTAACGATTTCACTTGCTAAATCGCAACCCCTTCTGCTAAACCGCAGGAATCACTCCCTGCTGGTTACATTTTCTATTTTTTCCAGCTCCTGGAGGTTTGTGTCCTCCATTGGGAGTATTGCTCCGCCCTGGCCCTTGGTCAGGACGTTTACCAAAACGCTGTTCATACAGCGATAGCCGTCCGCATTAGAGCGTTCGACTGTACCCTAGTGGGCAAGCATATGTGCTCTAGGGAGGGAGTCCTGGGTTCAAACCGCACTACCCCCAAACTTTTTCCAAAAGTTTTCGTCGCACGCCGGCGACTTTTGAGGAATGCCCCATCGAAGGGACATCATTCACGGTACATTACACTGTTTTTCAAGGGTACCTACAGTGTGATAGGCTTCTATGAAGTGATGAGGATGTTTTTCGTAAGTTTAATGCATTTTCTGAGGTAATTTTGGGAATATTTGAGCCTTTTTCCTTGGTCCTACTAGCTTAGCTAACTAGTACTCCAGGGGGGAGTAAGAAAAAGTCACTGCCATGTCTTTCTTGGAGGGCTTGATCCAGGCCAAGCCCCCCTTAAAACCCTTTTGTTGATGCTAAGACAAACTTAAGTGTTTTTATCACTCTTTTGTTGCCTAAAGTACACTTTCTCAAAGTAACTAGGGTTGTGACCCTAGCCCCCCATGAAGTTCACCCCTACCACTCAACTGAGCGGAGGTACCTTCCTTCATGGAGGATATACCGAAATAAAACAGGCATTTCATGCTTTAGGCCTTGGAGGTTAACCCTAGTGGTCTCCCACCCCAAGACCCCTATACTCAATTGTTTCTACCACTTATTGTGGTCCTACTTTGTAACTGTTTCTGAATTCAGTTGCCTGGCCAAGTCATTTTCTGTGTGGTCCTGACATCTATGCCCCACAGTCCTAACCAGCACCATTACACCCAAAAGAGTGCACATGAAGTGCCTAATGCAACCTCTGAGGCAAGAGTCAGACTAATTTTCATATAAAATCTTTTGTATTATCCATTTGTGATTGAATCTATGTGTATAAACCTGCTTTGTCTATCTGCAGCCCTTCTGTGTTACACTGGATTCTAAAACCAATCATTGATTCGATCCACATCCTGTCCTTACTCTACTTGCTGCTTTGGTTTGGGTTTTCAACTACAAAACCTGCAGGAATACATCAAAATATCTAGGGCATAATTCAAGGACATCTTTCTCTGAGTCTCCTCGATGCCAAAGCCTCCTACACTTCCGCAAAAGTGGGGCATCCCGGGAAGCGAAGACGTCCGTCTCGGGCGCTTCGGCTCCCAGCGTCTGGATCATCCTGGCATACACCTGCGGCGCCATTCCATACTCCGTGAGCTGAGCTCCGCGGTCTTCTCGGGACTTGGCACCCACAGCTTGCACCGCTTGGACGATCCGATCCTCTTCCTCACCACTCCACTGGGATGATCCGCATGCATAGTCCGTGGACAGCCATGTGAGGCATTCATCATCCTCCCGGACCAGCGGTGCACGATGGGGAAGGGCTCCAATGGCGTTTCCCACCATGAAGTCATACCCCATGATCATATCCCAATCTGTAATGTCGGCCACATAGAAGTTCCCGGATAGAGTGCTTCCCTTCGCCAAATCAGGGCGGTTCAAGCGCTCATGCTCCCAGTATTCCATACTGATAGTGGCCTCATGTGTGCCACCACCCAAAATCTCTCCATTGGTCACCTTCAGGCGTACCGGTCTACGGCTGGGCTGCAGGGATTCCTCCTTGAACACCCCTCTCCGGACCAGGCTCACCTGGGCACCCGTATCCACCAAAATGTCCACCAGCAACTCCTGTTGTCCGCACCGTACACGCACCTTCAAGTGCAACTGCCGCTCGTCACCATGCGGTGTATGGACGACTCTCACAGCATGCAACTCTAGCACATCCGGGTGCATCAGGACTTCGAGGGTATGGTCACGGATGGTGTAGATCTTGGGCTGGTCCTGCCGGTCCATGGGGCTCTCCGTGGTCGCTCCTTCTTTCTTGCGACGTCCCTTGCCCACATACACTTCCCTTGGCAGGGCGCTCCAGGGGTTGGGAGTGGCAAAACTCAGTGGTTTTGGCTCTTCTGGAGCCTTCTTTGGCACCCGATGTGCCTTCGCTTTCTCTAGGATTCCACTGATTTTCGGAATAGAGACCTCCGAGGTCCCACTCCCGTGGGGGCTCCTCTAGACGTGGCCTACCGCAGCTCCCTCCTGCTGCGATCCGCTCAGACTTTGTCCACCAGGTTGCTGGGCTTTGAGTTCCTCCAGCGTCCTCAACTTGTCCTCGGCAACCTCTTCGATCGACCTCACGCGTTGATCTGGGCCAGGTCCTCCACCATAGCCTTTTCCTCCGCCTTTCTTTTGGCCCTTTCCTTGGCCTTTTCCACCATCTCCGCCCTTTTCCTTCCAATCGGCAATTCGTTGCTCCTTGGGCTTCTTGTCGGGATGGGCGGCGAAGTAGGTCTTCTTGTCCTCCTCATATACCTTGCAATGCCGGTGGTCATCTGCATGGTTGTTCCCCTTGCCGTAGCAGACCCAGCAACCGTTGTGCTGTGATCTGTACTCGCGGAACGAGAGCGGCGGGTTCCCGATCCTCCGCGGTTCCTTGCGGCCTTTGGTCCTTGGGTCCAGACAGTTCCACCTGGACCTGTCCTGCCCATGCTCCTTCATGTTGTGCGCTACGAACGCGAAGAAGTGGGCTTCTTCATGATCCTCTTGGGTGGTCGCGGTCCAGGGATCTTGGCCGCTTCCAATCCCTTCCTCCGCGGTGCCAACCGTGTCCCCCTGGAGCTCTCGGTGTTGGCAACCTCCCGGATGACCTCGATGTCCATGGCCCTGTCGATCCTGCACGTGGGCCTCGTTCTTGGCGTTGAGCTTCAGCTCCACCGTGATGTACTTCACGATCTCGTCCAGGCTCATGCGGGCGAAGATGACCTGCATCCTCAGCAGCTCTCCGCGCCTCCACTCCGCGTTGTTGAGGCGCATTAGCCTTTGCCCCATGGTGTCGCCTAATACCTCCACATAGACGGCGTTCTTCAACCCCAACATTCGGCTTGGCTCGCCGAGGTTTCGCCAGAAAAACTCCATTATTCCGGCCTGGGTGTCCTCCGATGCCATGATCCGTACGGCCACGCGCATCTTTGCTCTCTTCTTTTCCTCGTCCTCCAGTCTCCTCTTCCAGTGGCCGGAAAGGACGTCCTTCAGCAGGTGTCGGATCTCGCTGGACTTGTTCCAGTCCTCCACCAGCTTGAGGCTTCTTCGGTACTTGCGGATGTACCGATTCCATTCCCGGACCCTCAACTCTCCGCGCTCCAGCGGCAGCGGAATTGACCACAAATCCTCCAACTTCTGGTTGGGGGCGTCCACTCGCTCCTCGTCCTCCAGCCACTCGAGGCAGGCCTGCTCCGTCTGGATCAATCCCTCGCGGATCTGATCCCTGAGCTCCTCCTTCAGGTCCTGCGCCAGCCTGTGTGGGAATGTCAGACATACCCACTTGTCCTTTGGCGCTCCCTTCATCTCGCCGACGACCTCCTCGGCGAAGTCCTCCCAATCCAGGATGAAATTGTCCAGGTTGGAGGGGTTGCTATTGTAGTAGGGGATTTTGATTCCCCTGAGGTCGTCAATCCTGATGGCGTCTCCGACGTCCGCAGCCACCACTCCACCGAGTCGGATACGACCTGTGGCCGGGGGGTGTGAGTACACTCCCCGTACATCCCTTTCCTCCATGGAGTGCAGTCCAGTTGGGCCTGAACCCATGGGGTTTGGGATGCGGGAAGGACTTGCTCCACCGGCTGTCCATATCCCAGTAGTGGGGTCTTTCACCCACAGGATTCTGCCTGGATGGCCTCGACCATGTCCGTCGGCTCTTCCCATGGCTCGCCCCTGCATGGTCTGGATCTCCTCTTCCGCATAAACTGCATGGGCAGTCGTAGCGGCCGGTGGATCCTGGGCGGCATGGGACATCTGTACCGTCAGGCTCCTCAGGTCTGTGGTTGCGTGCTCTTCCCGCATGGACCCAGCCGGTGCCGTATGTTCCCCGAGCATTATGAATTCGCTGAACATGGGAACAAACGGCAGCGCACCCGGGTCAACACGCGGAGGCGCGTAAGGTGCCTCTGCAGGGCCGCCCATGGGTTTCTCCGTGGTGCTCCTGAGGGTCTTAACCCGCTCCATCAGCTCTGCCGTTGCCGGCCTTGCCGGGAGCTCCGGACCCGAGGCGAGGGGTTGTAACTCTCTAGCTTTTTCAGGCGTCCCGAGATGTCCTCCACCAGGTGGAGGAGGCTGTCCACCACTCGCTGCAGCTTCTGCAGGGCCATCTCCTGCTTCTCCCGGTACTGGTCCTGCTCCGCTCGCAGCTCTGCCATGTCTCTCTCCGACTGGTCATCCAGGATCCCCGCGATGTCCTCCTCTAGGCTGTCCTTCTGATTGTCCAGGCGGTCGAGGTGCTGCACGATGGCGTCCATCCCCATCTTTGGGTACTTGCCGATGAGGAAGGATACGTGCTCGCAGTGGCACTCAACCTGATCCGGCTGATCCGGCGCATCCCACGGTTCCCGGCGCCTCGGACTCCTCCGCCATGGGTGTGTCGCCCATGTTATCCCGCGTTGGTTCCGTGTGCCGGGCCACAGGCGCCGTTCTGGCTCTGGTAGGCCTCTCCAACGCCTCGGCGTCATGCTCCAGGCTGGGTTGGGGGGCCGTGTGCGCCCTTGTCGGCGGTTTTGGCCATCTCCTCCAAGTCCGAAGGGAAAGCGGTCCGATAGCCATCGGAATACCCCTCGGAATCTGCAGCTGACCACCCCCTGACCGGGCTGGGATCCGTCTCCATCGCCCTGGCTTCCGCCGCGGGTTTCGGGGACCCGCGCTTCCGGTAACCCCGGGCCCTGCCATTGCTGCCAGTCTCCTCCAACTCCTCTGCAGCGGAGCGGAGATTGCAAGCCTTGCGGCATTGCCTTTCACACATGGAGGCCAGGTCCTCCATGTCTAGCCCATGTCCTGCAAGGGCTCTCCGTTCCGAGCATCTTCGCTCTTCTCGGGCTTCCCAGTCCGGCGTCGACTCAACGGACTCGACGATCTGCACCCGGGGCGTCCTTGGGCAGGGCTCATGAGGGTCCAAGTCCCCAGTGCGGCGGTAGGGGGCAGGTACTCCTCTGCTACCATAAAGAAGGGCTCTACCAGGACCGGCCCCTGCTGTACCCCTTCCAGCATTTCCTGTCACTCCTATGGTCTTGCTTCTCACCAGGTTCTGCATGATCTTGCCCTATCCTGCACAATGTCCCACACAAAATAGTAAAATATGGCTCCTTCACACAAAGCCTGATCCCTTGCAATAACCAACTCCCAAATACAATAGTCCAAATCCAAAAAATCCACACTGAGGGCTTCCAAGGGCGTTTGAGGTCCCGCGTTGACACTCAACAACTCCTTTCAACACGCCAGTCGTCTCACGGTGCACACGAGACACGGGCGTTGGGCATGTACATAGAATTGCACCAATAGAATAATGGAAGAAGAAGCCCTGAAATTGGCATATGAACACACATCAAACAAGATTGGGGAAAGATGCAAACCTACACAATCACAGCCATGGACCCCTCATTCCCTGGACTCAGGACCTTCCCTTGACTCACCAACATATTGCCCTGAACCAAGTCAAATAAGATGACTAAATGCCATCTGCCAAAAGTCATTACACAAACCCCAAAAATGTGTTCCCTCCCAAGCCTCTAAATCCTAGCCCAATAGGGGAGGTGGCGTGTCATGGCCTAGAGTGGCACTCAGGACCATGCCCTACCCTGACATAAATTTGGTTGGACTTGGGGTCGATTGGGCTTGGAGAATTGCCCCATGAAGATGACCTCACAACATAGCAAAATTAGGCAAATCACACCATATTGCCCAAAAATCAATTATATACTCAAAAATGCATACGGCAAGTATTCAAATGCTCCATGCATGTGTCAATCCGGAAAGTAGTATACAAGGGTGATATAGACCAAAGATCGCTACCCAAGAATATCCCAACATTGGCTCCCAAATCCCTCCGGATATATACATGCCATGCTTCACAAGTCAACTCACAAATTTGAGACCTAACTTTGTGAGGCCTCGTGTGCCACGCAAAAGTGACCACGTGATCCGGCATATGGTGAGATGCAACACCCAAGCATATGCCAACATATAAGCAACATACCATAGTTCACAGATCTCTAGGCACCTTACTGTTAGCCGACGAGTTGAGCACATAAAATACAAAAATGAGCATAAAATGAGGTCAAAAACATGCAAATAATGCCAAATTCAAAGTAATCATAATAGTATAAAACTTCGCTCACCCATGGTTTCAACCTATGGTTCAAAACACAATTGCTTGGGACCATTTGCGAACAATTCCCCCACTTGGATCCCCAGATGGACGCAAAGGGACACCTTCGAACCTCCTCACGATATGCACCATGAAAATGGGAAAGTTGATAGTGGCGCTTGTGGGTCGCTCCGTAAGCCTTCTCACATGCACTCTATGTGCGGTAGACTTGGTCTAGCGCTATGGAGCTCACCATTGAGACATGGGCGAAGCCCTTGCCACGTATGACTCCGCATATCTTCCTACAAACGGAGATATGTAACATAGGCTTGAGCATATGGAAGCACATACCATCCATATGACACATACCCTTAAAAGTGGCTCCCACCATGGTATGCCATGCCCCTCCATGGACATAACTTCACGTTAAAAATACGTAGGAACCCAAGAAAAGTTTCCATGCAACACCAACACTCATGCAGTACACTCGATAGTCGCATCAAAATATTCGGTTGCATGGTCCAAGAGTTCTATATCACTTTCTACCCTCCTGGCCATTATCCCTTGCTAGACCGGGCATGTGTACACATCAAAGGCGTTTGACGCTCCAAAAATTAAGTTGAGACGGAGGCAATTCTAGCCCATATCTCCAAATTGTAACTCCTCGCCGTGAGCCGGAGAGATGACATTTCAAAGTGGCCTCACGAATCAATTTTGTTTCGCCTATATCTCCAAGAAAAATGAAGGAGGCAACGAAAGGAAGGTTGATTCGTGATCGGGGAAAAATGTAGGACCACTCGAAATTCATCATATAAAGTGCGGCGGCCTCGAAAGCAAAAATCCGATTCTGAATGTCTGAAAAAATCGGATTAATTTTGCGAGTGTATAACATGAAATTTGCGGAAGCAACAAACCCTTTACTGATGAAATCTGACCCTTCATCGGGGTTTCCGCCAAAATATCTGGAAATAACAGTTAACCAATCGGTTACCGCAAAATCGCGAGCCAACTGACAGTCGCCGATACATTGACAATCAGAACGGATAGCCGAAAAATTACGGAAACATTATGATAAAAAAACACTGTTGATTCCTGAAATTTCGATATATAAATCTCAGCTGGCGGCGCCTCGGTATTGAATATGGCCGCTCATAGCTGGAATGGCAAAGCCTATCACACTATCACATCAGGTTAGGTCAGGAGGATGGGAGAGTATGATATCAGCCAATGGCGGCTTGCCGGCCCATAGATACACACCCCAAGTGACCGAAAGATGGCCACGGGGGTCCGAACCGGTTTCATTGAGAGGAGTTGCTCTGAAGGTCGTGACAGGCACCGCCGCTCCAGAGAGCATCGTGCGAGGACTCGTTCTGATGGTGATGACACAGGACGCCGCACCAGAGACCATCAGAAGAGGAGCCGTTCTACAGGTAACAAATGCTCTGACAGCGGTCGCCGCTCCAGAGAGCAACGTGAGCGTAGTCGCGTCAAGTGGTCCGGGTAATTCACTCGTGATGCTGTTGATGAGTTGAGTTCTTGCTCGTCTGAGGTGCAGTTGGAGCCGGCACGCGAGTAAATTAAACATTTGCTGGAGACAGTTGAGCATAGCGCACCTGAGGATTTAATGGGTGAACAGCGGCGTGCTGATCGCACTTGCAAGAGGTTGCATAAGCAGATTCGAGTCCTGGAGGCACGGTTCTTAGAGGCTGAACCAAAGTTTAAGGTGGCTGTGGAGTGCGCTGAGGTGCAGTTTGGTGAAAACAAAGCGCGTGTGTTGTTGTTCGAGAAAAACATTGCCGAGCGCCATGCGCTCAACTTGGAGCTCCAGGAACGAGTACAGCATCTTCTACGGGAGCTCAAAAGGGTGTGTAAAGGCGCAGGACCACGCGGTCACCAGCAGCCTACGAGCCGTGGTGGCAAGCGCGTTCAGCGTGCCAAGGCGGCTGCAACGCGTCATGCAAGGGCTCCTGCTGACAAGGGTTTGCAGTTCGGCGGGGAACAAGCAAACTGGGCGTCAGCGAGCAGCACGCCAGAGTCATGCACGAAGGAAGTGAAGTCGAACAGTTTTCAAGTACTATCTGAATATATAGACCGAACATGTAGGAACCTGGAAATTCTGATGTGAATCTGAAATTTTGAGTTCGACCTCACTGTTCGCGTTCGGGCTCACGAGTTGACAGTGAGTCCGTTTTTATGTTCAGAGAATCAAGCTTTGTTTCGTTTGGGGCAGTGTTGCTGAGGACACTGCCATTTGGATCTGTAGATTTAGCGAATTTGTGGGTCAGAGGTTCAGGTTGTTTCAATGTGTCACTGAGTTTTGTTCTTTCTTCTGAGGCCCACTCCTACCTTGTGTCACTTCGTCACTGGCCTCTTTTGGTTGTGCAGGTTTCTAGTGTAGCTTTTTTAGCACTTAGTAAGCCAAGGCTAGAGCCTCATTCCCCCTTGCATGTGCAGTGCTGACCATGTCGCAATTTTTTTGGAGAGTCTGGGAAGGTTAATTACAGGGACCCCTCCTGTAGGCATAGGCGTCAGGCCGCCGCCCCCCCTTAGAGATATGCAGGTGCCTGTTGATCGCAAAGCCTAGTGGCTGAAGTGTAAGCCAGCCCCCCCACCCTATGGTTTGGGTGTCCTTCCCGTAGCTAGTTTACCTGTGAGACCTGGAATGACTAGGCTACCGGGGTGTCCCCCTGAGTGAAAGGGTTTGAAATGTATGTGTTAGCTGGCCGGTGAGCTTTTGACCCCCATATGGTGGTGAGCACTGTAGTGGTTGTGCTTCCTTGTAGCTGTTCAGCTCAGGAGTGCTGCTTGCACCTGCAGCTGTTGGTTGATTCTCTGTTTCATTTTTTTTTGCCCAGTGTTGGTGTTGGGTTCACACTTGTATGGCGTACACACGGGTGTTAGGTACGGATGTGACACTTGACCCTGCACAGGTAACCTGATCTTGCCCTGTCTACTCTGTTTGTCTACAGGTCCAACCTCAGAGCACAAGACTGAAGTGGAGTCCCAGAGGGAGCCAGAGGGGCAAGATCACCACAAGCGGAATCAAGGGAGGATATCAAAAAGAAATTCCATAGAGTGAAGTAATTCTAAGGTATTCAGAAGTTTGTACATACTAAGTGGGCTCTGATACATGACAAGAAAACTGCTCTTACTTTTTGTGGCTTCGCTCTGTGGTATCCTCCGCTGGTGTGTGCTCTGGGTGCAGGAGTTTTTGAAATTTGTTTGTATGTTTGGGAATTTTCTAACCTTTTAAAAATTTTTAACCCAATGTGTGTATGATACGGGTGGGCGTTTGCAGAGAAAATCCCCGAGCTTTTGTCTTAGGTGCAGCCCCCCCCCCTCGGGGTACGTCAGAAGTTCGTGGGCTTGAGCACCAGCGTAGATTAAAACTGGGAGAAAGATGTCCTTGATTAGTGCCCTATAGACTTTGATGAAATCCTGCAGGTTTTTGATGGTGAAATCCCAAAACCAAAGCAGCAAGTAGAGCAAGAACAGGATGTGGATCGAATCAATGAATAGTTTGAAATCCAGTGTAACACAGAAGGGCTGCAGATAGACAAAGCAGGTAGAAACACAAAGCTTCAATCACAAATGGATAATACAAAAGATTTTATATGAAAACTGGGCTGACTCTAGCCTCACAGATAGCATCAAGCACTTCATGTGCACTCTTTTGGGTGAAATGGTGCTGGTTAGGAATGTGGGGCATAGGTGTCAGGTCAGACACAGAATATGACTTGGCCAGGCAACTGAATTCAGAAACAGTTAAAAAGTAGAACCACATTAAGTGGTAGCAACAATTGAGTATAGGGGACCTGAGGTGGGAGACCACTAGGCTTAACCTCCAAGGCCTTAAGCATGAAATGCGTATTTTATTTCGGTATATCCTCCATGAAGGAAGATACCTCTGCTCAGTTGAGTGGTAGGGGTGAACTTCATGGGGGGCTAGGGTTACAACCCTAGTTACTTTGAGGAAGTGTACTTTAGGCTTCAAAAGAGTGATAAAAATACTAAAGTTAGTCTTAGCATCAACAAAAGGGTTTTAAGGGGGGCTTGGCCTGGATCAAGCCCTCCAAGAAAGACATGGCAGTGACTTTTTCTTACTCCCCCCTGGAGTACTAGTTAGCTAAGCTAGTAGGACCAAGTAAAAAGGCTCAAATATTCCCAAAATTACCTCAGAAAATGCATTAAACTTACGAAAAACTTCCTCATCACTTCATAGAAGCCTATCACACTGTAGGTACCCTTGAAAAACAGGGTAATGTACCGTGAACGATGTCCCTTCGATGGGGCATTCCTCAAAAGTCGCCAGCGTGCGACGGAAACCTTTGGTAGAAATTTGGGGGTAGTGGGGTTTGAACCCAGGACTCCCTCCCTAGAGCACATATGCTTGCCCACTAGGGTACAGTCGAACGCTCTAATGCGGACGGCCATCGCTGTGTAAACAGCGTTTTAGTAAACGTCCTGACCAAGGGCCAGGGCGGAGCAATACTCCCAATGGAGGACACAAATCCCTGGAGCTGAAAAAAATAGAAAATGTAACCGACAGGGAGTGACTCCTGTGGTTTAGCGAAAGGTGTAGCGATTTAAGAAGTCAAATCGCTAAAATCCGACGAAATTAGGCGAGAAATCGTCATTTTTACACCAAAACTCAAAGTCGCAGACAAGCGCAACAGAAGCGGACTTCGAAAACAGGGTTGCGCAAGCGTAAAAGGCTCCTGAAAAAGAAGGTATGAGCCGTAGTTTTTAAAGTTCTAAATGAAAATTTTTGCACAGTTGCATCAAAATTTTATAAACTTTAGGGAAAAGTATTCAAACTCAACCCACACCACAGAGCATGTGGACAACCCACCTCTCAGGTATGCCAGTGTCATTTCACAGGCATGCATTGCATTCGTGTTGGTTGCTTCGTAAAAACGTTAGCGTTGTCAACGCTGTTTTCGTTGGGGGTTCGGGTGCTCCTCTCTCTTGCTCTGCACAGGTAAAAACAGGAATGAAAGGTATGCGATGCGAATGTAGCGCGCAGCGCGCACGTAGGGTTAGAATATGCGCTGTGCTCGCGATGCGTGTGCCTAATTGAGGCATTCACACGCTGTGGCGCTTTCTTTGTACCCCAATTCACCCTTGTTCTCTCTTCACAGGTAAGAAAAGAAAGTGCTTGCTCGTTTTTGTGTTGCCGTAGCGCTAAAGTAGGGTTGCTTAAAACGCTTAGGCTTGTTTTGCGCTGTGCAGTGCGCCACTCTCTTTCCGCTTTCTGCAGGAAACAAGACAAGGGTAGCACCCATGACACACAGTGCATTAATCGCTTAGGGTGGTTTCTAATTCGCCGTAGGTTTGTTTGAGCGCGTAGGGTTGTTTTGCGCTCGTGTTTTTCTCGGCATTCACATGATGCGTGGTGAGTAAGGTATGTAAGCCCAGGAGGAGCTCACCTCCTGGTTGAGTTACGCTTATGATTGGTTATGTTGAGTTCTATTAGGTAAGAACAACAGGAAATGGAGAGACTGTGCATACCTGTGCATGCATATGACGCATCAAAGGGTGGGCCACGCGAAGTGCGCTCGGTAAACCTTGTTTAGGTTACCCAGGGGCTCCACCCTAGGTTCTTTAAGAGAACGGCTGGAGCTTCTTAAGCTTGCTTGCTTGCACCGGGGTTTGAGGACAGCGTATTATAGGGCTACCTGAGAAGCGTATAATACGTGGAGGTAGTCTTGGTTCCTCAGCCGCAAACCCAGGCCATCAGCCTTTGCTTTTCAGGTGGGAAGGTTAGGGCGATTGGTGCAGTCCCCTTGAGCAGCGCTAAAACATGCTGCGCAGATCCCACAAACATATAACTGCAGTGAGTGCAGTCCGACTTCACCGTCATCCACGCTGTGCACGCACTCTGAGCACCCCTTCCCTCGGATCGCTGACAGGGAAACGCGTAGTGGCGTCCCTGTTAGGCCACAGTCGCCTAGTAGCGCTGTGTTCTCTTGCTTTCTCACAGGAGGGTCAATAGGACCCAATACTTCATTGACATCAACTCCCAGTAGAGTGTGTAGGTGTTAGGGTCAGCAAGCCTGGCAGCTGTTGAGTGCAAGTGATGAGTGCTCACCCTGCCTTCGAAGGCTGTTGCTGGCGTTAGTGAGTGTAGTGTAGTGGAGTCTCCTGTCCCGCCTGCTTTTCCTCGTGGGCAGGGGAGTGCTTTAGCTTTTGGCCTTTAGCAAAAATGGGCGTTTTGTATGCCCTTATCACACTTGGCCACCCCTCCCCTCTAGTAGGTAGGGCTTTTCCCGTCTTCCCCCAAGGATAGGTGCCAGCACAGAAATTGGGCGCCATAGGAGTGGTAATAGTACCTGATTAGGACCTTTGGTCCGACGTCAGCGAAGCCCGGTCTCCGGGAGCCACGCTGGGGAGAGAAGTGTGACACCCACAGACATACGTAGCACACATAGGGGTATGGTAAACCCTGTAAGGAAGGGTAGAACCCCATGGGTCTGGACCAGTCATGGGTCCTAACTGTGGGCTCGCTTGTCCCCAAGGAGGGAAGACACACCTTGCCTCATAACACCTTGCTTGTCGTTCCCCCCTGGTGTAGTAAGCCATCGTTCTTCGTTGGCTCCCCAAGGTCATTACATCAGGGCAGTCCCCATGCAACGTATGGTCAACAAGGTATACACTCGCCGGGTCGCTGCAAACCTGATAAGCGGCCACCTGGTCCACGCTGGAAACCATAGGCATGGGTCTGCAGGGCACAGACAGGGTCGGTGCAGTGCTCAGTAAGCAGTAGTCTGTGAAAAGCGTATGACGTTCGGCCAGGGAGTGGTTGTCACGGGGGGCTAACGGTCCTGTCCTGCGATGCAATGCGGGGCAACTGTGACAACTGCTCTTACACCCATACACAGGCACGTCTGCACAAGAGTGCTGACTGCACCTGTGAGGTTAGAACACAGTCAGTAGACTGACACAGGGAAATTAGTTTTTCCTTTTACGCTGGGAAAGAGTCTCAGCACGGGTTAATAGCTGCCCTTCGTTGTTCTCAACGAGATAGGAGCGGAAGATGGCGTTGATACTCCCATCTGGTTGTATGAAGACAGACATAGGTTCCCAGGTCGCCTCAGATAACCCATAGCCATCCCACAGGGTTAGGAATTTCCAGCCCTGTTTAGACTCGTGGCGAGCAATACCTGCAACCACGTGGTAGCCATCGACTGCCATCTCATCGGCAGTCATCGCTTCGAGTTCCTCTGCCTCCTCTGGACTGGCAGCGTTCTCTGGGTCTATACGCTCGACCTCACTGTCGCTGAGGCGCCACTCATCCCAAGACAAATCGTCAGGGGAGTGATAGTACCTCAACTGTTTAGGTGCACACGGCAGTTCACCACCAAGACGTGGACTGCACCTGACATGGATCCTGGATCCATCTATCCTGATGATACGATAGGGTCCAAAATAAGGGTCCTGTAGGCAGTTACGTGGCCAGGAGGGTAGGCGTGAATGGTGAACCAAAACAAGGTCACCAACCTTGAAGCTGGCAGGTCGCCGTAGGCGGTTCAGTCGGCTCTGTTCACGGTCACGCATGTGTCTCAGGTTAGTCCCAGCCTGGTTAGCCAGAGACTGCTTGTGTTCCAGCCAATCTCCCACAGGGCTCTTGAAGTCCTCAGGAAAGGGGGTTTTGAAGAACCATGCAGGTCGTCCTCCATGGAACAGTTCGTGGGGGGTGAAACGCGTAGAAGAGCTCCGCTGTGAGTTCATGGTCCGCACTGCCCAGGGCACTAGGCGTACCCAGTCCTTGGTACGCTCCTGTTTCATCAGGATTCTTAACTTTTGCTCCACCACACGGTTCTGTCTCTCACAGAGAGGGTTAGACGTGTGGGTATAGGGCACACCTGTGGTTACCTCCACGTTGAGGGCATTTGGCACTCGTTTGTACCACCCAGTGTCACTGCGGATGCGTACATCTTCATCACAGTGCACCTGCTTAGGTGCTCCATAGGGTTCGAACCATTGTTCGACCAACATTTTCACAATCTGCTCACCTGTGATTTTCTCATTGCAAGGGAACACACGGGTGAAGCGAGATAGGCCACAGGTGACCACTAGGCAACTATCATAGCCGCCGAAGCGTGGTAGGCCGTGGATGAAATCCACGTAGAGAAGAGAGTTAGCACAATAGGGTATGGGTAAGCTGGAAATCAGGCCCCCATCCCTACTGTCGCTCTGCTTGCTGGCATGACAGCCACAAGCATCCAAAATGGTCTGCATACGCGACCTCAGTTCAGTCAGGGTTAGACTATAGTAGAAACACTCACGGAAGAAGTTCACTGAGCGATTAGCGCCAGTGTGACCAGAACTGAGATGGGACCACTGTAGGCACCCATCCAGTCGTGCCTCAGGCACAACAATTCAGTCCTCGTAGAAGAGGTACTGATTGTTTTTATACCACTGGTGCCCGTCGATGACACGAGGTTTGAGACCAGTGCTGAGGGTTTGGAGAATCCCTTTATACTCTGACTGATAGTCGGTTAGACTCCAACCCTCCAGGATTCCAGCAGTGCGCATGGACAGGTCAAGTTGGACATCCATACGCTGGAAAGGTCTTTGGCGAGCGCCTCAGAGCTCTCACCTATGAGCGCATCGAGTTTTTGCGCGATATATAGTCAGACGGTTCATTTTTTGTACCGGGGATGTGATGATGAACTGTCAACCTGAACTGGCTCAGGTAAGTCCACCACCGCTTTAGTTTTGCTTTCTCCGGCGGTGGGCCCTTCTGAAAAGACTTCACAGGTTCTTGGTCACATAGCCAGACAATAGGGTTAGATCCCAGGAGTCGGGATTGTGACGAATGCACCAACATACCGGCCAGGAGTTCCTGGTCATAGGTGCTGTAATTGGAACGCGCTTGGTTCCATTTCCAATTCCAGTGTCCTAGTGGCACCAGCTGCCACTCACTGGTAGGATAATCATGTTTCAACGAGCCATCACGGTTCAGTCCACTAGTACGATAATGGCAGTCGGTTAGTTCAGCGGGGTTAAGCTCTTGCCATTGGTAGATCGTTCCACCCCCCCCTACATCACTGGCATCAGAGATCAGGACTATCTCGCCCTCTCGGCGGGGCACTCCCAGGCAGTTGGAGGAGGCAATCTTCTTCTTCAACTCCTGGAAACACTCTTCCTCTCTGGAGGTCCACCTCCAGGGAGTAGTTTTCTTGATTAGGTTAGTGAGGGGGGCAGAGGAGTAGGTAAAATTGTGGATGTGACGCCGATAGAAATTACAGGCGCCCACAAAACTCCTCACATCATGTAGACCCTTCTTAGGGTCATCGAAAATCTGCATGTCCTGTAGGGGCTGCATCTTAGACGCGGCTGGTTTCCACCAGCCATACCCCACGTCGAAACCCAAATATTCCATCTCCTCTTTCATAAACTCACATTTTTCGAGTTTGATTCGGAGATGGTTTTCTTGACAAACAATGAAAAATTCACTGAGGAGAAGGACATGGTCCTCTTGGGTATTAGTACCCAAACTCGTGTCGTCGATGTAGGCCTCCATTTCTGCACCCCGAGAAATCAACTCCTGTACTGGAGGCCTGCGCCTCAGTATGTACAAAATTTTGTTCATTAGCTTCTGGAAGAGCGCTGGGGCATTAGCCACCCCGAAAGGCATGACCTTCCACTTAAACACACGACCCTTAGGGGTTATAAAAACGAGCAGCTCGTGAGCTGCGGCGGTTAGGTCCACCTGCCAGAAACCAGAGCGTTTGTCCATTTTGGTCTTGTACCTGCATTTGGCAATACGCTCCAGGGTATTCTCCATGTTAGCAATACTCCCTGAGTGGTTCTGGGTTTTCTTGTTGACCTCACCATAGTCAACAACCAGTCGTAGGGCCGTCGACCCTGGTTTAGCAACCAGGAAACAGGGACTGCAGTGATGGGGGTAGTCCTCCTTCTAATATTCTTCAACGAGGCCAGCATCAATGCATTCCTGGATCTGGCGCTCGATTTCTTCAACCTGTTCCTGTGGAGCGGGATAGGGACGACGCCTCACTCGCGTCTTTTCAAATTCAGGTTTCAGTTTCAGGTCGATCTGGACCAGTTTTTTACAAGAGAGGGGGGGCGGCAAGGCGCCGAACACCTCCTCATAGGTTATCAGCAGTTTCATCAGTCGGGGGTCAAGGTTAAGACTCTCGAGTTTCTGCAGGAAATCCCCTCAGCATGCAGGTTGCTCTTTCCATGTTCTTTCTTTTTCTGTGGGTCAGCAGTTTCGGCAGGCACAGAACCATCGTCACACTCAGGGAAACATTGCTGCCCAAAGTGCAGAGAATACACTAGCGGTATCTTGTAATAGGATTTTCCTTGGAACTCGGGTTCTGTTTGATCATGATGTTTTTCGACAAAACTGAATCCATTTTGAAAATTCCTTCAAGTCTTCGTTCGGTCTATCCCTTTACGGAGCGATGACACCAACAGTTCTGCAAAGTCGATCTTGAACCACGAAGTCACGTAAGTGTGAGTGGTTCATAAATTACAATGTTCCATTGCCTAAGAGACAACAAAAATATGTAATTCAGTGCGCAATAAAAACCAACTAATTTTATAATAAAACTGTCGCCTGCTGCACTTTAAATTCATCGTGCGCTTCATACACCTGCGACCCTATGTCGCGGCTGTGCGCAACTCAGCGCTTATATAAAAAAATGCAACAATTGCACTGTAATAGCGCCTTGCATCCTACTGTATTACACCCCCTTCCTAAGCTTCAAGTCACTTCTTAGAAAAAAGAAGTTTCTTGACTTGTGGGCTGATATGATAAAAAAATGATGGCAGGTGCATAGCTTTACAGTCAAAACCTTCAGAGCAGTTTCAAACTGCGTCCTCAGGGATCAACTAATTTACTCAGTACTGCTGCACTAAGCTGGGTTGCAAAATGCTTCATGCATAACTCAAGTAAGTTTATGTGGGACTCCACTGCAAAAGTGACTACCCACTAAAAAAGCCCATCAGTGCGCCTTCATCTGGCCGCACAAAAACTGCGCTCCATGGCAGCAAAGTCTATAAATAAAAACAATAATAAAAAGTCGCTTGGGGCGAGGAAGGGGTATCCATCCCTAAGGAGACATGTACATGTGCAAAACAAAGTCAATCTGAATATCTGAAGTTTTGTATGCAATGCAAAGAGCAGTTCACTGCCACAACCTTATGCTTGTGTAGCCTTAGTATCTCATCTGCATCCCACTTCTTTTGGATTTTCTAGCTCCTCTGGATCTCTGAACACCCATTCGTCTTGGTTCAGTTGCCTGCAACCACGGAGCAAGCTTGGTTCCTTATCACGTGCTGTGTGCTTAGTGATGCGCCCGTCCCAATAATACCTTGAGTATCATGGCGATGGCGCCTCCGATCCGCTTCTGGCGTCCTCCACACTTGCCTCGTCGTGTTTTTCGTGCTGGATGTCCTTCCCACGGATCTGTCACTTCTCCACGCACATCTCGTCGGAACCCAGGTTGAACCTTTGCGCCAGAAGGCATGTCACCTTCACAACTTCCACTATGGTCGTCGCTGAAACTCCTATGATTTATCCATTGTCCAATTCTTTGGGGCGACCGCTTTAGCGAACTCTCTGGCGTGTACATACCCATTTGCATCTGTCTGTCGAACGTACTCCTTCGCTTTGGCGTTCTGGGTGTTCTTTCGCGTCTCCATTCATCTTCCCTGGTAGTTGGCTTTCGGTAGATCTTCTCTGGCGTCCTCAGGTTCTCCTGCAACAGCGTGAGCGATGTGAGCATTGAACTTTCCAACTGAACTCGTTGTTCGTACTCGCGAAACTCCAACCGCCAAACAGCACTGTATCTTTGCTCCTCGGCGATCCTCACGCATAGCGCCTTCACAGACCTCATCTTCTCATGCAACCTCGTACTCTTGTGAATTGACTCGTCTTGTATCATATCCCAGCGCTCACTCCATTCAATTAAAGCATCCTGCGACGTGACAAGTTGTCCCACGCCAAATTCAAGCTGCTTCATGCGTTCGTCGCACGAAGCGTACCTATCATTCAGCTCATCCCACGCATTCCTCAGCGCTCTGGCGTTGCTCGCATGCTCGTGATCAAGTTCACGTCTCCATGATCTCATCACCGTGTCGCGCTCCGCGTGCATCTGCAGCACTATTTGTAGGAACTCCTCTTGGCGTGTGTGCTCTGCTTGGTGTCTTTCTGCCAACTCACCCAATTGCGTAGACATACTAGCCACTTGTCTCTCCAGCACTTGAACTGCCTTGAACTCTTGTACTCGGCACTGGTCCACCAGATTTTGATAGTTCGTCAGTAATTTTTGATATTCGTCCTTCAGATCACTGTAAGTCATGGGAATCTGCAACGGCGCTTGCAAAGCATACCAGTCAACAATGGAATCTGTATCAGGAGACACTGCTCTTCTTGGTTCGTCAGAACTCCTCGCAGAACTCTCGTCGATCTCCTCGCTATGGAAGCGAAATTTGAGAACTGTAATAGGATTTTCCTTGGAACTCGGCCTTTGTTCGATCATGATGTTTTTCGACAAAACTGAATCCATTTTGAAAATTCCTTCAAGTCTTCGTTCTGTCTATTCCTTTACGGAGCGATGACACCAACAGTTCTGCAAAGTCGATCTTGAACCACGAAGTCACGTAAGTGTGAGTGGGTCACAAATTACAATGTTCCATTGCCTAAGAGACAACAAAAATATGTAATTCAGTGCGCAATAAAAACGAACTAATTTTATAATAAAACTGTCGCCTGCTGCACTTTAAATTCATCGTGCGCTTCATACACCTGCGACCCTATGTCGCGGCTGTGCGCAACTCAGCGCTTATATAAAAAAATGCAATAATTGCACTGTAATAGCGCCTTGCATCCTACCGTATTACATATCTCAGGATCAGGCAGCGTATGGGAATCATCGTCCTCCTCAGACCAGATGGAGGATTTCCAGGTCTGTCTGAGGTATTGCAGCCGCTCTTGGCGCTCAATACCTTCGGCCTTCAGGTACAACAGCCGCCGGAGTTCCTGAGTGTCATGCTCAGACAGTGGCATGTTATTAGAAGCAGGCCGCGCCAGAGCATCAGGACCCCGGGCCACGGGTTCACCTGTGTGCATAGGCTGCATGTGTAGCACTGGCTTCCCAACAGGGGAACCGGGTTCTGAGGTCGACTCTAGATCTACCTCCTCCAGCAACAGCTGGGCTAGGAAGGCACTGTGTTTTAGGTCAACACAGCTGGGATCAACAGGAGGGATAGTGCTGGCGATCTCAGACAGTTGGTCGTCAGCATCCTCCTTAACAGCTGCAGGTTCCAGATAGCCATCGGGAGATTCACACCCTGTAAGTGTGGCAAATAGGTGCTCAGGAGATCGGTTTTTGAGATCATAAAGGGTCAGGCCACGATTTTCGGCCATGACCTCTTTTAGTAGCACCTGGTCTAGGTCACACAGGGGTACAGGATTGAGAGATCCATCAACGATGGATAAGAAACTGGCCCACTCAGGGGCCTGCATAGCTGTGTCTGAGTCCTCAGGCACATAGATGGGACCGTCGGGGAGTTGCACTCTTCCCACGGTCATTCGATCTAGCATACGGCGCCAGTAAGCGTGTTCCCCAGACCAGCCCCGGTCAGGGGTGCACATAACAACCCTTCCTCCCTCATAAGCGATTTTGGTTAGAACCTTCGCGAGCAGGGAGGAGGGAGGGTTAGCATACGCTAGGCCCATTGCTTTCCAGAAGAAACAGAAAGCGTTGTTTAAATGTTTCTGGCAGTACAACTGCATGATGTGCTGTTGTCGGCTCGCAAACAATTCCACCTGGATCTCATCCAGGTTTACCTGAAGGGCCGCCAGTTCATTTTCAAGAACGCGACGGGCCAATTGGTAGTTTTCAGTACGACAGTTAGTCTTGGATGCGTAGCGCAGCCAAGACTCTTTTGGTCCTGACAGCTCCAAAGGTACGGAGAAGAGCCCACTGCCAAAGTCGCAGTGCAAAGAATACGGGCGCTGGAAAGACAGCATTTTTACCTGGGGGTTTCTTCGTAGGAAGTCTGTACCAATAACGATGTCAAAGGCGTCGGTGTCCAGCACTCTGCAGTGTTGGGTCACAGTTTCGTCGCCCAAGCATATAGTCAGATCGACTCCCCCCAAGGAATGGATGGTACGCCCATCCCCTACTCTTATGGCCACGGTCTTCTTTTTCTTGAAAGTCCTTAGCAGGCGCCGGGCCACTATGGAAAGTGTTGCACCGGTGTCAAGCACCGCTCGAAAAACTTGATCCCCAATTTTCACGAGGATCCAGAAAACCAAGTCCTCCTCTTCGGAGCCGCCTCCCTACTCCTCATCAGGGAATTTGACATCCACCCCTGCAGCCATGAGGGACTTGGCCATCCAGGCCAGTCGCCTCTTCTTGGAGTTATTCCCCTCAGGGGAAGCATTATCCCCCTGTGGGCGCTTCTTGGGGTCACCCGCGGCAGGAGGGGGAGTAGCAGCGGGCGCTGATGAGCGTCTCTGGGGGTTAGGGGGTCCACCTCTGCCACCCCCCTTGCCACCTCCTTTACCACCCTTATCCCAATTCGGGGGATTTCTGGTGGGTGTTTGGGTCTTCTGGCGTTCAGCCTCCTGTCGCTTGAGTTTATCACTCTCGCGTTTCTTTATGTGACATTCGTCTTCGTAGTGACGACGTTTGCCACAATAGCCACAGGTGATGGCACACCTGAAATGATCCTGATGGGTCACAGGTTTCCCATCCTTGGTATGCTGCTGACGTTTCATCTGCAGCATACAGCTACTGCGGTGATCGAAGTCAGGGGCATGACAAGGCCCCTCCTTGTCATTGACAGGTTTGCAGTAGAACAGAGGGGCCGTACCTGCATCAGGTTTAACCTCATTCATGGCACGTAGGTTACCCCTCCCTTTACCACCTCCCTGGTTGGTGTTAGTGGGATTTTTAGGCCCTTTCCCTTCGCCACGTTCGGGGGTAGGGGTACCACCTCGACCCAAGTGCTTCTTGAGGAATTTCTCCATGTGGGGGTCATTCTTTCTCTCAAAAGCTAGCTCAATCAGCAGGTCCACCAGTTCGTCGTACGAGTGGGTCCGGCTTTTCCTCTCAGAGGTAGCGCGGCAGTCATCCCACGTACGTTGGGGGATATTAGTCATGTGCCACAGGTGGGGCTCAGTGGCTCCGTAGGAGCCCACGTTCATCCGTGAAAACAGATACTCCAGGTCGCACACGTATTCAGAGACTCGCGCAGCGGAAGGAAACTCAGGGAGCATAGGTAGTTGAAAAAAATAGATTTCTATCAAGGTCGCTACAGTTCCGCTGATTGAGTTGCAGATTTAGACAGTACAGTGCCAGACAGAGGACAGTACAGTGCCAGACAGATCGCGTCGTCTTCGAGCCGCGATCAGTGCGGATGGTGCGTCATTCAATTCTTTCAATCAATTCAATTCTGTCACGTAATCATATTGGTGCTGTTTAAAGATCGTGATTGGTTAGTTTAGGCTGTGTTGCAGCCAGCGGTGCCGTCGCCCGAACATGCGAATGTAAGGATTCATTAGGTTTGATTCTGATTGAACATTTATCCTCTTCAATTGATTAGTTCGCTTTCGAGGTGGGAATCGTAGATTCATGATGGTGCACCACTATTTTGCTTTGTCGCTTTCCATGTGTTGCATTCACATACTTTCATTACACTCATTGCATTGTTATGCATTCATTCCATTCAAGCGTGTGTTGTTTGTTTACTGTTGTTTGGATTTGGGTTGTTACACGTAGTGATGTCCATTGCATGGTTTATTATTGTTTAGTTACGGGCAAGGATAAAGGTAATGCAAGCATGATATTGGATTTGGTGTCACACGTCTCCCATGCTTTGTTTAGCATGGAGCCATGGTGAGCCCGGTTCCGTCCATGGGGGTAGAGCCGTAAGGATCTTGAATGCCTTGGCCACCACGACCCGCCGCCGTGGAGAAACAGAAATGGTGGGGCCTTGGCAACGGCACGGCGGCCCCACACCGTCAACAATGACTCGGACGTACACGTGGTGATTCCCTTTGTATCTTCGTTGCTTCGCCTTTACTTGCTCGTAGTTTTGTTTGTTGTGTTTGCGGGTATGACCCTAGGAGTATTTTGAATTGAAATATTTTTATGCAAACAATCACATAAATTGTTTTAGATAAATTTTTGCTCGTGTGCACCCCTCCCAAAAATTACATAGTTTTATGAGCCCATTTTCCAATCTTTGTTTTGTAGGTTTTGCTAACCATTGAGTAGATGAAATATAAGCATTTTGGGGATATTCTATAGCAAGTCATACCTTACTACGGAGTCGAGTAGTTCTCCTTTTCTTTGTGGTAGCAGAGCTTTTCCTAATTTTGTGGCAAGCCAACAATTTTTAGGACTTTCTTGCGCCGACTCCGGAAATGCTCTTTTCGAGCAAGGGATTCTTGCTTTGCCATGGGTTGTTGAGTCTTGCTTTGCTTCCCTTTCCTTCTTCCTCACGGACTACCGGGCGCTTGCGCTTGGGCGCCCTTTAAAAATAAAAACAAAGCCGCACCTCCGCTTGGGTGCTGCAAGAAATGCAAGCATGCCCCTTTGACACTTTGGACATCGCCAAGAGTTGCCAAGGACCAGTGGAGTCACCCGGGCCCCTTAGTGACTAGCCCCGGGGATTCCCAAGCCCCATGGGTCGTGTTTTCTTGTGTCTCGGTTTCCCATAGGATGTTAAACATTTTTGGGAAAATTTTATCCCGTAAATTTTTGTTCCGTTGTGTCCTTGCTTGTCTTGGTTTCCTTGTTTTCCACCACCCCATCGACAACGAAGTCTTCGACACCACTATCTCCAATGCTTCATGCTTCACCAACGGAACGTTCGGTGTTTGCAAGCTTTTGGGTGAGAACTTCCGCATTGAGTACGGTACCATGACCACCATCCACTCCTACAATGGAGACAAGATGATCTTGGACGGCTGTCACTCTGATTTACTTCGTGACCGTGTTGGAGCTATGAACATCGTGCCGAACTTCATAGAAGTCACCGAAGCCTTCGTTCTCCTGCTGCCTTAGTCGAAGGGCGAGTTGAACGGTATCGCTCCCCATGTTCCTACTCGCAATGTGGGCGTTTTAGACTTGGTTGCAAAGACCCTCACGAAGACTGACGAGCAGGCGGATATGAACGATGACTCATCCTCCTCCGCGCCATCGCCCTTGCCTTGCTGCTGGGCATGACGCCTCTTCGGGCCATGTGGCCAAAGGGAGAAATTACGAGAACGACATTTTTTTCAATTGGGGATAAATTTTTGTGTGTGGCATCCCTTTGTTGGGGCTTTGCCTTTGCCGCAGTAGTTCCTGCTCTTTGTCGTGCGTGTGAAGATTATTCGTCGGTGTGTGCATGGTACGGCTCATCATGTTGCTTACTCTGTGAGTAGGAGGCACGGACGTGCACCAAAAATTTGCCTCGTGCTTGGGTTCATGAGCTTACCCCTTCTCTTGCTTCATCGTCTCATGAGAGCCGTGGTCATCGCGGATGTACGGCTTAGCTACCGCCGTGTTCAAGCTGCAAAAATGGTAGGTTTGATGATGCGTTTGCCGGTTGTGAGTGCTTGCCTTCATGTGTACGTCTTTATGGTTGAGCGACTAACGTGTGGTGTTCATTAGTGTGTGTACGGGCACGGGTGTGAGAATGTGTGTTGGAATGCCACTTCTCGGTGCGTGCGTGGATATGTGCTGGCACGTGAGGAGTACACTCGTGTGTGGAGGAGTTTGCGTTCACTCTTGCGTAGGTGAGTACGAGCAAACCTCGAGTCCACAGGTGTATTTTGATTAGATGATGCACAGTTCTTGCGATGATACGCATGTAGATAGCTTTACTACCGTATACCTAGAACTCAAGGTAAGATACAACCCGATGTACCTGGATGGCTGTGAGACGCCATATTCACTGGTTTAGGACTGTTTGTGGATTGTATGATTGTTAGGAATAATGTATGCCTACAGTTGTACTACGTTTGTACTTGGTTTAGTTACATTGCCTACGTTGAGTACGCTGTCTTACCAGTCAAGTTCCTTACCTAGTCCCATCAGTGTACTAGTGTATATTGACTTGGTATATTTTTTTTATGCGTCTGCCTTTGTGTACCGTCGCTACCGTCCAGGTTGCCCTCACCTTGGTTTGCCGTGTCGGTGGATTTGGTTATTCGTTTTGCTTTCTTGTTTACTGTGGCCCAGACCAACCCCGGGTGTGGGTTCGCTTGGAAATTCAGCCGAGCGCCTTATTCATCTTACTGTGCGTAGCGTTGGGTGATCGGAGACCGTTTGCATGTGACCTAGTGCGATCAGCAATTTCCAGTGCACACCGAAAAGGTTTGGCCTTCGGAGGATCCACTGGCCATCCATTTACGATTGACAGGTGTTTGATTATGCACTGGACAGAGCACGGTGCTTGTTTCCGCAGGCGCCCCAAAAAACACAGTGCGGTTCCCTGGCGCAGCCGCTGGTTATTATGACGACCGGTACAGGACCATGTGGACGCTGCCCATGTTTGCCTGCACTGATGCCAGCCAGGTCCATCTGCACTGATGCCAGCCAGGTCCATCTGCACTGATGCCAGCCAGGTCCGCCTGCACTGATGCTGCCCAAGTTCGCCTGCCCTGACGCCAGCGACGGGCGCGTGCACTGACGCCAACGAAGATCGGCTGCACTGAGGCCAGCCAGGCGCTGCACGAGGCCAACGATGGCTGCAAGGCCTACCATCAGTGCTGCATCCGATTGGCTGCCTATGACTCCGTCAAGCAGGTGCAGGTGATGTCTTTCTTGGTTCGGAAGCCTGCTCTGGCTGCTGCCACTTCGTCCTGCCCTCCTGCTGGGCGATGGCTGGCACCACAGGCGAGAAGGACGTGAAGGTCTGGGGCCCCATGGACAACAAGAGGGCGACCAGACCATCAGGTGCTCAGTGCACCTGTATCCCCCAGAGGACCACTTGGACTTCGCTGAGAATCCCAGGGGACCGGGCGTCACCCGGGCACCCCTGTGGGTTAGCCCAGGCACTCCTGCCAGACTCTGCCTATTTTCTGGCTAAAATTTTGGGGGCCCTTTGCCCTCATTTTGGGCTGCCAAATTCGGCAAGCCAGTTAAAGGGAATTTCCTTCCCCTAGGATAGGTAACGCCAAGCCAGAGGGGCGGGGGATTACGAAAAATCAGCTCTCCGGCACGCATTTTCTGTGCCAGGAGACCCCCCCCCCTTCATACACTCGGTGCTTGCGTGGGCGCTTCGCTTGGGCGCCAATCAATCAAGTGTGCCTGATTCTAACCCTGCGCTTCTTTCGTTCCTGCTTCTGTTCCCCTCTTTGTAGGAGGTCGACCCGTGTCCATCCCATAGTCCTTAGAGTGTGTGCCACTGTGAGTGCCACCGAGTGTGACCAGAGCAACCGGTATTACCACCAGGGTGTAGATCACCCACCGAGCAAAAATCTGTATGGCAGCTGTACAGCAGCTCAGGAGTGAGTTACTGTTTTTAGAGAAAACTCCGCTGCAGTCCAGGTTGATGTAGTTACGGTGTATCACGCGTACGTTTACTTAGGAGTGATACTTAGAGGATATGACCTGATCCGTGAAATAGGGAGTACCCTATGTAAATGAGAACTCCTTGTGATGTAACGTACTATGACGGAGATACAGATATAGATTTACTAGCTGAATTTTAGGTAACCGGCGGTTATGACTCAGGTGAATACACACAGTGAGATGAACAGTACCCAGCTAGTTTGTCTGGTGATGGTAGTCTGTAGGATACAGAGTGCCCCGTGTCATGTCCGTGGTGTGCTGATGCGCGGTTGTATAGGAGGTGTATAGGTGAACAGATTTATTGCTCGTGTACTGCTGTGAGTGCGATGCAGTTACATTGATACCCCGTTGTCAGCCCTGAGGTGGCGAATACAGGTCTTGCCGATTTGAGGCCAGGGGGATGTTTGAGGCGACACTCTGATGGTGTCGGTCTCACTGTGCTGGCAATTGTTTGCTTGTGTCTACGTATGCCAGCCAGGGTGTGTGTGTGCGTGAGTACCTGTGCGCGCGTGTTCTGCGTCACGAGAGGTACCCAGAGCAAACACCCCCGCAAGACATTGGCTTCCCCTGTGGGGGGGACATTTCGCTGTGATTGTGTAGTGTTGTTTTGAGCCTGTTAGTTTAGTTGCAAGTCAGCGAGTGCTTCTTGTTGGATAGGTGTCTCCCATTTTTCTGCCTTTCTGCAATCAGCCAGTTGTTCAGTCGGTCTGCCTGTCTGTGTCTGGGTTGTGGTTGATTGTTTGTCATTGACCTGATCCGTCGTTCCGGTTGCAGCACCAGGCGATACGCCACACTAACCCATAGTTGACACATGTCATACAGCCATCTGCATCTCAATGGGCATTTGGCCTGTTTGGTTTATGGCCCTGTTAGCCGGCGCCAACCGGTGACAGGCAGTTGTATCCGTGGTGGCAGTGACCGAGAGCCAGTCTGAGCGACCGCTGTATCCGAGTCAGCTGGCCAACCCGTTAGCCTGCACTCTGCAGGACCGCGCGACCTCGTTCTCTCTGCCTGACACCTTGTTGGCTGGAATGCCAGTGGCGAGTTCGCTGCGGCGTTCTCCACGGTGTCAGTGCATGGAGACGTTGTTGCCTTTCGTGCAGTGGTATGGAAGTGGTATGAATTTTCAATTTTAGTTTCATGTATAGTGTTTTGTACCACCTTACTTCCCTGTCGTTGGCACAAAAATCAGTGTCGTTCTCGCCTGTGTCTGCGTGTAATGTGAGGGAGTACCTAGTTATGTATTACTCATTCGTGACCCTGAGGATGGTCATGTCCTCAGGGTAAGGCAGTCTGTGGCAAGGACTGGAGGAATGACGACCCTTCCCCGTACCTGAGTCCGGAAGAAGCCAGAGGTTTAGTTTACTGTCTGTACCTTTTTTTTGGCATCCTTCGTCTGATAGGAGGATAGCTGGTAACTGCCTAGTGTCATGCAGGTAGTATGACAGTTGACTGTAATAGAAGTCCAGAGGTCAGTGATACCCTACAGGTGACTGAGTTTACTAGTTCGTATGCGAGAGATGAACTTTGGGTTGATGGTAATACCCCTAGTCACTTCGAGGATTACGGTCATAGCCGTGTCTACTGAAGCTATTCAGGAATGTAACAGTAGCTACACGGTTAGTTCTACTGTGATGTACTGCGTGTTCACCTGGAGTGTCAGTTGCTGTGGCACTAATGTAACTCAGTGGCACCTTAGGACGGTCTGAGCTCTAGGAGTCGAAAGTCTGTAGTCTGTAGTCTGATGCTGCCGCACCCCAGTGTGACGTTCTTCCATGTATTGTTTTCCGTCTGTAGGGCCCGGCTATGGCATTGGGGAAGAGACAATTACTTCTAATCCAAAACAGGTGTTGATTGGAGGAGGCCTCTCAGTTTTCTTGGCTCCTTGCGTTGATGTTTCATGCAGAAGATACCTTCTTTGTTGTCCCCCTTAAGCCTAGCTGTGGGTGATTGGCTGGTTTGGTGTGACGTCAGGCCTGTCCTTGTGCCGCAGGGCTGAAGGTCTTACGGGATGTAGTGACGACTGTTTTTCTCTCCTCTGTGTCACTCTCCGTATTTCTATTTTTTCCCCCAACCATGGGCAGGTACGCCCTCTGTCAGGAGTGGGAAGCCCTGGCGACACCCCCGCTATATGGGGTAGATTGGTTTCGTGTTGGGAAACGTTTGTTTATCTGTGGGTTACAGGAATTGCTGTGTTGCCTGCTTTTCTGAATCACTCTGTTCTAGACCCTGTAGTGGTACTGTCGGTACAATGGGCAGATGGGTGGTATAGCAGTTCTGATGTGTATGAGTGGGTCTGCTGTTACCATTGAAGGAGCTGTGTATGATTCTGCCCTGTGGCTGCTGTGATATGACCTTCCCTAGTTAGCCCACGAGGCATTTTATTGGTAGCACCCTGGAAGCCAGTTTGAAGGCCCAGGCGTAGTGTACCTGACACTGAGACAGGCCCCAGAGGGGAGCACTGTCGCCACTACTCTGCAATTGCAATTGCGACTGACTACTTCGTGTAGCTGAAGTACATGATACCCCGGTGAGTACCCGCAGACTGAGTCTCTGTGACCCTGGGTGGACTAGTACCCGTACGGTGTGAGCTTATATGGGATATCCCATAGGCCATACTAAAGCACCACCTATGTTACAGATGCCTGGGTTGCCAACTTGGGAGACCACTAGGTGAGTGAAGACAGCCTACTAGGTACTTGAGTATATTGGCTGTAACGCCAGTACAGGAAACCCGTGTGTAAAGCAACATCAATGTTGTGGCCGCGGGTGCTGTACTGTGTATTATTACAGGTGTATTGTACGAGTAACCCTGAGTGTCACAGAAACCGCCTTTAGGTGAGTAACCTCTGGACTCTAGTGAGCATAGATGACTTTACTGTATTGCTATAGCTTAGCCTTAGTCGGCCAGACAGATAAACCCTTCGGCCTGCAAGACAGCCTACTGCAGGTAGTCTGGTTATAGCGCTGTGAGAGCATGACTGAGTAGCAGCCGGACTGAGTAGCAGCTTGTAGTGAATTTGAGGTAGAGTGTATGTGTAAACATAGAGGTAAGTTTGCCGCACTCAGTGGCTTTGTAGCTGATTTCCTGTCTAGGAGAATAATAGGGATGAGCTAGGGCAACAGCAGGAAGGGACGTACTGACCTGGGGGACCTATAGGGAGAAAACAACCCCTTTACCGAGCATGTGCGTGGAGTCGCGACCACTGCACCACGGGGGGTATGACTCTGCGGGTCATGTATTCCGCCAACGGTCTCCAGGCGATTTAGTACAACCCACCTGCCCCTAGCCAACCTTCTGCGGATGATCAGCAGTAGTGACTTGTAAGTTATTCTGCAGTGTACTGAAGAGGTACGGTCGTACTTGGTTTGTAAACTGAGGGTCTGTAAAGGCCATCCCCTGCACTTTAGTGCCAGACAGTCACCAGTGGGTCGTCAATAGAGTCTGTTTTCATCCGGATGTAGGTTCCCGTTGAGAGTGTCTTGGGAATTCCCGGAATTTGCTTTCATGGAACCTCTGTCTTCAGCTGTCGTGTCTGAGGCATCGTCTGAGGTTACCATCATCCGTCCTGCAGTGTTCAGTTTGTGGGACCTTTGTGTGTCCAATTTTTCTTTTCGGGATACTGCCCAAGGTCTGGACTCCCTGATGGCTGTGCGACAGTGCGCTGCTAAAAACAGTGCAGGGTGAGCATACAGAGAGTACCGTAAGCCAACGGTCAGTTGTGAGGTACGCGTGGAGCCGGGTTGCTGCTGGTGCCTCGGGGAGGCCGACGTGGCTGTCAACCATCTCGAGGGTGTAGAGTAAGGGACCATTATTTTCTGTGAGACCAGTTTGGCAGCGGTGGCAGTGTTTGTCAATGCGATCACCTTCCTCGGTGTTTCAGAAGTCTTTGCCTGTGTTAGCCCCGCTTTTGAAGTGTTTTGACAAGTGCGTACCCCCCCCTGGGGTATATACTTGACAGATGTTTCTCATATGCGTGCAGTGCATAACCCTATGTCGGTAGAAGTCGGTGGACTTGACAGCAAAGTTCTCGTGCCGGATGCTCCTGTCTATACCCCCCGCCATCCGTCTGTTCTCAGGTCCGCCGAGTGTACCCAGCTCTCCTGGGAGCAATCCTGGACTAACCGTGGCGCCCAGACTAGCTCCGAAGTGCCCGGAGCTGGCGGACCGCGGATCGCCAAACAAAAGTGTCAGCTGACGTTCTCAGAATTGGTTCTGTATCTGAATTGGTTTGTAGGCCCTGCAGAGTCCCCCTCTTTGCGCAAGCACGGCCTTGTCTCAGCACAGGGCCTCTCGTCTGACTGTCAATTTCCTGCGCAGGTCTTTGTGGTCAAGAATGCATGACAACATGTTTGTGAGGCAGATGTAGTGGGACTGAGGGGCCAGGTCATGCCTGTGAAGAGTTGTTGCTGCTCAGCACAGCATTACAATTGCAGAATGGTTCGGTTTGATTTTTCCTGATCCTCTGACATAGAACATTGTAGTCATGTCACTGTCCGCCCGCGGTATTGTGCTGCGTAAGCTGTGTCCAGTCAACGTCAGCTGGCACCTTGGAACTGAGCACTATTCAGCGGGCCAGTATGACTAAACTGGAAGCAGACCCAGTACTACAGTTTCCTCAGAGCAGATGGGTTATCAGTGCACGTCCTATGACTCAACTGACTCGAAGTTCACCACTGCGGTAACAGCCCCGGCGACACCCCCCTGGTGTGCCACCAGTGTCCAGACTCCCGACCTGGCTGGAGGGTGTCTGTACGCCCACAGCCCATGAGGGCGCCCCAGGGCGAGGCGATGACACTGGGTTTCCCCCGGGGGTGGAGGCTGGCCTGGGCTGTGGCACCACGGCGTACAACTGGCAGAACTGACGTCTGTTGTCTGTTGCCTGACGTCTGCCTGTTGTCTGACGTCTGTTGTCTGTTGCCTGGTGCCTGACGTCAGTTTATTTTCAGTGCAGACCTAGAAGGACAAGATGCAGCCCCAGTGAACACATGAAAAATGGTACACGTTGCACATGTGTTCTCGCTTCAAAAAAAAAAAAACATGTTTCGCAGGGTATTGGAGCAAGTTGGTTTCCAAGCCGCCAGCTGGTGGTACCAGACTTCTTTGCAGGTAGCGTGTTCTGCAACTGGGCAGCGGTTGGGAATACAACCTACGAAAGAATTGGTGTGCAGGCCCATGTTTCCAACCTTGTCCGCGGAAGGATGGTTGATGCCACTCGCGGACAGGGCTCAGACATGGCCCTCTACTCAGGATTCACCAATGGCGCATCCAAAAGTGCTCTCTGTACGCTCCCATCACATGGCAGGTTGACTGCAAGTGCCGGCCCGTCTCCGCCTCATCCTTTGACAAGATGTGCGCTGATATGAAGGCAGAGCGTGATGATATGTCAGTCCTCAGTCAGCTGTCTGTACAGTCTGTTATGTCTGGTCAGGGTAGTCTGTCGAATTCTGTGGTGTAGCGCCCCTGTAGACATCCCCACTTTCAGTGTAGAGTCTGGGGGGGGGGTTGAAAAAAATACATTTCTATCAAGGTCGCTACAGTTCCGCTGATTGAGTTGCAGAATTAGACAGTACAGTGCCAGACAGAGGACAGTACAGTGCCAGACAGATCGCGTCGTCTTCGAGCCGCGATCAGTGCGGATGGTGCGTCATTCAATTCTTTCAATCAATTCAATTCTGTCACGTAATCATATTGGTGCTGTTTAAAGATCGTGATTGGTTAGTTTAGGCTGTGTTGCAGCCAGCGGTGCCGTCGCCCGAACATGCGAATGTAAGGATTCATTAGGTTTGATTCTGATTGAACATGTATCCTCTTCAATTGATTAGTTCGCTTTCGAGGTGGGAATCGTAGATTCATGATGGTGCACCACTATTTTGCTTTGTCGCTTTCCATGTGTTGCATTCACATACTTTCATTACACTCATTGCATTGTTATGCATTCATTCCATTCAAGCGTGTGTTGTTTGTTTACTGTTGTTTGGATTTGGGTTGTTACACGTAGTGATGTCCATTGCATGGTTTATTATTGTTTAGTTACGGGCAAGGATAAAGGTAATGCAAGCATGATATTGGATTTGGTGTCACACGTCTCCCATGCTTTGTTTAGCATGGAGCCATGGTGAGCCCGGTTCCGTCCATGGGGGTAGAGCCGTAAGGATCTTGAATGCCTTGGCCACCACGACCCGCCGCCGTGGAGAAACAGAAATGGTGGGGCCTTGGCAACGGCACGGCGGCCCCACACCGTCAACAATGACTCGGACGTACACGTGGTGATTTCCTTTGTATCTTCCTTGCTTCGCCTTTACTTGCTCTTAGTTTTGTTTGTTGCGTTTGCGGGTATGACCCTAGGAGTATTTTGAATTGAAATATTTTTATGCAAACAATCACATAAATTGTTTTAGATAAATTTTTGCTCGTGTGCACCCCTCCCAAAAATTACATAGTTTTATGAGCCCATTTTCCAATCTTTGTTTTGTAGGTTTTGCTAACCATTGAGTAGTTGAAATATAAGCATTTTGGGGATATTCTATGGCAAGTCATACCTTACTACGGAGTCGAGTAGTTCTCTTTTTCTTTGTTAGGTAGCTCCTCTATCTGTGTGCGCACACTGAGGTCAGTCTCATAGACTGGGAATGTTTTCTCCAATCTTTGGAGTACCTCTACCCAGGTTGAACAGGTTTTCACAATCTGTTTCACCTGTTTTTTGCAAAATTTTCTTTTTGCAGGAGCGTTTCAGCAAGGACCATTTGGTGGCCACATCCACATGGGATTGGCCAGTGAGCAAAAGAAACACAGCAAATTCTTCTGCCCATTCAGGCAGATTTTTCGGGTCGAATTCCGGCAGTTCTAGCTGGATGTTCGCCTGGGCAATAGGTCTGCCCATCTTCCCACCCCCCGGGGTTAGGCCAGAAGGAGAAGGAGATACGCCGGCAAGAGGTGCCAGGGCTGACAGCCCTCTTTTCTCAGTCTCCGTCACCGGCACGTCCTGTAGTTCAGCAATAGGGACTGTCCTGGCGTGAGGATGAAAAGGGCTGGGGCAAGTGACCTTGGGTAGCAACCGGGACACCCTTGATCTTTTGAGATCATCAGCCAACGTGCTCCATCCGGGTGAAGGTGAGGGTAGCGCTGGCTTGGGTAGGGGTTCAGTGATACCCACCTTAGCCTTGACAGCCTCTGACAGAGCTGTCACATCCGGGTCTTCCGATCCGGATAGAAGTTTGGCCAAAAGTTCGGCCGTACGATCCAGAGCCCCGTGGGTGGGCTCTGGGCGAAGAGGATCCATTATCGGCAGGTCTGGATGCCTTGCTCTCGGGTGTTTGTGTACTCTCGGTCGTCTCAGTAGTGATACTGTGTCCGCCATGTCTGTAGATGGCCAAGAATAGAGGAAGGAGCCCATCTCAGTTTGGGGCGGCGACCCGAGAGCATCAAGAGGTATTTCTCCATCTTCTCCTACGGTGGACTTGTGGTACTCTTCGTGGAGCATGAACTCGTCCATCCTCCTTTGTAGGTCCTCTTGTTCTTCAGGACCGACTCCAAGTACGGTAGAAGACGAGGCCGGACAAGCCGACCGGGCGATGGAAGCTTCGACACGCCTGCGGAGCCTTTGCAGGCTGTCTTCACCATGGGCCGCTAAGGTTTCCATTGTTAATGGGATTGTTCTGGGCGGATTTAGTTCCGCCCTTCTGTGCTCTGGATCTTCCTGAGACCCAGATGCTGCTCTGAGTGGCGGTTCACTCTTTTGGTGGGCTACACTGCCATGTTGCACTTGTACACTTCTGATCGGCCAGGTTCGGGAGGACAGTTCAGTGGACATGTTTAATGTGCTTTTCAGTGTGCTTTTCTTGTGCTTCTGCTCAGAGTCGGTTCGAAAGGTTCTCAGGGTTTGCCTCTGCTACCGGAAAGGTTTGAGGTTTGAGGTTTGATTTTGCGGGTACTAGACGCCTTTCGGCCCCGGGGAGCCACCTGGTCGGGCCAGGTGATATCCTCCCCACCGGGTCCTAGTGGGGGGCCCTCCAAGACGCACCTCCTGCCTGGTGGCGGAGTCCCCCGGGTTCACAGAGCTCGGAGCCCCGTCCTTCCCCGGCGTCCCCGTTTCGCCACTCCCCGGTCAGTGCATCAATTCGCAGCCGTGGCTGCGGGCGCTTACCCACTGCGTCGCCCCCCTCATGCGTGGTCGCCCGGGGCGCCGGCGCCGCCGGGCCCGTGCTACTGGCTTGTCGCCAGTGGGACCCCCTTGGGCTGGCGCGGAGGCTGCCTAGCCTAGGGGTTGGGGCGTGGCGCTGTGCGCCACTACTGCCTTGGCGGGTGCAGTGTCCCGTCTGTGTGTGCGCGGCGCTCGCGGCCGGTTCGGGGGGGTTCGGGCCGGTGCCTGGTGTTGTGTCTCCCCTTCTTCCCCCTTCCCGCCCCGCGTGTTGCGCGCTGCGTGTGGCGGGCCGTCCCGTTCGGGTGTCCCTTACCCTCGCTCGCTGGTACGCCATTCCATGCGGTCTGTGCGTTCCGCGCGCTCGGTCCGGTTGCCCTTCCGGTAGTCCCCGCGTGTCCTTTTCGCGTGTGTGCGCTCGCGCTCTCGCGGTGTCCGCTCCCCGCTGGGTGGTGTGGCGCGCGCATCTCGCGTGGTCCCGGCACTGGGCGCTGGTAGGGCCGTTCCACGTGGTCCGTGCCCCTCCGCGTGTCCTGCCCCGGTCCCGTGCTCCGTCTGGCGTGCTTGGGGGGGGGCGGTCCGGTCCCGGTTCCCCCCTACTTGGCTTGCGGTTGTGGGGGCGGCGGCAGGGCGTCCCCGGGGGGGTGACTTCGACCGTTGCGTGGGGCGTTTGGGGTCTTGCGCTCCTCCTCCCCCGACTGCCCGTCCACTGGGTGGGCTGTCGGGGTCCTCGCTGTGGGCGCGGGCGTGCGGTTGTGGGGGCCCCGCTCGGTTCCCGTGGGGGGGGAGAGAGGTGTCGACTTGGTGTCCAGGCGCCGGTCCGCCGGATTCCCATGACGAGCCCGATGCGCACGGAGCTTCGCCCTGCGGGTTGCGAGGGGGGGTTGGTGTGACCGTGGCTGGAGTGGTGCACCAATGTTCCGGTTCATGGCCCAGCAGAGCACCCCTACTGCAGGCTTACACTTAGCACAGGGGGAGGGGGTTGCGGGCGCGTTTGTTCTTTGCCCTGGGTGCCAGTGTATCTCAGAAGGCAGCCGCCCTGGAGGTAGCGCACCCGGCGCGCGCCGCGAAGGAGCTGGTTCGAACCCCGTGATCGGTGGTCTCCCACCGATCCCTTCGAATACCGGACGAGGCCTCCCGTTGACCTGTTCGAGTACAGGTGACGGTGCGCACTGCTGCAGGGGTGGGTGGCTCCCATGTGTTTTGTTTTTCCAGGGTGGGGGATAAAACGAACGAGACCTCCACCCGATCCACCGGTATCAGTGGTGGCGCGAGCTGCTGGAGGGGGGGGTGGTTCCCACGTCGCCAACTAGAGAGCTCTACGTGCAGGGATCCCAGGAGCACCAACGCCTGGGATCGAACCCCCGCACTGGACGATTGAAGACCGACGCTCTCACTACTGGGCCGCGGGAGTCTCTTACGCAACTTAGGGGTGCCGTCGGCTATGAATCCAGTCCCGAGGGTGGGGCTGTGCGTTGTGAAGCGTGTTGCGCGTGCCGGGAGGCCCCAGTCTACGTGTACGGGGCCGGGACAGGGGGTAAGGGGGCTGGTTGGGGTGCGGCACCGTCGGATCGCCGACTGACGTGCACAGGGGTAAGAGGCGGACAGTAGCCCCGCCGGATCGCCGACTGACGTGCACGGGGGCAGGGGGCGGACAGAGGCACCGTCGGATCGCCGGCTGCCGCGCCCTAGAGCTGGGGATGTCCCGCCGGGTTGCCGATCTGCCCGTTGGGAGGGAGAACAGGGGAAGACAGGCCACCACGGCCTGTGCTTGCGTTTGTACACCCCTTCCCCGTGGGATGCCCCAAGGTTGACACGCCATCTCTGAGGCGACAGGGCACTGCCTAGCGGTGTAAGCTCCAGCTGACAGGGGCGGGCTGGGGGGGGGGGGGGGGGCGTGCGCCGTTTCCTCCGGCTGTGCGGCCGGGGCGGGGCCTGTAGGGCGGGGGGTCGCTCTGCCTCTTTCCGTCCCTCTGCCTTCCCTGGTCAGGCAACAAAGCGGGCGTCACTGGCGTTGTGCTGTCCATGGGGGGCGTGGCCCCCCATACCACTCCGGTTCGTGTTCACCCGGCTTCTCTGGGTACGATCTGTGCGGCGTCCCGGTGCGCAGGCGTGGGCCCGCTTGTTCTTCGCGGCCCCCATGTGAGCCGGCGGCTGGAGCGGGGGGGCGGGTCACACTCCGGCTCCCCTCTCGGGTGGGGGGGGCCCATCCCCCCTGCCTCGGGGGGTGGGGGCCGGGGCCCCCGCGGCTGGCGGGCTGGTGGGGGGGGGGGGGGGTGTGTCGCGCCGCGGCCTCCCTGCTCTCGTTCTGGGCGGCGGCCTGCGGTACTCCTTTCTGGCCCTCTCCGTGTCGCTGGCGCGCTCCCTTCCGGCGCGCGCGTGCGGTCGGGGCTGAAGTGCCGCCCCGGGGTGGGGGGGGGTGAGGGGCGGCCCGTGGACCGCTCCCCTGGAGGCCCCAGCTGACCTGCGAACCCCCCCTCTGTCACCTCGGAGTGGGCTGTGGTTACGGGAGGGTCATGTGGGGCGCGGCCTCCTTCGTGTTCCGTTGTGCGCGTTGCCCCGGCACGCCGGTGTGGGTTCGCGGGGGCAGGTCCAGCCGCCGTTGCCCTTACCTCGTCGCCGTTCCTTCTGAGGGTGGGGGCGCCCCCCCGGCCCTGGGGGGGCGGAGGGCCGCGCCTGTGGCTCCCCAGCTGGGGTGCGTGCGGGGGGGGGGTGGGGGGGCCGCCCCCCCGCCCGCTCTCGGGCCTGTGTGGGAGGGGGGGGGGGGGGGGGAGTGGGGGGGGGCCTTTCGTCCCCTGGCGATGCCTCCTGTCGGCCAAGGGGGGGGGGGCGGTTTTGCAGTCCTGGCCCCGGGGGCCAGCCATCGGCCAGGGGGTCGCGCCCTTCCCCCGCCCCTCTCTACCGAGAACCGGATTCTCGCGCAGGCCCTCTCTGGGGCCCCTCATCCCCCGGCCGTTGTCGCGCGGCGCTGGCCGGCCGGGGGTGGCCGTGAGGGTTAGCGGTCAGTGGTTAGCGGGCTGCGGGGCAGCAGGTTTCCCTCGCGCTTGTTGTCTCCGCACTCCGTCCCGCGGGAGGTGGCGCGCCGCTTTCCCAGGGCAGGCAACAAAGCGGGCGTCACTGGCGTCGTGCTGTCCATGGGGGGCGTGGCCTCCCATACCACTCCGGTTCGCGCCCACCCGGCTTCTCTGGGCACGATCTGTGCGGCGTCCCGGTGCGCAGGCGTGGGCCCACTTGTTCTTCGCGGCCCCCATTTGAGCCGGCGGCTGGGGCGGGGGGGCGGGTCACACTCCGGCTCCCCTCTCGGGCGGGGGGGGTCCATCCCCCCTGCCTCGGGGGGTGGGGGCCGGGGCCCCCGCGGCTGGCGGGCTGGTGGGAGGGCAAGGGGGGGGTGTCGCGCCGCGGCCTCCCTGCTCTCGTTCCGGGCGGCGGCCTGCGGTACTCCTTTCTGGCTCTCTCCGTGTCGCCGGCGCGCTCCCTTCCGGCGCGCGCGTGCGGCCGGGGCTGAAGTGCCGCCCCGGGATGGGGGGGGGTGAGGGGCGGCCCGTGGACCGCTCCCTGGGGGCCCCATCTGACCTGAAACCCCCCCTCTGTCACCTCGGAGTGGGCTGCGGTTACGGGAGGGTCATGTGGGGTGCAGCCTCCTTCCTGTTCCGTTGTGCGTGTTGCTCCGGCACGCCGGTGTGGGTTCGTGGGAGCAGGTCCAGCTGCCGTTGCCCTTACCGCGTCGCCGTTCCTCCTGAGGGGGGGGCGCCCCCCCGGCCCTGGGGGGGCGGAGGGCCGCGCCTGTGGCTCCCCTGCTGTGGTGGGTGCGGGGGGGGGGGGCAGGGGGGGCCGCCCCCCCGCCTGCTCTCGGGCCTGTGTGTGAGGGGGGGGGGGGGGGTGGGGGGGTCCTTTGGTCCCCTGGCGATGCCTCCTGTCGGCCAAGGGGGGGAGGGGGGCTTGGCAGTCCTGGCCCCGGGGGCCAGCCATCGGCCAGGGGGTCGCGCCCTTCTCCCGCCCCCCTCTATCGAGAGCTGGATTCTCGCGCAGCCCCTCGCCGGGGCCCCTCATCCCCCGGCCGTTGTCGCGCGGCGCTGGCCGGACGGGGGTGGCCGTGAGGGTTAGCGGTCAGTGGTTAGCGGGTTGCGGGGCAGCAGGTTCCCCCCCGCGCTCGTTGTCTCCGCACTCCCTCCCGCGGGAGGTGGCGCGCCCTCGTACGTCGTGCCATACCGTGGGGGGGGCGTGGGTCGGGGGGCCCAGCTCCCCCCCCCAAATCTCCCGTACCCGCCGTCCGGGCCTTCACCTGCGCCGCCGCTTGTGTGGGGGCTGGGGCTGCGGCGGCGGCGGGTTGTGCCGGCGGTAGCGCCAGTGGGTGAAAGCGTTGCGCAAGGCCCGGGGGAGCCAGTTGTTGGCGTCCGCATCCGTGATGCGGAGCACCGCTCCCCCTTCCAGGAAGGCCGGCCACGTCGGCTCCCTGTCGGGCCACGCCGCCCGGATCACTGACCTGAGGACCCTCTCGTGGTCCTCTGGGGCCGCCCACCCCCCCGGGGGTACCTCTCGGTTTCCTCCGTCCCTCCGGAGGAGCACGGCATCGAAGGGCCGGTTCCTCGACCTCCTGGAGGTCCCCTGGTTGGCCCAGCACAACCACCCGTACACTTCCCCCACGTGGGGGAGGGTCTCCTCCCCCAGCGGGTCCGGGACCGCGCCCCAGTCCCGGTCCCATGGCCGGCCCTCCTCCGCCCCCCGTGCCGGCTCCCCTCGCTGCCCCGGGGCCTGCGGCGCCGATGCCGCGCCCCGTCCCCCCTCCGCCGAGGCCATCCGCGCCGGCTCCGCCCTCGGCGCGGGGGGGGCTTGCTGGTGCTGGTGTCCCGGGGGTTGGGGGGGGACGAGCTCGCCGGCGTCAGGGTCGATGTTGTAGAGGTGGTGGTGGTGGTGGTGGTGGTGGTGGTGGGTGTGGTGTGCCGGCATCTGTTGGATGCCGGGGGGAATGCACCTCACCGGCTGCACGTCCGGCTGCGGGGGCGCTCCGCCCTCTGCCCGCCTCCCTTCGCCCCGCCCTCCTCCCTGGGCTCCCATGCCCCGTCCCGCCTGTCCCTTGGGGCCCGCGGCGCCCTTGCCCTTGCCCTTGGGCCCCTTTCCAGCCCCCTGCCCGTGCCGCGGGTCCCGCCTCCCGTCCCCCACGCCCTCGCCCGCTCGCTCTCCCACCCCCCCTCGTCCTGCCCCCTGCACCTGGGTTCCCTTCCCGTGCCCCTGAGCGCCCTTCCCGTGCCCTGGCCCCTCCCCGGCCCCCTGCCCGTGTCGCGGGTCCCGCCTCCCGTCCACCACGCCCTGGCCCGCTCGCTCTCCCACCTCCCCTCGCCCTGCCCCCTGCACCTGGGCTCCCTGCCCGCGCCCCTGCGCGCCCTTCCCGTGCCCTGGCCCCTCCCCTTCCCCCTGCCTGTCGCGCCGTCCGCTGCTCCCCTCCCCCCCGCCGCTGCGCCCTTCCTGGACCACTCGCCGGGCGTCCCGCTGCCTTTGCAGCTGCGGCAGCGTGACGCCCGGCGGCGAGCGCTCGCGCGTCGGGGGGCGGACGTGCCGCTCCCGCCCCGGGGGGAAGGGCTTGGGGGGGAACGGCTTGGGGGGGCTGGTGTGGGTGTGGGTGGGGTTGGCGTGGGCGCGGTACTTCGCGCTCTTCCTGCCCACTGCTGCTGCTGCGGCGGCCGCCGGCAAGGCGTCCGCGGCCCGTGCGGGGTTCTTCCCCCGCTTGCGCGGCGTGCTGGGGGCCGCGGCGTGGCCGGCCGAGGCGGCGTCTCGGCCCGCCGGGGTCGCGGCCGCAGCCCCTCGCGCGCCCCCCTCGCTCTCCTTCGCTGCCGTGGCGGCCGCCGACGGGGCGCCCGTGGCCGCGGTCGCAACCCCTCGCACGCCCTCATCGTTCTCCTCTGCTGCCGCGGCGGCCGCCGGCGAGGCGCCCGCGGCCCGTGCGGGGTCCGTCGCAACCCCTCGCGCGCCCTTCTTGCTCTCCTCTGCGGCTGCGGCAGCCCTCGGCGATGTGTCCGGCTCCTGCGCCGGCGCTGCCCCCCTTGTCGGCGGCGTGCCGGGGGCCGCGGCCGGGGCCGCGGCGTGGCTCGCCGCGGTCTCCGCCTCCTGCGCGTCTCGGCGGGGCGGGGCGGCGGAGCTGGCCGCTTGGGCGGCGGGGGCGGCCGTCTCGGCTGGCCCAGGTTCCCGGGCCGGCGGCGGCGGCCCGACGAGCACCGCCGCCTCCGCCAGCCTCCGCTCCTCGCGCTCCGCGAGGGTCTCCCCCGTCCACTCCGGGGAGGAGACGGGGGAGCGGGAGCGGGACCGGCGGTGGTGGCGGTCGTCCCGCTGGGGGGACCCATCGGAGTCTGCCATCACTGTTACTCTGGTAGGCATGCGTGGTGGCAGGCGCGCCCTTCCCACTACCTCCTGGTGCATCAGTGCCGTGCCGTGGGTAGTGCCGTGTGGTGTTCTGCGGGGGGGAGGGGGGGAGGGGGTGGGGGGCCCACTGTGGCGTCAGCCCCGCACGGCCACGGGGGCCCGCGGCCATCCACCGGCATTGGGAGGGGAGGCGGGGGAGCCACGCGGCCCACGCGTCGCGCCACAGCTCCCAGTCTGGGGCGGGGCCCAGGGCCCTGGGCCCCCGGGGGTCGTCGAGCGGTGTCGGGGGCAGCCGCACCAGGTGGACCCCCGTAACGGCGGTGACCTCCTGTGTGCGCAGGAAGGTGTGTACTCCGTCCCGCGCCGCGGGCGCCGGGAGGGGGGGGCGGGGTACGGGTGTTGCCCCATAGAGGTGGGTGGGGGTGATCCCCAGGATCCGCCCCGGGTCCCCGCGGGTCGCGACGACGAGGAGGAGGAGGGGGGTGCCAGGGCACTCCTGCCAGAGGACCTGCCCCGTGTGGTGGGCACCCCTGGTCCTGGAGAGGGGGGGGGACAGGTCTGGGTTAGCCCAGCCGCGGGGCGCGTGCATCGCCGGTGGGAGGGCGGGGCACCAAGTGAGCTCCCTGGGGAACGTCTCGCAGACGACGGCGTACGGGGGGGTAGCCCCGGTGCCGTCGTACACCGGGTTGGTCGGCCAGGGGCGGGCGGACGCCTCGTCCGCGCCTTCCACGAACACCGTGACGTCGCCCACCTCCAGGTCCTCGTCCGGCGGGTGTAGAAGGTGGAGCGCCGCATCCAGCTCGGACACTCCTCCCGGGTACGTGGCCCGCGCCTGGTTCAGGTACGGGGCCGCGTCCCCGGGGTAGAGCGTCCTGAGGGCGTGCAGCAGGGCTGGGGCGCTACTGCGGAGGGACATGGCAGACCCCGCTCCCGTCAGCCGGAGGGTGTCCCCCATGGACAGGGGCCGGCCCGACCGATTGGACTCGCGCCACTCCATCCAGTGCCCGTAGAGGGCCGCCTCCGGGCTGATGAGCCCCGGCCGGATGGCGTTCACGATCCGGTGCATTGCCGGGAGCAGCGTAGGGGCCCCCGCTACGTTCAGGGCGCGGACGGCCGGATGGGCGGTCTCGTTGAGGAAAGCCCTCGCACTGCCCTCCAGGTCACACCGTGCGGCAGCGTGCGCTTCTTGTGCCTCCGCCACCGCGTCCGCCACCAGGCCCCGGACGGCCGCCTCCTGCGCTCTGCGGCGGGCCCTGGTGTGCCCCGGCCCATCCCCCCGTCGGCGTGGCATGGTGCTGCGGGCTCTGCAAAGGGCGGCGGCGGGTGGGGGTTAGGGGGCGAACACGTGCGACAGGTGCGCAACGGATGTGGGGTCCCGCAGGTGCACGTGGATCCACAGAAGGGCGGCGCCCGCGGGGCCCGCTTGTTCGTGCGAGGGGGTGTGCGCCCCCTCGATGCGCCGGCGCAAGGCCTCCTCCTCTGTGCGCCTGCGCGGGCCTGCGGGAGGTTCGGGCCAGGGGCACGCGGCTACCTGGGTGCACCGCGCGCACCTGTTGGCGCCTGTCGACGCTGTGGAAGACACCATGTCACATTCTCCGCAGAGTCGGCAGGTGTGTGGGAGGTGGGAGGGCGGCGACCAAGGGTCGAGATGGCGGAGCCAGAGGTCGTCCCACCTCTGTCAGAAGGGGTCCCGGATCTCCAGCAGGCGGGCGTGGACGCGGCGCCGGTAGTCCTTGCCAAGCGTCTTCCGCTGGACCTCCTGCCACGTGTCGCCGGGGAGGATCCCGTGGTCGTGGAAGGCGGCGATGAGGTCGTCCCATGTCGGGTGGGGGTGCCCCTGGGGGGGGCTCGCCATGTACACGTGGCGCCCGGTGAGGTGGGGCGTCAGCGCATCCCATTGGCACCCGTTCGCGGTGTCTCTGTGGAGGAGGGCCAGCAGGGTGCCGTCCGCGACTGCCTCCCACCCCACTCACAGCCCTTCGCAGCCGTCTAGCTCCTGGCGCAGCGCGGCTGCAATGCCGGTGGGGAGCATGAGGAGCAAGGGCCCCTGGGTGTCGCCCAGCCGGGACAGGGCGTCGTCGTATACCGGCCCCCAAGCTTTGAAGTGCGCCACGCTGAGTTGGGTGGCTCCGTCCTCTGGGGGGTGCCACCGGACGGTGGCCGCAGCGTGTCTCCACGTGCGTATCTCCGTAGCCCGGAGCACGTTGGCGGCGTGAAGGACGATGCGGGGCGGGACGGGTGTCCTGACGAGTGAGGACACGTCCCCAGTCCATCCCGTTTGCGGCCCCGGGGCCGCCTGCAGCCATTCCCCCGTCGCCGCATCCCACGGGTGGTCAGGCCCCGCCCCGCGGATCATGGTGGGTCTCGGCCGGGTGTCCGGCCCCCACCACCGGAGCGGGATGGCGGCGTATCGTTGCGCAGGGGTCTCCGGGGCGCGCGTGGCGGCGCACCACCGGCTCCACTCCCGCGCCCACTCCTCCCCCACGATGCGCGCCTCCCATGCGGTCATGGAGCCGCGCCCGATGATCCACGGTGGGAAGAGGGCGTCTTGTAGGTGCCTCGAGAACCCCCCCGGCAGGTCCTGGTACGGGTGGGGGCTCTCTTGGGGCGGGCACTCCAGAGTGCCATTCACAACACGGAGGGAGGCTACGAAGTCCTTTTCAGGGCGCGGGGGAGGGGGAGGGTGGTCGCCCTCCGCCGCAGTGAGCCACCGGTGCGCCCGGGCCGCCGCGCTCTGGGGCTCGCGGAGGAGTTGCTCCAGCCGGTGGTTGCGAAGCTCCCACGCGAAGTCCCCCAGCCGGAGCATGTGGTGGAGAAAATCGTCCACCGAGGTCCCTCCCGGCGGGTCGTATTTGGTTATGGCGAGGAGCTGCGCCTCCGCGTCCTCGGGCACCAGTCCGGAGCAGAACACCTCCGTCCACGTGGCGCCTGCGGAGCGCCACGAGGCCACCCACAGGGCCTTGTCCCCAGTTGGGAGGTGGCGGGCCGCCTCGTGTACCGCCTGGCGGTAGTGGGGCCAGAGGAGCCGTGAGTGGGTGCAACCCACGTGCATGTGCACCGGGGTCTCCTCCGGGCCGCCGCAGAAAAGGCACGGTTGTGGGACGATGGCGACGCCCGAGAGCCGCTCCTTCCGGACGCGGAGCCTGCGCTGCATCGGCGTGTGGCCGTCTCGGGCCCGCAGCGCCGGGCGGTTGGTGGCCGCCGCGGTGAGGTCCCGGGCGTGGACGTAGGCCGTGGCGTGGGCCGCGCCCAAAGGTGTGTGTCCCCGGTGCGTCAGTGCATGGTCCGTCTGCGCCCGTTGCGCGACCTCGCCGAGCACCCGCATCGTGGGGGGCCGTAGATCGAGATGGCCGTCACGGCCGGCGACAATGAGTTGGGCGTGGCCAGGGTCCGGGGGCGTGTTCTGCAAGACGGTGTCCTGGGACGTCGCCCAGTCCGCCTTGTGCAGTAGGGCGTCACTCTGGTGCGAGGTGGCTCGGAGGTACCAGAACGGGTGCCCGGCATGTTGCCCCCGCGCGCACAGGCCGTCCCGGAGCCACCTCAGGGGCATCTGGTTGACCACCTTCGCTGCGCCTGCGGGGACTCCCGTGGTTCGCTCGCGATCTGCGTGCCGCAGGAGGTGGAGGATGACTTCGGCGTCCACCGTGTGGACCCATGGTCTGTGTGCACCGTAATGTAGGGGGAGGGAGGCGGCCACCCCCTCCCCGTCGGGCACCGTGCCCGAGATGGCCACCGCCCACGTGCGGGTGAGGTCGGCGGCGAGAGCGACGCTGGTGGCGTGTTTGCAGGGTCCGCCCCGGACGCGTCAGAGGAGGTGTGTCCCCAGGCCTCCGGGATCCAGTAGTATCCGGTGGGGCTGAGCCACCCCGCGTTGAGGTCGGCGGAGTGCCACCGGACGTCGGGGTGGCTGGGGGTCAGTTGGTCCACGCTCAGCGCCCTGGTGTCGCCTGGGCTGATCGCCTCGTGGTCCTGCAGCCGGATCTCCGCTCCGGCGACCGTGCTTGCCCAGGACCGTAGCGCCGTCACATGTTCCTTGAGCCACGCCGGGCCCCCGCGCTGGTGCACCACCAGGTGTCCCGTGTCCTCCGGATGGTCCTCCAGCGCGCACCGCCATGTGTGGGTCGTGCGGCACCCCCGTAGCCACCAGTAGGGCGGTGCCACGGGGGAGCCAACGGGGTTCGGGCTGGCCTGCCCCCACTTGCACTATTACCCACTCGGCCCGGAGCTGCGCTTGTCCCGTCGCTTGGGTGCATTGGTCGTCCGTGGTCACCAACCACAACGGCGTCGGCGCGTGGGGCCGGGGGCGTAAGGGCTCTGGCCACGCCACGTCCGCGTTAGGCTCTTGGTGCTCGCTTTCCGCGAGTACGTCGCGGAGGATGTACATGAGGGCTGCTGGCGGGTGGTACGCCGCCCCCCGCGTGGGGGGGAATAGGCCGTCCCGGCGGCGGTAGCCCCCGACGTGGAGGTGCAGGCCGTCCGGGGTCACCCGTGGGCCGGTGCGGGCGTCCTGCTTAGCCCTCGTGGGCTGGACGAGTCTCAGGCGGGGGTCCCGCGTGCCGGTGGTGTGGAAGAGGTGGGCCAGGGCGTCGCGCCACCCGGGGTGGTTGGTGGGCTCCTGCTCACGGCGGCAATAATGGAGGTGTTCATCGGCGCATTGGTTGAGGCACTCCCGCACCGCCGTCGGCCACGGATCGTCGTTGTCGGGGAAGGGGTGGCGTGGCCCGTGGTGCCCATGCCACGGCGTTGTGTGTGGCACCGTCAGGCGGCACGTGTCGCGGTGTCGCAGCTTGGCGGTGCGCAGCGTGACGATTTTGCCCGGCGGGGACTGTAGTTGGACATGGGCCGCTCTGGGGCACGCAATGGGGTTGTACATCCCCACTCCCAGCGCGGCCAGGGCCCGGGGTATGCGGTGGACCCAGTCGCCTCCCGCCAGAGTTGCGAATTCCGGGACGGGGTAGTGCACCTCGGGACATATTCCGTGCGCGTCGGCTATCTCCCAGATCATCTTGGTGACCTCGGCGCGCACGGAGGTTGCGCGGTGCTGGACGAGTGTACCCACGAGGGCCACCGCTGCCTGCTGGCACCGCGTGGGCACCCGTGTGAGCCCCAGGGTCCGGTCATCCTGCAGGCTGTCCCGCGAGGAGTCTAAGGCGTACCGCGTGCTGTCCTTCGCGACCTGGACCGTGATGTGGTCCAGGTGGGCGTGCAGTGTCGGAGTCGTCGGCGATGAAAGGGGCGACGTACTGCGTCACCCCCCCGAGGATCGCCAGGATGACGTCCTGCACCACTTTCGGTGGCGCGAGGGTGTTAAGGCACCAGTGGTGCACTGCCGCCAGGCGTAGCCGGTGCTTGCGCTGCAGGGAGAACTCCCCGTCCGGCTGCAGCTGGAGTCCCAGGTAGGGGACGGAGTCCGCCGCTGGTACCCAGTACCACGGGTTTTCCAGGTGGGGGCAGAGGCGCAGCTGCAGGCCCGGGACCCCCTCCGTGGTGGCCATGGCGCACTTGCGGGGGTTGAGCTCCATGCCCATCATCCCCAGGTACGCGGCCACCGCCTCCACGCCCTCGACGAAGTGCTGCAGCGTGTGGGCCACCACCAGCAGGTCGTCGATATAGGCCTGGATGAGGCCGTGCTCGGCCCCTCCCGGCGGGCGCAGGCGGTGCCCCTGTGCCCTGAGCAGGGGCTCCAGGAGGAGCGCGTACAGCAGGGGGCTCTCGGGGTTGCCCTGCCGGACGCCGCGTAGCATGTAGACGGGCTGCGTTAGCCCGTGTGCTGTGACGATGCGCAGCCTGGCGCACGTGTGGAGGAAGAGCAGGAGGTCAATGACGTCCGGCGGCACGGAGAGGTGGCGCAGGATGAGGTGGAGGGCGCCGTGTGGGGCGGTGTCGAAGGCCTTGCGGGCGTCAAAGGAGAAGACGTAGTTGGGCCTTCCCCGCTGGAGCTGCCGCTGCGCCAAGAACAGCGGGGGGCCTGTGTTGGAGCCAGGGAGGGCCCCCTGCTGCCAGTCGCTGACCACTCTGTGCTGTGTGAGCACCTCCGTGATGCGCTGGGTGAGGGGGCCCGTGAGCAGCTTCATGTCCAGCTGGCCCAGGGCTATGGGCCTGTAGTCGTCCAGTCTGGCAGAGCCCGGTACCTTGGGGCTGAGCCAGATGTGCGCGTCCCTCCAGTGCATCGGCGGCGGGGCGCCGCGGAGGATGGCCCGGTAGGAATGAACCAGGAGCCACTGGACGGGTGCCGGGAGGGCCTTGATGAAACGGGCCTCCACGTGGTTAGGACCTGGGGGCTTGTCATCGGCCTTGTCCAGGGCGGACTTCAGGTCCTGCATGGAGTACTGCTGGACCTGTGTCCAGGCCCCCTCAGGGACCCGGGGGACGTGGCGGCCGAGGACCGCCTGGAAACCCGGGAGGTCCACCGGGCGTTTGTCATACAGTTCTCGCCAGAAGGCGCGAACTGCGAACATCACGTCGTGGGCCTCCGTGAGGAGCGTTTGGGTGTTGGGAACCCGCACGTTCCAGAGGCCTGACGGGCCTGGAGCCTCTACCTCTATGGCTCCCCGCACGGCTTTCCATCGCTGGGCGATGTCGGGGGCGTGGCGGCGCCAGAAGTCCTTGATGGCGCGCCTGCGGTCTGCCGCCAGGAGGGCGCGGAGCTGGCGAATGTCCTCCTCGAGGGCGGCTGCTTGCCTCTCCAGCTCCTCCTGTAGCTGGCCCTGCGTGGTCGGGCGGAACCCGGGTGACACACCCTGCAGCTCCTCCGTGAGCCGGAGCGCCGCCTCGGACCGGATGCCATGCCTGGCCGCGTCCGCCTGGTACGCTGCCGGGGCGCGCGCTGCCAGGGTGTCATAGCGGAGGACCGCTGCCTGGAGCTGCTTTCCGCTCTCCGGGAGGTCCCCCTCCGCCGGGTCCGTTCCCGCCGGAGACGGCTGCCGGCGTCCCACCACGCGCGCCAGGGCGTCATGCGTCGCGTGGAGGTGTTCGAACACCTTGTCCACCGCGGCCGCGGGCATGGACCCGTAGTCGTGCTGCTCTGCAGGACCCAGCCAGGGCGCCAGGGAGGGTTCATCCTGCGCGGCGGTGACCGCCGCCCACAGGCAGTGTTGGACGGGCGCGGCCTCGGCGTCGTACGGGAGGAGGCGGCCCTCCGTGTGGCTGTAGGGGGTGGGCATCGCCGCGCGCCCCGCTGCGCTGAGGAGACCCGGCAGGGCCAGGCGGACCGGGAGGTGGTCCGAGCCGACCACCTGGGGGTGTGCCATGCCGCGAGCCCAGACGCTTTCCCGCAGGGACCACGGCAGGAGGGGCTCGTTGACCAGGAAGGTGTCCACCCTGTGCTGGGACGGGTGGAGCGTGGGGGTCATGTCCTCCTCGCCGCCTGCCGCGGCCCTTCGGAAGCCGCAGGCCTCCCAGCCCGCTCGGAAATGCTCCGTGGCCGGGTTGGCGGGGACATCCATGTAGATGTTGGTGTCGCCGGCGATGACCACCGGGTGCCTCCCGCCGAGGCTGCGTGCCGTGGCATACATTTGTATGTCGGCCCAGAACGCCGCCCGTCCCGCCCACGGGGAGCAGCCTGCTTGCGGCCCGTTGACGTTGATGAGGGTGAGGCCTCCCCCGTCCGTGCGGATCTCCAGGGCCGCGGCCTTCCCGGGGACAATTTCCGTGAAGCTGAGCACCTCGTGCTCCGCCACGTACTTGCTGCTGACCGCGGTGAGGAGGCCCCCCCCTCTCGAGGTGGAGGTGGCTCCCGTCTCCGCCAGCCGGCTGCTGAAGAAGGCGGTGTACCCCTTGTCCCGGAGCGCCGCGGCCACGTGCATCTCCTGCGCCCTGGTGGCGATCCCCGTTTCCTGGAGCATGATGGCAAAGCCCCCCTCCTGGGGCAGCATGCCGGTGATGAGGTGCTCCTTGTCGGTGCAGGCCGCCGGCCCCCGGCGCCGCCGGAGTGTGTCCCGGAGGGATCGGTCTGGCGGCACGAGGCCGTTGCGCAGGTTCCACGAGAGGAGCCACAGGGCGTCGCCCGTCGTGTCCTCCTGGAGTCAGCTATCCCGCATCGGCATCGCCGCCGGGTTCGCCGGCGCCGCCAGGGCATCTGGGTGCGCCGCATCCGCTGAGCCCGTTCCCAGCGGGGCCCACAGGGGGGCCCGGGGGACCGGGGGAGCCAGGGGGGCCAGGGGGGCCAGCCCCGCGGGGATGGACATGGACCCTGGTGGGCCGCACCGCCGGCCCCCGGGGCCGCTCCGGGTGCCTCCTCACCTCCATCTGCGTGGTCGGCTGCCTGGGGCGGGGGGCGCCGGGTGTACGGGGCGTGCCACGGGGATCTCCGTGCTCTCCCCTGCAGGATGTTGGCGGCCGCCTCCTTGTCGTCCGCCGGGGCCGCAGCGTGCACCGCGTGCCACGCCAGGTGTTCCAGCATTGCTCCGCTGGTGTAGTACTTGGCCGCACACAGGGGGCATTTCGTCGGCTCCGTGGCCCCTCGCGCCGGGGGGAGCGGCACCGACTTCCGAATGGCGCCCTCCGCCGCTGGTTCGAAGGGCAGGTTGGCCAGCGGCACCGTGTGTGGTGCCAGCGTGCGGCCCGGGGCCGCCGCATCGAGGGACGGCGTCGCGGGCGCGGGCCCGAGGCCTCGGACGGCATCGCGCTGCGCGTCTGCTTGCAGCCACGTTTGCCAGTGCGTGGAGCCGATTTGGCGGTCGGGTTTGCCGCTCCATCGCAGGTCGTGGAAGGCCTGTAGCCAGTGGTACACCGCGGTCGGGACCGCCAGCTGGAGCTCCAGGTCGGCGGGGTGCGCCGCTGCCGGCCACACTCCCGGCATCGCCGCCCGGGCGTTGTCCTTCAGCCTGACCTGGAGCAGGAGGGCGTGGTGTTCGCCCTCCCGCAGCGCCTTGATGATCATGCGGGTGCAGTCTGCCACGCGGATCACGGCTTCGGGCCCCGGCAGGCGTTCGGGGTCGCAGACGACGATGTGCGCGTCCGCCGGGCTGAACATGCAGACCACCCACTGTGGGTTCTGCTGTCCCCGTTGGGCCACCGCCAGGGTAGCCGCTGGGCGGGCGTGCGTGATTGGCCCCGCGTGGAGGTCCGGGACGTCCGTGGCCCTGATGGCGTCTCCCTGCCACGCGGCCCGTAGATGCTCCTCCTGGTCGGGGCTCCACACCAGTGTGGGGGGGTTGACCCACCCCGGTTCCTGCCGCTTGTTGGGGGCGCTGACAGTGTGTAGCAGGACCGCCAGCGGCCAGGGGTCCGCCGACATATAGTAGGCCTGGGTGGGCCCCTGTCGCCAGTCGACGTGGTGCAGGGGCGGGAAAGTCCCTTGCCTGGCGGTGCTGTGCCAGACCGTCCATCGGCCTCCAGCCAGGACGTGCGACCGGTATCCTCCGGCGTGGCCGTGTATGATGGCTTGGTAGCCTGCCGTCTGCAGTACCAGTGCCTCCCCCTGCTTAGGCCCGGGCGGGGGTGTGCCATCGCCCGCACCCCAGACGCGGGTGCGCCCGTGGAGTGTGGCATGCCACGGGTCTGGAGCATCGCGCTGAGGCCCTTGTATGCATCCCGCAATTTGCGCCGGGCCGTGGTGGTGGACGAAGCTCTCCCCGCCGTCTGCTAGCAACGCCGCCGCGACGACGTATAGTTGCTCCGCCGTGAGGGGTGCCGTCGGCTCGTGCGTCGCGGCCGGCCGTCGGGACCGCGTGTCGCGGCAGGGGACGTGAGGCAGCAGTTGCGCCGGCCACGCCGCCACGGGACCCATGGTGACGGCCGCGACCGCGGACGCCAGCGCCGTGCGGACCATGGGTCTGTACTGCCGGAGCCCCGTGGTATCTCGGGCGAGGTGCCTGCAGGCTGCCATCCAGGCCACCGCTCCGCAGTTCGTGCAGTCCGGTTCGGCACCACTCGCGTCGTCGCTTCCCCTTTGCTGTACCGTGGTGGCGGTGTCGAGCGGGGGGCCCCGCTGTAGCGCCTCCGGACCCTGCCCCGGCGGGAGGGCGGGCGGGACTGGCTGCGGGTAGTCTTGCGCGCCTCGGCGCTCCGGGTGCGTGTGTTACGGGTTTTGCCGGCGGTGTTCCGGGGCTGCCCGTGGTTGGAAGAGGAGTTGGTGCAGGTACCAGTGGCCCTCCGCGGTGGACGGGTTGCGGAGCGTTAGCCACTGTTCCACCACGCCTCCTGGGTGCGCGGTCTCGACGCGGCGCTGCAACCCCAGGCGGCCTAGGCGGTTGGACGTGCCCGCGGATGGGATGTGGGCTTGCGGGTAGAGCACCCGCAGCGGCTCCAGCGCCAGGTCCAGCAGTTCGTCGTTGAGCTGCTTCGTGAGGGCCGACGCCCTGTGTAGGGCGTGGAGGACCCCGGGTGTGGGGGCCGTGAGCTGTTCGAGCACCGGTCCCGGCGGGTACCGCGCACCCGGGTTCGTTAGCCACTCCCTGGTGTGGCTCAGTACGGCCTTCCACACGTCCCTTGTAAAGGCGTGCTGGGGGGCCAAAGAGGGGACCATCCGTAGGAGGCGGTGGCACGCCGGCGGCGATCGCATGGGCTGTGGGGCGGCCGCCGTGATCCACCTGCACGCCGTGCCGGGCACGATCGCCCCCCATTCCACGGTCCCCATGCCCTCGGCGTGGATCAGCGCCTGGCCTTGGACCATGGGGAAATAGGGGCTCGAGCGCCCCTTCCCCTCCTTCCACCGTACCCAGGCGGCCCCCGCCTGCAGGCTGCGGAGCAGGGCCACGCCGGGGAGGAGCGGCTGCGGGAAAGCCCCCTTGACGGCCTGGGTGGCGTGGGCCAAGGTGCCCATGGGCAAGTACCACAACGGGAGGGTCCAGGGGCCCGGCAGCGGCTGCGCCACCCCTGTGTCCCATCGCCACTCGGAGTCTGGCGGGGTGGCCGGGACCGTGCCCGTCTGCAGGAAGTGGCGTGCCTGCTTGTCGGGGTGCCGTTGGAGGGTTGCCGCGAGGCTGAGCCCCTCTGCCGCTGGTGCCACCGGGAGGCCGCCCCGGGGCCTGCGCCAGGGGTATTCCTGGTCGGCCGGCCAGGTGTGGAGGTCCCGGGCGATGTCCTCCGCGGTTCCTGTGGGGGCGTCCTCTGGTGCCAGGTGCCACATGACGGCGAGCACCGCCCATGTGGAAAAGGGCCACGCCCGCGGGGGGGTGTACACCTGGATGGTCCACTGTGGGCACGCCCGCCGCACGCGGGACGCGTGGAGCACCCCTCGGACCATGTCCGCCGCCAGGACCAGCACCATTCCCGAGGGTTCCACAATGATCCCCTCTGCGGGTCCACCGTGGCGGCCCCGGGTGTGCAAGGCCACTGCCGCCTGTCCCGCGTGGGTGACTCGGTCGACGGCCTCCTGGACGTTCACGCTGCCGCGCCCGGTCTCATCCAGGATCCAGCCCTGCGCCACCCCGTAGCGGAGGGCGGCGCGTGCGGCCGCGGGTTTCACCTCGGGCAACGCTCCGTCATCGGGGCCGGGCTGGGGTGCTGTTTGGGGCACCAGCCTTCGCCGGTGCAGTGGCCCCGTTTCCACGCGGGGCAGATCGCGGGTACGCTGCCCGCCGGCGGCGCAGGTTCCGCGGGCGCGCCTCCCGTGGGGGGCTCCGGCAATGCCTCCAGGTCGGAGTCCGTGCCCGCGTCCCCTTGTGGGGGGTCTCCTTCGCCGTCTTTGAGTCCCAGCGCCCTGATGACCTCGTGTGCTTCGTCCAGCGTCGGAGATCGGGGGCGTGTCTTGCGTGGTGCCGCGGGTTCCGCCATTGCTGTGTCGCTGTGTCTAAGAGCAGGGGGTGGGGTGCGGATGTCCCGTGGCTGGTGCGTTTATGCGCTGGTGCGTTGCTCGGTGTGTGGGTGGTGGATGCGCATCCCCGAGGGGGCGCTTTCCAGCGTTGCGAGGGGCGTCTGCGCTGTCCCTCTCCCGGTCACCCGTCCTCCGGAGCGGGCAGCCAGGGTTCCGCGACCCGTGTGTCCCGGGTGCGGTCGATGCGGGCGTGTGGGCCCAGCACCGGCCCCACAGCGTGCGCCCTTGCGGGCCGGCGTTGCTCGCTGTGGGGGTGGCGGAAGGGCGTCCCCGGGGGGGGGGCTGCGTTCCACCGTTGTGAGGGGCGCCTGGTGTCAGGCGCTGTCCCTCCCCCGGCCGCCCGTCCTCCGGAGCGGGCAGCCAGGGTTCCGCGACCCGTGTGTCCCGGGTGCGGTCGACGCGGGCGTGTGGACCCAGCACCGGCCCCACAGCGTGCGCCCTTGCGGGCTGGCGTCGCTCGCCGTGGGGGTGGCGGAAGGGCGTCCCCGGGGGGTGCCTTCCACCGTTGTGAGGGGCGCCTGGTGTCAGGCGCTGTCCCTCCCCTGGCCGCCCGTCCTCTGGAGCGGGCAGCCAGGGTTCCGCGTCCCGTGTGTCCCGGGTGCGGTCGGTGCAGGCGTGGGGACCCAGCACCGGTCTCACAGCGCGCGCCCTTGTGGGCCGGCGTTGCTCGCTGTGGGAGTGGCAGAAGGGCGTCCCCGGGGGGGGTGCTTTCCATCGTTGTGAGGGGCGCCCAGTGTCAGGCGCTGTCCCTCCTCTGGCCGTCCGTCCTCCGGAGCGGGTAGCTAGGGTTCCGCGTCCCATGTGTCCCGGGAGCGGTCGGTGCGGGCGTGGGGACTCGGCACGGGCCCCCCAGCGTGCGCCCTTGCAGACCGGCGTTGCCCGCTGTGGGGGTGGCGGAAGAACGTCCCCGGGAAGGCCGCCTTCCACCATTGTGAGGGGCGTCTGGTGTCAGGCGCTGTCCCTCCTCCGGTCATCCGTCCTCTGGAGCGGGCAGCCAGGGTTCCGCGTCCCGGGTGTCCCGGGTGCGGTCGGTGCGGGCGTGGGGACCCAGCACCGGTCCCACAGCGCGTGCGCCCTTGCGGGCCGGCGTTGCTCGCCGTGGGGGTTGCGGAAGGGTGTCCCCGGGGGGGGTGCTTTCCACCGTTGTGAGGGGCGCCAAGTGTCAGGCGCTGTCCCTCCCCTGGCCGCCCGTCCTCTGGAGCGGGCAGCCGCCAGGGTTCCGCGTCCCGTGTGTCCCGGGTGCGGTCGGTGCGGGCGTGGGGACCCAGCACCGGCCCCACAACGTGCGCCCTTGCGGGCCGGCGTTGCTCGCTGTGGGGGTGGCGGAAGGGCGTCCCCGGGGGGGGGTGCTTTCCACCGTTGTGAGGGGCGCCTGGTGTCAGGTGCTGTCCCTCCCCTGGCCGCCCGTCCTCTGGAGCGGGCAGCCAGGGTTCCGCGTCCCGCGTGTCTCGGGTGCGGTCGGTGCGGGCGTGGGGACCCAGCACCGGCCCCACGGCGTGCGCCCTTGCGGGCTGGCGTTGCCCGCTGTGGGTGTGGCGGAAGGGCGTCCCCTGGGGGGGTGCCTTCCATCGTTGTGAGGGGCGCCTGGTGTCAGGCGCTGTCCCTCCCCCGCCCGCCCATCCTCTGGAGCGGGCAGCCAGGGTTCCGCGTCCCGTGTGTCCCGGGTGCGATCGGTGCAGGCGTGGGGACCCATCACCGGCCCCACAGCGTGCGCCCTTGCGGGCTGGCGTTGCTCGCTGTGACGGTGGCGGAAGGGCGTCCCCGGGGGGGTGCTTTCCACCGTTGTGAGGGGCGCCTGGTGTCAGGCGCTGTCCCTCCCCCGACCGCCCGTCCTCTGGAGCGGGCAGCCAGGGTTCCGCGACCCGTGTGTCCCGGGTGCGGTCGATGCGGGCGTGTGGACCCAGCACCGGCCCCACAGCGTGCGCCCTTGCGGGCCGGCGTTGCCCGCTGTGGGGGTGGCGGAAGGGCGTCCCCGGGGGGGGTGCTTTCCACCGTTGTGAGGGGCGCCTGGTGTCAGGCGCTGTCCCTCCCCCGGCCGCCCGTCCTCTGGAGCGGGCAGCCAGGGTTCCGCGACCCGTGTGTCCCGGGTGCGGTCGATGCGGGCGTGTGAACCCAGCACCGGCCCCCCAGCGTGCGCCCTTGCGGGCCGGCGTTGCTCGCTGTGGGGGTGGCGGAAGGGCGTCCCTGGGGGGGGTGCCTTCCACCGTTGTGAGGGGCGCCTGGTGTCAGGCGCTGTCCCTCCCCCGGCCGCCCGTCCTCTGGAGCGGGCAGCCAGGGTTCCGCGACCCGTGTGTCCCGGGTGCGGTCGATGCGGGCGTGTGGACCCAGCACCGGCCCCACAGCGTGCGCCCTTGCGGGCCGACGCTGCTCGCTGTGGGGGTGGCGGAAGGGCGTCCCCAGGGGGGGGTGCCTTCCAGCGTTGTGAGGGGCGCCTGGTGTCAGGCGCTGTCCCTCCCCCGGCCGCCCGTCCTCCGGAGCGTGCAGCCATGGTTCCGCGACCCGTGTGTCCCGGGTGCGGTCGATGCGGGCGTGTGGACCCAGCACCGGCCCCACAGCGTGCGCCCTTGCGGGCCGGCGTTGCTCGCTGTGGGGGTGGCGGAAGGGCGTCCCCGGGGGGGGGTGCCTTCCACCGTTGTGAGGGGCGCCTGGTGTCAGGCGCTGTCCCTCCCCCGGCCGCCCGTCCTCCGGAGCGTGCAGCCAGGGTTCCGCGACCCGCGTGTCCCGGGTGCGGTCGATGCGGGCGTGTGGACCCAGCACCGGCCCCACAGCGTGCGCCCTTGCGGGCCGGCGTTGCTCGCTGTGGGGGTGGCGGAAGGGCGTCCCCGGGGGGGGGGCTGCCTTCCACCGTTGTGAGGGGCGCCTGGTGTCAGGCGCTGTCCCTCCCCCGGCCGCCCGTCCTCCGGAGCGGGCAGCCAGGGTTCCGCGACCCGTGTGTCCCGGGTGCGGTCGACGCGGGCGTGTGGACCCAGCACCGGCCCCACAGCGTGCGCCCTTGCGGGCCGGCGTTGCTCGCTGTGGGGGTGGCGGAAGGGCGTCCCCGGGGGGGGGGGTGCCTTCCACCGTTGTGAGGGGCGCTTGGTGTCAGGCGCTGTCCCTCCCCCGGCCGTCCGTCCTCCGGAGCGTGCAGCCCGGGTTCCGCGACCCGCGTGTCCCGGGCGCGGTCGGTGCGGGCGTGGGGACCCAGCACCGGCCCCACAGCGTGCGCCCTTGCGGGCCGGCGTTGCTCGCTGTGGGGGTGGCGGAAGGGCGTCCCCGGGGGGGGTGCCTTCCACCATTGTGAGGGGCGCTTGGGGTCAGGCGCTGTCCCTCTCCCGTCTGCCCGCCAACTGCTCGGTGGGTTGCCGGGGTTCGTTGGGTGTGTGCGGTGTGTGTGGTGTCTGTGCCGTGCGTGTCGTGGTGCGTGGTGCTGCTCTTCCCTTGGTCCTCCGGTGCTCCCCTCTCCGGTGTCCCGGTGCGGTGTTGTGCTCGCCGTGTGCCCGCCGTGTCCCCTCCCTTGTGCGCGCCCCTTGCTCGTTCGCTGGCTACCCCTTGTTCCTTTCGCGGCTTCGTTGCTCTTTACCCTTTCCTCTACCCCTCTCACTGGCATGCACTTTTTCCCTGCCTCCGCCTTGTTGTGTGTCTCTGTCTTTTTCCTTGTCGGCCCGGGCTTCCTCCTTTGAACCTGCGTAGAGAGAGGAGGGGGCGTAAACGGGCGTGCGGCGGCGGCGGTTTTGTCGCGACACGGCACCTCGAGCTGGCTGGTACGTCATGCGACGTGGGTGTGCGATCGGCTTGCGCGTAGGTTTATCGCCCCACTTGCTCCCGTCTTGTCTCCACACCCCTTTGGCCGCTACCTTTACTCGTTGCCCGTTCCGCGTGCGCGGCGTGACATGCTACATACCTGCTTCTTTCCCCACTACCTTAACGTGTCCTAGTCCTCCCGCCTTGCCGGGCGTTCGCTTATGTGTGACGACGGCACGACGCTATACTTGCCTAAGCGTCTAAGACAACCCTACTTTAGTGCCCGGACGACGCAGACACGAGCATACGCTTCTCCTTGGGACCTGTGAGGGGAAGAGAACGTGGGTGCATGCACGTGTGTTTGTTGGGACCCGGCTACCGGAAAGATGTCCTTGATTAGTGCCCTATAGATTTTGATGAAATCCTGCAGGTTTTTGATGGTGAAATCCCAAAACCAAAGCAGCAAGTAGAGCAAGAACAGAATGTGGATCGAATCAAGGAATAGTTTGAAATCCAGTGTAACACAGAAGGGCTGCAGATAGACAAAGCAGGTATATACACATAGATTCAATCCCAAATGGACAATACAAAAGATTTTATATGAAAATTGGTCTGACTCTTGCCTCAGAGGTTGCATTAGGCACTGCATGTGCACTCTTTTGGGTGTAATGGTGCTGGTTAGGAATGTGGGGCATAGGTGTCAGGCCAGACACAGAAAATGACTTGGCCAAGCAACTGAATTCAGAAACAGTTAAAAAGTAGAACCACATTAAGTGGTAGCAACAATTGAGTATAGGGGTCTCGGGGTGGGAGACCACTAGGCTTAACCTCCAAGGCCTTAAGCATGAAATGCCTATTTTATTTCGGTATATCCTCCATGAAGGAAGATACCTCCGCTCAGTTGAGTGGTAGGGGTGAACTTCATGGAGGGCTAGGGTTACAACCCTAGTTACCTTGAGGAAGTGTACTTTACGCTTCAAAAGAGTGATAAAAATACTTAAGGTAGTCTTAGCATCAACAAAAGGGTTTTAAGGGGGGCTTGGCCTGGATCAAGCCCTCCAAGAAAGACAAGGCAGTCACTTTTTCTTACTCTGGGTGTATAACCCATGTCAGGGTCCAGCCCTCCAACCTTCCCCCATCAGCATAGGAGTTTTACTTACCCTTGTGGTCTTTGGTTTGGTTTTTTACCTATGTTGAGGGTGTACAGCTAGACAGACGAACACTGACCTTCATTGACTAGCTGCAGTAACACACTGTGGCAGGGGACAGTACTATGGGGACCTGGAGTGGAAATCAGGGTAGATCCATGGGAAAGGGTGCAGCGGGAGTGAACCGGGTCCACCCCCCCACAGATGGATGGAGCCCCCTGGGCCAGGGTACAAAACACCAACCCCAGGGTACAGCCCCCCCCAACATAAGGACACCTTAGCCACCCCCTATGCCGGGTCCCTTTCGAAAAGAAAGCCGGGTAGGGTCCATAGGGCAGTGGGTATTTTTCTGAGCGTCATATTATTTTTCGGCATACTTTTTTTGTGTAAAATGCTTTTGTTCATCAGTTTGTGAATCAGCTTGGTACCTGAGCACTAAGGTTGTGAAGGGAGTGCCATCCATTGGTCGCCGAGGGGGGTGTTTTTTACACGGAGGAAGTTGTTTTTCATTTGGAAGGAGGTGTGTGTCACTTGGAGGAAGGCGTCTTTCACTTGCAGGAGGAGATTTTCACTTGGAGCGAGGTGTAATAATAATAATAATAACATAGGCCGAAAAAAACATGGAATAGAAGCAATACGGAAGTAGCAACAAGGCAAAAAAGTTTATGAATAGCATAATGATGAGACAAACAGGGTAATAGCAGCAAAATATCATTTAGATATCATAGAATATCCGTTGGTAGCGGTCGCAGCGGTTGGAATAGCTGCGCGTGCCGCATGTTCTTGCGCAGTGTTCGGCCGTCTGCCGAAAGCGTACCATCAAGGGAAAACCTCGGCAAATGAGACTTGCACGCGCGCGCTAGAGTTTTGAAATTTTTGGAAGATTGAAACGGGGAACTGGGGACGCGTATTTCAACTGTTGGTCCCCCCGGTGCACTGTTTAGATTTACGTCAAAATCGATTTACGTAGTCCATTTTTGGTCAACCTCTCGGGTATTCAAGAGTGCTGCTTTCTGTGCTTACCTAAGCAAATGAGACTGAGTGTCAAAACCTCCTATTCAACAACTTTGTACCACTGCTTTATTTTTCAGTGAACTTTGTCGCTATAGAGGCCCATGAGGTAGGTCTAGCAAGTGGTAAAGGGTCCTAGCACTGTTCTTAGCCTCTGTTCCTTTTTTTTTTGGGGTCGGAGGAGTCTACCCCGAAAATAATCGTTGTCATGCAAGTTGGGTGGGTTAGCATTGCTCATTTAGGCTCTCCGGCCATTTTTCAGTAACAAGGAGAGTAATGGTGTGTTACGATGGTGTTCCAAGGTGTGTGATCACTAGGTGCAGTGGTTTTTTGGTCTTCATCTCCGATTTAAACTTGTTTAACAGCAGTTCGTTGTCTTTGTTGTTTGTGTTTGCTTGTAGCATTTGAGCATTCTTGCAGCCGTTCTACCTTGATGGGAAGAAGCGTTCCCAAGTCAAATTGCGGGATGTCTGCCAAAAGAAATTTCCACACAACTTTTCTTGTGAAGGAAACCAACTTTGGGGTCGAAGTTGGTCATTTGAGTGTTGTATTGTCCGGTTTCCCTTCTTCTTGAGTGGTTTTGGGTTGCCTTGGTGAGGTCATTTTGCACCGTCATCATGCCCACCCGTGCCGTTTCGGGCCTGGGATTGAGGCTCAAGAGTACTTTTTGTGACGTTTGTAGTCCCTTGCCCTTGACCATAAAAGAACAAAAGTGCCTTGAAGGCGGTGGAGAGTTGGCACCAGCCTTTGGTGACACTTTGGCCCACATTAGGCGCACTTTTGCGCTGCCATACACTACCTCAAAAACAGCCACCCACACAAACCCAAACCACTAGAAGGTAATGTCTAGCTGCCCTGACGCAGCTGTAGGTTTCACACTCAGTTGAGGAAGGGAAGGCCTTTCAAATACAAAAAGAACCAACCTAAAACTCACCTTTACACCCAGGATATGACTCTTCTACCTTGGTGGTACTTTGGTGGTATACTTGTAAACTTTGCCCCCAAAAGTTTCTTTTTTCTACCCTTCTAAGACAAAACACTTATGTGGCCGTGTTGTGGCCCATAACGGATATTGGTTGTTGTGTTGGTCATAAAAAGGGCTTTCAAACAGAAAAAACCTTACCTAAAACACACCACTAAGACTTAGTTATGGCTCTTACACTTTACGCCCCCCCCCAAATGTCATGTCCTAATGGTGCTCATTTCTTACAATGAGCCAACCAATTGAACATGTTTGCTCGTTCGACCGGTTTTCCCAACCATCCATTGGTCGCAGGCATGTCGGCTGTGTGTTGGCAATGTTTGTAGTGGTGCGGGCTTCGGCCGATACTCCCTTTTTCTGAAAATTTTCGTTCTGGTAGCATAAATCATTATAGCATGATTTCGCCGGCTGCAGCATGCGCCACTAGTATAGTTTGGTGGCGCATCTGACCCCCGGGAGGCTATCGTGGGCAGGTTGCTGGATCGAGCCCCTATGCAATCCATTTTGCACCGGGAGGGAGCTCGCGCAGCAAAATCGCAGCGCACACCGCCGCAGTTTTTGCGCATGCCACTCTCACTAGTGGGGCAGTCTCACGGGCGAGGTTTTCCACTTGGAGGAAGACCTAAAACTCATTGGGGTGTTTTTCAATTAGAGAGAGGTGTTTTTTACATGGAGGGGGGTCTTTTTTCATTGGAAGGAGGTGTTTGTCACTTGGAGGGAGGCATTTTTCACTTGGAGTGAAGCGTTTTTCACTTGGAGTGAGGTGTAATACTGTGCAATTCAGTAACAGTACCAAATTTCGGCTGCATTATTATTTTTTAAATTTACATTTACGGTATGCGGTCCGGAACATTATTATTTACTTTACATGTACAATTACGGTAATGCTATTTACGAGCGCCGCTACAGCTCAGCCTATTGTCCAATCGCGCGCGCCTAATGAAATACTGAAGGCGGCTCGGATTTTTTCTGATTACAAAAATGAACTTCGAAATTGTGCTTATCCTGATGCAACTTTTCATACTATAATTCTGAATTACTAAAACCACTAGACCAATGGTGAGTAGTCCGGCGTCTGTCTTTTTGATGCATGTGAACCTAGTTTGGAACTATTGGGACTTGTCTAACTGAAATAAAGTAGGTAAGCATGTGGTACCATGCTCTGGGTGCTCTGCGGTGCATTCGTCTTATCGGTTTGAAGTTTCAGTTTGCATCTTTGTTGTTGAGACTGTGGTAGTGATTCGCTCACCATGACGCATTCCCTCCTCATGGCTCATCTCGTCTCATGTACACATTCCAGCGGAAGAATGCTTTGGTGCGCTTCGTGTTTGTTGTGCCTTCTTACGTGGGACGGAGTCCACATGGGGCGCCGAAGGCGCCAAAGCAAAAATTGAGAAACCCATCTAATTACGTTATCCCAGATGCGTATCGATTAAAAAATAACATTTTACATTATTGAATGTGAGGCCTAATTTTTTTTTCCTAGCATTTACAATTTACACTTTTGTTTTTCGTCTACATTATTATATTGTAAATCACTTTGTAACCCCAATAATAATAATAATAACATAAGCCGAAAATAACGTGGAATAGCATTAACAAGGAAGGAGCAACAAGAGAAAGAATTTTACGAATACCATAATGATGAGACAAATAGGGTAATATCAGCAAGAAATCATTTAGATACCATAGAATTTCCGCTTGTAGCGGTCGTAGCGGTTGGAACAGCTGCGCGCGCCGCCTGTTCTTGCGCAGTGTTCGGCAGTCTGCTGAACGCGTACCATCACAGGGTGTGCAGTGCGCATTCGCAAACAGTGGTTGTGAGTGACTTCGACAAAATTTACATCGTTGCTTGACCGCCTTTACAAGGTGAAATCGTCGCTGCGCCGAAATTCTGCGCGCACCCGGCAAACAGACGCTCGAAACACTTTCCCAGCCTGTGGGTGTCTCATCTTCAAAAAGTTTCGAGAAAATCTCAAACCTCTGCGCGTCGCGCGTCAGTCCAACTTAACGGGGTTTTCCCTTCGCCATATCCGAGGTTTTCCGTTGTGCACCGGAATGACGCGCAGGGACAGTGTAGTCACAGTGGGCTTGGAAAAGATGGGAGGGCCTACAGTAGCATCCGAGAAAGGGGCAAGAGGGTGTATGGTTGTTGACGGCTGCAACTGCTATGCACTGCAGGAAGCAATCCCGTAGATTTGATTCAGTAGCCTAGCAGTGGGGCCAACCAGCACGAGTAAACTACCCGAAACTCTCGAGTACTCTTTCCCACACTGTGTCTTGCGGTAGGCATTACGTCGGGGTGGCATTCGGTATGGCATGGATCGTTAGTTCAGCTGGTTGCTCGCGATTTCTCCTCCGAAGCCACATCCGCATCGACTCATGAAGTGCGAATCATTTGCGGCGCTCGAAACTTGGTCCAGTCACGCGTAGCAGCTTCCAACCGTCTAGCCAGCAGTGTGCTGGCTCAAAAAGTTTTCCCGCGTTTTAGCGTGGATTGAACGAAGTGACCCTGCACCTCGGTGAAATGACAGGACCTCCCAACTGACGAGGTGGTCAGCGTTCCCAACTTCTCTGTTCCGCTGCAACGTCAGACGAGGGACAGCAACTACTGCAACTACTGAATGCACTCCGGAACCCTTCCTGCTTAAAGGTACAGCATTTCTGATGTCCATGAACCTCTTTCGACTCACGGGGGATATGCTCCACCTGTTGAGCATATTCCTCATTCTCTGGAAAATGCTGACAAAGAGGGGATGTGCAGGACTTTCGTTCAAATCGCAGCTCCTGTATTCTATCGTCTTTGCAACGCGATACTTGGACTTTTATTTCACTCTATACTCGCCGTACCTTACTGCCATGAAATTCTTCTTCCTTGCATCGTCCTTCTGGATTCTCTACTTGATGCGGGTGCGGTTTCGCGCCAGCTATGATGCAACAGGTATGGAAGCCGTGAAGCCTGCGCACAAAAGCTGGCGGTCCCTTGGTTTCCTTCGCGACGCACTATTTGTCAAAAGCTGGTGGTTTCCCGCGTGGCTTCGCGAGGCACTATTTTTTCCGCGTTTGGCAGGGGATAGCACCAACGTGTTCTACCTGATTATTCCGTGCGTGGCTCTTACCGTTGCTTATCAACTCGGTGTTGTGGGCATGGAAGAATTCTCTGTGCAAGACTTTTTCTGGGTGTTCAGGTTTGTTCGGTTCTGTTGTGCCACGGCTTGGTTGTACAGGGAAGGGAACGCGGTTGTGTGCTCGCGTGGCGCACTGCAAGTTGTCTCTCACAAATGTACGTTTCAGTCCGTGGTTGATGTCACTGATGTCATTTGTTAGTGATAAGTGCCCTTCTGCCACTTCTCAAAGTCTTCCTTGGACAACCTTTGTTCTTTGCACCTGCAACTCCTCGGTTTTCTAGCGAGTTCCTGGAAGCAGTCGCGATTTTGCCACAACTATGGATGTTGCAGAAGACTGGAGCGAGTGAAACACTCACCGTACATTACTTAGCCGCTCTTGGAGGTATCAAGGGCATCCTTCGTGGCGTGGTCGCGGCGTGTGCAGTGGTTGAATCCGGAACCCACGATAACAGTGCAACAAAAAAGAATTTCAATCCATTTCGTATTAGGGTATCGAGTATTTTATGTCATCAATTGGGTTTACCGTTATTACGTTGAGGGACGGAAGAACTGGATATCTTGGATTGCCGGCGGAGTGCAAACATTGCTGTACACGGACTTCTTCTACCATTACTTCCGCATAATCTTTCAAAGACGAGAAACCATTATTTAGAAGGATGCAACGCACCTGATGTTGAAGCTGAAGCAGCTCGGTTCAACGGCCGCAAAATGCTTTGCAAAGCGGATTGAAAATGATTGCATCATGGTTCCATCCTAAATGAAATGAAACGAGAGACATCCAAACCAACCCAAGTTGCTTCAGGGGATTCATAGATATCCCATGAACCGCGTCTTTCCTTTTCCCCAACGCATTCCCCATCTTTGGTTGCGCGCTTTGGCGACGAAGTGTGCCTTAACTTTACGGCAGTGGGTGGTGATCCGTGATGATGCAGGCCCCCCCTCGTTTATCCCAATTCTAGCCACAAATCCCATGGGCGTTGACAAAAATCACACTGTCCCCAAGGGAGGTATCCGCCCTCTGCCCGACCATCCCAGCCCTGGATTGGCTGACAAGTTGGATGTCGTTGGTCTCCGAATTTCGCTTGCGGCTTGTCAGTGACTCGACACTCACCTTGAGTTGCAAGGGGTAGTCAAGGGTTGGGGGTTAGGCTTTGAGCCAGGTGTAGCTCGCTCGTTGCGCTCAACAGTTTCATCCTACGTGGCTTGGGGATCATCCACAAGTTCTCGGACATCACGAGGTCACCTTTGCATTGTTTGTCGGGTCCTGGTCCAAGGACTTTTTTTAGTCGTCATTTCAGGGGTTTCGTCATCTGGGAAATTTACGTTTGACATCCAGCCTTCACCACA